>CM060939.1:633992250-636492250 GCA_030765085.1 Allium cepa | reverse complement strand
CTGCTACTCCATATCTATTGTGGATCGGATGCTAAAGCTCCTTACACAGTTGACATTGATGCCTATGAAAGGCACACACTAAGCACTTAGAACTCATAACGATTACTGAGCACCTGAATAGAAGTCGCACGTGTAACCGCCACCATGATCATGTTACCTGTTGTTCCATCTACCGGGTCTTCTTATTACCTCAAGCTCCAGCATAAGCGTGCCCCTCATCCCACTTCAAGATTATGTGAAACACCTCGCCTCACTTTAGGGTTATGTGGGACACCTCGTTTCACTTCAGGGTTATGTGAAACACTGTATCCATAAAAATAACAGGAGAAATGTTGTTGGTACTAGCCCGTCATCCAAACAATATCTAGTTGCTCCCCTTGTCCAAATCCCCATGATTTGGAATTCTACTTATTGACCATTTACTACCGTTATTAACATAAGTCTGCCCCTCGTCTCACTTCAGGATTATGTGAAACACCGTGTCCATGGAAATAGGGGAATGTTATTTGATATAGGTCCTACTTTAATTCTTTGCTTATTAACTTAGATAAATTATTCAAATAAGCCTTTACTTTTGTTCTTACTATCTGTACTTATTAATTTGTCCTAAGTCTTAAAATAAGCCTCACTCTGTTTTATTTCTTATTATAACCTATGTTATAATCATGCTTATTACTTAACCCAAGGTCTAAGTGTAAAAATAAGCTTCTTTCATCTTATACTCTCTTTTATAATTCTAAGTTATAACTAGGCCAATTATCTTTAATTAGTCCAATTCTAACATCAATATCATAATTAGGCTCAATTTCAGTCTTAATTCCATTTTTATTATAGTCTTTACAATTTACATCTCATCTTCCGATATTTCAGTATTCTTATAATTTTAATCCATATTTATGTTTAATCTATTCTAATCCATATGCGAAGAAGAAGGAGAAATAAAAGAAAACTGAAAATAGAAGAAAATCCAAACTGTATGAAAAAGATGTAAATAATGCATAAATAATAGTAAATAAATTAAAATACTGTAAATAAGTGGAGAAGCTATAATTAACAAAAATAAACTAAAATTAACTGAACAGAATAGCTAAATGAAATAGATTGAAAATAATCCTAAAAAATATAAATAAACTACTAAAATGGTTATTCCAAAGATCGTAGTAAAACTACAATTATTGGAAACCCTATTATTTTAAACTACTTAAAGAAATCTAAAATAAACACAATTACTCACCTATGGTGCTAAGCTCATCCCTTTAGGCCTTCACGGATCCACTTAGGGTTGTTAAATAATTTAATTTAAAATGATTTTCTCCTTGAAAAATTATTCCACTTAGGGTCCTTCCTGAAAAGGTGAACCCAATTGGAGAAAATCTTAGAAGAGAAAAGCGTTGGGTCTAGGGTTCTATTGATAGGTGTAGAAACGGATCTTAGACCGTTAGATTTAGGGATTTAATAGGTTGCAATCATGTCATAGGCTGAATAGGAGCTATCAAATGGAAGCACAAAAGGACCAAATGAGCTGAAAGAATGAAAATGACGTATAAAATTAGCCGCGAATGTTACAGGAACAAAGGAAAAATTCCATCGTTCATTACGCAATGCGGGTCGATTGGGCGGTTGACTGCCCCTCCTCCTAGACCGATCGACCGGTCGACCTAGGGCATGGTTATGTCGACCTCTCGGTCGACCTAGCCCAATTTTTTTTGATTTCTTGTTCATCTCGTATCTTGCTCATATTAGCTAGGATTCTGAGGTTTTATATATGGAAATTGACCAGAAAATTACCATGAACACAATGGTGCAACTCCCGTGGCTCAATTCTAAAAATTTCACAAAGTTATTTTATCATTTCACTAATTAACGAATTAATTATTATGAATTAAATTTCGGTTTGTTACATTCTCCCTCTTTAAGGGATTTCGTCCCTAAAATCTCTAAAGATAAGAGAAGGAACTAAGTGTTTTCATCAATATCTACGACCAATTACTCAGTCATCACCCATTCATCCATTGTCCTTAAATTTTTCTAATGTTGTTTATGATACTTATGCAATTAGTGTAGTGTAAATGTTCCTAACTAATGCAAAGAATTAGGCGGTCCATTGATTCAGTTGACCTCTTTATGCAATCATGTATGTGCTATGATTCCAAATGAATGCAAAAATTTCTAATGGTAACCGATAGTTCTATATATGTGCTTCAATCATCATCCAAATGCAACAACCATGTGACAAACATCCATTTATAGTAACCATGAAAATAAAAAAATGCAAATGCGCATACATCCATATGCATATGCTCTAGTGTCCTAGTTAGGCCGATCCCTAAATGATAATAGTGCCTAGTGTAAGTATGTGCGTCCATTAGCATCCACTAGCAAACACTTGCAATCACTAGCATACATCATACATAACATGTTCTAATAACATGTTTACATCAAATCCTTCCATCCATACGTTAAATCCTGAGTTCTACCCTCCCAAGGGATAATAAAGAAAAGAATCTATTCAAAACTAAAGATTGAAATAGGAAATTCTAAAACTTATTGTCGAAAAGATGAGGATATGAGATACGAATTTTCTGGGACAAGTAGTAATCTCTCAATAGACTCTAAGCAACATGAAGGCGACTTGTGCGGTCTTGCATAAAGAGTTTTGAAAGGTGCCACTCCAATGCTAGCTTAGAAACCACTATCATATGGAAATTCCACTAAAAGAGGATGCTTCTGCCAAGTTTCTCAAAATCAAGAATATCCATTCTCAACCATGCGTGTCTTACTATCTTACTAATTTCACTTTACTGCTCTCCTTTAGTCTACACTATGAATCAACATTCCTAGGTTCTTACTAGTGTCCTACGCACTCCACGGGAACTTCTATCATTACTTTTAAAAGTGATAACTGCTGTCGCCTTCCACTTTTTCCGTTACATCTAGGAAATGATTCATATCTACTCCACATTTAAGAGCTTGATTTGGTATTTATCACTTTATTTAAAAAAAACCTAAGGCTTAAATTTTTAAACGCCAAATACCAAAATCTTTGTCTTTTAAAAATGTTATTTTTAAGTTACTATTAAATTCAAAAAAACTAGGTTATTTAAAATCTTATCTTTCTAGACTTGCATCTTCATAGTTTTTATTTTTGAATTTACGTTATTTCCCAAACCAAGAGGGAAAAACTTTTAAGTCTAAAACTTATTCCTCATTTTCTTTTAAAGACTTTTATAGCTCTCCATAAAAATTAGGATTTTCAAATTTTACTTTTATTAAGTTGTTTCATTTCTAAAAACTTATTTACTTTTTCACCAAACCATTATCCATTAAAACATCTTTAAAATACCCTTATGTGTCTTTTTTTTAAACATCTTCTTATTACACCTAACAGTTTTATACCTTAATGTATTGGAACTACTTTCTCTTATGAGAAACTATTTATGGTAAAACATTCTATGAATCTTTTAAAAGAAGATTTTACGTTTATGTGAAATTACAAGGAACTTATTTTATATTTTTCGAAATAGGCTATACAAAATATGGTGCTTCCCATACCTTATATATCTCTTTCACGTATTCCTTATAACTTGAACAAAACATCTTTATTTATAATTTGATTTCATAGAAATTTTTATCATTATTCATTTCGTTCCAATAGATTAAAGTATTTTTAATTTATATTCTCTTACCATAGACAATTTCTATGAAATTTACTAATTTCCTAATAATTATCTTACACTTTCTTTTCAGAAAAACTCATTCTCAAAACTGTTTTTAATATATCCATAACTAGAAAATATTTCCTCATACTTATTTAAATATTTAGTGTACTTACAAACCAAAAATACTAGTTTATGGATTTAATTAAAATAAATACTAATAAACCTCATGTATTATGTAAAAATATTTCCTTTGAAAGCCATCTACATAACAATAGTGCTACAGTCTATGCTCCCTTTACTTTTCACGAAAACATCTATTACAACAATAAATGTTGTAACCTACGTTTTTGATACTTAATAACCTCTAGGTTTTCATATTTAAAATCTTTATTTATCTACAAAGAAGCTAGCGAGCTATAATTCTTCAAAAAGAATCTTACTTTTAACAAAATTTATATCATATAAAAATCAATTTAAATCCATACCCTTTTACAAAAACCCAATATTTATTTCCTGGAAGAAAATATTAACAATGAAAATTTTCAATTCTAACAATTATATTCTATTGAGATAAACATAAGGTGGATTTTCTTCTCACTACCCTAGGAGTGCCCTTTCTAAATTTTGGCAATCTCATTTCCTTACTTAAAGTCTTTTGTTCCTATACTCATATTTATTCCAAGATACTATCTTTAAATCCACTTATATGAAACAATTATAATTTTCGCAACTATCTACACGTGTCTTACCTCCTTTTCTATTGTACATCCCCAATCTTTGCCTACCACTCTTTGGATTTTCACAATCCGAGCCTAAACGTACAAAACTGTTTATCAAACTCTTTCCATGTATAGACCTTCTCTATGCCCCAAGAAAAACATTTCCTTATGATAAAAGTGATACTTCAAGAACTTTGCTTTCAACTGAAGAACGCAAAATGTACGAAGAACCTCCTCTAGATGAATAACATGCTTTTCCATACTCTTGGAAAACACCAAAATGTCGTTCGCGAATACCACCCCAAACTTATTTAGAACATCTCTAAAAACATGGACCATCAAATCTACGTAATAGCCTAGGGCGTTGGTTTTCCCAAAAGGCATAACCAACCACTCAAAGAATCCATCGGGTGTCCTAAATGCGGTCTTAACAATGCTGTTATTAGCGACCCTAAGCTGATGAAATCCAGTGGCTAAATCAAGCTAAGAGAATACTGTAGAGCCAACTAACTGGTCAAAAAGGTCATCTATCCTAGGGATTGGATATCGGTTCTTCTTCATGAGCTTATTCAATTATCTATATTCTACGCAAATTCGAAGGTGACCATCCACCTTAGTAGCGAAGACGACTGGCGCTTCCCACTCCGATATGCTCCTTCTTGTAAATCCTTTCTCCAAAAGCTCAAGGATCTGCTTGCTTAATTCCTTGCTCTCCCTAAGTGTCATGTGCCTCACGGGTAATGATATTGGCTTAGCATTATCAGTCAAATAAATCCTGAAGTCAATCTCTCTCTTAGGGGTAGTCCCCTAACCTCCTCAAAGACGTCCTCAAAGACGTCTGAAAAATCTCTAACGAACCGAATCTAACTCTGATGATGATGAACCAAGGGAATAAAGGAAGCTCAACATAACTGACTATTGTAGGTCGTAAGAAACCTCGAGAGTCCTACCACTACATGTTTCTAGATCAACAACTCTCCTCTCGCAGTCTAATATAGCTCCATATGTGGATAGCCAATCCATTCCCAAAATCATCCCATACCCCAAAAATCCCAAAACATAGGCGTCGCGGTCAAATTATATGCCTAGGATAAAAATTACTTTCAAATCCCTACAAACCATTGACAAGTGTGTCGATCCATCTATGGGGTTTGAAACAACAATGGGGTGTATTACTAAAGAGATGTTTAAGTGCAAACAACCTATCAAAGAACTAGAGATGAAATAGTGTGATGCTCCAAAATCGAAAAGAATCCGAATAGGAAAACCAGAAATAGAAATCAAACCTTCTACAGTGACTTTCCTACCTCTCTTTGGTCCGTTGCTAGAAGGTACTGCATCAAAAGCATGAATCTAGGCTTGAGGTGCGCTCGCTCCCTGCTCCATCTTCTGAGGACAAAACTTACTAAGATGAACTGGTTGTCCGCAACTATAACACTTCTTCACCTTCTCTTTCTTGCAGTCCTTTGCATAATGTCCAACCATTCCACAGTGCTTACATTTTCCACTTTTCTTGATTCGCCTCTGAGGTTCTTCTTCTTTCCTCTTGTCTATATCTTTCTTGTCCTTCCACCACTGCTTATTAGGGCTTGTAGGAACCTCTTTAAGCTCTCCCTTCAGCCGCCAAGATGTAGGCTGAACTCTTTGTCGATCCTTCAAATCTAACAGCCTAAATTTTCACTCCATTTCCACCACCCTAGCTCGTGTCTCCTCGAAATCCTCTGTGCTAGAAAATGTCCTGCCTCCTAGACAAGCGAAGTTCTTGCATAGCTTAGAAATATTGGCTTCTGTAAGTAGATTAAAGAGATCTCCACCTATCGGTGCTATATTGGGCACATTCCCTTGCACCTCTGGTGCCGTAGCTCTACGGAACCACTCAGCCATACTTTGCAAAGAAAAGGAAATTTAGGCTTGAAAGAATCGAAAGAAGGTTGAACTGGACTTTTGAGAGGATTTTTATAAAAACTCTTTTATACTTGAAAAAACACTTCAATAATAAGAATTTCTTTCTGAAAAATACTTATATTTTAAAGATATGCTACTTTTAAAAAATAGATTGCTATTGGAAAAATACTTCATTTTTAAAACAAGTTTATAGGATTTCCATAACTGTTATGCCGCCTTTTGGCAAGGCCGAGATATCAAGGAATTGAGTGAAAACCAAGGATCGCTCATCCCGAATGTCAAGTAAGCACAGGTTCACTATGGATGTCGATGAATTTTGTCCTAGTCCGAATCAAGCAACAATCGACAAGACATGATGAGCAAAGCTATGAAAGCCAACGTCCTAAATTTCGAGTCAATCTGAGTTCATATGCTCAAGGAGCTTACGTACAACCTAAAGAATGTTCCTGCCAAATTTCAACTCGATTGGATCAAATCTTGATCGATACATTATTCGTTCGTATCGATCGTGGATCGAGTCAAATCGCCTGGGATCGATCGCATGGGCCCACGCACGTGCCGGAAGCAGTCTTCCTAGATTTGAGCGGGATATTTTCCTCTTACGCCTATAAATAGAGCCCCAGGGCCCATAGAAAGAGGAACTTTTGGCTCTTTGACATCCAAACTCTGCCGAATTCAACTTTGCACTCCATAGCTGCTGTTGTACTCGAATTCAAACACTATAATCCATTGCAATCAGTTGTAATCAGCAAGTGAATATCAATAAAATCATCAAACTTCATAGTGGACGTTGGCAATCCGTCGAACCACTCTAAATTGTTGTGTTTCTGCGTGTTTTCGCTATATTTTTTTGAAGTGTTTGTTAGATAATCCTCGTTTTACGTTTCTATTCCTCATTTTCATCTCTTCAAATACTTTCGAAGAGCATTGTGCCCAATTTTGGTACGAATACTTTGGTTCTTTCACTGAGAAAACACAGTTTTTCTCCTGATCTTTGGATCTGCTATTGATATCGAATTGCATAAATCCAAGAAGAAGATCCAGATCTCAAGTTCAGAATCCTTCAAACCTATTGAAATTTGCATAAAATCTAGGCAAGGACTTCGTTGTTCGCCATGGTTAGCATAAGGACCGCCTCTATAGCTGCAGATCAAGAAGCATGGGACAGACATAATCCTGTACAACTACCTACATCCAACCAGAATGCTTCCGGACCATCAGATCCGTCAGGACCTATCACCCGACAAGAGTTTCAAATGCTTATGCAAGAACCGACTCAGAGTCATCAGCAACTTACCGAACAACTACATGCAAATGCAGAGTTAACTAATTAACTAAATCGCCAATGGCGTAGGAGACCTAGGAGGGATCGGGCCTCCTACTCATCCATCGAAAGTTTGGCCTCATCTGACTACCATCACAGATCGACACGCCCCCGACTAGATGTAGGCTACACACAAGCCACCGGACATCAACCTACTCTGAACGTTGGACAACTAAGAGTTGGCCCATCAACCAACTACCAGACTGGACCCTTCACCTGGAAAGGTACTGTTCCTCACTACACTACAGACAACCGTGCTACCACCAACGCTATTGAACCAGGGGTCGATGCCCTGAAACAACCAGATCTGAACCATCATCAGCGTGGATGTACTCTTGAATCCTACGTCCTTGAAGACTTGTAACCAAGGAGGCAAGACATGGACCATCGACCGTATCCGGTCCAGCCCCGCATTGTGGAACCCGACCACACCTTGGCTCAACGTGCGCAGAATGTCTAGATGTCGGATATACCAACTATGATTCATCAGATGATCCGCGAGAGTTAGGGTCTTACTAATGACGACTGAGGAATCACCTGGAGTCATACCCCCTTCATTGATGACATACTATATGCTGAACCCCCTCCACGATTTAGAATGTCGGCTTTACCAGTCCATGAAGGGAGTACTGGTCCAAAACAACACATTCTGAAGTACGAGTGGTTGATGAATGCTGCACGGGCCTATGATGCAGTTAAATGTCGAAGCTTCCCGATCTCATTAGGGGCATAGCTACTATATGGTTCACTCGTTTGCCACCCCGATCTATTTCTTGTTTTGATCAACCGGCAACCAAGTTCGTTGAGCAGTTTCGAATGCATGTCGCAAGGCCAAAGGATGTTAATACTCTGTCTAGTGTCACTAAAGCTCCTGGAGAGACACTTAGGCACTATTTAGAGAGGTATCATGCTGCATGTGCCGAGATAAGCAATCCTAATGATAACTATATCTTGATGGCATTAACTAAGGGGATTGATCCTGATTCAGAGTTTGAAAATTGGTTGGCTGGGAAGCCTCCCGCGTCATTGGACCATTTCTACTCCAAAGCAGCCCAATTCTTTGAGAAGGTAGGATGCGAAACAGTCTAGGAAGAAGGATGACGTCGGGCCTAGTGGTGAAGAAATTCAAAGTAATGTTGCAGTCAAGCAGTCCGGGGAGAGTTCCGGAAAGGTCCAGTTAAATATTCAGAATAAACAAACTCAGCGGAAAGATAGTGGGAATCAGAACAGAAAGTGGGATCAGAACCGTGGTCCGAGACGTAGAGCTCTAATGTTCGAAAATTACACTCCTCTAAACACGTCGCTGGAAAATGTGTATCTATAAACCTGCAATACTATCCAGTACAAGAAGCCTACTTCGAAGTCATCATCGGAGAGGCAAATCCAAACAGGAAAATTTTGCAGGTTTCACGAGAGCTATGGCCACAATACAAATGAGTGTCATCATTTGTAGTACCTCATTGAGAAGTTGATTAGAGAGAGGGGAAGTTGGAACAGTTTGTGCGGGCGCTGCAGTCTAAAGGTGCGGGCTCATCGATTCACAATGATATACCCAATCAAGCAAGATAGGCTGAACCCGCCCATACGGTGGGAGGGTGGTGATAAACACTATGAGTGGTGGTCCTCATCCAGCAGACCGAAGTTGGAGGGAAATGGAATCGTATGCCAGCTCTATTAAGCATGTGGATTTCGAATGTTGTAGTAGTTGTGATGATGGGGCTCCGACCAAGCAATAGAGGACGATGTCCGAAGACATCGTATTTCGAAATAGAGACGTTGATAAGGTCGAAGCACCCACTATCGGTCCACTTGTCATATCTGCTCAGGTAGGCCTGCTTGGATGAAGAGGATCTTGGTTGACAGTGGAAACTCTGTGAATATTTTGTTTAAGCGAGCATACGATCAAATGAAAATGGAAGCTAAAGACTTGAAGCCTTGTCGGTCTCGTATTTATGGGTTCAATGGGAGCGCTACTATACCCACTGAAGTAGTGGAACTACTAGTGGAACTAGGAGTTGGAGAACGCCGGAGAGTTCGGATGCTACAGTTTGTTGTTTTGGACATAGACTCCCCTTACAATGCTTTCTTGGGTCGACCTGCTCTTGTTGAATTCAAGGCACCCATTTCCCCATGGTGCTTGACTCTAAAGTTCCCCACCGATTGTGGGGTCAGAGTCGTTCAAGGAGATCAGGCTGTTGGATGATCCTGTTATGTATCCAAGCAACGCGGGGCGCAGCGAAAGGAGAAGGGGAAGGGCGTAGAGGAATCTCCGTGTGTCCATTTTACTGATAATTGACAATTGGTGCCTATGCCCAGTACCGGGCTCCCCAACCAATTCCAGAGGGATCTTGACCCGAGAAACACTGAAAGTGAAGATGAAACCAAAGACAGTCAAGCCTCCCCGGCTGAACTGACAATCGATGTCCCGATTGACTATGGTGATGATTCAAAGATGATAAAGATTGGATCTCAGTTAAGCCAATAGACACAGAGGGAATTAGTTGAATTTCTCCAGGCGAACCTCGATGTATTCGCTTGGACGCATTCTGACATGTGTGGGATCTCGCCAGACATCGTGAGCCGCACTTTGAATATTGACCCGCGGTATATTCCGGTCAAACGGAAAAGGCGTGGTATGGATCCGGAGAGATCTGCCGCCCTTTAAGAAGAGGTCGATAAGTTGAAATGGAATGGGTTTATTTGAGATGCCTTATATTCGGAGTGGGTATCCAATCCAGTACTTTTCCGAAATACGAATGGGAAATGGATGACGTGTTGATTACTCAGACCTGAAAGCTTGCCCGAAATATAGTTTTCCACTTCTCCAAATTGATCAGCTCGTAGATTCAACGGCTGGGCATGAATTATTATCTTTTATGGATGCTTATTCCGGTTACAACCAGATACCCATGCACTTGCCCGGCCAAGAGCATACAAACTTTGTGATCGATCTGGGACTCTACTGCTACAAAGTCATGCCTCTCGGACTCAAGAACGCTGGGGCAACATACCAATGATTATTCAATCGAATGTTCACAATTCAGATCGGAAAGGCCATGGAAGCATATGTGGACGACATGTTGGTAAAGTCACGATTCTCCACTGATCATATTAAAGACTTGGAATCAATGTTAAGCATCCTTCGAGAATACAGGATGAAGCTCAATCCACTGAAATGTCACTTTGGAGTTGAATCTGGAAAATTCCTTGAGTTCATCGCCAACGCTCGAAGAATCGAAGCAAATCACGAAAAGATCTTGGCAATCAGAAATCTTGAAACTCCGAGAAGCATAAAGCAAGTCCAGAGCCTTAACGGGAAGGTAGCAGCATTGAGCGGGTTTATTTCAAAGTCCACCGATAAATGCATTCCCTTCTTTGATTTGGTTCAAAAAGGAAAACAGAATTTTGAATAGACCACGGAGTGTGAGGGTGCATTCCAAGCACTAATTCAACATCTCTCCACACCGTTGATTTTGTCAAAGCCTGTCAACCACGAGCAATTGTACCTTTACTTGGCGGTATCAGAAAACACAATCAGTGCTGTTTAATTCAAGAGGAAGACCGAGTACAAAAACCGATCTATTATGTTAGTAAACGACTAACTGGAGGTGAGAGAAATTATTAGAAGCTAGAAAAGTTGGCTTATCGTCTCGTTATTGCCTCAAAGAAGCTCCGTCCGTATTTCCAAACTCATCCTGTCACTGTTTACACCGATCAACCGTTATGACAGGTCCTTATGCGGCCTGAGACATCTGGTAGGTTACTCAAATGGAACATTGAACTGAGCCAGTTTGATATCACTTACACTCCGAGGCGAGCTATTCAAGGACAAGTCCTAGCGGATTTCATAGCCGAATTTACTTTCCCAGAGGACTTGCCTGAGATCAGTGAATCTCTCGAATATATCTGGAAGCTGCATACCGATGGTGCATCAAATGACCAGTGCTCGGGTGCTGGAATAGTGCTTGAAACCCCCAAAGGTCGGTCCATATGTTATGCTCTGAAGTTTGATTTTCATGCAATCAATAATGAAGCTGAATATGAAGCCTTGCTTACTGGATTGAAACTCGCTTTAGATTTGAGAATTATTGCTATGGAAATTTATTATGATTCACAGTTGGTTGTGTGTCAAGTTCGGGGTGAATATCAGGCCAAAGGTCGAAGATTGGCTGCTTATCTATCTCGAGTCCAGGAGATACTTAATCATTTTTATTATAATGCCATCTTCTACATACCCCATGATCGCAATCAAAAGGCTGATTAGTTGGCCAAGTTAGCAAGTATGGGCGAAGCACAGCAAATGGGATTCGTTCCTGTGGAAACGTTATTTTCCCCATGCATTGATCAGATGGAGACAGACTGTATAATTGAAGTCACTCCCCATAAGGAGTCATGGCTGACTCCGTTCCAAAATTATCTGGTGCATGGAACGCTACCTGAGCGTAGGAGTGAAAAAAAACAGGTTCTTCATAAAACTGCACGGTTCATTATTCAGAATAGAGTCATGTATAGAAGGGGGTACTCCGTTCCTCTACTCCGATGTATCGCCCACGATGAAATTAAGAGAGCGTTACATGATCTACATGAAAGAGAATGTGGCGATCACACCAGGGAGCAAGCTCTCGCTAAGAAAGTACTTCGATACGGATATTATTGGCCAACTGTAAATCGTGATGTAGCAGACTACGCCAGGAAATGTGATAAATGTCAGAAGCATGCTCGGTTCCCTAGAGCCCCACCTAACGAGATAACGCAAATGGTCAGTCCATGGCCACTTGCAGTATGGGGCATCGATATCATTGGCTCCCTACCTCTGGCAAAAGGTGGTGCGAAGTACGCCATCGTCGTAGTTGATTACTTTGCCAAATGGGCCGAAGCTGATCCTCTTGCTACAATCACGATGAAAAAGGTGATCAACTTTGTAGTTTGCAACATTATCTGCCAATTTGGTCTTCCACATACCGTCATCACCGATAACGGAACCCAGTTCGAAAGCATTGAATTCAAGGATTTCTGCCAACAATTCCATATTCAAAAGAAATTCTCTGCAGTTGCACACCCTCAAGCGAACGACCATGTTGAAGCTATTAATAAGGTTATCAAGTCTATTCTGAAGAAGCGACTGGAAAAGGTCAGGGGTAAGTGGGTTGATGAACTTCCTATGGCTTTATGTGCTTACCGGACGACCCACAAGTCCGCGACCGGACACACTCCATTTTCTCTATCCTATGGTTCAGAAGCCATTATTCCAGTCGAGATGGAAGTACCTACTCATTGTGTGACTTATTATGATCCAAAGACGAATGCTATACTACTTGCTGAATCCTTGTATTTGCTGGATAAGAGGCGCGAAGAGGCTGATTTGAGGGCAGCCGCATACCAAAGTCGAGTCGCCAAATTATACAATGCCAAGGTCCAACCCCGAACCTTTGAACTCGGCGATCTCATCTTGAAAAGAATTTTTATGATTCCTTTGCACAAGAAACCAACGTGGGAAGGACCATATGTGATTGAACGAAAGCTCGGAGATGGCACATTCAAGCTATCGACGGTTGACGGTCTTACTTTGCCAAGAGCCTGGAACAGCGAGTGTTTCCGTCGTTACTACTCATGACAGGCTTTATTTATTTCAGTCTATTTTTTATCTGCAATTTTTTTTTTGCATTTTGAAATTTGAATTTGTAATAAGGCAACTGACTTTGCCGTATTTTCTCATTTCAGCAATAAAACGCCATGTCTTTGAGCCAGAGCTGTGATTTATTGAATGTGACATAAAACCCTTCCGTTTTGAAGTAGCTCAACCTGGTCCAGGACTCCATTACCACTTGGCAATTCCTAACCGCTTCTAGAAACATGAAAGAAGGGCTATCCCCTTGGCTCTTGACATTGAATAAGTACCTAATTTCGAGCAAAGTCGGAGGTCGAAAGAGATGCTCCATAAATACGAGGAATAAGCTATTCAGCCAGGCGTAGCCATTGGGGTGTAGTTGGGATGGAGCGAATCCAAAGAAAGATAACACTTTCCTAATGTATTGGTTGAATGGAGGAAGTGTTCCAGTCGCGCATGCATGACGGTTGAAAACACTAAACCCCTCTAGTGGATAGTGCGGTCTGTCGTTTGGTCCAGGCAATAACACGTCGTCCAATGACAAGCCGTGCCTTTAGCATATTCGTCCTAACATGTCTTCAGAAACATTAAACGGTATTGAATCCAGCGGATTACCGATGAAAGAGGCGTCTGGTAGCTCATCCAGAGCCGGATCTATAACTTCGACCGCAATGGTCGGTATCTCTGTTGTTAGTGGAAACAAACTCTGAGTTTCCAGCTGTTGTGAACTTGTGGATTCCATAACTAACTTATGAAAAATCATCATTAGAAAATAATAAGCCCGTGTATTCCCCAGTGTGAAGTGTGTGAATATGTCGTGCAGTGCAGTGCTACATACTACTTGAGAAATTCAACAAAGTTTGAGGGAATGTCAAAACGACGAGATTTCAAAATTCAAACTGGAGTGACAGTCATCGCTGCCATCCAGGCTCTAGAGACTGATCCAAGTTAAAATTTGTTTAAATTTTTCTAAGTTACAGTTCCATCGAAGAGCTTCGAAGGACAGTCAAATATGTTGTTCAACAGTTAAGTCCAGTTATGAAAGGATTGAAGCTCGCCAGAGTCAGGTGTTCGGATGGGCAAGAGGTTTCAAGTCCATTAAGGTTCGACTCGTATCGGTTGCAAGAACCCTGGTTCAAAACGATCTGTTAGCATCCATCCGGATATGCGTTCATATCGATCAAGGCCAAAGACTTCGGACCGATCCAAAGTAGCCATTTTGTATCGATCAACTCAACCTCCATTTCGTATCGATCAACTCAACCTTCGTTTCGTATCGATCAATTTCAATCCATTTCATACCAGTCGAACATCATCAACCTCGCATCGATCAAACTCACCATCCACGTAACAATCAAAGATGGACATCTTCGTATCGATCAGAAGCGATTCGAAGCGACTGATACTAAGTGGATATTCCATGATCGATATGAAAAGCCATATGACAATATGAGATTTCAAATCGATACGAGAGTAAGGCCGATAGAGGTCGATACGAAGCGAAGCGCCTTCTTCTTCTTCGATCCATCCAAACGCCATTAATCCTTCCTCGACCAAGCTTCGGCCTAACTCTAGCCTAAGTATCATCGAAATCGACCGTAAACATGTGTGAAGTGGCATAGAAACTCGAGTCTCATCGTTTTTATATGGTTTTAGTTCGTTAATTACCTAAATTAAGCGATTAGTTCAAGAGATTAACAGGCTGAACTATTTGGAGATGAAGACGGTTCTTCCTGTTTCCTTCTGTTCTATCGATACGAAAGAAAGGCTGAAGGGAAAATGAGCAAGTAAAAAAATACTCTAAGTACGAAGGCCTTATATATTAAAGGCAAATGACAATTCTTATTCCAACGCTAAATGATTGATTTCAACAGGTTTCCTCTATCTATGCGAAAATGGCTATTTGTATCCATCCATTCGAGTCCGTCTGAAGTCCATCGATACGAAGCGTCCATCTCGTATCCATCATTGAGGGTTTCATTGATAGGAAATCACAATTTCGTATCCATTGCTCTGGAGTCCCCAGAAGCTCGCATCGATCGATACGAAGGGGTTGAGACTTTGGTCTAATTTTTGCCCATCAATGCAAAATATTCAAAGAGAGATAATGAGTCTGTATCGATCGCCCTCGATACGAATACAAAATTTTAGCTCCTCGAATCGATCCCGAGAGGATCGATACGAAGAAAAACTCCAAAATAACCATCAAGCGTTGTTACAACTCAAATTTCACATCGATTCAGGAGAGGATCGATACAGAATTCGATACAGGAAAACTGACAACGACTTGTAAACGTACGAACGTTAACAAGAGTCAGGTTAACATATGTGCATGTATGTTTGACTAATTTTCGATTTTCAATTTTCAAAATTCATAGGTCAAATGCCCACCTGATGAACGATTACAACAACAAACAGTTAATCGCTATCATACAGCAATCGGTTACAACGGTACATGGTACAACAGTTGGCAGTCAACAGCTCATAGTACTGAAAAATCAGTCAAGAATTACAATTTTCAATGAAAAGACGACAATCGTTCAACAAGTCAGACAGAACTATTCAGGATGAAAGATGCGACTATTCAAAGCATGTCATGTTCACACAAGTCGCACTTCGGGGGGCAAATGTTATCCCGCCTTTTGGCTAGGCCAAGATATCAAGGAATTAACTGAAAACGAAGGATTGCTCATCTCGAATGTCAAGTAAGCATAGGTTCACTATGGATGTCGATGAATTTTGTCCTAGTCCGGATCAAGCAACAATCAACAAGATATGACGAGCAAAGATATGAAAGCCAACGTTCCGAATTTTGAGTCAATCTGAGTTCATATGCTCAAGGAGGTTTCGTACAACCTAAAGAATGTTCCTGCCAAATTTTGACTCGATTGGATCGAATCTTGATCGATACGAAATTCATTCTTATCGATCACGGATCGGGTCCAAATCGCCTGGGATCGATCGCGTGCGCCCACCCACATGCCAGAAGGATTCTTTCGAGATCTGAGCAAGATATTTGCCTCATACGCCTATAAATTGATCCCTAGGGCCTACAGAAAGAGGATCTTTTGGCTCTTTGACGTCCAGACTCTCCCGAATTCAACTTTGCACTTCATAGCTCTGTTGTACTTGAATTTCAGCACTATAATGCATTTTAACTAATTTTAATCAGCAAGTTAATATCAATAAAATCATCAAACTTCATAGTGGACGTAAGCAATCCGTCGAACCACTCTAAATTGTTATGTTTCTGCGTGTTTTCGCTATCTGTTTTTGAATTGCTTGTTAGATACTCCTCATTTTACATTTCTATTCTTCATTGTTATCTCTTCAAATACTTTCGAAGAGCGTTGTGCCCAATTTTGGTACAAATAGTAACCTTAGGCTCTGATACTAAATGTACGACCCTACACCCTTTAGTATACCTAAAAGAGCACACTAAAAGGCATGTTGCGTTGTAGCTATAACTAAAACTAGCAGAGACTAGGATTAGAACACAAAAATATATAAACAGTGAAAACAATCATAATACAAATAATGTATTTAGAACAAAACCTCAAAATTACTTTATAAATCAAATAAGTCACCAAATACCAAATAAATCAATTGTCAAAATAACCTTACATGTCTTGCGCAATAAAATCCATAGTATCAATAATATCAGAGTATAATACATCCCTCACAAAACGCCAGCTCAATAAAAAGAACTAAAAAATAAAACTGAAGAACAGGAATACATGATATAATCTGCTCCAAAGAAATCTCCCAATGCCTGCAGTCTAACGTCCTTACCCCTGATTGCCTATGGGGAACAAGGAAAAAAATGAAGGAGTGGATCAGACTAAAAGTTTGGTGAATGATAGATATTACTAGATTCTTTAAGCAAAGTAAAAGTAATAGACTTTATAACAGTTCTAGTATATAAAAGGAAACGAATGAAATAGAGAGAAGGAATAAGCTGAAAACAAATAGGAATTAACTAGATCAACATAATTGATTAACTTTGATTGTTTGCACTTGTTTTTGATAGTTGCTTAGATTAGGCTGAATTCCTAATACTACCCTTTGATCGACCTGCTACTCCATATCTACTTTGGATCGGATGCTAAAGTTCCCTACACAATAGACATTGGTGCCTACGAAAGGCACACACTAAGCATTAAAACTCATAACGATTACTAAGCACCCAAATGGAAGTCGCACGTGTAACCACCACCATGCTCATGTTACCGGTTGTTCCACCTACTGGGTCTTCTTATTACCTCAAGCTCTAGCATAAGCGTGCCCCTTGTCTCACTTCAGGATTATGCGAGACACCTCGTTTCACTTCAGGGTTATGTGAAACACCGTGTCCATATAGATAATAGGGAAATGTTGTTCGTACTGGCCCATCATCCAAAAAATATCTAGTGCACCCCTTGCCTAAATCTCCATGATTTGTACTTCTACTTATTGACCATTATTAGCATAAGCGTGCCCCTCGTTTCACTTCAGGATTATGTGAAACACTGTGTCCATTGAAATAAGGGAATGTCATTTGGTACATGTCCTACTTTAATTCTTTGCTTATTAACTTAGATAAATTAATTAAATAAGCCTTTACTTTTGTTCTTACTATCTGCGCTTATTAATTTATTCTAAGTCTTTAAATAAGCCTCACTTTGTACTATTTCTTATTATAACCTACGTTATAATCATGCTTATTACTTAACCCAAGGTCTAAGTGTACAAATAAGCTTCTTTCGTCTTATACTATTTTTAGTTATAATTATAAGTTATAACTAGGCCAATTATCTTTAATTAGTCCAATTCTAACATCAATATCATAATTAGGCTTAATTTCAGTCTTAATTCCATTTTTATTACAGTCTTTACAATTTACATTTTATTTTCTGTTATTTCAGTTTTCTTATAATCTTAATCCATATTCGTGTTTAATCTATTTTGATCCATATGCGAAGAAGAAGGAGAAATAAAAGAAAACTGAAAATAGAAGAAAATCCAAAGCGTAGGAAAAAGATGTAAACAACGCATAAATAACTGTAAATAAATTGAAATACTGTAAATAAAGGAAAAAGCTATAATTAACAGAAATAAACTAAAATTAACTGAAAAAGAATAACAATAACAAATAGACTGAAAATAATCCTAAAAACTGTAAATAAACTACTAAAAAGGTTATTCCAAAAATTATAGTAAAAACTAGAACTATTGGAAATCCCTATTATTTTAAATTACTCAAAGAAATCTAAAATAATTATAATCACTCACCTGTGATCCTAAGCTCTTCCCTTTAGGCCTTCCCGATCCACCTGGAGTTGTTAAATATTTTAATTTAAAATGATTTTCTCCTTGGAAAATTATTCCGCTTAGGGTCCTTCTTGAAAAGGTGAACCCAGTTAGAGAAAATCTTAGAATGAGAAAAAATGTTTGGTCTAGAGTTCGATTTATAGGTGTAGAAGTGGATCTCTGGCCGTTAGATTTGGGGATTGAATAGGATACAACCACATCATAGGCCGAATAGGAGCCATCGGATAGAAGCACGAAGGGGCCAGATGAGGTGAAAGAATGAAAATGACGTATAAAATTGGCCACGAACGTTACAGGAACGAAGGAAAAATTCCTTCGTTCATTACCCAAGGCCTGTCGACCGGACAATCGACCGCCCCTCCTCCTAGGTCGATCATCCGATCGACCCAAGACATGGTTAGGCCGACCTCTTGGTTGACCTAGCCCAATATTTTTTTTGATTTCTTATTGTCTCGTACCTTGCTCATATTAGCTCGGATTCTAATGTTCTATATATGGAAATTGACCAGAATATTACCATGGACACAATGGTGCAACACCGTGGCTCAATTCTGATAATTTCACAAAGTTATTTTATCATTTTGTTAACTAACGAATTAATTTTATGGGTTAAATTTTGGGTTGTTACAATAATCATCTTAAATTTCTCGAACTACGTATACTGGCAATCTATGGACAATCACCAACGAAGGATTTCTTACATAAAAAATCTCCTAACTTAATAGAGACCCCTGTAAAAACTCATAATGTTACTCCAAGAAATTTATGGGAGGCAGGGCCATTAAACCAAGACTGGAGTCACCCTCTAGTTCATCCAAATTGGACTTTAGTTAAGCCCTCAACTATGCAAACTAACAATAAGACAAGTTCTTGTAATCAACTGAGCACAAGAACTTAGAATAATCGGAGGAGAAATAATCTCTTTCCAATAATTACATGAATATGGCTATATATATAATACATATATATTTCTTTGATAATAATTATAAGTATCATTTATTATGTTTGTAAAATAAATATACGAAGTAAAAATTCTAATTATATACTTAAAATTCAAAATGCAGAAAACAGCTCCCAGATGTTTGAGGAAAAAGCCAAAAGTCTAGTAAAATGCTCAGGTTTAAAATCTGAATACTCCTGGATGTCTAGCAAATACCCTCAGACGACTAGTAGAATTTTTGGCTACCACTCTACATAGCTGTATATATTTTATATCTTAAATATTTTTAACCCAACTTATTTCACTTATTTTACCCAAATTAAAAAACCTAGCTCTTTCAAACATTCTAATTGTTCACTCATGGCACCCAAAATTGTTAATAAAAGATCTATAAAAGGCCAGTCTACCTCCTCTCACAAACTACGATCACTAATTCTCATATCCAACAATGGCTTCAAAATAGCCCAAGCGCTATGAAGATATTTGAGGATCTGAAAATTAAAAAAATTCACGCTGGTCCTTTATCAATTATATAAGTTTGAACAATACATATTTCAAGAATTAACCCTGGTGGTTGGCATTCGACCCTTAATCAATTTTGACGAAAATGAGATAATTATCAATCAACTTGTTATTTTCCTCTTCTATGCAAATTTATGTAGTGAAAATATTTGAAAACCTATGAATGAAAACAGATGATTATGGACAAGTGTTTATGCTAAAGTTTTAAAGATAAGTGTAAATACAATTAGGAGAATACTAATGGTAGTACATTACAGGAAATAACTGATTACGAAACTTAGTACGTAACCAAGTCACGCATAAAAAATAGGAAGATTGAACGCAAAAATGGAAATCAGCCAATTTTCGACAATGGGCCAGATTGTTAATAGAATGTTAATCAACACCATGCTACCTCGTTTAGGCAGCTATTAACAAATATATGAAGACGGTCATAACGCTTTGTATGCAATAGTTGTTGAAATTAGTGTAAATTTGGCACAATTTGTCCATGATGAAATAAAGCACTGTTGGAATCATTATCGCCAAACTATCATATATGCTCCTTGTATTATAAGGATACTAAAACCATTGGACGTACCAACTTACATATCTCACTTCGAAGAAATTCTCGTTAAAGAAAGTTGAATAAGATTTTTCATGTTAATGCATCTTCCTGCAACACCACCTCCTCACATTTCTCTTGGTCAATGGATTTCTTAACAGCAACAATAACAAGAACAATAGCCACACCCAGTATCTTCATAACAAACTTAAGTTCCTCCTCCACAACCATCTACTCCTTCTCACCATGATGTAGGATATCTCTGAATCAGAGATTTACGAAGCTCGCATCGAAACTGATCAAAATGAGTCTTTAAAAGACTTAACGCTTTGAAATCAAAGGATGATCACGATGAATCAAAACTCATTGGAAAATAAAATGATTGGTTTGGAGAGGTCTTTTTCAACACGCATGACCAAGCTTGAGAAAACTATGGAAAAAGTTGTATCCACCTTGGGTATGGTTATGTGGAAAGTCCATGGTAGATCTTCTTCTAGATCATCTTCATCTCCTTCTTCTGCACCCCCTTTATCACATACTCTTGTATCTAAGCCTCATGAGTCGTCTCATAGTGCTGGAGCATCTGCTCATGATAGGGGCAAAAATATTTTGCAAGAACAATCGAAGGAAGAAGAAGGATAGGAATCTTGGTCTGATCCCCCATCACTTAAACACATGTCGTATGCCTATTTTTATGGTCCATCTATTCATGAAGATGCTGAATACAACACCTTAACACACAAATGGCCAAGGGACTATCAATCTGATCCATCGGCCTACTGGGAGTACTATGAAAATTATGGCGGGATCTCTTTCAATAATAATGGGTATTAGTAATTTCTTTCTATTCTCGGTGATTTTCTATTTGTCTTGTTGCATTATGATTATGTTGACTAGTATTGTGTTTTGTGATGTTCATAAAACTAGTGTTGTGTAGTTGAACTATGTATTTTTATAACTGTTTCTATGATTTTTTTATAATCTATGATATTTTCTTTTAATATTATGTGCTCTCTTTCTGTGAATCACACATTTACATTATTCTTTTTCATAATGATAAAAGGGGAGAGAATATTAACTTATTTATGTGCACATGGATAGGGGGAGATAATATATTCAAGGCGAGTTTACTTTTTAAATATCATCATAAAAGATTGTATAGTTATCATCATCAAAAAGAGGGAGAATGTTAGAACCCCTCTTTTGGGATTTTAATGACAATAACTGTACAATCATATATATGAGAAATACTTTATCTATTTATAGTTATATGGTAGAAGAAATCACTATACTCATCGGTATCATGGCATGAAGACAATCTTGAAGAATAAGAGATCATACCATTGAAAGTAAGGTCAAATATTAGTACCATGGTATTAGAATATCTTGCACAATCTCCTTGAGTTATCATCAGCACACGCGAAAGCATATCATCAAAATAATTAGCAAATTTTTCGGATTTTACAAACAGTGTTGTCTCAGACATCTATGACATAATGCCAGATGTCTAACGGAAATTTTGGATTAAAACCCTAAAATGTCTCAGACGTTTAACAATATATGCCAGACGTATGACATTGTTTTAACTGTCATATTTTGAATCGTCACTTCTCTTCATTTTAAATGTTCATGTCTTCTCCGCAGTTGCAACTCCTGATCAAAAGAAAGTTCTTCGAGAAGAAATATTCTTTGAAATACAACACTTTGTTTCCTATAAATATATCAAACAGTTGAGATTGAACTCACTTAAAGCTACTATCACTCTCTATTTTCTATAAGTACTTGAACTCTCTTGTGCTATCATTGATTTCATACTCTCAATCGGTTACAACCAAAATTTGTATTTTTGGTAAACTAACTTCCTATTAATCCAATAGCTTACATTCACAAACGCCACGGGAGATCGTAGGAAGAATTGTAGCAGCAGTTAATATTCGTGTTGTGTAGAACACAAGCTTATCAAAGCAACACTTTTGTATAAGCATGTTCCTTTAAGCAAAGAGAGGATTGTTGGTTCGAAGAATACCGAAGGGGAGCTTTGGGATTAGGTAGGACGGGAAGTCTGAACCAGTATAAAAACTCTAGTGTGCTCGTTTTTATTCTGTACTTTTATATTCTGCTATATACGAAATTTTATATTATTACATACAACTTGTCTTATACGCAAGCCATATTATATACGATCCACTTGAATTTTCAGATGTTACCTATCTAATTACTTATCTACATATGATTAATTCGATTGGTGGATATGCCGCCATGTGATTGAAGTTCACTTGTTTAGAGTTTGTATTGTGTGACTATTTGTTTTCCTGTTGTTAGGAACTGAGTTGATGATGTTTTGATGACAACAACCATATATAGTTATTATACTTTACTTTATAAAATATATACTACCATTTCCATATATATATATATATATATGTATGTATATAGGAAGTATATGCAGGTATCATCGAAGACTGATCAGTATAAAGACTCAAGCATCAAGATGAAGATAAGAGATTCAAGATTCAAGACTTTAGAGAATCAAGATTTCAAGATCTCAAGATAAGTGTCTAGTATTTTGTTAAAACTTCATAATAGCACTCTCATCTTTCTTCCAATTTTTTGTGGGATGGAACCCAATTTCTATCGAAACCAGTGGCTTACAAACCCACGACAAGTAGCTTACAAACCAACGACAAGTGGCTTACAAACCCACGAAAATCAAAATCATTTAAACTACTTTGTACAAGTTCTCGAGTCCTATGGAGGAGCTCTGTAGGAAGGTTCTTGCAATTTCAGTTTGAATAGATTTTTCAAAATGTTTTTAGATCTGTTTTCAAAATGTTTTAGCTTTCAAAATCATGTCTTCAAAAATATTTTCAAACTTTGTTTTAGCCTTGAAATATTCCTCTATTCTGATTTTAAAAACTTCTATTTCTAAAACATCAAAACTTATTCTGATTTTAAATATTACTTATATAATTGACGGTCTATATCAATTATATATATTTAAAATAATGTGTTATATTCATTCTCTATCTCAAAATATTGTTTAAACACTTTACTTTGCTTCAGAGAAGTTTCAACTTGTTTTAAATTCAATTGTCTTTACAAAACAACATTTCTATAATTTTGAACTGAGGGATGTCGACATATGGGGATACCCCATGTCGACATGGTGACAGTTGGATTCAAAATTCAATTTTCAAAAGAAGTGTCCATTCGTTCGAAAACCTTTCACCAATGGTTATGACTGTTGTGCATCTATATAAAGGCTTCCAAAACGAATTTTTTTAACAACTACTTTCTTATTTTCTTCACTCTTTCTTCTCCACCATTCCATATCCATAAAACTTCATATTTTCAAAATCGTGCCATCATTCTGCCAAATTCTCAATAGGAAATCATTTAGATACTCTCTCTCTATTTGATTCTCCATCATTCTACTAAAGATCAAAGTGCTATTCAGAGTTATAGGATTAATTTGTATTCAAAAAGTCCATAGAGTCTATCCATTCAAAAGGATTGTTATTAAGAAGTATTAGGGTGATCTTGTGTCCCGAAAATCAAGAGAGTTTACCCCAGACTCGGAGATAGGAGGGTTCCTCAAGGACTTAGAAATTGAGGGTTGTAATTTGGATATTGGCTTATAAAAATCTGTACAAGGATATTGCCTTGGTGCAGGACTGGATGTAGGAGGGTTCCGAACCAGTATAAAATCCGGTGTGTTCTTTCCTTTTACTTGCTTTACTTTACTATTTGCATTTGTTATATGTTCTGTGATCATTCAGTGTTAGAATTCTGTTTAGATTTGTGTTGAAATTTTTAATTTAGTCATACAGTTCATATATTCTTTAAAACACTATTCACCCCTTCTAGTGTTATTTCTGCCTTAAGATCCTTAATCTGCATCCCTAACAATTTGTATCAGAGCATTGGTTTTCATTGTTTTCATAATCTGAAACTTGAAAAATATAAAAATGGCATTTTTGGAAAATTGTGTTAAAACTGTTTTGAATCTATGCATTTCATCAAAGTATCATAAGTCTGCATATAGTTATTTTGAAAAATCAAGTTATCTACCGAATTGGTGTGTTATGCAGGGACAGACATGTTATATGGCTTTTGACGACTCAACACCCAATGGACAAACTGTGCAAATTGAGAAAGATAAATGGATACTTGATAGTGGCTGTTTGAGGCACATGACTGGAAATCCCGAGATACTCAAGGACATTACTTATCAAGATGGTGGATTAGTCAATTTTGGTGACAACTCTAAAGGATATGTGGTTGGCGTCGGCAATGTCGGTAACTCTAAAACTTTACTTATTTCTGATATTTTATTAGTTAGGAACTTAAAACATAATCTGCTTAGTATAAGTCAACTTTGCGATAAAATTAAATTTGGAAAAGATAAATGTCACATTGAAGATGATAAGTCTAATATAATTTTTGAAGGTATTAGGAAGAAAAATATTTATATCCTTAGTATGAAAATTTCAAATGATAATCTATGTCTTTTGGCTAATACAAGTGACCCTTGGATTTGGCATAAAAGATTTGGCCATTTAATTTCAAATTATTATCTAGGATATCAAAACTTGACTTATTTAGAGGTCTACCCAAGTTAAACTTTAAAGTAGATAGTATTTGTGATGCATGTAAATTAGGAAAACTTAAGAAAAGTTCATTTAAATTAAAAGATGCTATTTCTACCTCTAGCCTCTAGAATTACTTCATTTAGATTTATTTGGTCCATCTCAAGTTCAATCAATTAACCATAGTAAATATGTTTTTGTTATTGTAGATGATTATCCAAGATATACTTGGACAATCTTTTTAAAACAAAAAAGTGATGCTTTTGAAATATTTAAAAACTTTTCTAAAAGAATTCAAAAACAACATTCTTTCAAAATTAAAACTATTCGAAGTGATCACGGTGGTGAATTTGAAAATGAAAATTTTGAGAATTTCTGTACTCAAAAGGGAATTACTCAAAACTTTTCATTTCCAAGAACTCCACAACAAAACGGAGTAGTAGAACGTAAGAATAGAACGATTCAAGAGTGTGCTCGTACAATGCTTTCTGATAGTAATTTACCTAAACATTTTTGGGATGAAGCAGTTGCTATAGCTTGTTATATATTAAATAGAATTTTAATTAGACCATTAACAAATAAAAATCCATATGAATTACTTTATAATAAGAAACCTATAGTTGCTTATTTTAAAGTCTTTGGGAGTAAATGTTTTATACTTAATACAAAAGATAATTTAGATAAATTTGAACCAAAAGCTGATAAAGGATTCTTTATTGGTTATTCTAATAGAAGCAAAGCATTTAGAGTTTTTAATTAAAAAACTAATACTATTGAAGAAACTATGCATGTATCTTTTGATGAAAATCTTAAAGATATTGTACAAATAGATGATGAAGAAGATTTTATAAATTTAAATCAATCTAATGAAACTATTAGTGAAATAAATCAACCTAATAAGAGATTTAAAATATCAAAAGATCATCCTATAGAAAATGTTTTAGGAAATATTGAATCTGTAGTAAGAACTAGAAATCAATTAAGTAGTATGAGTAATGTAGCCTTTATATCAACAATTGAACCTAAAAATCCAAAGGAAGCATCGTCTGATGATTCATGGATTCTTGCTATGCAAGAAGAATTGAATCAATTTACCAGAAACGATGTATGGGAACTTGTTCCTAAACCTGAGGATAAAAGTATAATTGGAACTAAATGGGTTTATAAAAATAAAATGAATGAACTCGGTGAGGTCGTAAGAAATAAAGCTCGTTTAGGCGCGCAAGGTTATTGTCAAGAAGAAGGAATTGCCTATGATGAAACCTTTGCCCCTGTAGCAAGATTAGAAGCTATAAGAATTCTACTTGCTTTCGCTAATTATAATAATTTCAAATTATATCAAATTGATGTTAAAAGTGCTTTTCTAAATGGTTTTGTAAAAGAAGATGTTTATGTTGAACAACCTCCACTTTTTGAAGATAATAAATTTCCAAACCATGTATACAAGTTAAAGAAAGCTCTATATGGTCTAAAGCAAGCTCCTAGAGCCTGGTATGAAAGACTAAGATCTTATTTACTTCGATCTGGTTTTGAAATTGGTAAAGTAGATACAACATTTTTTATTAAAAGAAATAATCAAGATATTCAACTGGTTCAAATATATGTAGATGATATAATCATTGGATCAACTAATAACATAATGAATAAAGAATTTTCAGATATAATGACTAAAGAATTTGAAATGAGTCACATAGGAGAATTAAGTTTCTTCTTAGGGCTTCAAATTAAACAACTAGAAAATGGAATCTTCATAAGTCAAGAAAAATATGCTAAAGACTTAATCAATAAATTTGGTTTAAGCACCTCTAGTGGGAAACCAACTCCAATGTCAACAAATGTAGGTTTAAGTAAAGAAGATAAATCAAAAGATATTGATCAAACTTTATATAGGGGAATGATTGGTTCGCTACTCTATATAACAGCGAGTCGTCCTGATATTATGCATAGTGTTTGTCTCTGTGCAAGATACCAATCACAACATAAAGAAACTCACTTAAAAGATGTTAAAGGAATTTTAAGATATATAAAATACACTTTAGATTATGGTTTATTTTATTCTAAAAATAATACTTTTGATTTAATATCATATTGTGATGCTGATTATGCTGGTTGTAAATCAGACTGAAAGAGTACAAGTGGAACTTGTCACTTTCTAGGACATTCACTGGTTTCTTGGTTCAGCAAGAAACAAAATACTGTTTCCTTGTCAACAACTGAAGCAGAGTATATGTCTGCTGCTCTGGCCTGTTCACAAGTCATATATATGCAACAAACTTTAAAAGATTTTGGAATTAACATAAGTAAATTACCAATATATTGTGATAATACTAGTACAATAAATCTATCTAAAAATCCAACTCATCATGCTAGAACTAAACATATTGATATAAGACATCATTTTCTTAGAGATAATATAACTAAAGAAATAATAACTCTAGATTATATAAATACTGAAAAACAAATTGCTGATATATTAACTAAACCATTAACTGAACAGAATTTTACTAAATTTAGAAGAGAATTAGGTATTTGTTCAAAATATGAAATATAAAATATAAAATATAATAATCAATAAAAATTCAAAATAAAAATTACATTTTTTTAAGAACATGTCGACATGCCCCATCTCATGATGTCGACATATCCAACAAAAATTTGAAAATAGAATTTCCCTCCAAAGTTAGTTATTTGGTTATTTATCTATTTATTTCGTTTTCTCTCCTCTTTCTTCACTATGTTCTCTGTAAATAACTTCTGAAACAATAAAATAATGGCCTCCTTTTCTACTAATGAACCCACTTCACCCACATCTCCTCATTTTGGTCCATTTCAACGAACTACGCACGCTCGAATGATCAAATTGCAAGAGAAGATGAAAGATATCCTTCAATTGGTGACTGAAATTCAAGTAAGTCAACTTAGGATGGCTAGAGAACAACAAAGGCAAGGGAATATTATTAGGAATGTACAAAAATTCCATATGGATAACCGTACAAATCCTATTAATATTGAAGACTCTTCACAAGCCATGGAATCCGAGGAAGAAGAACATATGGAAGAACTACAAGAAGACCAAGAGGAAGATCAACCTTTACCTCAACCCGAAGTCCCTATGAATACGGACGAGAGCGTTATTTGCGTTGGTGAGATCCTTGTTGATACTAATGGAAACATAATTGAACAACGTGTAAACTTTTGTCTCCACTACCCCAATTGTTCGATCCATAAGTCTCCTATAGTTAAGGATCGCCATTAAAACGTACTTTCATTTTATTCTTTGTTTTAAATTGTTTTGTTTGTTCGTTTTTATGTATGTTCTTATATATGTTGTAATAACTAAAATGTGTTCACTTATACTCATTGTTTCATGCTTATTCTATACATATTATTTGTTCATACTAATCATTCTTGAATTCTTAAGTAGTTAATAGTTTTTGTTGATGACAAAGGGGGAGAAAGTTATAAAAATATATGTGCTTGGTGTAAGAGGGAGTCATGGAGTAAGGGGGAGTTGTGGTTTTAAGAAGAAATCACGGAGTAAGGGGGAGTTATGGTATGGTAAGAATATTTTATAAATAAAGGTTGTCATCATCAAAAAGGGGGAGATTGTTAGGAACTGAGTTGATGATGTTTTGATGACAACAACCTTATATAGTTATTATACTTTACTTTATAAAATATATACTAACATTTCCATATATATATATATATATGTATATAGGAAGTATATGCAGGTATCATCGAAGGCTGATCAGTATAAAGACTCAAGCATCAAGATGAAGATTAGAGATTCAAGACTCTAGAGAATCAAGATTTCAAGATCTCAAGATAAGTGTCTAGTATTTTGTTAAAACTTCATAATAACACTCTCATCTTTCTTCCAATTTTCTTTTGGGATGGAACCCAATTTCTATCGAAACTAGTGGCTTACAAACCCACGACAAGTAGCTTACAAACCTACGACAAGTGGCTTACAAACCCACGAAAATCAAAATCATTTAAACTACTTTGTATAAGTTCTCGAGTCCTATGGAGGAGCTCTGTAGGAAGGTTCTTGCAATTTCAGTTTGAATAGATTTTTCAAAATGTTTTTAAATCTGTTTTCAAAATGTTTTAGCTTTCAAAATCATGTTTTCAAAAATATTTTCAAACTTTGTTTTAGCCTTGAAATATTCCTCTATTCTGATTTTAAAAACTTCTATTTTTAAAACATCAAAACTTATTCTGATTTTAAATATTACTTATATAATTGACGGTCTATATCAATTATATATATTTAAAATAATGTGTTATATTCATTCTCTATCTCAAAATATTGTTTAAACAATTTACTTTGCTTCAGAGAAGTTTCAACATTTTTTAAATTCAATTGTCCTTACAAAACAACATTTCTATAATTTTGAACTGAGGGATGTCGACATATGGGGATACCCCATGTCGACATGGTGACAGTTAGATTCAAAATTCAATTTTCAAAAGAAGTGTCCATTCGTTCGAAAACCTTTCGTCAATGGTTATGACTGTTGTGCATCTATATAAAGGCTTCCAAAATGAATTTTTTTAACAACTACTTTCTTATTTTCTTAACTCTTTCTTCTCCACCATTCCATATCCATAAAACTTCATATTTTCAAGATCGTGCCATCATTCTGCCAAATTCTCAATACGAAATCATTTAGATACTCTCTCTATTTGATTCTCCATCATTCTACTAAAGATCAAAGTGATATTCAGAGTTATAGGATTAATTTGTATTCAAAAAGTCCAGAGAGTCTATCCATTCAAAAGGATTGTTATTAAGAAGTATTAGGTTGATCTTGTGTCCCAAAAATCAAGAGAGTTTACCCCAGACTCGGAGATAGGAGGGTTCCTCAAGGCCTTAGAAATTGAGGGTTGTAATTTGGATATTGGCTTATAAAAATCTGTACAAGGATATTGCCTTAGTGCAGGACTGGATGTAGGAGGATTCCGAACCAGTATAAAATCCGGTGTGTTCTTTCCTTTTACTTGCTTTACTTTACTATTTGCATTTGCTATATGTTCTGTGATCATTCTGTGTTAGAATTCTGTTTAGATTTGTGTTGAAAGTTTTAATTTAGTCATATAGTTCATATATTCTTTAAAACACTATTCACCCCCCCTTAGTGTTATTTCTGCCTTAAGATCCTTAATCTGCATCCCTAACACCTGTGACCCATTATATTTGATTTTGAGGGGTATAGGATAATTTTGCTATATGGATTAGCTAGTTCAAAATGATGCAAGGATCTATTCTAAAGAGAGATCTATAGCCTTATGGAATCTGAAAGGATGAGAAAAGGTCCTAGTATCTTTGGATGAGTCTACATTTTGGGTTTTTTTGTTGTTTATGATGGAAAGCATTGGAGCGGACATAGATAGAGTTTTTGTAGTTTGTTTATTTTTGGATGTCTTTGAACCAGTGATGGGTTAACCTTCGAGAAGAGCAATCGAGTTTTTCATTTATTTAGTACTAGAGAAACAACCTATTTGTAGACCTCATAGTAGAATGCTGGATAAGGAAATAGAAGAGGTGAAGAAGCAATTAGTGAAAATTTACATAGGATTTTCATTAGGCCTGGTAGTTTGCCATAGGAAACTCCTACGGTATTTGTGAAGAATGCTAATCGATCGCTTCGGATGTGCATTGATTATTGGAAGTTAAATGAGCTGGTATGAAGAATTTCTATTGATTGTTAAGAATAAATGATCCTTTTGATCAGTTAAGTGAAGCTAAAGTTTTCTCACTTTTAGATTTGGCTTTAGGTTTCATCAACTAAGAGTTTCTGAAGAAGGTGTTCCTCTGACTACGTTTATGACTATGGTTCATTTAAGTGGTTGGTCATACCCTTTAGGTTAACCAAAGCTTCAATATTCTTTGTAGATCTTATAAACTGACGCTTTCAAAATCAGTTGAACAGATTTGTTTAGATTTTCATAGACTATATTTTACTGTATTTAAGGATGAACGAAATCGTGAATTTCTTCCTAGATTGTTACTGGAGACCTTGAGACAACATAATTTGAAGGAGAGTTTTCCAAGCGCCAAGTTTAGTGGCAAGAAGTTAAGTTCCTCAGCCATGTGGTTTCAAAGGAGAGATTGGCTATAGAACTTTCGAAGGTTGAAGCCATGAATGATTGGAAGAGACTAGAGACTATTATTGAGATAAAGAGTTTCTTGGGATTGGCCAGATACTACGGAGATTCATTATGGTCTTCTCTAGGATAGTGGTGCTATTGACCAAACTTATTCAAAAGAACAAAAGGTATGGTTGGATGAGAGAGTGTGAGGTATCCATTTGAGAGTTAAAGCTTTGGTTGGCAGAAGCTTTGGTTTTAATAATGGTAGAAAGGAATGGAAATATAATTGTATTCATGGATGCTTCAGGATCAAGGTTAAGAGTAGTGTTGATGCAAAAGGAAAAGGTTATAACTTATGCATCTAGGCAGTTAGCATATGCATCTAGACAGTTGAGACCCATGAGGTTCCATATCCAACTCATGATTAGAGTTAGTATTAATTTTCTTTGCGCTAATGATTTGGACGCATTACCATTTAAGGGAAAGGTTTGATGTTTTTAGTGACAATAGGTCATTGAGATATTTGTTCTCTCAAAATAAGCCAAACACAATACAACAAAGATGCTTAGAGTTCTTAGCATCGTAAGATTTTGATATAGAGCATACCCTAGGGATAGGAAACAAGGTTGTTGATGCCTTGAGCCAAAGTCAACAAAATCGTGTTTTGGTTATAACTGAAGAGTAAAATGTTTTAGATACTCTAATAACTTATAATGTGCACTTTCGACCTAGTGATAGTCCAACACAAACTTTTGGGACATGCCATGCTTGGGATTCACCCCACTCCAATTGAGAAGGTTATCAAAAGGAAAAAGGAAGATATGCTATCTATCGAAAGGATCCATGGTTTAAAGAGTGATGCCAAGACCAAAGTGAGCAATAGGTTTAAACTCATCATTTGTAAATGTTCTATAATTATTCATTAGCTTTAGTAATAAGTATGCCATTTTAGTTAAGGGAAAGAAATAAGTATCATTTCGAGATTTTGTATGAGAAGAGTGAGATAAAAGTCTAATACTTAAATAGAAAAATCGAGAAACTGGTTAAAGAGAATAACAATTTATCTTACAGGCACCTTCATGTTAATGCTAACCGATTGAAAATGTTTATAAAAAAATGGGCAGCTAAGATTTTCAAAATATCTCGCCTTCATTGGGAAAGAGTTATTATAAAGACTGAGGAGCTGACTATGATGTTTTAAATGCTTACTAAAGAAAAGGACACCTCAGTGGAGTTCCTCTACAAAGTCTATTCTAGGAATGTTTTGATCGATTTTTCCTTCTAGGGGAGAAGAGTTGGGGCTTACTTAGGCATCTTCATGGTAGATATTTGAATGACCATGGGACTGACCCTTATCCTAGGGAATGTTGGAATCTTCCTAAGATCGCAACCCTTCCCCTTTCCCTTAACATTCTACGTCCTAATAAGGTCAAGTTCAATAAGGAAAATTTTATTTTCGAGTTTTACAAAGGATTCATATTGTATGAACCTAAGTAACTTTATTGTTGCACTATGTAATTTAAATAGTCTTTAGAAGTATTGAAATTATCATTTCTTTGCAGTTTAATTTTTTTCTTGAAGTACACAGGTAAGTAATTATTGGGCACTCCCATTACAAAAGAACTCCTAAGTAAATTTGTCAAGCTAAAAAGGGATTTTAAGGAGAAATTATTGATTCTTAAAACTTCTCGTCTAGCAAAACACTTCTTTCTTAGGAACCTTGCACAAGTTTACATGCACCTCCCCCTTATAATTTTGATTTCTTTGGTGATGAAAAATGTAGTTTACTTAAGGAAATCCAGTCTAATTGCGCCAAATTGTTATGCGGAGAACCTAGTCCCCTTACCGAGCGATGAGATTATCATTAGTTTCCCCCAGTTGTTACTCCTTTTGAGCTTGATGTATTCTTTCTGTTTCCTTATGCATGCGGGTTTACTCAAAAGAGTTCAAATTGCTACTTCTGAACTTAGGAAATGAATGTATAAAATTTGAGTCATTAATGTAATTTGAATTTACTCATGCTTGTTGTTGTTAATAAGAACACATTTTTCATGTATTGACTTCATTTTATTCTATTTATTTTCAATAAAAAGGTCAATTAATGCTTGCATCTTGCGGTTCAAATTTTCTTTCCCATTTATACAATAACAGTGCTAAATTAATGTTGGACATTGAGAAGAAACGCTCTTCTCAAGATGCTTTAGTCCATTCATTTTCGAATAACCCAGAGACTCAGAATTAGTACACCAAGTATTATAAACTGAGGTTGACATTAAGTGGCGTGAAAGAGATGACCTTGGGTCTAGAGGAGAAAATTAAAAAGACGGATAAAGGGATTCAGGAGACAAAGGAGTGCACAAATGCAATTAGCCAGTTTGATATTTCAGACCAGAGAATGGAGGCTGATGTAGAAATGGCTCGAATATATCAAAGGATAGAGGGTCTTGAAGTGGATTTGTTGAAAATTCAATTATTATTTTAATCTTTGGAATTTATCGCAAGTATATGTGAATCCATCCTTCCCACTCTAACTCTTGCAAGAATGAATAAGCCCCAGTCTTCAGCAAGCAAAGAGAAATTCCCCTCCTTGTTAAACCCACCTCCGAGTTTGGATCATGGAGAAATCTCTAGATGGTGCCAAAAAGTTAAATATGAATGCTTTTAATACTTGAATGGTAAATAGGCTGACCAGATCTTGAAATATCTTAATAATTACTAGAGTCAAGTTGAGGAGTCGAGCTGTTAGATGGGCCCTTGACCAGACATTCAAGAAGATAGAAAGTAATGTCAAAGCCTTTTGGGAGCCAACAAAATGCTTAGGCATGTGCTGGAGATTCAAGTCGACTCTATAGATAATGTAAATATTATTTGAAAGAAAGAAAGGAGGCTTAAAGAACTCTTAGATATGACAATTTACCATGTTACTAAACCCTTCCTTTGCTATTGAAATTTTGATAGAAAAAGTACAAGACCTTGAAACACAACTAAAGATAGCCGAGGTGATATCACTTGAGAATTCTTAGTTGGATTCTCCTATAGATTATGTACTTGAAGTAATAGTCTCTTTTAGCTTAGAAATTAACTGTTCCTTCCAAGGTCCAGATATGGACTCAAGGTTGATTAGAGTAGTTGAAGTAGGGTATAAATGCTATCATTATTTCTTTCTATATGGAAGTCTTGATCAACTCCAAGTGGAGGCCCTCCCCTTTGCTTAGGGATAAACGTTCTTCAAGTGGAAGCCACCTTTGTCTTCTTAAGGTTGAGGGAAAGATGAAAGAGAAATTGTATCAACATCGTCCACTCTCTCAACCTCCCCCACCTTCTTAGGAAGATTTAGCTTTCTTTGATATCTGTAATTTTTGCATGCAATGAATAAATTGTGCCTGACTGATTGATACCTTGAATGAATCTTGTATGTTCTCTTTTGTTTTTGTCTGAGATCTACAACTTGCTTCAAATTTCATACCTCATTTAGTTTGATTCTTGACCTTTGATTGAACGTAGACTTGTTTTCTTGACAAAAGATTTGATAAAGAGACCCAAAACTCACTTGATAAGAAGATCAGAAATCAAACTGCTCAAAGGCTCCGAAACCCATTCGGTAAGGAGAACATAAACTCCTATTTTAACCGAAAAACTCTCCTTCGCTTAATAGGAAACCAAAAATCCATCTAATAATGAAGATTCTCATTATTTGATAGAAAGTTAGAATTCGAAATCCAGTATAAAAGATTGAGAGCTAATTGATCATTTTGAAAAAATGAAGCCCTAGACAAAAATATTAATTTTAATGAGATGATTCAGAATTTCCTAGATTTCTATATTTGAATTAAAACCCATGGTTCTGGATAATAGATAGTTTTTGATCCTTCCTTTGAAGGTTACTTTAACTTTGCCTGGGTACAAAACTAAATGTGTTTGCTGTTCTTCTTCTACAATATTGCTTTGACCCATCATTAGGGTAGATTTAAACTTGCTTGATTGATTTCTACCCCTTATCACCCTTTAGGTGATGATTTAGTCTTTGAACCTTTTTTGCCCCTTATCACCTTATAGGCGATGATTTAGGCTTGAGCCCCTTATTAGCTTATACGTAATGATGTAGGCTGGTTAGTGCATTTGGTTAGCCATCTTAGGAAAAACCAAAGTATAATCACTTCTCTCTCTAGAAGGTGCTCTGATCAGGCCTTATTGGATGAAACAAAGGCTGGTCGATGCTTTGAACAGGTCATCTTAGGTGGGGCCAAAGGCTTACTCCATCCCCCCTCTAGAAGGCTCTTCGGTCAGGCAAAGTAGGCGGGACTAAAGGCTTGCAGTACTCTGACCAGGCTTTATAGCCGGGACCAGAGGCGTACTCTATCCTCCCTCTAGGAGGTGATTTGACCAGGCCTTCTTGCCGGGGTCAAAGGATTTTTCCTTTATTTTATAAATTCTTTTGATGAAGCATTTCTCTTTAATCTTTGTTGACATATTTGCCTTTTGTTTAAATCTTGTTAATAAAATTCTTGAAGTTCTCCTTTCCGTAAGAAATTCTCAATCATTTTTTTAAGGGCTCAACATAGATTGGTTCATATCCATTCCTTTGGTGATACTAGCAATAAGTGACCTCCGAGATTTCTTTCATTTCTGGGTTTTTTCTTCTTTGAAGGCCAATAATTCAACGTCTCTTTAGTTGGGATATAGATGTTTTCACAGGAAGTGGTAAGGGAACGGGCTTTTATATATCGGGAATTCTTAAGGGATCGTGTCTTTGGTCCCCATTTGGTTTTCTTATAACTTTAGATAGGCTCTTTAGTTCTAACAACTAGTTTTCTCTATGCAAATTCTTGAGTTCTGATTGGAGTAGGAGAGCGTTCAATTATTACCTTCCACTTTTGGGTAAACTTATTGAAATCCTTTGTTATTCCATCTTCGAAGATAGTTCCTATAGCTCGTAGTTGTATAGTTATTCTCATTTTCGAGAATAGATCGTTCCTTTTCCAGTTTTCTTTTCTTGGAGTAGGGCAATAAGAAAAGACCGAAGTAGATCCTATATGGAATGGATTTATACTGTAGTTATCCAGGTCAGAAGGAATTACTTGTATTTTTTCAACTAAAGTCATCTTTGCTAATTCTCTTAACACTTGTTCCTCATGGAGCTAAAGTTTGTAGGTCATTTGATAAATTGACTTGGGAATGTAAGGCTTGAAAGATCCTTGTTTAGAGATAGTCAGTATGTAGTTCAATGGGTTATGCAGGATTCGAAAAGCCCTCAACGATAATACGATGAATATAGGGAGTCCCTAATGTTCTCTATAGGGATGTGGAAAATAGAAAGTTCCTAAATTCCTCTATAGGGATATGCAGAGAGGTGGGAAAATCCCTTATTGGAATATGTAAAAGATCAAAGGTTCAAGCCCTCCTTCTAGCATTAATATGTTAACAAATTTCTTTGTTAATCCAAATATGCAAGGTAAGGAAAGTCAATTTCAAATAAGGGCTTAGGTAGCCTTGTTCAAAGCTCAAGTGAAGTATACAAGTCAAAGTTCAAGTCTAAGTCCAAAAGAATGAAATATCCATACCCATAATTCAAGTCAAGTACAAGAAGTCACATGCATGTCATAAGTTCAATAATTGGTCAAATATCTTTATTCAATTGAAGTGTGCTATACAAAGTTCATTGTCTAAGACCTTATGTGCAAAAGTCAAAGATGTATAATCGACTCTAAAATCCCCGATTTGATTTAGGGTTACCACTTTGAAAATGTAAGAAATGAGGAAAGAATAATTCGCTTCTTCCAAATAGCAGCATGGTCCTTATTTACTGGGGTAATTACAGGCGAGTTAGCTGTCATGTGTCCATTTGACATGGTCTGTATTTTCCATTCAAATTGGTGATATTCGACATTCCTGCATTCATTGATGAAACTCGTCATCATTTGCTACCTGTAGAAGTTTGAAACCCATTTGCCGCTTCTATATGTTTTGCAACAGCTATAGTTGTAAAGACTCGGCACTATTTAAAGACTTGATATCTTTTCAACATTGATGAAGCTCGGCATTGCTTTCTTTTAAAGTTCAACAACATAATCATCCTCTTTATATTCACTCGATAGCATTCATTATGGTAGGTACTTGACAATAGTATTGGGGTAGTGGCTCGATAGCGGTTGATTTATCGTGGGCTTGACATCTCTTAGAAGCTTGATACCCCGTTCCAGGTGCAACATCCTCCTATTCCATAACACTTTAGGTTGTAGCATCTCATTACTCAGTAGTACTTGTTAACTTGACATCTTGGCATGGCATCCTTCCTTTGTTACATGCTTCATATCAATTTGCATTGTAGGGCTTAAGAATTCTTTGTGTTGTAGAAGTTTGGTATCCATTAACATTTTGAGATTCTCGATACCTCCATCATCTCCCAAAAACTCAACAGCTTCTCTCTCTTTATTGTTAATCATTCGATACCAAATTCTGCTCCTGATGATCGACAACTTTTGTAGTTGTTGAGGCTCGGCACCATCTTCTTATGTCTTTGTCATCCCATATATTTTGGGTCCAATACCTAGGTGTTTATTAGGCCTTTGATATTTCCCTTTATTGTTGTTGTTCGACATTGTCTCTTTTTTGTTAAATACTCTATAAGACTTGCTGTTGTTAAGACTCTCTGCCCTTAGAGACTTGACATCTCTTTGCATGGTAAATTTACCTTCTTTAAGCTCGATATTTTGTTAAATGTTGAATGCTTGATAGCTTGGCTTTCTTCTGGCTTGACATCCCATGTTGTCTTCAAACTTGGCATGCTTTCTTTTAGAAGCTCGATATGAATATTTATAGTAAAAGGCATCAAAAGCCCTTACATATCTTACCTTACTTCTGCCCATAATACTTCGGTGGAGTACAACCTACCCAGACCCCTGTATGCAATACACTCTTTATTTATTAAGCATGTTCTCTCCCAATTGCAGTGCATTGATAACAGAATTTGCCTTATTATCATCATTGGTTTGCGGAACTATTTTCCTTGTGCAAATTTGCGGTGCAGGACTACTTTTTCCTAAAAATTTATTAGACTGCTTTGAAAAATCACTACCCTACTACCCTGCGTAGTTTTACTAAGCGTAGTTCTCCTTGAAGAGGTTTGGCCACTTTAGCTCCATATCTGACTTATTTAAGAAGGCACCTTACCGCCTTTACACATGTCGCCATTAGATACATTACTTCATTTTTTCTAACATTTATAGTGTTGTTTATTTATTTATTTTAGATATTTATACGGATCCTGTCCCCTTTCATTATTATATCAATATATATGTCATTTCCATATACTCTCAACGTGGATCCCCCTTTTTACTAGCGCATTACTCCATACGTTCTAGCTTGTTTTACGCATAGAAAGTCTTATTAAAATTTCAGAAAATTTGTGAATAATTTTTTTTATCCCTACCTTGCCTTGCATTTGAATTACAGGTTATTTTCCTTGTATATTTTCTAAGTGTTTACTTTTGAAATTCATAACAATTTATTCCTACCATAAAATTCTCAAGTTACTAATCTGTCTTTAGAACAATGGTTAGGACATCATGATAATTTTTCATTTTTGGCAAAACTCTATATGAGTACAAAATTAACACGATCTGAATCAACCAAAATGAAATGAATAAAGACGTAAAGATTACTCACCTAAATCTTTTTAAGAAATCTTGTTTAGATCTACTTCTTTTTTCCTTAGCCTATATTTGGTTTATCTTCTCTTTATTCTCGTTTCTCTAAGCCGCCGCCACCATTAATGTATCTTTTGATCTTTTATTTTAAATTAGTAGAACAGAATGATTGAATGAATGAATGAAAGGAGCCATGTTTATTGTCCCATAATTATTTGAGCCTTGGCCCATATACTCATTTTCATTAATTCATTTTCCCCTTTATTTTCTTATCTAGCCCTCTTGGCACTTTAATTAATTAAATTAATCGTAAAGCTCGGGTTGTTACAGCTTTGCTCGGTAGCTGACAAGCGAGTTAGGGTTGAGTTTGCCTGGTTTCAATTGCACTCAACAATTGTCTAAAATGCACTTGTACCCAAATAAAGATATTTACATATGCATACATATAATAGTTCATTATACACACACATAACTACATAGGACAATCCTAGTTAAAATACTAGAATTGTCTTAATTGAAATTATTGCTAAATCAAATCTTACCTTTATTTACTAAACTTTCAATAAAATTGTAATATCTTTTTATATTATATAAAATCTCATAATATTTTATAAAACCTTATATAATTTGTTAGGATCAAAAGTTGACTGGTACTCACATATTTGTTCAAAGTTTGGTAATATACTTCTTCTTATCTTCGATTTTAGCATTATGATTTTAACTAAATCGTCAATTTTGCTGCGCGTTTGAATTTTTTTATTTACTATCTGCTTGAAGATTCTATTATTCCTTTCTAACCAAAAAACTACATACATGTAAAAACCACTCTTGCAAGGTCTTTTAACCTATCTTTGTCATGAAATTTATTAGCTATGAACTCTGTTTTCTGATTCAACTCTGTTGTATTGGAAAATGGGATTGCTTATCTAGTTCCGCACCATTGCCACACATACGATGTATGATTACACTGAAAAAATAGACGTTTAACCGTTTCTTCTTCTTGACTGCATAGTACACAAATATTATCTATATGTCTTAACCTTAAATTATCTGCAGTAGATAACTTATTAATTAATGTTCTATAAGTGTAAACTGACATCTTTAGATTGTTTATGTTGTCCCGCACAACACTAGCCCAAATGACTGAAGGGTATGTCACTCTAAGATTTTCCCATGCATGTTTAAATAAAAATTCACCATTGTTTGTGTTTTTGCAATACCTGTAATCTTCATTTCTATCATTATAAATTTTGACATTATTGATATTTGTATATAGATTTATGGTATGAGGAAAATGCTCATTCCCACCTTCCATTACATATAATTCTATAAACTTTAAAGTTTCCACCCCTAAATTTCCAAAGGTTGCATGCCTAATTTAATTAGCATGTTATTCCCAATAAATCATGGATCAAACCATATTTTAGTAGCCTACGCATCAATAATTCTTCTTTTTATAATATGTAATTCCTTGTGTCTTAGCAATAACATGTACTTAAAAGTACCTAAAAATGAATGTTGATGTCTATTTCTCATAAAGATTTATCTCTATCATATTCATTATGCAACCACTCACCATAGTTCTTAATATTTTCGCACTTTCCATATAAGTTTAATTCTTACTACTTCATTCACTTTTAAAATGTTATTTTAGACTCATTCCACCTACTCCTTTAGGGAAGCATACTATAATCCATGGATTTTTTGCAATTTTACCCTTTTACAAGATGTTACAATGTATATGTATTATTTTGTTGATAGTTACCTTTGGTAATTTAAAGCTTTATGTCCAAAATTGTATTATTGGAAATACGATTACTCTTATTAGCTCTATTCTCCCTACAAGTGTTATGAGATTGCATTTCCATCCATTAACTTTCTTTTTGATTTATCTAATAACCTACTTTACATTTCATCCTTGATATACTATATAGATAATGACACACCTAAGTATTTAGTTGGTAGTTCACCTTCTTAAAAGGACAGAATGCTAAGAATTCCCTCTTTAAGGTACACTCTTTACTGAACATAACTCTAGTATTTTCTACGTAATTTGCAAGCCAGCATATTTTTTTCAATTCTTTAGCTCCATTGGTATATGCTTTCATAAAAATTAGTATGTCACCAGCATATATTATATATGTTAATCCTGGCAGTACATCATGAGTAGCTCAAATTTACCTACTAGTTGTTTGAATCCAATTTGATACTTAAATACTCCATTAGAATAGAGAATAGATAGGGTGAGATAGGGTCACCTTGCCTTATTCATTTATTACATAGGAAGTATCCCCGTAGAATGCCTTGACACAAAATCCTAATATTTGGGGTATTAATTAATTCCATTATTATGTTCAACCATTCTTCTAGAAAATCTAACATTCTAAGCATATGGAAAATAAAATTTTCATTTAACTTGTCATATTCTTTTTCTTGATCTATTTTGATACACATCTTTCCTACTCCAATAGTGCGAAACCCTCTCATATATTCATGATCCAGTATTATACCATCAGTAACATTTAATTAGGAATAAATGCACATTGATTTTGAGATATCAAATGTTCCATTAATGGTTTCAACCTATTATGTATAACCTTAGCAAGAACTTTGTATAGAAAATTGCAACAAGGTATGGATGTAAAACTACTTAAATTAGTTGTAGGATACTCTTTAGGTATTAATGCCCAAAAGGTATGATTCAATTCTCTTACTATTTTCTCACTATTAAAAGCACTTTGTATTAGTTTATTATAACTATTCTAATGCAATTTATAGGACTTAGCATTATGCCCATCAGGCCATGTTGCCTTATCATCTTGCGTAGAAAAAAACTGATGTTTTGATCTCAAATAAATCAATAAGCCTGTTTAGATAATACTTGCCATTGTTGTTCACTATCTTCTTACAAAAAATATATAGAAATTCAATGAACAACAAATCACCATTCTGCCTCCTTCTGGTCTTCGTTAACCTACACTTCACCATATTTGCCTTCCGTAACAGCTCCAAAATGGAATTTAAAAGATTGTAAAATGAAATTAGAAAGAGTTTGAGATGTAAATATTGTTTGTACCAAATTAGGCACAACACTTTTGGAAGCATTTTAAGAGATAGAATGAAGAAAATAAATGGAAAAAGAGGATTATCTAACAAACACTCCAAACAATAATTAGAAAAACAGCAGAAAAACACATAGATTTAGAGTGGTTCGGCATGGCCTACGTCCACTATGAAATGATTGACTTTTATTCACATTTTCTTGCTGGTTACAACAAATTACAATAGTAAAACTCAAGTACAACAGTGATTTCGGCAGTGTGTAGGCATAGGAGAGCCAAAAAGTCCTTTTTAGTAGGTCCTGAGCTGCTATTTATAGGTGTAGGCTGCAGTTATCTCGCTTAGATCTCGGAAGGCTTCTTCTCTCACGTGGGTGGACCCATGCGATCGATCCCTGACCGTTTGGAGTCGGTCCGTGATCGATACGAATACAATTCGTATCGATCGAGATTTAGCCCAATCGAGTCGGGATCGATCATGAATATTCTTGAGGATGTACGCAAGCTTCAGTGAAAATTTGGTGGCATTTGGACTTGTAGATTTTGAATTATGCTCAATGCAAGTTTGAATTTACTGAAGGCTGCAAAGTTTGCATCGACCCCCTTCGCATCGATCTGTTCTTATCGCTTCCAAGCACGTGCTTCCAAGTTGACGTGGCGCTAAATTCTTGGATCAATCCAATTTTAGGCCGAGTGACTAAGTTTTCCATTTGAATGTATTTACTTCGTATCGATCTGGTGCATTGCACTTCGTAACGCTTCTGTTGCACTCCACTTCGTATTGATGCTTTGTAACTGATTCGTATCGATACGAACCAAGGCATTTCGTATCGATGACCCGGGCATCGTTTCGTATCGATCACTCTCCACATCCTTCGTATCGATGACTTTAGTGGCATTTCGTATCGATCGTTGGCCAAACATTACGAATTGAGTTGATGAGGAAATAGATACGAAGTACATATGGATGATATCAATGCGAAGCGTTGCTTATTGATGGATATAAAGCGAAGCAGTCATGATGGATATGAACCAACGCTTAACTGATGGATACGAATGGGATGGTTGCAAGACCATGGATACAAAGTGGGTCAATTTCGACGGATACGAAGGAAGCCACAGTTCGATGGATTCGAACGAAACCGATGCCAAATGGATTGACCGATGGACACGAACGAGTCTATTTTCTTGGCTTGCATCGATCATATCTTGAGCATATAAACTCGGATTGAATTGAAATTTGGAACATTGGCTTTCTTGACTTTGTTTGTCATTTTATATCAATTGTAGCTTGATCCGGACTCAGGTAAAATTTAATAGTATCCATAGCGAACCTGTATATACCATTTTTCAAGATGAACTGTCTTTGATTTCCAGTCAACTTCTTTGTCTCACAGCCTTGCCAAAAGGCGGGATTATATTTGCCCCACAAAGTACGTCTTGTGAGAACATGACATGCTTTGAAAAGCCGCAATCTTCATTCTGAACAATTTTATCTGAGTTGTTGAATGGCTGTTGTCTTTTCATCAAAAGATATAACCTTTGACTGATCTTTAGTAATATGAATTGTTGACTGCCAATTGTTGTACTGTGCACTATTATAACTGAGTATTGAATGATAACAAACAGTTATTTGTTGTTGTAATTGTCATCAGGTGACCATTCACTTCCCATGAATTTTAAAAATTGAATGTTAGTCCGTCATACATGTATGTATGTTAGTTTGACACTCGCTAATGCTCGCACGTTGGCGAGTCATTGTTAGTTTTCTTACATCGAATTCCATATCGATCCTCTCCTGAATCGATGTGAAATTTGAGTTTTAACAATGCTTAACGGCTGTTTTGGATTTTCTCTTCGCATCGACCCTCTCCTGGATCGATGTGAAAAGTTGAAAAATTGTTTTCGTATCGATGGCGATTGACATGGATTGGTTGGTTTTTTTACATGCCTCGTATCGATGGATACGAGTACTAGTGGACCACAAAGTAATGGAGGCAAAGTCTTCATTTCGTATCGATGGATTGCTGATGGATGCGAATAGCTGTTGTGACGCCCCACCTCTATACCCACGCTAGCCAAGAACACTCCGGAGTAGTGCTGTCAACTAGCACGGAGAATAAGGCTGTTGAGGAGCGACCATCCATGTAATTGCTTATCACACGGTGGCTATAAATAATCTTCGGAAACAAACATAGAAATAATCATATCACAAATCAGTCACAGATATCCATATCACAAAGGCGGAAGAAGATATGAATATATAACTAACACATGAAAGTGTACATCAGAGTAGTGGTCAGTAAGATCCACGATAATACAAAAGAATAGCAACACGTGCTATACAAAAGAATACAACTATGAGTCTATATCTCAAGTGTATACAACAAAAACTGCTAATCTAAACAGTAAGCCAAAAGTCAGAGTGATGAATCCCTGGGAAGAAGTCAAGCAGAAGCACCTGTAACATCTCGGTCTGACCCGAGTATTATTTAAGAAAATAATAAACGGATCAGTCTAGCTATAAATATCAGATGACATGATATAACATAAAAGATATGGCATAAACATAAATATCCATAATGACATACCACTATAAGTATGTAAATAATGATCAACAGAAGATCAATCAATAAGAGATAATCAATATCACAAGAATCTTCTCAAAGATTCGAAGAGGGCATCATACCCTAAACTTGTACTCATAACAAGTCAATGACATAAATTCCAGAAATCAACACGAGAAATCCAGAAATCATAAAAAGGGAAAGAGGCCTATCACATGACGGTCCGAAGACCATGGGGAGCTACCCCACATGTGTGAGTGGAATCACACAGATTGAGGTCAAGACTAACCAAAAAGCAGAAAGGTATGTGTGAATGGAATCACACAAGTGGTGTCTAGTCTAACCTCGCAATGAAAGAGACATCGCGCAATTGCTAGTCTAATTCATAAAGCGATCATCAAGATCAACGAGAAGTGTCAATTACACTAAGCTAGTAAATATAGAAGTTTAGCTTCATGTCCCATAACCACTTGCTTAACTTAAATATTTACGAACAAACTGTAAATCTTCACTAATAAAATTGTCACAAGAGGTTCAATCGAACAAGTCCAAAAATTAACCGACGAAGTGAACGCAAGCGTTTCATACCGCTTGTTTTACTAAGTCGTTTAATTAGATTTCTCATCCGAGTGAGGTAAAGGCTTGTATATACTAATAGATTGGAAAACGGTTTAAGAAAAGAGCTTTGTTATTAAAAATAGAGTTGAAATTGTTTGTTAAAAGAGTTTTGATATTTACTACTAGTATTGAAACCTTTGTATTATAAAGTGACAAAACACATAAGCAAGTGTAGAAACAATCAGTCACAAAGATCGCATACGGAGATGCGAATAAAATCCAAGGAAATCAGCTCAATGTTTTTCAGATAAGATCCCCTACGGAGGGGGGGTCCAGGGGGGGTGGCAACCCCCTAAGGTGGGGGTGCGGGGGCAACGCCACCGCTTACGGGGTTCGACCTGCCCAGTCAGGTCGCGGGGGTCCGGGGGCAGCGCCCCGACCAAAACGGTACGACCTAGTGAAGACAAAATGAGGTCTAACGACCTAACGACTCAAGGGTCATACGACCTAACGGCTGCGACCTAGGGGTCTAAGAGGTCAAGCGACTTAGTGGTTGCGACCTAGAGGTGTTCGCGACCTAACGATGACTCACGACCCAACATGGCCGACTTAATAGAGTCGAGCGACCTAAGGTAAATGGTCCAACGACCTAACTCGAACGACTTATCTGGAGCTTAGGTCGGAGACGACCTATGAGATAAACCAGGCCGACTTAGTGGACGAGCGACCTAAGGTAAATGGTCCAACGACCTAACTCGAACGACTTATCTGGAGCTTAGGTCGGAGACGACCTACGAGATAAACCAGGCCGACTTAGTGGACGAGCGACCTAAGGTAAATGGTCCAACGACCTAACTCGAACGACTTATCTGGAGCTTAGGTCGGAGACGACCTACGAGATAAACCAGGCCGACTTAGTGGACGAGCGACCTAAGGTAAATGGTCCAACGACCTAACTCGAACGACTTATCTGGAGCTTAGGTCGGAGACGACCTACGAGATAAACCAGGGCGAGCGACTTAACATTTGCCTAGAGATTATAGGTCGGAAACGACCTAAGACTTAAAGCTTAACTCGCGAGCGACCTACGGCTTAAGGCCAAACTCGTGAGCGACCTACGACTTAAGGCTTAACTCGCGAGCGACCTAACTCCGAAGTGCCAATACTTCCAGAATGACCTAAAGCCCTGCGACCTATGGTACTAACTCGCGAGCGACCTAACGACTTAACTCGTGAGCGACCTAATTCCGAAGTGCCAATTCTTCCAGAACGACCTAAAGTTAACTCGTGAACGACTCACGACCCATGGACGAACGACTTAACTCCGAACGACCTAAAAATGGCCAGAACGACCTAAGTGCAGAAAATTCACTAAAATGCTAAAAATTGGAGTTTTTCGCCAATCCAATCCAAACCAAATGCAAATGTGCATGCAAAAGTGATAGGGAATCATTCCCAACAGTCCAATATAGTTATAGACTAGATTTGTGAGACAAAAATCTCACCTTTGCACTAAAGTTTATGAAGATGAAGCTTGAAAGCAAGGAGAAGCAATCCAAAGCTTGAATCCAATATCTTCTACTTGAATTTGGAGTTGAATGTTGGATTTGCAATTGAATTTGTGCTTGGAGTTTTAATTTCCCATTCCCTCCACCATTAATGCCAAAGCTTGATTAGTTAGGAAATTTATGAAGAGTGAGGAGAAGAGGGTTGGAACTTGGGCTTAATAGGCTAAACTAACCCAAAGTCCAAAGCGGGAAAAGTTAGTGAAATTTCACTAACTCCAAACCTATCGATGTTTATACTTAAAAAGTTGTAAACGACATTTCGAACTCAATGGAAGTGGTCTCGAGTCCTAATTTGACCGTTTGCAAAAAGTAGCTTTTCGGACCAAAATCCGATTAACGAGTTAATATTTAAATAAAATATTTAAATACAAACTCGATAAATATGCGGGTTGTTACAGCTGTTGTCTTAGATCGATGACGAATGGATACAGAGAAGTCTTCATCACATCGATCAAAGGGGAGACCGTTCCCACCGGTTAACATGTCTGGGAGGTGAATCGTCTTTTTCCTGGTCACGAGTTCATATAAATGCTTTTTGGACTTATCCAATTTTCCTACTTGCCACTACTTTCACACTTGCCCTCGTATCGATAGAGCACTCGAAAGAGAAGAAACTCTCTTCGTTCCCAAATCAAATTGACTCACCAATCCCTCAAACCGATCCTTTAGTCTAGGTAATTAACCAATTAAATTAATTCTAACATGATAAGGCTCGAGTTTTAACACCAATTCATTTGAAGTCATGGCCCATTTTCGATGATGTTGATGCTGGAGTTGGGTCGAAGCGAGGTTGAGAAAGGAGGAAAGGGCGGCTGAGCCGCTTGGGGAAGAAGAAGGGTTGATGGATACGAAGTAAACACTGGAGCGGGTGGAAGGGTTCGTATCGATCCGGAAGCAATGGAAGTTCATATCGATGAAGGGAGTAATTTCAAATCGATTAGGGATGATGGGAGTTTGTGTCGATCCGAAGCGATCAATACGAAGACCTGACCGTATGGTCGTTACGAAGATGCGACTGATGAACGATATGAAATGAAGGGTTTAGGATCGATACGAACCGATTTTCTGGTGATCGATACGAAATACTATTTTTTTAACCGATACGAACTGGCTTCTGGCGATCAATCCAAGTTCGAACTTTGATGGATGCAAAATCTTTGCACATTCAAACATTTTACCTCGACGAGCTTCCGCCTTGCATAACTGGATTTAACTGTTAAACTACATATTTGACTGCCCTTCAAAACTCGTCGATGGAACTTTAACTTGACAAACCTGATTAACTGTAACTTGGATCGTTTTATGAAGTCTGGATGGCACGGTCGCGACGGTGAGTAATGACTGTCACTCCGGTTGAATCTCGAAGTTTTATCATTTGAACATTTATCAAATTCCATAGAATTTCTTAAGTATTATATTCGCAACACATTCATGCAATTCACACTGGGGAACAAATGGGCTTGTTATCATCTAATGATGGTTTTTGATAAGTTGATTAGTTATGGAATCTACAAGTTCTCAGTAGCAGGAAACTCAAATTTCATCTTCTCCCATAATAGAGGTGTCGACCATTGCAGCCGAAGTAATAAGTTCAGCTTCGGATGAGCTGCTAGGAGCAACTTTTATTGCAAATCCACAAGATTCTAAGCCGTTGAACATCTAAGAAGATATGTTGCGGTGAATATGCTCAAGGCACGGTCTATCATTAGATGATGTTCTGCTTCCTGGCCCAAATGACAGGCCACACGCTCCCCCAAAAGGATCACAGCCTTTAACCGTCATTCGTGCACAGTGGGAACACTCACTCCATTCAACAGTATATCCGAGAAGTGTTGTCTTTATTTAGAATTGCTCCATCACAATTACATCCAAATGGATATGCACTACTGAATTGTCTATTCATTGTATTCATGGAGCATCTTTTCCGACCTCCGACTCCGAAAGAAATCTGATACTTGTTTAATGTTAAGTGTCGGGGAGACAATCCTTCGTACACATTTCTAGAGGCAGTTAGGAACTGCCAAGTAGTGACAGGATCCTGGGCCAGGCTTAGATACTTTAAGACAGAGTGATTCTATGTCCGATGCCCTCTAGGGTTTGCAGTCGGTGGTTAGTCAGACATGAGTGCTGCAACTTTTCCAGTAGTTAACAAGATAGTCATAACTAACATTGAATCTACTATCTTTTTTCCTTTATAACCGCAATTCTGCAACCCCAAGGTGCGCATTTCAAAGAAATAGTACGGATTCTTCAGTAAGTGCCGGACGAGATGAGAGATTTGAGGATTGTCGGGTTAATCGATCGAAATCAAAGCATAAGACTGGAAGGATCGCTTAGGGCATCCCCGGTGAGATGGGCTAAACGTAAAGCACCCAGGATCGTAATTTCTAAGGAGGGCGATGAAGAGAACACGCCTACTGACGACAAACCCGTAGCCGAGCCTTCTGGTAGTTTTCAGGACTTGGAGGGAAGAAGGAAAGGCAATGCAGCAGTATATAAGAGCCACAAGTCCATGAGATGGAAATTTATGATTGTGTCTTTGCCAATCTCCGGTGTTAGAATCTCGGAGGCTCCTGCCTCTCAAATAGAGAATCCCATTGAAGGGCTTGTCGACATTCCAATTCCAAACTATGTGTCGCTCCAACATGACACCGGTTTGGAAGGGCTTCAAAATGCTCTAGACTTAAGCGAGTCTCTTCCCGCAAGTGTGGTTGACATTACCAGTTGGTAGGTGGGTTGCAAATGCATACATATATTTCACGGCACTAAACATTTCTAATCATAAGTTATTAATTACTGGAGATTACTGATCCTGCCTTTCTTTTACTTTACAGATACGATGACTAGATGAGAATCCATATTGGGAAGCCTTCGATTAGCACGTCAGTCATCTAGTTCGTACTATGAGTGCCGTCGGAGGAAGGCCAATAGAGACCGCGATCATGGTTATTCCAGCCAAGAATGTTACGAGAGGGATAGGGATAGAGATACAGAATACAGATATCGCTCCTGATCATGCTCCCTACCCCCTCGAGCTCCAACATAACCCTCCAACCATGATAGACAACCCTTAGAGCCTCCACGTCAATAACCATCTTCTCAAGCTCCCAGGCCCGATACGCATGTCGTAGAACAGAGCCGAAACTCCCATTGTCACAAAACAAACCATTGTTGAGCCTAATGGGGAAGGAGCAATCAAAATCTTCCAATTGAGAAAAGATATTTCGAACATTTGTTTCGATGGCTTTATCTTCCCTTCACCCTTAAAGAAAATTCTAAGGCGGAACAAACGACGCATGATTACAGCCATGATATTTATACCCAATACAAGGATTAGATGAAAGCCGTAGATAAAGCATCGGCGGTGGCTTTTGAGCGAGCAAGAACTATTGATAAGTTAGAAACCGGCCTCGCCCAAAAGGACTGTATAATTTAAGTGCTGAATAATGAAGCTGAATCTTCTCGAAAATTTGAAATAGAAGCTACCTAGAAAGCTGACGAGGCCAATCATTCCATGGAGTGGATGCGACAAACGCATTTTGCATTAGTTGAGGAGATGGGTCACCTAAATACCAAAGTTACAGCCGATAGGGACGGTGACTTAAAGGAAATTAACGAGCTTAAAGCCAAACTCTCTGAAATCATCAAAGAAAAGGATGATGCGAATAAAGCAGCCAAGAAGGCATGCGAGCAAGCTGTGGCATTCTATGGTGAAAGGGATGCGACGGTACTTAAAGTTTAAGATGGAAGAGGCCAGGCTAGAGACCGATATTAAAGACCTTCTGATCACATATAATGTCAATGTTCTGAAGCATACAAATCTATTCTGGCTTGATAATTATCCAACGCGGCTGTACAACGCATGGGGCCGATTAGTAGAAGACGAAAAGGCCGAACACCAAGTTAAATCGATTGATGAATTCGAGCTCGAGAACCAGGTGTTGACGAAGATGAAAGGAAAGTTCTCCATGACACCACGATTGTATATGAAAAGGAGAGACTTGGCACTCAACGCTTGAAGGCTGGAGAAAGTTCCGGTGTTGCGCACCATGACTTAAGTCCAGAAACTCTTGTGCCGACCCAGCTTGAAACTACATCTACGGTTGATCCCCAGCCTATCCCTGCATACAATCCCGATCAACCATAGTTGTCTTCATTCCAAGAGCAAGTATCTGAAGATGTTTCGCCGGCCACAAGTCAAATTGAGGAAGGTACTCTGAACATTTTTTATGCTTGCCCAAAATCGGAAGCTTTACTTGAAGCAATTATAACATTTTTCGCTTTGTCTCTATACAGTGATTGGAGTGACATCTGCCATGCCTCCTGCAACTCAAGAGTTGCATCACGAGCAGGTGGCTATCATTACGGAAGCGACCACGACAACGGCTACTGCATCTATGGATGGGGTATAAGGGAGCACATTTACCTTCGATGACTAATGACGGAGGAACTTCCCGGGCATCAAAGTGACCCTTTTTCTAACATGTAGTTTGTCATGAGTGGAAGCGCACCTACGACCAGCTCCTCAGGCCCAACTGTTAACGCTCCCGGCGAGGCTCGGACAATTCACGAAGAGGAAGTAATAGTTGAAATTAATGCTGAAATGGAAGAAGCTGCCCGGGCTAGTAGCTTTGGAGGTGGAATGGCAGGCCCTGGTCCAGCCCCGTTACAAATGATTTCTCCTGGTGGTACAGTCATCGACACCAGTCTGCCTCTCCCGCCTCCTACTGTCGATCCTGTCCCTCTGACTCCGCCTTCAAGAAGCATTCCAATACATGTGAGTTCGGAAGAGGAAGTTGATATAATGCCCCCGACTGGAGACCAGCCGTCAAAAGGCAAGGGCTCAAAGAGGAAGCCAAGTGGCAGCTCCAGCGGGTCAACACCGAAGAAGAAGCCGAGAAAACGAAAGAGTAAACATGTCTCTTCAACTCATTAGGAATCTACTTTTACTTTCTTTTTGTAGGCCGTGTGTAGATGCGGATTCGGCCCCTACTAGTAGGATTTTTTGGAACAATTTTGTACTTGTTCTTCCTTTTCAATGAATAGTATAGAATTCCATTTTTTCTTCAACACCTTTTGTTTTCATTTGCATAAGTGTTCCGGCGCTTTAACTTCAATTCAATGTACTTACGAAGTTTAGTCTTAAAATCAGCCCTTAGTTTAGTTGTTAAGTTTTGAAGTGACGGCTTCGGGTCACGATCGAGTGTTAAGTCGAATTCCAATGTCGTGCTGCCTCAATCAGCAGCTGATACTTAAGTTTTGCCCCCCCAATCTCTGGGATAAATTGAGAAAATCGGTCAGCGGTCGCTATTTGCCTTTAACACATTGATCTTAATGTTTATGGAGCAAAGCTGAAACATGGCGAATTTAGGTAGTCGAACCACACTTTCTCACCTAGTGGTGATCGTATCCACTCTCTGGAGATTACACTTGTTCGTCGGCGATCGATTATGCCCACTTAAGTTTTAGTGATACGTCCAAGCTTCGAGGATTTAAGTTATTTTCATAGGCAGTCAGTCACACCCTTTTAATATTTATAACTACGTCCACACTCTAGGGACTTTAGATTGATTCGTGGGTGGTCAATCGCACCTGATTTATGTTTATACGCTGACCGCACTTTGAAGACCCAGAGTTGTCTCATGGATAATCGATTCGTGTTCGATTTGTGTTTAAACTCCAATTCGCTCTCTGGGGATTTAGAGTTTTTCGATATTTATACTCCAATCCACGCTTCAGGGACTTAGAGTTAATTACGGTCGATACTTCGGTTCACACTCTGGGAATCTGAAGTTGGTTGACATTTGTATACCAGTTCGCACTCCGGGAATTCGGAGTTGGTTGATGTTGATATTTCGGTTCATGCTCTAGGAATCCGGAGTTAGTTGATGTTTATACTCCAGTTCGTGCTCGGAAATCTGGATTTGGCCGACAGATGGTTAGTCACATCTGTTTAGGCTTTAGGATTTTGTTCGCACTCCGAAAACGACGAATCTATCAGGATTGTGAATGGTCGGTTCACATCCACCCTGAGTTAACAAGCGAGGTCGTTAGATGGACGGATCCATCCTCCTCAAACTTGGTCAAGATACGGGTGAAGTCGTTAGGTGGACGGATCCACCCTCTCCGAAACCGCATTTACAGGTTTATACTGCAGTTCGTGCTTTGGGAATCTAGAGTTAGTTAGAGGATTGTCGTGTATCAATCCTTTTTTAGCTTCTGTGTAATGATTTGTCACCGAGCTCGGATTTCACTTAGCAAGTGACCGGTCGCATCACAGTCATTCTCTATTTGAATAAATCCCACCATATGGTGGAACTTAGCTCTCCGTGCATAGTGATGGTCATATGACGTATTTCAAAAACTCACAGCTCTGGCTCGAAGAGATTGCATTTTATTGCCAAAATGAGAAAATACGGCAAAGTCAATTGTCTTATTAGAAATTCAAATTTTTAAATGCATAAACAAATTGAAAATGAAAAATAGACTAAATAAATAAATAGAGCCTGTTATGTGTAATAGCATGTAGACTTTCGCTGTTCCAGGCCCTTGGCAGAATGAGACAGTCAATGGTTGATAGATGTACCATCTTCGAGCTTTTGTTTAATTACATACGGTCCTTCCCATGTTGGTTTCAGATCGGGTAAATTCTCTTGAGAATGAGATCGTCGAGTTCGAAGGCTCGGGGTCGGACTTTCGCATTGTATATCCGGACGACTCGACTTCGATATGCGGCTGCCCTCAAATCAGCCTCTTCATGCTTCTCATCCAATAAATCCAAAGATTCGGCAAGTAATATAGCATTTGTTTTCGGATCGTATTAAGTCACATGATGAGAAGGTACTTCCATCTCGACTGGAATAACGACTTCAGAACTGTAGGAAAGAGAGAATGGAGTGTGACCGGTCGCAGATTTGTGGGTTGTCTGGTAAGCCCATGAAGCCAAAGGAAGTTCATCGACCCATTTACCCCCGGCCTTTTCCAGCCGTTTCTTCAGAATAGACTTTATAACTTGATTAACAGCTTCAACCTATCCATTCGCTTGAGGGTATGCAACTGGGGAGAACTTCTTCTGGATGTGGAACAGCTGATAGAAGTTCTTAAATTCAACACTGTTGAATTGGGCTCCATTCCCTGTGACGATGGTATTTGGGAGGCCAAATCGGAAAATAATGTTGCGCACTACAAAATTGATCACTTTCTTCGTCGTGATTATAGCGAGGGGTTCAGCTTCCGCCCACTCGGTGAAGTTATCAACTGCGACAATGGCGTACTTCGCACCACCTTTGGCTAGAGGTAGAGAACCAATAATGTCAATCCCCTATACCGCAAACGGCCATGGACTGACCATCTGAGTTATTTCAGTAGGTGGGGCTCTAGGAATCCTAGCGTGTTTCTGACATCTGTCACATTTTCTGGCATAATCCGTCGCGATTTACAGTCGGCTAATAGTATCCATATCAGAGCACTTTCTTGGCGAGAGCTTGCCCCCGGTGTGATCACCACATTCTCCTTCATATAGATCGTGCAATACTCATTTGACTTCATCGTGAGCAATACACCGGAGTAAAGGAACAGAGTACGATTTTCTATACATGACTCCATCCTGAATAGTGAACCACAAAGTCCTTCGAAGGATTTGTCTCCTTTCACTCTTGCGTTCTGGCAGAGTCCCACACTCGAGATGGCTTTGGAACGGAGTCATCCATGACTCCTTATTGGGAACAACCTTAAATACCCAGTCTGCCTCCATTTGGTCGATGCTCGGGGAAGATAACATCTCCATGGGAATGAGTCCCATTTGTTGGGCCTCACCAGTACCAGCTAATTTTGCTAATGAATCGGCTTTCTGATTGCGCACTCGAGGTATGCAATATATGGTATAATAATCGAACTGATTTAATATTTCCTGAACCCGAGCAAGGTAAGCGGCCAGCCTTCGGTCCTTGGCCTGGTATTCCTCCCGAACTTAGCACACAACCAATTGTGAATCACAATAAATCTCCACAACAATGATTCTTAAATCCCAGGCAAGTCTCAATCCTACAAGCAGGGCTTCATATTTGGCTTTGTTGTTGGTCGCATGAAAGTCAGACTTTAAAGTATAGCATATAGATCGACCTTCAGGAGTTTCAAGTATAACCCGGGCACCTGAGCAACGGTCATTTGATGCATCATCAGTATGCAGCATCCAGATATACTTGGGAGATTCACTGGTTTTGGGTAAGACCTCTAGGATAGTAAATTTAGCTATGAAATCTGCTAGGACTTTTCCTTGAATGACTCGCCTTGGAGTGTAAGTAATGTCAAACTGATTAGCTCAATATTCCACTTAAGTAACCTACCAGACGTCTCAGGCCATGTAAGGACCTGTCGTAACAGCTGGTCGGTGTAGACAATTATAGGATGAGCCTGAAAATACGATGGAGCTTCCTTAAGGCAATAACAAGACAATAAGCCAACTTTTCTAGCTTCGGATAGTTTCTCTCAGCTTCGGTCAGTCATTTGCTAATGTAATAGACTAGGTGTTGTATCCGGTCTTCCTTCCGAATTAGGGCAGCACTGATTGCGTTTTTTGACACTGCCATGTCAATGTATAATCTCTCTTGATCAATAGGCTTTGACAGAATGGGCGGTGTGGAGAGATGTTATACCAGTGCTTGGAGTGCGTCCTTACATTCCGTAGTCCATTCAAAGTTCTGTTTCCCTTTTCTAATCGGATCGAAGAAGGGAATGCATTTGTCAGTGGATTTTGAAATGAACCTGCTCGGTGCTGCTACTTTCCCATTGAGGCTCTGAACTTGCTTTGTAGTTCTTCGAGTCTCAATATTTCTAATTGCCCAGATCTTTTTGGGATTGGCTTCAATCCCTCGAGCGTTGACGATAAACTCAAGGAATTTTCCTGATGCGACCCCGAAGTGACATTTCAATGGGTTGAGCTTCATTCTATATTCTCGGAGGATATTAAACATTGATTTCAAGTCTCTGATATGATCAGCAGAGAATCGCGACTTCACTAGCATGTCATCCACATATACTTCCATGGTCTTTCCGATATGGTTAGCGAACATTCTATTAACTAATCGTTGGTAAGTTGCCCCAACGTTCTTGAGTCCGAAAGGCATAACTTTGTAGCAGCAAAGTCCCATATTGGTCACGAAGCCGGTATGCTCCTAGTCAGGTAAGTGAATGAGTATCTGGTTGTAGCCAGAATACGCATCCATGAAGGAGAAGAGTTCATGTCCAGCCGTTGAGTCTACGAGCTGATCGATTCGGGAAAGTGAAAAAGGTATTTGGGGCAAGCTTTATTCATGTCTAAATAATCAACACATGTTCTCCATTTCCTTTTTGGCTTTCGAACAAATACAGGAATGGACACCCATTCCGAGTATAATGCATCTCGAATAAATCCGTTTGATTTAAGCTTATCTACCTCTTCTGTACGGGCGGTAGATCTCTTTGTATCCACACCATGCCTTTTTTGTTTGACCGGGGCATGCCGTTGGTCAATGTTCAACGTGTGGCTCTCAATGTCCGAGGAGATTCCACACATATCAGAATGTGTCCAGGCAAACACGTCAAGGTTTGCCCGGAGAAATTCAACCAATTTCTCTTGCATTTGTTGGCTTAACTCAGATCCAATCTTCATCATTTTAGAATCATCATCATTATTAATCGGGACATCAATCATCTGCTCGGCCGGGGAAGCTTGACTGTCCTTATTTTCATCTTCACTTTTGGTATCTCTCGGATCAAAATCCCTTGGGAATTAGTTGTGGTACCCGGGCCTAGGACCATGTGTCAATTTTCAATTCTCAACAAAGCGGACGTAGAGAGATTCCTCTACGGCCTTCCATTTTTCCTTTCGTTGCGCCTCGTGCAGCTCAGCAATATAACAGGCTCGCCCAGCATCCTGGTCTCTCTGAACGACTCCAACTCCATTGTCGGTAGGGAATTTTAAAGTCAGACACCAAGTGGCAATGACAGCTATAAATTCAGATAGGACCGGTCAGCCTAAGAAAGCATTGTATGGCGATTCTATATCCAGCACAATAAATTGTAATATCCGGACTCTCCAGCGTTCTCCAATCCCTAATTCCACCGGCTATTCCACCACTCCAGTAGGTATAGTTGCACTCTCGTTGAAGCCATGAATACGGGACTGACAAGACTTGAAATCTTTAGTCTCCATTTTCATCTGATCATAGGCTCGCTTAAACAATATATTCATGGAACTTCCACTGTCTATCAAGATCCTCTTCATCCAAGCAGGACCTACTTGAGCTGATATGACAAGTGGATTGATGGTTAGGGCTTCGACCTTGTCGGCATCTCTGTCTCGAAAGACGATGTCATCGGTCATTGTCTTATGTTGCTTGGTCGGAGCCCCATCTTCAAAACTACGACAACACTCGAAGCTCACATGCCTGGTAGAACTGGCATACGACTCCATTTCCTTCCAATTTCGGTCCGTTAGATGAGGACCACCACTAACAGTATTGATCACTAACCTCCCGCCGGTACAAGCGGATTCCTTCTGTCTCACCTAACTCAGTACATGGTTCTGATTTGATGGGTCCGCACCTCCAGATTGCGGCGTCTGCACAAACTGCTCCAACTTTCTCTCACATATCAACTTTTCAATGAGATTCTGCAAGTGAAGGCACCCATTCGTGTTATGGCCATAGCTTTTGTGGAATCTACAAAACTTCCCTGTCTAGATCTGTTTTTTCGACGAGGGGTACGGAGTAGGTTTCTTGTACTGAATAGTGTTGCAGGTCTGTAAATACACATTCTCTAGTGACGTATTCAAAGGAGTATAATTATCAAACATAGAAGCCCTGCGTCGTGGCCCACGATTCTGATCTCATTTTCTGTTTTGATTTCCATTATCTTTCTATTGATTTTGTTTATTTTATACGTTCAATTGCACTTTTCGGAACTCTCCCCGGTTTTTTTAACAGCAACATTGCTCTGAATCCCTTCCACACTAGGCCATGCGTCAACCTTTTTCCTAGACTGTTTCGCGTTCTCCCTTCCAAGAATTGGGGTGTCTTGGAATAGAAACGGTCCAATGACACAGGAGGTTTTCCGGCCAACCAGTTGTCGAACTCGGAATCGAGATCAATCCCCTTAGTCAGTGCCATCAAGTTAAAGTTATCATTGGGATTGCTAATCTCAGCGCATGCAGTATGAAATCTCTCCAAATAACATCTGTGTGTCTCTTCAGGAGCTTAAGTGACACTAGACAAAGTATTAACATCTTTTGGCCTTGTAACATGCATGCGGAACTGCTGAACAAACTTTGTCGCCAATTGATCAAAACACGAGATAGATCGAGGTGGTAAATGGGTGAACCATATAGTCGCTATGCCCCTAAAGAGATCGAGAAACTTCGGCACTTAACTACATCATCAGCTCATGCAGCATTCATTAACCATTCATACTTTAGGATATGTTGATTAGGATCAGAGCTCTCTTCATAAATGGGTAAAGTCGGCATCCTAAATCGTCAAGGTGGTTTAGCATAGAGTATATCATCAGTAAAGAGAGTATGACTTCGAGAGATTCCCTAGTCGTCATTGGTGAGGCCTTGACTCTCTCGAATCATCTGATGGATCATCGTCGGGATGTCCGGCATCTGTACATTCTGGGCCTGTTGAGCCAAGGAATGGTCGGGTTCCATAATGCGAGGATGAGCCGGTCGCGGTCGATGATGCATATCTCGCCTCCTCGGTTCTAAGTTCTCGGGAACATAATGTTCGAGAGTATACTCATGTTGGCGACGGTTCGTATTTGCCTGATTTCAGGCATCGATTCCCAATTTAGTAGCAGCGGTGGAAATGCGATTGTCTGTAGCATGATGAGGAACAGTACCTCCTCGAGAAGAGGGTCCAGTCTGATAGCTGGTTGATGGGCCAACCCTCGGTTACCCAAAATTCAATGTATGCTGATGTCTAGTGGCTTGGGTATAACTTCCATCTAGCCATGGGTGCGTGGATCTATGATGGTAGCCAGAAGAGGCTGAGCTCTCAGTGGATGAATAAGAAGCCTGATTCCTCCTGGATCTTCTTCGTATTTGATGATTCGGTTGATCGGTTAATTCAGCGTTGGCACGCAGTTGTTGAGTAAGTTGTTGTCGACTCTGTGTCAGCTCTTGCATTAGCATTTGAAATTCTTCCCTGGTGACAGGGCCTTGTGGATCCGATGGTCCGGCAGCATTCTGATCGGTAGGAGGTAGCTGTACGGGGTTCTGTCTGTCCCGTCCTTCTGGATCTGCGGCAGTTGAAGCAGTCCTTGTGTTCACCATGATGGATAGCGAAGCTCTTTCCAAGACTTGACGCAAATTTGAATAGGATGGTAGAACTTTAAACTAGAAATCTGGATCTTCTTCTTAGATTTATGCAATTCGATATCGATAGTAGATCCAATGAGCAGGAGAAAAACTGGGTTTTCTCAGTGAAAGCACCAAAGGGTTTGTATCAAAATTGGGCACAACAATCTTCGAAAGCGTTTGAAGAGATAGAATGAAGAAAATAAATGGAAAAGGAGGACTACCTAACAAACGCTCCAAATAATAATCAGAAAAACAGCAGAGAAACATAGAGATTTAGAGTGGTTCGGCGTATGGCCTACGTCCACTATGAAATGGTTGACTTTTATTCATTTTTGTTTGCTGGTTACAACGAATTACAACAGTAAAAATTGGGTATAACAGTGATTTGGGCAGAGTCTGGACGTAGGAGAGCGAAAAAGTCCTTTTTTAGTAAGTCTTGGGCTGCTATTTATAGGCGTAGGATACAAATATCTCACTCAGATCTCGGAGGACATCTTCTCTCACATGGATGGACCCACGCGATCGATCCCTGACCGTTTTGAGTTGATCCATGATCGATACGAACGCAATTCGTATCGATCGGGATTTAGCCCAATCGAGTAGGGATCGATCATGAACATTCTTGATGATGTACACAAGCTTCTGTGAAAATTTGAGAGAATTTATACTTGTAGATTTTGAATTATGATCGATGCAAGTTTGAATTTACCGAAGGCTGTTGAGTTCGCATTGACCCCCTTCGCATCGATCTGTTCGTATTGCTTCCGGGCACGTGCTTGCAAGTTGACGTGGCGCTAACTTCTTGGATCGATCCACTTTTTAGGCCGAGTGACCGAGCCTTCCATTTGAATGTATTTTCTTCGTATCGATTCGGTGCATTCCACTTCGTATCGCTTCTATTGCAGTTCACTTTGTATCGATGCTTTGTAACTGATTCGTATCGATACGAACCAAGGCATTTCGTATTGATGACCTAGACGTCATTTCATATCGATCACTCTCCACATCCTTCGTATCAATGACTTTAATGGCGTTTCGTATCGATCGTTGGCCGATCGATACGAATTGAGTTGATGAGGAAACCGATACGAAGTACATATGGACAATATCGATGCGAACCATTGCTTATTGATGGATACGAAGTGAAGCGATCATGATGGATATGAACCAACGCTTACCTGATGGTACGAATGGGACGGTTGCAAGACCATGGATACGAAGTGGGTCAATTCCGATGGATACGAAGGAAGCCGTCGTTCGATGGATTCGAACGAAACCGATGCAAAATGGATTGACCGATGGATACGAATGAGTCTATTTTCTCGGCTTGCATCGATCATATCTTGAGCATATGAACTCGGATTGACTTGAAATTTGAAACATTGGCTTTGCTTGTCGTGTCATATCAATTATAGTTTGATCCGGACTCAGACAAAATTTACCACTATCCATAACGAACCTGTGTATACTATTTTTCGGGATGAACTATCGTTGATTTCTAGTCAACTTCTTAGTGTCACGGCCTTGCCAAAAGACATGATAACAAATATATGTAAATGAGGAGAGATGCATGGATAGAGACCGAGATATGAAGAATAGAATTGTATTCAGAATTATTGATGAAAGATGAAAAGAGAGATCTGATAATAGAATTTGAAAACCTATATCTCATTTTGGACACCATTCTTTTTACATGTTCTAGTTTATGAATTAATTGTTTATAAGAAACTAGTCCTAATTTTTATAATCTTTTTTTTAGATAACAAAATTAAAACATTACACATTGCAAATCTATGATGAATATTAAAAACGAGGGACGAGAGAATTATACAAATCCGGCCAAAGCTATAAAAAAATGCTTTCCGCCAAACATTATTGACAAAAAATATATAGAAGATAACAGTATATGAGGATTTATGATCTTTTTAAATGGAGAAAACAAAAAAACGAAAGTAAAATAGTTACTTGAAAGTGGAAGATGTACAGATCTGAATAAATGAAAGCGAGGTGAAATGCTATAAAATTATAATTAACATTATAATAAAATTAATTCGGGTTTGAAACGACAAATAATTATCAAAGAAGTAGGTGAATTTTTCCTCCTAAATTATAGGAAGAACATAATTATGATATGAGTTTGAATGAGTGACTGTAAAGGGAAAAAAAAATTACAAAGAGTTTGATACTGTCTACTTTGTATGGTAGAATAGCTAAAATAAATAGGTAGATGTATTAATTTACAGAATAAGTAATAAAAAAAAGATGGAATGCCCTTTTATGAGTTGTAATGTTGATTTGTAATACAAATAACTGTTATATTACATATTTTCCGAAGTACAATTTTGAAGTCTCATCTTCATTTGCCCTTCTCAATGGCCTGTATAAAGGATTGGCATAAGAATTTGAGTTTTTCTAAACATCGTAACACGGTGTCGTCTTTGAAAATAACTTGACGGATCGACGAATTGTACTAGATATACTCGCTCTTACATGGGATATATCTATCTTGGTTGATTTATTTTAATGCTCAGATAAAGCATAAAGGGCCCATAGAAATAATAACAACAAAGAAAGTTTGAATTATATTTTGTTGCTTTGTTTGAATTATTGTCATGTGTTTTACCAAAACTACAAGCACATCGAGAATCCTAGAGAGGAGCATCTCAGTACAATCCATACAGATGAATGCCAAAAGAAAGAAAAGATCGTGAAGAAACATCATACAAAATTACACTCTCTGTTCAAAAACATCATCAAACCCATGAAATTATTCTCCTTCCAATTTGTTGTCCACTTCGCAACAACTCCACGAGAAAAGAACAAAACGAACACATCAAAACACAGGTTTAATTACAAATACATGGAAATAAGTGCCTAAAATAAATCCAAGAAACTATTGTAGGGCTGCTATACATGCATATATTGTTCTTCTTGGGATCATTGAACCAAAAATATTGCGTAGTGCATGTTCCCTTTATTTTCCACTCAGTTGTTTAGATTAATGCTGATGTCTTTGTGTCTGCCTACTGTGCCTTTTTCTCCTCTTTTTTTTACAATGTTCAAATGTATCATGCACAGCAAGACAGTGTTACCCAATTATACATGTGCACTTTCTTCTGTTTCCTGGGATTAGAAACTGGCTATGATTCGTTTTAATATGATGAAACTATCTATTGCATGTCTTTTTATTCTTGGACTCGATCAAAATGCTTTTGAATTCTATTTATGGAGACGGCTGGTGAGTGATTTAGCACATGAGATGGTGTATGAAAACACAGAATTACACCAATAAGCACATGTGATAGTGTTAGATATGTAGCTGTATTCTCCGTCAAGGCACGTTTGTTGTTTTCTATTAAGATGTTGTTGTTAATTTTCAATTAGCGTCCAACTTTGTCAAATTAGTTTTCTAGAGTTTCATTAGCGGTCAGTTGACATCAAATCCACGCATATGAATATTCTTAAGCAGACGATGAAATATAATAGTTACATTCTTGAACCTTGCTTTTTAAACCTTAACCCCTTGGAGACACCATAGCCTGATTTTACAATCATAGGGTAATTTTTTTGACATAATGATTAAAACATTTGATAGATAATTCCATTTTCTTTTTTACTCCCTACTCTATTTAATATCCAAGTACCAAAGATTAGTATTGGAATAAACTTCCATCATGAACCAAATTTTTACATCAACTGGGTTGGTTGACAGATATCATTTTGATGCATACGGGTTTTGGACTGTTGATAGTTTGTACCTTTATGCCACTTTTTTCAACTTGGTAGTCATTTACGTTTGAGGTGTTCTTTCTTTGGCAAATGAAAGAAGAATTGGAAACGTATTTGAAATGAAAATGGGATTTTGTGTCATGATATAAGCTTTTTGAAAGGAGTATGAAAATTTAAATAAATAGTTGCTATTACTGACTAACATATTTTAATTAGTATTACATGAAATAAACTTAAACGCAAAATTTAATTAGATGATACTATATATTCGAAATATATGCAAGACAAGTTTTTCTGAATAAAGTCTGTATATTTTGATTACTTTAGCTTTGTAAAAAAATATGTATAATAAAGACCAAAGCCACAATTATAAAATATATACAAAACAGGCCTAAGTACAATAACTGTTGTTATTGTTAGCGACATGAGATCAGTTGGTTTAATCGATTAAGTCATCCACTTTTCATTTTTGAATTTAGGGTTTCCTTTCTGAATCTCGTGGCAACTTCTTGCACAAATTCAGCGATGCCCTCTAATTTTTTTCTTTTCATCATTGATGCTGCAGGTATCTTTAAAGCTAAGTATTGCTTATTTATCTTCTTTTGCTTCTATTTTGTACGAATTCATTTTTAATTTTGTACAACACCTACATGATTGATAAAACATGGAGAAATTGACAAATAAAAAACGAATGACAACATAGAAGGGAGTCTACCATCGATTGATAAAAAATGGTCCATGATTTCATTTAAATCCAATGAGGCAAGTATGAATTTTTAGCGTAGAGGTGTTCGTGAGGTTCAACTGAACGGTATATTCCATTTGTTTAAGATATCAATGTTAGTCTGCTGCGATGTTGGGAATTTCTTGGATTTTGACATGATTATTATTACATAGCTTAAAATTGCATCTATTGTTTGCCTTGTTGTTTTGCACTTGCTATCGAAAATCCAAGCATTTTGTTCTTTCCACAATGCTCACACACTAGTAGATAAAACTACTTTTGATAAGTCTCTGAGTTTGTTTTTGGCTTTAAAAGTAGTTAAAATGCATTAATTTCATTATGCAAATTTAAATCGGTTGCAGCTAGTATATTCAAATTTTCTCTACACCGTCTCCTATATGTGAAGTAAATGTGATGTGAATGAACACTCAAAAAATAAGTGTGCATTAGTCTCTTCATGATTGTTACAGAAATTGCAATAATTATGAATAGTCATGTTTCTTTGCTACAAATTTTCCACTATTGATGGTTGTTTGGTTATTGCTTTATATCATTTTTGGACAGTTGCATATGTCCTAAACAATTTTGTGCCAATTAATACACATGTATTTCTTTCTAATTCATTCCAAGCAGTTTTGAAAGAATATTGCCCTGATTTGTATGCAACCGGTGTTAATAGTCATCAATTATATCACTGAAAAAAGAAGTGTTTTCGGTTTCTTTTTAAAATGTTTCAAATGGCTAAGTCTGTCTACTTTCAAGCCATCGGTTTCAATGATAGAACTGACAAGAAAATGTTCACCATTTAATATGTCTAAACTCCACGTACCTAATCTGTTAATAAGTCTGTCCCCTTGTTGCCACAGATAAAACCATAGTTTTGTTGATTTTTCATCTAATTTTTTTTCCATGCATTGCAATGCCATATTTTTTAAAAGTAGCAAGTGTTTTCATGTACCTTTTTGTTAAGTTCTAATTTCCATGTCCCAAAACGAGAGGTTTTTAATGTATTTCTATTGCATCCATTTTGCCCATAAACTGTGTCCATCAACCAATTTCCATACAAGTTTTATGTCAATTGCATCAGTACTTTTAGCATGGTCTTTTAGTCCTAAACCTCATCTTCTTTGATTGAACACACTATTTGCCATGGAATTTTGCTGAATTTTCCTTTCCACAGAAAATTGGAATAAACTTGAGTTATTTTACTAATGACATTAGCTGACAGTTTAAAACTTCGCATCCAAAATAAGATTATGTGTAATATCCCGCCTTTTTGTACGTTTTAAATCGACGATAAAGCACACACGTCAGACTCAAACCATACAAAAAGGCGAATTGTTATTGGGGTGAATAAGAAAAGTAGAGAAAGAAATAAAAAAACAAAATCTCACAACGGAATGACAAAATATAATAATCAAATAACAGTTCATGAACCTGTTTCATAAAACACTTTATTATACCTATACAACACATACCAGAGAATAATAAATAATGCAGCAGAACAGTATGCAGTGGAATATAATAAATAATAGTAATACAATCTTCGTCTTCGTCGTCCTGAAATAAGGTCTTCAAAGTCTAAAATGCTCAGGCTAAACTGAGCGAATTGAAAAGACAAAACACTCGAGTCAGAACTAAAAGATCTTATGTAAGTTAAATCAATGGTAAAAATATGAGTGGAACGGCGTCAGGGATGTTTACGGGATTTGACATCTCCTATCTAGTGTCAAACGTGAGTGTAGTAACTTAAGAGATGTTCGGGATTCACATCTCTTAAGGATCCGTTAAACTATTTACTATGTAGTAATATTTCGCTATTATAATAATGTCTCATAGTAAAACAAACTTACTTTTAAATAGCGTTAAGGGGTTACCCATATAGCCCTTAACACGTAATAGTGCCAATAGTATTTACAGTACCGTAATACCTCATGATCGGGAGGCTACCAGAGGATACTCCATAAGTACGACACAAATCAAACTCATACAAGGCACGCTAGGGTAGGTGATACGGCACACAAGGCAATGTCATGGTAGATATATCAATTACATATCCGGGCTGGTGGTAACGCGTAGCAGCTATTACTGCCCACCTCGAGCCACACCCCCAAAATCAAAAGGCAAAAGTGGCCACCAAATCAATCCAACAGTCAGAGTATAATATCGAAGGAGTGTGTCTGATAAGAGGGGCTACCTCCTTGCCCCGAGAATCGCTCATGTTTTAGCCATCTTATGCCAACTCACGGGAGTCGGGTCTACGTATATACCTCAAAGGAATGCCGCCGCCATCATATTTCATTCTGGAATCTCTACCGTGTACACGGTTGTTAAAGTGGTTTTTGGAGTTGGCAGAGAGTATGACAACTTCCGATCCCGGTCTCTTTAACAACCAAACATTATTATAACACCGCGGTCATTTCAAAATAATTTATACCTTTAAAACCAAATATCATTGCCCTTTTCAAAATAAAATCAATACGATATCATTTTCATTTCAAATATATCCTTTTCTAAAATCATAACACTTCAAAGTTATAACATTTCGAAATCAAAACACTTGAATATAACACTTTCCAATTATAATGCCTTGAAACTCATAACTTTGAAACATCACTTCCACCACTCAAACGGTTTAAAATATTAGAATACTATATACAATAAAATAGCTTCTTAAATTTCACAAATCAATTCTAAAACAACTCGAATTTCTAGATTTTAATTTAACCAAATCACAAATTTCAATTCAATTCAGTTTCCAAATAAACTTTTCCAAATCATGTCGTTTCCAAAACCATTTCAAATTCAATATATGTCAAACTTTAAGTATTCAACCATTTCAAAACTAAGTTTGGTAATTACGGTTCAATAATTAAATTTTCTATTATTTAATTTTGAAAGTTTTTACATAATGTAAAACCATTATCATTTAAATAAAAATCAAATTACAAATAACTAAATATTTTCTTCAATTTATTTATACTTGAAATATTCATTTAATTCACCTTAAAAAAATTAATAAAAATCATACCCTCTAAAACTTCCAATTTAATAAATTTCACATCAAGCTTATTTGAGTTTAATTCTTAAATAAATTCAATTTCAAATAAATCTCAAATTTATCTTCCAACCTTAATATTTTATTTAAATCATTTTAAACTCTATATTAAAATATAATTTAAATACTTAACCATATTATCTTCAATAAAAATCAAACTTATTATTAAGCTTATTCTATATTAACTCAAATTATACATAACCAAAAGTCAAGAATAAAATAACATTTATATAATATCAAAAGTCAGTATTTATATAAAATCATACATTTCTTTACAAAACCATAGAAATCATTTCTAAATATTTATATATATAGACCACGGTGTTTGTATATAATTTTCTACCCTATGGTCAAGTGATACAAATATTTATCATTTTAATCCGTAATTTAAAATATAAATACGGTTATATATCATTTCAAACCGCAATCCCGAATGAAATAAAATCCATAACAACTTGCAGTTTATAACAATATAAATACAGCATCCATTCATCCAATATCAATCATCAAACATTTATCACAATCATAATCCAATTCAATCAATAAAATCAATATAGCAATATTAATCAGATAATAAATAATAGGTATTTATTGGCAGTTTATATTCAATAATAAATTAAATAACTATTTACCCAAATAAATTCAAATACACTGAGATGATGATTCAAAATATGTCAACCAGTTATAAATAAATTTGTAATCACATCATAAATCAATATAACAAACATAAGAAATTTTAGAAGTTGTGAGTGGGTTAAAATACTCACCTTTGAATATAAATTCAAAATAAGCCTAAAATTTGAATAGTCTCGGAATTTGTCCAAACTAGCGCCAAAATGTCTGTAATTCTAATACGATCCTAGCAAAATAAACCGTGCAGGAATCGGAGCACGTATGAAAAAGTTATGAAAATTAAAAGATTTGGAAAATTCTAGTCCAGGGTCGACTTCGGATTCAACTTCGGTCCACCGCCTCAAATACCCGGTGCTTGCTCTGAGTTTTTGCCAAAACGATTCGGAGCGACCCGAGTCATTTTCTTCCTGATCCGAAGTTGATACAGGGTTTTTGCCTCTGAAACTCGAATCGCGACCCGAAGTTGCTGTAGATCGACATTCTTTTTTGGAATTGAAATTGGACTAGGAAGATTAGGGTTTTCAGCCTTTGAGGAAGAGGAGCAACAACAATTTCTATACGTACAGAAATGAGAAATAGAAAGGCTGTTAGGGTTTATAACGATATATATATAGCAGAACAAAATAGAAAGGAATGGGCCCGATTGGTTTGAGTTTTTAACGATAATTGACCTGAAAAGACCGTTTCAATTCCGGAACAGAAACGGGTCAACCCATATATCAAAATATATGTTTTTAAATATTTTAATTGTAATGGAACAGGTTCCAAGTTCAAATTCCATCTTATGAAGAAGTTATGCTAAAATCAAGTTATTTCAAATTGATTTCAATTTCATTGATTTCTAGACGTTTCGAGCCCACACGATCAAACGACACGTCCGATCGCTACGAAACTTGAAATCCTATAATAATTCACCGTTATGGATCCGATAAAACCAGTTTCACCGAAATCTGAGTCAATGGCCAAAATGACTATTCTTCAGTTAATTAAATATATTAATATTTAATTAATTAAATTAAATTTCAATTCAAATTTAATAAATCACAATTTCTCTCAATTTAAATTACTTGGACATTCACCATAATCTAACACAAATTTAGATGTCACTTTAATGTCGATTCATTCATCGATTTCAGCGTTAAATTTCATTTCTATTAAATTCAGAAATTTATAAATTTAAAATTCCAAAATCGATTTATTGATTTAAATATTTAATTTCATTTATTTGCAATTAATCCAATTACTGTAATTTATATTCCAATAAATAAATAAATCTTGATTTCCATTCTTTTTATTTCCAATTATCATATTATTATAAATAAAATTAACATTACCTCCATATATTAACCTAGTTTACATTAACATAATATTAATTACATTTGTTGTGATAAATTCCAATTCAATTTAACGGACTAAATATATATATGTAACTTATAATAATTGTTGCCATTAACTCTCAATCATAATCTTATGAGTTTATCATTTCCAAACCAATATTAAAATTACTTACAAAGCATTGATTTTATTCAGTTACCATTCATTATATACTAATTCATTAATTAATTCAATATTTACGTTTGTATTCTTATATTCAATTTATAGCCTAGCATAACACTTACACTATTTCATTTATTGTAATTTCATTCAAACTGTCAATTATTAGCTTTAATTACCATTGCTACATTTCAAATTAACATTCACCTCACTATAACTATAAAAAAATTATTTCTTTCTAAATTAAATTACAAAAATCTTATTAAACTAACCAATTTAATTATCCAAATTTAGGGGTCGTTACACTCTCCCCCACTCAAAACTTTTCGTCCCCAAAAAGGAAAAAGGAGGGAAAGAAAGAATTGAGTAAACAATACATCTTGTTCAAAAATATTAACTTTATAAACCAATAAATTTACAAAATTAATCATTTAAATAAAATATACCAATTTTATACCATTAAACCTTTTTATACTCAAATTGATAAAGTTTGGAAAACATTTCCAAACTTTTTCTAAGTCCAAAATTTACGAAAAATTTCGGCAGAGTCTCCTTTATACGAAGAGGCTCGGGAGAAAATATGATATCAAATATAACAATATATATCACAATATCTCAAAATAATATCTCCCAACAACGGGAAAAATAATATAATAACGCTATAAAACCGTAATCCGAGAACGTATCTATTTGTCGGGAAATTAACGCTTAATTATGAAACCAAAAGTAGTAGCAATTGCTTCCATAACCTGTATTTCACTTATATAATCCAAAGAGTTAATACTTATATAAAATGAAATATTTAAAGTTGCTTCAACCACTAACGAACAATCAATATAAACAACCATCATTTGCAACCAACATACAATCATCATATACAATTAACACAAATCAAGTATCCATTCACATCAAACAAAACAAATAATTGCTCGAGTTTGAAACTTTAAATTGTACGAAATGGAAAATAAACTACTAAGTGCACCATTTACTCAACAGTCTTAGATGAAACTAAAAAGATTATTCATACATCCAAACGAATTTAAAGTATCCTTGCCCAAATGACTATAAACCAAACAAACAACAATTCCAAACAATAGATCAAGTTCATTCTTATTAATTTCATTTCATAACATTTGTTGTATGATTTCCTTTTCATTCATATAATGATTCATCTTTTTAGTTTACATTTATTTCTTGCAAATTTTCATTTCCATCTACTCACTCAGTGTTTATTTCCTTTTCTTTCATTTATTACTTGCAATTATTCATTTTAATTTTCATTTATTCAGGCCATGTCAATTTCTTTTTATTGCATTATATTTATTCATTCATTATTGCATAACTTCACTTATTTACATTCATTTGTTTAAAGTATTTATGTTCAGTTCAATTTCTTAGCATATCAATTCATCTACTTAAGTTTTTAATTACTTTCTTATAAGTAACTTTCTTATAATACTTACTTTCTATCACAATTTATTATAGTAATATTTCAATTATAACATAAGTTTATAACAACAACAACATCAAATTCTTATTTATTAAAGAATTTCATTAAATACTTTCATTATTTCAAATTTTTACTTGTATAATATCTTATTACATTTCCTTATTAAACATTAGAACTTTTAATATTCGGCAAGTTATATATGTGCCTTTAAGAATGTGATTAAAAATTATACAAGTTTTTCTCATTTCTTTTAACTAATTTAATGTTCAATAATCATATTCTTTGTTGATAGGTTACAATTTCAACTTTCTTGAAATTTCATTTATAACATAGCATTTAATCTCTTATTTTAATTAGAGGTTCCAATTATTAATTAGTTACGACCCATTTCACTAAAATAATTGAAACTATTAATTAACGGAAACGTAAGAACTAAATACCGGTTAAATTTTAAATCATTTTAAGATAATAGATAGATGTATATACTTACAATTCACAATTATATTTAAAACAATTTGAAATTTACATTTGTTTATCAAAATAAATCTGTAGTAAAACTACTACAGTGGCCTTCCCACTTCAAAACTCGAAAATGAATGTCGATGATGCGTGCACTCATCACCGAAATTATTTTCCAACGACAGAGAGGGGAGTACAGAACTTATTTTTTTCAAAATTTCTTTAAAACAATTCTTTCAATTTATAATGAAATATTTATATTAGAAAATACTTCTAATAATATTATTACTGCGAGTGTATATGCACGTCCAAGTGGGCCTGCAAATCACAATGTGCATGCATTTATAGTTATACCCCTAAAAGTAAATTTGACAGTATCATTATCTGCATAAACTGAACCTAAAGCAGCATTTGAGAAAACCAAAACAACTAAAGAATAGCCATGACCAATTTTTTTTATAATACTAAAGTTTTATTATTTGTTTCTTTTTTTTTAGTTTATTTTATACAACTGAAAATGGAAATGATATTTGTACCTATACATCCATATGATATTTTAGCTAATAGGGAAACATATTATATGCATCATTACTTCACAACATGGTTTCATCTCTTCTATCTAGTCTAGTAATGGGGAAAATTCAATGCATAAGACTTTCACCATGACTTTTGTTACATATGAACTTCTATCCATGGTTCTGACATTTGACTCTTGTTTATAAAAATACTTTAAAAAAATGAAAAACAAAAGAAATAGCGAAACTAAAGTACTATCCGGCTTTACATCAACAAAGTAGTTAAGCCTTAATAATTAAGAAAGCTGCACTGGTTGATATATTCCTAGAAAAACTCTACATTTGGTTGTATTGTCCTTATTTTCCAAATATGAAAATTATCAGTTGTTTAATAAAGCATATATGACTATGAAAGTATATTTGGTAACAAAATAGTGCCATTTCCATCAACTTACATGCTATACCATTAAAGTATAACTCTGAGATAATTAATTAAATGTGGCTAAAACTTGTTTATCGTAACATGCTAGACTAACCACTCCACCTTTTGCTTTCCCTTAGCTGAGGAAGTTGAGTAGTATGGTAAGTAAGGTTAACATTTAGAATTAACCTATAAACAGAAAAAAATTGTAGTTAGTGGGATACAACATCGTATATGTTATTTTAAGATTCAACTATGTTTGAATCTGCAATCATAGTTATTGAAGTTTATGTGGTATCGCTGGAAGGAGAGTTCTAACAACTTATTTCGTATAATAAGTCAATGTTCTGTCAACTGCTTGCACACTTTTGGAACTATCTTTATTAATCAAGATTCATAAACGGACGATTTGTGATGATCTATTCATTAACAAATTGAGTTTTAAATAAAACACTCATCGTACATTTATTACAATGTAATTTTATAATGAAATTTTTTTGAGCGATCATAGCATATTTAGCTTTCACATTGGCGCTGTTTTTATAGCAAAATCCAAATTTGAAATCAGTTTTTGGACATCCTCGATGCCAACCGAAAGCCGAATTAGCTCATCATTCAATCCTCAAGCTTTGTGAATATCGAAGGGGGTGGGTTTATGCTACAGGAAGCATGGCAAGCATACAGTTGAATTCACACTTTCTGATATAAAATTTATTCGATTAATGTAGATCTAAAGTTGAAATAAGTTTTTATTCTCGGGTCTAAAATGAAAATTTGTCCAAATTAGAATTGTAAACATTGGATGTCAAGATGTGTGGAGAGAAATTTGTAAATGAAAAGTGAAATTGGGCTTCGATTTGTGGTAATCATTTTTTGATATGGCCAGTAAGACATTTGACGTGGGGCCTAGTATCAAATTTTTATTTTTGATATTAGGCAGCACCTCAAATGTCTTAATGGGCATAGGTTATCTAATATAGTATAAAAATTTGACTCTTGCAATATTTGAATTCGAAATGTCGTAAACATTTTTTTAGGATGTATGTTTTAAGGTGAAATTTTGATAAATTGAGGTATTTTAGGTTAGTGAAATTGATCAAAGTTAGGCATATAAAATGTGTTATGTATGTGCCGATAACAATCGTGATTAATAGAATTCTAATGCACTTAGAACATGTTTTAGAGTGACTTATTTCATCACCTCTTGATTTATTAGTGACTTCTTCATATGAGTTTTGTTAACTCTACTTAGAATGAACTCGTATAGTCGTTATTTTTATTTAATAGTCAACCTAATCAATTCATTTCTGAACCATTGTTATGATTTCAAAAATTACTGTAGGAAGTTTGAATTGGGAGTATAGCAGTAAATGATATGTATGATGAAGTATCCTAGTTATAGCTCTTAATTCCACCTTGATTCTATTAGATTTTCAATCCAAGTATGTGTTATAATTGTGCTTTAACAAAATACATTACTTGTAATTTGTTCCTGAGTTTTATGTTAACGTAGACATACATAGTGTTAATGTAGGCATACAAAACATAATTTTGAAACCCGCTTAAATAATTGTTCTCAATAACAGTGAAATTCAATTTTTTTCATGGAAAGTAACGAACAGTTTATTACTATGATTACTCAATCTAGCTGATGCCACTCTTCCTGTTAGATATGATCATATAAGTTCTAGAGTTCATTATAATAATATTTTGGTTTTCCTTTTCAAAGAATTCAATCTTCTTAGGTACACAGTGAAATATGAATACCAAAATAATCTACACTCGATAAATCAAAATCCAACATATCAACAAAATAATAAAAGCAAAATTTGAAGACTGACCTCGTGCAAACTAACAACATTAGGATGCTTAAGCAACTTCAAAGTCTTAATCTCTCTCTTGATCTGCAACAACAGTACAATAAGTAGCCGAAATCAACACTAAAGTTTCATCCAACCCTTTCCAAACTATATTCCTTGACTGGCGTTGAGTATCTGATCGTCGATCTTAAGGGACTATATCCGTTTCTGATCGAGAATCTTAATGGCGAAAGGACGTCCGTCATCGACGTGGCGGGCAAACTTGACTTTATCGAAATTGCCCTCGCCGAGGGTTCTGCCAATATCGTATTTCCCCGGTCGAATTCCTTTCCCAGCTGTTGCTCTGTCACCAATCGTGCACCGAGAAGTGACCAGAACTTCTGTGGAAGATATTGCTCGGTTATTTATTGGGATTGGATGATAGTGATGAGCGTGGACGAATTTGGAAAGAGACATAATCAGATTTTTTTCCCCGATAAAGGAAATGGGAGGGCATGCGGAGCTGACGGGAAATGTATGGGCATTTCCAGTACTTCAGAAAGACGCGGTTGAAGATAGTTCGTTGAATTTACTTTATTAGTAGTAGTGATATTCCATAATCATTCAAAAGAAATTTTCAAAACCACGGAACTTAAGTTCAAAAATTTCTAATCAATATTTATAAATTTCACTACCTAACAACCAATATATTACAACCAAATATAACCTTTATAAAAATTTATTTTATATATAGAAAATATAATAGGCAAAATTATTTCATTCACCTGTATTCAAAACAAATATTGTGTCGGTATGTCCTATTAAGTGTTTAGAAATCCCTATTGATGTCATAGCATCATATGCACCAACTAGAATTTATAAATACAAAATGGAATGAATTAATACAATATAAAAACCTTTTTATAACACTAACAAATACGCTTTCTCATATATATATATATATATATATATATATATATATATATATACACACACACTCAGCGACTCATCATAGGGTATTACAACCCTATTAGTAAATAGTCAGACCCCACAAAGCTATGGTTTATCGCTAAACCAAAGCTCTGATACCACGTTGTTACATCCTGCCTTTTGTACGTTTTAAATCGACGATAAACCACACATGTCAGACTCAAACCATACAAAAGGGAGAATTGTTATTGGGGTGAATAATAAAAGCAGAGAAATAAATAAAACAAAACAAAATCTCACAGCAGAATGACAAAATATAATAATCAAATAGCAGTTCATGAAGCTGTTTTATAAAACACTTGATTATACCTATACAACACATATTAGAGTTACACTTACCAGAGAATAATAAATAATGCAATGAAACAGTATGAATGCAGTGGAATATAATAAATAATAGTAATACAATCTTCGTCTTCGTCCTCCAGAAATAAGGTCTTTAAACCTTGAAATGCTCAGACTGACCCGAGCGAATTGAAAAGACAAAACACTCGAGTTAGAATAAAAAGACTTATGTAAGTTAAATCAATGGTAAAAATATGAGTGGAATGCCGTCAGAGATGTTTACGGGATTTGACATCTCCCATCCAATGTCAAACGTGAGTGCAGTAACTTAAGAGATGTTCGGGGTTCACGGCTCCTAAGGACCCGTTAAACTATTTACTCTGTAGTAATATTTCTCTATTATAATAATCTCTAATAGTAAAATAAACTTACTTTTAAATAGCGTTAAGGGGTTACCCATATAGCCCTTAACACGTAATAGTGCAAATAGTCTATGCAGTACCGTAATACCTCCTGATCGGGAGACTACTAGGGGATACTCCATACGTACGACACAAATCAAACTCATACAAGGCGCGCTAGGATAGGTGACATGGCACACAAGGCAATGTCATGGTAGATATACCAATTACGCATCTGGGCTGGTTGTAGCGCGTAACAGCTACTACCACCCACCTCGAGCCACACCTCCAAAATCAAATCAAAAGTGGCCAACAAATCAATCCAAAAGTCAGAGTATAATATCGAAGGAGTGTGTCCGATAAAAGAGGCTACCTCCGTAGCCTGAGAATTGCTCCTGTTTTAGCCACCTTATGCCATCTCACGGGAGTCTGGTCCACCTATATACCTCAAAGGAACGCCGCCGCCATCCTACTTCATTTTGGAATCTCCAACGTGTACACAGTTGTTAAAGTGGTTTTCGGAGTTGGCAGAGAGTATGACAACTTCTGATCCCGGTCTCTTTAACAACCAAACGTTATTATAACACCGTGGTCATTTCAAAATAATTTATACCTTTAAAACCATATATCATTGCCCTTTTCAAAACCAAATCAATATGATATCATTTTCATTTCAAATATATCCTTTTCTAAAATCATAACACTTCAAAGTTATAACATTTCAAAATCAAAACACTTGAATATAACACTTTCAAATTATAATGCCTTGAAACTCATAATTTTGAAACATCATTTCCACCACTTAAACGGTTTAAAATATTAGAATAATATATATATAATAAAATAGCTTCTTAAATTTCACAAATCAGTTCCAAAACAACTCGAATTTCTAGATTTTAATTTAACCAAATCCCAAATCACAAATTTCAATTCAATTCAGTTTCCAAATTTTTTTTTCCAAATTGTGTCGTTTTCAAGACCATTTCAAATTCAATATATTTCAAACTTTAAGTATTCAACCATTTCAAAACTAAGTTTGGTAATTACGGTTCAACAATTAAATTTTCTATTATTTAGTTTTGAAATATTTTACATAATAAATCCATTATCATTTAAATAAAACTCAAATTACAAATAACTAAATATTTCCTTCAATTTATTTATACTTGAAATATTCATTTAATTCAACTTAAACAAAAATCAAGTTATAAAAATCATACCCTCTAAAACTTCCAATTTAATAAATTTCACATCAAGTTTATTTGAGTTTAATTCTTAAATAAATTCAATTTCAAATAAATCTCAAATTTATCTTCCAACCTTAATATTTTATTTAAATCATTTTAAACTCTATATTAAAATATAATTTAAATACTTAACCATATTATCTTCAATAAAAATCAAACTTATTATTAAGCTTATTCTATATTAACTCAAATTATACATAACCAAAAGTCAAGAATAAAATAACATTTATATAATATCAAAAGTCAATATTTATATAAAATCATATATTTCTTTACAAAACCATAGAAATCATTTCTAAATATTTATATATATAGACCACGGTGTTTGTATATAATTTTCTACCCTATGGTCAAGTGATACAAATATTTATCATTTTAATCCGTAATTTAAAATATAAATACGGTTATATATCATTTCAAACCGCAATCCCGAATGAAATAAAATCCATAACAACTTGCATTTTATAACATTATAAATACAACATCCATTCATCCAATGTCAATCATCAAACATTTATCATAATCATCATCCAATTCAATCAATAACATCAATATAGAACAGATAATAAATAACTGGTATTTACTGGCAGTTTATATTCAATAATAAATTAAATAACTATTTATCCAAATAAATTCAAATAAAATGAGATGATTCAAAATATGCCAAACAGTCATAAATAATTTTTTAATCACATCATAAATTAATATAACAAACATAAGAAATTTTAGAAGTTGTGAGTGGGTTAAAACACTCACCTTTGAATTTAAATTCAAAAAAGCCCAAAATTTAAACGGTCTGAGAATTCGTCCAAACTTGTGCCAAAATGTCCGTAATTCTAATACGATCCCAGCAAAGCAAACCGCGCATGAATCCGAGCTCGTATGAAAAAGTTATGAAAATTAGAAGATTGGAAAATTATGGTCAAGGTGGATTTCGGGTTCAACTTCGGTCCACCGCCTCAAATACCCGATGCTTGCTCTTAGTTTTTGCAAAAACGATCCGGAGCGACCTAAATCATTTTCTTCCTGACCTGAAGTTGATGCAGGGTTTTTGCCTCTGAAACTCGAAGGGTAACCCGAAGTTGCTGCAGATCGGCAATTTTTTTTTTTTGGAATTGAAATTTGATTGGGAAGATTAGGGTTTTCAGCCACCGAGGAAGAGGAGCAACAAAATTTCTGTACATACAAAAATAAAAATAGAAAGGCTATTAGGGTTTATAACGATATATATATATATATATATATATATATATATATATATAGCCAGAACAAAATAGAAAGGAATGGGCATGATTGGTTTGAGTTTTTAACGATAATTGACCCGAAAAGCCCGTTTCGATTCTGAAACGGAAATGGGTCAACCCATATATTAAAATATACGTTTTTAAATATTTTAAACAAGTTTCAAGTCCAAATTCCATCGTATGAAGAAGTTATGCTAAAACCAAGTTATTTCAAATTGATTTCAATTTCATTGATTTCTAGGCACTTTTATTATTTTATTCATTTTTATACTATATTCGTTTTTTAATTCATTTAATCATCTATATTAATTTGTAATTTTTCCATATTTATAGTTTTTTTCGTTTTCGTTCTCGCTTAATTTATCAAATAAATAATGTTGATTTGACATCGATTACAACTTCAAGTCTGTTCTTTATCAAACTAATAAATTTAGTTTACGTAATCTAACTTAACAATTAGAACTGGTGAACCAAGATATAATTAAAAATAGAAGTAGCTCTGAAATGATCTACTTTTTAGCGGTAAGTCTTCACACAAAATAAAACAAATAAAATAATGAAATAAATAGAGTTTCCTTTATTAAAAGAAGAATGAAATAGATTAAAAAAATTATGGTTAAGACTAAGTATATTTATGCATTGGGATTTCTAAGTATTTCCATTCGCCATATACTAAAAATATAAAGGCCCGCAAATCCGCACCCCTTTTTAGCTGGCAAAATTCCACAACAATTCAGCCCAAAGAGGAACAAATGTACGAGTCTTTAGGGTTAAAGAAGAAAGACGTAGAAGAAGAAGAAGAAGAAACAAAAACAATAACAGAATCTCACATTTCGCAGCGGAACAAATATAATAGATAAATGAATATTTTTAAAACAAAGAACTATATCAGTTGTTACATTACATCACATTACATTATCAGAGTTTACAACAACAAACAGCGGGAAAGAAATATTACATATATAAGTGATACGCTTTGCCATCCAGCTTGCTCCTGATCTCCACAGCACCTCTTTTTCGACTTTGCTCCCAAATAACAACTAACCTGACTCTAGGCTGCCCGTGTGGAAAATTATGGGCACCCAGAATTTAGAAAGGGAACAATAAACTCCAGGTCAGTCGTGGGACTGGTGTGAGATCTTAAAAACAGTTATTTTCATAAAGAAAATAAAAAGAAATTCGCTATGCTTTTGAAAAATGAAACAACCATAAGGCCTCCCGGCACACACACAATGCAATCGCAGACTTGGGGGAGATTTTTCCTTATGATAGTCAAACATGCTTGATACGCAAAATCCTTTTTAATATTATCATTAGTGCATAGTGTAGAAAACATTTCGAAAGTATAATATTAATCTTAGCCAGCATAGGTACCATTATATTATGCCTGCTATATCTATCTCTTGAGGAGGAAGGTTATACAATTGCAATCGCAAAGGGCTCGTATTGTTTCTTTGGATTTTCAACAAATGGTCAGCCTAAGGAACTTCCTATTGCCACATGGGTATGCCTCTGGAGGGACGCCTCGAGAACCTAACTGGATCTCTGCCAACACAAGGCCGGGTTACCTTTGTAACTATGTACTACTACACGAGTATGCCATCCCCCGGTCGTTTGCGACCTTTATCTGAGGAGCCTCAACGCCAACAACCACAAAGTATAATAATTTGCAGAACCAACATAGGTAAAATATCTGGGCTCCATACCATGATACTACCTTTTTCTAGAAGGAAATGACATATCCTCAGGGAGCTACACCCAAATAACCATGTCGCATCCTTCATGTTTTGACCATTTCCGTGTTGTGAGGTCCGACGAGGTCTCGTCCACAAAGCTACACTTTTCACAAAGTCATGCTTTGATCAACAAATGATCAGCAGCACTTCTTATGTCACATTACCAAATTGGGAATATATCACTAACATCCATCAACTACATAACCTCTGAGCTCGTACGTTTCAGAGAAGGGTGTTAAGCTAAGAGAATAAATTCTCCGCCACCAAAAGAAATGTATTTGATAGAAATCAGCTTTATATATCAAAGTGTAATGTTAAACACACATCCATACAAGTCCGTTCCAGGATCGAACGGAACCGAAGGCACTTCAAAAGAAGCCTTTGCAAATCCGAATATTCACTAATCACGTCCGGAATCCCTATCACAAAGGGTAATAAAATCTCTATACTGGAGCAACCCGGTGCAGAGACATTCGACAGGTAATCCTTTCATTTCCAGAAATATCTGGTCTTCAACACCATCTTCAAATGCAATCCCATTTCGTCGTATCGTTATTCAGAATGGGTTTTATGACACAAGGTCCTTCCCAGCTAATCTGAATAACGAGCGCTTATTTTAAAAATAAGTGTTACATTCAGATTTCAACAAATCACAACAAAATTTCCACTTTGATCTTTTAAATAAAAGATCCATCACAATCATAAAGGTTCGATGTGCTTTTCGGATATCCTCTTGGAATCCGATCCCCGGTCGCATCGATCAAATGCCATTAAAAGGCCAATATTGATAGTCGGTAATTTTACTATCAATCAACATCCACAACAATTGCCGGATTTAAATAAATTTCCCAAATTATTTATTTTCAAAATATTTCCGCAAGATATATTTCACACTTAAACCATTTGAAAACAAATTTCAAATTACTTTCCATATTTCAGTACTTTGAAAACAAATTCCAAATCACTTTTCCTTACGCGGAATACATTTCCAAATATTTATTCATTTCCACTGGAAATCTGCCGAGTTCAAATAATTTAAAATAATTTAAAATACTTATCCAAACATATAAACATGGAACATTCGGAATAAAACTAATTTAAAACGCTTACTTAAATATTAGTTATGAAAATATTATACTAATATCTTACATAAACTTCAAGTCCAAACTGATTTTAAAATAAAATTAGTAAATAGGATATAACCTACTTAAACATCCATTTTCTAAATCAAAAATCAATTTTAATCTTTAAAATAATCCCTTCTATAATTAATTAAATAAATCTTTACTTTAAAGATTTAAAACAATTCCCAAAAATAATTTCTCCAACCATAATTTCTTTCTTCAAATAAATTCCTAAAACTTTTAATTTATACTCTAAAAATATACACGGCTTTCCAGGGAAGAATTATCTTTCCGCTTATATCAATTTATAAATCTTCTCGATTTATTTTAATTTACATTCCAAATCTGTAAAACAAAATCACACCTTTAAAAATAAAACAATATTCATTCTTAAAACAAATTTCCCTTTCCTTAATAAATTCCTGTTATGAATCTTAAATTTTCAAATATCCACAGATATACGATTTTCAAATCAATTCTCAAGTATTCACTTTCAACACCAAATCCATTTTCAGAATTGGTTTCCCAAAATTTATTTTTTAAACATCAAGTCAATTTTAGATAGATTTCCCAAATATTTATTATTTTTACCAAATCAATACCAAAATGATTTTCTAATTTGTTTTCAAAACACCTAATCAAATTTCAAATTGATTCTCAAATTTATTTCAAACACCAAATTTATTATCTTTTGAAACAATTTCCTTCTTTTAAATTTATTCAATTTTCTAAAATTAATTTACTATAAATTTTCTACTAAATTTCAAAAATCAAATTTTATTTATTTCTGGTATCCTACGATACCAAAAATATATTCAGCTAAATTATAGCCTTCAACAGTTTCGATCACAAATGGTCACACACAGATTACGAATAATCAACACACAATATTGAAACTAATTCAAATATTTGAGAAATCCAGTTGGATCCCTCCAACCTATTTTCCTTGCATCCACAGACGTTAGCACAACAATTAAATACTCATTCCACTTCGAGGTGGAATATCGCGGTATATAGGATTTATAAAATATCATCTGCTATTATGCGGCGCATTGGGTCTCATCCGATATATAATGCGGAAAATCAATCACTCCAATATACTATATACTACTATATACATAATATCATCCAGTGAATAATTATTCTAAATCAATCATCCAAGCACACAGTCAATCAATTTCTAAATCTAACCATTCAAACTTTCAATCAGAACAATATTATTTAAGTGAGAAGATCTCACCTTTGCTTTTATTTTGCAATCAATTTCCTTTCCAGCTTGTTTTCATGATTTTTAAACCTTGTATAAACAATTATATGGTTTATTAATATTTGAATTCACTAAACAATAAATCAATAAATTTTAATTTCAAACTAATGACTTAATTAGTTATTTAATTCTAAAGTCAAATTTCCTTTAATAAATTATTTTCAGTAGTAAAAATGATTAAATACACAAATTTAGCACCAACCATATTATTTTGAAATAATTAGTATATTGAAATATGAATATGTATATTTTCTTCATAAAAAAAACAAAAATGATTTATACCTTACTGTTTTAAATCTTGTATACATCCTACTGTAATAAAATTTTCTTTCTGTTTTGAACTATATATATATATACATATATATATACATATATATATATATATATTATCCTCTATTTTTTTTTTCAAATCTGAGTTGACAAAAACAAACATAAATTTAGAAGCGAAATAGGCTATACCTTACTACCCAGGTCGAGCACGAGATGCCCAATACCCCCAATTTAAACAACCGCCTCGACCGCAGCTGCACTCAAGAACCCGCCACCGACGAGTCTGACATCGCTTCCACCATCACGCGGATCTCCTCCTTGCCTTTAACTGCTCGAACACCCACTTCGACTTATTTGCCGCCCCAAAACCCACAAACACGTCGTTGCCAATGCCCTTGCACCCAGTGTCGTGGCCACCCAGTCGATTGACGTTTGCTGCAAATCTCAGCACTCGGAAATTTTGAATGCCGCTACTATCGAGCTCCGCCTCTAGCTTGCGCGCCTCACTCACGAAACGGCCCCAAGCCCTAGCCAAGATCGAGGTCGCGAATACTCCTCTGCTTCGAACCCTCCTTCACACGAGCGTGGTTCTATGATGATCGAAATGCCCTTCTCGATTTCACTTATCACCTCTTTTAAAAAAAAATTGAACGAACAATTCGTTCGTTCAACCTCCCTCCCCTATTTGTTTTAATTTATAAAAATTTAAATTTCGCTTTGAAACTGGGAAAGGGAGAAGAAAACGAGAGTTCGACCATTTCAAATGAGAGAGGAATTTGGGATTAGCTTTAAATGAAAGATAGTTTCATTTTTTTCGTTTTGAAATGAACTGAAAGGAAACAAAAAAGATGGATGCGATATTGATTTGGCCTTTGCATGAGAAAAAGGGCGGCTTGCTTCTGACTAAATTTGACTGTGATTAGATTTTACCAAATTTTAAATTAAATTTCAATTTAATTTTCAATGCGTTTGCTTATCGTGCAACCAAACGGTTACTCCAAACACTACGAAAATTGAAACCCGATAATAATTCAATATTACGGATCCAATGGAAATGGTTTCGTTGAATTCCGAGACTATGCCTCGGAAGGCTATTTTTAAATATCAATTTAAATGATATGATCCATAACTGAACAAACTACATTCAAATTCAATTTTGAAGCTTCCATTACCTTCAATATTATCATTATAGATTTTCTAAGCCATCAAATTATTTTTAACAAGCTTAAAATTAAAAATTCAATTTTTTTATCCAACTTTTATAATTAAATTAAATAATTTAATTGCCAAATTCATAGTTATAATTGAAGTTCAAGTTAAAATAACTTCCAAATATTTAAAATCAATTAAATTTTCAAATTTTAATTGTCCAAAATTCGGTGTCGTCGCTTCCTATCCCCCTTAAAAGAATTTCGTCCCGAAATTACTAGTTAGGAAGAATGATCCTTAACCCGTTTGCTATCTTTCCAAAACTAACAGTTTTATCAACTTACCCAAAACAAATCTTTCTACTTAAAGACCCATCATTAATTCAACTAACTCCCCAACTTCAATTATAAGTTCCAAACAACATTGTTTCTTAACAATTCAAATTTAAATTTAAATTTAAATTTAAATTTTAAACTTTCAAAATTTTCTCAAAATTTTTCTAACTCCCTAAATTTCCAAAAAATTTAGCCAGCATTTCCTTTGCACGGCTAGCTTGGTACGACTACAAAATGGCACCACATGCCTCCAGATTCAAAAGAAAACAAAAGGCCAAGTGACTAGACAAGAAAATCATCAAATTTCATACTGAATTTAAATACATACCTTTTTGTCGAACAATTCAATTTTATCTTCGAAATCAAAATCCCAATTCCATTTCCTTTAATACACCTGTATATCCTGCTAGCCATAATATCCAATTACAACATTCAAATTTATTTTGCACATTTTATTACAAAATTTTCAATATATACTTCTTATACCATTTTTTACTTCACTATTGAAGTTGTATATCCATTTTCGTTCAATTTTACATTTTCAGTTTCATTTGAATTCGATTTACACTTTCAATTCTGTTTGGATTCAATTTAACTTCTAAATATTAAATTTTTATCAACTATCTTTCATTCACAACTGCACTATTTTAAATTAGTTTCATTTACTAATTCATTACAAATTCCAATTCATTTTATCTCAAACCATTTCTTTATTTCACCTTAATTATCTTTGGTTCACTTCGAACTAATTTTACAACTTCGTTTTATTTCACACAATTCAAATTGGTTTTCAATATTCAGTTTCAATTCCAATTTTATTCTTTTGTTCATTCACAAAAATTTATTTTCAATTCACTATATCCATTTCACGATTTCCAATTTAACCTTCACTTAATGATTAACCTGGTATATTCCCCGTACGAAATTTACTTAAGAATTTCACACTTTATTTCTTAAGTTCAATGCAAATATTCTATATACTTCTTATATTTATTTTTAGTTCATCACTTTGGTTTATATTTACCTATATTAAACTAGATTTCCAATTCTAAATGGATTCAATTTACCTTTCGTTTATAATTATTGAATTTCGATTCATTTCAAATCACATTCAATTTCGTCATTCCTTTAATTAATTTTATCTACTAATTTTATTTCAGTATTTCACTTTGTTTAATACAAATCAAATTCAATTCCAATTCCAATTCTATTTACTTACAAATTCGAAATGAATTTCAACATTCAATTTCACTTTCATTTAATTTCAATTGTAAATTTATTTACTTATTCACAACTTTATTTTCCACCTTATAAAATTTTATTCCATAACTATTTTTTATAAGATTCCAGAGTCTTTTCGAAAATTCAAAATCATTTTTGAAATCAATTCAAATTATCCCTTCAAATTTCTAAAACCAAATACAGTTTGCAAACAACTTTCATTTAAATTCATTTGGCAGCAATTCCTCTTTTGGAAACTCGAAAATGAACACCGATGATGTTGCGATCATCATCAGAATTATTTTCCAGCGACCGAAAAGGGTTTAGTGCTTTCATCCCTTCAAAACACTTTTCCAAAACCTTTAAAATCATCTTCAAAATTAAAAAGGGATTTAAACTTCCCAAATCTCCAAAATTTTCAAATTCTTTTCAAAACATTTCTCTGGAATTCCATTTCAAATTATAAATCACATTTACAATTCATATTCTCAAATTCCATTTGTATGTGAATTTATTTCTTAACTTTGGAGTTACCATTTCAATTTCCTACTCAAATGATAATAATATTATCACTTCCTAACAATCAAGCAACCATATACTAAATAGTTTACAAAGATTATTTCCTTTATCTACGAAAATAGCTTTGGGTAAAATTATTTCATTTACCCTATTTTAAAACAATATCATGTCGAATTATTCTGTACGAGTGTTTAGAGATCCCTATCGATAGAGTTGTACGGACTATACCAACCAGAATCCATATACCACTCAACAAACCAATCATCATAATATAAAACAATTTTATATTCACTAACAAATACGCGCTCATATCTATTATTACACTCACACTCATTCTAGAGTGCTGCTGACTCTATCTCTAATGAGTAACACCCAACAGAGCCAAGGTTTTCACTTAAACAAATGCTCTGATACCACTTGTAAAGGTCAAGGCTTTTCAACCATCAACAGCGGCCAATCTCGACTGGTAGGCTTTTCAACCATCCCAGCCCTGCCGTGGCATACAATGTTACCCTGCCCTTGCTTTTACGACCAGCCTTTCGACTGTTACGCATTATCGCTAACCAACCCCTTAAAGAGGACGTGTAGGGGTAAGAGTCTCCTGCTCACCACCAAACAAAAAGCGAGAACTCCCCATCACGTTTCACAAAGATAAGCAAGGTCTGTCATGTGACTGGTGTGAGATCTTAAAAGCAGTTATTTTCACAAAGAAAATAAAAAGAAATTCGCTATGCTTTTGGAAAAATGAAACTACCATAAGGCCTCCCGACACACACACAATGCAATCGCAGACTTGGGGGAGATTTCTCCTTATGATAGTCAAACATGCTTGCTACGCAAAATCCTTTTTAATATTATCATTAGTGTATAGTGTAGAAAACATTTCGAAAGTATAATATTAATCTTAGCCAGCATAGGTACCATTATATTATGCCAGCTATAGCTACCTCCTAAGGAGGCAGGTTATACAATTGCAATCGTAAAGGCCTCGTATTGTTTCTTTGGATTTCCAACAAATGGTCAGACTAAGGAACTTCCTATTGCCACATGGGTACGCCTTCGGAGGGACGCCTTGAGAACCAAACCGGATCTCTGCCAACACAAGTCCGGGTTACCTCTGTAACTAAGTAACCACTACACGAGTATGTCATCCCCCGATCGTTTGTGACCTTTATCCGAGGATCCTCAACACCAACAACCACAGAGTATAATAATTTGTAGCATCGACATAGGTAAAATTTCTGGGCTCCATACCATGATACTACCCTTTTCCAGAAGGAAACGACATACCCTCAGGGGGAGCTACCCCCAAATAACCTTGCCGCATCCTTCCTGTTTTGACCGTTTCTAGGTTGCGAGGTCCGACGAGGTCTCGTCCATAAAGATATACTTTTCACAAAGTCATGCTTTGATCAACAAATGACCGGCAGTACTTCGTATGTCACATTACCAAATTGGGAATATATCACTAATATCCATCAACTACATAACCTCTGAGCTCGTACGTCTCAGAGAAGGGTGTTAAGCTAAGAGAATAAATTCTCCGCCACCAATAGAAATGTATTTGATAGAAATCAGCTTTATATCACAAAGTGTAATGTCAAACGCATATCCATACAAGTCTGTTCGGGGATCGAACGGCACCGAAGGCACTTTAAAAAAAGCCCTTGCAAAACCGGATATTCACTAATCACGTCCGGAATCCCTATCACAAAGGGTAATAAAATCTCTATACCGGAGCAACCCGGTGCAGAGACATTCGACAGGTAATCCCTTCGTTTCCGAAAATATCCGGTCTTCAACACCATCTTCAAATGCAATCCCATTTCTTTGCATCGTTATTCGAAATGGGTGTTATGACACAAGGTCCTCTCACGGCTAATCTGAATAACGAGCGCTTATTTTAAAAATAAATGTTACATTCAGATTTCAACAAATCACAACAAAATTTCCACTCTGATCTTTTAAATAAAAGATCCATCACAATCACAAAGGTTCGATGTAGTTTTCGGATATCCACTTGGAATCCGACCCCCGGTCGCATCGAAATTCAAATGTCATTAAAAGGCCAATATTGATAGTCGGTTATTTAACTATCAATCAACATCCACAACAATTGCCGGATTTAAATAAATTTCCCAAATTATTTATTTTTAAAATATTTCCACAAGATATATTTCACACTTCAACCATTTGAAAACAAATTTCAAATTACTTCATATTTCAATACTTTGAAAACAAATTCCAAATCACTTTTCCTTACGCGGAATACATTTCCAAATATTTATTCATTTCCATTGGAAATCTGCCGAGTTCAAATAATTTAAAATAATTTAAAATACTTATCCAAACATATAAACTTGAAACATTCAGAATAAAACTAATTTAAAAAACTTACTTAAATATTTGTTATGAAAATATTATACTAATATCTTATATAAACTTCAAGTCCAAACTGATTTTAAAATAAAATTAGTAAATAGGATATAACCTACTTAAACATCCATTTTCTAAATCAAAAATCAATTTTAATCTTTAAAATAATTCCTTCTATAATTAATTAAATAAATCTTTACTTTAAAGATTTAAAATAATTCCCAAAAATAATTTCTCCAACCTTAATTTCTTTCTTCAAATCAATTTCTAGAACTTTTAATTTATACTTCAAAAGCCACTCTAAAAATATACTTGGCTTTCCAGGGAAGAATTCTCTTTCTGTTTATATCAATTAATAAATCTTCTCGATTTATTTTAATTTACATTCCAAATCTGTAAATTTCTTTTCACACCTTTAAAAATAAAACAATATTCATTCTTAAAACAAATTTCCCTTTCCTTTATAAATTCCCATTACGAATCTTAAATTTTCAAATATCCATAGATATACGATTTCCAAATCAATTCCCAAGTATTCACTTTCAACACCAAATCCATTTTCAGAATTGGTTTTCCAAAATTTATTTTTTAAACATCAAGTCAATTTTAGATCGATTTCCCAAATATTTATTATTTTTACCAAATCAACATCAACACACAATATTGAAACTAATTCAAATATTTGAGGAATCCAGTTGGATCCCTCCAACCTGTTTCCCTGCATCCACAGAAGTTAGAACAACAATTAAATACCCATTCCACTTCGAGGTGGAATATCGTGGTATATGGGATTTATAAAATATCATCCGCTATTATCCGGCGCATAGGGTCTCATCCGCTATATAATGCGGGAAATCAATCACTCCAATATACTACTATATACATAATATCATCCAGTGAATAATTATTCTAAATCAATCATCCAAGCACGCAGTCAATCAATTTTTAAATCTAACCATTCAAAATTTCAATCAGAACAATATTAATTGAGTGAGAAGATCTCACATTTGCTTTTATTTTGCAATCCATTTCCTTTCCAGCTTGTTTTCATGATTTTTAAACCTTGAATAAACAATTATATGGTTTATTAACATTTGAATTCACTAAACAATAAATCAATAAATTTTAATTTAAACTAATGATTTAATTAATTAATTAATTAATTTAAAGTCAAATTTCCTTTAAAAAATTATTTTCAGTAGTAAAAATGATTAAATAAACAAATTTAGCACCAACCATATTATTTTGAAATAATTAGTAGACTGAAATATGAATATGTATATTTTCTTTATAAAAAAACAAAAATGATTTATACCTTACTATTTTAAATCTTGTATACATCCTACTGTAGTAATATTTTCTTTCTGTTTTGAACTATATATATATACTTTATCCTCAATTTTTTTTCAAATCTGAGTTGATAAAAACAAACATAGATTTAGAAGCGAAATAGGCTATACCTTACTGCCCAGGTCGAGGATGAGATGCCCAAATCCCCAATTCAAACAGCCGCCTCAACCTCACCTGCACTCAAGAACCCGCCACCGACGAGTCTGACGCCACCTTCCACCATCACGCGGATCTCCTCCATGCCTTTAACTGCTCGAACACCCACTTCGACCCATTTTCCGCACCAAAACCCACAAACACGTTGTCGCCAACGCCCTAGCACCCAGTGTCGCGGCCACCCAGCCGATTGACTTTTGCTGCAAATCTCAGCACTCGGTAATTTCGAATGCCGCTTTTATCGAGCTCCGCCTCTAGCTTGCGCGCCTCACTCACGAAACGGCCCCAAGCCCTATCCAAGATCGAGATAGCGAGTACTTTACTGCTTCGAACCCTCCTCCATGCGAGCGTGGTTCTATGATGATCAAGATGCCCGTCTCAATTTCGCTTATCACCTCTTCTAAATTTTTTTTTAATCGAACAAACAATTCGTTCGTTCAACCTCCCGCCCCTATTTGTTTTAATTTATACAAATTTAAATTTTGTTTGAAACTGATAAAGGGGAGAAGAAAACGAGAGTTCGGCCATTTCAAATGAGGGAGGAATTCGAGATTAGCTTTAAACGAAAGATCGTTTCGTTTTTTTTCGTTTTGAAATGAACTGAAAGAAAATAAAGAAGATGGATGCGATTTTGATTTGGGCTTTGCGTGGGAAAAAGGGCGGCTTGCTTCTGACTAAATTTGATTGTGATTAGATTTACCAAATTTTTAATTAAATTTCAATTTAATTTTCAACGCGTTTGCTTATTATACGACCAAACGGTCACTCCAAACATTACGAAAATTGAAACCCGATAATAATTCAATATTACGGATCCAATGGAATTTGTTTCGTGAATTCCGAGACTGTGTCTTGGAAGGTTATTTTTAAATATCGATTTAAACAATATGATCCAAAACTGAACAAATTACTTTCAAATTCAATTTTGAAGCTTCCATTACCTTCAGTATTATCATTATAGATTTTCAAATCCATCAAATTATTTTTAACAAGCTTAAAATTGAAAATACAATTTTTTTTTATCCAACTTTAATAATTTAATTAAATAATTTAATTTCCAAATTCATAGTTATAATTGAATTCCAAGTTAAAATAACTTCCAAATATTTAAAATCAATTAAATTTTAAAATTTCAATTGTCCAAAATTCAGTGTCTTCACAAAAAACAAATATTAAAATATGAAGATATTTACTTGTAAATTTATTTTCTCTAAGAAATACAATAACGAACGTTATACATAAAAAATATCAGGAATTTTACAATAAATATCGAAGCAATATATTGGCAAATATCAGGCAATATATAGGTAATGACATTTTAAGCGGTATTTTGAAAAAATATACCAATTAAGGGGCAATATGAGATACATTGACGGTGTATCAGCCATATTATCCGACATTAACTATATAGGCCTTGAATTAAGAACCAAGTTGATCAAAATATGACATAAAGCAGGCTTTAGAATTCAACCTCGGGATTTTGCCAAATGAACCAAAGTAACTTCAAAGTAGGACCTAATGTACATGCGCTCGAGTACGATATTGGTCTGTAGCATTTTGGAGCAATAAATAATGGGATTTTTAAGTAAGATCGGCTTGAGAAGGCAATATTATAAAATAAAAAATATACCTGCGAAGAGTTACCGACGACATGTGGCAGCGTTGTCGATATGTCTTTGGTAATTGGTTAAAGCATATAAGTCGTTAGTATATCGTCGAAATTTCGATGACATACCAAAAACTTATTCCCACCACTAGACCCAAATTCCTTCCCCATTTCACTTTCCCCAAATAAAAATATTAGAACCCTACTTCTTCCTTCCCCACTTCCTTTAGCCATGAATGCACCTTCATCGCCGTACTCCCCTTCATTCGACCGCAAAACCACCTTCGACGCTATTCCAAAGCCTCGTCGATGCTTGCTCCTTTGGCCACTACAACCCCCAATGTACCCATCTTCACTATCGATGTTTTCGTATTTGGACAGTTGATCAAATTAGCAAGGTATTCCAATACTGACATTTCTCCCTACTCTAACTCCATAAACTTCCTAAGCAAGGCTGATTGGCTACTTCAGACAAATACCTTTCTTCGAATCTCCTTCAAAATTCTACCCAAGTCAATTCTTTTTCTTGTACCCCTATGGTCACTCCAATCCACCAGAATAAAGTAGCTCCTTGCAACTATCTCGAAACTAACCTCCTTTTCTGCTCATCATTCAAACCCAAATCAGCAAAAATCCTTTCATAATGTAACAAACGGTTCTCCACTTCTGTTAAATTCTCAGTCCCTAGAAAAGGCTCTCATCCAGACTGGTGTGATCTCGAGTCAGCTTAGCATAGGTATTTCCAATTGGCTCTACGAGATTAACTGCTCTCGCATTAGTACCATTTCCTCCTGCTACTCTTGTAGCTGCTCCAGCTTGCATTAGATTGACAAAGAACTGATACATGGCCCCCATATTCACCGGTGGGATCGCAACACTTACATTGGCATTTGCATTTTGATTAGCATTTGCCTGTCGATCTTGATTCCTCCTAGTTTTAGGTCGAGCATTTCATTAGTTATGGTGCTTCCGCCACGTAGATTCACTCTTCTGTTTCCTGCTTCTATATCTCTCTTTCTCGTAACTCTGCATATGAGCCTTATTAAGATACGGAAGAACGGTCTAAAAGAGAGAGGAGGATACACACTTATATATAGTAAATACAAGTACTTTATTATAGCATTAACACAAACTCCAATCTTATTCTCTGATTTATTTGAATTATTTTTTCAAAAAACTCTTTAATCTTCTTAAGTTTTATCATAGATTCATGTTGTAATACTAACTTGTAACATCCCCCATTCTAAGGCACAAAATTAACTGCTACGGATGCTACAGTCATCCATGGTTATTAATTCTCGGTGATTAAATGCGGCTATGCTAATCATATCAATAATCAGAAGCGCATAACTATGAAAAAAATTCAAACACTTTAAAAATAACTTTTACATTTCATTTAAAAATATGATTTCATATTCATTACATAATCTTATTTGTGATTCCATGTTCAAAGAAAATATAACTACTACCAAATACTCCAAGAATGACATATGAAGACGCCCCCTTGGTTGATCAGAGTCAAATGCTTGGCAATTATATAACTTTGTCATTACATCTAAATAGACAAAACCAAAATACATAGCGAAAATAGATAAAGCTCCTTATAGGTAGATTGCTTCCTGCATGTCTCCGGAAGCTTATTCATCGAATAGAAACCTGAAAATGTTACTTTCGACCTACTCAAATGGGTACTCGAGAATTTAAGGGGAAAAACAAAAACTTCAAGACAGACAACAGTCTGGTGTGAATAAAAACCTACCATCTCGAACCAATCAGATATATAGTGAGACCATGCTATTGTGAAGTACATGTTTTTCCATCACTAGTATCTAGCTAAAATAACTCAACCATATACTGTTCTCCTACATCCACAATGGTTAGAACATAGAAAATAGCATTTATAGTTATGCAATATATAATGGATTACCCATCCTAATTTATTGGATTATCCATCTTAATTTTAAACGACTACCCATCACAGTTTAAACTGATTATCCATCTTATTTAATCTGACTATCCGTCTTATAATTATGTGGACTGCCCATCTCATATGTAAACATATTCAAAATTATATGGACTGTGCATCTCACAAGTAATTATCACTTGGATTACCCATTCTCTACCATATTAACTGTCCATCGCATATGGTTCAATTGTTTAAATTATGTAGACAACCTATCACACGTATTCAATTTAATTTAAAATGATGTGGACTATCCATCAGACGTTCCATAGTTTTCCTAGAATGACTATAAACTCATCATTAACCTCATAGAGACTATCCATCTCACATCTCATGGTTTTTCTAGGATGATTATGGACCCATAACTTAACAAATTAATTTAGGTTACCCAGATGTTTAGCTTACACCTATTGGTGTCCCCAATTAGGTTATCTTCCATTTAAAGTTATAACATCTCAAGGTGACAAACGTTGGTATCCCTAAATGATCTATGTCGAACTCATTAAAAACATCCATAAGTATCCCCCTAAGTTTCTAAAGTCACAATCAAAGATATATGACTCATCGCCATTAAATAATTTAAATCAATGTCGAAGTAAAAAAATTAGCATGTCAAAGCTTATCTACATTGATGTCCCCAATGGCAATGTTGAAATTCTCGTTTGAAATGATATTAGCATCCTCAATATTTTACGTCAAATTTACTTTGCTTTAGTGCCCCAATAATCAAGTCAAAAAGAACTTAGGGCTCTCCACCCTTAAAGAAGATAAGCGTTATTCAAGCCGCGCTATGCCTCTTCGAACCTCTATCCAAGGTAAACCAAACTTACATTCTTTTACGTATAAAATTTCCATGTCAAAAATAATGTCATCTACACCGATAACATATGAATTACCCACGGATATTATAAAAAATTGGCTAAATGTCGAAAACCAAACATATAGATCGCTGACCTTGATAAATAACGGTAACAAGACTGGCGAAATCATTAAAAGTTTTATACTTAACTTACTTTGGCTATTTTGCCGTAAATTTTTACATAGTCGATTTCAATACAGGCGGTAACACTGCCCCTTATATGATTAGTGTCGAAAGTTTCAAATTGATAATATGCGACGTCGATTAAAATAGTGGGGAAAACATGCGACAATGAAACGCGGCGATGGTATGTTGTAATAAGATTAACGATATTGATGATATGTGATGTTCTCTTCGCACTTATGGTTCAGCGCATCACATACTTACTATTTAAGTATCCCAAGCATTGACCTATATGGGTGCCGCCTTTCATCATTGATGTCTAATACAGGGTCGCCGACTTCAATAGCACAACAGTAATCAGCTTGAAAAATGATTTTCTTTCTATTAAAAGTAATTACTGTTTACAAAATCTTAATTCTTGTCCAATTTCTATTGGATACAACAATATCTTTTACAAGTCTTTTCAGAATTTCTGCCGCATAGAATTTTCGAGTTCCAAAAATTTTATCGATTTTAATTAATTAATAGACTAAATTAATTATTAATTTAAATGCTCATCTAGCATATTAAAATTATAATAATTCATTTTCACTTGGGAAAAATTCCAAAAATTCGAGATTATCCTTCTCTTTACCATATTAAAACCATATTTGATTATTTTCAATAATTAAAACCTGAGATACTCTAATTTCCTTATTAATAAATTCATAAAATATTTATTTCAACTTGGAAAATTATGAAATTAAAAATCCATCTTCAAAATACCATTTTACATATCATATCAAAAATTCAAAATCATTTGGAGAGTTAAAAATTATGTTCTACCTTTAAAACCAACTTAAATAATTTCACAGACATTTCCATAAATCATTATTTTATCAAAACAATGATTAAACAAGCATACTTAGGAAAAATTATCCAAACAATTCCAGTATTATCCATAGCCGAATTTAAGAACTAAAAATATAGATGGTTCATGTATTATTCACCTTTGATTTAATTGTTGGAGTTGAGATTTGATTAGTGCCTTGCTTTTCCTAAACTTTTCTTGAATCCACCTTTAATTTCATGCTTCTTTCTCCTAGGTTATGGCCGACCTCAAAATTCAATCTTCTTTTGCAATTTTTTATTTGTGTGAGTATAGTGAGAATGAAATTAAGGGGAGATGGTTTAAAGTAAAGGGTGGATCTATTTCCTAGTTTACCCTTCTCATGCACTTTTTTTTAAAACTTAAAATAATCTTACTTAGTTCATTAGTAATGTAACGGATAGGGATTTTTGACCCTCGAAAAATCGATATCAATACGTCCCCTGTATGAAATGTTGAGCAGTTGAGTGCCGGAAATATCAGTTCATTAGGGGTGTACAAGTAAAAGGTAGAAGAAAAGAAACAGAACAACACAGAATCTCACAATCGCAGCAGAACGAAATATAATACAGAATAACAGATTTTAAATACAAGAATCGTACTGTTAATAAACATACCACTATCAGAGTACAACAATTCAATACATCAAATGGAAAATTATGTTAACTTGTCCACACACAGCAGAAATAACCAAGTACATGATATACGTCTGAACTCCTCCAACTCGTCTCCTAAGCTCCATAGCATTTTAACCCAAATCTGTAATACTCGGTCTGACCTGAGCATTATGATAAAATAACACCCGAGTCAGTCTGGAAAGCCAACGTGAGAAAACACACTCAATTTGAATTATTAACTTTTCAAAATCATTTGATAATGAAGGTACATCGTAAGACCATGTCATAAATAAACACAACGGGTTTTTACTTTACGATAACCAAAACCATTTTTATCAAAATAATCCGATATTATAATAGTGTCTATAGAAAGTAAATCGAAAATAGCAAAATGCTTGCATCTCACGTTCTAGCATAGTTAGGCACAATAAAAACTGTACGACGCTTATTGGACAATGGATTCCACCGAATGACTGGGCCACTAAATTACTGCCCATCACATTACACCTCTAGAACATTGTACCGAGGACCACACCGAGATCCCTTGCTACACAAGATCGGCCTGCCCCTAACCTGGATAGAGCGAACACGTTATCACCCAGGGTGTTTCCACCCTCACCATCGAGCGCTTCTTCTTTCATGCATACCCATATCTAAGATAAATTGGGTTCCAAGGACATCTAGAAAGGTGATAACATACCCTACTTGGGTGCGACCCACTTAGCTTTGCTGCATCTCCTATGTTTTACTCATTCCGGTTGTTGAGACTCGAGGTTAAGCATTACCTTTCAAGGAATGATTTCTCTTGGAATGCTCATCATCTTCCAATGACGCTGTTCTGATAGCATTCGTCCATACAGGTTACCCTGGATCTGGACAAACCGAATCACTGTCTCCATCATCTTCACGATATTCATTCGTAACGTTCAAATCGGATCGAAGTGGTTTTTAGATAATTAAATCTGATCCCGGTCTCTTCGAAAAAAGGATTTACGAAATTGGAAAAATTGTTAGCTGGTTATTTAACTATCAATACACATCCATAAGCAATCATCAGGCCTTATTATAAATTTTCCAAAATTTATTCTGAAATATCTTTATAAGATATATATTTCCAATACTCCAACATTTGAAAACAGTTTTTCAAATCCTTATATTCCCAACGGGACATTCCCAACCCTCCCAGTACTTAGGATATTTTTCCACCTCATTTTATATTCAACATTTAAAAAGTCTTCATTTTACTTCCTGTTTCTTTTCTCAAAACTATTTACAAATTTTATTTGTAAATTCCTTGACTAGTTAAAAACGTTTTCTATAAAATCCAAAATTCCATAACTAATTTCCTTAATTATTTCCGAAGATAATTATATTTGTTTATAAACTCAATTTCCTTTTATACTTCTTTATGAATTCTATTACTTTTTTTCCGAAGTTCACTTTTAACAACCACCTTGGAAATTTCCTTACTTTTCTTCCTAATTCTATTTTAAGAATTTTCTTATAATCTCATCTACTGAATAACCCCACTTTCAGACTTTTATAAATAAGTTTAAACATCTCTTATAACATCACATTTTCAAAGCAGGTTTAAACATTTATTAAAATAGATATTAAGCATTTTAAAAAATCACTTCTGAAGTATTTCAATACTAACAAACTTTGATATTTATATAGTTTAATAAACAAGGATTTTCCTTTTTAAAATAAAAATTTAATTTATCGATAAAGTAAATTTTTAAATATCAATAACCAAATTTCAATTTATAAATCTTCTTGATTTCCATCACATTACTTCCATTCTGGCCTCCTTAACCATTTAACTTTAAAAATTATATCTACTATTTTTCTTATGCTATTTCCATATTCTAATATAAATTCTTCCCGTAAATTTATATTCCAAATTTATCATTCGATACCACTTTCCTTCATTTCTAAACTTCGTTTATAAATTTTCTGTAACTCCTTTGAGTTTCACTAAAATAATCTCATTTATAAAATTCCATTTCTATAAATTCAATTCTTATAAATTTCGTTTATTTTTACCAATCTATTTTAATATCGATTTCAGTTTCTTTCTATATTTTCTGAATATCATTTTAAATATCCAGTCTTTAAAATTTCCTTTATATAATTTATTTTAAATTATCTATTTAAAATATTTTTCCCACGTCATTTAATACGATCAAAAATTCCCCATTTCTTATTGACCCAATCTCTTTTAAATAATCCAATTTCGATATACATATTTTTATATTAAAAATCTCCTTTTAATTCCTTAAAATTTTGAAATAATATTTATGGTATTTAATATACCCAAAATTAGTTTTCATGCCATTTTAACATTTAAAGATTTACAACACACAATAATCCAGCATTATATATATATGAAAAATACTAATAAATTTGAGGAATCCAGCTAGATCCCTCCAACTTGTTTTCCTGCATCTACCGATGTTAGACAATGATAAAATACCAATCCCACTTCGAGGGGGATATCACGGTATATAGGATCATCCGCTATTATGCGGGGAGCATAGGGTCTCATCCGCTATAATGTGTGGGAATATCACTCCAAATACTAATATATATATACACTACTATATATATATAGTCATCCATATATAATTATAAAATTTTCAATCAATCAAGCATCCAAATTTTTTTAAATTTAAACATTTAAATTTAAATATGGTAATTCAAATGAGTGAGAAATTCTCACTTGATTTTTGTTTTTGCCAATCATTCCAATTTAAATCCTTATGCCCAGATTCCATTCGATTTTGAACCTCGTATAAGAAAATTTGAATCATAAAACGTTAATGATTTCAATTTTGACTAATAAACTAACCAACGAATCGCTTATTTTAAATTAATTGCTTACTAACGAATTTTCCAATAGGTTAACCCATGACTAACATTAATTAAAATGTTTTAAATTAAATTTCCAAACATAGTCCTTCCCTCACGACGTCTACTTTTGATTCCAGAAACACTACAAAATGGAATAAAGGAAGAACCACTGAGGGCAGCCTGCTCTACGCTCTTGCAGGCCTCGGCCATCTTATCAACCACGAAATTAATTGTGCTTCACCCTACTACTGTTCACAAAACCCCCATGCGACCCAGAGCACATGACCAAAAATCATGATTTACACCATTGCGACTTCGCACCTAGAGCAGGCGAGCACCATTCGTCGATGATCGAATCCTTTGTCTGAATCTGTAATACTCGGTCTGATCCGAGCATTATAATAAAATAATACTGAGTTAGTCTGAAAAACCAACGTGAGAAAATACACTCAATATGAATTATTAACTTTTCAAAATCCTTTGGAAATGAAGGTATCTCGTAAGACCACGTCATAAATAAACACAACGGGTTTTTTTACCTTAAGATAACCAAAATCATTTTTATCAAAATCGTCTGATATTATAATTGTGTCTATAGAAAGTAAACATAAAATAACTGAAATGCTTGCATCTCATGTTCCAGCATAGTTGGGCACGATCAAAACCATACGGCGCTTATTGGAGAATGGATTCCATCGAATGACTGGGCCACTAGGGTACCGTCCAACACAGTACACCTCTAGAACAATGTACTGAGGACCACACCGAAAACCCATGCTACACTAGACTGGCCTAACCCTAACCTGGATAGACCGAATATGTTATCACCTCTGGTGTTCCCACCCTTACCATCGAGCGCATCTTATTTCATGTGTACCAATATCTAAGATAAATAGGGTTCCGAGGACATCTAGAATGGTGATAACATACCCTACTTGTGCGCGACCCACCTAGCCTCGCTACATATCCCCTGTTTTAGTCATTCATGGTTAATGAGGCTTGAAGCTAAGCAGTACCTTTCAAGGAACGATTTCTCTTGGAATGCTCAATGTCTTCCAATAATGATGTTCTGATAGCATTCGTCCATACAATTTGCCCTGGGTCTGGATAAATCGAATCACCGTCTTTATCATCTTTACGGTATTCATTCGTAACATTCAAACTGGATCGAAGTGGATTTCAGATAATTAAATCCGATGTCGATATCTTCTGAACGATTTACGAAATTGGCCAAAATTGATAGTTGGTTATTTAACTATCAATATACATCCATAAGCAATCATCAGGCCCTATTATAAATTTTCCAAAATTTATTCCAAAATATCTTTATAAGATGTATATTTCCAGTACTCTAACATTTGAAAACAGTTTTTCAAATCCTTATGTTCCCAAGGGGACATTCCCAGCCCTTCCCAATACTTAGGATATTTTTCCACCTCATTTTATATTCAACATTTAGAAAGTATTCATTTCCTATTTCTTTTCTCAAAACCATTTACAAATTTTATTTTTAAATTCTTTGACTAGTTTACAACGAATTCAATAAATTCCAGAATTTCTTAATTAATTTCCTTAATTATTTCCAAAGCCAATTATACTTGCTTATAAACTCAATTTCCCTTTATACTTCTTTATGAATTCTATTTGTTTTTTTTCGAAGTTCACTTTTATCAACCACTTCGGAATTTCCTTAATTTTCTTTCCAATTCTTTTTTGAGAATTTTCTTATAATCCCATCTATTGAATAACCCCACTTTCAGACTTCTGAGAAGTTTTATAAATAAGTTTAAAACATTTCAAAACTCTCTATATATACACATATGTAGATAAAAATAAGTATTTAAAGAAAATAATAATAATTTTTTTAGACATGTTCAAATAATTATTTAAAATATTGAAAGCACTTTCTTATAACATCACTTTTTCAAAGCAGGTTTAAATATTTAGGATTTTATTAAAATAGATATTAAGTATTTTAAAAATTCACTTCTGAAGCATTTCTATACTAATTAACTTTGAAATTTATATAGTTTAATAAATAAGAATTTTCCTTTTTAAAATAAAATTATAACTTATCGATAAAATAAATTATTAAGTCTCAATAACCAAATTTCAATTTATAAATCTTCTCAATTTCCATCACATTATTTCCATTCCGTCTCCTTAACCATTTCACTTTAAAAATAGCATCTACTATTTTTCTCACCCTATTTCCATATTCCAATATAAATTTTCTACTAAATATATATTCCAAATTTATCATCCGATACCACTTTCCTTCATTTATAAACTTCGTTTATAAGTTTTCTGTAATTCCTTTGAGTTTCACTAAAATAATCTCATTTATAAAATTCCATTTCTATAAATTCAATTTCTAATAAATTTCATTTATTTTTACCAATCTATTTTTAATATCAATTTCAACTTCTTTCTATATTTTTCGAATATTATTTTAAAAATCCAGTCTTTAAAAATTCCTTTATATAATTTATTTTAAATTCTCTATTTAAAATATTTTCCCATATTATTTAACACGATAAAAAATTCCCCATTTCTTATTCAACCTAATCACTTTTAAATAATCCAATTTTGATATGCATATTTTTATATTAAAAATCCCCTTTTAATTCCTTAAAATTTTAAAATAATATTTATGGTGTTTAATATACCCAAAATTAATTTTCATGTCATTTTAACATTTAAAGATTTACAACACACAATAATCTAACATTTTATATATATGTGAAATATACTAATAGATTTGAGGAATCCAGCTAGATCCCTTCAACCTATTTTCCATACATCCACAGATGTTACACAACAATAAAATGCCAATCCCACTTCGAGGGGGATATTGCGGTATATAGGGTCATCCGCTATTATGCGGGGCGCATAGGGTCTCATCCGCTATAATTTGTGGGAATATCACTCCAAATACTAATATTATACACTACTATATATATAGTCATCCATAGATAATTATAAATTTGTCAATCAATCAAGCATCCAAAAAAAATTAATTTTTAATTTTCAATTTAAATATGATAATCCAAATGAGTGAGAAATTCTCACCTTCATTTTTGTTTTTGCCAATCGTTACAATTTAAATCCTTATGCCCAGATTCCGCTCAATTTGAACCTCGTATAAAAAAAATTGAATCAAAAAAGTTAATGATTTCAATTTTGATTAATCAACTAATCAAAAAATCACTTATTTTAAATTAGTTTCTTACTAACGGATTTTCTAATAGGTTAACCCATGATTAACATTAATTAAAATGTTTTAAATTAAATTACCTAACATAGTCCTTCCCTCTCGACATCTACTATGGATTCCAAAAAAACTGCAAAACAGAATAAAGAGAGAACCACCGAGGGCAGCTGCTCTACGCTCTTGCAGGCGTCGACCATTTTATCGACCCAAAAAATGATCATGCTTCGCCCTACTGAAATTTGCGAAACCTCACGCGACCCAGAGTACACTACCGAAAATCGCGATTTACACCATCACGATTTTGCACCCAGAGCATGCGAGCACCATTCTTCGATGATCGAATCCTTTGCCATCGCCGCATGTCGCAAATCGAAACCCACGCGAGCGAGCATCATTTGCCCTCCCGTCATCACTAACACACCCACCCTTTGCCTCAACAATCGTGCCAATGCCGCTGCCTCCAATCACCGTCACAATCCACATTGTCCTCCTCAAAAAAACTAGCATCGATGTGAACTACAACCTTAAACACCCGCCCTCGTAATTTCCAAACAACTATGGTTCCCCTTTTTTTATAAGCGAACGAATTGATTCGTTCGTTCATTTTTTTATAATAGCCGCGATTTATTTTTGAATCTCCTTTGTTCGATTTTCTTTTGAAACAGATAAGGGAAATGAGATTTAATATTGGAGGAAAGGTAATTTAAAAGAGGGAAGGCGTGATTCAAAAGAACTTAAGGGAAATGAAAGTTTCATGTATGGATAGACAGTGATACAGTGATTTGAAAAGGTGTGAAAAGTTGACTGGACAAATTTATTTATTAAAATTTCAAAACGTCTTGATTAAGCAGCTCTGTAACATCCCGCCTTTTTTGTACGTTTTAAATCGACGATAAACCACACACGTCAGATTCAAACCATACAAAAGAGCGGATTGTTATTGGGGTGAATAAGAAAAGCAGAGAAAGAAATAAAACCAAATAGAATCTTATAGTGAAATGACAAAATATATTAATCAAATAACAGTTCATGAAGCTGTTTTAAAAAACTTTTGATTATACTTATACAACACAGAATCAGAGTTACACATATCAGAGAATAATACATAATGCAGCGGAGCAGTATGAATGTAGTGGAATAATATAATAAATAATAGTAATACGATCTTCATCTTCGTGCGTCAGCAATAAGGTCTTCAAATCCTGAAATGGTCAGGCTGACCCGAACGAATTGAAAAGACAAAACACTCGAGTCAGAACTAAAAGATCTCACGTAAGTTAAATCGACGGTAAAATATGAGTGGAACGGTGTCAGAGATGTTTATGGAGTTTGACATCTCCTATCCAATGTCTAACGTGAGTGCAGTAACTTAAGAGATGCTTGGGATTCACATCTTCTAAGGATCCATTAAACTATCTACTATGTAGTAATATACGCAATTATAATAATGTCTATTAGTAAAATAAACTTACTTTTAAATAGCGTTAAGGGGTTACCCATATAGCCCTTAACACGTAATAGTCTCAGTAGTCCATCCAGTATCAGCAAATCTCCAGATCGAAAGACTACCCTAAATACTCCACGGGCTACGGGAGAAAACCAAACTCGTACAAGGCTCGCTAGGGTAGGTGACACGGCTCAACTAGGCAATGCCAGGGTAGATATACCAATTACGCTTCTAGACCGGTGGTAACGCGTAACAGCTACTACCGCCCACCTCGAGCCACACCCCAAAATCGAAAGGTCCCCAATGAATCACAAAGTAATAAAATGGTCAGGAGTGTGTCCGATAAAAGGTGCTACCTTCTTAGCCCGTCAATCGCTCCTATTTTAGCCATCTTATGCCAACCCACGGGAGTCGGGTCCACGTATATACCTCAAAGGAAACGCCGCCACCATCCTATTTCATTCTTGAATCTCCACCACGTACACAGTTGTTAAAGTGATTTTCGGAGTTGGCAGAGAGTATGACAACTTCCGATCCCGGTCTCTTAAACAACCCAACGTTATTATTACACCATGGTCATTTAAAAATAATTTATACTTTAAACCGAAATATCATATCCATTTCAAAATCATATAATTACGATATCATTTCCATTTCAAAAACCAAACCAATATGATATCATTTTTTTATTGAACCCAAAATCAATATAATATCATTTTTTATTTCAAATATATCCTCTCCAAAAATCATAGCACTTTCAACGTTATAACACTTCAAAATCAAAACGCTTGAAATATAACACTTTCAAATCATAGTACTTTGAAAATCATAACTTTGAAACATAACTTCCACCACTTAAATAGTTTAAATATTAAAATACTTAAGAAAATAAACTAGCTTCTTCAATCTCACAAATCAATTCCAAAACAACTCGAATTTCTAAATTTTAAATTTAACCAAATTCCAAATCATAAATTTCAATTCAATTCAGTTTGCAAATAAACCATTTCAAATTATATTGATTTCAAAACCGATTTGATCCATAAAATAAACCATTTCAAATTCAGTATATTTCAAGCTTTAAGTATTCAACAATTTCAAAACTAAGTTTGATAATATCATATATATATATATATATATATATATATATATATATATATATATATATATATCAAATTTAATTTTTTATTATTTAGTTTCAAAACATTTACTTAATAAATCCATTATCATTTAAATAAAACCCCAATTACAAATAACTAAATATACCCTTCAATTTATTTATACTTGAAATATTTATTTAATTCACCTTAAACCAAAATCAAGCTATAAAAATCATTTCTTCTAAAATTTCAAATTTAATAAATTTCACATCAAGCTTATTTGAGTTTAATTCTTAAATAAATTCCATTTCAAATAAATCTCAAATTTATCTTCCAACCTTAATTTTATTTAAATCATTATAAACTCTATATTAAAATATAATTTAAATACTTAACCATATTATCTTCAATAAAAATCAATCTTATTATTGAGCTTATTCTATATTAAAATAAATTATTCATAGCTTAAAATCACACATAAAATAACATTTATATAATATCTAAAATCAATATTTATCCAAAACCATATATTTCTTTACAAAACCATAGAAATAATTTCAAAATATTTTTATGTATATAGACCACGGTGTCTGCATATAATTTTCTATCCTTTGGTCAAGTGATACGGACATTTATCATTTCAATCCGTAATTTAAAATAGAAATACGGTTATATATCATTTCAAACTGCAATCCCAAATGAAATAAAAATCCATAACAACTTGTAGTTTATAACAATATAAAATACAACATCCATTCATCCAATAACAATCATCAAACATTTATCACAACCATCATTCAATTCAATCAATAACATCAATATAGAACAAATATTTAATAACAGGTATTTATCGACAGTATATATTCAATAATAAATTGCATAACTATTTCATCCAAATAAATTCAAATAAACTGAGATGATGATTCAAAATATGTCGAACAGTCATAAATAAATTTCTAATCACATCATAAATCAATTTAACAAACATAAGAAATTTTAGAAGTTGTGAGTGGGTTTAAACACTCACCTTTTGAATTTAAATTGAATTTAAATCCAATTTAAACCCAAAAATTGAACAGTCTCAGAATCCATCCAAACCAGCGTCAAAATGTCCAGAATTCTAATACGAACCTAGCGGAGAAAACTACGCATGAATTGGACCTCATACGCGAAAGTTATTGCATATCAGAACGTTTCAAATTCAAATTTAAATTTTAAAAATAAGATTATTTAAACAAGCAAGCTCACCACTCTGGAACAGCCATGTTGCACCTCCCTTTACACGCGAATCACCCTATAGCATATCGAGAACGACACGAAGCCGCCGCCTACGTCAACTTTGACCATCGATAACTTCTGCCTCCGACCCCTAGGCGATCGACGACCAACTCCAGTGACATCCCCTCTTCCCGCCGCGCCGGCCAAGGCCCGCAACACCCTCTTCGGTAGCCTCAATCATCGTGCGCCGCCGGTGCTTCGAAACCCTAACCGAAATAAATAACTCAATCTAGCCGTTGAAAAAAGGATTGAGTCACGCCGATGAACTCCGCTCATCGATCTCCACCCGTCTATGCCGACGATTCAATGATCCATCGTCGTTGATCACGACATAATGGACGACCAAGATTTGTTCTTCAATTTTTGGACAAACAGAGTTTCAAATTGGAAAATGAATTACATATCTAAGATGCGCTCATCGAGCGCTTCAAATAGATATATAATTCGATATGTATCGAGGAGTCTAAATTTTGAAGTTGAAATTGAATTGAAATCGGATTGGGAAAATTAGGGTTTCAACCATTGAGGAAGAGGAGCAACAGGAAATTTCTGTACGTACAGAAATGAGAAATGGAAAGGCTTCTAGGATTTATAACCATATATATATATATAGGTAGAGATGACAATAGAGGAACGAATACGATTGGTTTGGATAGTTGAACGATACTGGCCCAAAAGCCCGTTTCGACTTCGGAACGAAAATGAATCAACCCATATATCAAAATAGATGTTTTAAAATATTTTAAAATCACTGGAACAGGTTTCATGTCCAAATTCCATCGTATGAAGAAGTTATGCTAAAATCAAGTTATTTCAAATTGATTTCAATTAATTTCAATTTCATTGATTTCTAGGCGTTTCGAGCCCATACGATCAAACGACAAGCCCGATCGTTACGAAACTTGTAATCCTACAATAATTCACCGTTACGGATCCGATGAAACTGGTTTCGTCGAAATCCGAGTTAGTGGCCAAAATGGTTATTTTCCAGTTAATTAAATAAATTAATAATTAATTGATTAAATTGCCTTTCAAATTTCAACTCTACACTAGACCAATTTTATCATTTTTGAATTTTAAAGCCACTACAATTATTTAAACAACTTATATATCAATTTAAAGTTAATAAATTTACCAATTACAGTATTAAGCCAATAAATCCATTCATTTGATTTCTAAATCTTGTTATTAAATCAATTAACTTGCCATCTTAAAGGTGATATCAACATTTGTTTATATACTAACACCTCAAAAATTTCCCAATTTCATCTTAATTCCAGTGAATGTAGTATTTAATTTCATTTACAATAAATTCATTTATTAAAATTTGAATTCCAATTAATTATAATAATTCCAATTAATTATAATAATTCCAAATAAATTTGATTTGATTCAATTCCAATCTTTATATTAAGTCCATTATTCCTCTATAAACCTAGTTACTATTGTTTACCTTTCATTTGCTTAACATTTAAATGAAATTGATTTCCAATTAATTTCATTGACAAATTAATTAGGTAATTTATAATAATTGTTAACACAACCTTAAATTTACACTTAAGTTTATTTTATATTCAAGTAATTATAATAATTACTTACATAATACTGAATTCACCATTAATTATACTAATTAATTCATTTATACAACACTTATTTACTTATTTCTAATTTTATAACCAAGTGCAATAATTTACACTAATTCATTATTGGGGTTTCACTCCAATTGTCCACGATTAGTTTAATAACCATTACTGCATTTCATTTTTAACACTCACTCCATTATAAATTATAAATTTTTTGTTTCTTTCTAAACTTAGTTACAAAAATTTCATTAAATTAACCAATTTAATTATCGGAATTTATGGGTCGTTACAAGTTCAAAACCCCTAACTCCTATCGAGACATGCCGTTAGGCGTTTACATTATTATACTCCTATTACAAATGCAATGGAAAAGGTTTCGATTCCTAATTCGATCGTACAGAGACGATAGCTTCTTGGATCCAATTATTATATTGAATTTTCAATATAAATTTTAAGGCATTTATTCCGTACGATCATACGATAACTCCTATGAAATTTGGAATCCGATAAAAACGCACTATTACGGATCCAATGGAATTAGTTTTGTTGAATTCCGAGACTGTGCCCTAGAAGACTATTTTAAAATGTCAATTTAAACAAACTATTTTAAAAAAAATTGAACAGATCACTTTTAATTCAATTTTTAAATTTTTATTATCTTTATTATTATTAATATAAATTTTACAAGCCTTTAAAAATATTATCGGGATTAAAACCCAAGATACAATATCTAACCAATATTCAATTATAAACTTCAATAATTAAAATATTCAGTAATCGCTATATTTTAAATTTAGAATTATTTTATAAATAAAACTCAAAATTTCATATTCAAAATCAACCTATAATTCAAATTCAATATTAAAAACCATTTATATATTCAAAATCGAACAACATAAAATCCGGGTCGTTGCATTCCTTCCTTCTTAAAAGAATTTCATCCTCGAAATTACTAAGGCAGAAAGAATGCACAAACCTATTAACTTTTCCAAAACCACTTAGTGAAAATTCGATTTTTCACTTTTCAAATCTTTTAGTTTCAACCAAACAACTTGTTTTCAGTTTCTAATTCAAATTTCCTTTGTTCCAATTATAATTTGAAGTCCAATTGTCATTAACAAAAAATTTCCAAAAATTTTCAAAATTTTTCCAACGCCCTAAATTTTCAAATTTTTTTGCAGAGTCTCCCCTGTACGGAGGACCTTTTGCAATTTTACAAGAGAGATAAAAATATATACATCGACCTACACGGTCGGAAAAATAAAATATATATCAATATTCCTATATTTGCTGTATTTAATCTGAAAACATATCTTATTTTTGCATTTTTAAGCATTATTTTGCAAGCATTTACTTCATATGCAAATACGCAACCAAAACCTAGTCCGATAGCCACCGATTGCCTGAACTTGCTCAATTTAAACCATGTAAGTACCAAAATATGAAAGTTCAATAACATTTCATTCAATTAACCAATTAAACATATGAATTCCATATACAACATGCCAAACAAGGATTTATAAGCAATTCCAAGGTTTTGTTACTAATTCAATTACTCCCACTTGATCCATATACCATTTCATTCAATTTTAATAATTTACAACTCACCTCACACGCATTCAATCTATTTTTACACCAAACAACTCATATCCATTCCAAATTGATTCAAAAATCAAATTTATTCGCTTCTATTAATTCGTAGAATTTTATTTACTTCCATTTACGCCGAACAACAATTTTCTATGCAAATTTGGCACTGTTCATTTAATAAAAATAACCATTTCAGTTTATAACTATTTTAAATTGATTCCAAATCAATTTATATTTAATTCTATTTTATTTCAAGTTTTTTCACAATCACTTCACTTACATTTCATTTAGATTCATTTTATTAAGCTCGGGACGATTTCTGCTACTTCATTAAATACCATTTCACAAATTTATTTAAGGCAAGCTCCCATTCAAATATTAACTTAAGTTAATTTTGTTTAATTCCAATTATTTCAACCTTATAATTTAAATTTATTTCTCTTCAACCAACTTCCATTTCATTCACTAATTAATTAATTAATTAGTTCCTTCATTTATTCACTACAATTTTAATTTCATATGCAAATCCATTTATTTAATATCCCAAGCCATATCAATTTATTTACACTTCAATTGGATTTATTTATAACTTGAGTTATCACTATTTCAAACTATTTCCATTTTACTCGAAACATTTCCAATTTTTATTTAATTTTCTTACCAGCAAAGTTGAATTTTATTTATAACTCAAGTTTCATTTCCAAACTCCATTTTTAAATCACAATCCAAATTTATTCAACCTGTTAATATCCACTTTATATCCAATTAACTAATTGATTATCTAATTAGTTCATTTCCACTTTATAATTCAATATTTGATTTTTATTTCAAAAATCACTCTATTTAATCCACTTGAGTTCATATTTATTTTATAATCCAGGTTTGGATTTATTTCGCTTACCAAAATATCAAACAATTTTTATTTTGGGTTTTCAATTTTTTCAATTTTTATAAGTCATAAAACTATTTTTTCCATTTCCATCAATATTATACTCGAATATATTCACATTTAATTTTAACTCAAGATTTACATCACTTAGCACCTTAAATATACCTTTATTCCATTAGTTTCAATTTTTGAAGCTATTCACATTTATTTATTCACAATCCTAAATTTTCACTCAAAATTTTATTCCATTTAAATTTCTATAATTTATAGTATATCATTATTCTACCACCCATAATTTTTATTTACTTTAATTCTATATTGATTTTGATCTAACCAAACATTATTTTACTTAGCTTACATTAAATTTTTATCCATACCATTTACTTCAATTCAATCAAGTAAGAGTTTGATTCCAACTTCAACTTCCTCCATACTTCCTTACTTATATTTAATTAACTTCATCACATTCTACTCATTTCATTTAATTTACTATAATCACTTTATTTAATTTATTTTCTTTAACTTTTACTTAAGTTAAATTCCAATTCCCCCAAATTTTCTTTTACAAATCATATTTATTTAACTTACACAAGTTAAATTCTTAATGAAGTTCACTTCTTCCAAGCTTTATTTTCAAAACTTATTCCCTTCTTTTCACTTCTCTTTAAATTGGAAATTTCAGCGTTCAAACATCCAGTACTTATTTCAAATCATTTGAAATAATATATAACACATATAACTTTGTTTTAACAAATCATTTCCTTCAACTTCAAAAACCAACTTGATTTTTATCCAAAACAATTCCATCGGGATTTCTTAAATCATTTGTTTTTCAACAAAAATCTCCATATTAATTAACTATGGTAGCAATCCGTCACATGGAAACTCGAAAATGAATACTGTTGATGCAGCAGTCATTACTAGAATTATTTTCCAGTGACTGAAGTGAGCCTAGTGCTATTATCCCTTCCAAAATTCATTTCAAAAAAGTTTTCTTTCAAAGATATTCCCAGAAATAATACTCTTATTTTTTTTCATACCACTTTGAAAAACATTTTTCCAAACTTTTCGGTGTTTAAATTTCCATATTTGATTTGAATCCCATTTTTAACTATAATCCATTTGTATAATTTATATTTATACAAATTTTCATTTGGTCATATAAACCATTTCAGATTTTATAATCTTATTTGATTACATATTATCATCCAAACACTCTAAATATGTATAATGATTTCAGAAAATTATTTCTTTTATATCGAAATATATATTCGAGTAAAATTATTTAATTTATCCCATTTAAAAACAATACTATGTCGAATTGCTCTATTCAAATGTTTAGAAACCCCTATCGATTCAGTTGTACATACTGTGCCGGCCAGAGCCCATAAGCCACTCAATAAAGCAACCAACACAATATAGAACATTTTATATTCACTAACAAATACGCGCTCATATCTATTAATACACTCAAACTCATTCTAGAATACCAATGACTCTATCTCTAATGAGTAAACCCCACCAGAGCCAAGGTTCTTGCTTAACCTTCTACTTTGATATCAAATGTAACGGACGGGGATCTTTGACCCTCGAAAAATCAACATCAATACGTCCATTGTATGAAATGCTGAGCAGTCGAGTGTCGAAAATATCAGTTCATTAGGGGTGAAGAAGAAAAAGGTAGAAGAAAAGAAACAGAACAACACAGAATCTCAAAATCGCAGCGGAACAAAATATAATATATAATAAAAGATTTTAAAAACAAAAACTTTACTGTTAATATACAAACCACTATCAGAGTACAATTCAATACATCAAATGGACAATATTAACTTTTCCTTACACAGTGGAAATAACCAAGTACGTGATATACGTCTGAACTCCTCCAATTCATCTCCTAAGCTTCATAGCATTTTAACCCGAATCTGTAATACACGGTCTGACCCAAGCATTATAATAAATAAAACCCGAGTCAGTCTAGAAAGCCAGCATGAGTAAACACCCTCAGTTAGAATTATCAACTTTTCAAAATCCTTTGAAATGAAGGTATCTTGTAAGACCACGTCACAAATAAACACAACGGGTTTTTACCTCACGACAAGCAAAACCATTTTTATCAAAATCATCTAATATTATAATAATATCTATAGAAAGTAAATAGAAAATAGCTGAAATGCTTGCATCTCACGTTCTAGCATAGTTGGGTACAATCAAAACTGTACGACGCTTATTGGAGAATGGATTCCATCGAATGACTGGGCCACTGGGTTACCGCCCACCACAATACACCTCTAGAACAATGTACCGAGGACCACGCCAGGATCCCCTGCTACACAAGGCCGTCCTACCCCTAACTTGGATAGACCGAATATGTTATCACCCCGGGTGTTCCCACCATTACCATCAAGCGCTTCTTCTTTCATGTGTACCCATATCTAAGATAAATAGAGTTCCGATGACATCTAGAAAGGTGATAACATACCATAATTGGGTGCGACCCACTTAGCCTTGGTGCATCTCCTCTATTTTAGTCATTCCCGGTTTGTGAGACCCGAGGCTAAGCATTACCTTTCAAGGAGCTATTTCTCTTGGAATGTTCATCGTCTTCCAATGACGAAGTTCTGATAGCATTCGTCCATACAGGTTGCCGTGGGTCTGGACAAACCGAATCACCGTCTTCATCATCTTCACGGTATTCATTCATAAGTTTCAAACAAGATCGAAGTGGTTTTCGGATAATTAAATCCGATCCCGGTCTCTTTGAAACGATTTACGAAATTGGCCAAAATTGATAGTTGGTTATTTTACTACTAACACACATCCATAAGAAATCATCGAGCTTTATTATAAATTTTTCAAAATTTATTCCAAAATTTCTTTATAAGATATATATTTCCAGTACTCCAACATTTGAAAACAGTTTTTCAAATCCTTATATTCCCAACGGGACATTCCCAGCCCTTCCCGATACTTAGTATATTTTTCCACCTCATTTGATATTCAACACTTAGAAAGCTTTCATTTTACTTCCTATTTATTTTCTCAAACCATTTACAAATTTTATTTGTAAATTCCTTGACTAGTTTACGACGAGTTCTATGAATTCCAGAATTCCTTAATTAATTTCCTTAATTATTTCCAAAGACAATTATACTTGCTTATAAACTCAACTTCCCTTTAAACTTCTTTATGAATTCTATTTCTTTTTTTCCTGAAGTTCACTTTTATCAACCACTTCAGAAATTTCCTTATTTTTCTTCCCAATTCTATTTTAAGAATTTTCTTATAATCCCATCTACTGAACAACCCCGCTTTCAAACTTCCAAGAAGTTTTATAAATAAGGTTAAAACATTACAAAACTCTCTCTATATATATGCATATGTAAATAAAAATAAGTATTAAAATATAATAATAATAATTTGTTTTTTAAGACAAATTCAAATAATTATTTAAAATATTGAAAACACTTTCTTATAACATCACTTTTTCAAAGCAGGTTTAGACATTTAGGATTTTGTTAAAATAGGTATTAAATATTTTAAAAAATCACTTCTGAAGTATTTCAATACTAACTAACTTTGAAATTTATATAGTTTAGTAAATAAGAAATTTTCTTTTTAAAATAAAATTTTAACTTATCGAAAAAATAAATTTTTAAATCCTAATAACCAAATTTCAATTTATAAATCTTCTCCATTTCCATCACATTACTTACATTCCGGTCTTCTTAACCATTTCACTTTAAAAATAGTATTCACTATTTTTCTCACCCTATTTACATATTTCAATATAAATTCTTCCCGTAAATTTATATTCCAAAATTATCATTCGATGCCACTTTTCTTCATTTATAAACTTCGTTCTTAAATTTTCAATAACTCCTTTGAGTTTCACTAAAATAATCTCATTTATAAAATTCCATTTCTATAAATTCAATTTGTTATAAATTTCATTTATTTTTACCAATCTATTTTTAATATCGATTTCAACTTCTTTCTATATTTTTCGAATATCATTTTAAAAATCCAGTCTTTGAAAATTCATTTGTATAATTTATTTTAAATTCTTTATTTAAAATATTTTTCCCACATCATTTAATACGATCAAAAATTCCCTATTTCTTATTCAACCCAATCTCTTTTAAATAATGTAATTTCGATATACATATTTTTATATTAAACATCTCATTTTAATTCCTTAAGATTTTAAAATAATATTTATGGTATTTAATATACCTAAAATTAATTTTTCATGCCATTTTAACATTTAAAGATTTACAACACACAATAATCCAGGATTTTATATATATATATATATATATATATATATATATATATATACACAAAATACTAATAAATTTGAGGAATCCAGCTGGATCCCTCTTACCTGTTTTCCCTACATCCACAGATGTTAGACAACAATAAAATACCAATCCCACTTCGAGGGGGATATCGCGGTATATAGGTTCATCCGCTATTATACGGGGCGCATAGGGTCTCATCCGCTATAATGTGCGGGAATATCACTCCAAATACTAATATATATACACTACTATATATAGTAGTCCACAGATAATTATAAATTTGTCAATCAATCAAGCATCCAAAAAAATTTAAATTTAAATATTTAAATTTAAATATGGTAATCCAAATGAGTGAGAAATTCTCACCTTGATTTTTGTTTTTTCCAATCGTTACAATTTAAATCTTATGCCCAGATTCCATTCGATTTAAACCTCGTATAAGAAAAATTGAATCATAAAATTAACGATTTCAATTTTGATTAATCAACTAATCAACAAATCACTTATTTTAAATTAATTGTTTGCTAATGAATTTTCCAATAGCTTAACCTATGAGTAACATTAATTAGAACATTTTAAATTAAATTACCTAACATAGTCCTTCCCTCTCGACATCTACTGTTGATTCCAGAAACATTGCAAAACGAAATAAAGGAAGAATAACCGGGGGCGGCCTACTCTAAGCTCTTGCAGGCCTCGACTATCTTATCGACCCCAAAGCCGATCATGCTTCACCCTATTGCGGTTTGCAAAACTGTACGCGACTCAGAGCACATGACCAAAAATCGTGATTTACACCATCGCGACTTCGCACCTAGAGCACGCGAGCACCATTCGTCGATGATCAAGTCCTTTACCGTTGCCACATGCCGCAAACCGAAACCCACGCGAGCGAGCATCGTTCGCCTTCCCGTCATCACTGACACACCCACCCCTCGCCTCAGCAATAGTGCCAATGCCGCTACCTCCCATCACCGTCACAATCCACATCGTCCTCCTCAACAAAACTAGCATCGATGCGAACTTGACCTCGAACGCCCGCCCTCGTGATTTCAAGGTGACTACGATTCCCCTTTTTATAAGTGAACAAATTGATTGTTTATTTTTTTTATAATAGCCACGATTTATTTTTAAATCGCCTTCATTCGATTTTCTTTTGAAATAGATAAGGGAGACGAGATTTAATGTTGGGGGAAAGGTGATTTGAAAGAAGGAAGGTGTGATTTAAAAGAACTGAAGGGAAATCAAAGTTGCGTGTATGGATAGACAAGGGTATAGTGATTTGAAAAGGTGTGAAAAGTTGACTAGACAAATTTATTTATTAAAATTTCAAAACGTCTCAATTACGCAACTCAAAATCCCAAACCCTTATTGAGGCATTCCGCTAGGCATTTATAAAGTTATACCCCTATTTCGGATGCAATGGAAAAGGTTTTGAGTCCTAATTCGATCTATGGAGAAGATAGCTTTTTGGACCCAATTATTATATTGAATTTTAATATAAATTTCAACGCGTTTATATTCCGTACAATCAAACGATAACTATGCATAATACGAAACTTGAAATTCGATAATAATACTCTATTATGGATCTAATGGAACATGTTTCGTCGAATTCTGAGATCGTGCCCCGGAAGGCTGTTTTAACATGTCAATTTGAACAAACTATTTTAGAAAAAAAATTGAACTGATCACTTTTAATCAATTTTAAAACTTTTATTATCTTCATTATTATTAACATAAATTTTACAAGCCTTTAAATAATTTTTTTATTGGGCTTAAAACCCAAGATACAATAATTTAACCAATATTCAATTATAAACTTCAATAATTAAATTATTCAATATATCGCTATATTTTAAATTTTGAATTATTTTATAAATAAAAACCCAAATTTTCATATTTAAAATCAATCTACAATTCAAATTCAATATTTAAAACCATTTAAATATTCAAAATCGAACAACAAAAAATCTGGGTCGTTACAAGTAATGACACGACCTTATAATTTGTCAAATTCCATTTTCCTTAGCCATTTACATTATTCTATTTCATCTATCTAATTAAATATCCTAAATAATGTTAAGCTAAAATTAGGGGTGTTACATTCATGATCGGCCATTTTACCTTGAATAAGCTATGAAGTCGAGTGATAACTTGATGTGGATATGCATCATGGAAGAGGAGTTGGAGTCATTGAAGAAGAACTAGATTTGGGAGTTGGTACTACCTCCTTAAGCATGCCGGGTCATTGGTTGCAAGCAGGTGTTCAAAATGAAGGATGATGTGAGATACAAGGCTAGACTAGTTGCAAAAGGTTTTTGGTAGGAAGGGTATGATGAGATTTTCGCTCCTGTAGTGAGGCATACGTCCATCCTGATTTTGCTTGCTATAGTTGCTACTTATTACTTGGAGTTGGAGCAACTTGATATAAAGACCGCTTTCTATCATGGTGACTTGCATGAACCTTTTATATGGAGTAGTCAGACAAATTTGTTGCAAATGGGAAAGTAGATTGGTTTTGCAAGTTGAAGAAGTCTCTTTATGAGTTTAAGCAGTCATTTGGATGGTTTTGGTTGTAGTATTAAAAACGCATGTGTATATTTCAAACCTTTAAAGAGCGGTACTTGGGTGTATTTGCTTTTATATGTGAATGATATGTTGATTGCTTTCACGGGTAAAACTGAAATCGATAGAATAAAGTTGAAAGCAGAACTCGAGATGAGAGCCTTTGGGGAAGCAAGGAAGATATTATGCATGGAAATCGAAAGGGATAGAAAACTAGGACTAGAGGCTCACTCAAAAGTAATATCTTAGAAAGATGCTTGCTCGGTTTAGCATGGAGGGAGCAAAAGAAATTAGTACACATATGCCTTTGCATATATGGCTTTTTAGTGAAGGTTATATGATCTCAGAAAAGGATAAAGCCTACATGGAGAAGGTGCCATATGTGAGTCTGATTGGTAGCTTGATGTATATTATGGTTTGCACTAGGCCTGACAATGCATAGGATGTTGGATTGGTTAGTAGATACATGACAAATTTAGGAAAGACACATTAGGAAGCAATGAGTATAATTAAGATATCTTAGAGAAACTCCAGACCAAGGGATTGTATTTAGCGGTAGAAATAGAGATTTCAGCCTAATGGGATTTTATGATTCTGACTTTACCGGGGATAGAAATTGAAGAAAGTCAACCTTAGGTTATCCATTCATTCTTGAAGGGACGGCTATTGGTTAGAGAATAAAGTGCAGAGGATAATTGTATTGTCTACTATTGAGGTAGAGCAAATAGCTGCTGTTGAAGCAACTAAGGAGACATTCTACTTAGAGTATCTCCAACCCTACTGAAATTTTAATGTCCAGCCTTTTACACATCATCAATATTATATTACATTTAAAAATTAATTTCCAATAGGAATGTTAATTTAATTTTAAAGATGAGTTGGCATAAACTTCATTAGACATTGTCAAGTGCAATGTCTAGTTTTAGACATTGTACTTCACATTGTGAAGTAAATAGATACATATATTGTTAATTATTTTGATATAATATTTTTATCTATTTATAATTTGATTAAGACACATAAGCTAATTATTTTTTTGAATACATTAGTATTGGAGTTGTTTTTTCACTTTCGATGTAATTTTCAAATATTTTATATCACAATGAGTTCAAATTGTGATGTATTCTTTGACACACAAGATTAAATGGACATTACATTCAACTTGGATTAAAGATGCTCTCAAAGTTGTTGATGTGTCATTTGAAATATGTATATGATGAAGTAGAAGTAACTCGTGATCGTCAAAGAGCAATCCACTTAGCTGAAAATTTGCTTTCAGCTCGAGAATGAAGCATAAAAAGTGAGAAAATCCTTTTTTGTCTCAATGAATGAAAAGAAACTATTTTGTCTTTAAAATGTTCACACAGAGGAGAACGCAGCAGAAATGTTCACAGGTATTCACCTGTTGCAAAATTCGAGCATTACTCGAAGTTGATCCGCTTATTGAAGTGCTAGATGCCACAGATATCACAGCGGGAGAGTGAGTTGGTAGATGAAGACGTTTGTTTTCATTGTGAAATTGATAGTTCCTACATGAATATGGTACTTTCAATATTTTGTTCGTGGATTGTGGCTTTACCGGAGTTCATCGACAAATGTATTAAGTGATGACAACGTCGAAGCTCATTGGAAAATTTCCCTGGGATCATGTCCGAGATTGTTTGGAGTATAAAGATATAGGTGAAGCGAGATAGCTAATTGAAAAATATAGTATCAATGTGGAAATTGTTAGATATGACATTATATTTCAGCGTCGAAGGAAGAAGAAGTCATGCGGAGAAGTAGATGTGTAGAGGAGAAAAGACGAATGAAGAGGAGTGGACTAGAAATATGTAGCATCGTTGCTGTAGATTTCCATTCGATTGGTAGAATTACCGGTCGATCGGTGGCAGTTCTAATCGATTGTCGATTTCGACGTGAACACTCGTGTGCTCACAATAGACTGGGAATATCTACCAGTCGACTAATAGGTATTTCCTGTCGACTAGTGGTAGCAAATCTGGAGCGATTCGTGCTCGAATTTTGAAGGGTAATTTCATCATTTTTGGGCTTTTATGGAGTTTTCACGGTAGATTTCTGTAGCGAATTGATCCATTGACGGGGAGAAGAAAGTAAACTTAGGTTTATTATTGTATGTATGCAATTGAACATGATGATTTCGCTAATTCTTCTTCTAGATTTAGCCTTGAAATCAATCTTGTGTATCTTTTCTCTAATAAAGTAATGAAGATCTCCTTACACTAAAGTAGACTTACACTACCTCGTGTGTGATTTATAAGTTTTTTTCTCTATATTTGTAATTTATGTTTGTTGTGTGAGATATTCGTCTTTTGCTTGTTTTACGTCACAGTTTCTATTATTATTCCATTGCGCTGGGCTTGATTTGATTATCGGAATTTTTCCCCAAAGAAATCAAACAAATTGTATGTCTTCACTCTTAACCCCACATGAATTTTTAGACCAAACTAAATCTTAAAAGCACCTAATTGAAGATTTGAAGAAACCACCAAGCTGTCGTGTATTTTTTTTTTTTTTACCACTGAGAAATTTTGGTATCAGTGGATATAATTTTTTTATGGATAATGGACTTCCTACAACCAGTAATGCCTTTAATAGTTTCCCCAAGGATGCTTCTAATGCTTGTGATCAGTACAAGCAAGATCCACACCAGTTTTACTACATTGATATATTATATTTACAAGCGATAATAATACTATATAAAGTTGAAATACTTCCCCCACTAAGAGCATCTCCTACGGTTTAAGCGAGTAATATTCAGTCTTTGAATATTACCCCATTAAGATTAAGAGATTGGCTCAATAACAGAACGTTGATTAAATCAGCACCATGTTGTGGACGCTGATTAAATCAACGCCAAACACTAGTTTTTTTTTCCTCTACAATCTACAATCCAATTCATAAAAGATTTAATCTACAATCTATGTATTCCAATTATGAACACTGATTTGGACGTTGATTTAATCGGCGTTCGACGTTTATTCCTAAATATAAACCATAACACAAAGGTTTACATGTTTCATTGGAGTTGCTTGAATTGCATTGACTTAATATTACACTTTAATAACTCACCAATGGAGATGCGGTTAGGAATCATGTCATTCATTTTAGTCAAGTTTTAAATTGCAACATAAATTTTTCATTCTAGCGTAGATTGTTAACACTCAAAGTACGTATTTTTAAGTCTCATACATCATTGTGTTAACTTCTAGTTAGAACAGATAGCCAATATGTACAAAATAGTTGGCATTGATAAAAATACAAAACATGCAAAAATAAGCATGATGAACTCTTTTGGCGTATGTACATCGTCACAATCCGAAGAATTTGCACCTTTGGTGAAGCAGTAGGTTCGTTACTGTCTTTCATGAGCAAAACTTTGAATGGCGCTAGGTCGAAATTTAAGAAGAACGCCATCCTCATTATCATTGCATTGGAATGGTGTAGATATGACATTTTTTCCTACCTAGAATTATCATAACACCATGGGCTAACTACCATTTTCATGAGCAAAACTTTGATTGCGTTCTTGGGTTTCACTGGACTTTCCTGTGGATGTTTGGAATAATGAAGTCTGGATTTAGGGGTCAACTTTTAGTCGGTGGTTCATTAATTTTTGGGGATGTGTTTGGTGCTGAGATGATCGTTAAATTTGGCCCGTCATCCTTGATCTCAGCCCTAAAATTAGGACCCGCCTCATGAACTCGGATCCAACCCGATGGATCTTTATTCTAGACGAACCATGTTTTATCGAATACAAGCTATACATTTTAAAAACTTAAACCCGATTTGATCCAAGATTCGGTTCGGATTCAGTTAGATAATAGACCAGTTTGATTCGGTTTTGCAATTCTCGATTCTAATTGTCAAGCTTATCCAGAATCAAATTCTCACGGTTCTTCATTAACTTTACATTTGATATACATACACATACATAAATATAGTAGGAATAAATACCATCATTTTGTAGTCTTATGATATCAGCAAGAAATTTCTGTTCAAAGTTCCCCATCACATGAGCCAAATATTTAAATATAAATTTACTACAGATATCACAAAGCTACAAATGGTGTTAAATAAAGAGTAATATACACACACTATGACGCCCCACCTCTATACTCACGCTAGCCAATGACACTACGGGGTAATGTCGTCGACTAACGCGGAGAATAAGGCTGTTTAGGAGCGACCATCTATAGTCTTGCTCTAACTATTTATTGAATACATCGACAATTGTCATACAAGCAGATCGACATATCCAATGAATACTTAAAACAAAAACATAGGTGGCTGGAGGATCTATCAGAACAGAATATAACTACTCAAATGTACTATACATCACATAACAGTAGATCACCATATACACATATACAGATACATAACAGAGTATACAAACTAATACATGTCAAGTGGTATAGCAAACCACAATACATAGACGAGTCAAAAGATTACATATCAGAGTTACAACAAAAAGGGCTACACAAAAAGATTTAACAAAAAGGAGCAAGCATGATAGTCCATGCGGAAGCAAAATAGGCTAAGTCCTCCGCCGTGTTGCCCTACTCGACCGTCTTGGTCGTCTTGCCCTGAGGCCGGTCCTGTACACACATACATACAAGTTGGCGACAGAGTTGATAGCATGCGATGTACCTCAACAATTGGTTTATCTCCTGATTTCAACCCTAATTGTAATCAATGTAAGATCAAGATTAAAATACATTGTGTCACGTTATTCTTTTTTACCAGACAATGACCGAACTTGCTTGGAACATAAGCTTCGTTATGGGAACAATGTAAGAACATGTGCAGATAGGTTCACTGCTAGAAAAAATCGAAATAGCGACGGGTGGGGGCGACGGCTTTCGGCGGTTAATTTCCGACGGCTTTCGACGGGCCGTCGGCGGCCGTCGGAAGCCGTCGGAAATTCGCGAATACCTGCAGCCGGCCGAGCCTTTCTTCCTCATTTTCCAGATTTCCCCAATCTCACCGAAAACCCCCAAATCCACATTTTCCACCTCCATTCGCCAATTTCGTGATTTTTTCTCCTTCCACGCTGCTGATTCAACACCTCTTGCTCTCAATCTCAGGTATAATCTCTTATTTTTTTGAAAATTTCAGTTTTTACCCTAATTTTAGATTTGCATAAATTGATAAATTAGGGCGAATTAGCGATTGCAATTGTTTGCATTAGCGTAATAATGGTTTATAGCATCACATGGCATACATATTTCATTTTTTATCGTGAAATTGTGAAAAACACATACACTTTATGGTTGTTCATGCATATGTAAATTGTTGTGTATGCTCTGATTTGGCGATTGTATACGTTATTTGGCATACGATAAAATGATTGAATGAACTAGGAGTATTATATTGTGCACGTATTTACTTATGAAACAAAAAAATACATTACTCTAAATTATAATTGTGTGTATTAAAAAAAAGAAAAAAATGTTAAACCAGCCTTTTTGATGCGTAATACGTCGAATAACTGTGTTAAATTTATATATATTTTTGTAAATGTGAACAGTGAGTAAAACTGTATTTTTGAGTAAAATGCTCGCATGTTAACCGACAAATGTCCCTTAGAGAGTTTTTGGCCCCGTCTGACGAGTGTTGTACATGATCGTTGTATAAATAGTCGTTTTTTTCGAAAAACGACCATTTATATTCATCTGATACAATGTTTGTCGGATTTGTCCCTGTATTGGACAAGTTATGAACACAGTAAGAATTTACATTTTGTATACTACTTCGTCTCAAACGGTTCATAAAATTTCGCCCTAACTTTTCTTTTTTGTTTCCTGCGTACACGCATTTGTGTACAATGCAGGGAACAAAAGGGAAATGCTGCCGAAATTTTATTGAATCGTTTGAGACGAATTAATATACGAAATGTAAATACTTACTGTGTTTGTAATGGGAAGTAGGATGTCTGACCAATGAAAAAAAAATTATATATATTTTTAATCGTTACATACGTTAAAAAATGAAATGTGCTCTATTTAAAAATATTTTTAAATTTGTGAAGTTGTTCTTTAAATTCAAAATATTATACGACCATGAAAATAATCTTTTTTGAATTTGTATTCTTCAAAATAAATATTAATTTTTGAACTTCTCATTTTGTCAAATAGGAAAAATGATTGATTATTTTGTTGATCAGAGGAGATGGATGTACTAAAGAAAAGGACTGAGGGGCTCAATAAAAGAAGATTTTTATAATGGTATAAACGTGTTTGTTGAATTCGCTTTAAGTAATAACGGAAACAATCCAGAAATTCGTTGTCCGTGTAGTAGGTGTAGACATTTGAAGTATTTGTTACCAGATATTGTGAAAGTTCATTTGTGCCAACACGGTTTCGTACCCGAATATTATGTTTGGGATCGGCATGGAGAAGTTGTAGCAAATACTTCTGTAGAGTCTGAAAGTGTCGTTGACGAAATAGTTTCAACGACCCGTATAGAAAATATGATCGAAGAGGTTCAAGTTGACGACGATGATGGAAATGTTGAAGAACCAAATATTGAAGCTAAAAAAAATTACAATTTACTAGATGCAGCTAAGAAACCTATTTGGGATGGTTGTAAAAGCGGCACTCAGCTGTCAGTAATCGCATAATACATTGCGATGAAGTCAAAATACAACATCACTGAAGCTGGGTTTACGGCTGTTGTACAAGCTGCAAAAAGACATATGCCGCCCGATAATCTAATGTGTGAAAATCACTACGAAGTTAAAAAAATTATGTCGGCTTTTGGTTTACCGTATCAGAAAATAGATACATGTTTAAAAGGATGCATGTTGTTTTGGAAAGAAGACACAAACCTTAGAAATTGTAAAGTTTGTAACCAGAGAGATACAAACCAAGAAAAAAGAAGGGGAAGGAAGTTCCGTACAAGCGTATGCACTACTTACCCAGAACTCCAAGACTTCAAAGATTATATGCATCTTCTGTAACTGCGTCTAATATGAGATGGCATAGCGTGAGAACAGAGGAAGAGGGTACGTTGACACATCCGGCCGATGGAGAAGCATGGAAGCATTTCAATAAAACGTATCCAAATTTTGCAGCGGAGAGTCGAAATGTTAGATTAGGGTTATGTACGGACGGTTTTTCTCCATTTTCTCAATTTGGTTCTAAATATTCATCATGGCCCATTATCGTCACACCGTATAATTTACCTCCATGGATGTGCATGAAAACGCAATATATGTTTCTTACTGTTGTCGTTCCTGGCCCCGATGATCCGACACAAGGAATCGATGTATATTTACAACCGTTGATTGAGGAGTTAAAAATACTGTGGAACGAAGGAGTAGGAACATACGATGTGTCCAAGAAGAAAATTTTTCGTATGTTTGCTTCTTTGTTGTGGACTATAAGTGATTTTCCTGCCTATGCAATGCTTTCGGGATGGAGTACTACTGGTCGTCTAGCATGTCCATATTGCATGGATGAAACACGAGCGTTTTCTTTACCTCATGGTAAGAAAATTTCATGGTTTGACTGTCATCGATATTTTCTCCATGTAAATCATCCCTTCAGAGGAGACAAGAAAAACTTTTTAGCTAATAGAGTAGAAACCAGACAACCACCGACGATATGGTCAAGCGAAGACATATATGAACTTGTTAAGGACTATCCAAAGATATATGAAATTGGCGAGCAAATAGAAATTGAAGGCAAATCAGTTGTTCATAATTGGTGCAAACAAACTATTTTTTGAAAGTTGCCGTATTGGAAACATCTTCTGCTTCGCTATAACATAGATGTGATGCACAATGAGAAAAATGTATTTGATAATGTTTTTAACACAATTTTGAATGTGAAAGGGAAGACGAAGGATGATTTGAAATCAAGATGTGATATAGAAGAATTATGCAAACGTCCTGAGCTTCATATGAAACCAAATGACAATAAAAAAACCCAAAGCTTGTTACGAATTAGATAATAATCAAGTTAAAGCTGTGTTAAAATGGGTGGAAGGGTTAAGATTTCCTGATGGGATATCATCAAATCTTCGTAGATGTGTTGACTTTAAAAATGGTAGATTAAGCGGAATGAAAAGTCACGACTGTCACATGATGATGGAAAATTTATTCCCCATAATGTTCAAAGAACTACTGCCGTTAAAAGTTTGGAAAGTAGTAACGGAGCTTAGTATGTTTTACAAAGAGCTTTGTTCGACTACTTTAAAAGTGCAACGTTTACGTAAACTTGAAGTGGACATTCCTATATTGCTTTGCAAATTAGAGAAAATATTTCCGCCTGGTTTTTTTAATGTGATGGAACATTTACCTGTTCATCTCCCATCTGAAGCACGACTTCGAGGTCCTATCCAATACGGATGGATGTATCCATTTGAGAGGTATGTAATATATATGTTATAACGTAATTTAATTGCATTTGAAAGATGAAGTTAATATAAATTAATGTTGCGTAGATATTTGAATCACCTGAAGAAAAAAGTGAGGCAAAAAGCACGGGTTGAAGGTTCGATATGTAAATCTTACATCGAAGAAGAAGCTTCGTTCTTTTTCTCTCACTATTTCAGTGACCATGTGAATATTTCATTTGAAAGTGTTCCTCATAATGACGAAGGCGACGAATAAGAGTCCACTCAAGCAATGTTATCTATTTTTAGACAACATGGTCGGCCTTCTGGAAAATGTGTAGAAATATGGCTAGACGATAGAGATCTTCATGTAGCACACACTTATATTCTTCTAAATTGTGCCGAGGTTGCACCGTTTGTTAGGTAATCTGAAATAATAATTTTTTTTATTCTTTTCTTATATGCATGCGCGTGTATAACCTAATGTAACAATTTGTTTATATAAACAGTGTTTATGAACGTGAACATCCGAACGGAGATCTCAGTAAAGAATTTTCTGGTTGGTTTTCAAATTACGTTTATGAGCCGAGAAATTGTGTTGTTGACGAAGGGTTGAAACATCTTGCGATGGGACCAAAAAAAGTGGTCAAGACATATCCAATATATTTCGTCAACGGATATAAATTTAACACCAAAGAATACGGTGCAGAAAAATTAACAAATAATACTGGTGTATTTGTTAAAGGTAGTGACGATCCAGAAAATCATTTAAATGATTTTTATGGCGTTCTGACACAAATTTTGCAACTGACATATTTCTCACGACCCGCGGAGGAGGTGTTTCTATTTAGATGCAATTGGTTTAGCAATGTTCCAGGTTCTGGAATTAATGTGCACATGGATTATAATCTTATCGAAATAAAGCATACATCGCACTATCACAAGTATGATCCTTTTGTTGAATATGCGCTTATATGTTTTTGTTTGATGATAATAAACATATATATTCATTTAAATGTATTTGGTTATGTACTATTTTGTTTTTCATAGATTAAATAAATATTTGTTGAATAAAATAAATTACACAGAATTTGAATTTGAATTCAAACAGAACAAGTTACACAGATTTTGAATTCAAACAGAAATTTTATTCAAACAAATATTTATTACAAACTTGAATAGTACAAATTCATGCTCTCACTATACATATACATTTTTGATTACAATCACATCACATTTCACATTTACAGTTAACCTCACTACATATCACTCACACTCGTATTTTGTCTTCAACTGCATTCCGGTTTGAATCCAGCATCTGAGTAATCTGCAAAAATATTTTCAAACGCAGTAAACTTGAAAGAGAAATATTTTTGAAATTTGAAAGAAACGATGATTTTGAAAACATTGTTTGCCTCAGTTATTTGGGTTGTTCGTCATCATTTTTGACTGTGCAATATCTGTGCATATCAGTATATTTTATCAGGGACAGGTAACTATAAGTGGCTGCAGTACACACGTGTACATTCGTATACGTGTGCACTGCCTCGCCAACTCGTGTACAAAAAATTAAACAAAAGCATAGAAATCAAAAACAAGGTCAAACCCAAGATAGGTTCAACTCAAGGCAAATAGACAAAGCAATTGACTACAAACGGTTCAAGACTAAAGCCACTAACAAATGCAACAGCAACATGCTTGAAGACTCCAGCACGACCAAGTTGCAACAAAGTTCAAAAGTGCATCAAAGGCAGTTCAATGTGGATAGCAACAGCAAAAAGGGACTGCAACAAACATGTATGCAGCATCAAGTCAAAGTATGCAACTACGTGACATAAATGCAACTACAACGATGCAAGTGAAGAACCAAAGTCAGTGGCAAGCTTCAAACTGCATCAATGCAAAATGAAATGAAAGCAACATGGACTGCACAAAATCAAGACAGCATCAAACAGCAACAGTTCAAACTGCATAAGTGACCATGAAACCGACTCGAAGCAGTAGTGACAGTAAGCATGAATCAAGATCAGTGGCAAATGCATAAATATATCAGAGTGAAACATTTGAGTTGCAAAATGAAAAGAACCAGACACAACAGTGCACAAGTACAAGAAACTTGAATTCAATTGCAACAACTCAATGGACCAAACTGCAAGTACAGGAGGCAACTCAATAAAAACATGCTCAGGTCAGAGACAACACAGTGAAAGTTCACAAGTGCAGACACATAGAGCAGTCATAATGAAACTGCAGTGAAGACCTGAAGGCAACATGAAGAAATATACATGCACCAGTGATGAAAGCTACAAGATACACAAGTTTTCCAGTAATACAAATGCAACACAGTGAGAACAATAATGAATACTGCAACATGACCAATTGTCAAAACTGCATCAATCACAAATGCAATGCAAGTGGAGTAATGGGTGAACAGAACACCATGATATTCAGTTCAATGAATACTGTAACAACAAACTCAACCAAGACAAGTATTGCAGTAATGAATGCATCACATACACAACATCAAAGTGAAACAAATGTAGAACTGACAAATGTATCAACTCAACTACAGCCAGTGCCGACATGAACAGAAGTTCTGAATCAACAATGCAGACACAAGACAGTTGCAACATGAAACAAGACATGAAGACAGTTCGAAGAAGACTACAATATCAAGTACATGAAGACCAACGTCACAGTAAACATGCAGGTGAACAGAAGATAGTGAGCGTATATTTTTGTATAAAATGCAAGGTTCAGATCTACAGAATGGGGATGAGCTCGACCGAGTAAAGTATGCAGCAGAGATGATCGAAGCAAAATACAAGCCGAAGTCAGAATTCAATGAATATAAAATTCGTATCATTATTTTTTGAAATGGTCAGAGATGTTAAAAAGGGGAAGTTTTAATGCCGTGTGAATCAAGAAAATCGAACGCAACACAATCAAAGCCGTGCGTATCAAGGTGTAATTAAAATCAGGAAAGCATAATTTAGGAAAGTATCGAATCGATACAAGCAAAATCAAGTATCCAGAATTCATATAAATACAATCCCAAAATCATCATCGGCTGTAGAGAGAAAATCGAATCAAATCAAAACACAAACCCAAGTTCATCATCGGCATCGAGTTATAGAGTCAAGCAAATCATTAAAACCAGCAACGAAAAGAAATAACATACCGAATCATCAACAACTCGATCACCAGAGAACGAACTGTCAACGCAAATCGATCATCAGAGAACGAGCTAGCAACAAGAATCAATTATCAGAGAACAAGCGACGCAAGCCATCGGTCACAAATCAGAGATCGATCATCAGAACGAAGCCCTAATTCGAGAAAGAAGCCGAAGCCCTAATTCGACAAAGAGAGGCCGCATTTTTTACAAGCAAAAGTGGACCGGGTCAAAGAATAAGGGAAGATAGTGGATCGATTGAAAAATAAAGGGGCCGGTCTTCCTTTTTATAAAAGGGGGTTTAGTATTAATTTTATAAAAGGGTTTTTAGTTTTTAATTTGAGAAAAAAATTAGGGATTCTATTTTATATTTTAATTTTTGCTCCTGCGTGTATTTTTGAAGTTGTTTTTTTCTTTTCGAGTCGAAGAATCTGTAAATCACCACCTAGGGATTAGGTAGTGTCAGATTGTCTATTTAGAATTAGTTCAGTGAGCAGGGAGTGCGAGTTTGCAAAGCTCTATAGGCGGGAGCAGTGTTTGCGAGTGAGAGAAACTCTATAGGCGGGAGCAGGGTGTGCGAGTCTAGTAGAGTGTTTGTGAGCGGGAGCAAAAGGGTCTGCGAGTCTAGTAGAGTGTTTGTAAGCGTGATACTGTTTAATTCTAATAGAAATCTGGGAATGCAGCAGTAGGCAGGGGTTGCCGAAGCTGGGTAAATTTTGTGTGTGATTTACTTTTCAGCATATTTATTTCTGCAATTATATTTCTGTGTTTAATCTGAGAAAATTTGCTATAACCCTATTCACCCCCCCCCCCCCCTCTAGGGTTAATCTAGATCCTACAAGTGGTATCAGAGCCCGGTATTTTTTTTATTTAACTCTAGAGTCATGAGTCTACAAAATAATGCTTTTTCTGAGGGGCAATCTATTGTTAGGCCATCCATGTTTAACGGGAACGATTATGCTTATTGGAAAGTTAGGATGAGTATTTATCTTAGTTCCGTTGATTATGATGTTTGGGATATTATTGAAACTGGCTATAAACCTCCCACTATAATCGTTGGTGGTACTGAGATTCCTAAACCTAAAGATAGGTGGGATGCTAACGATAAGAGATTGAAAACGACAAATGCTAAAGCCATGAATGCTTTGATATGTGCTCTTGATAAAAATGAATTTAATAGAATTTCTCATTGTACAACAGCACAGGAAATTTGGCACACTTTGGAGGTGACGCACGAAGGAACTTCTCAAGTCAAGGAGTCTCGTCTAGCCCTATTCAGCAACGAATACGAAAACTTTGTGATGGACAAAGGCGAGAGCATAAAGGACATGTTTGGACGCTTTTCAACTTTGGTGTACAACGCTAGAGCACTTGGAAAGGTATTCACTGAGGTAGAGCTTGTGCGGAAGATACTACGAGTCTTACCAATGAACTTTGAGGCAAAAGTCACGGCAATCCAAGAATCGAAAGATCTGAGCAAACTAAGCATGGAGGAGTTGATTGGCAACTTGATGACATATGAGCTTGAGTTAAAAGCAAAGGAAGAACGCAACAACTCCGAACCAAAGAAAAAGACGATTGCCTTAAAAAGCAAAGAAGAAAGCGATGAAGAAGGAGAAGATCCAATTGAAGAGCTTGCAATGGCTGTCAATAATCTTAGAAAATGGTCGAGATTCAAGCCACGTAAGAAGAAAACAAATCGTAATAGGCCAAAAGATTCTGACAATTCCGATAATGAACCAACGTGCTTTAACTGCAAGAAGCCCGGACACTTCATACAAAAATGCCCACTTCTCAAAAACAACAAAGGAAAGAAAAAGGCGAAGAAGGTATTTGCAGCGACTTGGGATGATGAAGAAGGAGAAGAAGCTTCGGATAGCAGCTCAGAGGAGGCTAACTTGTGTCTTATGGCGAAATCAAATTCAGATTCAAGCTCAGAGGAATCTAGTGAGGAAGGTGAGTATTCCTATAGAGATCTTGTTTTTATGTGTTCTGATCTCACTAAAGTAGTTGATACTCTTGAATCTAAAATTGAAAAACTGAAAACTGATAGGAGAGAACTTGCTCGTAAAAATTTTAGATTAGAAACTGAACTTGAAAATATTCAAAACCTAGAATGTAAAAGATGTAAAGTTTTAGATTCAGAATTGACAAGACTTAAGAATAACTCTGAGAATCTTGAAAAAGAAAACTTGAATCTTAAGGAAACCATCGACACTAGGAAAAAGGATTTTATAAATCGATGCACCTCACTTGTCACTGAAAATACAACACTAAAAACCAAAGTCCAAAATCTTGAGAAATCTTTGAATAACTTTTCAAGAGGCGAAAAATCTTTCAACATGCTATTGGGAAATCAAATTTTTGCTAACAACAGAAAAGGACTTGGTTTTGGGAAAACACAAGCTGAGGATAATCCAAAAGGGAAAAGTGTCTTTGATAAATGTGAAATAATTGGACATCATTCTGAAAATTGTAGTCATAGGAACAAGAACACAAAATTTATACAAGTTTGGGTTCCTAAGAATTCTACAAACAAATTTCATGTCTATTGGAACAAGAATAAAAGGACTAAACAAGTCTGGGTTCCAAAGGGTTTGTTTATTCATAATGTTTCTGCCACTAACAATCATGGACCTAGAAATAGGTCACAAAAATCTTTCATCGTGTAGGTGTGGTGGCAGGCTAAGGAACAACAACGGTGTTCTCTGGTTTTTGGCTGTTCCAGAAACACAACGGGCAACATAGCAAAGTTCCTTAGCCTAATACAAAGGTGACAGAATCACAATGGGCAATCACGAGAAATTATCGTAAAGGTAAAACAGGTGAAGGTATAATCTGCACCATATTCTGAATTAAATCAGTCAAAATTGTGATAATGATATGATGTCTTTAATTCTGACTTATTGATATGATTTTTCCTTTGACTTTTTTTTACTTTGATTTGTGCTTAAAAGTAGACCAACCATCCTTTCATCATTGAACTTAATCTGTTTGGTCAAATTATGATGTTGATTGATTACTGTCTATTCATGCTACACGTAGATATATTTTGACATTTTGATCACTGCTTGTAAATTTGCACGATTTCAAATTCATGTGAAAAAGGATTTTAAGAAATTGTTGAAACTTCAAGAAATTGTTTTTGAAATAATTATGATGTTGATTGACTGTTGATTACTCATGAATATAATTGTTTATCCTATGGTTTCTGAAATTAACACCATGATATTTGGTTGAGTGTGAACATGGCTTCAATTCAAAATCCAAAGAACGTCATTTAAATTGTTGCTAAAATTGAGTTTGAAATTTTTGATGCACACTTCATGTCTGGTTTACCAAGTCCAGTTAGTAATATTTTGGATTGAAAAAGAAATTCAGATGCAGTTCATACTGGTAATCTAGTTGATAGAAAACATACGAGTTGAACGTGATTAATTTTTGAAACATTCAAACATTCATTTGCTGCATCGTTTTTCCAAAGAGAATATCTGCATATTTTTCACTTGAAATAATTTTTTCATTTAGCAGAATTTTTTTTCTCTTATATAATCCCTTCGAGAAAATAATTGTTTGACCATATTTTCAGATTAGTCATTTTTATTTGATTTTAAATGACAAATTTTGACTGATCCGACTCCCTACTAATTATCAATGAGATAAATAGTGATTGAAAAAGTGATGAGTGTTGATATTTAACATACATTACTCAAGAGAGTATATTTGGAAAATTTCTTTAGGAATTAAAACAAGAATTATAAAACTTTTTGTTGGGTAAAGATTCCATGACCATTTCTATATCTATCATTATTTCTATCGACCATGTTTTATCAAATATTCAATATAGTTTGTCGATATGTGGTACTATAATTAGGAATCATTTGTTTTTCATGTCATATTTTTAAATAAATAAATAAATATCCAAAGTATTCACTCTCATTTAAAAGTCCTCACGGTTATGCATGGGTGAATTACTTGAATTTTTTTTATTATGTGCTTCCATGCTCATTTAAAAGTCCTCACGGTTATGCATGTATGGAACGCATATCAAAATTAATTGCTTAAATAGACAAGTTGATTCTAATCCCATTTAAAAGTCCTCACGGTTATGCGTGGTTAGAAGATACTTGATTTCATTTTTAAAATTAAATTCGAATACTACTAATCTCATTTAAAAGTCCTAACGGTTATGCATGATTAGTAGATATTCAAATTCCTGATATAAATACCACAAGTTGATTCAACTGTATGATTTTATATGAACACCATATCCATCATTTCTAAAATTGGAATATGCGCCTAACAAGGGTAGTTATGGTTTTTGTTTGATTCTTATTGAAGTTTAATATTTATATTCAATTTGAGATTAATGTTGGATTAATATCGATCACTTTATCTCTATTTTTCTCTCACACTATTATTCTTTTGCTGATAACAAAAGGGGGAGAGAAAAGTTAAGATTTTGTCAAATAGAATCAAGCAAAGGTCAAATAATTTTTCCATATGCATCTACGCTCATTTGAATATATTTCTATTTGTATGCATATATGTAGGGGGAGCATCATGTAGAGAGGAAGCATTTAAATAGGGGGAGCAATTAAAGTATATAATTGGTCAAATACATTTAACACGGTCAAAATCTTAAATATATGTTTGTTATCATCAAAAGGGGGAGATTGTTGAATATGCGCTTATATGTTTTTGTTTGATGATAATAAACATATATATTCATTTAAATGTATTTGGTTATGTACTATTTTGTTTTTCATAGATTAAATAAATATTTGTTGAATAAAATAAATTACACAGAATTTGAATTTGAATTCAAACAGAACAAGTTACACAGATTTTGAATTCAAACAGAAATTTTATTCAAACAAATATTTATGACAAACTTGAATAGTACAAATTCATGCTCTCACTATACATATACATTTTTGATTACAATCACATCACATTTCACATTTACAGTTAACCTCACTACATATCACTCACACTCGTATTTTGTCTTCAACTGCATTCCGGTTTGAATCCAGCATCTGAGTAATCTGCAAAAATATTTTCAAACGTAGTAAACTTGAAAGAGAAATATTTTTGAAATTTGAAAGAAACGATGATTTTGAAAACATTGTTTGCCTCAGTTATTTGGGTTGTTCGTCATCATTTTTGACTGTGCAATATCTGTGCATATCAGTATATTTTATCAGGGACAGGTAACTATAAGTGGCTGCAGTACACACGTGTACATTCGTATACGTGTGCACTGCCTCGCCAACTCGTGTACAAAAAATTAAACAAAAGCACAGAAATCAAAAACAAGGTCAAACCCAAGATAGGTTCAACTCAAGGCAAATAGACAAAGCAATTGACTACAAACGGTTCAAGACTAAAGCCACTAACAAATGCAACAGCAACATGCTTGAAGACTCCAGCACGACCAAGTTGCAACAAAGTTCAAAAGTGCATCAAAGGCAGTTCAATGTGGATAGCAACAGCAAAAAGGGACTGCAACAAACATGTATGCAGCATCAAGTCAAAGTATGCAACTACGTGACATAAATGCAACTACAACGATGCAAGTGAAGAACCAAAGTCAGTGGCAAGCTTCAAACTGCATCAATGCAAAATGAAATGAAAGCAACATGGACTGCGCAAAATCAAGACAGCATCAAACAGCAACAGTTCAAACTGCATAAGTGACCATGAAACCGACTCGAAGCAGTGACAGTAAGCATGAATCAAGATCAGTGGCAAATGCATAAATATATCAGAGTGAAACATTTGAGTTGCAAAATGAAAAGAACCAGACACAACAGTGCACAAGTACAAGAAACTTGAATTCAATTGCAACAACTCAATGGACCAAACTGCAAGTACAGGAGGCAACTCAATAAAAACATGCTCAGGTCAGAGACAACACAGTGAAAGTTCACAAGTGCAGACACATAGAGCAGTCATAATGAAACTGCAGTGAAGACCTGAAGGCAACATGAAGAAATATACATGCACCAGTGATGAAAGCTACAAGATACACAAGTTTTCCAGTAATACAAATGCAACACAGTGAGAACAATAATGAATACTGCAACATGACCAATTGTCAAAACTGCATCAATCACAAATGCAATGCAAGTGGAGTAATGGGTGAACAGAACACCATGATATTCAGTTCAATGAATACTGTAACAACAAACTCAACCAAGACAAGTATTGCAGTAATGAATGCATCACATACACAACATCAAAGTGAAACAAATGTAGAACTGACAAATGTATCAACTCAACTACAGCCAGTGCCGACATGAACAGAAGTTCTGAATCAACAATGCAAACACAAGACAGTTGCAACATGAAACAAGACATGAAGACAGTTCGAAGAAGACTACAATATCAAGTACATGAAGACCAACGTCACAGTAAACATGCAGGTGAACAGAAGATAGTGAGCATATATTTTTGTATAAAATGCAAGGTTCAGATCTACAGAATGGGGATGAGCTCGACCGAGTAAAGTATGCAGCAGAGATGATCGAAGCAAAATACAAGCCGAAGTCAGAATTCAATGAATATAAAATTCGTATCATTATTTTTTGAAATGGTCAGAGATGTTAAAAAGGGGAAGTTTTAATGCCGTGTGAATCAAGAAAATCGAACGCAACACAATCAAAGCCGTGCGTATCAAGGTGTAATTAAAATCAGGAAAGCATAATTTAGGAAAGTATCGAATCGATACAAGCAAAATCAAGTATCCAGAATTCATATAAATACAATCCCAAAATCATCATCGGCTGTAGAGAGAAAATCGAATCAAATCAAAACACAAACCCAAGTTCATCATCGGCATCGAGTTATAGAGTCAAGCAAATCATTAAAACCAGCAACGAAAAGAAATAACATACCGAATCATCAACAACTCGATCACCAGAGAACGAACTGTCAACGCAAATCGATCATCAGAGAACGAGCTAGCAACAAGAATCAATTATCAGAGAACAAGCGACGCAAGCCATCGGTCACAAATCAGAGATCGATCATCAGAACGAAGCCCTAATTCGAGAAAGAAACCGAAGCCCTAATTCGACAAAGAGAGGCCGCATTTTTTACAAGCAAAAGTGGACCGGGTCAAAGAATAAGGGAAGATAGTGGATCGATTGAAAAATAAAGGGGCCGGTCTTCCTTTTTATAAAAGGGGGTTTAGTTTTAATTTTATAAAAGGGTTTTTAGTTTTTAATTTGAGCAAAAATTAGGGATTCTATTTTATATTTTAATTTTTGCTCCTGCGTGTATTTTTGAAGTTGTTTTTTTCTTTTCGAGTCGAAGAATCTGTAAATCACCACCTAGGGATTAGGTAGTGTCAGATTGTCTATTTAGAATTAGTTCAGTGAGCAGGGAGTGCGAGTTTGCAAAGCTCTATAGGCGGGAGCAGTGTTTGCGAGTGAGCGAAACTCTATAGGCGGAAGCAGGGTGTGCGAGTCTAGTAGAGTGTTTGTGAGCGTGATACTGTTTAATTCTAATAGAAATCTGGGAATGCAGCAGTAGGCAGGGGTTGCCGAAGCTGGGTAAATTTTGTGTGTGATTTACTTTTCAGCATATTTATTTCTGCAATTATATTTCTGTGTTTAATCTGAGAAAATTTGCTATAACCCTATTCACCCCCCCCCCCTCTCTAGGGTTAATCTAGATCCTACACCTTTTGTACTAGCCAAACAAGCATTGCAAGTTTATTACGCTCCATATCCGTCTCTAAAAAGAGATAAAGCAGATTGGTCTGCAGTTTTTAAAACAAAGGCCAGATTCACATTCGATGGGAAGAATATTCCCGACGAACAAGCTTATCTGGCAGATCTTGAGAAAAATAACGAAATAATAATTACAGACGATCATACAGATTTTGGTCCCTTGATCGATGAATCAAATGTTTTGGTAGAAGCGTTTGACAGTGCAGAGGAAAATATCGTCGAAAACGAGACCGAATCTGAATCAGAAGATGATGATGACTGATACAAATCTGAATCTGTTTTTTTGCAATTGATGTAACCGTGTTAAATTCTTGTTGTATTATAAAATTGATGCAACTATGAAACCAAATCCATTTACTATTGTTTGCATGTTGAATTCTTGATGTATTATTAAATTGATGTAACTATGAAACCAAATCCGTTTACTATTGCATGTTGAATTCTTGATGTATTATGAATCAGGTATAACACACTTCCATTTCTATTTCCATTTCAGTCATTAATTAAGCTGCAATTTGTACCGTTGATGTCATTTTCATATGAAATATATTTCATTATCATGTTTTTATACTCTTATATAATGATGTGTATATGTCACAGGTTTATCAGTATGTCGTATAGAGGTAGGAGCTCTTCCCGATCTTCAGGAGGCGATGGCAGTGGCCCATCGCAAGAGCCACAGCGTGCTGTTGTATCTTTGGCCCCTAGAGCAGAAGGGTAATTAGAATTAAATTTTATTCAGCATCTTATTTTTTTTATGATATACGTATGTACTTATCTATATCGTACTTAAAAACAGGGGGTTCGACCTACTTCCGTCTAAGGTTGTGCTGGACGTCTCTAGAGCAGCATATCGCAGTAGGATGAGTGCGTGCTGGCCGAAGTGGGATTCCATCCCTCCTCACATCATAGTGCATATGGCAGGATGTTCTAGTATGTATAATTTTTCTGTTTTCCATTTTTAATTCGTTTTTGTCGTTTTTCTATTGTTTATCGTTTAAAGTGTAATCTTTTTGTCACACAGGCTGAGATAGACATGCAGACAGACGATATGCTGGCACGAGCATACTGGATGAGGAAGATGCGCAAGAACTACAGGGACACGATATCTGAGATTAAGAAATCTGTTAAGAAACCAAAGTGGATGGGAAAGAGCGTGTATCAAGCTTGGTTGAGCTACTTGGAGACGGACGAGGCGAAGGCAAGTATACTATTTTTTTTTGAATTATTAATTTGACGTGATTGAAAAATAATGTATCAAATTTTGAATGTATAGGCAGAGTCGGATAGAAACTCTGCAAATAGAAATAAGAATCCCGTCACTCATCGCGGAGGATCGAAGTCGTTTCAGCAGTATCGGCAGGAGTTGGTAAATTTACTGAATAATAAATGTAAATAGTTTATGCTATATGATTCTAAATGTATAATAATTGTATGTAACAATCAAATTCAGGAAGCCGAGGCACAGGGTCCTGTCAGCTATATGGATGTGTTCACCCGTACGCATGCTGTCGAGCATGTTAATCCAGACGGGACTGTTTCGTACACATGGCAGGACGATAAATCCAACAAAAGCCATGTAAGCATATTTCATTTTATCCACTATTAGTAATTGTTTTAATTGTTAAATTATGATGAAATAAGATATGATATTATTAATTTGTTAATGCAGGAGATGTTTATGGAGCAGCGGCAGAAACTCCTTGCTGATACAGGTCGAGAACAGCTGACGACCGATGAGGAGGACGTTATTTTTGAGTCCGTTATGACTCCAGCTGAGCATGGTCGACGATACGGATTTGGCAATTTAGCGGTAAATAATTTACTTTTTATTAAAATACTTAAAATATGATATTTTTACCTTTTCAAAACAATAAACTTGAATTTTATTTATTTTTCAATTATTGCAGTCCAGTAGTCATAGTAGGGGATGGCGGAGCAGACCACGGAGCGATTTAGCAAGTATAGAAGAATTGCGCACTAGAGTGTCCCAATTGGAGGAGCAGAACCGCCAAAATGCCTTGCAAACCGCACAGTTGTTAGAGTACATACAGCAGTTTGGTGACCGCTTCCCTTCCTCGGCTGGCTCTGGATCTGAAGGAGATTGACCCATTGCTTGCTTGTTCGTCGTTCAGGTATGTTTTGTTTGTATAGAATGATTTGATAGACGGTGCAAGTAATTATTGATTTGTATAATTATGTATGATACACTTGGTTTCTAGTTTTATTAGGACATATGCATGAGAATATTGATAAATTTATGTATTAACAATATGGTGGAACAGTTATTGTTAATGTTGGAATGGATATATATGTTTTTTATCTTATTTTGATTGTATTTTTATTTATTTGTGCGTTTGTTAAATATGTTGTAGTTTAGGTTTGAATTTTTGATTGCATTATTGTATATTGGGTTGTGAAATATTGATATCAGAGTATTTGGAAGAGAAATGTGGTTGGAAGGTTATGTTTGCAGCGAATATAATTTTTTTTTTTTGCAGATTTCCGACGGCTCCCGACGGCTTATCGGTCAAAATTTCCGACGGCTTCCGGCGCATTGAGTCGGTCTATAACTCGGTATTTCCGACGGATTCCGGCGCACGTCGGAATCCGTCGGAAACCGTCAAAATTAGTCGGAATAATATACGGTGCCGTCCGTCGGAAGCCGTCGGAAGTACTGCTCCCCGACGCAGTCTTTTCCGACAGCTTTTTCCGACGACTTCCGACTGCCGCCGACGGTTTCTGGCCGTCGGAAATTCTGTTTCTCCTTGTAGTGGTTTGATCACGGTCGAAAGATGTTCAGACTTGACACATGCTGAAAATCTTTGGAAAAAGAGCAATCGAAACTATGGATTAGACAAGCTTGTTGTTTGGATTTTCAGTATAGAATGATAATATGATAAAGCATATGTTGCTACACGTTTGTTATACATGTGTAAACAAAAGAAATTGTCTTCTGTGGTCAAAGAAAGCACAAATGATAAACATAAAAAGTTGGATGTTTATAGTAACAACTGAAAACTTAATACAGGTTAACCTAGTGTTTTAAATCCGAGATTCAACCATGATCAATCTTCAATCTTGAAGCGTTCCAACTTTAAAAGTGAAATAACATTGTACATACATGAATCTACAGTCTAACCAAAAAATATTTAAACCACCACTTTCAACCACACGGTTCTTTAAATTTTAAAAGAAAAATCGCTTTACTCTTTATTTTTATTTTTTTACATAATCAATTTAACAAATAATTTCATAACTTTAATCATCAAATTATTGAATTATCTTATTAATGTTAGACGACATGATATTTATAGAATTATTCCATTTAACATTTATAATGAAATGTTCAAAAAGTAATTGCTTTAAAGCTTAATATTTTAATTATAACTGTTTAATTTTGAATAACTTTATGTTTAAATAAAAAAAATAACCGTTAATATGGTTTTTATGGCCTGATCGGTTGAATCAGTAAAATCTTTGTTTTTGCTCGAACAGTTCGGTTTTGACAGTATGGATGAACCTAATATATATTATATCGTAAAGTTTGCAGAAACACTACAGCCTTTGAAAATCAATAATCTTACTATGGTATACCTCTGACGTAAAATCTCGTGCAAGATCAGCTGCAGCTTGTGCAGATTTGTAGACACATTTTAGAAGAAAATAGTACTATACTGTTAAACGCATGAAGAAATGGAAGGGCCTTAAGCATGCACGCACATTTACCTCACGGAGATTACACGTGTGCATCTTGATCTGGATAGAGAAACAGTCAGCCTGTCAACAACTGGGTTTTGGACCTTCCAAGTTCCAAGTAAATCAGCGGTGTGAGGAAGAAATTTAACATGGTTGCTTATGCTTATAACAACATAACCATGAGTAGGAAAACTATTGACCAAGAATAAAGAACATTCATAGAAAAAGCTACAATTTAGCTGGTAAATTTAAATTCAATATGTGTTATAAATCAGAAATAATTTTGCACCTACATTACTGTAAACTCTAAATCACCAAACAACACCTAAATAAAGGCAGGTAGTTCAAACAGCAACTAATTAATGCACAGTATGCAACAACGAAACTCCTTTGCTTGCTGTGGTGCTAATTATTCACGGAACATAAGGTTACAAGAACCACTAATAGAACGGTATCATACATAAATATATCAAAAAATAGATGAGCGTTGATTCACACTATTGTTGTTTTATCACAAATTGATTAATCGACTTTTTGTGGTTCCACAAGAAGAACCCGTATAAACGGTAAGTACGTGGATAGCTAGAAAAATTTACTTTTTATTTAATAAATTTACTTTGTCTAATAAAAATAATAATGAATAGATGTATGTTATATGCACCAAAGTTTTATTGGTTACGGCACATTTATTTCAAACAGTTCTGTTGGTGGTGTTGAATGCAAATTGATAGTATAATTTCATTTACGGATGGTCGAAAAGGGGATGGTGATAGAAGTTGTACACCGTTAACAAGATTCGACGGTAGGTTAATTTTGGAATTTCATTACTAATAGTTGAGATAAATCGATACATTTAAACATATTTAAGTAAATGATCACCGTAGAAATTGTATCGGTGGTCGAGTAACATTCCATTTCTTCTATTATTACTAGTAGAACCGCATAACAATAGAGTACCGATCATTATAATGTGTAGTTTTGGAAAAAGACATCATCGCGATTTGTCGTTAACTTTAATTAAATTCATAATGATAATTTCTGAAAAACAAATTATTGCTATAAACTAAAAGGAGATAAAAAAACCATTAGAGAAGGAAAAATGAGAAAAATGGTATTCATTCAGATATTCGTAATCCATTTATATTACATAGACTCCTTTATATATAAGCCCCGAAGCATAGTATTGATCATATCCCATGATGTGGGAGTAAACACAATATAGCAAATATTGTATATCATATTCACATTTTATAATATTACAACGTCCCCCTTAAATATGCATCTTCAAAATCTTTGAATGTTTCGCTAACTTGAAGTTGTCACTTTTGAAACATATATGATTATGGCCCCCCCATTGTTATCTTGCTTGCACATATCCATTCAGCTGATACAGATATTGTTTGTTACCTCTTAAAAAATCTCTATTAGGAAAACCCAATAAAAAAAACCTTAAACGAGGAAAAAAGGGCAACTTATGAAATCATAGATATCATATTAAATATGATATTCCTTCTAAGAGTTTGATACTTCGGAATCAAAATAATGTCTTATTAAAATCTTACTAAGAAAAACTCATTGGGAAAAATCATAGTGAAGGAAAAAAATACAATGACATATTTTAATAATTTACTACATCAAATGGAGTTTGATACAGAGGAAAACATGAAGGAAAAACCTTAGCCAAGGATAAAAATATAATTTAACTTAAATAAAATATTTGAGATGTTATTTCTTGATAAGACGTTTGATTCTTCTAGATCAAGATAATGTCTCGTTGAAACTTTTATAAGAAAAACCAATGGGAAAAATCTTAAATAAGGAAAAAGCGTAAAGTATAACTTATTTTAATGTTATTGGGGAGTTGATAATTCTGGATCAAGATAGTGCCTCATCAAAATCTTACCAATAAAAATCCAGTGAAAATCTTAGTTAAGAAAAAAGAGTGCATTATAAAATATTTATTCATGCTTCCCATGATTTAAAACTTTTCTCTGAATTCTATTCGTCTTTCGATAACTGAAATTGGTTATGGATATTTCTGCATCCATAAATATGTATCTCATTAATAATACAATTTATTAATAGTTTTCTTTGATACAGTCAAAATTTTCAAGATTGTTTCTTCCAAATATGATTTGCATTTTATGCATTTTGTATGCTACCTATATGAAAAACACTTCACGGACTTTCATTTTTGTGTTTCAAATCAGTTTTGCGTATTGCAACTATACATCTTTGATGAATATTAAAAAATTTCAATACAACAATACTAAACAGTAGGAAGTAATCTACTCACCTTGAAGTATATCAAGATTTTCATTACAACAATACTTAAAATAATGTTGTAATTTACACTTCGTGTCTTTTGCATTTTTATAACTACAAAAGTTATATATATTCTTCAGGAATTTGTATACTTTAATAAAATTTGCAAATCGCAACTACCACTTCAATGAATATTAATAGTTTCATTACAACAATACTTAAAAATAGAAAGTAATCTACTCATCGTAAATTATATCAAGATTTTCATTACAACAATACTTAAAGATGTTGTAATCTACGCTCCTTATTCTTTATCTTTTTTATAACCACCAAAGTTATTTCAGAAATTTAGGGAATTAAGATTATTTCTAAAAAATAAAAACATTTTAGAATTTTATTTAATTACACAAACCATATTTAGATCACTTAGATCTTGCTTTCTACATCAGAAGCTACCTTTTGGTCTAGGAAAAACAACTTTAGCTTCAAACTAAATCCAAAATTATCAAAAAAAAATCTTTCATACATAGATCAAATAGGTCTAAAATTTGAATAAGATGTTATAAGAATTCAATGACTTATAAATAAGTCGATTCAAAACTTACTCAAAAAATCATGATGAAATCAAAGATGAGTGGATCTAATACCACTTGTTAGAAATTTTGAATCATTTCAAATTGAATTATTTATCAAGTATAAATTCTAAAAGAATAAAGAAAATTAATTTCAACTAGAAGACATGTAAACATAAGTAATCTCAGAAGTTATACCTGATTTCAATAATTAAATAAAAGAAAAGGATGAATACACATGAAAAAGAATAGATCTGATGATTAAATATGTAGATCTCAAAAATATACCATTTGAGCATGATATTAAGATCTACAAAACATCTAAAAGAATCAAAACATAAGATCTATAATAGAATGAAATCCAAAAAAAATTAGATTTATGATTGAATGAGATCTAAGAAGCCAAAATTAATAGAATCGGATCTGAAAAAGATAAGATCAATATAATTAAATCTGTAAAATTGCTTAACATCTTGAGATCTATAATTACATCTGGAAAACAAAATAGACCTGATCTTCTTGATTATCACAATTCAAATCTATATCTTTTTGTTTAGAAATCGTGCTGATAACATGTTATAAACTAAAAGGAGATAATAAACCATTAAAGAAGAAGAAATGAGAAAAATATTATTTACTCAGATATTCGTAATCCATTTATATTACATAGATTTTTTTTTTTTTACATAAGCCTTGGAGTATATTATTGACCATATCTCATGATGTGAGACTAAACACAATATAACAAATATTGTATATTGTATAGTATATTCACACTTTATAATATTACAACAATTATTTACCTATTATAAAAAACAGAAATGTTAAACGAAATACAATATTGAACAATCACCAATTAAACGGTGCAAATTATTTCTATGATATGTATGTGTACATGCACACATACATATGGTATTTAGAAAAGATGAGAAATTGTTGACTATATAAAATAAAACATACTGGCATTACATAAAGAGATGAAAAAATAATATAATTTTAGCTTCACGATACTGATTTTGGAAGGCAAACTCTTTAATGATCTATTGTATCATTAGAAAGATTGTAATGCTTAAAAACAATAGTGAATCTTTCAATTTTCCTATCTCATTATAAAAATTTAACTTTTACAAATCTGTTATTACACATGTACTCCTACTAAAGCATCTTACACTCTAGCATTAGCATTGGCAATTCGAGCTAGAGGAAGAAAGTTAAGCAGTGATGTTTTTTTTTAAGTGACGATTACTAAACAGCAATCCGATTCCCATTTATGTTATAAACAGCAATTATAAAGCCTTTTATAGTATAAACGAAAAACAAATTGCCGTTTATAGTATGTTTTTAGATAATAATAAAAAAAAAATTCTCCATGCTTTTAGATAATAAAAAAAAAAGATCTCCACTCGCCGCTGGAGAGATGGGGTTTCTCATTCTTTTTTTTTCCCCCAAAAATTGATCATGCCATGACCTTCCGACTTAGAGCTGTATTCATATTCAGTTTGTTAAGATTAATACGATTGTTACTTATAACTATAAATGAACTCTTTCAGTATTAAGACCCAAAGTATCAGAAAATTTCCCAAGCATTTTTTCATTATATCAAGCTATCCTAATAACATTTTTTCCAACGGAATAATAACCTCGCTAAAACTATTTAAAAGCATCAAATTATAAGCAGCTAAAGTAACATATAATGTTTCTGACAAGTGTACAATCAAGTAATAACCCTAGCCACAAAATACATATATCAACACTGTTTTGTGCCACACTGCTAAAAAAGATTTTCTAAAAAGCAATACAAATAGGTAGTAAACTAGTACTTACCAGCAAAGTAGATTCACATGGATGACTCTTCCTAGATGTTGCTGTCAGCAAGTGTCCTTCCATCTTCAAGTTGCTTCCCTGCAAATATCAACCTCTACTGATATGGCTGAATCTTCGCATTCACATTGCCTATGACATGGCTGAACCTTCGCGATTAGAATCAAGTAGCGTTGTGTTTCATTCTGATGGATATATACGTGACAAAGAAAGCTGTGTGTAAATATATGAACAGTTAGGACTATTAGCGGAGAACTTGTTCAATTTGACTTGAGAAGAAAAAGTGAATATGTTCACACAGACAGAACTTGATTTTTCTTAGATCATGATACGTAGTTAATTAACTACTGTTATAAAAATAGGAAAATTTTATAAATTGGGTGATTGATTATGAAGAAGTATCAGAATAAAACTACAAATGCAAACTACCATTGTTTTTAAGGACGGAAGTCTACGCAAGGCATTTTTCGAATCCGTAAGGTGAGGCTTAAGCCTCGAAATGTTGACGCGTAAGCTTTTCGGCTAAAAGAAGCAAAACATACGATTGAAATTTGGTATAAAATAACATTAAATGTCAAATATCAAACAAGAAACATGAAGCATTCGAAATAATTCAAACAAAACAGAATCATCTATATGCATTCAAAGTTAAATCAATATAAATTGCAAAATATCAAATGATATCTTCCTCCTTATTCATATAAGCATGTTGTCATCCATGCTATCATCATCTCTAGTATGAAAAAGATCTTGCGTGTGCAGTTCGAAAAAATGATCATTATTACCAACATCATCGTCCTCAATTCTTACACCCTTTCCTTTTGGATCATTGCCTATATAAAATTTGAAATAACTATATAAATTTAATTCTATGCTTTTAAATTAACAATTTATTTAATACTAATATTAATCTTTTGTTATACTTGTACCACTAGTATAGCACCTTCTTACGTATGGAATAATAAGAGAAAGAAAAGGAACAAGCTCTCTTGGAGGAAGAGTGAGATCTCTAGAAGGTGTAAGTTCGCAGTTTTGAATGGTTGGTTCTTTAGTGCGTAAGGTATCCAAGTATATTAGAACGGACACATTCCTTATGGCATCAACGTCAAAAAATTGATCATCTTTTTCTAGTCAACTTGGATCGGATGGATGGAAGAACCGGATTTTTTAACTCGACAATCCACTCATCATCAGAATTAATTTCTTTCATAACAACTGGATCAATATTTCTTATTCTCATAATTTCTTTTTGTCTCAAAGCGATGTTATAGTTAACATACATCAAAAATGTAATCTTTTATGTTCAAGTCCATTTCTTTTCTTTGAATGCACCTAAAGTAAACAGGATAAATTAAACATTTCAATATGAAACAAAATTACAATGATTTACTTGTGAAGCAAAACATTCTTAAAACAACTTATCCGTTTAAATGTACTTCAATCTCTCATATCTGGATGCACCACAAGTTAGACCAAGCACTCGAATAGCAAAATTCATCAACTCGGATGAATCAATCCCAAAGTGTTTCCACTAATACACTAATCGATTATTAATACATGAAAGATTATATATTTCATACTTCATAATTAATTATAAAACGAAATACTAATAAGTGAATTACTAACCTAGACTTCTCATGTTTCTACTCTTAATTGCCATAGAATGTCAAAATATACCATTTTGGCAAACATACACGTCCAATTGACAATCCATTTTGAGACATTCTTCACTATCGCCAAGCATTCTATCCAAACAAGCATACAAACCTATTCTTACTTCATTCAAAGAAAATGTATTTTCATAACGAAATTGTGGATTTAAGTAGTAATATACTACATATAATGGTTGGTGCCACTGTGATTCTCATCGTCTATCTATACCAACTACAAATTAGTTTGCATTTCCTCTCATTGTTCTCAACATTTCTAGCAATCTTTTCCTTCGCTGCATCCATCGATTCATATATATCCCATGATGGATCCATCTTCTCCATCAATCTCCCTCAACAAAAACAAAAGGAAGAATATTTTTCACACAATAAGCAATATGTTGGCCGCCAAAAAACCCATTAAATAACACAACTTTATAGCTTGAATACCATAATTTTCTTAATAAAAGGACTTTCAATCCATTCTTTAAAAGAAAATAAAACATTAATACCTTCTTTTAACATGTATAAACTTCGAAAAGTAAGAAAAAAGGTGGCAAATCTAGCAATGATGGTATAAGGAAGAGACGACAAATCTAGTGACCATAAATGAATTTCACCACAAATTTTGCTTTTTAAATGGCTTGCCTAAACACATCAATTTGCAAATATCTTCAAGCATCAAATCAATGCAATGTACCGCGCATGGAGCCCATTATAATTTCTTTATTTCCTCCATCAGAAGGTTGTAGACTCTTTTGTGGTAGAAAACATTATTGGTAACAATTTGAATTATATTATCCTTTCCAATTTCATCTATAACACTGTTGAACTATGTAACTCGGAGATCCATATTTTTTATCGTACCCAATGCATCAATCAATTTTAAAAACCATGTACATTTGGAGCTATTAGTTAAAATGTTAATAATAACCCTACTTTTTCCATTCGTCTAACCATCAGACGTAATAGTGCATTCGTATTTCTCTCAATCTTTTTGTAAGCACTAATAATGCTTCATCGCCTTCAACACTTTCTTTAAAGATCCAAGTCCTTAACTCATGACTAGAAGGTGGTTTAAATTCATGTCAAATTTTATAATATTTCATTGCCACTTGATAATATGGAGTGTTTGTCCCGTTGAAAGGAATTGCACTAGCATACAACCATAATTCTATTTTTTTGCAAACTTTCTTCCCCTCATCTTTGTTATAACGATTATTCAAAGTACTTCGCTTTGCCTCTAAATTGATAAGCATATCAGTTTCTCCTCTAGGCCTAGGAACATTACCGCCTTCACTTCCAATCTCTTCAAAAGTATGATTAATATCTCCAATGCTTTCACTCCAACCAATCTCGCAAAACATATCAATATTTGATTGCTTATCACGTTTCTCTACGGTTGTGATACATTCATTCTTCACATTTTGTGAGACTTGGACAAGGAATAATTTCAGGAAGAGTATACGCTAAATGTTGTTTAAAACAAGCAATTCCTTCGATGCATCTATGATCACAAAATCTACAAAGTATTTTGAATTGGCGGAACCCGTTAAATTTTTAACCCACTCCCACGCAATATCTTTCTTACTCATTTCAAATTAATCTATGCACAAAAACACAAAGAAATCGGCTTTCCTATAGGTATGCTCTATTTTTTTTATAAAAAAAATAGCTTAAACCCCGTGCTTTAGCTCTTGTATTCACTAAAGATGGAATGAGTAATGAGACAGCGAATGTAGGATTTGTGAAATACACAACACAGTAGTTAATTTATTTATTTTTTACCTAAAAAGCTTAAGCCTCACTAGATTAGGCTACGGGGCGTACGTTTTTTGCGCTTTTTGAACCTCATGTGTCCAAGGCGTAAGCCTTGTGAGTAAAACGCCTTTTGATTTGCCCTCCGCATGTATTTGCTTGTGCCACGTCTTGAGGGGCGCCTTGCATGCGTTTTTTAAAAATCTAAAGCTACCGTATCACATTTAGCGCCAGAATTATACAAATTATGTATGGAGAGAATATACAAGCAGTTAAGGACTGCTAAGAAAAATATAGGTTCAATATGAACTGAGAGTAAGAACAGAAGAGCATGTTAACCAAAATAAAGCTTCATTTTACTCGATTTACATCACATAGATAACTACTATAATATAATGTCAATACTTGGACATCGATCAATAGATCATGAGGATATATAAGAACGAAACTATAGTCTACGGATACATAATACAAAAGTAATGTTCCTAGGCTAAAAGTAATTTTAGGAAAAATCAACATAAACCTAAACTAAAAGCAATTCATTTATTATTCCAGTATTGACCATCTAACTAAATTTCCATATTTAAGTCTCAAACTAAAAAACAGTGACATGCATGATTATAAGCAATCGACAATATAAACAAATGCAAAGTATGTTTTACTTGTTTCAGGTTGCGAAAAAAACTTTTGGTTAAGTATGCTTGGAAGTTGATAGCAATTTTCCTGATAAAAAGTATGCATAACCATTTTTGATAAAATATTTTCTCAAAAAAATTAAAAAAAAATGATAAACTAATTATGTAAGGTTTCATGCACATTGTTCAAAGTTAAATCACTCTGTGGTTATAAAGCTAACGCAGGGAATTAGCAAAAATATAAAACCACAAAGTGTTTCCCAAAAAAGAATAAAACCAAAAGTGAAACATGCTTTGAACAACAAATTATTATTACTAATTTGCAGATCTCTAAGCGCTTGACTAAACTTGTTGCACTATCAAAGGAAAAAAATACATACATTTTATCCTCGATGAAAATTATGAAAATTGTCAAAAGGAGTTCCACATTCACATCACTTTCCAATTATCATCCAAAAAAGCAGTGATAAAATTGCTTCCGTAAGTCAGATGAATACCTTAATTGCGACAAAAAGTTGAAATACCCCAACCGTGACCAATCTCTTCCAACTAAAGGCATGAACTGGCCCAAAACATCCACCCTGAAGTGCACATATATGGTTAAGGTTAAAAGAAGCATTAGAATAATGGTTTGGCTATCAATCTGAGCTATGAATCAGCTAAAGTGTGCTAACCTAAGAACATAAGGCGAAAATCAAAGTGTATTATCTTCCCTAATAACTTGCATCATAATCCATATTTCTGTCTTCCAGTAATACAAATATACAATAAGCAACATTCATGTAATTTTTACTACGAATCCCCATCACATCACAAAATTTTGACCAAGTACTACGTAAACATGGAATTTTAATATCATTCATGTGAAAAATAGAATTTTAAATGTTGAAATATTAAAACTACAACACATTACCCTTGTTAATAAAAGCAGCAAACGTGCTAATATATTAACACAAATTAATATAGTGTATGATTCCTGATTGCAATTGGAGGCGGTGAAGCTTGTCGTAGACGTGAAAAACTAAGGAGGCGGGGTGTGCCGATAGTGGGAAGAAGCTTGGTGTTGATTTGGGCAGGTACGGTCTTTGACATCTTGGGGCATGGTTGCATCCACCTGGAGGTTGTGAGGCTGGATGCGGGCGTGAGGAACAAAAGAAGGGGTCTGTTGTGGTGGTACGTAGAAGTGTGGAGTTGATTTGGGACATAGGTAGACCCATGATCCTTTGACTGGTTTCTTGCATAAAGCATGGTTAAAAATTCCGACGGAATTCCGGTTATTTCGGTAATTTCGTTCCGGTTCCACTCACAACCAGAACGGAATCCGGTCAAAATTCTGATTCCGGTCTAAATTCCGGATTTGATTTTCAAATATTGAAAAAAATTATAAAAAAATACAACAAACAAATAGTAATTAAAAAAGGAAAACAAATTAAATGGGACAATAAATAAATTGACAAAAAATCATGTGTACGGATTAAAAAAAATTGTTATATTTTTGTTAATTTACAACGAATCATAATAAAAATTTCAAAAATTGACCAAAATTTTAAAATCTCAAATGAACAATACAGACTCTTAAACAATGATTTTTTAATCAAAGTATATTGTATATGTAATGTAAAAAATATACTATAAATTTATGTCAGTATTAAATATTTATTAACGTAAATAGCAAATTAAAGCAAAAAAAGTAACGGAATTAGAAAACCTAATTAAACGGAACTTTCAAAATTTCCGAAACGGAACAGAAAATTTTAAAATTACCAATGACCGAAACGGAAACGGAAAACGGAATTTCGAACCTTGGTATAAACCATGGAGAATAAGATGATTTAAGCACAGGTGAGGATCAAATGTTTGGTTACAGAGGCGGTTAGTTGATAGTGGTTCAAAAGAAGAAATGAATTAAGAGTCTCGGAACTGAAGGAAGAAGGAATAGATGACAAGAACTGAACAACAGATTACAAGATCACAAGAAAAGGAAGAAAACATATAAACCAAGCACAAAGGAAATAAAGATAAAAAATGAATTTTATTCAATATGAATCACACTCTTCATGTTACAGACCCACACATATTTACACGACAAATTCCAACGGCTATATTATCTGACCAATTCAACTTAACAAAACCCAATACAATTTATACAAGGCTTCATAAGATCAAACACACAGTAGCCTGCGCATGTGTATACGTGCACAAGGTGCATAACCAATATCTTCTTCCCCTGTCAACTGGAACCCAACTTATTCATTGCATTTGCCACCTGAGCCATGTCAGCAATGGAAGGTTCGCCAGCCTTCACTTCTGGTGGTGGTTCCAATGAACTTTTGGTTGCAGTGCAGATATACTGGCTGAGTGCATACTTATGGCTGCTAGCAATTTTTGAGCATAACAACCCCCTTTCCCTTGAAAAATGAACCTTGTCCCAAGGTCCAAGGTGAGGTATTTTCTGATCATCTCCCAATACTCCTCCCAAGTGGCTTCCTCCTCTAGCAATTCCTTCCATTTAATTAGAATTTGAACTACAGGTTTATTATGGATGGGCATAATTCTTCGATCTAAAATTCTTTCAGGTTTCTTGACCACCGGACCCTACCTTCTTCTTCAACTGTGAAACATGGAAAACTGGGTGAATTCTTACATTCTATGGCAATTTTAATCGATAGGCTACCTCACCAACCCTTTCCTCCACTTCATAAGGCCCATAATACTTAGGGGAAAGCTTGTGTGTTCTTTGAGCTCTTGCGGTTATCTGCCTATATAGCTGTAGTTTTAGATAAACCCAGTCTCAAACCACGAATTTCCTTTCTGTCCTCTTAAGATCAGCATATTTTTTCATTCTATCCCTGGCTAAAGTCAAACTATCTTTAAGAAATTGTAAAACAATGTCTCTGGAATACAATATATCCTCTACGTGCGGGATCTTGACGGTATTTGGCACATAACTTAATAATGTAGGGGGAGAAATTCCATAAACTGCCTGAAAAGGAGTCCTATTTATGGATGTTTTCCAAGTGGTATTATACCAATATTCAGCTAGTGTTAGCTAAGTAGACCACTCTGAAAGGCTTATGGCATACGAAACACCTAAGATATCCCTCTAATATCCTGTTTGTCACCTCTGATTGCCATCTGTTTGGAGATGGTAGACACTACTGAGTTTTAAGGTGTTGTCCTATAATTTATAAAGCTCTCGCCAGAATGTGCTGGTAAATAATGTGTCCCTGTCACTAATAATGAATGCAGGCATGCCATGAAGTTTGAATACTCCATCAAAAAACACTTGTGCTACCTCTATTGCGGTGTAGGGATGAGCTAAAGGGGAAAAATGAGCATATTTTATTGATCTATCCACTACAACATATATCACATGTACTATTTGCTTTTTGGTAAACAAGTAATGAAATCCATGGCTTTGTCAGTCCAAATTTTCTCTGGAATGGGTAGTGATTGGAGCAGGCCTGGTATGTGTTTATTTTCCCCATTATTCCTTTGGCAAGCTTCACATTCCTTCATAAATTTTTCGACACAACACTTCGTTTTTTTCAATAGAATACTGTATTGATCCTTTTCACAGTAGCCTTGATGCCCAAATGCCCTCCCAAAGGGGTAGAGTGAAATTCAATAACAATGGAATAAGTTGATTTGTATTATGAGGGTCAATCAAGATCTTTCCTTTATAAAAAAAGCAACCCATCCACTAGTTTATACATTATATAATTTCCTTGACTAATCCTTTCCTTTGATGTCCGCATAAAAAGGGGATTAGCCAAGGTGCCCTTTAACTCCCGCAACCATGTAGGCTGAACTTGAGAGAGTGACATGCATTGCTCTCCTCCCTCATCCCTTCTAGATAGAGAATCTGGCACAGCATTTTCCTTACCACATTATACTCGACCTTATAATCATAATCATGTAATTTGGCAAGCCATTTTTCTTGTATACCAATATGTAGCCTCTGTGTCAATAAGTACTTCAGGCTCTGGTGATCTATCCTGATAATGAGCTGCCTCCCTAGCAAGTACTGAGACCATTTTTTTGTTGCCAATATCAAGGCCAACAGCTACTTTTCATATGTGGAGAGATTTATATTTCTGCCTTTCAGTGCCTTTCTTAAATAAGAAATACGTTTGTTCTCTTGCAAAAGCACAACACCTATTCCTACTCCACTTGCGCCACATTCAACAATGAAAGGCTTATTAAAGTCTGGCGCGGTGAGGAGAAGTGGGGACATTAAGCAATGTTTTAATTTTTCAAAAGCTTAGGTAGCTATGTCATTCCACAGGAAGGCATTTTTCTTTAATAATTCAATAAAGGGTCTTGCAATCAACCCATAATGCATGATAATTTTTCTATAATATCTAGTTAGGCCTAAGAACCCTCTAAAGGCCCTTAGAGTAGTGGGAACTGGCCATTTCTTAATAGCTTGTACCTTTTTATGATCTACAGCTATGCCATCTGCAGAAATAATATCGCCCAGATACTCAATTCTTTATTTGGAAAATGAGCATTTTTGAGAGTTTAAAAACCAAAAGATTGTCTTGTAGAACCTGCAAGGAAATCCTAATGTGGCCTAGATGCTCAAGCATAGCTTGGCTATAGATTAGTATATCATCAAAAAATACCGAAATAAACTTTCTTAAGCATGGTCTAAATAAATCATTCATCAGTGACTGAAAAGTTGAGGGAGCATTAATAAGACCAGATGGCATCACCATGAACTCATAGTGTCCATCATGTGTTTTAAATGTAGTCTTGTGAATGTCATCTTTATGTACTCTAATCTGATGATATCCTGATCTTAGGTCAAGTTTAGTAAAATAGTATGCACCATGCAATTCATTGGATAAGTCATCTACCAAATGAATGGGGTACTTATCCTTAATTGTGATATTATTTAAACCTCTATGATCAATACATAACCTCAAAGGACCATCTTTTTTTCTTACCATGACCACAGGGAAAGAGAATGCACTGCTGTTGGGTCTTATAATGTAAGTTTTAACATTTCCTGTATTATGCCTTCTAATTCATTCTTTATGTGATGTGAGTGCCTATAAGGATTTAAGAAAACTGGTTTGGACCCATGTACCAAAGGTATTTTATGATCTTGTGGCCTGGAGGGTGGTAGAGTATCAAGAGGTTCCAACACTTTAGGAAACTCGTCGAGAATTACCTTTATAGATGCATGTAATTCGTAATTTTCATTAGTAGCAAGTTGAGAACAAAGCATCATTGGAAACCAACCTTGTATGCATTCCCTTTTGAATTCCTTTTTGTCTACAAATTTTAATTCCTTAGGTTGAATGCCTTGCGAAACATGCATCCTATTATTATAATTAAATTTAACTTGCAAGTTTTGAAAATTCATTGTTACTTCTCCTAGTGATTTCATTCATTGGACCCCTAAAACAACATGGCAGCCATCTAAAGGCAATAATAAAAGATCAACAAACATACAACTTGACATTTTAGGGGTACCTGGTTACACATTCTATAAACATGAAGTCTCTCACCATTTGTTACTTGCACTTTAAATCCCTTTGTCTTGTCAACAGATAGAGACATTCTTTTTGCTAGATTGCAGTCCAAGAAGTTATGAGCGGAGCAAGAGTCAATGAGGACTCGTACTGTTTTGCCATAGATGGTACTACATACCTTAATGGTGTGTAGAGTTGGTATACCACACATAGTATGCAGTGTGATGGCTGGTTTAATTTCTTCTTCACTAGGATATGTTACTTCCTTATCACCTTGAGGTTCTTGGTCTTCAAGATTATCTATCTCATCATTTTTATCATTACTCATATATGGTACCCCTTTAAGGACATAAACTAGCCTTTTTGTTTTGCACTAATGGCTTGGTTTCCATTGCTCATTGCAAGTGTAACATTGGTTCTTTCTATGCTTCTCTAGAATTTCTTTTGATGTCATTCCCTTATTCTTAGCAATCTCTACAAGTGATCTATTACGATTAGTTGAGGGCACAAAGGTCCTTTGGCTTCTTAGTGGAATTTTTTTAGGTACGGATGGTTGTCAGAGTTTGTTGGCTTATAGGGCCTCCTTGGATGAGACCATCTCACCTCATAAATCTTTGCTAAAGCTACTGCCTCCTTAAAGCTGGAAGGTCTTGCTGCTTCGACATCTATTCTGGTATCTTCTTTTAACCATCCTCAAATTTTTCAAACACATAATCAAGGTGAAGATGGGGAAATAAGCCTTGCAGTTGCTCAAACCTTGTAAGGTAAGATTGAACGGTGGAGAGTCGTTTAAGATTAGCTAATGACCCAAATGGTTTCCTTAATTCAAGGGGGCAAATCTAACAATAATCTCTTCCTTGAAAACTTTCCAATGTTCATAAATCTTGACATTACGGGTCAGCCATTTAAACCATGTCTGTGCATCATCCTTTAAGTGAAAAGAACAAATAGATACCACTCAGTCTCGGGGTGTGATGGTACTTGAAGAGTTGTTCAACCTGATCTATCCACTCAATAACAGTTTCATCACCACTATAGATAGGGAACTCCAACTTGATGGTAGTGTGTTGAAGCAAGGTAGGAGGGGGTGAAATGCTAGGTTGCTGTATAGGGTGAGAAGTTTGATTTGAATCATTAGAGTGGGGTGAGAGTAAGGAGCTTCTGTTGTTGTTTCTTTGGAATACGGTTACATAAGGATGATTTCTTGATGATGGCTGAGCTTCATGATGTGAATTGGTTGGCACATTTCTTTGGGATCTAATTTCTTGCATGAATGATTCCAAGATGGTTGTAAGAAGATCGAACCTGCCATTAAATTCTCGAGTATTTTCTTGAATTGTTTGGTGCAAGTCTTGTTGTGTTTGATGTAGTTCTTGTTAAGCTTCTGCCAATTGATCCAGGGCTTGTTTTTTGGTTTCATTAATGTATTGTTGGTGTGTCTTGAATTCCTCTATATCATTGAAATCAAAGGCAGAGGTACGGTTGTTATCATCAACATTACGGATGTCAAAGGTTAGGCGATTTGAATTTACCTGGATGGTTGATTCGGATTCTGCTCTGATACCAGCTTGGTAGACCCATGATCGTTTGACTGGTTTCTTGTATGAACCATGGTGAATAAGATGAGTTTATCATAGGTGAGGATCGAATGTTTGGTTGCAGAGGCTGTTAGTTAATAGTGGTTCAAAACAATAAATGAATTAAGAGTCTCAGAACTGAAGGAAGAAGGAATAGATGAAAAGAACTGAACTACAGATTACAAGATCACAAGAAAAGGAAGAAAGCATATAAACCAAGCACAAAGGAAATAAAGATAAAAATGAATTTAATTCAATATCAATCACACCCTTCATGTTACAGACCCGCACATATTTATAGGACAAGTTCCAGCGGCTATATTATCTGACCAATTCAACTTAACAAAACCCAATACAATTTATACAAGGCTTCATAAGATCAAACACATAGCAGCTTGTGCATGTATACACGTGCACAAGGTGCATAGCTAATATCTTCTCCCTCTGTCAACTGGAACCCAACTTATTCACTACATCTGCCACTTGAGCCATATCAGCAATGGAAGGTTCGCCAGCCTTCACTTCTGGTGATGGTTCTGATGATCCTTTAGTTGTAGTGCAGATATTCTTGGCTGAGTGTATACTTATGAGTGCTGCAGTTTTTGAGCATAACAGACATGCAGGTTTTTTGATGTTTGATTAGGGAATTTCATATATTTGGAATATGAAGGGAGTTTGCGAGGAAAAAATATTTTTCTGCAGAAATCAGCACCCCGTATTTTCAGATTATGTTTTCAAACTTAATTGCAGAAAAACCCTAAACAACCACGATAAGCCGAACGCCTCCCATTATAGCCACTCCGCCTAACACTCCATTCCTAGTTTGCTCTCACTTTTATCTAATTTTGAATTTTAAAATATTACCACTGTAGTCGTTTAAAATTCTTTGTTTTCTTGCCTTCAAAGATCGTTTGGATGCATGAACATCAAATTGTACTATTGTCATTCATGCATGAACAACCGCTCCTACTTCAATTGCTCCTCGCCAACTAATGCTGCTCCACCAACCACCCCTCCTCAGCCGTCCCTTTCATCCTAATGGTGGCATTACTTATTAGTTTAATGCCTCAAAATACTAGCTTGGATAGACTCATCGTAATTCTCTTAGATTTTGTTTAAAGTTTAAACAGTAAGCAAATTTTATTCACACACCGTAAATTTCTATATGTGCACCAAAAAATTTACTAAAATCAATTATATCAAATTTTACTTAATATACACCACATAGATTAAAAAAGTACCTTTAATTTTGAATAATACAAAACTTTTATGTCATTTTTATAACTTTCTATCTCCCATGCTTTAATCAAAATTCACTTTTGTAAATTTAAAATTTCAAATTCAAATACCTTAAATGGAATTCAAATTTATTTAATCATATATATATATAATTTTGAATATTAAAATGTTAAACTATTTCAATTTTGATGTTAAATTTAAACTAGATTTAATTGAAGTAAAAAATAAATAAGAATTTAGCACTCTATGAATCATACCGATTTCAATAATATTTTTAATTTTTAATTTATATATTTAATTAGAAGTGAAATTTTTTAAAATTGAATGCGTGAATACAACTTGGATGTGTAGAAATAGAATTTAATATCTAAAAGGAATTCTGCTTTAATTCAACTGATGTTATATAGAAATTTTAGTTATCTTATGAAATAAATTATATTGATTACACTATGAATTTGTGATTCTTTAATACCAATTTTTACTTTTGTTTATATAAGGGTATTTTTGTCTAATATTTATATATAAAAATATGGTGTAGATAAAGCAATTAATAGTGTATGAATAGAATTTGCCTAAGCGGTATTCATGATTCATTGCATGATCCTTCCTTTAAACATGCTGAATAATAAGAGGCTTGTACAGAGTGAACACACAAGAAAAATCGTTGTTATAAAGCTGCAACATTTATTTTTTATGTATTATGAAACTAGTCGTGAAAAAAGTTGGGTGATTTTATTGGTGTTGATCTGCCTTCGATGTATTGTGTATTCTAATTCATCTAACAATATGTTTGAAACTGCATTATTGGAACTGCATATGGTAATTCTAGTGCATGCATAAATGTATCAACAATGATACCTTAAATAAAAAAATTGATATAACCTAGCTTTGGTTCATGTTAAAATGCGGATTAGTTGCTCTATGGTTTCTCCCTTTTTTTAAGGGATTTTGTTTTAAAAATGTTGTGAACATACTTCTTTTGATTTTATCATATAATCTTTTGAATTCTCTAAGGGTAAAAAATATTAGACTAAAAATTCAGTTAGTGGGATCATACCTAATGGTAAATATTGCAAAACATTTAAATATGAAAGGATAATTCTATATGTGAAATAAATACATTTAAGAGTACCTTCAATGGTTTAAATCTTAATATTTATACTTTGAATTTCTAAATGCCTAATTTATGTTGCCTATTTAATAGGTGTCTGATTTAAGACGATTATTAAATAGGCGTCAATATCTCATGCACATGTTTAATATGCTTTTAAACTCAAACGTCTACCAAATAGACGTCTGAGAATTATTTTTTTAATAAATCAAAGAGATTAATGCGTCTATTTGATAGGCATCTCATATGAAATGCCTATTGATAGAGTAAGGGGTGTGCCCTAGGGGAAATTATGTAATTTGGTACATATATCTAACTCGTTGATCAATCTTGTTCAAAATAAAAGGTATTTTCTTCCTATTATATACTTGATATAATGTGATCACATTAATTAATTAACTTAATTAAAAGTATTTTTAATAGGATAATCCATAAATGGTATATTTTATGACAGTAGTTACGAAATGTTATAACCGTGAGTAATTTATCACAACGAAGCAAATATATCATTTTGAATGTTCCCACTCAAGATACATCGAGACTGGATATCGATGTATCTGTTGAGACTGGAGTATGTAACACCATCCAAATATTGTGTAGTGTATTACTCATGACTGTTGGGGGCACCTTGGGGTTATGTTATAATAATTATTGGATAAATATACAATGACTCAATCGATAGCTTTCTGTTGATTAATATAACTAAGGATAAACAGAAAATGTCGATGTGACTAATTTACACCGTTCTCTTGACTTGAGAATACCGTGGATCTTCAATATGAAAGCTCCGCTTTGATTATAGCTAAATCATGGCATGACATCCATTGAGTGACTATAGTTGGGTCAAGTGGAAGTATTGGAAGTGAAGCACTATTCAAGAGAGGATTCGTCTTCTCGATTATATACGGTTAGTATCACAGTCGACTCAAAGTCAAAGTCTTTGGCCAGAGCATATCGGTCAATAGTAATTGTTAATATTGAACCAAGGACTTTGTATTTGGACTATAAAGTTGAATGTGGATGAGGTTGGAATTTTGAACATTACCAAATTTCATAAGTCCAAATTGATATAATTTTGACGAAGAGAATTGGTGTAAACAAATGTCACAACCGGATAACGCTTATTAAACTAAAATTGGATTTTATCGAAAATGAGTAAGCGATAAATTTGGCCATAATTTCACACCACTTGCTAAGTGACATGTGAACACTAACATTAGAATAGTTCGATATTAATCGCCGATGAAATTTACACCCAAGAGTTACACAGCCGGAATGATGAATTCCCTTAAGACTGAACGATTTAATTAGTTTATAATTATTATAAATTAATTAAATTAATTAATATTTATGAAATATTAATTATAAAATTTGAATATGATTTGAGAAATAAGTAATGTTATGTACATTTATAACATTTATAAATATATCGATCGATATACAATATCGACAAGTGACTAAATTAGATTTAATTGCGTAGTATTTTTGCTTAGGCTTAGATGGGTTTAAGGCCCATCATTAGGGCTGCAAAATTTTGGATTTTGGAAGGTCTAGGGGTGGCTAAAACATAGGGAATCGGTTTGAAATGATGGGTTGAGATTAAGTGAGAATGGCTAAAAAGGTATTCCTCGTTTCTCTCTAATACAACCCTATATTATATATATATATATATAAAGTAATGACCAACCTCTTTTTGGCTGTCATTACCTTCTACATTGTTGGTTAAAACATAGCTCTCAATCCACTCTAAAATTCTCAAATTTATTTTAAATTAAAATAATACTATTCGATAGTTAGAAGTCGATGATTTCGTACTTGCAATCTGGCGAATCAAGAACAGGAAAAGGAAGGGAAGTCATTGCTTTAATGTGAATTCAAAGGCATCATTAACTTGGTAATTTTAATTCATTACAGTAATTAAATTATAGTCTATGATCCTATAATGAGCAATTTCATATCTGTTTAAATATATTGCTACTATATTTTTAGTTATGTGAGATTTTGTAAGTAGATGTAGTTGTCACAAATCAGTTTGGTTATGTGCATAAGTTGTTTATTATTCTATTTGATTCATGTATAGACAAAAGTTGTTTACTGTACAGAATCAATTTTTATCATTAATTATTTTGTATACATTTATTAATATATATATATATATATATATATTAGTGTATATTTCTCTCTCATAATAGCGTATATACATATATAAGATATATATATATATATGTATGACTTAAAAAATTTATTATTTATGTATAATATAAATATAAAAATTTGAAAATTAATTATCATACATATATTCATATTTTTAAATTAGCATCTATTGAATTTTGAATTGTTTATTATATATAAAATAATTATTACATTTTTAGTTTTATATTTTTATAATATTATATCATTCCCGAAATGTATAGAAAAAAATTAGGTTTTTTTCAATAAATTTTATTATTTTTAATAATTAATATTATTTCGAAAAAACTACTTATGGTCTGTTAAAAATAATAATTTAATTGAAAAAATTCAAAAAATTTCAACCTTTCATTCATGATCCTAGAATTTCTAAAATTTTAAAATTTGAATTTTTAATAATATATTACTTTATATCAAATAATTATCGCCGAAATTAATGTATTTATTTTTAAATATAATATTTCAATTTCAAAAATCCTCAGATTTTTTCTAAGATCTATTTTATGATCCTAGATTTTTGAAAATTATAAAATTTGAATTTTCTTTAATAGATTATTTTATTTTAATTATTTATGGATGAAAACATTATTTTATTCGTAATATATACAAATTAAAATACTAAAATTATTATGTTTGCAAAACTAAGTTAATTTTGAATTATAAATAATTTTTAATAATTGTTCTCTCTCTTTCTATATATATATATATATAAATGTTTTATGTTCATATATTATATATACATATATATATGCGTGTGTATTTTGTAACACATACACATGCACATATTTAGATAACATACATGACATACAAAATGAGCTAATATGACTATTGCGATATAAATCCCAACATCTACATATGTGCATATTATACCTTTCATGGATTATTATGTTACACATGCACTCACACATATATGTATATGATACATTTATGTATAAACTGAATCAAATAAAATTAATTTCATATCTTAATATATTTGAACTTAAATAAAATAAATGATTTTATTTAAATGAAATTTAGAAATGTTCTAATTCAATTTTATTTCACGGGCCCAATAAAGAGGTAATTTTTTGAAATTCATGCATAACTTCCGTTGTGGGCTGGTCCAGTTCCAATAATGGTATCAGAGCCCAATAGCCTATGCGGCTTAAATTAGTCATATTAGGACTAACTAATTAAGCTTGTCGACTTAGCACGGTGTCTAGAAATGTAATATCTAGGATCAGAATTGGGTAATCAAGTACCATGTCCTACCTAGTTGTCGATCTGACCCGAAAGGTGAAGTGAGTCCAAAGGTTGCCCCTAATAGAAAAGGCCTAACTTAATTTGGACCTGGGCTAATTTTCAAAATCGTTTTGAAAATTAATGTTAAAGATTTTAAATTTAATAGTTAAATTTAAAATAAAACATGTTTGTTATAAAAATTATAATACTACGTAAGTTTTCAAAATGTTTAAAAGGATAATGATATTTTGAAAATGTTTGAAAATATTTATATAATAATTTAAAATTTAAAATTTATTAATAAGATTAAAAAATAAATTAATTAAATATGTTAATTAAGTAATGCATATATGCATGTACTATATATGTTGATATATGTTATGTTATTTTAAAATGTTTAAGATAACATAAGTATACATGTATGTATACAAGATAAATTTTGAAATTAGTAAATTGTAATAAAAATGGTTTAATTAAATAAATAATTAAATAAAATACAGATATATATTATAACGACCCTGACTCGACCTTCGAAAATCGGCACCGAATACGACACTCGTATTCAAATGCCGCAGATCCAAACATCGAATCTGGTTCGCTGGAGCTTATAACACATTAAGTACAACACAGCGGAAGGAAAGAATAATATATATATATCATATACAACATTTGATACAATAACTGATACAAATGAATGATACAACAGATGATACAATGAATATACATCAGAGATATGATACAAGACAATAGCAGCGAAAAGAAAAGATAACATTAGTAGCGGAACAAAATCTCCAATATGGTCTTCAAAGAAAGAACTCCAGTATCGGTAATCTCCATCTCCAAGGCACCAATGCAGAAATAGCTCGAACTCCAAATCCAGATGAAGTGAAGCAACTCGATCCAAATTCGATTGCCAAATCCTAAGGCTAAAAACTATCGAATCTACGCCTATTATCGATTATCTGAAAAACCCAACTCTAGACTGCCCGTATGGGAAAATTATGGGCACCCGGAGTTTAGGAAAGGAACAATGGACTCCAGGTCAGTCGTGGGACTCGTATGAGCAAACAAAAATATTTGGTGTTTAAAACAAATAAAAGAGTTTAAATTTGAAATCCGCAATGCTTTTTGAAAAATGAAACTACCATAAGGCCTCCTGGCATATACACAATGCAATCGCACACTTGGGGGAGATCTCCCCTTACGATAGTCAAATATTCTTAATATGAGAAAATTTCTTTGATATTATTACTAGTGCATAGTGGAAAACCTTTTGAAAATATAATATTAATCCTAGCCAGCATAAGCACCATGATATTATGCCTACTATAGCTGCCATGTTAAATGGCAGGTTCAACAACTAAAACCGTACAAGGCGCGTATTGAAGATTGGATTTTCCAACAAATGGTCAGGATAAGGAACTTCCTACTGCCACATGGGTACGCCTCCGACGGGACGTCCCGAGAGCTTAACCAGCTCTCTGCCAACACAAGGCCGGGTTACCTCTGTAACTAGGTAACTATTACACGAGCGTGTCATCCCCCGGTCCTTTGGGACCTTTATCCGAGGTACCTCTAATCCAACAACCACAAAGCAATCACAAAGTAATAGATTTGTAGTGACCACATGAGTGAAGTATCTGAGCTCCATACCATGACACCACCCTTTTCCAGAAGGGAATGACAAACCCTAAAGGGCGCGACCCTCATATCCTTGCCGCATCTTTCCTGTTTCGACCATTTTCGGGGTGTGAGGTCCTGATGCAGTCTCGTCCACAAAGCTACGCTTTATATAAAAGCCACGCTTTGTACACAACAGCACTCAGCATGCCACACTACCAAATTTGGGAGTATATCACTGATAACCATAAACTACATAACCTCTAAGCTCGTATGTCTCAAAGAAGGGTGTTAAGCCAAGAGAATAAATTCTCCGCCACCAAGCAGAAATGTATTTGATAGAGATCAGTTTAATATCTCAAAGTGTAGTGTCAGACATACAACCATACAAGTCTGTCCCGGGTTCGAACAGAACCGAAGGCACTTCCGAAGAAGCCCTTGCAAATCCGGGTATCCACAATCCCGATTGGACTTCCCATCACTTAGGGAATCTCTATACCGTATGTACTCGATGCAGAGACAATCGATAGGTTATCCTATCGTTCTCGAAGACACCCGGTCTTCAACACCGGTCTTCAAATGTAATCCATAACGTCGTATCATTATTCGAAATGGGTTACATGACATAAGGTCCTCTCTCGGCTAAACCGAATAATGAGCGCAATATTTAAAAAATATATGGATATGGGATTTCAGTTAAGTTGCAACTTTTAAAAATCCAAAGCTTTTCTTCAAATGGTATAAACAAATTACCATTTCAAGTCTTTTAACAAAAGATCACAAAGTTCACCTAGTTTCACAAAGATCTATTCATAGATTTCAAAACAATTTCCATTTCAATTTGGATTAACTCAATTAAATCTTTAAATTAAAGATTTAACTTATGGCTTTCAAACCCATTTCCAAAGATTTATTCATAACTTGGAAAATTATTTTCATTTTAAACTTGAAATCCTTTTAACACAAATTGGACGTTCATTTCTTATGTGAAAGCTTTTATTATTTGAAAACACATAGGTTTCATTTTGGGAAAACTGATTACATTTACATAAGTTAAAGCCATGCAAGTGTAAGCTTGGTTTAAATTCAAATTTCCAAAACAATACTTTTTTAAATGATTAAAAACCCATATAAGCACATTTATAAGTTGAATAACCCTTTTTAAATCTTAGTTTCCAAATCATAGAATTCAATTTCAAATATTGAATTCAAATTTAAATCAAATTATTTAAATTTCAAAACTCAATCAAGTTATTCAAAATAACTTTTATTTTTGAAATTCATTTCCAAAAGCTTTCAGTTCCAAAACTATTTTGGGTCCAAAAATTCAATCTTTAAAACTATTTCAAAATCTATGACTTAACCCATTTCCACGTGCAATCCATATTTGTGTGTGTATAAGTGTGGTCCAGGGGTTTTACACAATAGTGCAATATCATCAATTAGCACAGATTCAAATACAGCAATATATTCAATAAGTGGTATAAACTATAATGCTTATATTTGATAAGCGGTACAAACTATAACGCTTATCTTTTATTCATAGATCACAGATATATATCACAGATAATAAATTATATCAAACACAGCTCAAATCAAAATAGAACACATCAAGGTATCAAAAAATCCAATCATCCAACAGAATCCAAACATCCATAAGTAAAATCAGTTAATTGTCTGATTAATTCAAATCAAATTTAATTACTTATGACTTACTAATTCTGGTTAATTAATATTAATAAATTACAAATCATTTTGATTAATTATTCTTTAATCATTTATTAATTAACCATTAATAATAAATTAATTAAGCTTTAATTTTAAATTCATCAATCTTTTAATTATTAAATAATTATCTTTTAGTTATTTAATTTATCATTTAATTAATTATCTTTAATTAATTACATAAATTAATTAATCCTTAATTTATAACCATTCCTTAATCACTTTCATAAATTAATTTACTTTTGATTAATTAATTATTCTCAAAATTAATTACCTTTATTAATTAATCACATTTAATTATTCTTTAAATAAATAAACCTTTAAACACTTGATTAATCCACTTTAATCATTAGTCAATTACTTTTAGTTAAGTAATTAACTTCTTTCAATTACTTACATCAATTAATCTAAATTTGTTAATTACCCTGTAATTACACAAAGTACTTTTCCCTTAATTACATTAAGTAATAATATTTTTATTAATTACATTAGGTAATTTTACTAAATTGATTTCATTAAGTAATTATTCTTTAATTACAACATTTTATCACATTTGGAAACACTTAGGAATTTTATTACGAAATTAACCTAATATATGATTACTTTAAACCAAAACAATTTCAAACATTTAACTTTAAATTTAACCCTTTGGAAACTTATTGAAACTTGTTTTAAATAAATTACTTTGGAAATTTGGTTTATATCCCTTTTGAAACTTATTCATTTTAATATGCTTTTAACTTGATCAAGTTTTTATTTAAAAACTGTTTGAGAAAGTTGTTTTAGAGTAAACTTATTTGCCTACAAATTTTTAAAACTGGTTAATAAAAACTTGACAAAAGGCTAGCTCCTTGCCGATTATCAAAAACCCCGAGCACCACTTCGAGTTCGGCTTCGATTCTTTACCCGGTTCAACCCTTCTTTCCTCTTTTTCCTTCTTTGTTTTTGAAACACATTACCACTCGTGTATGAACACGAGAAATCACTCAAGCCATCACTTCATCCCTTCGAGTTCAAACTCGAGACCATCTCTATCTTCCCCCACACATCATCACCCAGATACCCACGTGCACAGTGCACGTGTACAACCAGTCCGACCATCTCCGACCCAAACTCCTATTGCTGCTGCATTGACGACAACCTCCACCGTCCTCCCAAACATTCAGATCGATAGGATCACTGACGAAATTAAAATGAGTTGATTGACAGAAACCGGAACCCAACTGCCATCAATTTTCACCTCGACGCCGACTAGCTACTCCACCATCAACGACGCCGACCACACCGAAGGCTCGCCTTGACCTCTAGTCTCTCCCCTTGTACCTATCCACTCCGATCATCCATCGATGATCAAATCAACTCGAGAACGCCGTAGACAAATATGTGCCCTTAAACCCTACAACGCCGACGTACGGCCAACACGATCGTCTAGAAATACTCTCAGCATTTTTCCAATGATCACCCATCTACAACCTTCCCTCGACAACAATCATGTCAAAGAATTCCATGCCGATTGCCAGAATTTTGGCATAACCCAAATTCTGGTCAACTTCCCATATCTCAACAAATACTTCCCTAAAAATCATGATTCCAATCTCTAAATTCATCATTTGCCCAAATGAATTTCATTATGAAATCAAATCATAAACTTAAAATCACCGACTTTCGGCCTAAATTTGTTTAACACTGTAATTTCAAAATGTCGAGATGGTCACTTCATATAAATTTTTTGAAACAAAATGAAAATTTGATGATACATTTCTAGAGTCATTTTTCTTTACAAAACTTAGTCTAAAATCAAATGTGTGTGGAGATAGGAATTTTTCTTCTAATAAATCTGAAGCATGAACATAAAACAGATACAGGTATTTCCTGGAATTTTTTACTAGCCTGTTGTTAACAGAGATGTGTTTGTGTATACAGACAAGCATTCAACAACAATATATAAATATGTATCCACACAGACATGCAAACATTTCTACTAACAGCTTTGAGTGTGTAATCCAAAATCACAACAGATTCAAGTAAAATTTGGTAGTTTGCTCACCTGATACTGAAGAACAGTGGAGTGGTTTCGCTTTGGCCTAGAAAATGTTTTGAATCTAGATGATCTGGAAAAAATGTTTTGGTTGATCTGCTTTTGATCTGAATTTGGTTGTTGAAATCCATTCTTTGGAATGCTTCAAATTTCTTTTTCTTTTTGCAGTCGAACTTGCATGCTTGCATACTTCAGATTTACATTTGCTTTGACCTTCATTTTTAATTTCCAGTTTATGAATTGAATCCATTTCCATTTGCTTCAGATTTTTGAAGTCCTTGTTTTTTTTTCCTTTCTAGTCTCAGCTCCTCCTTTGCTTTGATTCCAGATTGAAGCTTTCTCTTATTTCAGGTTTGATATTTTGAAAACAAAGATTTTATTTATGATTTTTTTGAGAAGAGAATGGCACCATTTTTTTCTGATTTTTTTTCTTTATTTCTTTGTACTTTATTTTTTCCTTGTGTTTTAAGATTTGAGATACTCAAATCTATGTTACTGTATATACATATTTGGTGAGAAGTTAAATTATTGCATATGAGGGAGCTCAAAAGTTTCTATAATTTTTAATTTCATTATTTTATTCAATTAAATATATTGAATGCCATGTGTAAAAATCATCATGATTATGAAATCTAAACACTTGTAAATTTTATACCTACATATGTATGTTTGATATTTAAAATTTTACAAAAAAAAAGAATTTTAAAAATAAATTTTATATCATATTCACTTAAGTCTTTTATGTACATAAGTTTGCATTTTACATTTTCATGTTAATAACACTTAAATATAACTTTATATTATGTTTCCCATTTAAATAAATACATTTTTCTTTTATTTATGTATGCGTTGTGTTTTCTTTTATATTTATGTTTACACAAATAAAATCTTATCTCCATTGTTTTTTTTTTCATTTTCACATTCAATCTTCAGTTTAGTTCAACATATTTATATACTTGCATATTTATACAATTTACATTCACACATTCTTTATTATTATTATTTTGTACAACCTTTTTTTAAAATGAAAAGAAGGATTTAAAAATTTTGATTTCATATTAACAAATAGTCACATTTATTTATATAAGAGAATTAAATCTTAAAAATAAATCTTTTGAAATCTATTACATCTTCCAAATATTAATATAATTAAAAATTTAGAAAACAATTATCATTAACTTTTTTGTGTTAATCTCAAGCTTTTAATTTCTATTTTATTTTCAATACATTTTATTTTGAAATTCAATATTTGTTTATAAAATACTTATTCTTATATTTGAAATCAAATTTCTATTTATTCCCAATACATTTATTTTTTCCTAAATCCAATATTTATTTGTAAGATACTTATGCATAAATTTCAAATTAAATTTCTATTTATAATAAAAAATTACTTATTTATTCTAGAAATCTCTAATTAGTTCACAAATTATTTTCAAAAATTAATTTAATTGCCAAATTAAACTTGGTAAATTATCAGGAATGTTACAAATTCCCCTTTAAAAAATTTCGTCCCCGAAATTTGCAAGGGAGACAACAAAGAAAAGATAAAAGATAGAGAAATATATTTTCAAATCAAACCGGATATTAATTCTATATTTGGCTTACCAAATTGAATATCAACAATATGAGAACAAACTCACACAATTATTTCACAAGATATCCGCGTTCATTGGTCTAGGAATATGTAAGGGCATTGGTTAGTTCGATGGGATAACTAATCGTTCGTAGACTATGTCGGTCCCCAGAGAATAGATAGATAGATTCAATCTTCTACAATTTCTCAAACACTAGGTATGGATCCCAAATTCAGGTCGGAATACCCCAAAGTATATACCAATTTGTCCCTCTTCGGACCTCGATCAACACAAGAGACTACAATAGAATTTCAAATTTTGTTTTAACCGACATCGTTTTATCGATACAATTCAAATTTAGCCTTATATTTGTTAACCAATTTATTTCAATTTAAATTTCCAATTTATTTAATTTAATTTTCAAATTCATTAGAGTTTAAAATGAAAAGCTGATAAGAAACCGATGAAGATACGAAGTAAGGATTTCTACAGCGATTCGTAGGGCCAGCATCACACCGAAGCTTCTTCTTGTAGCTGCTACGAAGCAATCAAAGAATTTGAAATCGAATCAAAGAAGATTGATAGAGAAAGTTATTTCCACTGTTGCAGGGTATTGACCATTTGTAGTAGTACTCCCATGTCCCCTATCTCGTTCTCTTCTTACACTCATGCTTACTATCAGTGGATAGTAAGAGAATTTACTGAGGCGTTCGAACGGATATCTTAGGGATATACTCATTCTAGGGTATACTTCACCATATCTCTAATGAGTTACTTAATGCGTTATACTCCTGAGCTAAAGTTTTAACCTTCAGCTCTGATACCAATTATAACGACCCTGACTCGACCTTCGAAAATCGACACCGAGTAGACACTCGTATTCAAATGCCGTAGATCCAAACGTCGAATCTGGTTTGCCGGAGCTTATAACACATTAAGTACAACACAGCGGAAGGAAAGAAAAGTATATATATCATATACAACATTTGATACAATAACTGATACAACTGAATGATACAACAGATGATACAATGAATATACATCAGAGATATGATACAAGACAATAGCAGCGGAAAGAAAAGATAACACTAGCAGCGGAACAAAATCTCCAATACGGTCTTCAAAGAAAGAACTCCAGTATCGGTAATCTCTATCTCCAAGGCACCAATCCAGAAATAGCTCGAAATCCCAATCAAGATGAAGTGAAGCAACTCGATCCAAATGCGATTGCCAAATATTAAGGCTGAAAACTATCGAATCTACGCCTATTATCGATTATCTGAAAAACCCAACTCTAGACTGCCCGTGTGGGAAAATTGTGGGCACCCAGAGTTTAGGAAAAATAAACTCCAGGTCAGTCATGGGACTGGTATGAGCAAACAAAAATTTGGTCTTTAAAACAAACAAAGGGTTTAAATTTGAAATCCGCAATGCTTTTTGGAAAATGAAACTACTATAAGGCCTTCCGGCACACACACAATGCAATCACACACTTGGGGGAGATTTCCCCTTATGATAGTCAAATATGCTTAATATGAGAAAATTTCTTTGATATTATTACTAGTGCATAGTGGAAAACCTTTCGAAAATATAATATTAATCCTAGCCAGCATAGGTACCATGATATTATGCCTACTATAGCTGCCATGCCAAATGGCAGGTTCTACAACTAAAACCGTACAGGGTGCATATTGAAGATTGGATTTTCCAACAAACGGTTAGGCTAAAGAACTTCCTACTACCACATGGGTATGCCTCTGGCGGAACGTCCTGAGAGCTTAACTAGCTCTCTGCCAACACAAGGCCGGGTTACCTCTGTAACTAGGTAACTACTACACGAGCGTTCCATCCCCCGATCCTTTGAGACCTTTATCCGAGGTACCTCTAATCCAACAACCATAAAGCAATCACAAAGTAATAGATTTGCAGTGACCACATGAGTGAAGTATCTGAGCTCCATACTATGACACCACCCTTTTCCAGAAGGGAATGACAAACCTTAAAGGGTGCGACCCTCATAACCTTGTCGCATCTTTCGTGTTTCGACCATTTCCGGGGTGTGAGGTCCTAATGCAGTCTCGTCCACAAAGCTACGTTTTATACAAAAGCCATGCTTTGATCAACAAATGATACACATCAGCACTCAGTATGCCACACTACCAAATTTGGGAGTATATCACTGATAAACATCAACTACATAACCTCTGAGCTTGTATGTCTCAGAGAAGGGTGTTAAGCTAAGAGAATAAATTCTCCGCCACCAAGCAGAAATGTATTTGATAGAGATCAGTTTAATATCTCAAAGTGTAGTTCAGACATACAACCATACAAGTCTGTCCCGGGTTCGAACAGAACCGAAGTCTCTTCCGAAGAAGCCCTTGAAAATCCTGGTATCCACAATTCTGATTGGACTTCCCGTCACTTAGGGAATCTCTATATTGTAGCTACTCGGTGCAGAGACAATCGATAGGTTATCCTATCGTTCTCGAAGACACCCAGTCTTCAACACCGGTCTTCAAATGCAATCCATAACGTCGTATCATTATTCAAAATGGGTTATATGACACAAGGTCCTCTCCCGGCTAAACCGAATAATGAGCGCAATATTTAAAAAATATATGGATATGGGATTTCAGTTAAGTCATAACTTTTAAAAATCCAAAGCTTTTCTTCAAATGGTATAAACAAATTACCATTTCAAGTCTTTTAACAAAAGATTCGTTTCACAAAGTTCACTTAGTTTCACAAAGATCTATTCATAGATTTCAAAACAATTTCCATTTCAATTTGGATTAACTCAATTAAATTTTTAAATTAAAGATTTAACTTATAGCTTTCAAACCCATTTCCAAATATTTATTCATAACTTGGAAAATATTTTCATTTTAAACTTGAAATCCTTTTAACACAAATTGGACGTTCATTTCTTATGTGAAAGCTTTTATTATTTGAAAACACATAGGATTGGTTTTGGGAAAACTGATTACATTTACATAAGTTAAAGCCATGCAAGTGTAAGCTTGGTTTAAATTCAAATTTCCAAAATAATATTTTTTAAATGATTAAAAACCCATATAAACACATTTATTAGTTGAATAACCCTGTTTAAATCTTAGTTTCCAAATCATAGAATTCAATTTCAAATATTGAATTCAAATTTAAATCAAATTATTTAAATTTTAAAAATCAATCAAGTTATTCAAAATAACTTTTATTTTTGAAATTCATTTCCAAAAGCTTTCAATTCCAAAACTATTTTGGGTCCAAAAATTCGATCTTTAAAACTATTTCAAAATCCGTGACTTAACCCATTTCCACGTGCAATCCATATTTGTGTGTGTATAAGTGTGGTCCATGGGTTTTGCACAATAGTGCAATATCATCAATAAGCACAGATTCAATTACAGCAATATATTTAGTAAGTGGTATAAACTATAACGCTTATATTTGATAAGCGGTACAAACTATAACGCTTATCTTTTATTCACAGATCACAGATATATATCACAGATAATAAATTACGTCAAACACAGCTCAAATCAAAACATAACACATCAAGGTATCAAACAATCCAATCATCCAATAGAATCCAAACATCCATAAGTAAAATCAGTTAATTGTCTGATTAATTCAAATCAGATTTAATTACTTATGACTTACTAATTCTGGTTAATTAATATTAATAAATTACAAATCATTTTGATTAATTATTCTTTAATCATTTATTAATTAACTATTAATAATAAATCAATTAACCATTAATTTTAAATTCATCAATCTTATAATTATTAAATAATTATCCTTTATTTATTTAATTTATCATTTAATTAATTATCTTTAATTAATTACATAAATTAATTAATCCTTAATTTATAACCATTACTTAATCACTTTCATAAATTAATTTACTTTTAATTAATTAATTATTCTCAAAATTAATTACCTTTATTAATTAGTCACATTAATTAATTATTCTTTAAATAAATAAACCTTAAACACTTGATTAATCCACTTTAATCATTAGTCAATTACTTTTAATTAAGTAATTAATTTCTTCAATTACTTGCATAAATTAATCTTAATTTGTTAATTAACCTGTAATTACACAAAGTACTTTTCCCTTAATTACATTAAGTAATAATATTTTTATTAATTACATTAGGTAATTTTACTAAATTGATTTCATTAAGTAATCATTCTTTAATTACAACATTTTATCACATTTGAAAACACTTAGGAATTTTGTTACGAAATTAACCTATTATATGATGATTACTTTAAACCAAAACAATTTCAAACATTTAACTTCAAATCTAACCCTTTGGAAACTTATTGAAACTTGTTTTAAATAAATTACTTTGGAAATTTGGTTTATATCCCTTTCGAAACTTATTCATTTTAGTATGCTTTTAACTTGATCAATTTTTTATTTAAAAACTATTTGAGAAAGTTGTTTTAGAGTAAACTTATTTGCCTACAAAATTTTAAAACTGGTTAGTACAAACTTGACAAAAGGCTAACCCCTTGCCGATTATCAAAAACCCCGAGCACCACTTCGAGTTCGACTTTGATTCTTTACCCAGTTTAACCCTTCTTTCCTTCTTCTCCTTCTTTTTTTTGAAACATATTACCACTCGCGTATGAACACGAGAAATCACTCAAGCCATCACTTCATCCCTTCGAGGTCAAACTCGAGACCATCTCCATCTTCCCCCATACATCATCACCCACATACCCACGTGCACAGTGCACGTGTACAACCAGTCCGGCCATCTCCGACCCAAACTCCTATTGCTGCTGCATCGACAACAACCTCCACCGGCCTCCCAAACATTCAAATCAATGGGATCACCCACGAAATAAAAATGAGTTGATTGACAGAAACTGGAACCCAACTGCCATCAATTTTCGCCTCGACGCTGACTATCTACTCCACCATCAACGACGCCGACCACACCGTAGGCTCGCCTCGACCTCTAGTCTCTAACCCCCTTGTACCTGTCCACTCCGATCATCCATCGATGATCAAATCAGCTCGAGAACGCTGTAGACAAATATGTGCCCTTAAACCCTACATCGCCGACGTACGGCCAACACGATCATCTAGAAATACACTCAGCATTTTTCCAACGACCACCCATCTACAACCTTCCCTCGAAAACAATCACGTCAACGAATTCCATGCCGATCACCAGAATTTTGGCAAAACCCAAATTCTGGTCAACTTTCCATATCTCAACAAATACTTTCGTAAAAATCATGATTCCAATCTCTAAATTCATCATTTGCCCAAATGAATTTCATTATGAAATCAAATCATAAATTTAAAATCACTGACTTTCGGCCTAAATTTGTTTATCACTGTAATTTCAAAATATCAAGATGGTTACTTCATATAAATTTTTTGAAACAAAATTAAAAATTGATGATACATTTCTAGAGTCATTTTTCTTTACAAAACTTAGTCTAAAATCAAATGTGTGTGGAGATAGGAATTTTTCTTCTAATAAATCTGAAGCATGAACTTAAAACAGATATAGGTATTTCCTGGAATTTTTTACTAGCATGTTGTTAACAGAGATGTGTTTGTGTATACAAACAAGCATTCAACAACAATATATAAATATGTATCCACACAGAAATGCAAACATTTCTACTAACTTCTTTGAATGTGTAATCCGAAATCACAAGAGATTCAAGTAAAATTTGGTAGTTTGCTCACCTGACACTGAAGAACAGAGGAGAGGTTTAGCTTAGGCCTAGAAAATGTTTTAAATCTAAAAGATCTGGAAAAAATGTATTGGTTGATCTGCTTTTGATCTGAATTTGGTTGTTGAAATCCTTGCGTTGGAACGCTTCGGATTTCTTTTTTTTTCCAGGTTGAACTTGGATGCTTGCATACTTCAGATTTACATTTGCTTTGACCTTCATTTTTAATTTCTTGTTTATGAATTGAATCCATTTCCATTTGCTTCAGATTTTTGAATTCTTATTTTTTTTTTCTTTTTTGGTCTCAGCTCCTCCTTTGCTTTGATTCCAGATTGAAGCTTTCTCTTATTTCAGGTTTGAAATTTTGAAAACAAAGATTTTGTTTCAGATTTTTTTTTTGAGAAGAGAATGGTATTATGTTTTCTGATTTTTTTCTTTCTTTCTTTCTACTTTATTTCTTCCTTGTGTTTTGAGATTTGAGATACTCAAATCTATGTTACTGTATATACAGATTTGGTGAGAAGATAAATTATTGCATATGGGGGAGCTCAAAAGTTTCTATAATTTTAAATTTCATTATTTTATTCAATTAAATATATTAAATGCCATGTGTAAAAATCATCATGATTATGAAATATAAACACTTGTATATTTTTTACTTTCATATGTATGTTTGATTTTTAAAATTTTACAAAGACAAAAGAATTTTAAAAATAAATTTTATATCATATTCACTTAAGTCTTTTATGTACATAAGTTTGCATTTTACATTTTCATGTTAATAACACTTAAATATAACTTTATATTATGTTTCCCATTTAAATAAATACATTTTTCTTTTATTTATGTACATGTTTTGTTTTCTTTTATATTTATGTTTACACAAATAAAATCTTATCTCCATTGTTTTTTTTCATTTTCACGTTCAATCTTCAATTTAGTTCAACATATTTATATACTTATATATTTATACAATTTACATTCACGCATTCTTTATTATTATTATTATTTTGTACAACCTTTTTTTAAATGAAAAGAAGGATTTAAAAATTTGATTTCATATTAACAAATAGTCACATTTATTTATATAAGAGAATTAAATCTTAAAAATAAATCTTTTGAAATCTATTACATCTTCCAAATATTAATATAATTAAAATTTTAGAAAATAATTATCATTAACTTTTTTTTAATAATCTCAAGCTTTTAATGTCTATTTTATTTTTAATACATTTTATTTTGAAATTCAATATTTGTTTATAAAATACTTATTCTTATATTTTAAATCAAATTTCTATTTATTCCCAATACATTTATTTTTTCCTAAATCCAATATTTATTTGTAAGATACTTATGCGTAAATTTCAAATTAAATTTCTATTTATAATCAAAAATTATTTATTTATTCTAGAAATCTCTAATTAATTCACAATTTATTTTCAAAAATTAATTTAATTGCTAAATTAAATTTGGTAAATTTTCAGGAATGTTACATATATGATATATATGTGTTACACTATAAAGGTTGTAGTATATACTATAAATGTTATAGTAGATATGTCCAATATAAAAGTTGTATTAGAATACTAATTTAAAATTAATTAAAGAGTTAATTGATTAAAATTAATTAGATAAGATTTAATTAATGATATATTATACGTAAGACTGTCATATAAGTGGTATGAAATATAAAAGTTATATAACAATAAAACTTATATGATATGTGTGTAAACTAAATATGGAGCATTAAAGAAACCCAAATAGACTTGAGAAACAAATACATATGTAAATGCACATATACCATAATTTCTGATGCGTCTAACACTTGAATCGCTAGGGTATTTCATAAGAAATATATTATTCTATAAGTCAATATCACTCAATATATATATTAAAGATTATGGATATATATTGAAGATTATGAATCTTCAATATAATATTGTCCTCTAGCGTATATATATTAATAAATTACTTGCACACTCCTTAGTTGTTGGAAAAACTCAAGCTAGGGATGTTATGTGTAGTATTATTAATATATTGAACAAATGAGGTAAGATAACTATATGTATTTATTAAGAAAAATCAAGATACATATAGTATACTTAGGCCATCATGATATGGTAGGTATAAGTTAATAGTCTCTTTCGATTTGTTGAGCGAACACAAGGACGAAATGAGATTAGAACAAAGAAAAATGAGTTAGGAGTTGTATATGATACAACTGATAAGGAGTTATCCATCGTTTGTGGGGTTATGATTTGTTGAGCAAACTCAAGGTCATAATACCAAAACAAATAAGTTCTAACACCCACTAGTGAAGTTGTAAGACTTCTATGTTTCATCTTAGGGTTTGGAGAAACATAAAATACTAGTGGAAGCCTTATTAAAAAATGAAATGGTAACATTTAACCTTTCTAATATTGTAAAAACATATGCTATATAATGCTATAATTATCTACAATGATAAATTTGTGCATTTATTATTATTGATAAAACATTTATCAATTAACATAAACAAACAGAATTGAAAGTTGACAGATAGAAATATAATATATACCAACTAAGAATTCTAATTGCATGTTATATAATGTTTCTATACCCATGCAAGTGCCTAATATCAACTACTTAATTCATTCGTAAGTTGGTCACTTATATGTTTATTGGGTTTAGACCGTGTATTACATTTTATGAGTTTTTGAACTATAAATGCAATCATAGACTATGGATATTTGATCCATGTACTTTCACATAAAAATGTTATATAGTGAACACTCATAGTTTGTGTGGTAAAATATTTCGATGAAGTTAGTTCATGTAAGCCAATAAACAGTATTTTAAGATCATGTATTCAACTTGAATGGTTTCAAAAGGATCATATTGTGTTAACGTAGCACAAGACCATAAATTACGAGGTACATCTAAGAACTTGATTGTTGAAATGTCATCTTTATCGATTTACAAATAGTGCAACATATTTTATGTCTTAAATGTTAAGAATAATCGAATGCTCTTTTGCAAACAGATTGTTATGATATTGTAGTAAGGTTTTCTTTTGAATAGTTTGACCATTTGAAAGAAAAAAGAATGTATAAGAATAAATGTAATTTAAGGTAAAGTTGTAACTAAGAGAATGAATTGTCACTTCTGCTTCATAGAGAAACATTAGAAACGAGAATTGTAATACTAATTGATACTTAATATTGGAATATGAAATATGATTCTTATTCCGAAATGTATTTTCACATAGAAAATTGTTTTCTATAACATTTATTTCTTTGAGTTCAAGATATTTGATCAAAGACCTCTCCATTGTAAACTAGTCGTAGCATTTGAAATAAGTAAACAATATTAACAATATTAAGTGAATGGTGGAACTCTTAGTTTAGTACACTATTATAGCAATGGCAGAAATAGTGGGAGCATGCCATATAGTACCTAATGATCGTATCAAATTATGAAAATTATTTTCGTAAAATGTACCAAACATTATTTGTGAAATAATGTTAATTTTTGGTACTAGCTGAAAAATAGATATAACTATATTTCAACATGAGTATTATGAATATTTATTATAAAATAAAATTATATTATGGAAATTTTTTTCATAGTAAAAGTGATGCAACAAAAATACATATGTGTCTAATATTGTTTACAGTTGTTTTGAAATTATAGACTAAGCCGTAGATTTAAGAAATAATTTTACTATATGATTATGAATCATATGATACGGGTTAATTATATCTCAAGTCTATAAATATCAAAAGGGTTCCATATACTTTGTTATATTCATCGATGATTTATTACCAATATGTACATATGTATCGGATACACATGTAGTAAGTTTATGATAAAATCATAGAATATGAAAGAAAAGTAAATAAAGTAATATGGAATAGAATAAAATGATTTGATTTGGTCGAATAAGTGAGTATATTGGAAAGAGTTCCAAATATACCTAAAAATGAATATAGATTCAATCTTAAAAGTCACCCCTCCATGTGATACATAATGATGAATCAATAAGGAGTAATCAGACATTGTTGGGCAATTTACGATTAATTGTGCATGATGTTGAGTTAGTTTCTTTCTATAAGGTCATGTACTTAAGATTAGTATACAAGGTTAATATTATTTCATCTAAACAACAGTTTACAAAATCGTACAAGATAAGGGTTTGTAAGAAATCCCAACATATCCTAGGCCAAGGAGTTGGTAGATTGTGTGAGTCGAAAGATTGCACGTGTTCATGAGGGATATTGTATATATCTCCAAAAGGTTTTTGGAAAGGTCTTTATCAAATGACATATTTATGTTTTGAACATAATTTTTGTAAACTAAAATCAGTTTTATAAATAAAAAGGTTCATAAAGCATTAATGAATTCCTATTCTATTTGCACTAAGAAAAAATTGTTGTTTCAAAATATATCAACTTCATTATGAAGGAATTTATTTGAGAAATTTTTGGTAGTTAAATGGAATTGGATCTGATCCACTGATAGAACTGATTATATGAGATGAAGTGAAATTAACTAACCTAAATGAACACATAGCATTAGAATGTCTAATAAGTATTCTCATACATCGAAGAAAAACTATGAGTTTCTTATTAATGTCGAAAATATACATTACCTCGGTTGTTCAGTTAAAACAATAAGATTGTTGACTCTATATGGTATGATGCGCAAATCTGAAAGAATTCCAAATACACTATCAAAATATGACTTTGGCGGTCTTAACTAAAGAGATGTGATCCATCGGCCGAGATTGTGTCTTTATTGGAAAGATTAATATGATTGGAATTAAATGAGCAATGTTGATAAGAATAATATCGTAAATTTCAATTGTTGAAATTAGCATAACATATTCGGTATTCAACATGCTCAAGTTAATACAGATTTACTTAACAAGTTATCGCTCGATAAGACTTAGTGTTTGGTACATATGTATTAAGAAAATTCTAAATAATGATTTAGAGTAAGCCGTTTACATATATTAATCAAAAATGCCTCGAAGTCAGTGGGAGCGATATTAGGTTTATGAGTCTTTGGATATGATCCAAGAAATGATACGAATGTATCATTCTATAAGCATCAACATTGAATAAGTATTTTGATTGAAATACAAATAGTTTGATTTTCAATCAAAGTGCAGAGAAATCGTGTGTTCATAAGAAAGAACGTTAAAAGGTACATTGATATTTCTAAACTAGAAGTAAACAACACGTTGTTGATTTTAACAATATGCTTAAAATCAACTTTAATTGTCTTAATACTCAATTTTGGATTGTAAATGATGTCTTTTATGGTGAGTGTAAAAGGTATAAGGATTGTCCCAAAACGATATACAAGAGCACCTTATTAAAAGGAGAACATGTAAGTTGGATTCCTTATGCATTAGCAATAGAAATTATAATATAGTTTATGTTGTGTATGATATTGTGTTTTTTTTATGTATTTGATACATAGAGAAAATATAAAATCCAAATTGATGTCACTAAATGATTGTCTGGGGTATTCTCGTGTATTTATGAAATACTAGAGAATTGTTTATAGAAATAATGAACTCGTTATGAAGGGACATTTGGACACAAACTTTTATAAGTAATATCGATTATAACATGTCAATGATAAAATTCAAGTTAAAATCTTTAATTTGAAAATTTTCGAAGTAAAAGCGATTGTAGCCGATTCAACGAAATGTAGAGAACATTAACTTGAATAGCGCTACAATGAACCAATGTATATAGATATAAATGCACAAATTTATAATTGAGCCTAAGATGATTCCAAATGTTGATAATTACATAATATTGATAAGATAACAATATAATGAAATTGATCATGATAGAACTTAAAGCTCACTAGAGTCGAAAGACATACTTTGAATCGTTTCACATGATAAAGACAGTTTATCGATGTGAGGGAGAGTTAATCGACAAAGTAAATAATTAGAACATAATAGCATACCCATTCTCTAAGGGACTGGCCTAATTGGTTTTGAGAAAACTGATTGGAGAAGTTGAAATTAGATTCCATAATTGGCCCCAAGTGCAAGTGGGAGATTGATAGAGTTAGGGGTATGCCTAGGGTCAATTATGTAATTTGTTACATATATCTAACTCGTTGACTAATCTTTTCTAAAATAAAAGTATTTTCTTCCTATTATATACTTGATATAATGTGGTTATATTAATTAATTAACTTAATTAGAAGTATATTTAATAGAAAAATCTGCAAATGGTATATTTTGTGATAGTAGTTACAAAGTATTATTACCATGAGTGATTTATCACAACGAAACAAATATATCATGTTAAATGTTCCTAGTCAAGATGCATCGAGACTAGATATCGATGTATCCGTTAAGACTAGAGTACGTAACGCTCTCCAAATGTTGGGCAATGTATTACTCATGACTGCTGGGGAGACTTAGGGGTTACGTACTAATAGTTATTGGATAACTATGAAATGACTCACTAGATAATTTTCTGTTGGTTAATATAACTAAGGTCAAACAGAAAATATTGATATGACTGATTTACGCAGCTCTCTTGACTTGAGAATACTATGAATCTTCAATATGATTGCTCCACTTTGATTATAGCCAAATCATGGCATGGCGTTCATCGAGTGACTATATTTGGGTCGAGTGGAAGTATTGAAAGTGAAGCATTATTCAAGAGAGGATTCTTCTTCTCAGTTATATGCGGTTAGTATCATAGTCAATTCGAAGTCAAAGTCTCTGGCTAGAGCATTTAGGTTAATAATAATTGTTATTATTGAAACAAGGACTTTGTATTTGGACTATAAAATTGAATGTGGATGAGGTAGGAATTTTGACCATTACCAAATTCCATAAGTCTAAAGTGATATAGTTTTGACGAAGAGAATTGGTTTAAACAAGTGTCACAATCAGGTAACGCTTATTAAACTAAAATTAGATTTTACCGAAAATGAATAAGCGATAAATTTGGCCATAATGTCACACCACCTGCTAAGTGACATGTGAACGTTAACATTAGAATAGTTCGATGTTAATCGCTGACCAAATTTACTCCCAAGTGTTACACAGCTGAAATGATCAATTCCCTTAAGACCGAACGATTTAATTAGTTTATAATTGTTATAAATTAATTAATATTTATGAAATATTAATTATAAAATTTGAATATGATTTCGAAATAAATAATGTTATATATATTTATAACAGTTTTGAGAAGGTCTAGCAGTGGCTAAAACATAGGGAATTGGCTTGGAGAGAATGGATTGAGATCAAGTGAGAATGGGTAAAAAGATTTTCCTCGTTTTTATCTAATATAACCATATATATGTATGTTCATATGTATGTATGTATGTATATATGTATGTATCTATGTATATGTATATGTTTCTCTAAAATAGCGACTAACCTTTTTTTGGCTACCATTACCTTCTACATTGTTGGTTAAAACATAGCTCTTAATCCACTCCAAAATTATCAAATATATTTCAAATTAAAATAGTAATATTTGATAGTTAGAGGTCGGTGATTCCGGACTTGCGATCTGACGAATCAAGAACAGTAAAAGGAAGGGAACTCATCGCTTCAACGTAGATTCAAAGGCATCATTAAAGTAACGACCCGGGATTTTTGACACTATTATTTGGATAATTTACTGATTTAATTATTGATAATATAAGCTTTTATCAAACAATAATAATAAATTATAATTATATATATATATGTATATTTGGGAAGCTATGATTTAAAAACCTAAAATTTTAATCTCTCAAAATTATTTAAATAAAAAAACTCCACTTTCCTATTACAAGATACAATTATATATGTGTGTGTGTGTGTGTGTGTGTGTAGGTCTGCATAACTTTGATATATATAAAATTTAAAATAAAAAATATATATGTACAAAAATAGGAATAAATACATAAGTGGCTAATATTATATTAAAGCATATAAGTGAAAACTAGATAAATAAAAACATGGCTTAGGCAAGTAAATATATATATTTGTATAAGGCAAAACAAGACAAAAACTGTGTTCATACGTATGTATGTAGTATATGTATATTCAAAGATGAATGTATACATGTAAACACCTTAGGGAACAAGGCAATTAATGCATATCCTCTCAAGCATATTATATCGAATCCTCCTTTCATTTATCAAATCACTTTTACTCAATCAAGTCATGGTTGAAAATAAATTAAGAAAATACAAAAGAAAAAAGATGAAACTTACTGTACATAGGAAGGTACAGCCCATTCCCTCTATAAATAGGCTCTGACTTGTTTCATTTTTGTAGTCGAACGGAAAGGAATAAGAGGAAAAAATGATAATACAAGCTACTATTTCAAAACTCTGTTGAATCAAGGTACTAGAATTAAAAATAACAAAGAAAGCAGGCTACATTGTTCAAAGAAAAATTAACTGGGCATAAAACTTATTTCTTTACACTGTAATCTTTGTTATATGCTTGGATATAGGAATAATAGTGTTGTTGATAAGTATGTTTGTACAGTAACACACACACATGGATACACACACACACACATACTTGTATGTGAATATATATTAAGTGTATAACCAGAGAAACCCAAGCCTGTACAATATCCTTTTTATCTCTGCTCTGTTTTTTTAATAAAACAGTTATGCTTAACTTCAAAAATTCCTATCTTTCCCTCTAATTCATTTTAGGCTATGACGTAAAGAGAAAAGTTGTTTGTTTTTTGATGTACTTTGCTTTAAAATTGGTTTGGTTGAATATTATCAAGTATACATAGTGAAAAAAGTGTTTTTACAGTAACCAACCAAAAATGGAATAAATTTGAATGTCATGTTTTGGGTTTTTGCTTAGATAAACATGATCTCCTTACGAAATGATAAATTTTGAAGGTGGCTTCGCGATTTTTAATCACGTATGCAATGAGATACAAGGAGATGAATAGATTTTTTGTCTTTGACCAAATTACGGTGAAGCCGTTGATGGTGGGAGTCGGTGTTTGGTCAGAAGGTAGCTCGGAGGATGGGAAGAGTGGGAAAATTGGTGTTGTATTTTTCTAGGCAGCGTGGTGGTCGGCCAAGGTCAATATAGGGTTTTGAGGTGGAGTTTATTCGTGTTCGATTATGTGGTGATGGCGACGACGAGGAGGAGAAAGGAGGTTGCGGTATAGGGAGTAAAGGAGGAGGGAAGTGTGGCGGTCCTTCTAGCAAGGTTCGGTGGACGCGGTGGTCGGAGATGGGCGGATGAGGTGGGAAAAGGTGGTCGGTTCATTCTCGGGTTGGGATTTGAGTTAAATTCATTCGAACTGAGACTTTGCCATGAATTTGACTTGGCCAGTGGGTCTGCGAGGCTGGATATGGCATGGGAAGATGGTCGGAGGTGGACGACGAGTCGTCGCCGGCGTGTGCACTTGCATAGTGGGGTTTGTGTGCAGGTCGAAAGCAATAAGAAGAGGAAGAAGGAAAGAAAAGGGGAAGGAGGAAAGAGTGGTAGAAATGAAGAGAGGTAGGTTGTCTTGTTTTTGGGTTTGGGTCGATGGGCCGATCTTTTTTTTAATTATATAAAACCTATAAACTTTTTAATATAAAATGTTATAAATGTTATAAATGTTTTCACCCCAAACCTATAAACTTTTAAACATTTATTTCCTTTAAACTAAAATATTATAGGAGCTTGTAATATATCCTATGACCAAAATCATACATGCCTAAATTATTTTTTTAAGTTAGTAGTGTAAAGTTTAATTAATTTTAATAAATAAAGTTAATGAAAAAATTTGACCTTTAAATGGATAAACCCTAAGTTAATTTTTATAAGGTAAATATTGACAGATTTCTAAATTTGAATTAAAATAAAAAAAATAGTTTTATAACTAATTTTTAATTATAAGTAAGCAGGGTTTGAGGGATAATTAATTTTGTTTTTAAATTAAATAGATGATGGTTTACGATTGGTTAATATAGACTATAAATTGTTTTAAATAGTTCAGGTATGTGATTGTCTTGATTCCTCTTGTGTATTTAATTCAATTGCTCTGTGATAAAGTAGACGATAAATTGAAGGGTTGGAAACATAAACGTTGGCACGTCTATTGAAAATAAACGCGTGCAATTTAATCTCCATATGAATGTTGACAACCTGAATTTGAATTGTTTTATTAAAACAACTTGGCCTTTAAAATCTATCGTTTGGATTCGATGAGACCGGGATCGGATATCAGTATTATTCAAAAACCACATCGATCCAAAATAAATGATCAGGCCGTGAAGATTCCAAGGAAAGATCCGAAATGGAGATTCAGAATGCAAGGGCTATTTGTCATTAACTCTGAAGGTGATTTCCATATGGGTGTAGTGGAGATAGTGCCCTCAGTTCCTTTCGGACCCGGAACAGACTTGTCTGGACGAATGCTATCAAAACATCATCATTGGAGGATGATGAGCATTCCAGGTGAATATGTTCTAAAAAGGTAATCGTAGCCTCAAGCCTCATCAACCGAGAATGACTAAAACAGGGGAGATGCAGTAAGGCTAAGTGGGCCGCTCCTAAGTAGGGTGAGGTTACCCATATCCAGAGTACCTTTTATTCGGCTATGTGTGAGGTTGCTGATCCCAACCGCCAGGTAATCTTATTCAGTACTACCCAGGTTAGGGGAAGTCCGGTCTTGTGTAGCAAGGGATCCCGGAGTGGCCCTCGGTGTTATTTTTCTAGAGATGCACCGTGATGGGCGGTACCTCAGTAGCCCAGTCACTGTATAGAACCCAACCTCCAATAAGTGTCGTACGTTTTGATTGTGCCCAAATATGCTGGAACGTGAGATGCAATCATTCCAGCCATTTTCTATTTATATTGAAAATCCTAGACATTATTATAACATCACTAGATTTCCTACGAAAGTGTTTTGGTTATCATAAGGGAAAAACTCGTCCGTGTTTATATGCAGCGAGTCTTATGAGATACCATTGGTTTCAAATGATTTTTAATTTAAATAAATTTAACCGTTTTACTCACACCAGACCTGTGTCCGACCTAGAGTTTATTTTTCTATTTTCCTAAACTTTTGGATACTTAAATTTTTATGAGCAACCAAGTGATTCTAGGTTTTCTTCAACATATTTTGGAGGAGGAGTTGGAGCAGGTGGCTTCAACGTATCTAGCTATATATATATATATATATATATATATATATATATATATTCCACTGTATTGGTATCTACGTCTGTATTTTGGCTTGTAATGAATTGACAGGTCACTACGACTGTCTGTGTATGATGTATGTATAATTATGACTCTGATGTATTGTACTAGTGACTATGTGATATATGTTACGTAAAACATATTATCTGTTCCCCTATGAGATTCTGTGATTTTTTTAGTTCTTTCTATCTATTTCTTTTCTACCTATTTCATTCTCTATTACGACTCGTCTTTCGATGGAACGAAAGGAGGATCATCGCATTTGGTATCAAAGAGCTAGGTTGAGTGAATACCTAGGCATGTGGGTTAATATCCATCTTGAGAGAGCGTATTTGTAAATTTATATATACATACACACACACACATATATACACCTCCTTGACTGTTGGGTTACTGTGTCCAGGTAGTCAACAATGAGTACAAGGGAAAGACGAGACAGAGGAGCAAGTAGCCCAATAACCACTAATGGAAGAACTCCTGATATAGGAGGTGGCAGAGTAGCTATTGAGGCCATAGCTCCAGTACAGCCTCGAGTAAAATTTGCAACTCTGTGCAAGGACTTTACGAATCTTGGAGGAAAACACTTTAAGGGTACCGAGTCTATTATCGAGGTGCAAGCATGGTTATGCTCTTATGAGTGAATTTTCAAGAGTTTGGATCTTTCTAATGAACAGAAGCGAGTACTGGCATCATGATAGTTATAGGAAGGGACAACCGCGTGGTGGGACTCAGTCATGGCGAATGTCCTCGAGGATGAATTTTCATGGAATAAATTCAAAAAGGTGTTCGAGGAGCAGTTCATACCGATTGCAGGTAGGACCCAATTATATAGGAGTTTCCTAGACCTCAAGCTAGGAGACATATCAGTAGCAGAGTATGAAACCAAGTTCAATGAGTTATCCCGTTATGGCCCTAGACTCATAAACATCCCTCTTAAGAAAAATGAAATGCTTGTATTAAGGATGAGGGCAGAATTCCACGAGAAGATGACTGCTCATCTTAAGGGGTCGTTTGTGGAGTTTGTGGATATGGCTTTAAGGTATGAAGAACTTTTGGAAAGGAAACCCTCAGAAACAGTTGCAACACCAAGTGGTAGTGCCTCAAATCACAATTAGAGGAAGTTTAACCTGAATTGGAAGAAAGAAGGTAAAGGAGAACAAGGAGGCAACCGTGCGATCAAGAAATGTTATAATTGCAAACAGGAAGGTCATTTGGACAGATTATGTCCAAGAGGTAAAGCCTCAAAGCAGCAGAGCGGAACTGTTTCTCAAATGGTTTAAGAAACCCTGTGCTTCAATTGCCATCAGCCTGGGCATAAGGTGAAAGCCAGCCTACTCCTGTGGAAGGCATAGCCAAACAAGGTGTTTGTTATCCAAAATGGACCATTAACTTCAATGGATGTAAAGGGTAAAAGCATCCTCGAAGGTACTTTGCTTTTAAATGGTGTTTATATTAGAATATTGTTTGATTCTACTGCTTCTCTTAGCTTTATTTCCATAGAAACGGTAGAGAAATTTCACCTTACCTCTAGTATCGTAGGTAACTCTATTTGTATATCAAATCCCATAGGGGGAATGATCCAACTGAATATGATTTGTGAAGGCTTGAAAATTTCTTATCTTTTCCGTAGCTTTTCGTGTGATCCCTATGTATTAGATTTTAAAGGATTTGACCTTATACATGGAATTTATTGGTTAACTAAGTATAAAGATGTTCTCAAATGTGAAGAGTGAACGTATCTTTGGAAACCGAGTTAGGAAGGACTTCAAGGGTGGCTCGTGATAGCCCCAAATCCATATGTGTAGTCTTTTGCATGTGATCGAAGCATTTCAAGAAGGATTAGGATCCATTAGCATTTCAAGAAGGATTAGGATCCATTGAAGTTGTTAGAGACTTCCCTGACGTCTTTGAAGAAGTTATAGATTTATTCCCGCATCGAGCGATTGAATTCTGCATTGATTTAGTTCCAGGGCAAGACCTGTAGTCCAATCGAAAAGGAGAATGGCTCCAAGAGAGAGGGAAGAGTTAGTGAGTCAGACACGGGATCTATTGAGGAGAGGATTGATCAGACCCAGTCATTCGAAATGGGGTTCTGCTGTAGTGTTTGCAGCCAAGTCGGATGGATTGTTAAGGCGCTGTGTAGACTATAGGGAGTTGAATAAGTTGACCATTAGGAAATAGTGCCCCTTGCCTCGTATTGACGATCTTTTTGACCAACTTCATGCGGCTACCGTGTTCTTGCAAATGGATCTAACCTCAAAATTTCACCAACTAAGGGTTGCTAAAGACAGTATACCCTTAACTCTATTCGGAGGGCCCGACTGTTTCTTCGATTGGCTGGTTATGCATTTTAGGCTAACCAACGCACCGGCTTATTTTGTAGATTTAATGAACCTCATTTTCCGAGATGTTCTGAAATGGTTCGTGTTAGTGTTCGTCGATGACATTCATATCTACTCCAAATCAGAGGAGGAGCATAGATATCATCCAGAGGTGGTATTGGAAACCTTAAGAAGGCATGTCCTAAAAGTGAAGTTTTCAAAGTTCCATTTCTGGCAATCGGAGGTAAAAATTTTAGGACTCATTTTATCGGGAGATGGTATTTCTGTGGATCCAATAAAGGTGACAGTTGTTCAGGAGTGGAAGCAACCACAGATTCCTATGGAGGTTCGTAGTTTTCTTGGTTTGGCGGGATACTACAAGAGATTTATCCAGGATTACTCTAAGATTTCCTCCCTTTTGACCAAGCTGACTAAGAAGGGAGTGAAATTTGAATGGACTCAAAAGTGTGAAGAAGTGTATCAAGAATTGAAGGTGAGATTAACTAGTGCACCCGTTTTCGCCATTCCAAATGGGAACAGTGAATTTGTAGTGTACACTGATGCTTGTGGAGTAGGGCTAGGAGCTGTTCTGATGCAGGGCGGAAGAGTGATTGCATACACAAGCAGGCAATTGAAGCCTCATGAGAAGAACTATGCTACGCTTGACTTGGAGTTGTTGGCTGCTGCCTTTGCACTGAAGATGTGGAGGCACAGTAAGGATCCCTCCTTTTCTTGTTAGTTTCTTGTTAACTCTTAGAGATTTAGGAGTGAACTTTTTTTTACATTAGGTAAAAAGTTTGAGCGCTTTACGGATCATAAACCCCTGAAGTATCTTTTCACCCAGAAGGACTTGAACCTGAGGCAACAAAGGTGGGTGGAATTCTTGGCATCCTATGATTTGGACATTCTCTATACACCGGGGAAAGCAAATGTGGTGGTGGACACCTTGAGTAGAAATGCGGTCTTGGTTCTTTTGGAAGCTACCTCGACTCTCTTAGAAAAGATTGCACGTGAGCAAGAAATGGATAGAAGTTTAAGAGCAATCGTTAAAAAGGTTCAGAAGGGCAGTGCACCAGTTTCAAAGTTGATGACCAAGAAGTCTTGAGGATCAATGGAAGAATCTATGTTCCGAATATCAAGGATCTTAGGCATGAGGTTTTGTCAGAGTGTCATTGCTCAAGGTTAAGTATGCATCCGGGTATCTCAAAGATGTACAAGGATATGAAAAGAGTTTTTTGGTGGAGGGAATGAAGAAAGACATCTCTACCTTTGTCAATAAATGTGCAAGCTGCTAACAAGTAAAAGGTGATAAGCAAAAGACTGCTGGACTATTACAACCTCTAGAGATCCCAAAGTGGAAGTGGGAGATGATATCGATCAATTTCATCGATGTGTTGCCCAGAACTAGAAAGGGGAATGAGGGAATATAGGTAATTGTAGACAGGCTAACCAAGAGCGCCCACTTTATCCCAGTTAAATCAATGAGAACAGTCGCTTCCTTGGTAGAGATCTTCATGAGGGATATTGTGAGATTACACGGAGTTCCCATAAGCATAGTAAGTGATTATGACCCGATTTTTACCAGTAAATTTTGGGAGGCTCCGCAAACAGCCCTTTGGTACGAAGTTGAGTTTAAGCACTGCTAATCATCCTCAAATAGACGGGCAAACGGAGAGGCTGAACTGCACTCTAGAAGATATGTTGAGGGCCTGCATTCTGGGCTTCGGTGAATCTTGGGAAGATCATCTACATCTGGTGGAATTTTCCTACAACAATTATCAGGCAAGCATAGAGATAGCGCCCTACGAAGCTCTCTACGGAAGACCATGCAGATCACCAACTTGTTGGGTGGAGTAAGGGGATTTTTAATCCTTGGTCCGGATATGACTCGGGAAGCATCTGCGAAGGTCGAGCTGATCAAGAAAAGAATCAAGGCAGCCCAGAATCGTCAAAAGGGCTACGCCGATAAAAGATGACGGGATCTGGAGTTCGTAGTTGGAGACCTAGTATTTGTCAGGATTTCCCCGATAAGAGGAGCAAACGGACTTGGTAAGACTGGAAAGATGGCTCCAAGATATATAGGACCTTTCCGTGTTCTCGAAAGGATTGGTGCTCTGGCATATAGGATTGAATTACCATAAAGGATAGATGGGATTCATAATGTATTCCACGTATATCATCTTAGGAAATACGTGCACGACCCATCATTGGTTGTAGAACCGTCAGTCCAAAAAGATTTGGAGGTTGCACCGAACTTAACCGTGGTCAGGCATCCAGTCCAGATTGTTGATCAAGATGAAAAGAAGCACCGGAATAAAGTGGTAAAGTAAGTTGAGATCCAATAGAGGCATGATCCCAAAGATTGTACCTGGGAAACTCTGGATAGTGTAAAGAAAGCCTATCTAGAGTTGTTGTCAGGTTAGTTAGTGTTGTTTTGTTCTATGTATAACTATTTGCTATGGTTGTTAGGATATGAATGATGTATGCTTTTCTGTGTGAATGTAAAAACTTCTTGCTAAAAGTTGAATTATTTCTTGCTTTTAAATTTCGGGGATGAAATTCCTTTAAGGGGGAGGAATGTAACGACCCAGGGTTTGTGACGCTATTATTTGAATAATTTACTGATTTAATTATTGATAATATAAGTTTTTATCAGTCAATAATAATAAATTCTAGTTTTATAGATAACTATATATATATATTTGGGAAGCTATAATTTAAAATCTAAAATTTTAATCTCTCAAAAATATTTAAATAAAAAACTCCACTTTCCTATTACAAGATACAATTATATATATATATATATATATATATATATATATATATATGATATGCATAACTTTGATATATATAAAATTTAAAATAAAATATACATGTATAAAAATAGGAAAAAATACATAAGTGGCTAATATTATATTATAGCATATAACTAAAAACTATATAAATAAAAACATGGCTTGGGCAAGTAAATATATATATTTGTATAAGGTAAAACAAGAAAACAACTACGTTCATACATATGTATGTAGTGCATGTATATTCAAACATGAATGTATACATGTAAAACACCTTAGGGAACAAGGCAATTAATGCACATCCTCTCAAGCATATATTAAACTTACTGTACATAGAAAGCTACAGCCCATTCCCTATATAAATATGCTCTGCCTTGTTTCATTTTTGCATTCAAACAGATAGGAATAAGAGAAATATATATATATATATATATATATATATATATATATATATATATTATACAAGCTACTATTTCAAAACTCTATAGAATCAAGTAACTAGGATCAAACACAAAAAGAAAGCAGGCTTCATTATTCAAAGAAAAATAAACTGTGAGTAAAACTTATTTCGTTACACTGTAATCTTTGTTATGTACTTGGATATAGGAATAATAGTGTTGTTGATAAGTATGTTTGTACAGTAACACAGACACACACGCACATATATATACTTGTATATGAATATATATTAAGTGCATGGCCAGAGAAACCCAGGCCTATACAATATCCTTTCTATTTCTGCTCTGTTTTTTTGAATAAAACAGTTATGCTTAACTTAAAAAATCCCTATATCTCCCTCTAATTTGTAGAGAAAAGTTGTTTGTTTTTGGATGTACTTTGCTTTAAAATTTGTTTGGTTGAATATTATCAAGTATACATAGTGAAAAAAGTGTATTTACAGCAAGCAACCGAAGATGGAATAAATTCGAATGTCATGTTTTAGGTTTTTGCATAGATAAACATAATCTCCTTACGAAATGATAAATTTTGAAGGTGGTTTCGCTATTTTTAATCACGTATGCGATGAGATACAAGGCGATGAATAGTTTTTGGTCTTTGACCAAATTACGGTAAAGCCGTCGATGGTGGGGGTCGGCGTTTGGTTAGAAGGTAGCTCGGAGGAGGAGGAGCGTGGTAAAATTGGCATTGTATTTTTCTAGGCAACGTGGTGGTCAGGCAGCGTCGATATAGGGTTTGGAAGTGGAGTTTGGTCATGTTCGATTATGTGGTGATGGCATCGACGAGGAGGAGAAAGGAGGTTGCGATATGGGGGGAAAGGATGAGGGAAGTTTGGTGGTCTTTCTGGCAAGGTTCGGTGGACGTCGGTGGTTGAAGGTGGCCGGATGAGGTGGGAAAAGGTGGTCGGTTCATTCCTAGGTTTGGATTTGTGTAACGACCTAGAATTTCTATCATTCGACATTCATATATTTAATTGATTTTACATATGCACATGTAAAGTTTATAAGCTGAATAAATAATATTTCGAGTATCTTGATTTAATTGGATAATTAAATTGTTAATTTAATATTTGAAATAGTGGAAATAATTGGAATTTGGATTTAATATGAATAAAAATAATTTATAAAGTAGAATTAAATTCTATTTGAATTAGAATGATGTTACAAAACTTTTAAAATTGAATTAAAAGTAATTGTAGAAATTGAATATTTTAATATTTAATTGACGAGTGAAAATAGTAATTTTTTAAACAGTCTCGGATTTCAACGAAACCAGTTTCATCAGATCCATAATGTTAAATTATTGTAAGATTTCAAATTTCGTGCCAATCGGACTTACGGTTTATCCGGGGCAAGATAAAATGCATAGAAAACTATTTAAGTGAATTTTAAATTTAAATAAGTCGATTCGAAAACCTATCTTTCAAATATGATCGAATTGGATTTCGATATATATTCCAATGCATTCAGAATAGGGGTAAAACATTATAAACTTCATGCCGCATGCTTCATTTCGAGTTCGAAATTTTTTCGGATGAATAGTGTGTTGCAATTTTCTATATAAGGCCATAAATTTCACTTTTGCAAAACATTTAGGGTTCTAAACCTTAGCCGCCGGCTTCATTTCAATGGCCGAAAAAATCTCTTCATCCTCCTCGTTTTTCTTCAAATCTACACATTAATTCGAGAAATCTCCAACTAGAAAAATGTTAAACTCAACGAGATCTTTCGATCCAACGGTGGAGATCGTATTTAATGAAGCAGATCGACCACAAATTGGCCTCAAAGGGCACACGTTCGGGCTCAGTTTTCATGAAGGCGGGACGATCGAGTTTCACGTGAACGAGGGCGGTGGTGCACGGCAAGGTGAGCTTCGATGTGATGTCGTTGGATCGTCGTCGAAGTGGATGATGAGGTCGCAAAAATTCATGAACAAATGGCGGCAATGGGTTCACATACGCATGTTTTGCTAGGTTAGGAAGAACATCTCACGCGCGACCATGATCTAGTGAAGCCCAATCAATGGTTGAGATGCAATTTAGGGTTAGAAAATAAAAAGAAAATTGAAATTATTATACTTAAATTCGTTCAATCTTTAAAATACTATAACTTTTTGATACGAGGTCTGTTTCGCACGAAACGAATTGCGTTAGGTTCGTATGGACGAACACTACGCGAAGGAACTAGCTTGGAGTTGATTGGACTAGTGTGAATTTTGGATAAAATTAAACGCGCGTTTAATTTTATTCGGAATAAAACGTTTAAACCGCTATTGGAAGCAATGTGAGTATAACTCACTCAATCTGACTCACTTATATTTTTATACAAGTGAGAATAAATATTATTTATGATGATTGATGATTTTTAGAATGATATATGATATATTGGTTGATATTTGGATATATACCTGCCTAGTGGAGCAGATGACCCTATACGTTCCCGTGTATGAGCGGATGACCCTTTGTACGCCGTCTGCCTTGAAGCATACATTGTACACATATTCTAATATGTATATTTGTTGTAGGCGATAGGTTGGAGGGATCCAACTGGATTCCTCACCAGTATTGATTTATCTACAGATATTGTTATATATTCTGTTACCATATGATATATGATGTTTTGGTTGATGTGATTGATTATTTGGTGCTGTTGCAGCATTGGGCGTATTTTTGGAATTTTAAAATGTTAAAGTGATGATTTTCAAATTTAAAAGGATTTTAAAGTGATTTTGGAAATAAACATTTTATGAATTTTTGAATTGTAATGGAATTGAATTTATTTTGAATATATAAATATTATAATTTTTATGTTATAAAAATTATGATCTCTGTGAAATATAGTAAATTATGATTTTTGAAATATGAAATAAACTATTTTGTAAAATAGTTTAAATGGAGATTTTTGAAGTTATAATAAACGGTGTATATATATATAAGATTTATAAAATTGATATTTTATAAGTCAAAGTGTTAGAATTATAAAGGAGTTTTATAAATGTTAAAATGAAGTTATAAATGGATTTATAAGTGAACAAGATTTACGAATTCCGAAGTTATAAAATGAATGAATTTGTGAAATAAAAGATTTATAAGTAATTGACTTAAAATTTGGATTGGGCACTTAAATGAGATGTAAATGGAATTGGTAAATAAAAGGAATTTATAACTTGAAGTTTTTATAGAATATAAAAGGAATTTATAAACATTGTTTTATAAATCCGAAATCAATTGATTGGATAAGTTAAATATAGAAGTATATTAAAGGAATTATATCCATAATTTTAGACAGTGGATAATCCTTTAATTAAATTTTCAATAGTGACGAATTTGTAAAAGAAATATGTCCATGATTTTTGACAGTGAATTATCCTTTAAATTAAATATTGAAATAATATTAAATTTGGTAAACGATTTATATTCACGATTTTGGACAATGAATAATATATTAAAGAAATGTTTTGGGAGGTGGTATTTTAAATGGAATAAAATGGTTTAAAAGATGTTTTAAAATGTGTTAAGTATCTAAATCATAGATTTCAACATTCATTGTTGAAATAGACGTTTTCGAGAAGTTAGTAAATGATGGACTATAACACTGTTGTTATAGTAAATGATTTTCGAAAGGAAATGTTTTTTATAGTATTTGAGATTTATGTATCTATTTTAATTTCGAATCCCTATACTATTGATTTTGTGTTGTAGTAACGATGTTTTACGTAACATTCATTTTGACCCAATAAATGTGTTTAAAGAGAATGTTTTCCTTAAAGAATAAAATATATACTTAATCATTATTTAAGTATATGTAATATTTTCTAAGTGTTGAAAATAAATAGATTTGTGAATTACTTAGTATTAAATAAGTATATGGAAATGTTTTTCAATATAGGAAGTTGAAATGTTTTGCGATTATATCTTTTTAAAGATAATTTGAAGTGGATATTTGGCAAGTGATTTAATTAATAAAAGATTAATTAAAAAGGCCCAGCGATTGTTATGGTGCTGAATATTTTTTTGTTTCTTTTAATAGTTAAATAACCAACTATCAAATTTGGCCAAAATTTTAGTTCCCCGACTTGATGTGGAAACTATTTAGTCGTACACTTAGTACATAGCCTTCCGTATAGGCTTGATTATCGTTTGTGTTGAGGATGTTGATTCGTATAGTGCGGAGTATTACTCCAATCTATCGAGCTTCCTTCTTGGCTCGAAGGATAGAAAATTGAAAGTTGAAGACGTGATAAGTCTATGAGGCTTAGTTTTTGTGTGAGGTTGAGAAACGCTTTTGCATTATTGGTGCAAAGAGACCGAGATCGGTTTATCCGAAAACCACTTCGAACCAACGTATATGCGACGATTATGCAGGTTGCTTGTGATGATATTGATATTCCGGATTTTCATATTGGGGGACTGCTTGTTGATCGTTTGAGGTTAAAATCCCAATATACATCCAGTAGAAATGGTCTCTTTATTATGAAATATCCAATGCAAGGACCATTCGCTACTAATCCTAGAGATTTCCCGACAGGATGTGGTAGGAAAGTACCTTCGCTTTGTCCTGTTCCTGGACAACATGTATGGATGTTTGTCTGACATTGCATTTCTAACGATTACATACATTGGTTTTTACAAACGTACATCAATGGTGGCGGAGAAGGCAACTTCTCTTAGCTTAACACCCTCCTTGAGACATATGAGCTTAAGGGTTGTATTTTTATGGAAGGCAATTAGTAGTCAACGGAAATGGTCGTATGGCATTCAAAGTGATGTGATATGTGATTGTAAAAGGTAATCGTTATCTCTAGCCTCATCAACCGGAAATGACCAAAATAGGGTTAGATGCGAAAAGGCTAAGTGGGTCATTCCTAAGTAGAATATGATCATCCTCTTCCAGATATATCTTTACACGCTATGACGTCGTGTACTTGATTATTGTGGTTTGTATGCTTCGAGGGCCCTCGGTAAAGGTCGGTAACGAACGGAGGATGACATATTCGGTACCATCTAGTTATAGAGGGGGGCCGGTCTTGTGTTGGTAGAGAAACTTTGTGATGGTTTCTCGGTACATTCTTCTAGACATATACTGCAGGAAGGTAGTCCCTTCACCTGGTCATTTGTATGAAAATCCAAACTCCACTACATCCCTGCCATTTTGATTGTATTACCCAATTGGGCTATATGCTATGTAACAATTTCGGCTATGATTAATATTATTTGTATATAGTAGACACTACTATAATATAAGAGGATTTGGTATGAAATGTTTTAGTTATCGTAAGATAAAAACATGTCCGTGTTTATGTGTGGACTTCTCTTACGAGATACCTTTCTTTTGATAAAGAAAAAGTTTGGTAATTTAATAAATTCAGTTGAATGTGTTTCTCACGCTGGTTTACCAGACTGGTCCGAGCATTCTTCCCTTTCAATGCTCAGGTCAGACCGAGTATATTTACAGATTCAGTTTTGGTGCTTTTGGCGCTTCAGCTGGAGAGCCGAGGATCTTCATTTTCGTACATCCGTATTTGGTTGATTATCCTCTGCATTGTTGCTTAGTTGTTTATATTATCAGCAATTGTGAGGGCATGTTATTATAACTGTTCAAGCCGATAACTATTGATTGATTGTTGGACTCCGATTTGTGCATGTATATATACAGTTTCTGTTTTGTAAAGATCATTGATATAATATTATATATTTTCTGCCGTGATGTGAGATTTTGTATTGTTCTGTTTGGTTCTATCTTCCCTCTTTCTTCTATTTTCTTCTTCTCTCTTCTTTTCATTCTCTTGACTTTCCGTCACTCGGTGCTTTTTGGGTCGGGCACGTGTGGATAATTGTCGATTCAAAGGGTAAGGATTTGCGGGTCGTCACAATTTGAGTTTGAATCATTCAAACTGAGACTATGCCGTGAATTTGACTGGGCCAGTGGGTCTGCGAGGCCAAAGGTGGCTTGGGAAGATGGTCGGAGGTGGACAGTTAGTCGTCGCCGGCGTGTGCACGTGCACGATGGGGTTTGTGTGCTGGTCGAAAGCAAAGAGAAAAGGAAGAAGGAAAGAAAAGGGGAAGGAGGGAAGAGCAGTAGAAATGAAGAGAGGCAGGTTGTCTTGTTTTTGGGTTTAGGCCGATGGGCCGGTCTTGTTTTTTTTTAATTGCATAAAACCTATAAAATATAAAACCTATAAACTTCTAAATATGATATGTTATGAATGTTTTCACCCAAAACCTATAAACTTTTAAACATCTATTTCCTTTATATCTATTTCTGTGATTCTGTGATTTGTTTTTAGTTCTTTCTTTATATTTATTTCTTTCCTACCTGTTTCTTTCTCTATTATGACTTGTCTTTCGATAGAACGAAAAGCAGATCGTCACATTTGGTATCAAAGCGCTAGTTTGAGTGAATACCTAGGTTTTTGGATTAATATCCATCTTGAGAGAGCGTATTTGTAAATCTGAATATATACACACACACATATACATATATACACCGCCCTGATTATTGGGTTACTATGTCCAGGTAGTCAACAATGAGTACAAGGGGAAGGCGAGGCAGAGAAGCAAGTAGCACAACAACCATTAGTGGAAGAACCCCTAATATAGGAGATGGCAGAGTAGTTGTTGAGGCCGTAGCTCTAGTACAGCCTCGAGTAAACTTTGCAACTCTATGCAAGGACTTTATGAATCTTGGAGGAAAACCCTTTAATTGAAAAATTCTTCAAAAAAAACTGTTTATGATTTATTAAAATTAATAATTTAAATGAAAAAAATTTCAAAATTTTTCTTAACTTTTCATTCATGATCTTAGAATTTTTGAAAATTTGAATTTTCAATAATATATTATTTTATATTTAATAATTATTGACAAAATCAATGTATCTGTTTTTAAAAATAATATTTCAACTTTGAAATATCTCTAGATTTTTCTAAGCTCTGTTTTATGATCTTAGATTTTCGAAAATTGTAAAATTTGAATTTTCATCAATAGATTATTTTATGCTTATTATTTATGAATGAAAACATTATTTTATTCATAATATATACAAATTAAAGTACTAAAATTATTATGTTTGCAAAACTTAGTTAATTTTGAATTATTAATAATTTTTAATAATTTTTCTCTCTCTTTCTATATATATATATATATTTATAAATATTTCATGTTCACATATTATGTATAATGTATTTATACATACATATGTGTGCGCATATATATTTTGTAATACATATATGTGCACATATTTGGACAACATACATGACATACAAAATGAGCTAATATGTCTTTTGCGTTGTAAATCCAAACGTCTACATATGAGCATATTATACCTTTCATGCATTATTATGTTACACTTGCACACACACACACACACAGATTTATATATGATACATTCATGTATAAACTAAATCAAATAAAATTAATTTCAAATCTTAATATATTTGAACTTAAATAAAATAAATGATTTTATTTAAATGAAAATTAGAAATGTTCTAATTCAGTTAGACTTCATAGGCCCAATAAAAGATCCAATAGGGTAAAAAAATTGAAATTCACCCATAACTCCCGCCGTGGGTTGGTCCCGTTCCAACAATGGTATCAGAACCCAATCGCCTATGTGGTCTAAATTAGTCATGTTAGAGCTAACTTAATAAGCTTGCCTACTTATTTTGGTGTCTGGAAAGGTAATGTCTAGGACTGAAATTGGGTAATCAAGTATCATATCCTACTTGGTTACCGGCCTATTTGATAGGCATCTCATATGAAGTGCCTATTAAATAGACGTGAACTTTAAACATCTATTTAATATGCACTTGACTTCGAAAGACTATTAAATAAGAGTTGGGATCACGTTTGAATTGATCTCTGAATATAACATTGAATATAAAGTTGAATTGCAACTGTTGGGGAGCTTCTTCATTTTGATGATGAACATAAAGGTTGAGTGGGCAGCTTTTGGAGATGCTCTAAATGAGAAGGAAAATATTTGAGCTTATAGATGATATAAATTCATGAAATTTGTATATTTGACAACATTCAAACATACATATTTTACTATATACGAATTTACAAACAATCTGTTAAAAGATTATACATTAAAAGGATTCAAATGTGTTATCGCATGCATAAGAACAATGTACATCTGAATGAATGTTAATCCATGCATTAGAAATGTGTTCTCATGCTACTCTAAAAAACTACTTTGGAATCTCTGATAATGCTTTAGCTATCACATATTTATACATTGGACAAACTACGCTCTCTACTCCAGATCTCATACCATCAGAACCCTTTAAAATGTTAATTCAACCCACAATACACCTGGAACATCTTTGAATGTGATCTTGAAGATGCCTAACTAGAAATTCTCCACATCTAACCTCTCTTTAAGAATTTGATTGAGAACTTATGTTTCCTTAGCACAAGAGAGTATGGTCCTCTTTTAATTCTAAAGGTGATAATCTCATGATGTGGAAAGCTATATCAAACTCATTACACACTTCAAACTTTGTATTAAAGAAAAAAATTATGTAGAATTTTTTTTAACTATATCTCATGCACTTATAATTAAAGGGAGACATTAACACTTATATAAATCGTTCTATAGATGATCAAATAACATATATAAAATGGTATATAACATAAAATTGGAATTATACCTTAAAGGCATAGCCTTGACTACATCTTGATTAGAGAAATCTTCTAGATATGAAAGAATCGATCACTTGATATTGATACAATCAAGTGCACCATTTTTTTTATTATATTTTGATGTTGTTTGTACTATATATACTTGGCTATGGAGTAGAGTGGGTAGGAGCTCCTAGCCAAGAGATGGAGGGAGGAATAGTACCATGAAAAATGAGGTTGGTTGGTTTATACAGAGAGAGAGGGAGATAAATTCTCCACCTTTTACCTCTCTTTTTTTTACCAAGTTATCAAATCTACATCTAAAATTCGAAACCCCTTACCCTCTCTCTCTATGATCGACCTAAAATTGAACCCCTAAGTGGGCTAATAATTGTAAACCAATTTAATAACTAATTTTGTTTAAATCACATTTAAATGTGTATCGTTATCGTATATCAATACACACATATATAACTTTTATATGCACATCTAATTAATTACCAATGACACCTAGAATATTACTAATAGCATCTATAACATCAAATATATAAGTAATACATATTACATAAATATTAACCAATTTAATAAATTTATAACATCTTTTAAACTAATTGAATCGTGTGGTGTTTCGCGACATGCAGATGTAAATTTAGTTAGTGGTTAATATGGAACATTTCAAATACTAATGTTCGCATATCACCTTAGCTAGTGATGTGACAGTTTGGTTGAATTTATTTCTAATATATCTACGTTGGTAAAATCAACGAATATTCACGCCAATTATGTTTGTCAACATTATATCACATAGGATTCATCAAAGTTAGTTTAAGTCAATATTCCAATATCATCCACATTCAACTCGATTAACAAAGTCCTTAGTTTAAAAATAACTTCTATTATTAATTGTACTACGCTGGTTAGATATTTTGACTTTGAATTGACTACAATTGATCATTGATACTAATATCATATAACCAAGGAGACGAATTCACTACTAAATAATGTTTCACTTCTAATGTTTCAACTCAGACACAATTATAGTCGCTCGATGATCGTTATGCCTTGATTTAACTATTATCAAAGTGGAGTATCCCCATTAAAGCTCAATAATATTCTCAAGTTAAGGGAACTGTGTAACATCATCATTTTAAGATTTTCTATTTAACCTAGTTGCTATTGACCAACAGGAAACTTCCACGTGAGTTATTCCATGGTTATCCAATAACTATCAGTACATAACCCCTTGGTGTCCCTAGCAACCATGCGTAAAACGCTGCCCAACATTGGATAATATTACAGACTCTGGTATCAAAGGATGTATCGATATCCTTTCTTAAAACATCGTGACTAGTAATATTTAAAATAATATGTGTTTCTATGCTGTGATAATTTTTTCATGATTACAACTAATTGTAACTATTATCATATATAAATTAGTTAAGAATTTTCTATTTATATACTTTAATTTAATTACTTAATTAATTATATCACTATGTATCAAAACTATATAATAGAAATCAAATACTTTTATTGTGAAAAAGGTTGGTTATATAGTAAGATATATGTAACAAATAACATAATCTCACCTAGAGCATACGTCTAACTGTCTTAATAACAGCTAACCCTAACAGACTTGCTAAAGAAAGATTTTTTCAAGTGGAATGATAGTGCCACTCATGCCTTTGATCATTTGAAACATTGCCTCTTAAATCCTCCATTCTTAACCACGCCAGACTTTAATAAGAAGTCTATAGTTAAATGTGATGCTAATGGATTTGTAGGAATTTTCCTCTTTCAAGAAAATAAACTTGCTGCATTTTTAAGTAAAGAACTACAAGGAAGGAAATTGAATATATCCACATATAAAAAAGAGTTATTAGCACTAATCCTAACCATAAAAGGTGGTCTCAGTGTCTACTGGGCAATTTATCATTTGAATAGATCAACAAAGCCTTAAGTGTCTTTTGTCTCAAAGGCTGCACACTGGAATACAATGGAAGTGGTTGGCCAAATTGTGCGATTTTGACAACTTGGTTGGATATATAAATGATAAGGAAAATATAGTGGAAGATACATTATTTTGGAGGGAAGCAGAACTTGATAGTTCTAATCAGCTACGCATGATAATTTCACAAGTTCGGGCTACCTAGATACAAGAGTTAAAGAAACCCTAGTTCAGTCCAACTTTTATTCTGACTTAACCAAAAAATTAGAGGAAGGGGACCAGAGTACCAACAAGTATGAATTAATTGATGGTTTGATATTACTTAAGGGTAAGATATTCATTGACCATCGCAACTCTGAATTAACAATGATCCTCATTGATTAATTTCATTCAACCTCACTCGGTGATCATTCTAGCTTAAAGGAACAATGAATTTTTTTTTAAGATTTTCTTTTATTGTAAAAAATTAATAAAACAAGTGAAACAATTTCTCAAAAAATGTGAAATATGATAGGGCAATAAGGTTAAAAATATCAACATCCTGGGTATATTACAACCTCTCCCCATACCAGAAATGATTTGATCAAATATCACCATAGATTTCATTGCTTGTCTCCTACATCCAAAATATACTAATTTATGTATATGTTGATAGACTATCCAAATATATCCACGTTTTCCTTTGGTTCATCCTTATACATCAAGATAAGTTGCACAATTCTTTTTCAATGGAATGTTCAAGTTGAATAGTCTACCCACTTCCATTATTAGTGACAAGGATTATTAGTGACAAGGATTTTTTTATTTACAAGCACATTTTGGTAAGCGCCGTTCAAATTATAGGTATAATTCACTAAAAATGAACTCAGCCTACCATCCTTAAAATCAATGGGGAAACTGAGATCACAAACAAAATTATAGAAGAGTACTTAAGATGCTTCATATGCCATAAACCATGTGAATGATCCAAATAGCTAACTCTTGCTGAAAATTGGTACAATACTGCTTGGAAATTTGTTAGAAATGAATGAGTTAGTGAAGAGATTGGGGAAGAAGAAAGCATTATACGAAGTTCCACATCGGGGAATATTTGTACCAATTCTTATACACTACAATCCAACATAGTACACCAAACAAAAGGAGAATGAGGACAAAGTGTGGAAGGGATGAGGCTATGTGGAATGTAGGCCTTCATATTAATATTAATATGTCAAAGATAGGGCCTTGGGCCTTGGGGATCTTGGGGTCTCGTGATTAAATGGGCCACAGACTACCTGTGGGCCTGCATGCGCCAAAACGGCAATTTTTGATTGGATGTGCCTGTTCGTTTGAACAGTAACCAGATGCGGCCATTTTCTTCCAGATGCACGTATACAATGGTCACTGCTGTTGGTTTAAGGGTCGCAACCTTTCCAACAGTCACGACCGTTCCGAATAGGCACCTCCTCCATCCTACAAATAGGCGGCCAGAATCCAAGAATTGATCATTCAATTTATTCTCAAATTCTATTTCTTCTTCCTGCAAAATCTTTGTTTTAGTTACTGTAATCTCTTCAGTTCATCGACGCTCCGTCTGCAACCACCACGCTGCGGGGCTGGTCCGTTTCAGTCTGGGAAACAAATTGCTAACACCTGTGAACTACGTACGACGACAATATTGTTTCAAGGAAACAATTTCTACTGGACTCGGACATTTTAATCGGTAATACCTTTCAAACTGATCTAGTTACGCATTTTGGTGTCGCAATTTCTCAAAATTAATTGATAAATTAGTGAAAATTTTCGCCCTTGCTATTTCTGCGTTATTTTGTAACTGTTACTAAAGTTACAATTGGTTTCGTAACACTTTTTGGTAGTTACGAATAACATTCTTGAAACAATATTGCTTTTTGTAGACGACGATGTATCCAAATAGCAACAACAGTAATGCTGCACAAACATAGAAGATGACAAACGCTCAGCCGACACCTCTGCTTTCGACAATGGCACTGTCTCATGGAGAAAGGCCAGAAAATTTCAACGGGACGAACTTCAAGCGTTGGCAACAGAAGATGCTATTTTATCTAACAACATTAGGCCTTGCCAAGTTTCTAACCAAAGATGCTCTTGAAGTTGTCGAACTCGAACCCGATCCAATCAAAGTGGAGTCCGCAAATGTCTGAAAAAATTCGGGCTTTATGTGTAAAAACCATATTCTTAATGGTCTGGATAATAGCCTCTACAATGTCTATTGTACTGTTGCAACATCCAAGGAACTCTGGACGGCCTTGGACAGAAAAGTACAAAACTGAAGATGCAGGCATGAAGAAATTCATCGCTGGAAAATTTCTCGACTTCAAAATGGTAGATTCAAAGACTGTGATCAACCAGACTCAAGAACTACAACTGATCATCCGTCAACTGCAAGATGAAGGGATGATACTTAGCGAATCTTTCCAGGTTGCCGCAACCATTGAGAAACTTCCTCCATCATGGAAGGACTTCAAAAATTACCTTAAGAATAAGCGTAAGGAAATGACAATGGAAGAACTCATAATCCGTCTGCGAATTGAGGAAGATAATAGAAATTCTGAGAAAAAGATCTCTCAGAATATGGCTTCCAAAGCAAATGTTGTTGAGTCAGATAAACCTAACAAGAGAAAACGTGAGAATGCGCCTCAGAAGTCAAAGAAGAAATTTCAGGGTTCTTGCCATAACCGTGGAAATAAGGGACATAAAGCAGCCGAATGTCACGCTCCCAAAAAGAAGAAATCAGAAGCAAATACGGCTGAAGTTACAGATGGCATTTCTAATATGGAGTTACGTGCACTAATATCAGAATGTAACCTTGTTGGTAATTCAAAGGAATGGTTTGTAGACACAGGTGCCACTCGACACATATGTTTTAATAAGTGGATGTTTACAACCTATAAAACTGCAACTGATGATGAACAACTTTTCATAGGCAATTCATCTGCATCAAAGGTCGAAGGCAAGGGAAAAGTTGTGCTGAAACTAACTTCTGGAAAAGAGCTTACTTCGAGTGATGTTCTTCACGTTCCAGAAATTCGTAAGAATTTGATATCAAGGTCCTTGTTTAGCAAGCATGGTTTCAAATTAACCTTTGTAGCCGATAAGTTTTTATCATCAAAGAATAGAGTGTATGTAGGTAGAGGATATGTATGTGATGGTTTATTCAAAGCAAATGTAACAACTATTGTACCAAACACTGATATGAATAAAAGTGAATCTTCTGCTTATATTGTTGACTCTTATAACATATGGCATTCTAGATTAGGGCATGTGAATTTTGATACACTACGAAAAATGATTAATCTTGAATGTATACCAAAATGTATAATAGACTCCAACTATAAATGTTAAATTTGTGCAGAAGCAAAATTGACAAGAACCTCGTTTCATCGTGTTGAACGAGAAAATGAACCTCTAGACCTTATACACACTAATGTATGTGATTTGAAAATGTGTCAAACTAGAGGTGGAAAAAGATATTTCATTGCGTTTATTGATGATTGTGCTAGGTACTGCTATGTGTATCTCCTTAGAAGCAAGGATGAAGCATTCGATATGTTTAAACAGTATAAAGCAGAAGTTGAGAATCAACTCAACAGGAAAATTAAAGCTTTTAGAAGTGATAGAGGAGGAGAATATGAATTTCATTTTGAGGAATTCTGCATTGAGAACGGTATTATACACCAATAAGAGCACCATATTCACCTCAATCCAACGGTATAGCCGAACGGAAAAATAGAACTCTTAAAGAAATGATGAATGCTTTATTAATCAGTTATGGCTTGCCAGATAACTTTTGAGGAGAAGCTATTCTTTCGGCAAACCATATTTTAAATAAAATACCACGAAAGAAAACATTCAAATCTCCTCATGAACTTTGGAAAAATAGACCGGCATCCTACAAATACTTAAAAGTGTGGGGGGTCTTGCCAAAGTAGAGATACCTAAACCAAAGAAGGTCAAAATTGGACCAAAAACAATCGATTGTGTATTCATTGGATATGCATAAAACAGTGCTGCTTATTGATTTCTAGTACACAAATCTGAAATTGACGATATTCATGAAAATACCATCATCGTATCGAGAAATGCAAGATTTTTTGAAAATATATTCCCTTTAAAACAGTGCACTGACAATGATACTCAAAAGAGACCAAGAGAAGCTGAATCTACTGATTCTCTTGAGAATACTGAACATAATAAACTTCGACAAACTTGTGCCGATCAACAAGTGGGGGAACCAAGAAGGAGCAAAAGGTCAAGGACCTCTGGGACCTTTGGACCAGATTTCTACACTTTTATGTTGGAAGATGATCCATTGACATACAAACAAGCTATGTCCTCCAGCGATGCCCCTTACTGAAAAGAGGCTATTAACAATGAGATTGAATCCATTATGGCTAACCATACCTGGGAGTTAGCTGATTTGCCTCAAGGATGTAAGACCTTAGGTAATAAATGGATATTTAAAAAGAAATTTAAACCCGATGGTTCAATAGACAAGTACAAAGCTCGTCTTGTAGTCCAATGATTCAGACAAAAGGAAAACCTGGACTATTTTGATACATATTCACTTGTGACGAGAATAACATCAATTAGAATGCTTGTCGCAATCGCATCCATACTTTATTTTTAAATACATTAAATGGATGTAAAAACTACATTTTTGAATGGTGAGCTAGAGGAAGAAATATATATGAAGCAACCTGAAGGGTTTCTTTGCTCCGGAAATGAGAATAAAGTATGCAAATTAATATAGTCGCTTTATGGCCTTAAACAAGCTCCAAAGCAATGACATGAGAAATTTGATGAAACTATGTTGTTAAATGGATTCACAATAAATGAATCAGATAAATGTGTCTACATAAAATACACACATGTTGGATATGTCATTGTTTGTCTTTATGTTGATGACTTACTAATCTTAGGCAACAACAAGGCCATAATAACATCTACAAAGAATATGTTATCCTCTAGATTCGTTATGAAAGACCGAGGATTGACTGATGTGATATTGGGTGTCAAAATTTTGAGAATACCACAAGGATATGCATTATCCCAATCACATTACATCAGTAAGATACTTGAAAAATTCAAGTAATATAATATAACTATTGCAAAATCACAAGTAGATATGAAGCAAAATTGGTTAAAGAACACTGGTGATGGTATCTACCAGCTTGAATACTTTCGTATACTAGGAAGTATCATGTATGTTATGAACTGCACTAGGCCAGATATCACATACGCTATTAGTAAACTGAGTAGATTTACCAGAAATCCTGGTAAACATCATTGGAAAGTGATAATCAGAGTTCTAGGATACCTAAAGTATACGCAGAACTATGGTCTACGCTATACAAACTATCCTTCAACATTGGAAGGATACAGTGATGCTAATTGGATAACTGATTCACAAGATACAAAATCTACAAGTGGATACGTGTTCACATTAGGAAATGGAGCAATATCATGGAAATCATCCAAACAGACTTGTATAGTTAGATCTACGATGGAATCAGATTTTATTGTGTTGAATATGCGCTTATATGATTTTTGTTTGATGATAATAAACATATATACATTCGTTTAAATGTATTTGATAATATACTATTCATTTTCACAGATTAAATAAATATTTGCTGAATAAAATAAATAACACAGAATTTGAATTCAAACGAATATTTTATTCAAATAAATATTTATTACAATTTTGAATAGTATACAAATTCAAGCTCTCACTATTCACTATACAACTTTGATACAATTTCAATTACATCACTATTTTACATCAGCACCTCACTACATATCACTCACACTCGTATTTATCTTCAACTGCATTCAAGTTTGAATCCAGCATCTGAGCAATCTGCAAAAATATAAACTAACGCAGCAAAATTGAAAATAAAATATTTTTGCGATATAAAATAAAACGTGAATTTTGAAAATGATATTTGCCTCGGTTATTTGGGTTGTTCGTCATCATTTAAATTTGAATTCATCATACACGAACAACTTGTGACATACATAGTATATTACTGTATATGCCACAAGGCCGTGCACGCCGATATATACACTTGATTGATTTACAGGGACAGGCAAGCACAGGTCAAACCCAAATGAAAAACCGAGTTCAACTCACGTGCAATATATTCAAAATCACGACACGAGCACAAGGTCAAACCCAAGTTTTGAAACTGGGTTCAACACAAGGCAACGTCAAGTCCAGACAATACAGTATGAACAAGCCAAAATGAAGTTGTACAAGTACAGTCAAGAAAGCAGCTCAAGTCATCAAGTTCAAGTCAGACCACTGTAATAAGGCAGTAGTGTACATAGATACAACTACAACAATGACCAAAAGTGTACAGCAATGCAAGTAAAGATGACACAAATTCAAGCAAATGCAACAAAGATGCAAGCTGCAGCATACCAGTGACATGAATGCAGTGTACAACAATGGAACATGACTATCATGGTACAATTCAAAGCTCAAGTTCAATCCCAAAGGAAACTCAACAGTACGGTGAAGTACAAAGCAACTACAACATATGCAGTGAAGCAAGAATATAGCAGCAATGTACATGTACCAATGATACAAGAGAAGTGAACAACAATGCAACAGTGTGGAAGTTAAACAGTGATGAAGCTGGAAATACAAAGACCAGCTACTCAATGCAATACAACAATCAGATGGTCAGAGCCATAGCGAACAGAGGCATCAATATGGTAACACAAATGCAACTCGACAAGCAGCAAGCACAAACTGCAGTGGACAGCAAAGACCACATGCCACAATATCGAGTACATGAAGATGGCATCCCACAATATCCAAACAACAGCAAGAATATGAATGCAAGCAATACACTACAATATGCAGTGATACAATGAAACATTTTCAACATTGCAGCAGTGTGCAACTCGATATCAAATGAAGAATATGGACTGCAACATGAATTCTTAACTGCAAGTTCAAACCAAAACACAAGTGTGGCAAATGCAAACTGTGGTGAAGCAACAAAGATGAACCAGACAGTGATACAAGTTCGAACAATGCTTAGTGCACAGCAGGTATAACAAAGTCACAGGCCATAATGAAGACTGAATGAAATGCACAGCATGTATTGTTGAATATGTGTTACAGTGGTGATGCAAGTGCTAACCAGAATGAAGTCCAATAAAACTTCAACAAAGACTCAAGCTACAGTGCATAATGGTCAACACAGTAAGCAATGAAGCAACAAGGTCAGAGAACCAAGCAACAATATGCACAGGTGAATCAAGTGAATCATAATGAAGCAGTGCAACATCTTCCATCAACACACTCAAGTGACTCAACAATGCAACAAGGTGATATGCAAACAACATAACAGTATGCAAGCTCGAGCACAAGAACATGACAGCAAACAGAAGTGCACAGCAACAGTAAGGCAATGCACAAATACAGGTGAATCAAGTGACCAACATACTACAGTGACATCAAAACATGGCAGTAGGGATGTAATTGCTGTGAACAACAAGAGGGATGCAAGCATCAAGCTGCAGTTTTCAAAACGTGTAACCAAGTCAAAGCAAGTGATAACCAAACATCTCAAATTCAAGGCATCGAGTCAGGTCAGAGAAATTCACGGAGCCAGGATTGAACATAAATTCAAAGCCGTCAATTTTAAACCAAGTCAACCAAGAAATAATAAGAATAATTCGCATATGAATTAGTCAAGATAAATCGCAATCATCCAAGCATAAACGATCGGCAGAGATAAAATCAAATATATTTTTGTGCGAACGAAAATCTAGGGTTACAAACCCTATATAAGAAAATCATCATCGGCAATCTTATGATCAGAGTTCGAATACTAAAATTAAAAAGTAACGAAGCATAAATTCGTACCAGAAGCAAAAATCGAACTCATCGAAGTAGCCAGTGAAAGCAACAAGATTCGATCGAGCAAGGCAACTCTTATTCAACCAGAGATTCGATCAAATCTAATAGGCGCTTCGAAAAAAGCCCTAATTTTTAATCAGAAAGAAAGAACGAAGGAAGCCGCCATATTTTCTCACAAAGGACTGAGCGAATAGAAGTGGATCGGGTCACATAAAATAAAGAAAAGGGGACGGCTTGAATAATATAAAAGGATTCTTGTTTATATTAAGGGCTATCTACTTTTTATGTTTGTGTTTTCTTTTAATTTCAAAATTCTCTTTTAAACCGTGGTAATTTTCTAGTCGTGTGACTAGGGTACAAACTACAGTGTGTAGTTTGAGAATTCGCAACTCAGTAGTTGAGCTGTGGTCAGGGTTTTGAGCGTAGAGTTAGATTAGTCAATAGCGGGTATAGCGAGTTTACGTGTGTAAGCGAGGGCCTATCTAATTTCTAGTAGAAACCTTGGGGGCAGCACGTAGGCAGGTTTTTGCCGAAGCTGGGTAAATTCTGTGTTGTTCTGTCCTGTTATTTATATTCTGCTATATCTGTGCTGCTATTCTGTGATCCGTGTTAATATTAATTAACTTCTGCAATTAAGTTTTTATAATTTACACTATCACCCTATTCACCCCCCCCTCTAGGGTGAAATCGATCCTACAAGTGGTATCAGAGCTAGGAATAGAAGTCAACATTTGTTTTAAAATTCTATTTTTTAAAAAAAAAATCAGTTTTTGTTTAGAAATTTGAATTTTTAAAAATGGCTTCTTTTAATAATGCTTTTGCAGAAGGTCAATCCATAGTTAGACCACCAATGTTCAATGGTGAATATGCTTTTTGGAAAAATAGGATGAATTTTTTTTTGAAAACCATTGACGCTTGGGATATTGTTGAGACAGGTTATAGAATACCAACTATAACTGTAGATGATCAGGAAATAGAGAAACCAAAGGAACAATGGACAGAACTAGAAAATAAATTACAGAATACTAATGTCAAAGCTATGAATTCTATTATTTGTTCATTAGATCAATTTGAATTTAATCGTGTCTCACATTGTCTAACTGCGCAGGAAATATGGCACATATTAGAAGTAACTCACGAAGGAACATCTCAAGTCAAAGAATCTCGCCTTGCCATGCTAAGCAGCGAATACGAGAACTTTACAATGGCGAAAGAAGAAAATGTTAAAGAGATGTACGGACGACTTTCCAACATCGTATACAAATCAAAAGCTCTCGGAAAAACATACACTGAATTGGAAATAGTCCGTAAAATTCTCAGAGTCCTTCCACGAAGCTTTGAAGCAAAAGTAACTGCCATTCAAGAATCGAAAGATTTAAAACAACTCAAAGTCGAAGAACTCATCGGAAATCTCACCACTTATGAGCTAGAAATGAAATTCAAGGAAGAGCGTGAAGGTGGTGATACTCGAAAGAAATCAATAGCTCTCAAAGGAACAACTGAAAGTGATGATGAGAATGATGACAATGATGATGGAGCAGTAGAGCTAGCGCTACTAATAAAGAAATTCAAAAAGTGGAATCGCAAATACGGAAATCCAGCTCGAAATCATGAATTGAAAAGCAGAATAGGCAAAGCACTAGACAACCCAGAAGATCAGAAAATCATATGTTACAAATGCAACAAACCCGGTCATATCAAGCCACAATGTCCTCAAAAACGATCAAATCAAGGAAAGAAACTAAAGAAGAAAAGCTTTGCGGCTACTTGGGATGAAACTGACGAAGATGAAAGTGATAACACCGAGAGTGAGAATGAAAAAGCAAACATGTGCCTTCATGGTGAAGTTACAGACAGTGATGACGACGAGCCAAGCGAGGTATCAAAACTCACTCATTCTGAATTACTAATTTATTTCCATGAAGTAAATGGCTGTTATGAACGACTTAGGGAAAAATATGCTAAACTTGAATCTCAAAAGGATACTTTGATAGAATGCAATAAACAACTTGATCAATTAGTTAAGAACTATCAATGTAGAATTCCTAAGTGTGATAAGTGTCCAACATTCGAAGAAGAAATTAAAAAATCGGAAATCAATATAAAATCACTTGAAAATGAAATTCTGACTTTAAAAGAGAATGAAAATACTAGGAGAGAGAATTCTATTAAAAAGTGCACACAGTTGTTAAACGAAAATGAATCTCTCAAATCACAAGTCCAACAATTGTCAACGACTTTAGATAAATTTTCAAAAAGTGAAAAATCGTTGAATATGCTATTAGGGAAGCAAACTGTTAATACGGTTAGACAAGGACTTGGATATAATAATTCGAAAATTGTTGAAAACAAGATTAATCAAGTTAATTCTATGTGCACAATTTGTAGAAAATGTGGACACAGTCATAATAATTGTTGGTATAGACCCAAACATGTGAAAACTATACCGATTTGGGTTTCAAAAGGCACAAATATAAAATCTCTCAAAGTTAAACAAATCTGGGTGCCAAAGGGAACAATTATAAATAGTTTTGGGTCTACACAAAATTATTTTTCAAAATTTTCTGCCACTAACAACCATGGACCTATAAAAACAAATAGGTCACTAAACTCTCTTCTCGTGTAGGTATGCTGGCAGGCTAAGGAACAACAGCAATGGTACTTGGATTCTGGCTGTTCCAGGCACATGACAGGCGATAAATCGAAGTTCCTTAGCCTAGAAAAGTACAAAGGTGGCAGAGTCACAATGGGGAACACTGACAAGTGTAAAATTGTCGGTAAAGGTAAAGTAGGTAACAATACATTTACCTTGAATGACGTTTTATATGTTGAAAATCTGCACCACAATTTGATATCAATCAGCCAGCTATGTGATAAAGGTATGAATGTTATCTTTGATTCTGACATGTGCAAAATTGTTGACAAATCATCAAAAGAAATCTTATTTTCAGGAAAAAGGAAAGGTAATATATATTCTCTATCTTTTGATGATCTCATCCTCTCTAAATGTTTGGTAGCTAAGGATATAGAAGTGAATTTATGGCATAGACGTTTAGGGCATGCTAGTATGAACTTATTAAACAAATTAAAAAGGAAAAGTTTGGTAAGAGGGTTGCCATCACATGAGTTTGAAACTGAAAACATCTGTAAAGCATGTACTTTGGGAAAACTTAGAAAATCATCGTTTCATGCCAAAAACAATGTAAGCACTTCTAGAGTTCTTGAACTAATTCGTATGGATCTATTTGGACCTAATGACATTGCTAGCTTAGGAGGTAAGAAATATTGCTTTGTGTTAGTTGATGATTACTCAAGATATACATGGGTATACTTCTTAGCTAAAAAATCAGAAACTTTTTCATACTTCACAAGATTCGCAAAATTTGTGCAAAATGAAAAAGAAGTCTCTATTGTTTCGTTAAGAAGTGATCATGGTGGAGAATTTGAAAATTATGAATTTGAAACTTTCTGTGATGATAGCGGAATCAAACATGAGTTCTCTGCACCACGTACTCCACAACAAAATGGGGTAGTTGAGAGAAAGAATCGAACTTTACAAGAATTGGCTAGGTCTATGTTAAATGAATATGAACTACCTCTGCATCTCTAGGCAGAAGCTGTAAATACAGCATGTTATGTAATGGATAGAGTTATCATCAGACCGATTCTTAACAAAACCCCCTATGAGCTATGGTTCAACAAAAAACCAAACATCGCTTACTTCAAAGTGTTTGGATGTCCTTGCTATATTCTTAATACAGGTGATTAGTTAGGAAAATTTGAAGCAAAGGCTGATGATGGCATCTTCATGGGTTACTCTTCGAGAAGCAAAGCTTATAGAGTCTACAACAAAAAGACTAAAACAATCGTAGAGTCAATCAATGTGAAATTTGATGAAGGCATTGACGAACAGGATACATCCAAAAGCAACGTTGAAGAGGAGAAAGAAAAAGATGAATTTGAAAAACCAAAAGAAACTGCTGATGCTAGAGAAACTACCACAACTCAAGAAGTCCGAAGAAATCTGGATCCAGAAAAGCTGAAATACAAAACAGACCATCCACTAGAATTGGTAATTGGAAACCCTATAGCAGGGAACTTGTCAACAAATTTGGATTGAAAGATGCTAAACCAGCAAGAACTCCCATGAGTGCAACACTTAAACTTGACAAAGATGAAAAGGGTAAGACGGTTGATCAAAAGCAGTACAGAGGTATGATTGGATCACTCCTTTATCTTACCGCCTCTAGACCTGACATCATGTTTTCTGTCTGCTTATGTGCGCGTTTTCAATCTAACCCAAAAGAATCTCATTTAAAAGCTGTTAAAAGAATTATAAGATATTTATTGCACACCCCACGGTTTGGTCTTTGGTATCCATCAAATGATAATTTTGAACTGAAAGGTTTTTCAGATGCTGATTATGCTGGAAATTTGGTTGATAGAAAAAGTACTAGTGGAGCATGTTTTATGTTAGGACATTCATTAGTTGCATGGTCGAGTAGAAAACAAAATTGTATAGCATTATCCACAACAGAGGCAGAGTATATTGCTTTGAGCGGTTGCTCTGCTCAAATCTTATGGATGATACAAACTTTGCATGACTATGGCCTAAATTTTAAACGTGTACCACTAATGTGTGATAGCAAAAGCGCAATTGATCTCACAAATAATCCTGTACATCATTCGCGAACAAAACATATAGATGTAAGACATCATTTTATTAGAGATCATATTTCCAAAGAAAATATCTGCATAAATTTTATTTCAACTGATTCTCAATTGGCAGACATCTTTACAAAACCCCTACCAGAAAATAGTTTTTGTAAACTACGACTCAGTCTAGGTGTTTTAGAAATTTGCTGATTATTTAACATTTTTTTTCCCTACAAATCATTGAAAAGAAAAATAGTGATTGAAAAAGTGATGAGTGCTGATATTGATTATATATTATAACTCAAGAAAGTATAATTAGAAAATTTCTTTAGAAATGTAAACAAGAGTTATAAAACTTTTTGTTGGTAAAAATTCCATGACCATCTCTATACCTATCATATTTCTATCAACCATCACTCATCAAAATTCTATATAGTTTGTCGATATGTGGTACTTTAAACAGGAATCGTTCGTTTTTCATTTTTTTAAATAATAATAAAAAAAAAATTAATAACAATAAATAAATACCAAAGTATTCACTCTCATTTAAAAGTCCTCACGGTTATGCATGGGTGAATTACTTGGAATTTGTTATGTGCTTCCATGCTCATTTAAAAGTCCTCACGGTTATGCATGTATGGAACACATATCAAAAGTTGATTTTTTTTTAAAAAAATAAACAAGTTGATTCTAATCCCATTTAAAAGTCCTCACGGTTATGCGTGGTTAGAAGATACTTGAATTCATTTTTCTAAAATAAATTTGGAATACTACTAATCTCATTTAAAAGTCCTAACGGTTATGCATGATTAGTAGATATTCAAATTCCTGATATAAAAATACCACAAATAGACACAATTGTATGGTTTTATATGATGACATCATCTCCATCATTCTAAAAGTGGAATATGCGCCTAACAAAAATTTTATGATTTTTGTTTGATTTTTTTATTGAAATTTGATATTTATATTAAATTGAGTTTTAATGTTGAATTGATATCGATTACTTTATCTCTATTTTCTCTAACACTATTATTCTTTTGCTGATAACAAAAGGGGGAGAGAAAAGTTAAGATTTTGTCAAATAAAATCTAGCAAAGGTCAAATAATTTTCCATTTTGCATCTAGACTCTTTTGCATATTTTATTTGTATGCATATATGTAGGGGGAGTTTTGTGTAGAGAGGAAGCAATTAAATAGGGGGAGCAATTAGAGCATATCAATGATCAAATACATTTAACATATTCAAAATCTTAAATATATGTTTGTTATCATCAAAAGGGGGAGATTGTTGAATATGCGCTTATATGATTTTTGTTTGATGATAATAAACATATATACATTCGTTTAAATGTATTTGATAATATACTATTTATTTTCACAGATTAAATAAATATTTGCTGAATAAAATAAATAACACAGAATTTGAATTCAAACGAATATTTTATTCAAATAAATATTTATTACAATTTTGAATAGTATACAAATTCAAGCTCTCACTATTCACTATACAACTTTGATACAATTTCAATTACATCACTATTTTACATCAGCACCTCACTACATATCACTCATACTCGTATTTATCTTCAACTGCATTCAAGTTTGAATCCAGCATCTGAGCAATCTGCAAAAATATAAACTAACGCAGTAAAATTGAAAATAAAATATTTTTGCGATATAAAATAAAACGTGAATTTTGAAAATGATATTTGCCTCAGTTATTTGGGTTGTTCGTCATCATTTAAATTTGAATTCATCATACACGAACAACTTGTGACATACACAGTATATTACTGTATATGCCACAAGGCCGTGCACGCCGATATATACACTTGATTGATTTACAGGGACAGGCAAGCACAGGTCAAACCCAAATGAAAAACCGAGTTCAACTCACGTGCAATATATTCAAAATCACGACACGAGCACAAGGTCAAACCCAAGTTTTGAAACTGGGTTCAACACAAGGCAACGTCAAGTCCAGACAATACAGTATGAACAAGCCAAAATGAAGTTGTACAAGTACAGTCAAGAAAGCAGCTCAAGTCATCAAGTTCAAGTCAGACCACTGTAATAAGGCAGTAGTGTACATAGATACAACAACAACAATGACCAAAAGTGTACAGCAATGCAAGTAAAGATGACACAAATTCAAGCAAATGCAACAAAGATGCAAGCTGCAGCATACCAGTGACATGAATGCAGTGTACAACAATGGAACATGACTATCATGGTACAATTCAAAGCTCAAGTTCAATCCCAAAGGAAACTCAACAGTACGGTGAAGTACAAAGCAACTACAACATATGCAGTGAAGCAAGAATATAGCAGCAATGTACATGTACCAATGATACAAGAGAAGTGAACAACAATGCAACAGTGTGGAAGTTAAACAGTGATGAAGCTGGAAATACAAAGACCAGCTACTCAATGCAATACAACAATCAGATGGTCAGAGCCATAGCGAACAGAGGCATCAATATGGTAACACAAATGCAACTCGACAAGCAGCAAGCACAAACTGCAGTGGACAGCAAAGACCACATGCCACAATATCGAGTACATGAAGATGGCATCCCACAATATCCAAACAACAGCAAGAATATGAATGCAAGCAATACACTACAATATGCAGTGATACAATGAAACATTTTCAACATTGCAGCAGTGTGCAACTCGATATCAAATGAAGAATATGGACTGCAACATGAATTCTTAACTGCAAGTTCAAACCAAAACACAAGTGTGGCAAATGCAAACTGTGGTGAAGCAACAAAGATGAACCAGACAGTGATACAAGTTCGAACAATGCTTAGTGCACAGCAGGTATAACAAAGTCACAGGCCATAATGAAGACTGAATGAAATGCACAGCATGTATTGTTGAATATGTGTTACAGTGGTGATGCAAGTGCTAACCAGAATGAAGTCCAATAAAACTTCAACAAAGACTCAAGCTACAGTGCATAATGGTCAACACAGTAAGCAATGAAGCAACAAGGTCAGAGAACCAAGCAACAATATGCACAGGTGAATCAAGTGAATCATAATGAAGCAGTGCAACATCTTCCATCAACACACTCAAGTGACTCAACAATGCAACAAGGTGATATGCAAACAACATAACAGTATGCAAGCTCGAGCACAAGAACATGACAGCAAACAGAAGTGCACAGCAACAGTAAGGCAATGCACAAATACAGGTGAATCAAGTGACCAACATACTACAGTGACATCAAAACATGGCAGTAGGGATGTAATTGCTGTGAACAACAAGAGGGATGCAAGCATCAAGCTGCAGTTTTCAAAACGTGTAACCAAGTCAAAGCAAGTGATAACCAAACATCTCAAATTCAAGGCATCGAGTCAGGTCAGAGAAATTCACGGAGCCAGGATTGAACATAAATTCAAAGCCGTCAATTTTAAACCAAGTCAACCAAGAAATAATAAGAATAATTCGCATATGAATTAGTCAAGATAAATCGCAATCATCCAAGCATAAACGATCGGCAGAGATAAAATCAAATATATTTTTGTGCGAACGAAAATCTAGGGTTACAAACCCTATATAAGAAAATCATCATCGGCAATCTTATGATCAGAGTTCGAATACTAAAATTAAAAAGTAACGAAGCATAAATTCGTACCAGAAGCAAAAATTGAACTCATCGAAGTAGCCAGTGAAAGCAACGAGATTCGATCGAGCAAGGCAACTCTTATTCAACTAGAGATTCGATCAAATCTAATAGGCGCTTCGAAAAAAGCCCTAATTTTTAATCAGGAAGAAAGAACGAAGGAAGCCGCCATATTTTCTCACAAAGGACTGAGCGAATAGAAGTGGATCGGGTCACATAAAATAAAGAAAAGGGGACGGCTTGAATAATATAAAAGGATTCTTGTTTATATTAAGGGCTATCTACTTTTTATGTTTGTGTTTTCTTTTAATTTCAAAATTCTCTTTTAAACCGTGGTAATTTTCTAGTCGTGTGACTAGGGTACAAACTACAGTGTGTAGTTTGAGAATTCGCAACTCAGTAGTTGAGTTGTGGTCAGGGTTTTGAGCGTAGAGTTAGATTAGTCAATAGCGGGTATAGCGAGTTTACGTGTGTAAGCGAGGGACTATCTAATTTCTAGTAGAAACCTTGGGGGCAGCACGTAGGCAGGTTTTTGCCGAAGCTGGGTAAATTCTGTGTTGTTCTGTCCTGTTATTTATATTCTGCTATATCTGTGCTGCTATTCTGTGATCCGTGTTAATATTAATTAACTTCTGCAATTAAGTTTTTATAATTTACACTATCACCATATTCACCCCCCCTCTAGGGTGAAATCGATCCTACATATTGCACTAAATAAGACTACATAAGAAGCAGACTGGCTTCAAAGATTCTTGGAAGACATTCCAAATTAGAGCAAACCTGTGCCTCCAATATGTATGCATTGTGATAGTCAATCAGCAATTGGAAGAGCTAATAGTATACTATACAATGGTAAATCTAGGCATATTCGTCGTAGACATAAAATAATAAGACAACTTCTCTCTAATGGAGTTATCACTATAGACTACATAAGGTCTAAAGATAACATAGCGGATCCACTAACAAAAGGCTTGCCAAGAGAGAAAGTTCAAACCTTATCGATGGGAATGGGGTTAAGGCCCATAGAAAAGTTTTTTTTAATGGAAACCCTACCTAGTTGGCTGAAGATCCCAAGATCTAGGTTCAAAGGGAAAACTAAGTTTAAGATAAATTTGACGGCACTGTTACACACATACCATTCCTATGATAGAGTCAGTGCTTTATTTGTTGGAAAATAGGATAAGTACTGATACTTTTAATGATGTCTGTACTTGAGGAATTGTGAATACCCTTTACAAAATCACCTACGTAAGTGCGAAGGTGCCGCTTCAAAGAGAACTATGAGGCCAAATTCTCTAAGCACTTATGAGACCAGGCAGGTGTTCAAAGCAAAAACGAACACATACAAAGAACGAAGGATTATAAAAAACATTTGTCGTGTGTTATCTATTGTAGAATTACACAAAATGCTTACAGTTCAAGGACATTGTATGTCTACTTATTCGCCTGTAATTCAAATAGGTAAATGCTAGGAAAGTTCAAGGGACCTGTGCTACTTTAACCGATACGATAAATAGTTCGTGAAACTAAGAACAACTGCTCATTAATGTGGGGGATTGTTAGAAAAGAATGAGTTGGTGGAGAGATTGGGGAAGAAGAAAGCATTATACAAAGTCCCACATCGAGGAATATTTGTACCAATTCCTCTATATATACTATAATCCAACATAAAATATTAAACAAAAGGAGAATGAGGGCAAAGCGTGGAAGGGATGAGGCTATGTGGCATGTAGGCCTTCGTATTAATATTAATATGTCAAAGATAGGGCCTTGGGCCTTGGGGCTCTTGGCGTCTCGTGATTAAATGGGCCACAGACTACCGCGTGGGCCTGCATGCGCCAAAACGGCTATTTTCGATCGGATGTGTCTGTTCGTTTGAACGGTAACCAGATACGGCCATTTTCTTCCAAACGCGCGCACACAACGGTCACTGCTGTTGGTTTAAGGGTCACAACCTTTCCAACAGTCTTGACCGCTCCGAATAGGCACCTCCTCCAGCCTATAAATAGGCGGCCATAATCCAAGAATTAATCATTCAATTTATTCTCAAATTCTATTTCTTCTTCTTGCAAAATCTCTGTTCTAGTTACTGTAGTCTCTTCAGTTCGTCGATGCTCCGTCTGCAATCACCACGCTGTGGGCCTGGTCCGTTTCATCCTGCGAAACAAATTGCTAACGCCCGTGAACTATGTACGACGGTAATATTTTTTCAAGGAAAGAGTTTCTACTGGACTCAGACATTTTAATCGGTAATACCTTTCATACTGATCTAGTTACGCATTTTGGTGTCGCAATTTCTCAAAATTAATTGACAAATTAGTGACAATTTTTGCCCTTGCTATTTCTGCATTATTTTGTAACTATTACTAAAGTTAAAATTGGTTACGTAACACTTTTCGGTAGTTGCGAATACCAAAATTTTCCACTAACATTACATGGTTTCAAGTAGTTTATAGTATTCCTCCTCCTTGCTTTCTTATGTGCTTGACACTGCTAAAGTCCAACAACTAGAAGAAGAGTTATTCTCTAGAGATATTGTACTTCAGTTTTGAAGGATGACTTGATGCTTGCAAGGGAAATAATGAAAAAATCAACAGGTGTTAGGAGAACTGGTAGGAGCTTTAATATTAGAGATTTGATTTACTTGAAGTCGCGGCCCTATAGACAAGTCTATGCTATAACTCAAAAAACACAAACTCTCACAAAAGTCCGATGGCCCGTGGAGGAGAAAATTAGGGAAGTGGCATACAAACTAAAATACATGTTGAAGTAAAGATACATCCATTCTGCCAAATATCTTAATTAAAGAAAAGAATTATCATTGGAGTTATCATTCAAGAAGATTTTCCAACTTACATTGAAGAACTTGTTAGAGAACCCAAAAGAATATTAGATATAATGATAGTCCCTAAAGACAACAAACTCATTGTTCAAATTCTGGTTAAGTGGAAAAACGACCAAAGGAAGAGACTACTTAGGAAGAATATTGGGAAGTGGTTAAGAAAGTACCCACTTTGGACCTTGGGACAAGATCCAATTTTCAAGAACGAGGGAAATATAACAGGCTCAAGCTTGAATTCCTTTCAAAAATGCATGAAAATCAAAGTCTACAGGATTCTAGCCATAGATCACAAGAAGTGGTGTCGAACACAATCAGAGGTGGAGTACTAGGAGATGTTGGCATAACTACTTCAATTAATGAAGAAGATCAGGCCTGAGAATGCTTATAAAGTTAGTGTGTTAGTTGTACACGCACAATATGCACATTATGATAATAACATGATCGATAAAAGTTTATTTATATGCCTGAGAAAAAAAAATATTTCAATTTTTGACCTCGTCTAAAATTTGTTACAAAAATAGAGCTCGTTTTCATTAGTACAAGGTTTACATTTGCACAATTTTAAAGTGCACAAGTACTAATTTATAGTTTGTACTTGTGCACTTTAAAATTGCGCAGTACAAATTATTTTCTAGAAAATTTGTGCTTGCACAAATTTAAAATGCAAAATGCCAAATAGTGAAAAAGACGCTTACTTTTGTAATAAGTTTTGAATGAGCCTAAAGGTTGAAATAGATTTTTTTTTCGTTGTGTCTAAATGTAAAATTTATCATAGTGTGATTTGTATTTTGTATTGATTTAAAGCTTGTCTTAGTAGTGAGCACTGTGATTGCATGTATAAATAAGGTAGGTTGATGCATGTAAATGTTTCTAAGCATTTTCATCATGATAAAGCCCTAATTTTCTTTCTTTTATCTTTTTACATTTTTTGTGTGCACTTCTTCCTTCTCTCCATCACTTCTTCTCCAATCTTATTCATGTCTAACTTCTCACCCATTCTTCTCTTACTTTCGAATCATCTCACTTTTGAACATCTTCCCACTTCCTTTCTTCTTTTTGCTACCTTTCTTGAATTATTTTATAAAAAAATCTAGCAAACCCATTTCAAACACTTTAACTTCATCATGGCTAAGCCTAAATACCAAACCCTATAAAGAGGGTCCACCAAAATCTCTTCCAATGTGTATTGGATTATTTTTGGTTTTGTGACAACTTCCTTCATGTTATTTGGTTTTGAAAAAATGTTAGTATGTTATTGTGATCCTTCGATTATTAAGCCTATAACTGGAGCACCTTCCAGATTGACTGAAACTTAAGTGATTAAAAATATTCCATATGATAATTAAAATGTGTTGTTTTATGATTGAGATTATGAGTTTAATTATCCAATAATATTATAATTCAAGCGAGTTTAAGAGTTTAAGTATACTAGTAAACTTTATTTAACCTTTTTATATTAAAGGGCTATATGATCCGAAGATCATACAACCATACTATATATATAATATAATAAAAGGTACAAGAGTTCCAGATGGCACAAGGCCTACATAAGTACAATAACCGCCAATATGTCTGGCCGATAGCAAAGTAGATGTTAAAGAATAAATTCACTAAACCCAAAAGTGATTAGGAAATAAGGCTAGTTAATGAGAGGCCTTGAAGAAGTCTTTCGAAGTCATTAATTCGAAGAGGATTTCCATAACACTTCTTTGTTATTTTTGACATAATCGGAGTCATACAAATAATTCAACGACCGATGTATTATCCAAAAACCAGTTCAAAGTGCAGTATGCTACATAAAGATCAATTCAAAGCTCAACATCATTTAAGTCATAAATAACTAGTTTGAATCAAATCAAATATGCTATGTTATGCTTATGTTTAATTTCCAATTCTTATGCGTACAAAGTCAAATAGTACAATAGGCTCTAAAAATTCAAAAATCAATTTAGGGTTATAAGGCTTTGAATTAAGGAAAGAGGGAGAGAAAATGAAAATCCATCTCCCAAATGGTACACCTAGGATTGCATTCATAGAAATTGGGAGGTAGAACTTCAGTGCTCTTTAGCCCTGGTGTCCTTGGGAGTGTTGGTGGAAAGGACTTCAGCAACATCGAAATTGCTATGTTCCAAGTCTCCTTTTTCTCCTATAGTGAATATATACATTTTATGGCATCGGTGGCTTTCACCACGAGGATCGACGCCCTTTGAATGGATGATGATACGGAAGTATTGATGACTTTGTGGATATTGATGGTGCCCACCATCAACATTGCTTCATATGAATGCGCAAAGCCTTCGATATACTATATAAAGAGGACATGAGGGGTGATCCCTATCGACGCGCAATGTAACTTTGTACCCTTTTGACATCCTTGAAGAACGACACTTTCTAGGTACTTATGAAATGCAGCATTCCTTCTTTCTAGCTGACGGATGGTGATACCGATGAGTTGTGAAGAGGTGTTGTGTAGAGTATATGAAATTGATGGTCCTCATGATTAACGACGAGCTTGCTATGAAAACTATTGTTGAACAGTGTCGCATTACATCAATGAGATGTGTCATAAGTTACTTCAACTTTCATTGATGGCTTACGAAGTGGATTGTGTCTAGCTTCTTTGCTTCCTTGCGATATTATGTGTATACTGACATTTGATGAAGGTCGGTCTCCTATCTCTTCGACCCTAATCCGTAAGTGCTTCGCTGGTCATATTTCTTTGATGGTATTCATTGTAGTCAACATGACCAAAGAGAAGCATCCTATTGTGAGTGACGATGCCATACCATATCTCTCTTCGTACGTTTTTGAAGTCATCATTTTTAATGATGAAGTGTTGCATCCTACTTCTTCGATGTTGTTCTATCATTATGCTGATGTGCTTATGTACATCACTTAGTCAATCTTTGACTTTTTTTGGGTCGAAGTCCCTTGTCAACGATTATGGTAGTAGCATTGACCCCTAGCGTAGAGGAGCTTTGGTTTTTCAATCCAACAGCATCGATGACGTCCTTTCCTTCCTTTTGGCTTTCCCATGCTAATCTTAACCACTCATTTGTTAATAATCGGATAGCTCTCGTATGCATGTTCCTTCTATAAATACGCGGGCTTCTTCCCCCTTTTCTTTTACCTATAATTTAGAAAGAGAACTCGAACAAGAACCAAGCTTCGAAATTCACTTGCAAATCAGAGCTCCTTGAAAACAATTATTTTTTACTAACGTATGGTCTCGCCTACTCAAATTACAAATTGGTTTTTCACGATTTTCGTACTGAAATCAGAATTAGGTTTTTATCCGAATTTTGCTGTTATTGAATTGGCGATTGGATTCAATCATCTGATTCTAATTCTTAATTTTTTCTATACAAAATTTCAATTAGTAATTCTATCAATGTTTAACAATAGTATCGCTTTATTAATTTTAGTCTGAAAGGTTACTTAGGAATAGTGATTTAGAAATTTGGGGATTTTTCACTTTTTATAGGTTTGGTTCGAATCTTATTGTCTGTGGATTAAAGTTTGGATTATACTTTAAAATTTTAATATTCATCAATCTAAGCTAATGGTGAATTTAAGTTAGACTAATAATAGATTTTTATAACTAATTGGTGTAAACATTTCAACAAACATGTTATAGGTCAGTTTGCGGAAATGATAATTTATCTGATCCACGACCTGTTATTGAACAACCTCGGTGACACTCATAGCTTTACTAAGGTGGATGAAGTTAATATCGCTTACCATCTTATTAGTCCACTAACGAATGTTTTTAGCATTAAACTTTTGCATTATAGATGATGTGCTAACGATAAAAATAGTCTTAACATCATTTTCATCATAACAACATTGACCATTCTCGATGATGTTATACTTGTTGTATTTAATAAAGCCTTATGTCATTGTGTTTCCTCACTAGTTAAAAGTCTTTATATTGCAAGTAATAGAAACGAAGCAACTCGTTTGAAGTCATGTGCACCAGTAATTTTAGTAATATTATTTGTGGGTTAATCAAAGCTAACAGTGTCGAAGCCCTCCCACACCTTGTCGACTAAGTCAAAGTATGGTGACCCTTGATTGAGAGTTTAGAGGTCGCTAGTAATGTTTGCAATGGTTAGGTGCGATGTTAATAACTTCGGCGCCAATCAAGGATGAAGTCGCTCGTCTTCAACATTGTCTAAAAAAATGCAGCTTAACGACAACGACCTTATTGCGTTCCTTTACTTATTATCAATCACTCTTCATATTGCAAATAGAATTTTATACAACATTACCACTCTCGTTACCATTACTCTTAACATATTATAAATTATTTATCCTATAATCATGTTTTTAATTCACGTCATCACTGTTACAATGTCGAATTTTGGTGTTTTGATTATGACAACTTCATAAGTAAATTTATCTTTTAGATCTAACTAAATTTGCAGGAGAAGATATTATTTTTCACTCGAGAAATATTCTAACAATTTGAAGACCATATTTCAGATTGAAGCTTGAGAAAAGTATTAAGTTTAAGGTCTGAGTTTAGATGTAGATAGATGTTAAAATCTCTCTAAAGTGGTGTGTGTGTGTGTGTGTATGCACTCAAAATAACATCTATCTACATCTAAAGTTAGATGTAGACAGATGTAGATAGATGTTAATAACTGCATTCAACCGGCTGAATGACCCTTGTCAACTGACTTAATCCTGTGCATGTTAAAAAAAAAAATATTCAGCCAGCCGACTTAGAATATTCAGACAGGTGAACTGTACCATTTTTGCACTATTTCTTTGCTGCTTTGATTTTTAATCGATTCAACTGGTTGAGTTGCTCCATTCAGATGGTTGAATCTTCATAACGGCTAGTTTTTCAAGAGATACTTCATTTTAATGAATAGATACAACTCTTGATTCATGAGTTGCTTGCACATCTTTTTATGGCTATCTTTCATGAAAGAATAAGACTTTTAATCTCTATGAATAGCCATGAATTCCATTGTTTTGATAACTAGTTCTTATTCTTATTTTTAAACTATCGTGTTATTTGAACGCTAAGCATTCAATACTTATAAACTTCATTCGGATCACTTGTTCATTCAAGAATACTTCACTAGTGATCTAATAAACTTCCAGTCTTCACAAATTACATGATATACCACAAAGGAGAAGATTATAGGAAGGGTGTACTTTAAAGACTTATAAGTGCTATTAAAAGAGCACATTCAGTTAGATAATTTTCTATTTTATTGAAGTTATGTTCGGTTGCTCAAGCGATTGAAGTCCTATTCTGTTGTTTAGTCGGTTGAAGTCCTATTCGGTTGCTCGGGTAGTGTAATATATTTCTTCCGGGTTAAGTGAGGGTTGATAGTTAAATTCCAAGAGTCTGGGACTGGATGTAGAATGGGAAGTTCAAACCAGTATAAAATCTCTGGTGTCATTTACTTTATTACTTTACTTTTACATTTACATTCTGCATAAGTAGATAGTTTATTTAATATTTCATATTGTGTGATAATTAATCACTTTCATTTGGTATCAGAGCGGGTCATCATAAAACCGTAACAAAGTTTTTGATAACCAAGTAATATGGAAAATACTACTTGATCTAGTTTCATTGAAGGTCAATCCTTTGCACACCCATCGCTATTTAATGGTTTTAATTATAATTATTGGTCTACTCGCATGAGAATTTATATGTAGGAAAATGGATATGACATTTGGAATATAACTCAAGAAGAATGTTAGATGCTACCTCAAATGCAAAAGCCATGAATATGCTATTATGTGCTTTAGATAAAAATGAATTTAATAGAGTTAGCATATGTACAACAGCTTAAGAAATTTGGCAAACTCTTAAAGTCACACATGAAGGTACTAACAAAGTTAAACAAAGCAAGATTTCTATGCTTAAAAACCAGTTCCAGAATTTTAGAATGAAGCGAGATGAAACTATAAATGAAATGTATTCTAGGTCTCAAGATATATATCATTCACGTTTGGTTTTAGGAGAAAAATACATAGATTTTGATATTGTTTCAAAAATCCTCAACTCTTTAATGGGTGAATGGGAATGGAATGAATTGGCAATTGAAGAAGCTAATGACATTTCAACCATAAAACCAAAAGAGTTGGCAGGAAATCTAATGTCATATGAAGTAAATTTGCAGGCAAAAAGGGATCAACCTTAAGACAGAAAGACCATAACATTCCAAGCTAAACAAGAAGATGAAAATGATATGGTTTTTATTGCTAAGAACTTTAAGAAATTTTTAAAAATTTAAAAGAACAAGAAATTTGAAAACAACAGGAGAGACAACAATAACAAACAATCATCTTCAATTCTAGAGTGCTTTGAATGTCATAAAAAGGGGCATATAAGGATCGCAAAAAGAAAAGAAATAATTAAAAAAGAAAAAAATGAAAGATTTAGAAAGAAACAATCTTATGCTATTACTTGGGATGAATTTGAATCTTCCTCCTCATCAGACAGTGACACTGATAGTGACTCCGAACAAGCCAGCGTGTGCTTTATGACTTCAACTGACAAAGTAAGTGATCTAATCTTTAAAGATTTAGTTGATATAAACTCGGAGTTATTAGATAAACTAAAAGAAGTTAAAAGAAGATATAAAGATGCTTTAGAAAAACTAAAGGGATTGAAGTAGAAATTGATATGCTCAAAGATGAAAAGAAAATCTTAGAAGAACTTTTCAAAACATAAGATTCTTTGTCTAATATATCTTCTCAACTCACTATGCCATCAAATGATATTGAAGTTCAAAAAGAAAAGAATATGAGATTAGTTGCAGAAAATCATGATATAAAATCTAATGTTAAAATTCTTTAATTAGACAATACCAGTCTCAAAACCAAGTTAGAAAACATTACCAACAATATTTCTAGTTTTAATAAAGGAAGAGAAAATATTTCTGGAATTATTAAAAATTCACAAGCCATTTCAAATAAATATGGGATTAGAATATAATAAGAAGGCAAAAATTCCTAGAAATAATAGTTATTTATATACAAACTTTGAAAAGAAAGATAATACTTTGGTAAAACCTGTTTTAAAAGAATTTAATCATTTAAAATCTATTAAGATTTGGGTTCCAAAGTAAAAAAATTGTGTAATTAGAAATAAGTATATTAAGACTATTGTGGATACAGTTCATAAAAATAAAAAAATTACTTATAAAGGGAATTCTAAATTCTGGATTTGGTTTCCTAAGACCTAGTGTAACGACCCACCTTTCGTTCCACAGAAAGACGCATCATTATTAAGAAAGAAAGAGGTAGAAATAGAATAGATAGAAGGAAGAACTCAACAATATCAGAATCTCACAGCGGAACGGAACAAAATATAATATACAACATGATTATTACATAGTCATTTACATATCAGAGTTACACAGATATAACAACATAAAATAGACAGTCATAAAAGTCTGTCTATTATGCATCTCAAAAACATCATCACAGAGATATAACACAATGGAAACACTATATATCTACAAACGCTGAAGCCTCATGCTCCATCTCTCCTCCATAATCCGTCAAAGCTAACCTGAATCCCTTGGTTACTCGTAAAATTTTTAGTACCCAAGAGTTTAAGAAAAATTGAATAAACTCCGGGTCAGACATGGGTCTAGTGTGAGTAATAGGGTTAAAGTTGCTTAACTTTTGAAAACCTTTGAAACAAAAAGTATCACGTAAGACTTCCCACACATAAACATGGGTAAGTTTCTACCTTACGCTAACCAAAACATTTGATAGGAAATCTAGTGATATTATAATAGGGTCCAGGGTTTTCAAGTAAATAGAAAATAGCCGAAATTATTACATTCATTAAATTCCATCTAGTAGCCACAAAAGTGGGTAATACAATCGAAACCGTAAGGGCTCGTAGGAAGAATGAATTTCCATCAATGGCAAGGCTACTATGGTACCGCCCATCACAATACGTGGCCTAGATCAATGTACCGAAGATCCACCCTAAATCCCCTACAACACAAGGTCGGAACCATCACTTACTGGACAGTCCCGAATAAGAAAACCCTAGATGTTGTAGCTATTCAACCGCCCACACAGCCGAATAAAAAGGGAATCTAGACAGGGGTAAATCTTATCCTACTTGGGTGCTACCCACTTAGCCTTGCTGCACCTTCCCTATTTTAGCCATTCCCGGTAGATGTGGCTTGAAGCTACGATTACCTTTATAGAACATAACTATCTTAGAATGCTCATCGTCTTCCTGACGATGTGCTGAAAGCATTCAATCCATACAAGTTCGTTCTGAGTTCGAATGAAACCGAAGGCATTATCTCGTTACACTCATATTTGAATCACCCTCAGATTTAACAACAATAACCCTTGCACTCTGAAACTCCATTTCGAACCTGAAAGCACTATCTTCGTTATACTCGTATTGGAATCACCCTTAAAGTTTTTAACGACAAATAGTTCTTACACTTCGAGTCTTCAACTTGATCTTCACTTGAGTTCATGACCTAATGTTTAACTTGGATCGATGTGGTTTTCGGATAATCAAATTTGATCACCGATCCCGGTCTCATTGAAATCCAAACGTATCTTAAAGGCCAAGTTGTTTAAAAGTTTAAACAATTTAATTCAATTCAATACTTGAATTCACACAGCATTAACACAGATAAATATCACACATTTATCATTGATATAACCAATATCATATCATAGAATGTCACAGCATATCATCCAATAGATATCATCAAAATCAGACATTCTTCTCAAACAATCATCCAAAACAGGAATTTATTAGTCCATATCATAATTAATCACCTAATCCTGCTTAATCAAACATCAATTAATTACAATTATTTAATTAATTAATCACTCCTAGATTACCTTATCTATCAATCAATTAATCTCTAATCATAGATTAATTATCCTTCAATTATCAATAATAATCCTTAATTATTAATTAATCTCTTTTAATACAAAGTAATCAATCCTTAATTACTTTATAATCAATTAACTAACCTTAATTAACCGATTAATTATCCATCAACTATTGATTAATAACCTTAATTATTAATCAATACTTCTTAATACAAATTAATTAATCCATAATTATTCTTATAATTAATTAATTAGTCATTAATTAATTAATTAATTATCTCTTAATTATTAATAAATAAACCTAATTATTAATTAACAACCTTAATTACAAATTAATTGATCCATAATTATCAGTTAATCAATCCTTAATTACAAGTTAACCCATCCTTAATTAACAGTTAATCAATCCTTAATTATCATTTGATTAATCCTCAATCACCATTGATTAATCAATTAATTATCATTTAACAAATTCTTAATTAATCTTTAATTATAGATTAGTTATCCTTTAATTATTAATTAATAAAATCCTAATTATTAATTAATAAAACTTAATTACAAATTAAACCCTTCTTAATTATTAGTTAAGTAACCTTAATTAATTAATTAACTACTCATTAATCACTTAATTAATCAATCTTAATCACTTGATTAATTAAGTCATAATTACACTTTATTACTTTATTAATTAAGCTCTAATCATTAATCAATAATCTTCATTATCTAATTAATGATCTTTAATTACGTATTAATTAATCTTTAAATTAATTAACTTTTAATCCTTAATCATTCATTAATCAAGTAAATTAATTACCCTTAATTAATTTCTTAATTAATCCTTTATAATTAATTAAATTAATTAATTATACTTAATTTCCTTTAATTAATTTAATTAATATCAAGACATTAAAACCTTAATTAAGATAAAACATTATCTTGTTAATGCCTTTATTAACATTAACATAATTACACCATTTATCTTTAAAATTATCTTTACTTAATTAAATCATTAATTAAGTTTAAATATAAATAATTATTTATCTTGATAAATTAAAGTTATAAAAACATAACTTTAAAATAATTTAAAACATTTATCAATTAATAGTTTTTTAAAAGCTATTTTCAATTTGAATTTAATAACTTATGTTTTTATATAAACTTTTAAAATTAATATAAAACAAATCTTACTTTATTTAAAAACTTTATTCATAAATTCTTTTATATCCAAAATAATTTCAAGATATAAATTCTTTTTAAATTTCATGTTTAAATTCAAATTTCAAATTCAAATTCAATTTAAATTCAATTTAAAATCAAATCAAATTTTACAAATGCATGAAAATAATACATTAGAAATGACAACGTACAAGTGCATGAAAAAAATACATTAGAAATGCAGCAACCCCAAGAGGCAATTTTTTCATCTGTTGAAAACTTGCTTGCATCACCTAAAAGTACTACTACAGGGTTATTTGGTACTGCTTCAACACTTATACAAAGCAATGCAACTAATGCTACCTTTTCTGAAGCACCATCTGTCCTTTCCAAACATTCTTTGGGAGGGAGCCAATGCAGTGAGTATACCAATGATGATATAAATTCTTCCTTGCCATTGTCGTTAAACTCGGCATATCGATCTTTGAATACAAAATCAACCAACACTATTGACACAACAAATCCGACAATTATTCTCTAGCAAAACTTCACTTCTCCTCAACAGCCATCATCATGTTCAAATTCATACATGCACAGTGTGCACGTGCACGAAAGTATCAACCTCGTTTGACCCCATGCAACCTCCAACATCGTCAACCCTCCTCAATCCAACTCTCCAGAATCTAACTTCAGTATCCTCAACAATGCCACTGAAAATTATTCAACTGTTCATCCTCCCCCAAAAAAAATCTTGCCATCGCTGATTAATACACCACTGTTAGCTATTTCTTCCCCTCAAAAATCTAAAATAACTAAGAACCTTACTCTCTTTCCACACAACACCAGTGCCTCGAACATGGTCCTTCGAAGCAAGAAATCCATCTCCCCACATGAAAATTCGTCTGTTCAATGATGCAAAACATTGGAGCTTGGAATGTCAGGGGGGCACACCATGAAACCAAACTATCCCAATGCAAAACCATGATATCACAGCATAATCTGTGTATGTTAGCCATTCTTGAAACAAAGTTAAATCTTGACCACACTATCAGAGCTACTAAATATATTAACCCAGGGTGGGATGTCATTCACAATCTTGATGAGGCGCCTTATGGTAGAATCCTCATTGTTTTCGACCCTAGTTTGATCCTCCTCTCCAAAGTATTCGCTAATTCCCAAATCATTCACTGCCATGCTAAAAATATCATCACCTCTAGTACTTTCTACATTTCTGTTGTCACGCAGCTAATAATAGAGCTGCTAGAATTTCTTTTCTCCACGACCTACCCATGCTCCGCCAAGATACTCATCCATGGATCGTATTTGGTGATTTCAACTGCTGTAACAAGCTTGCTGATAGACTTGGTGGCAATCCGCTTTCAATTAATGAAATTGAACCACTGCGTACTGCAGTAATTGATTCTAACATAGTGGAAATTAAGACTACTGGCATGAGATTCTCATGGAACAACAAACGTAGACATGAGAGAAGGACCTTCACTAAGATTGACCATGCGTTTGGTAACCTCCTCGCCCTATCCAAATGGCCTACCTTATATAACGACCTTCATCCTCCGCTCCTTTCCGACCATTCTCCACAAATTATTCATCTTCGGGAAGATGGCATCAAAAGCATATCAAGTTTCAAATTTTTTAATACTTGGGTTAATGAACCTGATTTCTTTGACATTGTTAAAGAAGTTTGGGCGAAACCTATTTATGGTAACCCTATGTCTATTTTGCAGGTCAAGTTGAAAAGTACCAAGCTTGCACTCAAACAATGGTCAAGAAACAGATATGGAGAAGGAAGTAAACAAAGTAATTACTGGAGGAACAAACTGGAAGAGATTCAATTTAACTTGCAGGCTGATCCCCACAATTCTACTATTAGCGCTATGGAGACGTACATTTCTTCGCAGTATTTCAATGCGCTATCCATTGAGATCTCTATGATGAATCAAAAAGCGAGACTTAAATGGAGAACTTACAGTGACAGGAACAGCGCTTTCTTCTACGCTAACTTAAAGGCTAAGCAATCCAGAGAAAATATAGTTACCATTCTCGATGAAGTTGGAAATGTTCAGAATACTAAACAAGGAGTGGACGAGGCATTCATTAAACACTTTACCAATCTTTTCAACAACTCCGACAACTATGAACCTGACACTAACCTCATCGATCCAACTATCCTTCCCAAGCTGTCTGATGACGAACATGCATCCTTGAAACTTGCTGTTACTGATGAAGAGATCAAGTCGGCTATGTTTTCTCTTAATAGGAAATCAACGGGTGGTCCCGATGGTTTCAATGCTAATTTCTATTTCGTTTGTTGGGACATTGTCAAATTGGAAGTGCTTCGTGTTGTGAAGAACTTTTTCAAAAATTCCAAACTGATACCTTCTTTCAACAACACTAACATTGCTTTGATTCCTAAAGTTAACAATCCTAACACGGTGTCTTCTTTCAAGCCTATCTCGTGCTGTAATACTATATACAAATGTATCTCTAAAATTATTGCGACCATGATGAAATCAGTCATGCATAACATTATATCTTCTAACCAAGCTGCTTTTTTTGCCAGGACGAAACATCTTAGACAATGTCTTACTTGCTCATGAACTTCTGTATGGTTACAATAACAAGAACTCTACTCCTAAAGCTATGCTGAAATTGGACATCATGAAGGCTTTCGACATGCTTAAGTGGGAAGTAATTGTTAAAATTATGCAGTATATGAATTTTCCTGCTACCTTTATTGCTTGGATTGTTGAGTGTCTATCCACCGCACGTTTCTCGGTCAACGTTAACGGTTCCAGTGTGGGTTTCTTCGGAAGCAGGCATGGCATCAGTCAAGGGGACCCAATATCGCCTTATATATTCATTCTTGCCATGGAACTTCTCACGCAACTGTTTAAACATAAGTCGACAACTGGGCATATTAAACTCCACCCGAGATGCTCTAACCCAGAGATCCTATCTTTAATGTTCGCTGATGACCTTGTTATTTTCTGTTCTCCGGACAACTCTACAATGCACGCCATTATGGATACTCTTCATGTTTTTCATGCCATAACTGGATTATCTGTCAATCTTCTCAAATCTGAAATGAAAACTTCTGGCCTCACTACCACCCAAAACAATGCTATTCAGGTTATTACTGGTTTACTGATCAGTAATAACACTATTTCTTATCTTGGGCTTCCCATCACTTTCTCCAAAATAACAGTCAACCAATGTTTACCCCTTTATGAAAAGATCATTTCTAGACTTGAGTCCTGGTCGAACAATATGCTGAGCCAAGCAGGAAGAGTTACTCTTACTAAGTCTGTGATCTTCTCAATTCAAGTCTACTGGGCTAGAACGTTCATATTACCTCAGAAACTTATCAACATGATTCGTTCTGCTTTCATGAGATTTACTTGGACTGGAAAAACCGTGGGTCGATATTTAGCCCCTATTAGTTTTAAGAAAATAGAAAAGCCCGTTGTTAATGGTGGCCTTGGAATTATTAACATGCTTCACTAGAATCGGCATCTATGGCATGTCTTATCTACGACTGCATTAGTGCCAAAAGTAATATATGGGTTAAATGGTCCAAGGTTCACGTTCTTCGTGGCTGCAACTTTTGGAATATGGCTGCTCCAACTAAGATCAGCTGGACGTGGAGATCTATTTTCAAACTTAAGGACGCAATTCTTCCCCTTGTCCGATACCCTATTAATAATAGCAATGTTATTAGTTTTTGGGACGATCCTTGGATAGATAGTGGAGTGATCTTGAGGCGTGTTCTTTCATATGCCGAGTTAATGCAAACTGGTGTGAGACAGGAAGCGACTGTACAGAGCTTCATCAATGGCAATACATTACGTCTTCCAAGGACTTCCAACTTTAGAGTTCAACAGCTATGGAATAAGGCGGCTCATTGTGAAATAATCAACGATGGTGGCTGCTGTATCCAGTGGGGAAGTAATGTTAATAATTTCAGTATTAAAGAAACTTACTCCTTTCTGTCCGGGGCAGTAGGAGAGAAATGCAAATGGAGGAGACAAATATGGAGCACTGATAATGTTTCGGACTAATAATCTCTTTCACTGGAAAGTTATGAATAGGGCTCTCCACACTAAAATTAAGTTACTATCCAGAGGGGTTCCTGTTAATGCATGCTGTGTCTTCTGCAATCATTCTCCTGAGATGGTTGAGCATTTGTTTTTTGAATGCTCTTATCTGAATGCTCTTTGGAGGACTTGGATTGGGAGAATTGGTCGAAACTGGAAAGGAGCTAACAATGTCGTGCAGTGGAAGTACATCTATGATAATACTGGTGGTAAAGGTGACTCGAATAGACTATTCTTATACGTCATAAAAGATTCATGAAAGTGGTCTGGGACGAAAGAAACCGTCGTGTTTTCCAGCCGGATAAAAGCTTCACGCCAGAGTTGTTCGAGAAGCATTTGATGCGTGAGATTAGGCGTGATTTTTTCCATGTCTCTTTTTCTTATGACCCTGGCATCTTCTGTTAGTCTCCTCATCTACTTTTTGTTTTTTTCCTTTTATTGTTGTTGTGTTTTCTTTGTTTCCTCAGTGATTGCTACACTTAGTTTTTCCTTGTATTTCTTGCAAGTTTTTGACTTGTTCTTCCTCCTCCTCCGGGTGTAGCAATAAAATGGTAGGGGTCCATTTAACCCCGTTGGCTTTGCCAAAAAAAAAATTAAATCAAATATATCTATATTAATTTGAACAACCACATTATTAAATCTAGAAATATATATTCTAATTTTAAAGATAACTTAAATAAATATATATATACATATACACAACACTTATTAAATTGAAAATAAGAAGTATATTCTAAAATCAAATTTATAAAATAACACAATTTAAATAATTATTCTATTTAAAATCAATCTATCTCTAAATTTAAAAAACATCAAATTATTATTATTATTGTTATTTAAAAATAACCATTTTATCAATTTTAAATAATTTAATTAAAAGATTATCACATTTTAAATTCTGGGATATCACATTCCTCCTCCTTAAAAGAATTTCGTCCTCGAAATTTAAAACAAAGATAATCCAAAATTTTATTTCATTTTAACCATTCAAGCATACCTATCAACCAAACATTATCAACCAAACAACAATTCACCCAAACAAACGGTTTGTTCAAACAATCAACTCTAGCTATCCGGACATAGATCCGGATAAGCCTCCCTAAAACTTTTCAGAGTTCCTCAAGATAAACTCTGAAATCCTAACTCCACAACAAAAGAAAGATCGTTCACGTATTTCCTCAGATGAGATACGTGAAAAACATTGTGAATTCCAGTCATCCAAACTGGAAATTCAATCCTGTAGACCACAATCACTAAATCTCTTCTTGATAAGCTCTACCATCGTAGATGCCTCATAGACCAAAACTGGACCAAAAACTAGACGATCTCTCAACTTTACTCAATAGAATGGAAATCTACTAGGTCTTCCGTACAAAACTTCTTAGGGTGCCACCTAGATACTCGACTGATAACTGAACGAGAATTCCATTCAATGCAGATGATCCTCCCAACATCCACAAAAAATCTAAAACACAAGCCCTCTCAAATCCTCAAAAACTTGGTTCAGCCTTTCCATCTGATCGTCGATCTGGGGAAGATAGACTGAACTCAAACTCAGTCTCGAAACCAAAATTGATCACAAAGCCTCCCAAAACTTGCTAGAGAAGATAGGATCACGATCGTTAACAATGCTAACTGGAACACCAAGCAGTCGGACAAACTCTTCAAGAAGAATTCAGCCAAAGATGCTGCTGTACGGATTGCCTTAACCGGAATAAAATGGGTGCTCTTGGTCAACCGGTCTTCAATCACCTATATTCCTTTAATTCCTTCTTTGGTCCTTGGCAAACCATCGATGAAATCCAATGAAATCATTTCTCACTTCCACTTCGGAACTTCCAAAGGCTGCAACAATCCAGTGGTCTTCCGTTGATCACCTCCACTTGCTAACAGATCGCACATCCACAGACAAAAGCAGCTACATCCTTCATCACACTCGTGCACCAGACGACTCTCTTGATCCATATATCTCTGGAAACCCTGGTGGACACTCCACCTGGAGCGATGATTTTCTGCCAGTACTTCTTGCTTCAAATCCCAGAAATTCGGAACACAAATCCTTTCTATGATCCTCAATGTTCCTTAGCTATTAATCTCAAAACGGGAACATTGTCCATCCTTGACTCAATCCATCCATCTTTGGCACACACAAACATTCGAATAGACCTCAAACTTATTCTTGCCATTAGAAATTGCTAGATCAGCCATACTGGTCAGCCTTGCCTTCAATCCAAGAAAACCTCTTCACATTCGGGTCTACTTAAACTTTTCTCCTTTCTGAGTCACTTGGTTGAGTGCGAGGAAATCTTAAAAATATCCTTAATAATCTTCCTGTAGAACTCTGCCAAACTATAAAAACTGTGGTTGCTTCCAGTCCTGAATAGTAGCTATCTAGGCTGGATCTACATAAATGCCATCACCAAAACAATATGCCTCCCAAAAACCTCTAATGCTAACTCCAAATGCCGCTTGCTCTCCTCTCCAGACTTGGAGTAGACAAGAAAAATATTGATGAACGCAAGAAAAAACTTATGTCACATATCCCGAAAACTTGGTTCATCAAACCCACACAGAATCACAAAAGACCCATCCTGACTAGGCCACAAAGACAACAGCTGAACCTCAACTGGGAAAAACTAGGCTGAAAAACAGGCACTACTCTCGGAACTAAGACGATCTGAAACTCTTGATGAGGACAAACCATATGTTCCTCGGAAACATCCAAAAAATCTCTGGCCACTCATGGACTCTACGCCTTTTGGAGATGCCTCTACTCCATGCAGAAGATGGCTCAAAAGAACCTCGACATCATCGCAAGTCACTTTTGCGATTCTTCCCAACTCAGTTTTCCAAAGAAACAATCCTTGTTTCACCATCAAAACAGTCCAATACTATCCAACCAACCCAAATCCTAAAAAGATCAAACCCCTTTAAAAACCAACTTGGTTACTACGCCTATAGGGTTACACAGATATCCAACTCAGTTTTCCAAAGAAAGCCTTAAGCCTCTACAGATCTTATCTAACTTGGTTACTCCGCCTATAAAGTTAGATACAAAGATAGGATGGTCAACCAAACAAAGAGAGAGATGAAACTCCTCTAGAACTCATGTTGGAAATCCGAACAGATACCCAACAAATTTATATAAGTATATAATTATATAAAAATTACAAATACGCGCTCTCAAGATAGACACTACTCCAGAGCCTAGGTATTATCCCAACCTACGCTCTGATACCAAGTGTAACGACCCGCCTTTCATTCTACAGAAAGACACATCATTATTAAGAAAGAAAGAGGTAGAAATAGAAAAGATAGAAGGAAGAACTCAACAATATCAGAATCTCATAGCGGAACGGAACAAAATATAATATATAACATAATTATTACATAGGCATTTACATATTAGAGTTACACAGATATAACAACGTAAAATAGACAGTTATAAAAGTCTGTCTGTTATACATCTCAAAAACGTCATAACAGAGATATAACACAGTGGAAACACTATATATCTACAAACGCTGAAGCCTCATGCTCCATCTCTCCTCCAGAATTCGTCAAAGCTAACCTGAATCCCTTGGCTACTCGTAAAAATTTGAGTACCCAAGAGTTTAAGAAAAACAGAATAAACTCTGGGTCAGACATGGGTCTGGTGTGAGTAAATAGGTTAAAGTTGCTTAATTTTTGAAAACCTTTGAAACAGAAGGTATCACATTATACTTCCCACACATAACATGGGTAAGTTTTTACCTTACGCAAACCAAAACATTTGATAGGAAATCTGGTGATATTATAATAGGGTTTCGTGTTTTCAAGTAAATAGAAAATAGCCGAAATTGTTACATTCATTAAATTCCAGCTACTAGCCACAAAAGTGGGTAATACACTCAAAACCGAAAGGGCTCGTAGGAAGAATGGGTTTCCATCAATGGCAGGGCCACTGGGGTACCGCCCATCGCAGTACGTGGCCTAGATCAATGTACCGAGGATCCACCCTAAATCCCCTGCAACACAAGGCCAGATCCATCCCTTACTAGACAGTCCCGAATAAGAAAACCCCAGCGGTTATAGCTATTCAACCACCCACACAGCTGAATAAAAAGGGACCATAGACAGGGGTAAATCTTATCCTACTTGGGTGCTACCCACTTAGCATTGCTGCACCTCCCTTGTTTTAGCCATTCCCAGTTGATGAGGCTTGAGGCTACGATTACCTTTATAGAACATATCTATCTGAGAATGCTTACCGTCCACCTGACGATGTGCTGAAAGCATTCAATCCATACAAGTTTGTTCCAGGTTCGAACGAAACCGAAGGTATTATCTCGTTACACTAATATTGGAATCATCCTCAGAGTTAACGACAATAACCCTTGCAAATAATATATATATATATAGACACACACACACACACATATACACAACACCTATTAAATTGAAAATAATAAGTATATTCTAAAATCAAATTTATAAAATAACACAATTTAAATAATTATTCTATTTAAAATCAATCTGTCTCTAAATTTAAAAAACATCACATTATTATTATTTTTGTTAATTAAAAATAACCATTTTATCAATTTTAAATAATTTAATTAAGATATTATCACATTTTAAATTCCTTGAAATTCCGGGATATCACACCTAACTCTTAGGACCCTAACAAAAAGTGGGTACCGACGTCATCTCTATATTTTTTGAAGGTGCCAACTAAGAAAAGAGGAAAGTGGATACTTAATAGTGGTTTCTCAAAAGACATTACAGGAAACAAAGACATGCTAACTAACATTATCTACCTAGATGGAGGATCTGTCACACTTGGAGATAATTTCAAAGGATTTATCATCGGCCAAGGCGATGTGAGCAATGACGGTACATCTAACTTACCTCTTATTACAAATGTTTACTAGTTGAAAATTTAAAACATAATTTGCTTAGCATAAGCCAACTATGCGATAAAGGTTTTAATATATTCTTTTCGGAAAATGAATGTAATATATTTGATCAAAATAGGAATCCTATTTTTGAAGGAACTAGTGAACGTAATATATACATTTTAAATATGAAAGTTAATCATAACACAAATATGTGTCTAATAGTCAAAGAAAATGGTCCTTGGTTATAACACAAAAGATTTTGTCATATAAATTTGAAAGCAATAAGCAAGTGATCCATAAATAATTTAGTAAATCATTTACCAAAAATGAATTTGAGGCTAAACAGCATTCATGATGCATGTTAATTAGGGAAATAAACAAATCTTCCTTAAAACCTAAGAAAGTAATTTCTACATTACAACCATTAGAACCGTTGCACTTAGATCTTTTTGGACCAACTCAAGTTCAATCTATAAACCATAATAATTATATTTTTGTAACTGTAGATTAATTTTCGAGGTATACTTGGACAATTTTTGTGAAAAATAAAAGCGATACTTTTAAAAAAATTAAAAACTTTGCTAAGAGAACACAAAATATAAAAAACATAAAATTTAAAAACATTAGAAGCGATCATAGTGGTGAATTCGATAATGATATTTTTGAAAAATATTGCAATTTAAAAGGAATTTTTCACAAATTTTTATTTCCTAGAACTCCACAATAAAACGGAGTTATAGAAAGGAAAAATAGAATACTTCGAGAATGTGCTAGAACCTTATTAAATGGAAGCACTCTACCTAAATATTTTTAGGGCAGAAAGCTGTAGCAACTACTTGTTATGTTTTAAATCGAGTCTCCATTAGACCATTAACGAAACAATCCCCATATGTTACCCATACGAACTTTTTAATGGAACAAAACCTAACATGTCATATTTTAACATTTTTCGTTCAAAATGTTTTTTATTAAATACAAAAGACCAACTTGGTAAATTCGATCCAAAATCCGATGAAGGAATATTCATTGGATACTCGGAACAAAGCAAGGCATATATAATTTATAATAGAAGAACTAAAATAATCGAAGAAACACTTCATGTGTCATTCGATGGAAATTTCAAACTTAATAATAAAAATAAAGAAGAAGATAAAATTTCAAAAACAAATATCACAGAAGTTGGTATTGAAAATAATACTAAAAACAACAATTTACTTAATGAAAATGTTATTCGATCTCCACCGAGACTACTAAGAAATTACCCAATTGAAAATGTTATTGGAGAAATAAATTCAAACCTAAGAACACGAAATCAATTAAACCAAATGGGCCATGTAGCTTTCCTATCGAACATTGAACCTAAAAATGCTAAAAAAGCTTCAACTGATGATTATTGGATTATAGCTATGCAAGAAGAGTTAAATCAATTTGAATGAAACGAAGTGTGTGACTTAGTTCCTAGGCATAGCAATCAAACAGTCATCGGTACTAAAAGGGTATACAAAAATAAAGACGATGAGCAAGGAAATATTATTCGAAATAAAGGTAGATTGGTCGCTTAAGGCTACAATCAAGAAGAAAGAATAGACTATGAAGGAACATTTGCTACTGTAGCACGACTAGAAGCAATACGCATTTGATTAGCTTTTGCATGTTTTTATAAATTTAAATTATTCAAATGAATGTAAAAATTGCTTTTCAAAATGGATTTATAAAATAAAATGTGTATGTAGAAAAACTACCTCTATTTACACATGAAAAATTCCCAAACCATGTTTATAAATTTAAGAAAGCTTTATACGGTTTAAAATAAGAACCTCGTGCTTGGTATGATCAACTTAAAAGATATCTTATAAATTTTGGTTTTAAAATTGGAAAATTAGATCAAATTCTGTTTATAAAACAAGATAAAAAGGATATTTTAATAATACAAGTTTATGTACATGACATCATTTTTGGTTCCACGAACGAAAAATTATGTCAAGAATTTTCGAATATGATGATAAGAGAATTTGAAATGTCTCATATGGGAGAACTTTCATATTTCCTTGGATTACAAATCAAATAATTAAATAATGGAATTTTTATTAACCAAGAAAAATATTGTGATAATCTAATAAATCATTTTGGTATGGAAAATACTTATGCTAAACCAACACATATGAGTACTACGGTACATCTCGATCGAGATGAAAATGGCAAAAGTATTGACCAAAAATTATATCGAAGTATGACTGGATCTTTACTTTACTTAACTTCTAGTCGTCTTGAAATAATGATGAGTGTATGCTTATGTGCATGATTCCAAGCAAATCCAAAAGAATCACATTTGCTAGCAGCAACACGAATTTTATGCTACGTAAGCAAAACTAAAGACTAGGCTTTTTTACCCGAAAGAATGTCCTTTTGAGTTAGTATCATACAGTGATGCCGACTTTAGAAGATGTCAAAGGATCAAAAGAGTACAAGTGGTACATGTCATTTTATTGGACAATCTTTAGTATTGTGGTTTAGTAAGAAACAAAATTGTGTTTCACTTTCGACGTGTGAAGCAGAATATATGTCCGCTGCTTTGCCACATACTCAAGTAATATATATGCAACAAACTCTTCAAGATTTTGATATAAGTTTATCCAAATCAAAAATTTATTGTGAAAATACAAGTGCTATAAATTTATCAAAAAATCCAATAAACCACTCAAGAACTAAACATATTGACATCTGACATCATTTTCTTCGTGACAATGTAGAAAAAGGTAATATCTCTCTCGATTTCGTATCATCGGAAAATCAAGTTGCGAATATATTTACTAAACCTTTAAATGATTTTTTTTTTAAAATTAAGACATGAACTAGGAATTATGTCATAACATGATTCATAATTTGATGGTAAAGTGTAAATAAAATAAAATAAATAAAAATATGATTGGACAAAACTTGGAGGTGATGGCACTCGAACTCAGCTCTCATGGGAGATAGACATACGACTTTCCAATGTTCTATTTTATTAGTTGCATTAAAAGCTTACCTTCTTTGAGTTTAAATACGACAATAATCTTTTTATACTTTTTCACCTTACGAACTTATAACTATTTATAACATATATATAAAATAAAAGGATTGGCTGAAGATTAAAGATTGATGTTAACCAGAAAATTTCAACTTTAGAAATAGCAAATGAAATCAGTGTATATATATATATATACACATGAAGAGAATATTTTAAAATTCATATAAAACTAACATCCATCCATTTATAAAATGTCATCTGAAGAAAATTCTGACCTCTCATCTATTGTTTTCAGCACTCCAACTTTGAATTTTCCAAATAAATCTACTCCAATGTATGTTCCAGGAAAGATCACTCCATCTCCTAATCAACATGCTAGATATACACCAAACGACAAAAGAGCTAGAAGAAACTTACAATTTGGGTCACCTTCTACCAAGGAGAAAATCGATGATATTCATCACTACCAGCATGAAACTTTAAGTATACAATGTGAGATGTATTATGAGAAAAAAAACACCATGGTAGATGTTTAAAATTTCTTGAACAATTTTCTCTCAAATTCTATGGAACGACTCCTAAACAAGGTGTGCACAATCCATCTCCTCAACGACCTTACGTATCTCCAAATTCTTAGGATCAAGGTGCTTAGTGTAATACTTGGTCTTCAATAAACTCATTACGAGATGACACCAAAGTTGAACCAAGCTTTTTCAAATTTTCATCTTCAGACGAATCCAAGACTTCTAAAAAATAAATTCTACGTTTTCATAAATTTATGTTCATAAAATTGATATCGTAATTTGGATATATAATATGTTTGCTGAAATAAATTTATATTTTTTAACACGAGAATAAAGCTCCAAAATAGATATATATGGCATTTTTTGTTTACCAAAATAGAAATAACTGAAAACAGGTTAACTATAAAAATTCAACAGATTCAGCCAACTGAATCTATGAATTCAATCGATTGAAATATTCAAACAAACCAAAAAAAATTCTGAATTCAGCCAAATGAACCCATCCATTCAGCCGACTGAATTATGTCAATTTTGAACTAATTTCTTGCAGGTTGAAATTCCTACAACTCAGTCGGTTGCCCAAGCCCATTCAGCCGACTAACCTGAAGGATTTCACCTTTTTAAAATAGTCTAGCATGTTCCACAAGAGATCAATTCAAATTCAAACCTCTCTTATTAATAAAACTTACCTATTCACTCCTCTTCTACCTACCTTCTACTTAGAAAAATAAAAAAAATAAAATTCTACCTTCTTCCAAAAATTCAATCTTTCTTCATTTTTCGAAACAACATGCCTCCAAGATCGAAAAGAGCGAAAGAATCGATAAATGGACCATCTGAAAGTGAAATTCGATCCTGGCTGCATAATGATACAGCGGTGAATCGCTTTAATGGCATGAAACATTCCAAGCTTTTCGAGGGAGCCTTTATGAAATTTCCCGAATTCAATTGCTATGCGATTAGATAATTAGCCAAAGCTCATGATTTTGATTCTCTAATTGAGTACGATTATAATAACATTAAAATCTACCCTCTTTTGATTAAACTCATCTATGCCAACATGAATCTTGAGATCAAAATCCACATAATGGAAGTTATTGTATATGGACGTTAATTTGTGGAATAAAAAATTACTTACTCCTTCAAAGGTTAGGGCACATTCTAAGATGTCCATCCAAAGGGTTGGATATTGATGATATTGATGTCGACATGGACCATCGTGATAAAGTATCACATCGATTCTTGTCGAACAATTTAACCATCTTAAAATCCACTGCCTTATGTCCAAAGGCAAGAATTATCCACCGTGCTCTTATTCAATCTCTTCAGCCCTGGACCGGAAGTTATAAGGAAGTTTACAAGAGAGATTTTCAAGCTTTTGTACACTATTTACTCCTCTCAACGCGTGAATTGGGGTAAAATAGTTTTTGATGAATTTTTGAGTGTAAACAATAAAAGAAATTATCGAACCATTCATTATGGAGCATATGTCATGAGAATCTTGCAAAATTTGATGTTGCTTTACTGTATACCGAGTTCACAAAAATAAGTGAACTCAACTCTAAGACGCTTAGTCTTATGGGACTTCCTCCACGACCAACGACTCAACAAATAATAAGTTATCAAGAGTGGGTTGCAAATCGAAACCAAGGTATTCCGGAACTGCATGACAGTAACATAGCTCCGTCCACTCAACCACCTCAAGAAGAAGAAGAAGATAAGGATGAGATTAGTGAATTAAATGTTGATGTTGTCCCTAAGCAAGCTCTTGTAACACTTTCTCAAAATCAAATCAAATTAAATCGTCGATTGGCTAGAGTAAAGTAAAATGTTACAAAGACAAAAACCTTAATTAGATCAAAGGCTTTTTGAATAAAATTTGGAAGAAAGTGTCATGTTCTACTACCACCCCAATGCCAATCATCGTGAACCTAGAGCCTTTCACATGGACATCTTCTGATGAAGAAGATAATGATGAAGAAGAAGAGAGGAAGGAGTAATTTGGTAAGTTATTGCTTTTTATAACTCTTTTTAGCGTCAACTATTTTATTTGGAAAACAATTGTGTAATATGTGTGTCTTGTGTGATTGTATGGTGACTTTTAAGTTTCTTTAGTTGTGTTTTGATGTGACGGTTTAAAATACTTATTTATGCCGTTTGATAATGTGTTATCTAAGTTTATGTTTACATTCTTATTTTAGTTGTTTATGTGTGAATATCTCGTATGTAAATTTATCATTTTAAATGTAAGTTACTTACAAGTGATATGTGATGTTATATGTAAGTTACTTATTTCTGAACATGTTTTGGGGTTATACTAAATTATTATTATTTTTGAACCATACTTTCTATACACATGAACATTATTTCAAATTATACTAAGTTGTAAATTCTACTTTTTAAACATGTTTCAAAGATTATTATTTTTCAAAATTTTACACATGAACAGTATTTTAAAGTTGTCCATTTTCAGATTTTTTTTTAATTTCTCTTCATAGTTGTCTAATTTGTCCCTTTTTTAATCATATCAACATTGTGTATATTTTTAAAGTTTCTTCTATCTATTAAATTTTCATTTTTTTCAGTGACAAAGGGGGAGAAAAAGGTATGTCATAACGATAGGGGGAGTATAAATCTGTTTTTGTTTATATAATTTACATAGTTAAAAAGGGAGAGAATGTTAGAACCTCGAATTTTAGTGTTTTGATATGAAAACTATATAAGTAAATGTATCGTTTAGATCTAACTAAACTTGCGGGAGAAGATATTGTTTTGTACTCGAGAAATATTCTAACAATTTGAAGACCAGATTTCGGATTGAAGCTTCAGCAAAGTATTAAGTTTCAGGTCTGAGTTTAGATGTAGATAGATGCTAAAATCTCTTAGAAGTGGTGTATATATATATATATATGCACTCAAAATAAAAATATTGGCAAATCAAAGAAGCTACATGAAAACGCTGTAGCCAGCTAAATGACCCTTGTCAACCAACTGAATGCTGTGCATGTTAAAAAAAAAAGAACATTCAGCAAGTTGATTTGGAATATTCAGACGGTTGAATTATACCATTTTTACACTATTTTTCTATTGTTTTGATTTTCCATCGATTCAGCTGGCCGAGTTTCTCCATTCAGACGGCTAAATCTTCATAACGGCTAATTTTTTAAAAGACGCTTCATTTTACTGAACAGAAACAACTCTTGATTCAAGAGTTGCTTTCATATCTTTTCATGGCTATCTTTCATGAACGAATACAACTCTTAATCTCGATAAATAGCCATGAATTCCTTTGTTTTGATAATCAATTCTTATTCTTATTTCTAAACTATCTGCTATTTGAACTCTAAGCATTCAACACTTATAAACTTCATTCTGATCTCTTGTTCATTCAAGAATACCTCATTGGTGATCTAATAAACTTCTTGTCTTCAAAATTTACACGATATACCACAAAGGAGAAGATTATAGGAATGACGTACTCTAAAGAATTACCAATGCTGTTAAAAGAGCACATTCAGTCAGATAATTTTCTGTATTATTGAATACCTATTCGGTTGCTCAGGTGGTTGAAGTCCTATTCTTTTGCTTAGGCAGTTGAAGTCCTGTTCGGTTGCTTAGGCGTTGTAATAGCTGTTCATTTGGGTTAAGTGAGGGTTGATAGTTAAATTCCAGAAGAAGTTTGGGACTGGACGTAAACGGGAAGTTCGAACCAGTATAAAATTCTCATGTGTCATTTAGTTTATTACTTTACTTTTACATTTACATTCTGCATAAGTAGATAGTTAAATTAATATTTCATATTGCACGATCAGTAGTCACTTTCAGTCACTATTTGTTAATGCTGATATCTTTAGTATCTCATTGTTAATCATAGTTATGGGACTTGTTGATATTTTATAGTTTAAGTTTACAACACTACCAAGGTAAGGTCAATGATATCATGTATCTATTTTCATTAATTCCTATATAGCCTTCTTCCATGAAGTTAATTTATCGGAATGGAGATTTAAGTTCCTTAATATTCCCAGTGTAGATGTTCAAGAATTATTATCTAGGGATTGTTACATACTCTTTTACTTCAAGAGTGAGTGGATTACTTAGACAACTAAAAATTTATCTTGCATGTACCAAATATTTCAAACAATATAATTATGATTATTTCTTAAGTGTAGAATAATATCATTGGTAGGATAATGGAAGGCCAACAGTCGGGAAAGAAGTTCTTTAAGAGAGCTGTCAAAGTGACCAATCCTTCACCTATAGATAGCAATCACTTCCCAGCCTGAGGTGGATTCCATTCTTAGTCAATTTGGCATCACAGGGGTCGAAGCTATCCCTGCAAGATCCTCGGATAACATCTATAACCTATCAGAGGGATATTTTACCTTCTTTTCTATACATATCTAGCATACCGGGTATCCTTTTCTTGGATTTCTTATGAAATACCTAAAGCATCTAGATATTGCGCTAATCTAGTTCTTACCAAATTCTTTCGTGTACCTAACCTGCCTAGAAGTCTTGGCTCAAGAAGCTAGTCTTTCCTCTCTAAGTTTGAGGATTCTTCATCACATAACTGCCCTGCTAATTTGGTGATCAACCAGGCCATCAATTATATTGGATCCATCCTCATCCAAAAGGCTTAATTTCTATTACTCCCAATAAGGAAAAAGTATGGTAGACACAATTTTTCTTTGTTAAGTGTTTTTCGGCCTTAAGGGAACGTTTTCTGCCACTGATGAGATTTCTTTTTCTTATTTATCCATATTAGATTATAGTTACTTTCTAATGGTTGTTTCTATTTCAGATCTTGTTCCTAAGAAGCTAAGCTCGGAGGACCGAAAACTTATGTTATCACTGACCAGTGCGGCAACATAAATGGGGAACATATTTAGCCTGTTAATCCTAGCTAAACTCCATTAGCATTCTATTTTTTTAGGTGGATACAAAGTCCTAGGAGAACCTCCAATGGTTAAACGCAACTCTGAGGACAAGGTTTCATTAGCAATAGGCAAACCCGAACTTTTTTCATCTAATTCCCTTTTTCAGCCCGAGGAACTTGGTGATATATCATTGTAATCAATAAAATTTATTATAACATCATCTCATAAATTCATTCTTTTGATTCAGGTTCATGTGCTTTGATTGTTGCACCCATGGGGAAGGAAGTCACCGTTGACACTTCTAAAGATAAGTTAGAGAAAGATGACACTTCTGCTTCAGTTCAAGCTTCTAAACCTCAATCTCTCAAGGATGTTGTTTCTAGTTCATTCACTTTCGCTGAAAGGAAGCTAAGTGATAGCTCAACTAATTCTCCCACCCTCAGCAAGAAACCTAAAGCTGAGGACATGCAAGCTTTTATTATTATTGAAGGGGAAGAGTTAGTCGGTGCTAATGCAAATCCTATGTCCCATTATCTTGATTTTGCTGGAAATGAGACTCAACAAGCAGTTGAAGCAGAGCATTCTCAAGACATGCTTCGTTGTATTATTATCCCAAGTCCTCTAAAACTCTGGTCGTATTTGTAAGGAGCTTGGGTTCTCTTTTACTTCATAGGATTGTAACAACTCTCAACGGGCCTAAATTTCGAAAAAAATTGAAACCCAATTCCATCAAAGCACAAATAATTGGATTTGGTACTTGCAAATAAGCATAAGCATTATCAGAGATTGATAGAAATCTAAACTCACAACAGAAACAATAATAGGATAATGATATCAATTATTACCACTACCTTGGAATTAATGGTATTACTTTGATAACAGTTTGTCACATCAGCATCTAGCATGAGAGAAAAGAAGACTTCTCTAACAACTAAGAACATCCATCTCTAGTGACTTGTTCCTCTAAATCTATCCCGTGGGTTGTAATGAGGAAGAGGCCAAAACAACGTTTTGATGATTTGAAAATCTATAAGCTGTCTATAACATAAGTTAATATCTATTGGTTTCCATTTAATTTTTATGTCCATTAAGGTTAATCTAACCTTGCATTGCACACACACGATTACTTATTTGCCCCTTCCCAAGGTACAAAATACCGATGAAGCCTTATCAACCGCCAATACTTCCAAACCTATTTGCCACTAATACTTTTAAATATGAAGCGGGCTTCTATAATCACCACAAAATACTTTTAAAAGGCAAATAGGCAGATTTTACGATTTAAGACCTCAATCAAGGTAGACCCCATCATTTAAGACATATTCCCAAGGTGGATTTTTAACAACGTTGTCAATGTCGGTGGGTCCTGGCTACAAATACCTCTAACCACTATTTAAGGCTTCCGACATCTGATGTCCAACAATTACTACATCCATCTCTAATAAAATCATAGCCATGTAAGAGAAAGTATCCAAGCCACTAAATACCTTTAAAAGGATTAGGCGAACTTCTAACCATTTAATACCTATATTCTAGGCAAGTCCTGCATAACTTAATACCTATCCCCCAGGAGAACTCCTCGTTGGTATTGTCGTTATTGCGGCCCTAGCAATGTGAGGGACTGTACCCAAGCCACTTAATACCTCATTAATAGGGAATAACTAACCCTTGACCATTTAAAACCTATTTATAGATAGACCTTTGTCATTTAGTACCTAACCCCTAGGCGGACTCCTCACCGATACCATCTAGCCGACATCGCTTGAAATCTCACTAGGTTACTTAATACTTCTTTTTAGGGGAGAGGTAAACCCTTAGATCAGTCAGTTAATACCTCAAACCCAAAGCGAACCCTTTCTGAGGTATCCACTATCAACCTTAATTATAAATATGGAACCTCATTAGTTTACTTCTTTCGGTAGGGAGGCGGGCCATAAAATAGCCACTTAATACCTCAATACTAAAGTAAACCATTTTAGAGACATCTTTATTTATTTGGAAGCTCACTAGGTTACTTAATACTTCCTTTTAGAAGAGAGGCGGACCCTACAGCCACATAATACCTTAAACCAGAAGCGAACCCATATGGAGATATCCTTCACTGCTCCTAATTCCAATCCATTTAACACTTTTCAATTAAGAAAGAAGACCCAATCTCTCACGTCGTCATGGGTCCTAGGATTAGTGATATCTTACATCAGCAGTAAATGAACCGACTGCTGCTAGCCTTGAAGTGAAGGTAAGCCTTCCGTCGAGTGACTCTACTGACCTTGCATCACTAACCTACTAAGTCCAATTAACAATTCTAAGTCTTTATTTATATCATCTTACGTAGACATTGGACTTAGCTTAATAATCCCTTTTTATTTAAGGAATAAGATTTACCTTAAATGCTTATCTACCCATAAATACCCTTTTAATGCTTATAAATATCAATTTGTCCATAAAATCCTAATGCACATTTCCAAAGACATTTGCATATGATTACTAATTTCAAATTAGTAACCTTTTTAACTATTCCATAATTATTAGTTCAACTTCTTTATTTATCAGTCCCATCAATCATTTACCCTATCAAATTATTGCAACTCCCATGTTTATTACTATTTATTTCCCATTTATTGGAGTTACATATGTTATATTCCTTTTTCACTAATTAGTTATCCTAAACGCAAATATTACATGTAAGCGTCGTTATTAGCTAAATTTTATTTTAATTATTTTAAGCACAGTAAATTACGTACAAATAACTATTTTTATCAAATATATTCTAGTTATATATCTTTATTAAAATATTATTTTTCATGTTTAATTGTTGGAATCATGTCTAAAAATATTATCCTCTATAATTTCCATAAATTAGTCCAAAACAAAAGATTTAACTTTAAAATATAAAAGATTAAATTGTTTTCGAAATTACAAGGAATAATCAATTATTTTTATTCCTGAAATAGACATTGTAATCTATAATGAATTCATACTTTACACATTTCTTTCTCTTTTATTTGCATCAATTCCTTGTCAAATCAAATGCTGTATTTTTCTAAAAGGGAAAGAAATCAAGCTAATTTTTTTTGGCAAGGCCAGCCGACTTTATAGTAGGTCGTATCACTATATATATATATATATATATATATATATATATATATATATATATAGACACACACACACATATATATGGAGAAAAGGTGTTCTGCACATGTGCAGAAACAACTATATGGTTTTATAGTGGCCATTCCACTCACAGTACATAAGAGGTGAGAAGCAAAGGTGCTTCTGCAGCTATAAAAAAAGACATAAGGAAACAATGGTTCTTCCTCCCAGGAGGAGGAAGAATCACTTCCAGTAGGACCTAATACATGCAAAAAATCTGCAAAATGAGATACAATATCCAAAACAAAACCTAGGTGATCCCTATAGATATATGTCTTCTATCCAGTTATCATTAAGGAGAGGAGATTGTTCTGCTTACCATGGGCTCCATCCACCGTAAGAATAAGACCAGGACCATCAATAGAGTAATGCAAACGCCTAAATTTACCATCATCATCACTAAGAAAAGTATGGAAATCATGTATAGCTGAGTCTGTTAACGCTAAAATGTGAACGCTAACACCCCGGCGTGTGAAGTGTAGTTGTGAAAGCACCACCCGATAGATCGGGAAAGAATTACAAGCAAGTAATAGCAGAAAAGCAGTAAACAACAACAATTTTATAGTGGTTCGGCTTAAGGGTATAGCCTACGTCCACTCTAAGCACTTTTATTAATAATCCCGTTACAAGCTGATACAATTCCTCTCAAGTACAATATACTTCAAGTTACAAGTGATTTGGAACAAGTCTTAAGCTTCAATGTCGATTAAAGTCCTTAAATTCATGCTGAAGATGCGTAGTTTCTTCGTGAAGTTCTTCGAAGTATTCCTTTGATCTCGAAAGCTCTAAGTGTTGATGGAGTTCTCGATGCAGTAAGGTAACGGTCTCTCAAGAGAATGTGCCCCCAAAAGTCCTTTGAATGTTGGAGGTGGTTGCCTATTTATAGAGAGTTTCGGTCTGGAATTATTGCCAAGTCCTAAGTCGTGGCCGATTTAAGTTAAGTCGTGGCCGACTTAATATGAGTCGTGGCCGGTCCATCTGGCCCCTTCATGGCTTCACAGGAGTTCACTTGCACAAGTCCTAGGTCGCCTCCGAGTCAACACCACCCCTTCTTAGTAATACGGCCTCGGGTTTGCATTTAATAGCTTTAAGTCGTTCACGACTCAAATTAGGTCGTGAGTCGTGACCGAGGTAACTGGGAGCTGAATTGTGCACGAGTTAAGAGGCTGCTGTGCTGAGTAGCTGCATTGAACTCATCTTCCTTTTCTTGAGTCGTGAACGAGCTAACATTGGTCCTAAATCGGTTGTGACTTGGGTCGGTAACTATTCTAGGTCGCCAACTTGGTAAAACATTAGATCGGTAACTCGGTCAAGTCACTGAGTTGGCATCTCTTTTAGGCCTTAGGTCGGCCTTCCTATTAAGTCGACATCCTCTGAGTCTTAAGCCAGTACCCACGTTAGGTCGTCCACTGTTTTAGCCTTAACTCGGTATTTCTTAAGTCGGTATGCCTCTCAAATCCTTAAGTCGGTAACCCTTTGAGCCTTAAGTCGGTAACCCTTTGAGCCTTAAGTCGGTAACCCTTTGAGCCTTAAGTCGGTCTCCCTAATAAGGCAGTTAGGTCGGTATCTACGTTGAATGTTAGGTCGGCATACCCCTTAGGCCTTAGGTCGGCATGCTTCTAACTGTTAGGTCGGAACCTCTTGATGCACTAGATCGGTAAGTCATGGTCGAGGCGGAGTTAACATTTGCCCCTCGAAGTATACGCCTAAATGTTAGGTCGTGTGCTTCGATAGTCCTTAACCCGTCCCCTCTTAGGTCGGTAGGTCATATGCGACCTAACAGTTAGACCGTATGTGTTGCTCCAAATTTTCCACTGCAGGGTATAAGTCACATCTCCTCCTTCCTTCTCATTACCTACTCCTTTGATTCTGCCATTAAAATTTTCCCGAGCTCCAAAAGGCGATTTAACTCCAATCAACTACTAACAACCTCTGCTATTCATTGCGTAAGTAAACCCTCTTCTTCGATCACTGTTGGCTCATGAATTTCGTCACTTAAACCACTTCCTTGCATGATCCTTCATCACGAATCCTATTACACTCATGGCTGATGGAGCTTAGATTGCTCGGTTTGGCTTTAACTGACCGATGAGACGATAAAGATGATTTACTGATTCAGGCTAGTTGATTTTGATTCGCGCTAGGATTGCAAGGCGTTAAATTTGCAGTGGTTTCGAAATGGTGTATTGGATGATCCGATAGCATGAAATAGCATAAATGAAATGAGGGTTTCTTGGTTGAGGGAGTGGCTAACGGGTTAACGGGTTGAGTGGGGGCGAGGTATTGATTTAGATGCGACCCAGTGATTTGAAGTGACTTAGCTTTTGGCCGACCCAATCCTTAAATCGTGGCCGTGTTAGCACTTGGGGGAAATCTGCCGACCTATTCTTCTGCCGATCTAAGCCTTGAACCGCAGCCAAGTTAATCCCTAAGTCGTGACCGAGCTAAGCCCTTAAACCGTGACCGAGTTGGCTCTTAAACTGCTGCCGAGTTAACACTTAAGCTTTGGGCATGCTGACTTTTTGAGAGCATAGATCCACTTTGAGTTTCTAACTTGAACTGCCAAACTAAGTTGCCTAAATTTTGAACTGCCCCAACTTTAAATTTGCTTGAATCTCAGTGTATTATTTCACAGATCGCATTAACTTATAAGCTGCTAACCTGCTGAAAATAACAAACAAAGAAAACCAAGGCGAAAATACTGCCATTGACTGCCCATGTCAGATGACAGATTAGTCAAGACAAGACAAGCAACTTAATTACACTGTATGAAATGTTTGTGAATCAATCAATTAAAGTTAAACATTAATGCAAAGTATCAATAATCTGAACTGATTTATCTGCATCAACATCTTACTTGCATATTTAGGCTTAAAACAATAGTCCCTGAATTTCATAACTAACGAATGCTTGCTAGTTTTCATTCCAGTTATATTTGTTCACTGCTTGATTGATTTTACACAACACTTCACACACTTTAGGAAACGTGCACCTTCATGTTTGAATACCCAGTTGTTTATGTAGAATGACTTCCCACCGAGAAGAAGAAGTGGTAACTCAAGAGGAAGAAACTTTTCCGATAGCTGTTCCCATAGAGAATCCTCCGGAGAGAACCTCGACTATTCTAACTTCGAGAGCGTTTGTCCAGCTGCGCACTCAATTTGGCTTTGCTGAAAGTGATGTTCTTCTCCCTGGGCCAAGTGATACTGCTGACAATCCTCCCTATGGCTTTGTTGCAGTCAATCGCCAAATGTGCTTAAGTGGGGCGATTCCTCCTTTTAACGACTTCCTTCGAACTCTTCTCCTTCGGTTGACAATCTCTCCGTTTCAACTTCATCCTAATGGCTATGCCATCTTGACGGGGTTATGTGTTTTGTTTAGAAGAACCCTTGATCGCCTACCGATTTTTGAAGAAATTCGTTATCTGTGCTCGTTTGCAAAGAGTAAAGATCATCCTTCCCTCATTATTGTGAGAAGTGCCAGAAACCGCAAGCTCATTTCCGATCTTACTGAAAGCGTTCATGGATTTTTGAACCAGTTTTTCTTTGCCCGCTGTCCCCCAGGGTTTTATGCCATCTGGAGAGTAGGAAGTAAGATTAGTGTTTCTATTTTTTCCGTTTTGAAACTTTTTCGAGATCCGAACTTTCAGTTGCTAATTTCATTCTTTGTTCCTTTCAGCACTTCCTCTCCCTTCTAGAGACCCAATTCATAAGCAAGTTTTTGAGAGGTTGAGTGCCGTGGCCACAGAAGAGAGGAGCATAAAATTTCTGTTGAGGGATGAATTTTTACATCAACATGGGCTTCTACACACTTCTCGCTCTATGCATGCTCATGAAGTTCCAACGGAAGTCCCCGATTCTCCGATAAAGACTCCTGAATCTTCGCTGGTGAAGTGCTCCACTTCTGTTGATGTTGCGGGGCCATCTGGTAAACTTGCCCCGGTTATCGAGGAAGAAGAGCCTCAGGGATCCTCTCACCATTCACAAGAATCTGGTGAAAAGGCTAAGAAATCCAGTCCTGTCAAGCAAAGCAGGGACGATACCTTCGAAGGATTGAGCGACCTCTTCGCTACTTCACAAGAGATCTTCAAAGATGACCCTACTACTGCCGGGATTTCTTCTTCAGTAGTTGAAGCTACTTCTATTTTGCAACAGTCGTCGTCGACTCAAGAGTTGACGTTAACTATTACACCCACAACCACTCCCCAAATAAAGAGTGGTTCGTAGATTAATGCGCGTAGTTTGCACAACACACACACTTAGAATTTCTCATCACTTCTATGCACTTATCTTCTTGCACTTTAAAGATTTCTAAAGCTTATTATTTTAATTCCAGATTCTCCTATGGGGCGCAGCGGCTCGTACTATGACGATTTCCAGCGCTACAGGAGGCGTAGCCAGTATGATTACAGGCGTTACCTTCCTTCTTACAGAGAGTCGGATGAAGAGAGGGCTGCCCGAAAGGCTCATGAAAGGAGGACTGAAGAAGAACATCGTGAAAGAAGGGAGAGAGAAGAGCGCCATGATTCTTGGCAAAAAGGCGATGACTCCCACAAGAGAAAATCTCATGACGATCGAGGAAAAGGTCACATGGGTGAAGACTTAAGCAAACGAGCCCGTCATAGTGAAAAGCAGGCCTCTACTACTCCTGAGAAAGTTACTACCCCTGCCTCGCTCGACATTCCTTCTGACTCTCCCGCTCTTGGGAAATCAGATATTCAAACGATAATTAGCAGGCCCAAATTTCAAGTTGGACCGGGTCCTGCCACTCTGCAGAGCCGGTTTCCTCAATGGTGCCTTAAGGGAGTGAGGTTCGACCTAGACTTGGTCCCCATCGACAAGTCTGCCATGTTGCGCAATCTTGATGCCGTCAAGCTCGATATTGAGAGGATGTCAAACTGGCAAAAACTTGTTGACGAGCTTCAAAGGGTTAACCGTGCCAACATAGAGGCCATGCTTACTATGGAAAATGATAAGGCCGAATGGCAAAAGGTCGTTGAGCAACACGACACCGAAATGAGGAGCATTGCTTCTTACAACGAGGAGCTTGAAGCAAAAGTCGAGGAATTGAAACATGAGCTTGCTGCTTCCTCTACTTCCTATTCTCAAAAAGAAGAAGTGCTCCTGAAACAAGTGAGAGACGCTCACGCTAGCCAAAGGAATGCCGAAGACAGGCTCGAAGTACAAAAAAGAATCAGTGAAGGCTATGCTACTGATATTGCTGAGCTCCGAAAGAAAAACAACTCCCAGGAGGCGGAGATACAAATGCTTAAGCTTCAGCTTGCCAAAACTGAAAGGGAACGTGATGAGGCTGTCGCCGGCAGAATCGCAGCTGAAGAATCTCATGAGGCGACCAAAAACAGCATCAGCTCAACATTATTCGACTTCTACTTGCACAGCGTTTTGGGACGTGGCAGCCTTGCCTTTCTAGGCCCCAAGTATGAAATCACACTGGCTGAAGTTTGGGAGGCAGCACTTGATATGCTCGGTGGTAAAGGTGCTGGATATGCTGAGTCAGCCCTTGAAGAGCATTATCTTGATGACGAAGCCCGTGCCGCTCTTGCCAAGGGAAAGGAGCAGCTTGCCAGAGCGCGGGCCGGGATGGCGGAAGAGGAGCGTTCTGAAAAAGAAGCACCGCCTACCATCTCTGAACGTCCTCTAGTTTCTCCCGAGGTGGACATTACAGGCCCTAGTGCTCATTTGCCGCCTCCTACAAGAACTGGGGTAATCACCCCTACTGATGAAGAGGCTTTGGAGGACATTGGGGCTCAGAATTATGAGATTGAACTGACGAAGCCAACATCTTCAGGTAATTTCGACATTGGTCCGATTCAGGTGGATTGCCTGCTTATTCCTCAAAAATTTGATGAGCTTCTCGATTACCTCTTGAATCTCGATGAACCCATATCTCCCTTCTTTCGGGAAGATACTAACATTTTCAATTTTTCTTCTTCTGCAGTTGAAACAACAAGTGCCGTGCAGACTTCGCCTTCTCTGGTTATTCCTCCTCCATCTCTTCAGGTGACTCCTCCTTCTGCTTCGCAACCTGGGTCACAAGAGGAGAAAATTGAGGCTCTTCATGGTTTGGATGACCCTGTTGCCTCGCAGGAGCAAAAAGATGAGGGACTCGAAGGAGGCGAGATCTCTTCGGAGCGGACTCCTTCTGACGACGTAGTTTTGTCCGCTCTCGTTACTCCGGGGAGTGAGTCTTCTTCGCAGAGAAGAAAGAAGCATGGGACATCGAAGAGGAGGGGGAAGAAAATTATCACCACTGAAGAGGAACCGGAAATTGCGCCAGTTGCACCTCCCTCCCCTTCTTCCCTTATGCCTTCAGACCAACCTGAAAGACCCGAAAAGCTAACCACTCGGCCGGGTAAAGGGTCTAAAGGCGGCAAGAAGAAATGAAGAGTTGAACTTTTTGATTCCTTTTTTGTGTAATGGTCGGATGTTGTGCAGGCACCGGCCCCTGCTTTTTTTTTTATTTTGAAGCCTGTATCTGCAATATCTCTGAGGAGGGATTTTTCACGTTTCAACACTTGGAAGTTTTATTTCAATCTCGGTGAAACGTGTACCTCTAAAGAGTTATGCCTTAGAAATCCTTTTCACGTTTCAACACTTGGAAGTTTTATTTCAATCTCGGTGAAACGTAGGTTTCCGAAGAGGTCTTTCTTCTTAATTGCGCCTCCGAAGAGGTCTTTATTTTGTTTGCATTTCAACTCTGGTGAAGTGAAATTCCGAAGAGCGGCTGTTACACTTCAACTCCTAGTGAAATGTGCCTCCGAAGAGGTCTTTCTTTTGTTTGCATTTCAACTCTGGTGAAGTGAAATTCCGAAGAGCGGCTGTTACACTTCAACTCCTGGTGAAATGTGCCTCCGAAGAGGTCTTTCTTTTGTTTGCATTTCAACTCTGGTGAAGTGAAATTCCGAAGAGCGGCTGTTACACTTCAACTCCTGGTGAAATGTGCCTCCGAAGAGGTCTTTCTTTTGTTTGCATTTCAACTCTGGTGAAGTGAAATTCCGAAGAGCGGCTATAACACTTCAACTCCTGGTGAAATGTGCCTCAGAAAGGGTTTTCATCGCCTGGAAGTTACTCTCTCATGGTTGGAGGGTCATGACTCCTCCAATCTTTTTTGTTGAGTAGAGAACTTTCTTTTTTGTGGCGTATGACCCATTAGAGGTCTTTTATCCTCCGAAGAGTTGTGCCTCCGAAGAGGACTTGTGCTGCTGATGGTAGCTTTGGTTGTTCCTCTGTTCACTTGCTTATGCCTTTTCAGCGATCCTTTTTTTTTTCTTTTCAAGTTTTCATTCCCCTTTTCTCGCAAGTGGCTTGTTTAATCCAAGGAAGTGTACTTCATTGTCAGGCAAGTTCGTGAGAACGGGCACTAGCTTCCTAATTGGATGTTTGTTCGTTCAAACAATCTCAATTTATTAGTAAGGGCTCGTTTCTATCGAAATCATAAGCCGTTCAATTGAAGTATTTCCTATCTAGGATTTGAATTCGGGGCCTTTATGACTTGAAATTTGTTTGTTGAATGATGGTGAGAATCACTCGGTCTTATTATGCGCAAGTTTTATTTCCATTGTCTGCAAAAATTTAAATCGACATTTCAGCAATACATTTTGTATTTTTATATCGAAAACAAAGCAAACATATAATAATAATAAGGAACACAAGATTTATAGTGGTTCGGCCATGAAATTGGGCCTACATCCACTTTTATATTCTTTCATTATTTACTTGCATCAGTTTTACAATTGCTTTCAATTACAAGAATCATACATTCATAATTCTTTTTACAATGTTTCAACAAAATTTTCAAGTAAAGTATGGACGCAAATGGTTGCTGTTCCATGCCCTTGGAATTTGATCTCCATCAACAGTGGTGAGTTTGAATGTGCCGTCAAGAAGCTTCTGACCTATTACATACGGTCCTTCCCAATTTGGCCCAAACACACCTGTCGCTGTCATAATTCTTTTCAGGACTAGATCTCCAATTTCAAAGCTGCGTTGACGAACTTTGGAATTGAAATGTCTGGCTATCCTTTGCTGATGAGCTGCAACTCTGAGGTTAGCTTCATCTCTTTTTTCATCAAGGAGATCCAGCGCTTCAAGTTGTAGCTTCTCATTTTCTGCTTGATTGAAATGGATTCTTCTGTGTGAAGGGACCTCTGTTTCAACCGGGATCATTGCTTCCGATCCGTATGCTAACGAAAAAGGAGTATGCCCAGTTGCAGTTTTGTGAGTAGTTCTGTATGCCCATAGTGCAAGTGGTAGTTTATCGACCCAACCACCTTTTGCTCTTTCGAGTTGCTTTTTGATGGTTGATTTGATGATCTTGTTCACTGCTTCCACTTGCCCGTTTGCCTGCGGATGAGCTACTGCCGAAAAGCTTTTCTGGATTTTGAATCGTTTGCAAAAATCCTGGAATTCCTCGCTTTCAAACTGAGTACCATTGTCTGTGATTATTTTCTGAGGCACATCGTATCTGCAAATGATATTCTTGGTCACAAAGCTTATCATTTTCTTAGATGTGATAGTAGCCAATGGTTCAGCTTCAGCCCATTTAGTAAAGTAATCAACTGCAACAATAGCATATTTAATCCCTGATTTGGAAGTTGGTAGCGGCCCAATGAGATCCATTCCCCAAATCGCAAACGGCCACGGACTGACCATCTGTGTGAGTTCGGTAGAAGGTGCTCTAGGAATTTTGGCAAATCTTTGGCATCTGTCACATTTTCGGGAGTAATCTGCAGCATCTCGATTAATTTCTGGCCAAAAATATCCGTATCGGAGATGTTTGACCACCTGAATGATCACCACATTCCCCTCCATGCACCTCAGCTAGGATTGTTTTGGACTCTTCCCGGGATACACATCGAAGCAATGGCATTGAGAATCCCCGTCTGTACAATCGGCCATCCTGAATTACATAGCGAGAGGCTTTCCTTAGTAGCTTTCGTCTTTCTATCGAATTTTCTGGCAGAGAACCTCTGAGTAGGTAGTCCAGTATTGGAGTCATCCATGACTCTTGTTCTTGGGATGCATTCATAATCCAGTCAATATCCATCTCGTCTATACTTGGTGCTGATAGGACTTCTACAGGGACCAATCCCAATAGTTGAGCTTCACCAGAACTTGAATACTTTGCGAGGGAATCTGCCTTCATATTCTCTTCCCGAGGAATGTGGCTTATTGAATAGTGATCGAGTTCACATAGGAGTTCCCAAGCCTTTGACAAGTAGGAAGGCAAGTTTCCACCTTTTGTTTGAAATTCCTTCTTGACTTGGCATACAATAAGCTGAGAATCACTGAAGATCTGTAATGCTCGAATGTTTAGCTCTTTAGCGATTTTCAGACCTGCAATAAGAGCTTCATATTCTGCTTCATTGTTTGTTGAAGGAAATTCCAATCTTAGTGCATAACATAATGATCGACCTTCAGGAGTTTCAAGTACCACTCCGGCTCCAGAACAGTAGTCATTTCTTGCGCCATCAACATACATCTTCCACTGGATTGGGGAATCATTGATCGTTTCTTCCTCACCATTATCTTTCTCTGTGAATTCTGCAATGAAATCAGCTAAAGCTTGTCCGTTGATTGCTTTTCGGGGGTGATAGGTGATGTCATATTGACTGAGTTCAATGTTCCATTTTAGAAGGCGACCCGAAGTTTCAGGGCGAAATAGGACTTGCTTTAGGGGTTGATCAGTGAGTACTCTGATAGGATGAGCTTGGAAATATTGCCTCAGTTTCCTTGATGCAACTAGTAGGCAATAGGCGAGTTTTTCCAACTTGGAGTAATTCAGCTCTGCCCCAGTGAGTCTTTTGCTGATATAGTAAACCGGATGTTGAATCCTTTTGTCTTCCCGTATCAGCGCTGCACTTAGAGCATGAGATGATACTGCCAAGTATATAAGAAGATCCTCACCATTGCCTGGCCTAGAAAGTATTGGAGGCGTTTCCATATGACGGATCAACTCATCGAAGGCTTTTTGGCATTCGGAAGTCCATTCAAAATTCTTCTTTCCTTTCTTCAGGGCGTCAAAGAATGGGATGCATTTATCAGTGGCTTTGGAAATGAACCGACTCAGGGCGGCGACCTTTCCGTTGAGACTCTGCAATTCCTTCTTTGTTCTAGGAGCTTTAACTTCTTTCAAGGCAGTAATTTGAGCTGGACTAGCCTCAATGCCCCTAGCACTGACGATGAAACCTAAGAACTTTCCGGACTCGACCCCAAATGTACATTTCAGAGGGTTAAGTTTCATTCTGTATTTCCGGAGGACTGCGAACATTTCTGCTAAGTGTTCAATGTGATCCGCTGCTTTCCTGGACTTCACTAACATGTCGTCGACGTAGACTTCCATAGTTTTGCCCAATTGCGGTTTGAACATAGCATTAACAAGTCTTTGGTAGGTTGCCCCTGCATTTTTCAATCCGAAGGGCATAACTCTGTAGCAATAAAGTCCAACATCTGTGATAAAGCTTGTATCCTCCTGATCCGGCTCGTGCATCATGATTTGGTTATAACCGGAGTAGGCATCCATGAAAGATAAAAATTCATGTCCCGCAGTTCCGTCTACCAGTTGATCGATCCTGGGTAACGGGAAGCAATCTTTGGGGCAAGCCTTGTTTAGATCAGAAAAATCGATGCACACTCTCCATTTTCCATTAGCTTTCTTGACCAGCACAGGATTTGAAACCCAATTCGGATATGTAGATTCTTTGATGAAGTTATTTTCCATGAGTCGATCAACTTCTTCTTTTAATGCTGCTGACCTTTCTGGACCTTGGGTTATTCTTTTCTGTTTAACTGGCGTAAACTTTGGGTCAATATTCAGAGCGTGTACTGCAACTTCTGGAGATATTCCACACATATCGGCATGAGTCCAAGCAAAGACATCCAGATTTGCTTTCAGGAAAGATATCAAGATATTCTGAATTGACACATTAAGCTGTGAACCCACATTTAACACCTTATTTGGGTCCTTCGGGTCAACAGTTACCGGAACTGTCGTTTCCACCGGTACCACTCTATTCTCCCCTGCACTGGCTTTTCTGGGATCCATTTCTTTCCGTGCCCCGCTGTGCTCTCCAGTGCAGGGTCCGCCCCGTAATTGCTACAAGGCTGGTTCCTTGATGCGGACTGGGGTTGCCGCATCCTTTCCCATTTCTCTTTTTCTTGACTCTCGCAGCTCTGTCAAATAGCACTCTCGCGCAGCATTTTGATCCCCTTTTATAACTCCTACTCCATTGTCAGTAGGGAATTTAATAGTGAGGCACCACGGGGCTAGGATAGCTTTGAATGCTGCGAGTGTTGGACGGCCAAGAAAAGCATTATAAGCAGAAAACTCATCGACAATCACAAATGTTTGCTTGCGGACCACTTTCCTTTCTGCTTCCCCAAGTTCTACAAGCAGATCGATGGTCCCAATTGGTTGTTTTGGCTCCCCAGTGAAGCCAGCGATCTTCTGTGATGAGGCTTGTACATCGATCATAGGGATTTTCATCTGGTCAAATGTCTTCTTGAAGAGGATATTACATGATGCTCCGCAGTCAATGAGGACTCTTCTGACAATGGCCGGTCCAATACCAGCCGAGATGACCAAGGGATCTAGGGTAGGAGCTTCTATACCTGTGGAATCTCTGGCTCTGAAAACAATATCATCACTGAAAGTTTTTTGTTGTTTCAGGGGCGTAGTGTCTTCTAAAACAAAGACGTCTTCTTCGGCTGGAGCATATTTCAAAGCCCTGGAATATCTCTCCATCTCACCCCAGCTCTTGCCAGCTGGGTGAGGCCCTCCTGTAATGACATTGATAACGGGCCTTCCAGATTCATGTCCCGTAGCTTTCTCACCCGTCCTGGGCTGATGAACAGGAACCTGTTGCCCCTGACTTGACGATGCAGGATTGTTGCTATTCTTCTTCACAAATTGCTGCAGTTTGTTCTCTCTTAGCAACTCTTCAATCAGATTTTTCAACTGACGGCATTCATCAGTTTCATGACCGGGTTGATTGTGGAAGCGACAGAATTTCCCACTCTGTATGGCTTTTTTCCCGGTCCTCAAAGGGATAGGTTTAGGGAAATCGACGGAATCTTTAGTGGCAAGGTAGATGTGCTCCGGCGTATGTGATAATGGAGTATACTCTGATGTCTTGAAGGATCGGGGCTTCTTCAGATTACCCTGTTTCTTCCCATTATTATTCTCCCTTTTTTGCCCTACCGATTCATTCTTGCGTGGAGCGACAGTGTTGTCTTCTGCTTTCTCCAACACTGTCTTTACTGGCAAAGGACGACTTTCCAAGCGAATGAATTCATCTGCTTTTTTGTAGAACTTTTCGAGGGAGGTTGGCTCTTTCATATTTAACCATTTCCCAAATTCGCTTGACTTATCAATAGCTCTCATCAGATAAGTCAATATCATTCGTGGTTCAGCATTGTCCACCTCGGCCAGCGCTATATTAAAGCGGTTCAAGAAAGATCTGATAGATTCACCAGGATTCTGCTCTAAACTTGACAGTGACATGATGTCCTTGGCCTTCGAAGCATATAGTCTAAACTGCTCCTTGAATTTTCTGGTCAAGTCTGAAAACTGATCAATAGATCGGACTGGCAACTTGGTGAACCATAGTAGAGCCACACCTTCCAGGTATACGGGGAAATATCGGCACTTTATTTCGTCCGAGGCTCTGGCACCTGTCATGTGCCAATCATATTTATACAAGAATTCATTCGGGTCACTTGTCCCCTTATAAGCTGGGATAGTCGGAGGGACAAACTTCCTTGGAAATTCCGCCTTTAAGATTCTTTCAGTAAACGGAGTTTTGCTTGGGGCGAAACCCCATTCCTTCTCATCTTCAACCCTTTGCATACTTTCTTTCATGATCTGCCGGACCATTCCAGAAAGATATTCCTCATCATGCCGAGTTCTAGATCCACCGGCCTCAGGTACTGCCTGCTCAAAGGGACTAGTAGCCCTTTCAGGAGCATTCCTTTCATTAACATCATGAACGTTGCTAGCATAGTTCCTTTCATTACCAGCCGGTTGATTGTTTGCCCCAAGTAAGTCGTTCAACTTATTCAGAATCAGAGCATTTTGGGCACTTTGAGGCTCTAATTGTGCATTTTGGGCGTTTATCTGTTGGTTTAGCCCTAGAATCACAGCATCCAACTCCGCTTTCGTAACTCCAACAGACGGGGTGGGTTGATTAGGCACAGGGGAAGCGGAAGTTCCCTCTTGAATGTTTCCAGATCTGACAGATCTACTTTTCCTTCCAGGAGCCATAATTTCAGATAGACTTCTGGTTTTTAAGGAAATTCTTTCTACAAATCTCTGCGAAGCAATGATGACAGTTTTCCTGAGTTCAGTTCTCAGTGAAAGCACCAAAAATGTTAACGCTAAAATGTGAACGCTAACACCCCGGTGTGTGAAGTGTAGTTGTGAAAGCACCACCCGATAGATCGGGAAAGAATTACAAGCAAGTAATAGCAGAAAAGCAGTAAACAACAACAATTTTATAGTGGTTCGGCTTAAGAGTATAGCCTACGTCCACTCTAAGCACTTTTATTAATAATCCCGTTACAAGCTGATACAATTCCTCTCAAGTACAATATACTTCAAGTTACAAGTGATTTGGAACAAGTCTTAAGCTTCAATGTCGATTAAAGTCCTTAAATTCATGCTGAAGATGTGTAGTTTCTTCGTGAAGTTCTTCGAAGTATTCCTTTGATCTCGAAAGCTCTAAGTGTTGATGGAGTTCTCGATGCAATAAGGTAACGGTCTCTCAAGAGAATGTGCCCCCAAAAGTCCTTTGAATGTTGGAGGTGGTTGCCTATTTATAGAGAGTTTCGGTCTGGAATTATTGCCAAGTCCTAAGTCGTGGCCGATTTAAGTTAAGTCGTGGCTGACTTAATATGAGTCGTGGCCGGTCCATCTGGCCCCTTCATGGCTTTACAGGAGTTCACTTGCACAAGTCCTAGGTCGCCTCCGAGTCAACACCACCCCTTCTTAGTAATACGGCCTCGGGTTTGCATTTAATAGCTTTAAGTCGTTCACGACTCAAATTAGGTCGTGAGTCGTGACCGAGGTAACTGGGAGCTGAATTGTGCACGAGTTAAGAGGCTGCTGTGTTGAGTAGCTGCATTGAACTCATCTTCCTTTTCTTGAGTCGTGAACGAGCTAACATTGGTCCTAAATCGGTTGTGACTTGGGTCGGTAACTATTCTAGGTCGCCAACTTGGTAAAACATTAGATCGGTAACTCGGTCAAGTCACTGAGTTGGCATCTCTTTTAGGCCTTAGGTCGGCCTTCCTATTAAGTCGACATCCTCTGAGTCTTAAGCCAGTACCCACGTTAGGTCGTCCACTGTTTTAGCCTTAACTCGGTATTTCTTAAGTCGGTATGCCTCTCAAATCCTTAAGTCGGTAACGCTTTGAGCCTTAAGTCGGTAACCCTTTGAGCCTTAAGTCGGTAACCCTTTGAGCCTTAAGTCGGTCTCCCTGATAAGGCAGTTAGGTCGGTATCTACGTTGAATGTTAGGTCGGCATACCCCTTAGGCCTTAGGTCGGCATGCTTCTAACTGTTAGGTCGGAACCTCTTGATGCACTAGATCGGTAAGTCATGGTCGAGGCGGAGTTAACAGAGTCATATCTCATCTCAGATTGAACATGCATCCATGCCATCTCAACAAAATGCCACACAATATCAGATACACTAGAATCTGAAATATTAGGAGAAACCAAGGAATCCATAAGAGCGTCAAGGGTTGGAGGAACAATCGAAAGCACAGATGGCTCAACAGGAGGGATGAAGGGTGCCACAGTAGGGGAACATCACTGAATTTCGGGATCCATATTATTTTCAACGATCAAGGAAGAGGGGACCGAACAGAGAGAGGACCAACAAAAGACGAACGAGAGCATGCAGATGATGAATGACCAAAAGACTGACAGGTCGTATATATATCTGGCTTCCAACCATAACGAACTACAATCTCCGCAACCTGATCCTCAATCACTCTAACTTTGATAGTATCCGGTAAAGGCTTATTCGGGGATTCTCAATCAAAGCTTTTGCATGGACAAGTTTGTCCCTAGCTATGGTGTTCGCATCAAAACACCTAACTTTACCACCCGCACTAGCTAGCCAGTTTAGTCCTAACATAGGTTGGAAAACAGATGGTATATGAGAGAAGTAGGTCCAAACAGGAATAGATGGTACCTGCTCTCTAGCACAGTCAACAGACAGACTCCAAGGAGTGACAATAAAAGGCTTGCCTCTAATAAATATAATATCTTTACTGAGAATTCGTAGGTGCTCCTCGGGCCTTGAAAACTTGAATAAAAACATAGAGTTGCCATTCCAACAACTAAACAAGGAGTGAAAACAAGGAGTGAAATCAAACTAATTTACAAATACTGGAAGAATCTAAGTTCCACCAATCCAAACATAGAAAAGTTTACATTCCAACAAGATTAGGGTAATAACCCAAATTTCTAACATTATTCTTAATTCATACTTTTGGGACTGATTCCCAGATCAGGTTGTAAACAATTCTAAATCAATTCATAAACAAAAATGTGTAGGCGATATTTATTACATTCAGATTATATTCAATTTGTTGCCTACAGCTCATATACAATTATCCAATTAGGCATAATAATCAAATAAATACCAACAAGATAATTTTCATATTATAACAATCTATAAAATTTCCCACTCACCTTTTAAATGTGATCCAAATCTCCAGATCTAAAGTAGAACCTTTGATTCATCTTTAAATCCTTTTTAATCTAAGAAATATGTATAAAAAGGGTATATACGTATATTAGAATTATAGATCTAAGAAGAGATTTGGGATTGGGAGAGAAAATTAATAAAGATATATATATATATATATATATATATATTACCTCAAATACACCTATAGTTGATTCTCTTCTCTTTTTTATTAGATTTTTATTCTTCTCCAATTTGTATGAATATAGATATAAATATCTTATTTTTATAATTTAGAAAGAAAGTGGAGAATAAAAAATGACAGAGCTTGCTACCGCCTTTAGAAAAATATGAGAAGAGAAGGGAGGGTTGGGCTTGAATTTATAGACGCAAGAATCAATTTCAACCGTTAGATCGAAATATATAAAATCCGGGTCATTAGGCCTAGGATAACCCTAGCGACCACACACAAGGCGATTGACTGCCTCCTTTCTATGGTTCAACCGCCCTTGGTTGACTGTTCCAATATGTGGGTCAAACTGTGGGCCCTAGGTAATTAATATATAAATATTAATTTTCTTATTAGAATTATTTTTGTTCCGAATTTTCTTTTCGTCCGTAACTTCTTCGTATGGACCCCGATTAGAAAACTTCGAATATAAAATTGCTTAAATTTTCACCACAAGCGCAATGGTGCAAGTTTTGTGGTTCAATTCCATCATTTGCATAAATTCCATTTTTGAAGCTAAATTAAATAATCAACAAGTTAAATAGCTAATGCCAAATTACAAGGTGTTACAAGGACCTCCTTCCTTCCAGGTACTAGTCTTCAACTTCTGCCTGCAAGTTTGATGAATTCCTCCAACTGGTCATTCAATCCTCTTCCTTTTCTGCACTCAAGCCACAAAATTATTCTTCTTATACCCAAGACCGCAATTTTTCCCTTTACAAACAATACTTATTGGTATATGCTCTTCTTAATCAGCTACTTTGAGATTTGAAATTTTCGCATATAACTTCTTGACCTAAGTTTTGTTATTCATTCCAGGTTGCTAAACACTTATTTTTGCTTAAAGAAGAACCTTTTAGTTCATCTAGCGAGATATCTAAGCTTAAGGAAGAGGACTCCTCGCTCAACCACTATGTTATTGACTCAACCACAGAAAAATAAAAGCTGGCTACTTCTTCGAAGGAAACAGAAACTCTACTCCTTATAGAGAGGAGTGATGAACAAATTTTTGATGATAGGATAATGGCTTTAGAGCTAGCACTTAAGGATGCTAAAATGAAAGAAGCTAGGCTTGTGGGAAAAAGTGCATCCCTCGAGAAAAAGATAAAAAGGAAGAAAGTTCTCTTGGATAAGTCAATTGAAGTGATTAAAGATGCGAAGCAAAGGGTGCCCCATTTTCTTGGCACACCCCTCGATACCTTATATCGAGAGATCTCATGAGAAAGAACTCTTTATCGCTTTTGTTGATAACGCTCATAAGTATTTGGACTTTAACTTCCTTTCTCTCCTTTTATAATGGAACAAAAAGTTTATGAGCAAGTTTGAAGGGATGTCATAGGGATCTCAAGTGCCCGAAATAGAGGAGGAGGATGATGCTGTTAAGTTTTTAATTTTTACGATCCTCCAGCTGACGAGGAAATAGGGTCAGACGAGGAAGAAAAGGATGATGAAGAAAACAGGAAGGGAGATGATAATGTCGATGATGGTCCTAACGATGATAATGATGATGATGACAATAACGGTGAAGGCAAGGGAAAATGCCTCTTATGGCCATCTAATGACAAGGACGGATTAGGAAATGTTGACCCATACTTGATTACTCAAGGTACAGAGGTTACTAAAATTCCTGATCCTTCAAGGTCAAGTTCAGTGATAACCCGAATTTTAGGCGTCTGTTAATTGAAAATTAACAAATGAAGATTTTAAAATAAAATAAAAAGTCGAATTATAAATATCTAAATAAATATTTATATTAATAATTCCTAACTAAAGTATTAAAGTTTGATAATATTAGTTTAATAATCTTCTTTTATAATTATTTAGTTGGACAAATTTATCTTTCCAAAATTAATAAAAGTAATTTTCTAATCATAATATAATATATAGGTATGTATATACATTGCATTGGATAATTATTTAGTTTGTAGATTGTATAGAAAAATCTTTAATTTTATATATCTGGATATAAGTATTTATTTGACAATCTTCTTATATAATTTAAGTTTGCAAAAGAAAACTTATATTTCCAAATAAATTAGACATACTTATTAATTACTATTGATTTGAATACACACACACACACACATATAGCGTAAATAAAACTATGACTTGGAATCCTATATATATATATATATCTTAAAAATGAATTGATTCAAAAGCTCTACAACTAGTATATATATAGTTATTAATTAAAATTTAAATAACTTAAGTTTAAATATCAAATAAGAATAAATAAAGGTTTAACCTATTTCTTTAAAGTATACATGAGAGAAATATAAAAATATATATATATATAGCATTTTATACAAATGTAAACATGCATATGAACATTTGTGAGCTTGGTAATCTTATATTTAAACATTTGTAAGTTCAATATGACTTAAATTTACAAGTGGCATTATCTTGAGTCTATTCTTGAAAAAAAAAGGGAGGCTAAGAAAAAATCTTTTGGTGTTCAAAAACATTCTTTTTCTCCTCTTCTAAAACTGAAAACCAAATCTAAACATTTAGATCATCTCAAAAATTTTAAGAAACTCATAACTTGTTTAAACTCAAAGATCTGAAACTTAAAACCAGATTGTATCAGCATGTAATCTTCTCAAAAAATCAATCTGGAAAAGATTCCACAATTCAGAAGAAAGAAAAAAAAGGGCTTCAACTCAAAATTTATAAGCCAAGTCTGTAACCAATTTTCCAAGTAACCTGAGAGGATCAAAGCAAGCCTGTTTACAACATAACCAAGAGTAGCTTCCAGTTTATAATGTCCTCTCTGTTCCAGGTTATCTGTTGCAAAACTAAGGTGAGTAAACTAGATCTGAATACACCTTTATGTCTGGATGTTGTGATGGATTCTCAAATTAAATTAGGGGATAATGTTTTGCTTTTATAAAATTGTGTATGCATGTATGTATCGGGGAAATATTCATGCATATGTTATCCTCTGTTTTAAGTTGTAGTTTCAAACTCAGTAGAAAAAATTAGTATCTTCCTAATCCAATCAATATTATACCTTGATATCTACATGGAAGTTGCTTGTTACTATATGATAATGGATTTAAAAATAATTCCAGGGAAAAATATTTAGTTAATGATGTGTAAAATATTTATTTAGAGTAAAATAATCAAAGATCAGAAAATTTGAGTATTTTAGTTTTAAGATCTGATTATACAATTGAATTCGTAGTACAAAATAATGATTTTAGGTGAAGAAATTATGATTTTTAAGTTTTTAAATGATGAGGAATAGCGAGTTGAACTGGAAACATGTTTTGGTCAAATTCCGTTGATCAAGAACGAAATTGATGACGTGATTGCTGGTGAAGGAGGACGGTGCAGTGGGAATCATCAGAAAATTAACCGAAGAATTTATAATTTGCCGTGGAAAACGTTTGACCATGTAGTAGGGTTTAAGGGCGTACTTATGTGAACGCCATTATCGAATTGATTTCGAGGTCGTTCGTGGATCGGGGTGGACCGGACTTTGAGAGAAGATGAGGGGGATGGTGGAGCAGCTGTAGGAGGTGATCGTAAGACCTCCGATGGCCAGAGGGGGCCACGCGAAGTGGGTTTGGATGAATTGGGTTGATTTCCAGGTTGAGTGTAATACTCGAATCACGAACTACAGCGAGGTTGTGGGTTCTGGAGGGTCAGGCAGCTTGTCAGGGTCATCGTCGACTCGCGGTGATGTTGCTGATGATCAGAGGGGTGGTAGGCGACGTGTACACGTACACACGTATCTTCGTGTATCTGAAGAACTGCTGTGAGTCTGGCATCAAGGAAGAAGAAGGTTGCTTCGGTGCATACGCGAGTTAAATCAGGAATTGACTCGTAAATGTTTTGGAGTAGAACTTGGGTTTGCTCTCGTGATTTTTCAAAGACGACTCGAAGAATTAGAAATAAGAAGTCAGGTCTCAGGACTGGTTTGTGGAAGTTGGCGTTTCGAACAGAGTTTAGGGTGGTGCTTAGTTCTGTTCTATAAGAAGAGAAGTTTACAAGATAAACTTGTTATTTTAATAAATTCAAGGTTTAAGTTTTCGCAAAAGAAAGCAAACTTACAAGTTAAAGTTTGTTCTTTGAAGTAAAGTAAATCAAACATTTAAAATGTGAATTGAATTTATATTTCAAATTTAAAATGTTTTAAGACGATTGTTTTGAAAGTAACTATCTAATCAAATGGACACAGTATAGTTGACTCGATTTTTACTCATGATTTTGGTAGTTGGCTCGAAGACGTTGGCTTATTGACTCGGAGCAGGGAATAGGGTAGCTTGGGTTGAAGTATGATAACAGGTTAATACAGAAACCTGTTGATCCGTTTAAAAATTTTAGATTAAAATTTAAAACCCTGGATTTAAATAAAGTAAAGTTTTAAATCTAGTTTTCAATCTAAATTTAAGTTTAAATCTAAGTTTAAAAATAATATAAATTCAAGTGGAATTTGAATCTAGTTTGGAAATAAATGAGTTTTTAAATTAAAATTGACTTAATATTATTAAAGTTTTTAATAAGTTAAAATGTAATTAAATAATTTTAATTTAAATGGAGTTTGAAATAAAAGAGAGGATTTAATCAAAGTTAAATCAGAATTCTTAATTTAAATTCAAATTTGAGTTGAATCTTGAGTTTTGGAAATAAAGTTTATAAATTCTAATATCAAGTAATTAATTTGTAAAGCATTAAATAAATAATTAAGGGTTATTAACTGATTTATTTTTGTTAATTTGAGATAAATCAATGTAAGTGATTTGAGATTAGTTGCTTAAATGGGAACTACTTAATGTAAGCAAGCAAAGAATTAACTTGCTAAGGGTTAATTAATTAGTAATTGGATGTTAATTACTTATTAATAAAAAATTAACTAATTGAGGATAATTAACCAATGGAATAATTACTTGATGATTTGATGGATAATTACTTATCATAATTAATAGGATTGTAATTACTTAGGGAAGTAATTAATTGATAATTACTAAATGAAATTAAAGGTGTTAATGATGGAAGAAATTTGGATCAAATTATTTTGTATAACTAATCAAGGAATTAATTAGAGATAATTAAGGAGTAATTTATTTATTTGATGAAGTAATTAAGGGTAGTTAATTACTGATGATATTAATCAAGGATGAGTGATATTTATGGTTAGCAATTAATTAATGAAATAATTAAAGGTTAATTACCATATTGGGTTGAGGATAATTAATTTGTGAAATTAATTAAGGGGTTAATTACTTAATGTAATTAAAGGATAAATAGAATAATGTTGGAAGTCTTTGATTAATTGTTATGCCTAATATGTGGTTGTGGTGCTATGTGATAAGATATGTTGATTTAAACTGTGATTATGTGGCTGTCTATTGTTGATGAATTAGGTGACATCCTGTATTTAAAATTGAGTTGTATTTCACTTGAATAATATAAGTAAGACGATATCGATTTCGAAGAGACCGGAGTCGGGTATTAGTAAATACCCGAAACCACTTCGATTCATTATAGATTGATTTGTGAAATCATTAAGCTGGTTTGGTTTGATTTAAGTGAATTGGACCATTTAACCTAAGTTTTGACACTTACAAATTGATGTGTGATATAGGTGATGTTTATAACAGCTTGTTAAGTTGTAAATTGATAAGTTACCCCGGGTTTATATAAGTTGTATGTTTTGGGATATTTCATATTAGATAGGTTTACTCACGCTGGTTTCCAGCCTGACCCGGGTGTTACTGTGATGTAATGCTCGGGTCAGACCGAGTATTACAGATTTTCAGGTAAGGACGTTCTGGAGTTCAGGAGGCGAGCTGGATGGCAGGAACGTACAGAGTGGTTTCCGATGTGTATATTATTGCTGATTAGCTGGGGCATGTTTTCAAATTTGTTCTGTGTTGAGTAATAGTTTGTAACTCTGATGTATGATTGTATAAGAGTATTGATACAGTTCTTCTTTGTAAAACTGATATTATTTATTATTATATTTTGATCCGCTGCGAATGTGAGGTTTTCTGTGTTTTGGTGTTTCTGTTCTTTCTTCTTCTTCTTTCTTTTTCTTCTTTTCCTAACTATCTGGAATTTTCTGAGTCGAATTTTCCGGGTCGTTACATTTGGTATCAGAGCAGAAGGTTAAGAGAGAACCTTGGCTCTGTTAGGATTACTCATTAAGGATAGGGTCAAGGGTACCCTAGAATGAGTTGAGTGTATATATATATATATATATATATATATATATATATATATATATATATATATATATATATACATGAGAGAGCGTACTTGTTATTTTCTTGTATAAAGATTTTTAAATGATTTCAAAAGTACGTGAATCTTATATAAGAAATAGATTGTCTATTATATTAAGGAAATTGGTTGTAGTATTAATTAAATTAAAAGTAATAGTAAGAATTAAGAAGTAATATAATACAACCAAATTGAGATTAAGTAAGCATAAGTTTGAAATGGATTCAAACTAAAATTGAAATTTTGAATTGGAGGTATTTCAAAATAAATTGAAATTAGAATTGGTTTCAACACAAATAAATGTTTAATAGTGGAATGATTGTTCTTCAATAAACAATAAAATGTTTTAAGGAAGTAACCTTTTAAAAAGGAGAATAACTTGTGAATTAGAAAGAATGTAAGTTAAAGAGGGAGTTATTTAATGAAGTAACTAGAGATAAGCAATTTAAAGGACAAATACTTAATGACGGTAATTAAGAAATAAGTTAATTACCGAATGTGATTAATTGGAATTAATTAATGATGTAATTAATTTAAAGAAATAAAAAAAATATTATTTAATGCAATTGAATGAAATGGTTCTATTTCAAACAAGAGTTGTTTGAAAATTTTAAGGAGAATTTGTTTTGAATTGAAACCAAAGGTGATTTAAATTTTAAAATTGGCTTGGTGAGCCAAAAAGTAAATATGAATATGTGTGGATATACTTAAATATTAAAGTTAGTTTGAAATAAACTCTAAATATTGAGTTTTAAATCTGGATTAAGACATAATACCCAAAGTGATAAGTTTTTGAACTTAATAAGTGGGAAGATTATTTATAAGAAGTTCAAAATTTGAAATGGAAGTTCAAACTAGGCAAGGTAGACTGGATTAAGTGAATTGAGTTTAACTTGGGAAAAGTTAAAGATGTTGGGGTGTTCAACCTGATTTGAAAATTTTAAGATAAAATTAAGATTTAACTTGGGAAGTTAAATGGTTGATTGTACTTGAGAGTTAGAGTGATTTCAAATTGGGTTTGAGATCTAGAAATTTAAAATGAATGGATGTTTTAAAATAAATTAGATAATATCATCCTATTGTTGTTAAAAATCTTTAAGTTATGAATTGGAATTGTTTAAATGAATGAGAGATGGTTTAAATTTGAAATTTGAATAAGTTCAAATTGAATTTGATTTGAAGTAATTGAAGGTGTGATTGAGGATGTATAAGTACAAAATTCAAATGGAAATTTTGAATTGGGTTAATTGGAAACGATTTGAAATTAAAGTGGGTTCAATTTGAAATTAGTCCAAATTGATTTGAATAATTTGGAATTGAAATTAAAGTTGAATAGTATAAAATTCAAATGGAATTTGAATTGAATTTGAAAAGAAATCAAGAATAATTCAACTTGATTTGGAAATGGAGTTTAAAATTGGAATTAATTCAAACTGGAGTTGAAATGAATTAAAATTGGAACTAGTTCAATTGGAATTTATCCGAATTAGAAGAATTTGAGATCAAATTTGAATAAAGTTAAATTTGAAAAGAAACTGAGGTTAATTCAACTTGATTTGGGGTTGAATCAATTTCAATGGAAATTGAAGTTATTCAAAATTGAATAGGGTCAATTTAAATGGAAGAGGAAATTTAAATTGAATTGATTGAGAATAAGATTGGGGAGTGAACAGTTTTGACTCTGGACTATTTTAATATAAATTGTTTTGATATAAACCTATTTTTCCAAGCTATTCATTATATATACAACCTTTCTTTTAGAAAAGCCAAACTATCTTATACTTGTTTTAAAATTATTTTTGAAACTGTTTAACAATTTTCTAACTATTCTATAAACTAATTACTAATTTCAATTACTAATTACTATTTTATAACTATTTTGCAATTATTTAAAATTTCTATGACTATTTAACTATTTTCCAATTATTTTACAGTTACTGAACTATTTTTTAGCTATTTTACAAACTAGTAATTATTTTTCAACTACTTATCTATTTCTTTAACTTTTCATGTTATTTTCTAAATTTAAACTGGACAGAGTTCAAACTGTTATTGTTTAAAAACCCAATCGAGATAAGAATAGAGGTGATAATCCGAATGAATATAAGCAATTGTGAATAAGCGAATGAAAATTAAAGTGAATGTGAATAGAAAGGGGAATTGATTTGGCTGATAACCAATAAAGATAAATACGTAAGGTGTACATATGTTATTCTATTCGCATAGTGATTTGATTCAGATTCGAGCACAGAATTTCGAGATAATTATATCGATCCGAGTGGGATTTTTCACTCGATTTTCGACACCGAACCTGGATATGGATTGTAGGTTGGTTCTGGATATTCTCTATCATAGTTAAGCTATGCAAGGAGAATGACGGTTTCTGATCAAGAAACCAGATCTGAGTCCGCACTAGGAAGTCGGGTGGACGATACTAGTTCGGAAGTGAAATTGTGTGATCAAGTGAGCGATCAGATTGGTATAGCGTATGGATGATATGTGTACATCGTACGGATTTGAATGAAAATGATATTGAAAAGAGTAATCAAATTTTAATATTTGACTTTGAATAAACAAAGTTATATATATTTGTTATATAAGATAAAACTCCCCTTGATGAATCTTTTGCCAGAAAGAAAGGATTTTGGAAGTGTTTGAAGTATAAAAGGATTTTATACAAGTTTATAACGATCCAAAAATTTTCATAAAGGATTTTATATATATCTATATATATAAAGAATCATATGAGGATTTTGGAAAAAGGTTTTGGGAACCTATGGATTTGGAAAGGCTTTTGATTTTTGGGAAAATCAGTATTAAATTTGGAAAGCCTAGTTTGAGAATTATCGATTTTGGGATAATCGATTTTGTGTAAAGGAGCTTTGTATGAGATCATACTAGGTGTATGATTTAAAGATACTATACATGTATAGTATAAAATGTTTTGATGATGGCTCTGGGGAAAAAGGCGCTCCCTTGGAATGGGCTTCTCAGGAGTACCACCGGGTGGTGCTACCTTGAGCTCCAAGGGGGGGTTTCTAAAGTTGATCCTGTGAGGAGTCCGGACAAACTAGTTCCTGAGGATTATTGGGTAGCGAAAGTCGATGGCGCTGATGCCTACAGAGGCATTTGGGTTATGCTGTGACGACAGTGTAACTCGATGTCACTGCGATCTACTGTGGGGACCATAGCGGAAATCGTGTGGAGGATGAGTGTCAACGGTCTACACTTGATTTTGCCGGGAAGGCAACGCAACATCGGTAGACTGCGATCTATGGTCAAGTGGAGTGGAGAAGTTTCATTCTTTTGGCAGCGAAATTCGATGGCGCTGATGCCTACAGCTATATGGGTTTTTGCTGTGATAGCTACGTAACCCCAGTTGTAGCTGCGATCTGTAGTGGGTTCCATGGTGTAATCGAGGGGCGCGGAGGCCTACAGTTATCTGTGGATTTTGTCGGGATGGCAACGTAACCATCGGGTTAACTGCGACCATGGATGGGGGTGATGATTTCCAGAGCATTCTCACCAAAGATATATCCTCTATTTTCAAAAACTGTTTTCTATATTTTCAATAAAATTATTTTCCAAGCATTTTCACTGGGTGTTGAAGATGGGTCTATTAAGTACTTATAGATTTTCAGTTCTACGCCTGATCAACGTATGACTGAATTTCTACAAGAACGAGGACGGACTTGTTGAAACATCGAGTTATAAAATGATATTTTTATAAAACTATTTTGGCAAAACTATATATATATATATATATATTAAAAATGTTTTAAAGTTGTCAAAGAGAAATTTTTCTGATAATAATCATTTTAATAAATTCTAGTTTCGTTCCTTTTCGAGGACGAAAAGATTCTAAGGGGGGAGGAATGTGATAACCCGAATTTTAGGCGTCTGTTAATTGAAAATTAACAAATGAAGATTTTAAAATAAAATAAAAAGTCCAATTATAAATATCTAAATAAATATTTATATTAATAATTTTCCTAACTAAAGTATTAAAGTTTGATAATATTAGTTTAATAATCTTCTTTTATAATTATTTAGTTGGATAAATTTATCTTTCCAAAATTAATAAAAGTAATTTTCTAATCATTAGGTATGTATATACATTGAATTGGACAATTATTTAGTTTGTAGATTGTATAGAAAAATCTTTAATTTTATATATCTGGATATAAGTATTTATTTGACAATCTTCTTATATAATTTAAGTTTTCAAAAGAAAACTTATATTTTCAAATAAATTAGACATACTAATTAATTACTATTGATTTGAATACACACACACACATATAGCGTAAATAAAACTATGACTTGGAATCCTATATATATATCTTAAAAATGAATTGATTTAAAAACTCTACAACTAGTGTATATATATAGTTATTAATTAAAATTTAAATAACTTAAGTTTAAACATTAAATAAGAATAAATAAAGGATTTAACATATTTATTTAAAGTATACATGAGAGAAATATAAATATATATATATAGCATTTTATACAAATGTAAACATGCATATGAACATTTGTGAGCTTGGTAATCTTATATTTAAACATTTGTAAGTTCAATATGACTTAAATTTACAAGTGGCATTATCTTGAGTCTATTCTTGAAAAAAAAAGGGAGGCTTAGCAAAAATCTTTTGGTGTTCAGAAACATTCTTTTTCTCCTCTTCTAAAAATGAAAACCAGATCTAAGCATTTAGATCATCTTAAAAATTTTAAGAAACTCAAAACTTTTTTAAACTCAAAGATCTGAAACTTAAAACCAGATTGTATCAGCCTGTAATCTTCTCAAAAAATCAATCTGGAAAAGATTCAACAATTCAGAAGAAAGAAAAAAAAAGGGCTTCAACTAAAAATTTATAAGCCAAGTCTGTAACCAATTTTCCAAGTTACCTGGGAGGATCAAAGCAAGCCTGTTTACAACGTAACCAAGAGTAGCTTCCAGTTTATAATGTCCTCTCTGTTCCAGGTTATCTGTTGCAAAACTAAGGTGAGTAAACTAGATCTGAATACACCTTTATGTCTGGATGTTGTGATGGATTCTCGAATTAAATTAGGGGATAATGTTTTGCTTTTATAAAATTGTGTATGCATGTATGTATCGGGGAAATATTCATGCATATGTTATCCTCTGTTTTAAGTTGTAGTTTCAAACTCAGTAGAAAAAATTAGTATCTTCCTAATCCAATCAATATTATACCTTGATATCTACATGGAAGTTGCTTGTTACTATATGATAATGTATTTAAAAATAATTCCAGGGAAAAATATTTAGTTAATGATGTGTAAAATATTTATTTAGAGTAAAATAATCATAGATCAGAAAATTTGAGTATTTTAGTTTTAAGATCTGATTATACAATTGAATTCGTAGTACAAAATAATGATTTTAGGTGAAGAAATTACGATTTTTAAGTTTTTAAATGATGAGGAATAGCGAGTTGAACTGGAAACATGTTTTGGTCAAATTCCGTTGATCAAGAACGAAATTGATGACGTGATTGCTGGTGAAGGAGGATGGTGCAGTGGGAATCATCAGAAAATTAACCGAAGAATTTATAATTTGCCGTGGAAAACGTTTGACCATGTAGTAGGGTTTAAGGGCGTACTTGTGTGAACGCCCTTCTCGAATTGATTTCGAGGTCGTTCGTGGATCGGGGTGGACCGAACTTTGAGAGAAAATGAGGGGGATGGTGGAGCAGCTGTAGGAGGTGATCGTAAGACCTCCGATGGCCAGAGGGGGCCACGCAAAGTGGGTTTGGATGAATTGGGTTGATTTCCAGGTTGAGTGTAATACTTGAATCACGAAATACGGCGAGGTTGTCGGTTCTGGAGGGTCAGGCAGCTTGTGAGGGTCATGGCCGACTTGCGGTGATGTTGCTGATGATCAGAGGGGTGGCAGGCGACGTGTACACGTACACACGTATCTTCGTGTATCTGAAGAACTGCTGTGAGTCTGGCATCAAGGAAGAAGAAGGTTGCTTCGGTGCATACGCGAGTTAAATCAGGAATTGACTCGTAAATGTTTTGGAGTAGAACTTGGGTTTGCTCTCGTGAATTTTCAAAGACGACTCGAAGAATTAGAAACAAGAAGTCAGGTCTCGGGACTGGTTTGTGGAAGTTGGGGTTTCGAACAGAGTTAGGGTGGTGCTTGGTTCTGTTCCGTAAGAAGAGAAGTTTACAAGATAAACTTGTTATTTTAATAAATTCAAGGTTTAAATTTTCGCAAAAGAAAGCAAACTTACAAGTTAAAGTTTGTTCTTTGAAGTAAAGTAAATCAAACATTTAAAATGTGAATTGAATTTATATTTCAAATTTAAAATGTTTAAGACGATTGTTTTGAAAGTAACTATCTAATCAAATAGACACAGTATAGTTGACTCGAGTTTTACTCGTGATTTTGGTAGTTGGCTCGAAGACGATGGCTTGTTGACTCAGAGCAGGGAATAGGGTAGCTTGGGTTGAAGTATGATAACAGGTTAATACAGAAACCTGTTGATCCGTTTAAAAATTTTAGATTAAAATTTAAAACCCTGGATTTAAATAAAGTAAGGTTTTAAATCTAGTTTTCAATCTAAATTTAAGTTTAAATCTAAGTTTAAAAAAAAATTCAAGTGGAATTTGAATCTAGTTTGGAAATAAATGAGTTTTTAAATTCAAATTGACTTAATATTATTAAAGTTTTTAATAAGTTAAAATGTAATTAAAGAATTTGAATTTAAATGGAGTTTGAAATATAAGAGAGGATTTAATCAAAGTTAAATCAGAATTCTTAATTTAAATTCAAATTTGAGTTGAATCTTGAGTTTTGGAAATAAAGTTTATAAATCCTAATATCAAGTAATTAATTTGTAAAGCATTAAATAATTAATTAAGGGTTATTAACTGATTTATTTTTGTTAATTTGAGATAGATCAATGTAAGTGATTTGAGATTAGTTGCTTAAATGGGAACTACTTAATGTAAGTAAGCAAAGAATTAACTTGCTAAGGGTTAATTAATTAGTAATTGGATGTTAATTACTTATTAATAAAAAATTAACTAATTGAGGATAATTAACCAATGGAATAATTACTTGATGATTTGATGAATAATTACTTATCGTAATTAATAGGATTGTAATTACTTAGGGAAGTAACTAATTGATGATTACTAAATGAAATTAAAGGTGTTAATGATGGAAGAAATTTGGATCAAATTATTTTGTATAACTAATCAAGGAATTAATTAGAGATAATTAAGGAGTAATTAATTTATTTGATGAAGTAATTAAGGGTAGTTAATTACTGATGATATTAATCAAGGATGATTGATATTTATGGTTAGCAATTAATTAATGAAATAATTAAAGGTTAATTACCATATTGGGTTGAGGATAATTAATTTGTGAAATTAATTAAGGGATTAATTACTTAATGTATTAAAGGATAAATAGAACAATGTTGGAAGTCTTTGATTAATTGTTATTCCTAATATGTGGTTGTGGTGCTATGTGATAAGATATGTTGATTTAAACTGTGATTATGTGGCTATCTATTGTTGATGAATTAGGTGACATCCTGTATTTAAAATTGAGTTGTATTTCACTTGAATAATATAAGTAAGATGATATCGATTTCGAAGAGACCGGAGTCGGGTATTAGTAAATACCCGAAACCACTTCGATTCATTATAGATTGATTTGTGAAATCATTAAGCTGGTTTGGTTTGATTTAAGTGAATTGGACCATTTAACCTAAGTTTTGACACTTACAAATTGATGTGTGATATAGGTGATGTTTATAACAGCTTGTTAAGTTGTAAATTGATAAGTTACCCCGGGTTTATATAAGTTGTATGTTTTGGGATATTTCATATTAGATAGGTTTACTCACGCTGGTTTCCAGCCTGACCCGGGTGTTACTGTGATGTAATGCTCGGGTCAGACCGAGTATTACAGATTTTCAGGTAAGGACGTTCTGGAGTTCAGGAGGCGAGCTGGATGGCAGGAACGTACGGAGTGGTTTCCGCTGTGTATATCATTGCTGATTAGCTGGGGCATGTTTTCAAATTTGTTCTGTGTTGAGTAATAGTTTGTAACTCTGATGTATGATTGTATAAGAGTATTGATACAGCTCTTCTTTGTAAAACTGATATTATTTATTATTATATTTTGATCCGCTGCGAATGTGAGGTTTTATGTGTTTTGGTGTTTCTGTTCTTTCTTCTTCTTCTTTCTTCTTCTTCTTTTCCTAACTATCTGGAATTTTCTGAGTCGAATTTTCCGGGTCGTTACAAGTTCTCTCAATAACGACAACACTTCTCAAGGTCAAAGCCCTAAAGATATAGAAAAAACCTCATTACTAACAGTTTCACTCTCTCAGGTATGGATTACGTTATGCAAACACTTTTCAACTTATTAGATAACTTCTAGTTAATACATTATCTACTTTAGTTAAGGAGGAAATCACAATATCTTATGATGTCAGGCTTGAGAAAAAATAATTGGATATAGATCGCTTAAATGGAGAACTGGACAAACAAATAAAGGATTATAATAAGTTGTCTACAAAATATGAGAAGCTTGCTAGGAGCACATCAAGATTAAGGTATTTTAAAGAAAATGAAGTCGCTCCCTGGATAAGGAAAGCTCGTTATCACCGAGAAAGACTTGTTAAAGAAAATTCTAAACTAGTAACCCTCTTTTTGATGCTAATTGATGATAAGAACGCCTTGGTAGAGTTTCTGTACAAAGCTTATTCCAAAGGCAAATTTTTTGATTTCTCATACTTTGGCGACAACTACAGAGGTTTGATCGGATGCTTTCATCGCAGATATTTGAACGAGTACGGGTCTGATCCTTATCCCAAAGCATGTTGAAATATCCCTAGAGTTACCCCTATTCCTCTTTCTTCTTGCTTTTTTTACCCTGAGAACCTTAAGTATAATAGAAAGTGATTTATCTTTGAAATGTATAACCATTGATTTTATATGAACCTGAGTGACTATACAATAATGATGTGTTACTTGGTTTACTTATGAATTTCACTGTTTTAGTTTTCATATCCTTAGTTTGATGTTGCACAGATCAAAGACATCCCGTATAGTCCAGCCCCTAGGGATCTCTTATGTAAACTTGTCAAGTAGAGGAAGGATTTTAAGGAAAGAATATCAATTTTTAAAACATCATAATTGGGAAGACATTGTTTCCTCAAATAATTATAGGAAGTTTAAATGCGATTTCCCCATTTCCGCATTGTCTTTCTGGGTGGTGAGAAAGAGAAATTACTTAGTGAAATCCGATTCTACCACACAAAATTAATATGTAGTCGTGGTAGCCCTCCGATTAAGGAATGATATTATCATCAGTTTCCTCCTATTTATATCCTAGAAGAAACTAGAGCGCCCTTCGATTCTACCCTCACTTTATCAGCTAGAGCATATGAAAAATCTAAAACTGCAGTTTCAAGACTTAAAATATTAGCTGAATGTTTAGGACCAGAATTATGGTGTATCCTCAACCTTTTGTATTCTTGCTTGTAACCTTAGTTGTTGCAAATGGAAAAATTATTTTTTCATGTATTAACTCTTGTTTTATTTATTCTTAATATGAAACTCAGTTAATGCATATGTTTGATTCTCTAGATGCTTCACGAATCATTGAGATTAAGGACAAGTTGCTTGCTTATGTTGAAGAAAAACGATCATCCCAAGACGACTCAACTTCATGATTCCTAAATAATTCCATAGCACGGGAGTAGCATAAGAACTACTTCATATTAAAGTTGGTGTTTAGGACATAGAAGGAAAACACTGCTCGCACTAAGGAGCAGTTTAAAGAAAGAAGAAAGAACTTCAAGCGTTAAAAGAGAAAACTAACCCGATTCGTGAGTCCGGTCCTTCAAGCGAAGATGAAGCAGAGATAACTAAACTACATCAGGGAATTAATGATCTTGAAGTAGACTTAATAAAAATTCAAGTTCATTGTCAATCATTAGAGCTCATTGCAAGTGAGGGTGAAGCCGACCTTCCTACCCCTACTTTTGGAAGAATTACCAAATCTCGTTCTTCAACAAGCCAAGAATTCACTGCTTTACCAAATCCACCTCCGGGCTTGAGCAATGAAATAATCTCAACATGGAGCAAAAAATTCAAATTTGAGGTCATATAATATTTTGGTAGGAGATGGGATGAGAAAGTATCTCAAGGTATAAGTGAATATAAGAGCAGAGTCCAAAGCTTGAGCATGAGAGATATAATTTCAAACAAAAGAACAAAAAAATGAAAGTCAAAACTTTACAAGGAGCCAATAAGACTCTTCAGCGCACCTTGAATATTCAAATTGCTTTGATTGATCGAATACAGTTAGGAAAAAGGAAAAGAAATTCAAAGAACTCTTGGATGCTGCTATTTGCCATGTTGTTGATCCCATAATTGCTAGGGATTTAGAGGATACTGCACAAAGCCTCGAACTTTAGTGATGATTTGCTTTAAATTAGTTTTCTTTTCCAGTCGACTTTTGTACCTTTGTACATAATGTACTAGATTGCAAGTAAATTTACATTTGAATGAATTTTACCTTGAATGTTGGGTACATAATCGTGAATTGAATCCCGATTGTGGTATGAACTTACTTGATGATTTGTATTTTAGGTTTTCATATTTGAGCTTTCTCGATGTGTAGATTAACTTTCTACTTGCTTAGAGATTCAAGAACCTTATTGTTTGACTCGATTTAAATATCTAGTAGCTCGCTTTAGTAACGGAAATTCCTGTTAAATGAATTTGAGTTGAAAACTGTATTAAAGAAGCCCTAAAACTTAATCTAGAATTTGAAGAAGACTTGAAACCCAAACTTAATAACAATAATAGTAAGCCATAAATCTATATCTGAAAGAACACCAAAAATCCATATCTGGCAAAGACCAGGAATCCATATCTAAAAATTGTAGAAGAAGACTTGAATCTAAATCTGGCAATAATAGAGTCTAGAAATCCATATATGGAAATAGTAATAGAAATACATAAATCCATATTTGAAAACAATAATAGAAGTCCAGAAATCCATATCCAAAGTAATAATAAAAATCTAGAAATCCATATTTGGAAACAGTATAAGAAGGCCAGAATCTCTTTTCTGGTGGCTAAGAATTGCATTTGTTGGGAGACATAAATGACCTGTAATTGTTGAACTTTCCTTTATAAAATTTGAGTTGAAGAGCTATTTGGCTCGGATTTTGATTGACTTGGGAACTCTACTTGGCTCTTATTTTGATTAAATTGGGAGCATTATTTGGCTTTGATTTTGATGGACTTTAATGGCTGGGACCTCTTGCGGTCAAGCCTTTGTTGGCTGAGGCCTTTGACAGTCGGGACCTCTTGCTGTCATGAACCTTTGAGGGCTAAATAGATACACTTATTTTATTTAGAAGACCTTTATTGATGATCGGCTTAACATCTTTGTACAAATTGATTGAGTTTTCCTTGCCTTAGAAATTTGATGATCATTCCTTCCAAGCTCCGGAATTGATTGGTATCTTGTATTTGCATGATGATAGTGGCAATACAACTTTCCATGATTCCTTTCAAATTTGGGTCTCCTTTTTGCGAAGGCCAATAGTTAAGCTCATCATTAGTTTGGAATAGATATTCTTAAGAGAAGTGGTAAGAATGAGATCTTTTAGAAGCTGTGACTTTGAGATTAGCCCTTTTAGCTGATACTTAGCACTTTTGTTGCTCGCTTTAGGTTCCTTATAAGGTGTGAACTTCCTTTTTAGAGAGCTTGCTGCTTCATTTGTCTTGTAAGATTGATCAATCACAGTTTCCCACTTTCTAGAAATGATAAAAGTCCCTTATTTATCTCATTTTCGAAGATAGTTCCTTGAGCTTTAAGCTGGATTTCATTTCTTAGTTTCAAGAAGGTGTTATCTTCTTCGAATTGTCCTTTTAGGGTTAAGATTGGCATCGGTCCTACATGGAATGGATTCAGACTCCATCTTTCAGGATTGTAAGGAACTATTTGCCTTTTCTTTTCTTCCATAACTCACAATGCTATAAATCTTAGCACATGCTTTTCAAGAAGTTGAAGATCACTAAGGACTTGATAGATTGGCCTAGTCATTTGAGGCTTGAAAGATCCTTGTTCGAAGAACTAAGCACGATTAGCTAACATGGCTAAGCAAAACTCAATTTATGTGATTAAATGGTGTTGGGAATCAAGGGTAGGTTGGCTTTGAATGGGATATGCTTGGCAGGGTCAATTTCTCTAAACCCTAATTATGCAGGCTAGGGTAGTTCCACTTGGGGTTTTAATAAAGTCGGAGGTTCGAGCCCTCCTTCTAGTGTCAAAACTATTAACGAGTAAATTCGCTAACCCTAGAAGCGATTAGGAAATAAGGCTAATTAATGAGAGACCTTGAAGAAGTCCATCAAATTCATTAATTCGAAGAGGATTTTCATAACACTTCTTGGTGTTGTTGACATGGTCGGAGTCATACAAGCAATTCGAAGACCAGTATATTATGCCAAAGCCAGTTCAAAGTTCAGGTTGCTATGCAAAGATCAATTCGAAGTTCAATATCATTCAAGTCACCTGTCACTAGTTTGAATCAAATCAAATATGTTATGTTATGCGCGTGTTTAATTTCCAAATCCTTATGTGTACAAAGTCAAATAGTACAATAGGCTCCAAAAATACTCAAGTCAATTTAGGGTTACAAGGCTTTGATTTAAGAAAAGAGGGAGAGAAAATGAAAATCTGTAATGACTCACTCTTTTGGACCATTCAAATTGACAATAAAACCATACATGTCTGACTTGAATAATTCAAAATAATAGATTGTAATATGTTTTGGAGAAAATAAAACCAATCATAGAATCACAGACATAGATAAATCAGAATAACCCACAGTGGAAATAAAATAACAATAGTAGTTCATGAAGCTACTACAACACAGTTACAGAACAAGTCTCAAAACAAGTACAAAATACCATAGTCTAAAAAGTAAATACAGCAGAAATCCCAATACATAAATGTCCACTAGTACATAAGCTGAATATAATACAAAAAAGAAATAGATTACAACTAGATAGGTAGTCTCCAACAAATACTAGCTTTAGAAGGTGAAATCCAAAGCTGATACTCAGGCTGACCCGAGCGCAAAGCAAAACACAAAACACTCGAGTCAGGACATACATACTTATACGATGTAAACCAACTCAAGTGAATTGTAATATAAATGCATGAGTAACTTAAAGGATGCTTGGGATCGCCCATCTTTTAAGGATCCGTTAAACTATTTACTATGTAGTAATATACGCTATTATAACAATGTCTACAGTAAATTATAATATATTTGAAAATAGCGTTAAGGAGTTACCCAATATCCCACTTAACACATTTTATAGTGCCAATAGTCTATACAGTACCATTGTACTTCCAGATCGAGAGGCTACCACAAATACTCCATAGGTACGATACAAATCAAAACTCGTACAAGGCGTGCTAGGGTAGGTGACACAGCCCAACTAGGCAATGCCAGGGTAGATATACCAATTGCACTTCTGGATTGGTGGTAACGTGTAGCAGCCACTACCGCCTACCTCGAGCCACACTCCCAAAATCAAAGTTGTGCACCAATCAATCACAAAGTGAAAGAATGACATACGAAGAAGTATGTCTGATAAGAGGAGCTACCTCATTAGCCCATCGATTGCTCCTGTTTTAGCCACCTTATGCCAACTCACGGGAGTTGAGTCCACGTATATACCTTAATAGAACGTCGCCACCATCCTACTTCATTCTGGAAACTTCACCGCATACACGGTTGTTAAAGTGGTTTTTCGGTATCGATAGAGAGTATGCCCACATCCGATCCCGGTCTCTTTAATAACCAACTGTTGTTATAACCCCGTGGTTATAAATTTCAAAAATGGTTTATATTCCAAATCAAAATAATTCATTTAAACCATTTAAATAATTTATTTGAACCATTTAAATATGAAATCGTTATCCTTTCAAATCAAATATTCAATTTCCAGAATTGTAGCATTTTCTAAGTTCGTTCGTTCAATCACAACAATTTCAAAACATTGTACTTTTCAAAAACAACGGCACTTATAAAGTGTTACAATAGATGTATTAGTATATTCAAAACAATTCAATTTCAGAAACTGCAGCACTTTAAAAATGCTACTGTAGATATAGTGGTTTTTCAAAACCAGTTCAATTTCAGAAGCTGCAGCACTTTAAAAATGCTACTGTAGATATAGTGGTTTTTAAAAAACAGTTCAATTTCAGAAACTGCAGCATTTTAAAATTGCTATTGTAGATATATTTAGAATTTCAGAATATAGTTATATTTCAGAATTGGTAGCACTTAGCAAATGCTACCTTAAAACCACATCAATTTGGAAATGCTGCCAATACATAACTAAGGTTTATTACAACATTCAACAACATTATAATTTCAATTTTTCACCATTATTAACTTATAAAACATATCTCACTTTTCCAAAATATTTATTTGGATATCATTTAACTTGTATTAATTAAAATAAATTTTATAAATAATTATCCAAATTAAACTATAATTCATTTATTAAGTCAAATGTACATTATTTTACTTAACTTTTTATCTTAACAAATGACTTAATACTTTATTTAAAATTTCCCATTTCAAAAATAAAATATTCTTTTTTCTTGGTTAAGCCTAAAATTTCCATTTGAAACTGAAATTTCAATTATCAAATTAAGTCGTATTTAAATTACATTTAACCCATTTATTTACCTACACATTTTTTTTAACTTATACAAAATCACTATAACATTTATTTAAATCATTTAAATCCAATTTTAAGTTAAAATTTCATATTTTTAATTTCAAAATACTTAATAACTTTTAGAAAATATTTAAAATTAACCACGGGTCTGTATATAATTTTCTAACGTAGGTCAAGTGATACGGATATGTATCATATCAATCCGTAATTTAAAAAGAAAATCTAGGTTCTATCATTTCAAACCCATAATTCCAAGTTAAATAAAATAAATAAAAATCGCTTGATCCTATTATTTCAGCTCATAACGATTTTTTCTTATTCTAATGTTCGTTCAGGTATGTATCATTTCAACCCATAGTGATTCTATCATACAAGGAACTTGCAGTGTGAGAAACAGAAAATAAATAAACAGTAAAACATATCATATGATGTCAGGTGATGCAACAGACATAAAATCAGGTAATATCATCATATAATGTCAAATAACAAGTAGATGTGAGCATATAATATGGCATATCAACTACTACAATACAAGCGACATTGTTTCACATTTATATATAAGTACGATTTGTCGAGAGTGAATAACTCACCTTTTAAAGCTAGAGATCAAATTCAAAACACAAATCCAAACTCTGCAAAGCACAAAAAGGAACGACTAGAGACGAGTGGATGGAAAGCCAAGATTCAAGCCTTGTATACAATAAATAATATAATAAATATAAGTATATAATCCAACAAAAGACAATAAACCAAATCAATGTACGAAATATGATTCAACATGAAACAAATAGTGTAACGGTCCCGCAAATCCGTACCCCTTAAGTCAACACTATTTTCCAACACATCAACTCAAGGTGAACGGAAATACGAACCATTTGGGTTAAAGAAGAAGAGGTAGAGGAAGAAAATAGAAAACAACATCAGAAGCTAACCATCGCAGCGGAATAAAATATAATAGATAATAACAGATCTTTACACAAAAGAAAACTAGATCTGTTTTATACATACATCACCAGAATACATCATCAGAGTTCAACAACATCAATAACATACAACTGGACATTCATATAGACTTGTCCTCAAAACTGAATACACAGCGGAATAATAATCAAGTACGGAAGTACATATCGCCATCCAGCTCGTCTCCTGATCTCCACAGCATCATATCATGTATTCTATAACACTCGGTCTGACCCGAGCATTATAGTTAAATTACACCCCAGTCAGTCTGGAATACCAGCGTGAGAAAACCACACTCAAATTGATTATTAAAGTTTCAAAATTCTTTTGAAAACAAAAGCATCTCATAAGACAACGCCATAAATAAACGTGTCGGATTTTTACCTAAAGATAGCCAAAACACTTTTTATCAAGATCTTATGATATTATCATAGTGTCTATAGAAAGTAAAATAGAATCTAGCTGAAATGCTTGCATCTCACATTTCAGCAATAATTGGACACAATCAAAACCGTACAGGCGCGTAGGGAGAATGGATTTTCAACTAATGACTAGTCAATGGGTACCACCTGTCACGGTACCTGGTCTAGATCAGCATACCGAGGATCGCTCCGGACCCCCTGCAACACAAGACCGAGACTACCCCTTACTTGATAATCCCGAGTAAGATCACCTCATGGTTGGATCAGCAACCGCACCACTAAGCCGAATAAAAAGGGACATCTAGACAGGGATGACCTCACCCTAATGGGTGCTACCCACCTAGCCTTGCTGCATAACCCCTGAATTTTAGTCATTCCCGGTTGATTAGGCTCAAGGCTAAGCGTTACCTTTTAGAACGTTTCACTTAGAATGCCCATCGTCCACCTAACGATGTTCCAAAAGCATTCATCCATACAAGTCCGTCCCGGGTTCGAACAGAACCGAAGGCACTACTCCTACTACATCCATTTTGGAATCATCCTCAGGATTAGTAGCGTCTAGCCCTTGCACTTCACTACTCCATCTTCGACTCTGAACTCATTTTTCCATGAAAACGTACAAACTGGATCGAAATGTTTTTCGAGAAATTAATCCCGATCCCAGTCTCTTCGAACGATCATCGCATTGTCCAATACTGATAGTTGGTTATTTAACTATCAATTAACATTCACAAACAACAATCCAATATAAATAATTTCACCAAATTATTTATTAATCTCAAAATATCTTCACAAGATATATTTTCATTTTCAACTCTTTTGAAAACAGTTTTCAAACCATACTTTTCTCATAAAATAAATTCCCAATATTTATTTCTACTGAAAACACCAAGCACAAAAAATTTAGATTTTTAAAATAATTTAAAATACTTTATTATAAAATATCCTTTAAAACATTTAAATTGAGAACTACTTCAATACTTTATTAAAAAGTGGAAATTAGGTTAAAGGGCTTCTACTTGCAGGGTAATAAGTTTTAAGGACAACACTTTTGAATAATTAGTTTTAAGGACAATTTACAGCATAATGATAAATTCATTTATCTTTTTAAGTTATACAGAAAAATGATAAATCCTTTTATCACTTTTTCTGTATAACTGAAAATGATAAATTCTTTTATCATTTTCCTGTAAAATGTCCTTAAAACTAATTTTTCAGAAGTAGTGTACTTAAAACTTATTACCCTGCACAAATAAGCCCTTGAAGTGAAAATTCCCTTATTAAAAATATGCACTTTAGGAATACTTAAAATGAGGCAACTTTATAAAATATAGAACTAGATTTTCTCTTTTTATATCAAAATACCAAGTCATCTTTAAACAATTACTACGATAATAGATTTGAAAAATACTTACCTTAGAATTTAAATATTTTAGAAATAATAAATTTTCCAAAACATGCTTTTAAAACAACATTAAAACTTTTAACTTGTATTTAAAAATTTACTTTGAAAAACGTACTTGGCTATCCAGGGAAATATACTTCTCTTCACATCCTTTAAAAATAAATCACTATTTATTTTTAAACAAAATTTCCCATTTCTTTAATAAATTCCCATCGTGAATTTATTCTTCAAATATCCACCGATATATCACTTTTCTTTTATAAACCCAGTTTACAAATTTCATAGCCACATTCTCCTTTAAATTTCCAATTTCAAACACTTAAATCAATTTCCAAATTGATTTTCAATTTACTCCATTTTGAAATAAATCTCTTTACTTACTCACTTTTTTTCCAAAATCCATTAACTTCAGATTTTATTTCTCCATTTTGATTTAAAATCTTTTAACTGAAACATACCAATTTTCGATTTCCAAAAATTCCTTCTTTATCCCTTTAAATAAATTTAAACCTTAAATTTTAAAGTAAATTATTTATTCCTTTAAATAATATCACTTAAATTTTACAATTCATTATTTTCTGTTTATTCATAATCCCCTTTTCCCATACTCGAAATTATTTATTAGAATTTTAAAATCACTTTTATTCTTATCCAGTTCATTCTTAAACTTATTTAAATTCTCTATGAATATTTTTCTTAAAAATTCACTCTTTTATTTTCTTTTCAAAAATCCAATTCTATATATTTTGATAACTCAGTGTATCGAAATATATTCAAGCAAACTATAGCATTCAATATTCCAATATAATTCATCACAGAATATCAAATAATCATAACAGAGAATATTAAATAATCTAAATAAATGTTGAGGAATCCAGTTGAATCCTTCCAACCTGTTTCCCTGCATCTACATATGTTAGCACAATACCAATTCCACTTCGAGGTGGAATATCGCGGTATATGGGTTTATAAAATATCATCCGCTATTATGCAGCGCATAGGGTCTCATCCGCTATATAATGCGGAAAATCAATCATTCCAATATATACCATATACTACTATATAATATATCACATTCAATCAATTCAATAAAATGTTTAACTTTAACCATTTAAATTTAAATAGCAACCAGATGAGTGAGATTAACTCACCTTTGCTTTTAAATTTGCAATCCACTCCAAACCAACTTGTTTCCATCAGGATTCAGACCTTGTATAAATATTACATGATTTTATTAATATTCGAATAAATCGAACAATTAAATTTCCATTAGATAGATTTAATTAACTAATTATTTTAGTTTAACTAATCTTCCTTAACAATTTATAAAAAATTTAATAAGTTGATTAAATAAATTAAACGCTCTCGATAAATAATTTTATCAAGCCTAGTAAATTAAATCTTATTATTATATTTTTTTTAAATAACTAGTAAATTCAAAATTCAAAATTTCTGCCTTCATAAATTTTAAATTAAATTTTCTAGTTTTCTGTTTTAAATTTTATATAAAAAATTTCTCTAACCTTGTCTGTATATTCCTAACTATAAATTTTCTGCTTGACTACATAGATAAATTCCAAATCATTTGACCTGAAGCTAACAGTATAACTAAAATTGAAATAGCGAACAAAATGCAATCGTAAATCGTGTGAGAAACTCACCAAATTGTCGAAGACGTCCATGAGGCTGCTCGACCAAAATTAGACCGACGACTCCTCAAGTCGAAATTCCTCCATCGCGCGACACCCTATAGCCGCGAGCCTCCCATTGTCGATCATCGTGAGTACCGTTGCCACTTCGAGCCTCCATCGAAGTCGAATTCGCTTTCGACCAATTACCTCGGCAAGCGTAGACCAAATCGCCTTCTTCTCAACCGGTGATGCATCCAGGCTCCAAAAATTCACATCGGTGGCAGAAACAAGGCAGACCCAAATCCTAGCACCTGGCTCAATCGCTCGCAAAGCCATCGATTCCTTCGCGAATTCTAACGTCGAATCGTGTGATATCTCGAAATTTTTGGCAATATCAATTTATTAATCTGTATTAAAATTAAATAGGTTTGATAATATTATTAATGATAAATTTAAATTGATTTAATAATCTTCTTTATAAATATTTAAATGGGTGATTTTATCTGTTAAAAACTAGTTAAATTGTTTTCTATTTATAATGTATATATATTTGTATATATTGTAAATAGATAAGCTTTGTTTTAAATTTAATAAATAAAGTCATGTTTTCTAATTCTAATATTTTTGATAATTTGGAAATTTATTTAATTTAATATTAAGCTATTAAATAAATAACCATATGGCTTTAAGATACTCAAGATAAAAGTTTAATTATTTAAAATGATTCTAGCTAAGTTTAAGTTTAAGTTAATTAACAAAAGGGTTGTTTTGTTCTTTTTAAATATAGCTTGATAAAATAAGTGATTTATTAATAAAGAGATAATTTCTTTTATAAATTATTTTAATTTAATAATGAGTTATTTTTAAAACAATATTAAAAATGAATTACAAATGGATATTTAAATATAAATAGAAACTGTTATTTCAAATATATATATATATATATATTGAAAAAAGCTATGATTTGAAAATTTAAAATGAAGTCTTTCAAAAATATTTAAAATAAAATAAATCTTATAAATATATTAAACATAAGTATAAATCAAATATATGTTATAAAAAATAGTCTAAATACATAAACATAAGAAACTATGATATTAAACTAAGTATAAAAATAGATAATAAGTAAATTAAGTATTTGATAGTTTAAGTTTAAAAATAAAAGAAAATAAAAATAATCATTTATGTTCGGAATAGAACTAAATACATAACTTAAAATATATAGCAAATGACTAAAACAAAGATATATATGTACATAAAATAAATGCTGCCAGGTAAGTGAAGTATGCCTGTAAAATAGATGCATAGCAAGAACAAAGTAATAATAAAAATGTCTATGTACATGCATAAAGTATATAAACAAACCAGGTAAAAGAATCTTGTATGGGAAGTTGAGATATGAAGGCAAGTAAAAGAAGGAAAAAAATCTATCAACATAAAAGTAAAATAAAAAGATCTATCTACATACAAAATAAGATATGTATGAAACATAAAGTACCTTTGCATTAAATGCTAGCACACTACTCGGTCAACTCGAAATGTTAAAAATCAATTCAACAAATCTTGCCTGGCCAGTTAAACAAAAAAAAGGGTAAAGACAAAGAAAAAAAATCTCTGAGATAAACAGAAAATGTTTGTACAAGCTAACGCAAACCCTGCAAAACTCTTTTCTATATATTTACATCATTCCAGTTTTATTTTCGTTCATTAAAACTTTGCATATCAGAGAAACATAAGCACTATTATCTTGTAACCTTAAGCAACAACTGCATCAAACAAAAACAAGATGATTTACAGAAAGATCAAGCTAACGGTTTTTCTAATAGGAGTGATCTGTTCATTTTCTCAAAACAACTGTGAGTAACATCACAATCTACAAATATTTTAAGTATATTTGTTCTATTGCATGTTCTCTCTGAAGTTTAGTTTATGTATGAGTATATTTTTAAAAAAAATATATCTCTGTGACTGTGTATGAATATATTGGTAAGCATTTCTGTGTACCTCTCTGTTTTGATTCCAGGCTTGAATCCTCATCAAAATTCATCTGCTTTAAATCCAAGCCTTGATAAGACTTAATGTAACAACCAGGTATTTTCAACCATTCGCATCTGCACTTGTCGGACTTGAATTTCTCAAAATACCGCGTTGTAAATAAAATTTGGCGGATCTCAGAATATACAGTAAATAAAATCACAGATCACAGACACAGAGTAACAATAGTGCAGCGGAAGTAAAAGAAATAGTAGTTCATGAAGCTACTATGTAATGTATCAGAGTTACATAAGATACAACAGAAGAAATAAAGTACAAAAGAAGTCTTAATACATAGAAGTCTACTAATACAAGAGCTGAAAAGGACCAAAAGACTGACAAGACAAAACTAGACAAGCAGATAATCTCCAGCGATTCCAATCTCCAGAAAGTGGAAATCTAAATCTGTGAATACTTAGGCTGACCTGAGTGTAAATAAAAATACAAACACTCGAGTCAGGACATACATACTTATACAATGTAAACCAACTCAAGTGAACTATAGTAAAAGTACAAGTAACTTAAAGGATGCTTGGGACCGCCCATCCTCTATGGATCCGTCAAACTATTTACTATGTAGTAATATTGTGCTATTATAATAATGTCTAATAGTAAAATAAACTTACTTTTAAATAGCGTTAAGGAGTGACTCAATATTCCCCTTAACAAAAATAATGCCAATAGTCTATACAGTACCTGCATATCTCCTGATCGGGAGACTACAAGAAGATACTGCATAGGTACGACACAAATAGAAACTCGTAGTAAAGGCCCGATATGGTAGGGGACACGGCACATAAGGCAATTCCAAGGTAGATATACCAATTACGCACACGGGCTGGTGGTAACGCAGCAGCCATATACGCCCACCTCGGAAAACATTTCCAAAATCAGAGGGGCGCCCAAACAATCACAAGTAATAGTATGGTATCGAAGAAATGCGTCCGATCAGAGGAGCTACCCCTTTTGGCCCGAGATCGCTCTTGTTTTAGCCACCTTAAGCCAACTTACGGGAGTTGGGTCCACGTAACATACCTCAAGAACGTCGCCACCATCCTACTTCATTCTGGGATCTCCACCGCGTACACGGTTAGTCAAAGTGGTTTTCAGTATCCACAGAGAGTATGCCCATACCCTATCCCGGTCTCTTTGCCAAACAATCGTTATTATAATCTGTCGTTATAACTTTAAAATAATATTTTATACTTAAAATATAGATATCGTTTCAATCCAAATCTTTATCAAAATAAAGATTAAATCATTTCCAAAACCATTTCAATATATCAACATACCATATCTTTCAAATTCAAATATTTATCAAAATAAATATCAAGTCATTTCTAACCATTTCAATATATTAAATTATCATATCCTTTCAAAAATTCCTTTCAAACCATTTTAATATATCAAAATATTATATCCTTTCAAAACTTCAGTTCAAATCATTTTAATATATTAAAATATCATATCCTTTCAAAGCTTCATTTCCAAATCATTTTAATACCAAAATATCATATCTTTCAGAACTTCATTTCCAAATCATTTTAATAAGTTCAAATCCAAATATTCAACTTTAAATACCCTTTAAATTCAAAGATATCATTCATTTATTATCATTCCAAATCACCTTTTAAATAGCTTATATTTCAATTAAAATAATTCATTTAAACCATTTAAAAGTGAAGTTTATATACTTTCAAATCAAGTATTCAATTTCCAAAGTTTTAAACCATTATGAGTTCATTTACTAAGTGAAAACTATAAACATTGAAAATTTCAACCTTTCACAGCATTCAGAAAAAATTGCTGTAAGTTATATTTGAAAACATTTCAATTTAAATCATTTAAACATTATAAAAATCATATTTTAACATTCAAATATGTTCATTAAAATACTCTTTTAATTTATGATTTTTATAAAGTAAACCTTCACAGAAAAATCTAAATTTTTCAATAATTTCACTTAACAAATTCAATTGTACAATTTTCCCATTTTTACATTTGACACCTTATTAATACTTACATATTAAAATTTCCATTTCACAAATTAAACTAAATTTCCAATTTATTTAATTAACTTAAACTTTTAAACAAAACCAAATTCCGCATTTCCAAATCAAGTTGTATTTTAAAATTTCACTTTTAAGCATTCATTTACTTAACCATTTTAATTCATAGAAAAATCAACAATACTTTATTAAATCATTTAAATTCAAATTTAAATCAAATTATCATATTTACCATTTTCCAAATAAAAATAAATTTCCATTTTATTTATATAACTTAAATATCATTTTTAACCAAAATTCCAAATTTCCAAACTTAAGTTATATTTCCAAATTCAATTTAACCATTTATTTATTACATTTTTAAATCATATAAAAATTATAATTTCTTTATTTTAAAACATTTCAAAAATCTATTTAAATCAAATTTCATAAATTTACATTTTAAACCACTTAAAATTTTATTTATATAACTTAAATGTCATTTTAGAAGCCAAAGTCCAAATTTCCAGATTTAAGTTATATTTCAAAATTTTAGTTTAATCATTTCATTATTCAACATTTTAACTTATAGAAAAATCAAAATTCTTATTTAACATTAAAAAATCCAATTTCAATCAATTTTTCATAAATTTACACTTTTAAGAATAAAAAATATTCAAAGTACTTTATAAAATAACCATGAGGCTGTATATAGTTTTCTAACCTAGGTCAAGTGATACAGATATATATCATTTCAATCCACAGTTTACAAAGAAAAATCCGGATTCTATCATTTCAAACCCGCCATCCCAAGTAAAAATAATAAATAAATAAAAATCGTTCAGGCCTATCATTTCAGCTCATAACGATTTTTCCATATTCTAAAGTCCGTTCGGGTATGTAACATTTCAACCCATAGTGAACCTAATCTACAGGGAACTTGCAGTGTGATAAAGAGATATAAATGAATAGTTAATAGCATGTTAATAGCATATAACAGTAACAGATGATATGGCAGGTAAATTAATAAGTTTAACATCATATGTAAATAATCACCGACAGTTATAACATCATATATAATTCTACACATTCAATTGTTGTCGCTTCACAATTTGCATAGGTATAATATGTCATGTGAGATTACTCACATCTTTGTGCTGGAGATAGCAAATCAAATGACACAAACGGATTCCCAAAGGCACGATGACACAAAAATAGATTCAAGTGGATGAGAACCAAGCTTATGATCTTGTCACAACCCATAAACAAAACCAAAATAAAGTTATAATTCAATACAACATTAAATTGAAATAACTTTGAAATGAAAAACAATTTAAATGCAACATTTTTTTTTGCCTTGCCTTCTAGATTATTTTGCACAGCCTAAGGATGCATTAGGCTCTGGTTTGGACAAGGTTTGGCTCAGGATTGAACATAGGAATGCATGGCTAACAAGGCACGGATGTAGAGGAGGTTACAACATAGGGATATGAAGGGACTAGGCAACATAGAGGAGTTTTGGATCACTTTTGGCTCGGTCTATATCCCATCTAGGTTCGACCATTTTAGGTACAGGTCTGGACAGAGGTATGAATTAATGGTTAGGGGTGTGTCAAGGTGGTGGTGGAGCAATAGGAGGTGGCCAAGGTCATCTAAGGTGATGGTGATGAAGACTAGGTGACTAGGCATGCTTTTTAAGGAGTTTTTGCATTGTTTTGTGGATTTTGTATCATGGGATGGTCATGGCACTTGCTGGTAGGAGGAGGAAGGATTTTGGCTGTGTATGATGTGGGGAAGGAAGTGGGGGTGGTCGGTGGAGGAGATGGTGGAGGTATTAGGTCAAGCAAAGCAAGAGAAGCAAGGCAAAAATCAATCAAAACAATAGAAAAAAGGAAGAAGAAAAGAGGAAAAATGAAGGGAAGTCATTACCAAAAGCTCTAGCCGTGAATAATAAGATGGGGATGAATATTTCACATGAAATATGAATAAGATACTCACGGCTATCATAGGATGTACGGCCAAACAAAGCAAGGCAATGAAAAGACTTAGGAAATTGAAGAGGTTTTGGCAAATGAAAGGTCTTAGGTTTTAAAGTTAAGTCTCTTAGAATTTCCTTTGCTATTTAATTAAATAAAACCAAATAAAATTAAGTAAATGAATTACATAACTGAAAAAAGAATAAAATAAAAGAAAAATAAATAAATAAATAAATTTAGGATATAGAAAAAAATAATTAAAGAAATTGCTTAGAATTTCAAAACAGGGTTCAAAATTTACAATTAAAACATCACTAGCTTTATGAAAATATCTACTTCATTTTAAAATATATTCTAAAGCAAAATTTTGAAATAAAATACTTCATTTATCATTTCTAAAATGAAATAAATAATTTAAATTAGAGAAAATAGAAAAAGAACTAAAGAAATTGTTTAAAAATTGGAAACAGGACTTAAAACATACAAATAAAATATCACTAGCCTTAGAAAATTTCTATTTCACGTTAAAAAAATAAAAAGTCAAATAAATAAATAAATTAGAAACAAAACAAAGTGGGAATGAGAATAAAATAAGTCCTTAATAAAAATATAAAGATAAATAAAGAATTACTTTAATTATTTGAAACTAGGAATTAAAACTTACAAACAGAATACAACTGACATTCGAAAATGTCAATTACACTTTTAAAATTGTTTAAAACCAAAATATATACATAGCATGTTATTTTACACATGAAAACATAAATTAGAACATTACATGACCAAATAAAATATTATTTATAAAATTTAAAACAAATATTTTTTGTTAAATACAGTAAATTTCACACAATAGTTAAAAAGGCATAACTTTCACATTTTTAATCGGATTTCAACGAAACGAAAAGCAGTGTTTTTAAAATTTATTTACTTTCATAATAGAAGATAAAATTCAAAATTTTGAACTTTTAAATTTTTAAGTTAAAAGTCAAAGTTTGACTAATTTGACCAAAATTCACTTTTTTGGAAAATATTCTTTTTAACCATATTTTGGAATGATAATTCATATCAAAATCAAAGTTTATATTTGAAACAACAAAATTAACTAAATTAAATAAATAAAATAAAGTTAAATCAAAAATTCAATTAAAATAATTAAAATATACAATCAAAATAATCACAAAATACAGGGTTGTTACACTCTCCCCCACTCAAAACTTTTCGTCCCCAAAAAGGAATGAGCTACGGGAAAGCATAGAAAAGATAGAAATGAAATAAGATTAAGTCAAGGTGACAAGAAGATTGAGATTATACCTGATAACTGTTGTTATGGGTAAGTTTAACAAGGTGGAGAAGATCTTCCCAAGATCCTCCAGAATCAAGAACACAAGCACGAAAAAAGATGGATTCAAAATTGAGTACCAAAGATTATCAAAGATTATAGAAAGAGTTCTAAATAGAAAGATTATAGAAAGATGCCTATACCAGTCTGTAGCAAGATAAGGATAATAAGGACAACCAAAGATAGTTTGAAAAAAAAATAAGGAAATAAGTTTGAAACCATGGAAATTTCAACTTAAATAGAAATAATTTTTTTTTTCACAAGCTAAATAAATCTTAACTATCCTAAATTTCATTATCTTACTATCCAATCGTCTTAAATTAAAAACTTTAAAACTATGGTTTTGAAAAATAATCATTTATTATACTCATAATGTACTTAATTAATTTAATTCTTCTTTATTCCTAATTAAAATTAAATTTATTCCTCTCAATACATTTATCACTTATGTTAAATATACCTACACTTATTATAACTGCTTTATTTTATTCTTAATTCTTTTAACATTATTTTTTTGTAAGTTATTCAATTACCCATTATTATATTACCTCTGTTAATCATTTTATAACTAAAATTTAAGTGTGTAACATTTATTATAACCACTCAAATAAAATCTTTTTATATTGTATATTATCCAATTACATTGTTAACTTCTGAAATTAAGGTAAGTTATATTTGATTGCAATTGTATTATACAAATAAAAATTTTCAATTAATTTATTTCATGCTTGAATATTCATCCAAAATTTTTATTTTCTTTTTTTATAATTGAAATTATTCTTTAAAATAAAATTTAAGAATTAAATTTCCGATTTCTTCAACCCATTTAGAGATAAATAAATGTATGTACATAATTTATCAAATCAAATTTAAATCATATATCTATATATATTATAAATCAAGTCATATTTTAGAAATTCAAATCAATTTGATTTCTAAAACAAGGCTATAGCAAGACTATAGAGCAGTCTCTTCACTTCGAAACTCGAAAATGAATGTCGATGATGTTGCAGCCATCACCGAAATTATTTCCCAGCGACAAAGAGAAGAGCACTAATTTTTAAACTTTAAAATCCTTTGGAAACATATTCTTATTAGAAAATACTTTAAATAATATACTTCAAAACTTAAACCTGAGGTTTGAAACCATTGGAAATTAAATTCTCAAATTTCTTGTTTTAAATTCATTTCAGTTCCCAAATCAATTTATAAACAACTATTTATAAATTCATTTATAGAACTATAAATGATAAATCAAGTATTATCATTTCAAATAATCAATTTAAATCAATTTATTAAGTTCCATAAATTTACTTATATATCAAAATTTATTTGATTAACTAAATTTAAAAATAATATTGTGTCAGTTTGTTCTGTCAAAGTGTTTTAGAAATCCTATCGATAGCGTTGATGAGACGAATCGATCGGAAACCCAAATCAACATCAACAACCCAAACAACACAATATATAAAACAAAATATAGATTTACAAGTACAATTCAAAATGTTTGGAAGAATAGATTGGAAACAAAAGACAAGATGATTAATTAACAGAGTAGGGAGATGGGTAAGCTTAAGTAAATCGCGAGCAACCTTAACCGAGTCAACCGTGACTTAAAGAACAAGATCAATGTGGATTTTTCTGGGGTAAATCTAAATTCGATCTCAAGAGATAGAGTTTGGAATAACGAAAGATATTAGCATTTAAACCAAGGATAGATATAAACCTCTGGTGAATCGATGCTAATTGTAAAGGAGTTTTCCCCCTTTTACTATTCAATTTGAAATTGGCGAGACCGCCGACTCACTAAAAAGATCATTCGAAGTCGAGTTATGGGATACTCCAGAATCAAAAGAAGACAACAGTGAGGGACACGAATGGATTTTGGAACCGCAGGGAACGTTTCAAAATTCAAAGGAATCGAGTCAAGAAAAGGAAGAGATTTAAACTCGAATGAAAGTGATTCTGTAAATACATTCACTCCATATGCTGGGTTTTGCCTAGAGCTACCAAAGATCTGATACCAAATGTAACAACTACGTATTTTCAACCATTCGCATCTGCACATGTCGGACTTGAATTGCTCAAAATACCATGTTGTAAATAAAATTTCGCAAATCTCAGAATATACAGTAAATAAAATCACAGATCACAGACACAGAGTAATAATAGTGCAGCGGAAGTAAAAGAAATAGTAGTTCATGAAGCTACTATGTAATATATCAGAGTTACATAAGATACAACAGAAGAAATAAAGCACAAAAGAAGTCTCAATACATAGAAGTCTACTAATACAAGAGCTGAAAAGGACCAATAGACTGAAAAGATAATACTAGACAAGCAGATAATCTCTAGCGATTCCAATCTCCAGAAAGTGGAAATCCAAATCTGTAAATACTCCGGCTGACCTGAGCGTAAATAAAAATACAAACACTCGAGTCAGGACATACATACTTATACAATGTAAACCAACTCAAGTGAACTGTAGTAAAAGTACAAGTAACTCAAAGGATGCTTGGGACCGCCCATCCTCTAAGGATCCTTCAAACTATTTACTATGTAGTAATATTATGCTATTATATTAATGTTTAATAGTAAAATAAACTTACTTTTAAATAGCGTTAAGGAGTGACCCAATATTCCCCTTAACACAAATAATGCCAATAGTCTATAAAGTACCTGCATATCTCCTGATCGGGAGACTTGGAGAAGATACTACATAGGTACGACACAAATAAAAACTCATAGTAAATGCTCGATATGGTAGGTGACACGGCACACAAGGCAATGCCAAGGTAGATATACCAATTACGCACATGACCTGGTGGTAACGCAATATCCACATACGCCCACCTCGGAACACATTCCCAAAATCGGAGGGGCGCCCAAACAATCACAAGTAATAGCATGGTATCGAAGAAATGCGTCCGACCAGAGGAGCTATCTCTTTTGGCCCGAGATCGCTCCTGTTTTAGCCACCTTAAGCCAACTCACGGGAGTTGGTTCCACGTAACATACCTCAAGAACGTCGCCACCATCCTACTTCATTCTGGGATCTCCACCGCATACACGGTTAGTCAAAGTGGTTTTCGGTATCGACAGAGAGTATGCCCATATCCGATCCCGGTCTCTTTGCCAACCAATCATTATTATAACCCGTGGTTATAACTTTAAAATAATATTTTATACTTAAAGTATAGATATCGTTTCAATCCAAATCTTTATCAAAATAAAGATTAAATCATTTCCAAAACCATTTCAATATATTAACATACCATATCTTTCAAATTCAAATATTTATCAAAATAAATATCAAGTCATTTCTAACCATTTCAATATATTAAATTATCATATCCTTTCAAAAATTCCTTTCAAATCATTTTAATATATTAAAATATCATATCCTTTCAAAGCTTCATTTCCAAATCATTTTAATATCAAAATATCATATCTTTCAGAACTTCATTTCCAAATCATTTTAATAAGTTAAAATCCAAATATTCAACTTTAAATACCCTTTAAATTCAAAGATATCATTCATTTATTATCATTCCAAATCACCTTTTAAATAGCTTATATTTCATTCAAAATAATTCATTTAAACCATTTAAAAGTGAAGTTTATATACTTTCAAATCAAGTATTCAATTTCCAAAGTTTTAAACCATTATGAGTTCATTTACTAAGTGAAAACCATAAACATTGAAGATTTCAACCTTTCACAGCATTCAGAAAAAAACTGTTGTAAGTTATATTTGAAACATTTCAATTTAAACCATTTAAACATTATAAAAATCATATTTTAACATTCAAAGATGTTCATTAAAATACTCTTTTAATTTATGATTTTGATAAAGCAAACCTTCACAGAAAAATCCAAATTTTTCAATAATTTCACTTAACAAATTCAATTGTACAATTTTTCCCATTTTTACATTTGACACCTTATTAATACTTACATATTAAAATTTCCATTTCATAATTAAACTAAATTTACAATTTATTCAATTAACTTAAACTTTTAAACAAAACCAAATTCCACATTTCCGAATCATGTTGTATTTTAAAATTTCACTTTTAAGCATTCATTTACTTAACCATTTTAATTCATAGAAAAATCAACAATACTTTATTAAATCATTCAAATTCAAATTTAAATCAAATTATCATATTTACCATTTTCCAAATAAAAATAAATATTTTATTTATATAACTTAAATATCATTTTTAACCAAAATTCCAAATTTCCAAACTTAAGTTATATTTCCAAATTCAATTTAACCATTTATTTATTACATTTTTAACTCATATAAAAATCATAATTTCTTTATTTTAAAACATTTCAAAAATCTATTTAAATCAAATTTCATAAATTTACATTTTAGACCACTTAAAATTTTATTTATATAACTTAAATGTCATTTTAAAAGCCAAAGTCCAAATTTCCAGATTTAAGTTATATTTCAAAAATTCAGTTTAATCATTTCATTATTCAACATTTTTAACTTATAGAAAAATCAAAATTCCTTATTTAACATTAAAAAATCCAATTTAAATCAATTTTTCATAAATTTACACTTTTAAGAATAATTAAAAATATTAAAAATACTTTATAAAATAACCACGGGCCTGTTTATAGTTTTCTAACCTAGGTCAAGTGATACGTACATATATCATTTCAATCCGCAGTTTACAAAGAAAAATTCGGATTCTATCATTTCAAACCCGCAGTCCCAAGTAAAAATAATAAATAAATAAAAATCGTTCAGGCCTATCATTTCAGCCCATAACGATTTTCCCCTATTCTAAAGTTCGTTCGGGTATGTATCATTTCAACCCATAGTGAACCTAATCTACAGGGAACTTGCAGTGTGATAAACAGATATAAATGAACAGTTAATAACATATAACCGTAACAGATGATATGGCAGGTAAAGTAACAAGTTTAACATCATTTGTAAATAATCACAGGCAGTTATAACATCATATATAATTCTACACATTCAATTGTTGTCGCTTCACAATTTGCATAAGTATAATATGTCATGAGAGATTTACTCACATCTTTGTGCTAGAGATAGCAAATCAAATGACACAAACGGATTCCCAAAGGCACGATGACACAAAAATAGATTCAAGTAGATGAGAACCAAGCTTATGATCTTGTCACAACCCATAAACAAAACCAAAATAAAGTTATAATTCAATACAACATTAAATTGAAATAACTTTGAAATGAAAAACAATTTAAATGCAACACTTTTTTTGCCTTGCCTTCTAGATTATTTTTCACAGCCTAGGGATGCATTAGGCTCTGGTTTGGACAAGGTTTGGCTCGGGTTTGAAGATAGGAATGCATGGCTAACAAGGCACAGATGTATAGGAGGTTAGAACATAGGGATATGAAGGGATTAGGCAACATAGAGGAGTTTTGGGTCACTTTTGGCTCGGTCTATGTCCTATCTAGGTTCGGCCATTTCAGGTACAGATCTGGATAGAGGTAGGAGGTGATGGTTAGGGGTGTGTAAAGGTGGTGGTGGAGCAATAGGAGGTGGTTAAGGTCATCTAAGGTGATGGTGATGAAGACTAGGTGATTAGGCATGCTTTTTAAGGAGTTTTTGCATTGTTTTGTGGATTTTGTATCATGGGATGGTCATGGCACTTTCTGGTTAAAAAAGGAAGGATTTTGTCCATGTATGATATGGGGAAGGAAGTGGTGGTGGTCGGTGGAGGAGATGGTGGAGGTATTAGGCCAAGCAAAGCAAGAGAAGCAAGGCAAAAATCAATCAAAACAATAGAAAAAAGGAAGAAGAAAAGAGGAAAAATGAAGGGAAGCCATTACCAAAAGATCTAGCCATGAATAATAAGATGGAGATGAATATTTCACATGAAATGTGAATAATATACTCACGGGTATCATAGGATGTACGGCCAAACAAAGCAAGGCAATGAAAAGACTTAGGAAATTGAAGAGGTTTTGGCAAATGAAAGGTCTTAGGTTTTAAAGTTAAGTCTCTTAGAATTTCCTTTGCTATTTAATTAAATAAAACCAAATAAAATTAAGTAAATGAATTACAGAACTGAAAAAAGAATAAAATAAAATAAAAATAAATAAATAAATTTACGAAATAGAAAAAAAAGAATTAAAGAAATTGCTTAGAATTTCAAAACAGGGTTCAAAATTTACAATTAAAACATCACTAGCTTTATGAAAATATCTACTTCATTTTAAAAAATATTCTAAAATAAAATTTGAAATAAAATACTTAATTTATTATTTCTAAAATAAAATAAATAATTTAAATTAGATAAAATAGAAAAAGAACTAACGAAATTGTTTAAAAATTGGAAACAGGACTTAAAACATACAAATAAAATATCACTAGCCTTAGAAAATTTCTATTTCACTTTAAAACAAATAAAAAGTCAAATAAATAAATAAATGAGGAACAAAACAAAGTGGTAATGAGAATAAAATAAGTTCTTAAGAAAAATATAAAGATAAATAAAGAATTACTTTAATTATTTGAAACTACGAATTAAAACTTACAAATAGAATACAACTGACATTTGAAAATGTCAATTACACTTTTAAAAATGTTTTAAAACCAAAACATATACATAGCATGTTATTTTACACATGAAAACATAAATTAGAACATTACATGACCAAATAAAATATTATTTATAAAATTTAAAATAAACATTTTTTGTTAAATACAGCAAATTTCACACAATAATTAAAAAGGCATAACTTTCACATTTTTAATCGGATTTCAACGAAACGAAAAGTAGTGTACTCAAAATTTTATTAACTTTCATAATAGAGGATAAAATTCAAATTTTAAAACTTTTAAATTTATAAGTTAAAAGTCAAAGTTTGACTAATTTGACCAAAATTCACTTTTATGGAAAATATTCTTTTTAATCATATCTTGGAATGATAATTCATATCAAAATCAAAGTTTATATTTGAAATAACAAAATTAACTAAATTAAATAAATAAAAGAAAGTTAAATCAAAAATTCAATCAAAATAATTAAAATATATAATCAAAATAATCACAAAATACAGGGTTGTTACACTTAAGTTATGAACATAAATGTTTGTTATAACATAGACTATGGTTTAAAAACTTGGTTAAGAGAAAAATCAAATTGTATTGGTTCTGGAAATATAAAACAACAGTGAAAAACTTAAATAAGTTAAAATTCAATTTTCATAATTCATGAATTCAGGTATATGAATCGAATGCTAAGACTAAAACTTGATTTTTGAAACCAAAATTACTATTTTTGGTTAAGTTTTGAGGTAGCAGTTTGGGTTTGAACTGGAATGGGTATATTTGGTTTTTCTAATGATCAAGTTGATCGGAGTGCTCGTGGTCTTTCCCAGGAGATGGAGGAATGATCAGATATGTTGGGAAAAATAGTTGATGGTGATGAAATTCACCAAGGAAGTTGCAGCAGTGGGATTCCTTTCAGAACCCTAGTCTTAGCTAGGCTTAGAAATTTGATCACCATGGTTGTTTGGATTAATCGAGTGCAGCAAGTTTTTGGGTGATGGTAGCTTGGCCGTAGTCGAAGTCGATGCCGGTGTTTCCGAACCTACGGTGGTCGGAGTTGTGAAGGCAATGTGATTTCAGGTTTTGGGTTGGTGAAGTCCAGTTTGTTCCAGGCTTTGGAATTGGGCGCTCGATTGTGATTTCTGGGTGTTGGACACGATTTGATGATCGTGGTGGGTTGCAGAGTTGATCTCTGATGTGTTGCGATCATCGTAGATGATCAATGGTGCCCGGAGCCACAGTGCATATGCACGGTGTAGTGATTTGTATGGTGAAGTTTTGGTTAGGTTTTCAAAGCAGAGGAGGTTGCTCGAGTTTAACTCGAGTGATTCGAATGTTGGACTCGAAGTAACCTAGGGTTTTGCTCGAGGAAAATATAGATTGTCTCGGGTAAATTTTTAGTTACAGATTTTAACCTGTAAGTTTTTAAAAATTTAAAACTGGAATTTAAAATTTGAACTTGAGATTGAAACTAGATTTAAATCAGAGTTTAAGTTTGGATTCAAATGTAGTTTGAATCTCAGTTTTAAAATAAAATAAAGTTTTTAAAATTTACATTGTTTGAACAACTTTAAAATGTTAAATAGTTTGAACTTAAAAGTAAAACTTTAAATAAACTAGAGATTTAAACCTAAGTTTAAATCTGATTCAAATCTAAATTTGAATCTCAGTTTTGAAATAAAAGAAGATTTTAAATTGTTTTAAACAGTTTGAATGATAAAGTGAATTTTTAATTTTATTTGAATTTAAAATGAAAGTGTGTTTTAAATTCTTTTAAACTTCTATTATAAGATAAATAATTCTTTAACTTGTGAAATAAAAGGGGTTTTGAAATTGTTTTAAACTTGTTAAAGTTAAAAAAATTTCATTTCAAATCTTAAATTTAAAATGAAATTTAAAATATAAAATTTGAAAGTAAATTGTTTTTAAATACCTTGTTAATGATAATTTGATCATTACTAAGAAAAATGTTTTTATCTTTGAACAAATGAAGATTTAATGATTTGTAATTATTTAGTTAATTAAAATGGATAATTAAGGATTTGGATTAATTAATAATTTAAGGTTTAAACTAGTTAATTAAGGATTGAGCTAATTAATTTAGGATAAATTAATTGGTAATTAAGGATCATTAATTAAATAAGATTTGAATTTTTAATTAATGATTAGTAATTAATTAAATAATCAAGGATTAATTAAGTTAACACTTAATTAATTAAATAATTAAGGATTAATTAATGGGTTATTAAAGATAAAAATTAATTTGTAATTAATAATGAATAAATCTTAATTAATTACTTTAGAAAAGTAATTAAAGAATTGTTAATGATTAATGAAGGTCATTAACTAGGATTATTTAACAATTAATTAATGTGATTAATTTTTAATAATTAATTAGATTAATTAATTTAAGATAAAATTGTGAATTGTTTAAGTATAATTACTTAATGGAAGTAATTAAGGAATTAATTACTCATGGTAATTAATTAAGTTTAATACGAATTGTTTAAGTTAATTAATTAAGTTTAATTAATTGAAATAACCATTTGATGATGTGATAAGTATAATTACTTAGGGAAGCAATTAATGATAATTACTGGATGTTATTAACTAAGGATGATTTAAAAATGGAAGTAATTTGAGTATAATTACTTTGTGAAATTAATCAAGGGATTAATTAGAGATAATTAATTAAGGAGTAATTTATTTATTTGGTGGAGTAATTAAGGGTAGTTAATTACTGAATGGTATTAATCCGGGGTGATTAATAAATGTGGTTTAATTGAAGATTAATTACTTAAGGTAATTAATTTAAATTGGATAATTAATTAAAATGTAATTTGGAATCATTAATAAATATAATTTAATAATGTATTAAGGGTTGATCGACTAAGATTAATTAATCAATAATAAGTGAATTAAAGAGTAATTAATTAGTGTAATTAAAGACTAATGTAATTAATCATAGTTAATTAATTTATGAAGTAATTAAAGGTAAATTATTGTGTTTGGTTAAGGATAATTAATTTGTGAAATTAATTAAAGGATAATTACTTGAATACATTTAAAAGTTAATTAATCATGGGTGATTAATTGAAATGAATAATTAGTAAATGATTTATTAATTAATTGGTAATTAATTAATAGTTATATAAGCAAGATTAATAATGGTGAAGTAATTAATTTAATTTATTTTAAATTAATTAAAGATGCAAGTAATTAATTTAATTCATTTTAAATTAATTATATGGTGTGATTACTAGTCAGTGCTTATGTATGGATGGATGATTTTGTTTACCTTGAATGGTTTGAGATCTCAGATATGAGATAAATGATGTTGAGTGAAATGTATGCTTTGATTTAAGTATAATGATAATATGGATTATCTGTTGTGATGATAATATGGATTATCTGTTTATAGTGATAATATGAATTATCTATTTATGATGATGATGTTGATTTTCTATTGTGATATTGTGGATTATCTATCTGTGTGTATATAGATAATATTGAATTGAATTGTTTTAAACTTTAAAACAACTTGGCCTTAAAAGATGGCGTTTGGATTTCGATGAGACCGGGATCGGGGTTCCATATTTGGACATCCGAAAACCACATCGATCCAAATTAAACGTTAGGTCGTGAATTCTCAAGTGAAGATTCAGAGTGCAAGAGTTATCGTCGTTAACTCTGAGGGTGATTCCAAAATGAGTGTAACGAGATAATGCCTACGGTTCGTTCGAACCCGGAACGAACTTGTATGGACTGAATGCTTTCAGAACATCGTCAGGTGGGCGATGAGCATTCTAAGAGATGTGTTCTCTAAAGGTAATCGCAGCCTAAAGCCTCATCAACCAGGAATGGCTAAAACAGGGGATGTGCAGCAAGGTTAGGTGGGTCATGCCCAAGCAGGACGAGATTTTCCCCTGTCTAGAGTTCCCTTTTTATTTCGGCTGTGTGGACAGTTTTGAGCTCCAACTGCCGGGGTTATCTTGTTCGGGACTGTTCAGTAAGGAATGGTTCCAGCCTTGTGTTGCAGAGGATTTAGGGTGGATCCTCGGTACGGTGATCTAGGCCACGTACTATGACGGATGGTACCCCAGTAGCCCTGCCATAGATGGAAACCCATTTTCCCTACGAGACCCTACGGTTTTGATTTGTATTACCCACTTTTGTGGCTAGTAGCTGGAATTTAATGAATGTAACAATTTCGGCTATTTTCTATCTACTTGAAAACCCTAGACCCTATTATAATATCACTGAATTTCCTATAAAATGATTTGGTTAGCGTAAGGTAAAAACTTACCCATGTTTATTTGTGAGAAGTCTTACGTGACACCTTTATTTTCAAATGTTTTTCAAAGTTAAGTAACCTATTACTCACACCAGACCAATGTCTGACCCGGAGTTTATTTCTGTTTTTCATAAACTCTCGGGTACTCAAAATTTTTTACGAGTAGCTAAGGGATTCAGGTTAGCTTTGATGAATTCTGGAGGAGCAATGGGGCAAAAGGCTTCGGCGTTATGTGTGTGTGTGTGTATAGTGTTCCGCTGTGTTGGTGTCTCTGCGTTATTTTCTCTAAGTTGTATTGAATTGTATAACTAGACAGGTGTTTATAACAGTCTAGTATGTGATTTATTATCTGTGTAACTCTGATCGATGTTGTATATTATGTAATACTTATGTGATTAATATAATTTATTCGTTCCGTTGTTGAGATTCTGATGTTGTTTCTTCTTTCATTTCTATCTTTTCTCTTTTCTATCCCATTCTTTCTTCAAGATGATACGACTTTCTATGGAGAAAATGTCGGGTCGTCACAAATCGGGCTTGGCCATTTCGAGTTTGGTTAATAAATTCCTTCTTCCCTCTTTTTTTGGAGCTTCGAATGAATGAAAAAAATTGACACAGAATGAAATAAAAAAATTTAGTTTGGCCAAAATGAAGATTGGGGAAACAAAAAGGAGGAAAACAGTTTGTTCGGCCATGATATTGATTTTCTGTTGAAAATGAATTGAGTCAGAGAGGGGTTCTGTTTTCTTCTACTTTTTTCTTTTTTTTCTAAAATGTTTCGGTTGTTTTGAAATGAAAAGAACGTGATGTTTTTGAAAAGAGGGAAGCATGCAAAAGAAGGCTACAGAACTCTGATGTGAAATAATTTCAACTGCAGTTGACTAACATAAATATTCAATTTAAATTCAAATTCAAACCGTTCCGATAAATGCAACTTAAAAACTTGACCTCCTATCGAGGCATGCCGCTAGGCGTTTATAATGTTATACCCCTATTCCGAATGCAATGGAAAATGTTTCGAGTCCTAACTTGATCATATGGAGAAGACAGCTTTTTGGACCCAGTTTTTATATTAAATTTTCGATATAAATTTTAACGCGTTTATATATCGTATGCTCACACAACAACTCCAATCACTACAAAAATTGAAATTTGATAATAATACACTATTATAGATCCAATGGAACTGGTTTCGTCAAATTCCGAGACTATGCCTCGGAAGGCTATTTAAATATCAATTTAAACGATATATTTTCAAAACTTAACAAAACACTTCCAAATTCAATTTTAACACTTTTACTATCTTCAGTACTATCAATACAAATTTTACAAGCCTGTAAAATATTTTTAACAAGCTCGAAACAGCAGATTTTATATTTTACCCAATTCCTAATTATTAAACTAAATAGTTATATCATTCAACACCGCTATATTAAATTCTGAATCTATTTTATTGAATAAAAACCAAACTTTTCATATTTAAAATCAATTTATAATCCAAACTAAATATTTGAACCCATTTAAATATTCCAAACTCAACGCTGAAAAATCCAGGTCGTCACATTCCTCCCCCCTTAAACGAATTTCGTCCCCAAAATTACTATTTAAGAAGAATGATCCAATACCCATTACTATTTTTCCAAATCCAAACAATTTTATCAACTTGCCAACTATCTTTTTATAAAAGACCCATTACCATTCTTACCAACTTTCCAAACTCTCCCATAGTTTCAAATAATACTATTTGCTCAATCATTCAAATTTTTGTTTAAAACCAAATTCGGAATTATCAAAATTTTCTCAAAAATTTTCTAATTCCCTAAATTTCCGAAAAATTTCGCCAGCGTCTCCTTTGCGCGGCTAGCTCGGTACAACACAAAATGCCTCCACGGGCTCCCAAATTCAAAAGAAAACAAAAGGCCAAGTGGCTCGATCAAAAACCCAATCAAATTTCATATAGAAATTTAAACACATACCTTTTTGTCGAGCCATTCAAATTTATCTTCAGAAATCAAAACCAATTTTTATCTTGCTTTGAAATACCTGTATATCCTACTTAGCAATAATATCCAATCACAATATTCAAAAATATTTTATTGGCTTCCATGCAAAATTTTCAATATTCATTCCATTTAAGCATGCACGATGTACTTATATCATTCGTACGCAATACCGAATTCGATCGCTTACTCGATCGCCTAATTTCATTTCCGAACTAGTATCGTCCACCCGACTTTCTAGTGCGACTCAAATCTGGTTTCTTGATCAGAAACCGTCGTTCTCCTTGCATAGTGATAACTATGATAGAGAATTTCCAAAATCAATCAAAAACCCATATCCAGAGTTCATCGTCGAAAATCGAGTGATAAATCTCAACTCGTATCGATATAACTATCTTGAAATTCTGTGCTCGAATTCTGGATCGAATCGCTATGCGTATTAAATAATATACGTACATCCTACGTATTTTGCCCAATTGATTTGTTAACTAAATCAATTCCTCCGTTTTTTATTCACATCTATATTGATTTCCATTCACTTACTCACTATCATCTCATATTCATTTTTCTATCCTTTAGTTCGAACTAAACAATTAGTTCCAATTTCCAAAATTCCTTATTCAATTCCAATTTGAAATTGTTTTGTCGCTAACAAAAATTTCCCAAAAATTTTCTAACTCCCAAAATTTTCGAAATTTTTTGGCAGAGTCTCCTTTGTACGAAGGAGCTTTTGCAATTTGACAAGAGATATAAATATATATACATCGACCCACACGGTCGGAAAAACAAAAATAGTTCATATTTCCTATTTTTATTGTGTAGGCGTACCTCTATTTAGCATTTTTAAGCAAGCGGCTTATTATTTTAGCATTTTGCACGATCAAATCCAGCCAAACGGCTTCCCCGTACCTGTACTTACTCAATTCAAACATATAAGTACTAAATACATGCAATTTATTAACATTACACTTACTTTCAATAGCTAACACATAAATTTCACATATAATGCATTATATAATTTCCATAAGCACATATAAGATTCTGACACTTATTATAATTGCTTACAACCAATTCTAAAACCATTCCATTCAGTTTAAATGATTTACAACTTACTCACTTATATTTAATTCATTCTAAGCAAAACAAACTCATATTCATTCAAATTGATTTCAAAATCATCCTATTTCACTTCTAATAACTCATAGAATTTTATCTAATCCCGTTTACATCGAACGACCCATTTTCTTATGCACTTCGACAATATTAATGTGAATAAATAATTATTTAAGCTTTATAACCATTTGAATTGATTCCAAATCAAGTTACACTTGATTCCATCCCATTTTAATTTATTCACAATCTTTTCATTGCATTTTCTTTCATACCCAAAAAGTTTGATTCCAAACCATTTTATTAAACTCGACAACCAATATATTAAATAACCATCTCACAATTTACTTAAGTTATTTATTTTCTTCAAACTATTCCACCCAATAACTTAAGTTTATTTTATTCAACCAACTTCCATTTAAATATTTGATTTGATTTTCCTTTGATCAAATCCCAACCATTTTACTAATTTATCCGATTAGTTTATTCTTTTATCCATTTTTAAATTTTAATTCACATTAACAATTCACCGTTGAATTTATTAATAATAAGGCCATTCAATTTATGCTTGAATTGGATTTGTTTACAACTCACACCAAATCTATTTTAATCCAATTCAATTTCATTCAACCACACTTTCAATTTATAATCCCATACTTGTTTTTTTTCATTTACCTTCAAAACCATTTTATTTAATTTTCTTGATTTCATTCTTACTTTATATCCCAAGTTTGGATTTTTTTTAATTTCATTTCCAAAATACCAATACTTTTATTCCGTCTTATTTATTCCCTTTTTAAATTTTTATAAGCTACTCACTTATTAATATTCATTCACAAATTCATTTTCAACCAATAAATTTAATTTCCAAACATTAATTATTTTAGTCTATTTGAACTAATTCTGCACTTTATTTTGCACAATTTTAAATCAAACATCATCCAATATTCAATTTCATTTCATTTGCATACCATATAAATTAATCAGTTACTTACTAATTTTAATCTCAAAACTTTGTTTTATTTAGTCCAACTTGACTAATTTTTCCATTCAAACTTAAGTTCAACATTCAGTTTCAATTCCCTTTTGCCTACACATTTAAACTCATTACTAAAATGTTCAAAATTCGATTTTGAAAACATATATATCTAAATCAAACTATTCCATTGCATTTTCAAAATCAAACCAAATTTCATAGACAAACATTAATCCAAAACATCCAGGTAGCAATCCCCTTCTTGGAACTCGAGTATGAACACCGATGATGTCGCGATCATCATCGGGATTATTTTCCAGCGGCCGAAAAGAGTTCAATACTTTTATCTCTTTTAAAACCCTTCAAATATTTTTAAATTCCAAATCTCTCTAGATTTCAAATCCGATTCAAAAATATTTCTCAAATACATATTATTTTTCCTAACTTTTTTAGAATCATTTTCAAATTCAAGGGAATTTAAATTTCCAAATTTTCAAATTCTAAATCCTTTAAATTTATATTCAAACATTACTTTGGAATTTTATCTTATTTTAATTATTAATCACACTATAATTCACATTTATAGTTTACATTTACAAATCTCATTTGCATATGAATTTGTTTCTTAGTTTTTAATTATGGTTTCAATTCCTTATTCAATTATAAATCCCATTTACAAATCCCATTTATTTTATTAATTTATTCCTTAATCTTTGGTTATTATCTTCAATTTCTTATTCACTTCTCATACAACAATGATAATAATTTAATATTATCACTTTCTAACAAACAAGCATCCATATATAACTATAATAATTTACGAAAAATCATTTCCTTTATATAAAAAAATAATTCTGGGTAAAATTATTTCATTTACCCTATTTAAAACAATACTGTGTCGGTTTATCTTGTTTAAGAGTTTAGAAATTCCTATCGATAACATGGCGTCCCACATATCGACCAGAACCATAAACACTCAACCGATAAGTCAACACAACATAAAACAAATTTTTAGTCACTAACATACGCGCTCATATCTATTAATACTCTCAAACTCATTCGAGAGTACTACGGACTCTATTAAATGAGTAATTCCCACCAGAGCCAAGGTTCTCGCTTAACCTTCAGCTCTGAAACCAACTGTAACGGTCCTGCAAATCCATGCCCCTTAAGTCAACACTATTTTCCAATACATCAACTCAAGGTGAATGGAAATACGAATCATTTGGGTTAAAGAAGAAGAGGTAGAAGAAGAAAATAGAAAACAACATCAGAATCTAACCATCACAAAGGAATAAAATATAATAGATAATAACAGATCTTTACATAAAAGAAAACTATATCTGTTTTATACATACATCAGCAGAATACATCATCAGAGTTCAACAACATCAATGACATACAACTGGACAGTCATATAAACTTGTCCTCAAAACTAAATACACAGTGGAATAATAATCAAGTACAAAAGTACGTATCGCCATCCAACTCGTCTCCTGAGCTCCACAGCATCATATCCTATATTCTATAATACTCGGTCTTACCCGAGCATTATAGTTAAATAACACCCGAGTCAGTCTGGAATACCAGCGTGAGAAAACCACACTCAAATTGATTTTTAAAATTTCAAAATTCTTTTGAAAACAAAAGCATCTCGTAAGACCACGCCACAAATAAACATATCGGGTTTTTAACTTATGATAGCCAAAACACTTTTTATCAAAATCCTCTAATATTATCATAGTGTCTATAGAAAGTAAAATAGAATCTAGCTGAAATGCTTGCATCTCGCATTTCAGCAATAGTTGGACACAATCAAAACCGTACAGGCGCGTAGGGAGAATGAATTTTCAACTAATGACTAGGCACTGGGGTACCATCTGTCACGGTACCTGGTCTAGATCAGCAAACCGGGGATCACTCCTGACCCCCTGCAACACAAGACCGGGACTACCCCTTACTGGATAATCCTGAGTAAGATCACCCTACGGTTGGGATCAGCAACCGCACCACTAAGCCGAATAAAAAGGGACATCTAGAATGGATGACCTCACCCTAATGGGCGCTACCCACCTAGCCTTGCTGCATAACCCCTGATTTTCAATCATTCTCGATCGATGAGGCTCGAGGCTAAGCGTTACCTTTTAGAACGTTTCACATAGCATGCCTATCGTCCACCTGATGATGTTCCGAAAGCATTCATCCATACAAGTCCGTCGCGGGTTCGAACGGAACCGAAGGCACTACTCCTATTACATCCATTTCGGAATCATCCTCAAGGTTAGTAGTGACTAGCCCTTGCACTTCACTGCTCCATCTTCGACTCAGAACTCGTTTTTCCATGAAAACGTACAAACCAGATCGAAGTGGTTTTCGACAAATTAATCCCGATCCCGGTTTCTTCGAAAAGATCATCGCATTGTCCAATATTAATAGTTGTTTATTTAACTATCAATTAACATTCACAAACAACCATCCAATATAAATAATTTCACCAAATTATTTATTAATCTCAAAATATCTTCACAAGATATATTTCCATTTTCAACTCTTTTGAAAACAGTTTTCAAACCATACTTTTCTCATAAAATAAATTTCCAATATTTATTTCCATTGAAAACACCAAGCACAAAAATTTTAGATTTTTAAAATAATTTAAAACACTTTATTATAAAATATCCTTTAAAACATTTAAATTGAGAAATACTTCAATACTTTATTAAAAATATGTACTTTAGGAATATTTAAAATGAGGTTACTTTATAAAATATAGAACTAGATTTTCTCTTTTTATATCAAAATACCAAGTCATCTTTAAATAATTACTACGATAATAGATTTGAAAAATACTTACTTAGAATTTAAATATTTTAGAAATAATAAATTTTTCAAAACATGCTTTCAAAACAACATTAAAACTTTTAACTTATATTTAAAAATTTACTTTGAAAAACGTATTTGGCTATCCAGGGAAATATACTTCTCTTCACATCCTTTAAAAATAAATCACTATTTATTTTTAAACAAATTTTCCTATTTCTTTAATAAATTCTCATCGTGAATTTATTCTTCAAATATCCACTGATATATCACTTTTATTTTATAAACCCAGTTTATAAATTTCATAGTCACATTCTCCTTTAAAATTTCAATTTCAAACACTTAAATCAATTTCCAAATTGATTTATTTACTCCATTTTGAAATAAATCTCTTTACTTACTCACTTTTTTCCAAAATCCATTAACGTCAGATTTACTTCTCCATTTTGATTTAAAATCTTTTAACTAAAACGTACCAATTTCCGATTTCCAAAAATTCCTTTTTTATCCCTTTCAATAAATTTAATCCTTAAATTTTAAAGTAAATTCTTTATTCCTTTAAATAATTTCACTTAAGTTTTACAATTCATTATTTTCTATTTATTCAAAATCCCTTTTTCCCATACTTGAAATTATTTATTAGATTTTAAAATCACTTTTATTCTTATCCAGTTCATTCTTAAATTTATTTAAATTCTCTATGATTATTTTTCTTAAAAATTCACTCTTTTATTTTCTTTTCAAAAATCCAATTCTATATATTTTGATAACTCGGTGTACCGAAATATATTCAAGCAAACTATAGCATTCAACATTCCAATATAATTCATCACAGAATATCAAATAATCGTAATAGAGAATATTAAATAATCTAAATAAATGTTGAGGAATCCAGTTGGATCCCTCCAACCTGTTTCCCTTCATCCACAGATGTTAGTACAATACCAATTCCACTTCAAGGTGGAATATCGCGGTATATGGGTTTATAAAATATCATCCGCTATTATGCGCCGCATAGGGTCTCACCCACTATATAATGCGAGAAATCAATCATTCCAATATATACTATATACTACTATATAATATATCACATTCAATCAATTCAATCGAATATTTAAATTTAACCATTTAAATTTAAATAGCAACCAGATGAGTGAGATTAACTCACCTTTGCTTTTAAATTTGCAATCCACTCCAAACCAACTTGTTTCCATCTGGATTCAAACCTTGTATAAATATTAGATGATTTTATTAATATTCGAATAAATCAAACAATTAAATTTCCATTAGATAGATTTAATTAACTAGTTATTTTAGTTTTAACTAATCTTCCTTAACAATTTATAAAAAAATTAATAAGTTGATTAAATAAATTAAACGCTCGTGATAAATTATTTTATCAAGCCTAGTAAATTAAATCTTATTATTATTATTTTTTAAATAACTAGTAAATTTAAAATTTAAAATTTATGCCTTCATAAGTTTTAAATTAAATTTTCCAGTTTTCTGTTTTAAATTTTATATAAATATTTTCTCTAAACCTTGTCTGTATATTCCTGACTAAAAGTTTTCTGCTTGACTACATAGATAAATTCCAAATCGTTTGACCCGAAGCTAACGGTATAACTAAAATTGAAATAGCGAACAAAATGCAACTGTAAATCATGCGAGAAACTCACTAAATTGCTAACGACATCCATGAGGCTGCTCGACCAAAATCAGACCGACGACTCCTCAATTCGAATTGCCTCCATCGCGCGACACCCTATAGCCGCGAGCCTCCCACTGTCGATCATCGTGAGTACCGTCGCCACTTCGATCCTCCATCGAAGTTGAATTCGCTTTTGACCAATTACCTCGGCAAGCGTAGACCAAATCGCCTTCTACTCAACCGGTGATGCATCCAAGCTCCAAAAATTCATATCGGTGGCCGAAACAAGGCAGACCTGAACCCTAGCACCTGGCTCAATCGCTCGCAAAGCCATTGGTTCCTTCGCGAATTCTGAATGTCGAATCGGTCTTGGCCATTTCGAGTTTGGTTAATAAATTCCTTCTTCCCTCTTTTTTTTGAGCTTTGAATGAATGAAAAAAATTTGAGACGGAACGAAATAAATTTTTTTAGTTTGGCCAAAATGAAGAATGGGGAAACAAAAAGGAGGAAAACTGTTTGTTCGGCCATGATATTGATTTTCTGTTGAAAATGAATTGAGTCAGAGAGGGGTTCTGTTTTTTTTCTTCTTCTTTTATATGAAATGTTTCGGCTATTTTGAAATGAAAAGAACGTGATGTTTTTGAAAAGAGGGAAGCATGCAAAAGAAGGCTACAGAGCTCTGATGTGAAATAATTTCAACTGCAGTTGACTAATATAAATATTCAATTTAAATTCAAATTCAAACCGTTCCGATAAATGCAACTTAAAAACTTGACCTCCTATCAAGGCGTGCCGCTACGCGTTTATAATGTGATACCCTTATTCCGAACATAATGGAAAAGGTTTCGAGTCTTAACTCGATCATATGGAGAAGATAGCATTTTGGAACTAGTTTTTATATTAAATTTTCGATATAAATTTAGCGCGTTTATATACCGTACGCTCACACAACAACTCCAATCACTACAAAAATTGAAATCCGATAATAATACACTATGGAGGATCCAATGGAACTGATTTCGTCAAATTCCGAGACTATGTCTCGAAAGGCTATTTAGATACCAATTTAAACGATATATTTTCAAAACTTAACAAAACACTTCCAAATTCAATTTTAGTACTTTTACTATCTTCAGTACTATCAATACAAATTTTATAAGCCTTTAAAATATTTTTAACAAGCTCAAAACTCCAGATTTTATATTTTACCCAATTCCCAATTATTAAACTAAATAATTATATCATTCAACACCGCTATATTAAATTCTGAATCTATTTTATTGAATAAAAACCAAACTTTTCATATTCAAAATCAATTTATAATCCAAATTAAATATTTAAACCCATTTAAATATTCCAAACTAAACGCTGAAAAATCCGGATCGTCACAAATTGGCTTAACCACTACAAGTAGGCTTGGTGACCATCATTATGGGCTAGGCCATCATCAACATGCTCGGCCATGACCTGATCAGAAATGCATGTGCTTGGCCAAGGCAACTAAGAGGCACGGCTAGGCTAAAATATGAAGAGTGGCAACCAAAATTCAAGTGGGAAGGAAAAAAAGGCAAGGATATGTGGATTTTTGGGCTCGGCCCTAAAGCAAAGTGGTTGGGGTCAAGTCAGATCTGGATCAAGGAACAAGGAATCACGGCTACGTGATGGAGATGGGTCACAACCAAGACAAGATGGTGGAGTTTGTGTTGTGGCCGAGGCTAGCAATAGGAAGGTGATGATGTAGAGGAGATTGACTAGGGTTTTTCAAGGCTTTTAGTGATGGTTTGGACCTAAGGGTCACGGAAAGGCTTGTCGAAGGTGATGAGGTGGTGGAGGCCGTAGTCAGGTGGTGGTGGTGAGGAGGAGATGGTCAGCTAGGGATGGTGGCCGAGCTTGTAAGGGGAAGCAACAAAAGGAAAAGGAAAAAAATGAAAAAGAAGGAGAAGCAAGGGAAAACTTACTGTATTTTTTTTCTTTAGGAAACAAATGAGAAAGGAGATGTGAGATGGGAAAAATTTATACGTGAATGACAAAATGAAGTGGCGGCTAAGGCAAAAGGAAGTGAACAGCTAAGAGATGTGGAAATGAATGACTAGGCAAATGAAGGGGCTTTACTTGATTTCCAAGAAAAGAAGTCGAAGACTCTTTGAATTTCCAAGCCCAAAATCCAAATAAAATCAAATAGAAAAGAGGATGGAAAAATAAAATAAAATAGAAAATAGAAAAATAGAAATGAGGTTGAAAAATATAAAAAATATAAGATAGACAATATTTACTGAAAACAATCGCGTGTAAAATGCTGAAAGTTATCAAATTTAAAAAGTATAAAACAGAATATTACGAAACGAAAAGCGGAACTAATGTCAGAATCAAATATAGTTTCAAAGAAAAAGATTAGAAATCAAAAATTCAAATTTAAATAACTGCGGTCAAACTTTGACTTTCAGTTGACCAAAATATAAGATTTTCAGAAAATGTTTATTTTATTGTATTTGGAAAATAATTTATAAACAAAATCCAAAATTACATTGGAAAATTCCAAAATTTCAAATTTAAATGATTTCAAAATAAAAGTTTCCAAAAAATTTGAATTAGAATATTTATAAAATTATGGGTTGTTACACTCTCCCCCACTCAAAAAATTTCGTCCTCGAAAAGGAACAAGACACGAAAACAAGGAAAGATATGATAGAAAAGAAAATAGTACCTAAAATAAACAATTTTGGATTTGAAGCACGCATGCTCTCCTCTCTCTCCTAGGTACAATCCCGATCATCCGTACTCCACTACACTTTGACCAGGTTGACAGATTTCCTTCTTAGCTGCTTCATACCTCTTTCGATAATACGAAGTGGCTTCCTCTCGACAGTAAGATTAGGCTCAATATCCAAACTCTCGAGAGCAGAAGGCTGGACAATTAAAGATGGATCATGCAGATATCGACGAAGATGCAAAACATGGAATACATTGTGCACTCCAGAAAATTTCTTAGGAAAATCCAGACGATAAGCCAAAGAACAATCCTCTCAAAGATACGGAAAGGACCAACAAACCTAGGAGCAAGCTTCCCTCTCCGACCAAACCAAATCACATTCCTTAATGGAGAGACCTTAAGAAAAACCAGATCATTAACAGCAAACTCCAAACTCCTCCTACGCCAATCAGCATACTTCTTCTTCCTATCCTGAGCAATCTTCATCTTCCTCTTAATCACCTCAACCTTCTCAGAAGCTTCCAAAATCATATCAGGACCAAGAACCAAACGATTATCGGATTCAATCCAGCAAGATGGAGATCTGCAAGGTCTTCTGTAAAGAGCATCAAACGGAGACATTCCAATACTAGCCTGAATTCAAAGACAGAATGAGGTAGACAAATGATTAAGATAAGATTAAAATATAAGACTGAAAATATACCCGATAACTGTTGTTATAGGTAAATTCAACAAGATGGAGATGATCTTCCCAAGATCCTCCATAATCAAGAACATAAGCACGAAGAAGATCCAACAGAATCTGATTCACTCTTTCTGTTTGACCATCGATCTACGGATGGTAAGCAGTGCTCAGATTCAGATAAGTACCCTAAGATTCCTAAAAATCTTTCAAAACCGACTGGTAAAGATAGGATCTTGATTATAAACAATGCTAATAGGAACACCATGGATACGAACAATCTCCTTTATATAGATCTCAGACAAATTAGAAGCAGAACAGGTAGACTTGACCGGAATGAAGTGAGCTAATTTGGTCAATCTATCCACAATAACCCAAATTCTCTCACTACCCCTCCTAGTCCTTGGTAATCCTTCAATAAAATCCATGGAAACCTATTCCCATTTCCAATTGGGAACCGCAAGGGGCTGCAATAAATCAGGGGTCTTCTGATGATCTGCCTTGACTTGGTGACAAGACCCACATCTACTAACGAAGAAAGAGATATCTCATCTTATACCTCTCCACCAATAAAGCTTCTTCATATCCTGATACATCTTCGTCACACCAGGATGAATAGAAAGTCTAGATCGATGATTTTCCCGAAGTAACTCTTGCCTTAATCCATCAACATTCGGGACACAAATCTGATTATAAATCCTCAAAATCCCTCTCCCATCGATCTGAGCTCCACTACCATCGGAACTACTACCACCAACTCTGCTATGAACACTCTCCTTAATCGATCTGATAATCATATCCTCATCCTACTTAGCTATGATACGATCCAAAAGAGGATAAGAAGAAACAACAAACTGACACAACATAACCTTCTTCCGACTCAAAGCATCAGCCACAACATTAGCCTTCCCAGGGGTATAGATAATGTCAAGATCATAAGAAGCAAGGAACTCAAGCCACCTAAACTGCCGCTGATTCAAATCCTTCTGGGTGAAGATATACTTCGAAGACTGATGATCAGTAAAGAGTTCAAACTTAGAACCCAAAAGATGATGCCTCCAAAGTTTCAAAGCAAAGACTACGGCAAGCAATTCCAGATCACGAGCCTCATAATTGGCCTCATGGGTCTTCAATTGGCGACTGGAATAAGTAAACACCTTCCCATCTTAAATCAGAACATCTCCCAAACCCTCACGACAAGCATCAGTGTATACCGTTAATCCTTCATTTCCATTTGGAACGGTAAGCACTGGTGCGGAAGTAAGCTTAAGCTTCAACTCATTGAATGAAACTTCGCACTTATCACTCCATATAAACCTAGCATTCTTTCAATTTAAAGCAGTGAGAGGTGCAGAAATCCAAGTAAAATTCTCAATGAATCTCCGGTAATAACCGGCAAGGCCAAGAAAACTGCGAATATCAGTTGGAGTCCTAGGAGTTTCCCAATCCTGTAACAGAATAGAGAGAAATAAGGACCATAGAAAAGATAGAATGATCAAATTAAGAAAGAGAATAAAGGGAAGACTTACATTGATCACAGCGATCTTGACTGGATCAATAGAAACTCCATTTCTAGAAATAATATGCCCAAGGAATCGGACTTCATTCCTCCAGACATGGAATTTCGAGAATTTAGCCTTCAACTGATGATTTCTAAGAGTCCCCAGAACACATTTTAAATGTGACTCATGCTCTTCCCTTGTCTTGGAGAAGACAAGGATATCATCAATAAAGACTAGAACAAACTTATTAAACACATCCCGAAAAACACAATTCATCAAATTAACAAAGAAGGCAGGAGCGTTAGTCAAACCAAAAGACATAACTAACCATTCATAGAACCCATTCTCAGTACGAAAAGTAGTCATGGGAATACTTTCCTCAACAACTCTGAGCTGGTGAAAACCTGTGGCAAAATAAAGCTGAGAGAAAACAGTAGCTCCATGGAGCTGATTGAATATATCATTAATGCGAGGCATAGGATATCTGTTCCTCATAGTGAGCTGGTTCAGCTTCCTATAATCAACACACATCCTCAAATAACCATCAGACATAGTGACAAAAACCACTGTTGCTCCCCATTTTGAATGGCTAGGTCTGATCAGACCCTTGGAGAACAAGTCTTCAATTTGTTTCCTTAACTCAACCTTCTCAGGGGATGCTATCCTTCTGGGAGGAAGGACTACAGGTCGAGCTCCAGGAGTAAGATCAATAAGAAAATCAATTTCGTACTTAGGAGGTAAAGAAGTGACTTCACCAAATACATCGGGATAGAGTTTGACCATATGAGTCGAGTCAAGATCACCAGGAGAAGAATCAAGAGAATAAATAAAGCTGCCAGCAAAATTTGGGACAAACAACACAGAATCACCAATGAATCACCTTTATCACCAACAATAGAAATAGTTCAGGTTTTTCAAGAGATAACGGCATCAAGCCTCTTCCGCCAATCAACGCCAAGCAATAGATCAAAAGCATCAAAACCTAGAACATAGAAATCACCAGAAAACCGATAACCAAAATGGAAGAGTTTCACATTTCTACAAATCCTACTAAGGTTCGCAGGACCACCAATAGGATTTTTAACACATAAAGATTCAAGAGAAAACTCGGGAGAAAGAAAATGCTCAAATTTATTACAAAGATCCACAGAGATAAAGCAATGGGAAGCTCTAGTATCAAATAGAACATGGACAGGAAAATAAAACAGAGAAAAAGTGCCTTGAAGTGTACCTTGGTTATCACTAGGAGCATGAGAAGGAGGTGGAGCAGGTGAAGATGCAGAGGTAACAGCAAAAATACCAGAAGGCTTGCCCTTCTGCTGGGTAGGACAATCCTTCCTAAAGTGACCGGCCTGAAGACAAATATGACAGAGATCGCGCTTGTTCAGCTGAGGGGGAGGAGGGACAACAGGACCAACCAAAGTAGGACATCTATTAACATAGTGTCCCTTCTGATCACATCGGTAGCAAGTAATGGCAGATAGGTCAACAGACTGCCTCTGAGATGAAGAAGATGATCCCAACCCTAGAGTCTTGTTTCGATTATTCTTCTGATGGTGAAAGTTGGGCTTCCTCTTTCTAGGATTACTAGAAAAAGACCGAGATGGAGTAGAACGAGCAGTTGGAGGATCCTTAGAAGTAGGATACTCATATCTAATGGCCATATCCATCAGAGTAGTGAACGAGTTATGCACATGAGCGATGAGACAATCAAAGTACTCCGGACGTGCACCAGCAATGAACTTCTCATTTTTCTTGAGAGGAGTGTCAATAAGATTAGGGTCAACTTAGAAAGTTCATTGAACTTCCTTTCATACTCAGCAAAAGACATATCACCCTGGTTTAGATCCATGAATTCCTGATACAGGATTACCCTGCCTTGGGCATCCACTTTACAATAAAAGAATCCCTAAAGCACGATAAAGGAACATAAGATAGATTTCAGAAGAGAAAATTGAACCAAATTCAAAACAATAGGATATGATACTAAACTGCTCCAAAGAAATGTCAACCTCAACGGTGTGAGTTGTGACGGACTCCCACCAATCCAAGGCTGCTCCCTTCAACTACCAAGTTGCCAACTGACGCTGCTGGGCATTAGTGATCTCAAGTCTGGAGAAGATTCTCTCCAAATCCTTCAACCATTGTTTAGCCTCAATAATGCTCTCAGATCCGGTGAACTTGGTGCCACCAAGATCAGTGTATTCCTTACATAGTTTAGTGAACCTAGGTGGTGCAGCAGGCTCAGGAGCTAGGGCAACACCACGTCCCCTACCTCTAGCATTCCTATGACTCATCCCGAAAAACAAAGAATGAATTTTAGGACAGAGGTAATTGAGAAACAAAGACAAGATTAGATAAGATAAGATGCAGTGAGAATTGAATATCCCGAACAGAGAAATTACTAACAAGGTGGATAAGGAAAAGAAGAAAGTTAAGAAAAAATTGACTTTAAAACAAGAAAAGTTTTTATATCAGAATACTCTTTGAAAATCCTTTGAAAATCATTTGAAAAATCATTTTATACTTTAAAATATATTCTCTCACAAAGAAAGGATTCTAAGATTGATTTCGCTCATTTTAGGGTATTTTTACCCTATCTCTAATGATTTTTTTCTCCCCAGGCTAAGGTTTTAGGAAAACCCAAAGCTCTGATACCAAATGTAACGACCCACTATTTTGGACCATTCAAATCGACAACAAAACCATACATGTCTGACTTGAATAATTCAAAACAGTAGATTGTAATATGTTTTGGAGCAAATAAAACCAATCACAGAATCACAGGCATAGATAAATCAAAATAACTCACAGCGGAAATAAAATAACAATAGTAGTTCATCAAGCTGCTACAACACACTCACAGAACAAGTCTCAAAATAAGTACAAAATACCATAGTCTGAAAAGTAAATACAACAGAAATCCCAATAGGTAAATGTCCACTAGTACATAAGCTGAACAAAATATTGAAAAGAAATAGATAACAACTAAATAGATAGTCTCCAGCAAATCCTAGCTCTAGAAGGTGAAATCCAAAGCTGATACTCAGGCTGACCCGAACGTAAAGAAAAACAAAAAACACTCGAGTAAGGACATACATACTTATACAATGTAAACCAATTCAGGTGAACAGTAATATAAATGCATGAGTAACTTAAAGGATGCTTGGGACCGCCCATCCTTTAAGGATCCGTTAAACTATTTACTATGTAGTAATATACGCTATTATAACAATGTCTACAGTAAAGTATAATATATTTGAAAATAGCATTAAGGTGTTACCCAATATCCCCATTAACACATTTTATAGTGCCAATAGTCTATACAATACCGTCATACCTCCAGATCGGGAGGATACCACAAATACTCCATCGGTACGACACAAATCAAAACTCTTACAAGGCGCGCTAGGGTAGATGATACGGCACAACTAGGCAATACCAGGGTAGATATACCAATTGCACTTCCGTACCGATGGTAACGCGTAGCAGCCACTACCACCCACCTCGAGCCACACTCCCAACATCAAAGGTGCGCACTAATCGATCACAAAGTAATAGAATGACATACGAAGAAATATGTCCGATAAGAGAAGCTACCTCATTAGCCCGTCGATTGCTCTTGTTATAGCCACCTTATGCCAACTCACGGGAGTCGGGCCTACGTATATACCTTAATAGAACGTTGACACCATCCTACTTCATTCTCGAATCTCCACCGCGTACACGGTTGTTAAAGTGGTTTTCGATATCTACAGAGAGTGCCCATATCTGATCCCGGTCTCTTTAACATCCAACCATTATTATAACACGTGGTTATAAATTTCAAAAATGGTTTATATTACAAATCAAAATAATTCATTTAAACCATTTAAATAATTTAGTTGAACCACTTAAATATGAAATCGTTATCCTCTCAAATAAAATATTCAATTTCCAGAATTGTAGCATTTTCTAAGTTCATTCGTTCAATTACAACAATTTCAAAACGTTGTATTTTTTAGAAATAGCGGCACTTATAAAATGCTACGGTAGATGTATTGGTATATTCAAAACAGTTCAATTTCGAAAACTACAGCACTTTAAAAATGTTACTGTAGATATAGTGGTTTATCAAAAACAGTTCAATTTCAGAAACCACAGCACTTGAAAAATGCTACTATACATATAGTGGTTTTTCAAAAACAGTTCAATTTCAGAAACTACAGCACTTTAAAAATGCTATTGTAGATATAGTAGTTTTTCAAAAAAAGTTCAATTTCAGAAACTACAGCACTTTAAAAATGCTACTATAGATATATTTAGTATTTTAGAACATAGTTATATTTCAGAATTGGAAGCACTTAGCAAATGCTATCTTAAAACCACAGCAATTTGGAAATGCTGCCAATACATAACTAAGGTTTGTTACAACATTTCAGCAACATTATAATTTCAATTTTTCACCATTTTTAACTTATAAAACATATCTCACTTTTCCAAAATATTTATATGGATATCATTAACTTATGATTAATTAAAATAAATTTTTATAAATAATTATCCAAATTAAACTATAATTCATTTATTAAGTCAAATGTACATTATTTTACTCAACTTTTTATCTTAACAAATGACTTAATATTTTATTTAAAATTTCCCATTTATAAAATATTCTTTTTTTCTAGGTTAAGCCTAAAATTTCCATTTGAAACTGAAATTTCAGTTATCAACTTAAGTCATATTTAAATTACATTTAACCCATTTATTTACCTACACATTTATTTTACTTACAGAAAATCACTATAACACATTTAAATCCAATTTTAAGTTAAAATTTCATATTTTTAATTTCAAAATACTTAATAACTTTCAGAAAATATTTAAAATTAACCAAGGGTTTGTATATAATTTTCTAACGTAGGTCAAGTGATACAGATATGTATCATTTCAATCCGTAATTTAAAAATAAAAATCTGGGTTCTATCATTTTAAACCCGCAATCCCAAGTCAAATAAAATAAATAAAAATCGCTTAAGCCTATCATTTCAGCTCATAACGATTTTTCTTATTCTAATGTCCATTCGGGTATGTATCATTTCAACCCATGGTGATTCTATCCTACAGGGAACTTGCAGTGCGAGAAACAGAAAATAAATAAACAGTAAAACATATCATATGATGTCAGGTGATGCAACAGATATAAAATCAGGTAATATCATCATATAATGTCAGATAACAGGCAGATGTGAGCATATAACATGGCATATCAACTACTACAATTCAAGTAACATTGTTTCACATTTATATAAGTATGATTTGTCGAGAATGAATAACTCACCTTCTAAAGCTTAAGATCAAATTCAAAACACAAATCCAAACTCTCCAAAACACGAAAAGGCACGACTAGATACGAGTGGTTGGAGAGCCAAGATTCAAGTCTTGTATATAACAAATAATATAACAAATATAAGTATATAATCCAACACAAGATAATAAATCAAATCAATGGTCAAAATATGATTCAACATGAAACAAATAGGCTTAACCACTACAAGTGGGCTCAGCCACCATCACTACGGGCTAGACCGTCATCAACCATGCTCGGCCCTAATACGAAGAGAGGCAACCAAAATTCAAGTGGGAAGGCAAAAGGCAAGGAAATGTGGATTTTTGGGCTCGGCCCTAAGGCAAAGTGGCTCGGGTCAAGTCAGATCTGGATCAAGGCACAAGGAATCACGGCAAGGTGACGGAGATGGGTCACGGCCAAGGCAAGGTGGTGGAGTTTGTGTTGTGGCCGAGGCTAGCAATAGGAAGGTGATGATGTAGCGGAGATTGGCTAGGGTGTTTCAAGGCTTTTGGTGATGGTTTGGACCTAGAGGTCACGGTAAGTCTAGGGGAAGGTGATAAGATGGTGGAGGCCGTGGTCAGGTGGTGGTGGTGAGGAGGAGATGGTCGGCTAGGGATGGAGGCCGAGCTTGTAAGGTGAAGCAACAAAAGAGAAAAATGAAAAAGAAGAAGAAGCCATGGAAAACTTACTGTATTTTTTTTCTTCAGAAAACAAATGAGAAATGAGATGTGAGATGGGAAAATTTTGTACGTGAATGACAAAATGAAATGGCGGCTAGGGCAAAAGGAAGTGAACAGCTAAGAGATGCGGAAATGAATGGCTAGGCAAATGAAGGGGGTTTACTTGATTTCCAAGAAAAGAAACCGAAGACTCTTTGAATTTCCAAGCCCAAAATCTAAATAAAATCAAATAGAAAAGAGGATGGAAAAATAAAATAAAATAGAAAATAGAAAAATAAAAATATGGTTGAAAAATAAAAAAATAAAAATAGACAATATTTACTGAAAACAATCGCGTGTAAAATGCTGAAAGTTATCAAATTTAAAAGGTATAAAGCGGAAATTTATGAAACGAAAAGCAGAATCAATATCAGAATCAAATATAGTTTCGAATAAAAAGGTTAGAAATTAAAAATTCAAATTAAAATCTTTCACCTATGGTCAAACTTTTACTTTCAGTTGACCAAAATATAAGATTTTCAAAAAATGTTTATTTTATTGTATTTGGAAAATAATTTATAAACAAAATCAAAAATTACATTGGAAAATTCCAAAATTTCAAATTTAAATGATTTAAAAATCAAAGTTTTCAAAAAAAATTTGAATTAAAATATTTATAAAATTATGGGTTGTTACAAAATCCGTCCCTCAAATGGCACCCCTAGGGTTGTATTTATAGAGGTTGGGTGGTAGGACTTCAGCATGCTTCAGCACTGTCATCATCGGGAGTGTTGGTGGCAAGAACTTCGATGACATCGAAATTGCTATATTCCGGGTCTTCATTTTGCTCCTCTAGTGAATGTATGCATTTTATGGTGTTATTGTCTTTCACCATGAGGTTTGAAGTCCTTTGAAGATGGATGATGATAGAGGCAGTATTGATGACTTCACGAATATTGACAGCGCTCACCATCAACATTGCTTCATATGAATGTGTAGTGCCTTCGATATGCTATTTAAAGTGGAAATGCGGCGTGATCCCTATCGATGTGCAGTGTAACTTTGTACCCTTTTGACATCATCAAAGAGAAACACTTTCGAGGTATTTGTGAAATGCGGCATTCCTTCTTTCTAGCTGATGGCCGGTGATACCGATGAGTCGCGGTGGTGATGTGCAAAGTTTATGAAATTGGTGGTCCTCATGATTGACGACAAGCTTGCTGCAAAGGCCATTGCTGAAGAGTGCCGCATTGCATTAATGAGGTGTGCCATAGGTTACTACAACATTCATTGATGGCTTACGAAGTGGACTGTGCTTGGTCTCTTCGCTTCCTTGCGACATCATGTGCATACTGACATTTGATGAAGCGCGGTGTCTTATCTCTTCGACTCTGATCTGCAGGTGCTTCGTTGGTCATATGTCTTTGATGGTATTCATTTTAATCGACATAGTCGAAGAGCGACGTCCTATTGTGAGTGACAATGTCATACCTATATCTCTCTTCGTACGTTTTCAAAGTCATCTTTATACTCTTTAATAACGAATTGCATCCTAATTCTTCGATGTTGTTCCTATCATTATGCTGATATGTTTGCATCACTTCATCATTTTTAACTTCATCTTGGTCAAAGTCTCATGTCAATGATTATTGTATTAACAATAGATATAAGTAAAGTACACAGATAGACCAAGAAAATAGAACAACGTAAACAAAAAGTTGGAAGACAAATATGTCAATAATGCAACTCAATGACTATGAGTTATGACTAAGAAAATATATGACCAAATACGAGCACATCTATGGAACCAGCCAATTATTTTCGAGCAAAATCCAGGAGTGCAAGGAAAGAAGATAAATTTCTGATTCCAATCTGGAGTAGCCAAAATCGCTTCATTGTTTGCATCGAATTTGCCATCATTGCAGAGGACCAACTCATCATTTACAAGCTAATGGAAAAGTTTCCGTTCATCCGAGTCATCATCAAAAACCCATTTGGAGAAAATATTCCATCTCAAGTGAAAGCATAAACCACTTTTCTATGAGACTAAGTTCCAGATTTAACATGGCATAATAGCTTTTACTTGACTTGTTAATTGAGTATATCTGAATTTGAGTTTAAGTTAACTCATAGATTAAGCTTCTACAGAAGATTTTAACAATTTGACATTCATGATATAAAAAAATGAATTTCCATTAAATACAAAGTTCGTCTATATTAGTAAGAAGTTGATGGAATATTGCACATGTCTAGAAATTTACTTAAAATACAATCAACAATGGAAAATAATGGGCAAGATTTATTTCAAAATCCAAGAGTTTTGCAAACTACGTTGTCTAAGAAAATAACCAGATCTACTAATATTCTTAAACTTATAAGTTCTATATGGAAGAAGGTGATTTTCAAAGTGCATGGATAGCTTATGGAATTTTAATTAATATGCGGCTACGGTTGTTTATGTGAAATGGTTTTTTTGTCCTATAAATTAAAAAATATCTTCGTACAATCATCCATGTCATATGAGCGATTACAATGCTCTAAACTAAAATTTTATTTTTGAAGAGATCTAAACATGATAAATTTGTTCAAGATTTTTCTTCAAAAATTTCAAATTTTTTTTATTTTCTAAGTTAATTGTAGGGAAATTACAACCTTTATTTGCATAAAAATCAATTATTAACTATGTTTTCTAATATAAATTATTGTCTAATTTATGTTATGTGCAGTGCTTTTCGATCAAACATTATACAATTTATTTTAATAAAAGTAATAATAACATAATGTTAAATTTTGTATTTAAGGGAAATCCAAATCAAAGGTGGTACCACCACTAATTCTTAAAGTCTCACCTCATATCATATAAGCAAGCTTAAGCTGGATAAAAAGCTAAAGGGGTTAGCTATTCTACATTAGGCACAATGGAGAAAGTTCAATGAAAAGAAAATGCGTTTTTATGCTTCAAACGAAATGACAAAAGGGGAATGATCGATTTTTATATGAATTTGTATATTTATTTGTTATAATTTTTTAAAGTATTTTGAATATATGTTGATAACTAAGATTAAATTATAAATTAATGTGAAAATTACGAAATTAAAAGACATATCATTAAAGAAAATTGGTACAGCGGGATTGAAAAAAATACAATAGGCATAATAGGAATATATGTAAGAAAATACAGGACAAAAAACACTAGAATTAAAAATAATTAATGATTTTTTAAGAAAATGTTTTTCACTACATAGATCTGCTCCGATGATGGATGGTCCAAAGTGTGGCAATCCCCTTAGTAGATGTGTGGGGTTGACATCCCTGGGGACGGCAGTTTTGAGAAATTAAAACATGTTTTCCTGTAGCTTTTTATTTTTGGGTAAAATATCTTATTTATAAGGCAAATACTTTGATCAACAGGTCAAAGTGAAGCCTTTTTCGGACTACCCAAAATGCTCGTGCTTCACATTATATACTAAAGGAGATTTCATCAATTTACCGTCCTACCATCTCTACGTTCCCTAGAAAAAAGATGCTACTTCTTCCCCTAATTTCTTCGTAATACCCGTTTTGAATCTCAAAAATCCCGAGCCTGAAATGATTCAACTACAGAAAAAAATAAAAAGAAGAAGAAAAAAGAATAATATTGTGGGAAGGGATTGGGGCTAGCGTTAATGATGAGATGTTGGCGTGGTAGCTGGCGATGTGAAGAATAAGGGATTTGTATACTTCGAGTCACCCTGACAATGGCAAAAAATTCAAGATCAGCGCTCCGAAATATTTGACACAGTGACTCCAATGAAGGTGATGGGAATTACGACTGGAGATAAAGGAGGAAGTCGTGACATAGTGTTGCAAGCAATAGAGGTGTGAGATTTTGGGCGATATCGAAGTCTGCTATGGTGGCTTCAAACAATGGGCAACAATGAAAATAGGCAGCCAGTGGTGGATGATGCCGAGCAATGTGGCTGACGGAGGCAGTGTGTTGCTAACACGGACTTCAAGGCTGGAAGGCGAGTGTTCATCACTCATGGTATCAGTTATAAATCTAAATATACTACATCTTTTCAAGGTCATTATTAAAGGGTCTCTAAAAGGACTCTGAAAGTGAATTATAAATGCATTCGAAGAAGAAGAAAATAGCAAAAAAAATGCTTAAAGAAAAGTAAGCATTAAAATTTATAGGATGTTTTGTGCTTATCACTTTACTCGGATCTGTTAGTAAGCAAGATTTTTTAGTTGAATGAAAAGAATTATTGAGAATTTAGTTATGAATATTGTATTTCTAAAATTTCCAGTCCACGTTGACATCCATTTTAGCTGCACATATCATTTTCACACCAACAAATTATGTCCAACGCACTCAATGTTCCCTCCATATTGCTTGGTGCTTACATAGCTATAATTTGTAGTCAAGCTTAGAAAATAATGGTATGTTATTTTTTACTTTTATAATGCAAATCATTGTAGTTTATTTTAACTTTTGTTGAAGACCTTCACCTAAAAACTGGAAACATATATGTTTTTACTATATTTTTTGCAAGCATGCTATATACAGGTATGCGTACCACCTAACAGTTGGGTGACATGTCTATAGTGAATGCATTGAAAGTGGTTTGAATTATACCTTTAGTTAAGTTTGTTACTTACTAAAGAATGTGCTTATGCTTTAGAATGTGATTTTTATGTTCATGTAGCTTAATATTAGAAAGGTATTGTAACGACCCACCTTTGCAACCTTCGAAAGTCGACACTAATACATCCACGGTATTCATGTGCCGAGCATTCAAGTATCGAAAAGACAGATTATTGGGGAAAAAGAGATAAAAAGGGCAGAATAAAATCTCACATCATGATAAGAAATATGTAATATACAACAGATATATTAACATAATGAAAAAGTGTAATATACATACATCAATCAGAGTACACCAAACAAATCATCAACCTAGACAGTTATAACAATCTGTCCTCACAAATGCTGTTAAATAAAACAACTAATACAATATGAATACAATTTGGAGGCATCTAGCTCGTACTACCAAAATTAAGAAGGATTGCATATTTACGCCATACAATCCCTCTGTTTTCTCTGGATATTTCTAGAGTTAAATCCTTTGGCGTTAAGGAGTGAAAGAATGTTTCCGTACGACCAAAATTAAGGAGGATTACATATTTAGGCCAAGATTTGACATTGGATTATTTAACTATCAAATAAACAAACGTTCCAAACAAAGATTACGTTTCCCTTATAAAGCACCAAGCCTCTTAGATTAATCTTTCATTAATTAAATCTCTTTCCAAAAATATTTATCAATATATTTTTATACTAATCTCACTGGTATAAGTATATTGACAAACCATTCCTTTCAAAACGTTCACATATACTTATGAAATGGTGTAAGTATAATCATAAAACATTCAGAAAAGTTTTCTATTTCAAAATCATATTAAAATGATCAAAACCCCATAGGTCATTGAAACAGAGATATCAATAACACAAAACACTAATCCTTTTCAAAACTCTTTTATTTTTATAAATGCCTCCTTTATAAATTTCAAAATCTATTTATAAAACTTCTTTATAAATCTCCAAGTTTTATTCATAAAAATACTCTTTTATAAATCTCAAAAAATATTTATAAATCTCTCTTTCAAATCACTAAACCATTTATAAATCTCTTTTCTAAAATCATTCAAAACCAAACTTCTTTCCAAATTCCAAACCTCTTTCAAATTTATAAACTCCATTAAATAAATCCTTTTTATAAAAGAAATCGTTTTATAAACAATTTATTATTTAATTATAGTGAATAAAAACTTTAATACTATAAAAATAAACGTTAAACATTTTTAAAAGTACAAATCATTATTAAAAATATAATAAACAAATTTTTTTTGAAACTTTTAAGTAATAAAATAATTAACTTTTAAAAACATTATAAATGGTATAATAAACTAACTTAAACAAATTTTAAAAATGTAATTACTAAACTTTTAAACAATAAAGTAATAACTAGCTTTAAACAATCATTGATAAAGTAATTTATTGTTTTTAAATAACCTTAATAAATAATTAATTATCTTTAAACAACACTAATAAAATAATTAATTCTAAAACATTATAAATATAATAATTAACTTTAAACATTTTAAATGATATAATAATTAATTTTACTATTGAAATAATTATATAAAACATTTTGTTAAAATAATAACTAAATAATCGCTCTATTTCAAATTATAAAATTGAAGTTAATTTAATTTCATAAATTTCCAATCTTAGAAAGAGGCTTAGTGACCTAATGATACTTAAACAAGCTACCATTTTTGTGACGCCCCACCTCTATACCCACGCTAGCCAAGAACACTACGAAGTAATGCTGTCAACTAGCATGGAGAATAAGGCTGTTGAGGAGCGACCATCCGTGTAATTGCTTTGTGCGAGCATCGATATGTCAGATAGTATAACATGCAATTCTTTTTAAGTGGAAATCCGACATGCCGACACAAACTCAAAGATATCACACGGTGGCTATAATATCTTCGGAAACAAATATAGAAATAAACATAACATAAATCAGTCACAGACAATTCATATCACAAAGGCGGAAGAAGATATGAATATATATAACTAACACATGAAAGTGTATGTCAGAGTAGTGGTCTAAAAAGATCCACAATATCACAAAAGAATAGTTACATGAACTACACAAAAGAATAAGTATACATTATGGAGTCTATATCTCGAATGTATACACCAAAATAAACTACTAATCTAAGTAGTAAGCAAAAGATCAGAGCAATGGATCCCTGGGGAGAAGTCAAGCAGAAGCACCTGTAACATCTCGGTCTGACCCGAATATTATTTAATAAGAAAATAATAAACGGATCAGTCTAACTATAAATATAAGATGAAACGATATATATAGAATAAGAGATATGACTAAACACATAATAATCACAATGCCAAGCTGTGATATATATAAGTAATTGAAAATCAACGAGAGATTGATCTATATCACCAAATCTACACAAGAAACAAAGAAATGCCATACTCCTTATTTCGTTCATCAAACCACAAATATTGACGATTATATCAATGTCAATCACAAAAGTCAATGACACACAAATTCACCAATGCACAAATATTGACAATAATATCAATGTCAATCACACAAGTCAATGACACACAAATTCACCAATGCACAAATATTGACAATAATATCAATGTCAATCACAAAAGTCAATGACACACAAATTCCAGAATTCAATACGCGAAATCCAGAAATCACAAAAGTCAATGACACACAAATTCACCAATGCACAAATATTGATAAAACTTATCAATGGAAATCACGAAAATTGGTGAAACACAAATTCTAGAAATCATCTCAAGAAATCCAGAAATCACAAAGGGGGGGAGGCCTATCACAAATGGGAGCATAAAGCCCACCAACACGTGTATCACAAACGGAATGCTAATTCCATGGTTGCTAACCATCACAAATTGAGCCGAAGCTCCACAAACGGCCCGAAGACCATGGGTTGCTACCCCACCAAATTGAGTCGAAACTCCACAAAACGGGGTTTAGTCTCCCTCGCAGACAAAGAGACATCGCACATTGCTAGTCTAAATCACAAAGATGATCGTCATGATCAACGAGAAGTGTCGATTACAGTAAGCTAGTAAATATATGAGCTTAGCATCATGTCCCATAACCACTAGCTTAACTTAAATATTTATGAACAAATTGTAGATCTCCACTAGAAAATTGTCACAAGAGTTTCAATCGAACAAGTCCAAGAATTAACCAACAAAGTGAATGCAAGCGTTTCATACCACTTGTTTTACTAAGTCGTTTAATTAGATTTCTCATACGAGTGAGGTAAAGGTTTATATATACTAATAGATTGGAAAACGGTTTTATAAACGCATTTGGTATTAAAATAGTATTGAAATCGTTTGAGGAAAGAGTTTTGATATTTACTACTAGTATAGAAAACCTTTATATTTTTAAAGTGACAAAACACAAAGAAGATTGTAGGAACAATCAATCACTAAAATTCACATACGGAGATGTGAATAAAAATCCAACGAAACCGATAAAGAATCCATCAAAATGGATATTCAAAAATCCCTAAAAAAAAGAGTCATCAAAGTCATATTAATTGATAACAATAAATAGGAAACAACACGAATCGATTTAAGTTGGAAATTCAAGCAACTAGGCGAAGTAGGCAAAAAAACATCAGGTCGGTCGGCCGGCTACAGAGCTCGGTCGACCGAACCTTGTTTTGAAAAACTTCTCGGGCATCAGGTCGGTCGACCGAACTAGGGGGGTCGGTCGGCCGAACCAGAAACAGAGAAGCACTTATACTAGCAGGTCGGTCGACCGGACCAGGGGGGTCGGTCGGCCGAACCTGATGCTCTGCAAATTGATGCCCATAAATTGATATGCAACCTACACCAATTCGCAACCGAACGAGCACGGACGCTAGGGAACTATGCCTAAAGGCTACCCGGCCCTATTGGCTCCTCGATGCATCACCAATAACACATTTGAACCTCAAAGCTATGATTTTTAAGGATTTGGCTTTCAAACACTAAAATTGGAATATTCTCAAAAGCAATCCAAATCAAAAGCAATTGCACAAGAATAAGTGTTAGGAATTTATACCTAACAATCGAAGATAATTCATAGACTTAGATGTGAGATTAAAAATCTCACCTTTTCACAAAATCAAACAAGAAGAAGCTTGAAAGCAAATGGAGAATCAACCTCTCTTCAACACAACCCAAATGAGCTTGAATCTATGCTCTAAACAAGATCATTCCCAAAATTAGGTTTAGGAATTTCTGAAATTGGTAAGAGAATAAGTTGGAGAAGAAGGAGAGAAGCTTACCAATGGGTTCTTCTTGAGTTTGGAGCTAGGAATTTGAAGTTGCAAAAGGAACTAGGGTTTTGGAGTTTTAATTTCCAATCTCTCCCACCATTAATGCCTTAGAACTGAAAAGAGAAGAGAATGAGGGTGAATGGGGAAGAGTGGCTCAGATTTGAGTATAAGTTAAACATAGGGCTGAGCCCAAAACCAAACCCAAAGTGAAAAGTAGCAAAAATCAACTTTCTCCAAACATATCGAAGCTTATACTCAAAAAGGTCGCAAATGGCATTTTAAACTCAATGGGAGTGGTCCCGAGTCCTAATTCGACCGTATGCAAAAAGTAGCTTTTCGGACTAAAATCCGACTAACGATAGAATATTTAAATAAAATATTTAAATATAAAATCGATAAATATGCGGGTTGTTACAGACTCCCCTCCTTAAAGAAATTGCATCCTCGCAATATTTAAGAAGAAGATATATATATATAGTAACAACCATAAAAGCATATTCAACACAAAAGAAGTTTGAAATAAGAAGTTCACCTCAAAGAGCACGAGAAAGTAAGTCCGGATGTGTTCGCTCGATGTACTCTCTAGATTCCCAAGAACAATCCTTAGGATTTGAAGACCATTGAACTTTAACAAGCGGAACATCTTTATTTCCAAGTCGTTTGACCTCCGAAGCAATGATACGAATAGGATGTTGCTCATAAGTTAAATTAGGCGAAACTTCAATCTCTTCCACAACACCGGGATCAAGAATAGAATCGGAATCTCGAAGACATTTCCGAAGTTGAGAAACGTGAAACACATCATGGATAGCAGAAAATTGAGCCGGTAATAAAAGGCGATAAGCCATGGAACCAACACGTTCAGTGATAGGAAATGGCCCAATATATCGAGGCGCTAACTTTCCCGATCGACTGAAACGTACAACACCTTTCATAGGTGACACACAAATGAACACAAGATATCCCACAGAATATTCTAACTTCCTTCTCCGGTTATCGGCATAGGATTTTTGTCTACTCTGGGCTTTTTTCATCCTATGTCGAATAAGTTCAATTTTCTCTGTGAAATCACGAATAAAATCTGGACCTAAAACCAGCTTCTCACCGGCCTCAAGCCAACAAGAAGGAGACCGGCATGGCCTTCCGTAGAGTGCCTCAAAAGGTGCCATACCAATACTAGATTGGAAGCTATTATTATAGGAAAATTCAACAAGTGAAATGTGATCTTCCCAACTTCCACCAAAATCAAGAACACAAGCACGAAGAAGATCTTCAAGAGTTTGATTCACACGCTCGGTTTGTCCATCGGACTGAGGATGATAAGCGGTGCTAAAATTAAGCTTCGTTCCCAAAGCTTTTTGAAGACTCTTCCAAAATCCACTAGTAAACAATGGATCACGATCACTAACTATAGAAGTAGGAACTCCATGTAATTTAACAATCTCTTTAACAAAGAGCTTGGCCAAAAGAGGAAAGGTTCGGTTAGACCGAACGGGAATAAAATGGGCAGATTTAGTAAGCCTATCAACAATCACCCATAAGCTATCATGACCCGAACGAGAACGGGGAAGGCCATCTATAAAATCCATGGAAATTTGGTCCCACTTCCAAATTGGAATTTTCAAAGGTTGCAATAACCCACCGGGCCTTTGATGCTCGGCCTTAACGAGTTGGCAAGTCATGCAACGCTTAACGAAGTTAGCGATGTCAAGTTTCATTCCCTCCCAATAATAAAGTCGCATCATATCTGAGTACATTTTACTACTTCCGGGATGAATGGTAGATTTAGAACGATGAGAATCTTCTAAAATATCTTTACGAAGATCACCAATACTTGGCACGACAAGTCTACCAAATTTCCGAATGCCGCCACGAGAATCGATATCAAAGTCTTTCAAACCTTCAATATCAATTTTATCCTTAATATTTTGGCCGAGAAGAGCCAATTCAGGATCTAGCCTTTGAGCTTCAAGAATGCGGTCAAAAAGAGAAGGATGAGCCTCAAGGCTACATAAAACAAATGATGAGCATAAATCGGATACGCGGTCTCGAATCTCACAAGTGGATAAGATCTCGAGATCGTTCCATTCGGATATCATCATAGAAACAACAGCTTGTTGTTTACGGCTAAGAGCATCGGCGACACGATTACCCTTACCGGGTGTATAAAGAATATCAAGATCATAAGGCGCAAGGAACTCGAGCCAACGCTGTTGACGCAAATTAAGTTCCTTTTGAGAGAATAAATACTTCAAAGATTTATGATTGGTATAAAGAACAAATTTCTCTCCTAAAAGATAATGACGCCAAATACGAAGAGCGAAAACAATAGCCGCGAGCACTAAATCATGAGTGGCATATCTAGTCTCAGCAGGCTTTAATTGCCTAGAAGCATAAGCAATAACACGTTCTCTTTGCATAAGAACGGCACCCAAACCAACGCGACTAGCATCGGTATAAACAACGAAATCTTGATTCCACTCGGGAATAACAAGAATAGGAGCATCAGAAAGGAGTTCTTTTAATTTCTGAAAAGAAGCTTCACATTTGTCCGACCAAATGTATTTAACACCTTTCTTCGTTAAGCTAGTGAGAGGCACAGCAATCTTAGAAAAGTCTTTGATAAAACGGCGGTAATAGCCCGCCAATCCGAGAAAACTACGAATCTCTGTCACACTCTCCGGTCTCTTCCAATCTTGAATCGCTTCAATCTTTGAAGGATCCACGGAAATTCCGGATTCGGAAATAATATGACTGAGAAACTTCACACGAGGTTGCCAAAAGTGGCATTTAGAAAATTTCGCCTTTAATTGATTACTCCTAAGAGTTTCCAACACAATCCGAAGATGTTTTTCATGCTCCTCCTCGGTTTTAGAATACACAAGAATATCATCGATAAAGATGAGAACAAATCGGTCGAGAAAATCTTTGAAAACCCGATTCATAAGGTCAACGAAATACGCCGGAGCATTCGTCAAACCAAATGGCATAACAAGCCATTCATAAGATCCATAACGAGTACGGAACGATGTCAAAGGAATGCTATCCTCTGCAATACGAAGCTGATGAAATCCAGTAGCTAAGTCTAGTTGCGAAAAGACTCTAGCACAACTAAGCTGATCGAATAGATCATCAATCCGAGGTAAGGGATATTTATTTTTGATAGTAAGATCATTAAGCTTGCGGTAGTCAACGCAAAGCCTAAGTGTACCATCGGATTTCTTCACAAAAATAGCCGAAGCTCCCCAAGGCGAGGAACTAGAGCGAATAAAATTCTTCGTCTCCAATTCGGATAATTGTTTACGCATCTCCTCGTTTTCTTTATTGGACATACGATAAGGAGGGCGAGTGATAGGTTGAGCTCCAGGAATAAGATTAATTCTGAACTCAATTGCTCGCTTAGGTGGTAATCCTAAAACGGGCTCGAATATGTCGGAAAATTCACAAACGACGTGAATAAGAGAAATAATATCACCCTCATCATCATCGTCATCACGAGGATTTAAAGAATATAAAGATGCAACCAAGCTGGAATCTGAATCTTTAAGATTAACAGAAATCTGCTTAGCAGATTGAGGATGTCGAAGATGAATAGTCCGCTCAGGACATAGGATATGAGCTTCATAACGGTTAAGCCAATCCATTCCCAAAATCATTCCAAAGCCCAAATAACGCATGACATGCAAATTGGCTCGGAAAGAAAAATCACACAAAATAATCTCGACATCTTTACACAATAAACTGATTGTTGCGGATCCACCAACCGGATTCGCAATTCTCAAAGAAGTCATTAAACACAAAACATCCAAAGAAAAAGTATCAACAAGTTCTTTTGATATAAAAGAATGGGACGCACCCGTATCAAAAAGAACTCGAATAGGATGATCACAAAATAAAATAATTCCATCCAGAATAGAATGAGAAATACCTTGGCCACGAGATGTGTTGCCAGGGGCTTGAGCAACATTTAACTTTCCCTCTTTCCTGCCCTGAAGTTTGGGGCATGAAGGTATAACATGACCGGGAACTTTGCAGTAGTGACAAGAGAGAGACTTTGGGCACTTGTTCGCATAATGGTCCTTCGAACCACAATTATAGCATTCCCCACGGCCAAAGGAAGAAGTCTTTGCCACGGAGGTTGCTTGCTTCCCTTTCTTATTGGGATAAGGTCCTTTAAATTTATTTGGCCTCTTCTTGTTGTTGAAGTTTGGTTTGGAACCCACCACTTCAACATCATTCTCCCTATCCGCCTCTTCAAGTCGAAGAGCAATATCAACGAGTTGATCAAAAGAAACTTCTAACTTTAGAAGTAATGGCTTCTTGAGATTTTTGTTTAATCCATAAACAAATCTCTGATTCTTCTTCAGAGGGGTGTTGATGTATTCAACCCCATATTTGGAAAGCGACTCGAAGGAGGCGACGTAATCAGTCACGGAGGACTCAACTTGAACAAGGTCAATGAAACGACGAGCCATCGTCACTTTCTCAGCTTCTAGCATGAATTTCAACTCGAAGCGTTCCTGGAATTTCTCCCAGGTGAGATCCGCTTCATTAATCTCGAAAATAAGAAGCTCGTACCAGTCCAATGCTCTTTCTCGGAGCATACTAGAGGCCACCTGAACTCGGTGAAGGTTAATAAGATTCATGCGAGAAAAGATTCGATCGCATGACCTTAGCCAAGCCTGTACTTCAATAATAGTTTCGGAACCTTTGAATGGCTCCCCACCCAAATTGGTGTAATCGCTGCACAAGCGTGCAAATCCCGACTTTGGGTGAGTAGGTTCCGGGTTAGCTCCAGCTGCTTGAGCATTCGTCACTAAATCAAGAATCTGTTGAGCAGTCATAAAAACTCCATCCTGGGGTGGAGTGCTAGACGGTACGGCTCTGGGGCGGCCAGGTCTAGACATTTTTCTCCCTTTAGAAAGAAAGAAGAAGAAGAAAAAGGTTATTCACCAAATTGAATATCAAGCAATCTTGATAGATAAAACAAGGAATCATAAAAGAAAATAGGATAGAAAGGTACGTAGACCCGAATAAAATCCTAAAGCACGACTCCTAAGATGGACTTAGGACGATGATCATTGTTATAATATTCCATATTGTTCCGAAGTTTGGCTCTGATACCAAGCTGTGACGCCCCACCTCTATACCCACGCTAGCCAAGAACACTACGAAGTAATGCTGTCAACTAGCACGGAGAATAAGGCTATTGAGGAGCGACCATCCGTGTAATTGCTTTGTGCGAGCATCGATATGTCAGATAGTATAACATGCAATTCTTTTTAAGTGGAAATCCGACATGCCGACACAAACTCAAAGATATCACGCGGTGGCTATAATATCTTTGGAAACAAATATAGAAATAAACATAACATAAATCAGTCACAGACAATTCATATCACAAAGGCGGAAGAAGATATGAATATATATAACTAACACATGAAAGTGTATGTCAGAGTAGTGGTCTAAAAAGATCCACAATATCACAAAAGAATAGTTACATGAACTATACAAAAGAATAAGTATACATTATGGAGTCTATATCTCGAATGTATACATCAAAATAAACTACTAATCTAAGTAGTAAGCAAAAGATCAGAGCAATGGATCCCTGGGGAGAAGTCAAGCAGAAGCACCTGTAACATCTCGGTCTGACCCGAGTATTATTTAATAAGAAAATAATAAACAGATCAGTCTAACTATAAATATCAGATGAAACGATATATATAGAATAAGAGATATGACTAAACACATAATAATCACAATGCCAAGCTGTGATATATATAAGTAATTGAAAATCAACGAGAGATTAATCAATATCACCAAATCTACACAAGAAACAAAGAAATGCCATACTCCTTATTTCGTTCATCAAACCACAAATATTGACGATTATATCAATGTCAATCACAAAAGTCAATGACACACAAATTCACCAATGCACAAATATTGACAATAATATCATTGTCAATCACAAAAGTCAATGACACACAAATTCCAGAATTCAATACGCGAACCAGAAATCACAAAAGTCAATGACACACAAATTCACCAATGCACAAATATTGATAAAACTTATCAATGGAAATCATGAAAATTGGTGAAACACAAATTCTAGAAATTATCTCAAGAAATCCAGAAATCACAAAGGAGGGGAGGCCTATCACAAACGGGAGCATAAAGCCCACCAACACGTGTATCACAAACGGAACGCTAATTCCATGGTTGCTAACCATCACAAATTGAGCCGAAGCTCCACAAACGGCCCAAAGACCATGGGTTGCTACCCCACCAAATTGAGTCGAAACTCCACAAAACGGGGTTTAGTCTCCCTCGCAGACAAAGAGACATCGCACATTGCTAGTCTAAATCACAAAGATGATCGTCATGATCAACGAGAAGTGTCGATTACAGTAAGCTAGTAAATATATGAGCTTAGCATCATGTCCCATAACCACTAGCTTAACTTAAATATTTATGAACAAATTGTAGATCTCCACTAGAAAATTGTCACAAGAGTTTCAATCGAACAAGTCCAAGAATTAACCAACAAAGTGAACGCAAACGTTTCATACCACTTGTTTTACTAAGTCGTTTAATTAGATTTCTCATACGAGTGAGGTAAAGGTTTATATATACTAATAGATTGGAAAACGGTTTTATAAACGCATTTGGTATTAAAATAGTATTGAAATCGTTTGAGGAAAGAGTTTTGATATTTACTACTAATATAGAAAACCTTTATATTTTTAAAGTGACAAAACACAAAGAAGATTGTAGGAATAATTAATCACTAAAATTCACATACGGAAATGTGAATAAAAATCCAACGAAACCGATAAAGAATCCATCAAAATGGATATTCAAAAATCCCTAAAAAAAGAGTCATCAAAGTCATATTAATTGATAATAATAAATAGGAAACAACACGAATCGATTTAAGTTGGAAATTCAAGCAACTAGGCGAAGTAGGCAAAAAAACATCAGGTTGGTCGGCCGGCTACAGAGCTCGGTCGACCGAACCTTGTTTTGAAAAACTTCTCGGGCATCAGGTCGGTCGACTGAACCAGGGGGGTCGGTCGGCCGAACCAGAAACAGAGAAGCACTTATACTAGCAGGTCGGTCGACCGGACTAGGGGGGTCGGTCGGCCGGACCTGATGCTCTGCAAATTGATGCCCATAAATTGATATGCAACCTCCACCAATTCGCAACCGAACGAGCACGGACGCTAGGGAACTATGCCTAACGGCTACCCGGCCCTATTGGCTCCTCGATGCATCACCAAAAACACATTTGAACCTCAAAGCTATGATTTTTAAGGATTTGGCTTTCAAACACTAAAATTGGAATATTCTCAAAAGCAATCCAAATCAAAAGCAATTGCACAAGAATAAGTGTTAGGAATTTATACCTAACAATCGAAGATAATTCATAGACTTAGATGTGAGACTAAAAATCTCACATTTTCACAAAATCAAACAAGAAGAAGCTTGAAAGCAAATGGAGAATCAACCTCTCTTCAACACAACCCAAATGAGCTTGAATCTATGCTCAAAACAAGATCATTCCCAAAATTAGGTTTAGGAATTTCTGAAATTGGTAAGAGAATAAGTTGGAGAAGAAGGAGAGAAGCTTACCAATGGGTTCTTCTTGAGTTTGGAGCTAGGAATTTGAAGTTGCAAAAGGAACTAGGGTTTTGGAGTTTTAATTTCCAATCTCTCCCACCATTAATGCCTTAGAACTGAAAAGAGAAGAGAATGAGGGTGAATGGGGAAGAGTGGCTCAGATTTGAGTATAAGTTAAACATAGGGCTGAGCCTAAAACCAAACCCAAAGTGAAAAGTAGCAAAAATCAACTTTCTCCAAACATATCGAAGCTTATACTCAAAAAGGTCGCAAATGGCATTTTAAACTCAATGGGAGTGGTCCCGAGTCCTAATTCGACCGTATGCAAAAAGTAGCTTTTCGAACTAAAATCCGACTAACGATAGAATATTTAAATAAAATATTTAAATATAAAATCGATAAATATGCGGGTTGTTACAATTTTATTCAATTTAACTTCTCAAGTTAAATTACAGGAATTACATAAACATGCATATATGTAAACCAAATCCATAACTAACAATTAATTGTTAGCACATCATTTATCCAGTATTAATCAAAATTACACTTAAATAAATGTCCGACTTGATATAATAGTTGAACAAGGATTTATTCTGCTAGCAAATGTCATTCAAAATATACTATTCTGTTTATTATTTGATGTTGTTTATTTGGCTAAATGGATAACACCAAAGAAGTACGTTTTATTTGATTACGTTATTATTTAGACAACGTAATTATATTAAATCAGCATTATTTTATCACTTTATATTTATTCCCATTTTCAAAATGATAATTCATTCAAACCCAATAATTAAACAAATAAAACACCCAAGCATACAACTAATAATTTTTGCATACTATGTAACATACTTATTAACCAAAAAGGTGATTTTAATTCAACAAAATTTCAGTTATTGTGGAAGTACTCGGGTTCCGTCATAGATTAAGTAGCGTTTGATTTTAGATTGAAATTCTACAAGCTCCAACCTCAACCAATCTAGTTCCAAGATGTAGATATCGTTTCTGCGAGTGCAACGCGATTGTCCGGGTTCAATTTTGACCTTGTATGAACAAGTTATTACATTTATAAGATTTGGAATTAAATAATATAATTGAATAATTAATTACATCATTGATTCCTTAATCACTTAGCTTAACCTAATCCCTTCTTCTAAACAAACCCAAGTCGCATCGAGATAAAACCTGACTTTGTTTGATTTCTTCCGCACCGCAGCCACGATGCTCGTCTGGCCGTCACACCACCATAGGTAGAAGCCCCACCTAGACTGCCTCATAGCCACCTACCCTGCCTCCTAAATCGCCGCCTCCACCTTGAACAAACCAAAAAACTAAAACCTGGATTCCTGCATTTAAATAGAGATTTCGGTCGCCGCCGTCCACTATACGACGATCCAACCGTCCATCACCTTCCCCTCTTTTAACCAAACAACTATCCGGACCTCTCGCTTGAAAATGCCTCAAGTGGCTCCGTTCATTGAAGGCCGTTGGATGGAGTTAAATAAAAATGGCAACTAGGGTTTCAATTAAGGATTTTAGCAAATAAAGATGGGTAGGGATCCTTATATAGGCAACCAACCTATACTATTCACGTTCGAAAATTCATAAACTCCAAATGAGGCATGCTCACTGGCGTTCCTAGCCAAATACCCTTATTTGAAATTCAGTGGAACTAGTTTCGGATCCTAATTCCATCATATACAAAAGTTAACTTTTCAAAACGCTCGAACTCAACCTTCTAACTCAGGATCAAATAGTCGAAATACATCAATGCTTATACTCACTCTGACTCGCTAGAACCATCCGAACTCAATAGAAATAATCCCGAGTCCTAAATATTTGTCCGCAAAAATTGCATTTCCAGCTCATCGATAAAATGAATCAATTAAATATCCAAAATTTAAATATTCAGAACATGCTAAAAACACGAGTTGTTACACTCTTCCCCTTTAAAAAGTTTTCATCCTCAAAATCCTAAAGGACTAAGCAAATAACTCAAACACCAAGCATATATGATGATATAAAAATCATCTTCGGCTTATGCCAAATCAGCAAACTTCACACTAATCTATCTTGGGCACTATCCTACATACCGTGCACATGTCAGCCAATGTGGCACTCTCACCAGAATCGAGATATACACACTCAAAACAAATAAGTAACAACAACTCCATCAATAGTGACAACTTTCCATATTGTCACTAAAATTCCTAAGTCACTCTAGGCAATTCTAATAATCTCTGTCATCAATTAATATGAATATTGGTCATATCTAAAAAAAATCCTTGCGCTAGCTTCCTTTCAACTTTTACTTAAATTTTCAAAAAATTTCGACAACACCTCCTCTGCGTGGCTCAATCCAAAACAATACAACTTGCCACACATGGCCCTAACCAATAAAAGAAAACAAAGCCCAAAACTGGCCTTTCATATCTGGGGCATAAAATCACCAATCAAATCCCAAATTCTAAATCTACTACATGCCTATTTGCCGGGCAACAATCTCTACTCATGAAGCCAAAAGCAGCAAGCTAGCCTTTACTTTCATATACCTGAAACTCACTTATATAATCCAAAAGAGTTAATAACAATGAAACAATATAACAACTCATCCACCATATAATATGAATCTAAGCATGCCAAACCATAAATAACATTCATCTCAACCAACATGTCAAATCAAATAATGCCACTTACATTTAAGCCCGTACGATGTACATATGTCACCCGCACGCAATATCAAATCCGATCACTCGCTCGACCATGCAATTTCACTTTCAAACTAGTATCGCTCACTCGACTTCTGTAGTGCGAACTCCGATCTAGTTCCTTGATTAGAAACTGTCGTTCCCATACATAGCCATATACTATGATAGAAAACTTCAAAATCATATTAAAAATTTGTAAAAGTGTTTGCCTTCAAGAATCAAGTGAAAAATCCTTGTTCGAATCGTTGTAAATCATCTTGAAATCATGTGTCCGAATCTGGATCAAAAACCCTTATGGGAATAAAATGATCTACATACATCCCATGTATTTATTCTAATTGGTTTCTTAACTATACTAATTGCCCTTTATTTTAAATCACATTCAATTTCATTAAATGGGATTATCTTTCATAAAACCAATACTTAAGTGTACCAATATTTCGTAACTTAAGTTTATATTCGTATAATACTCTTCTACATCGTAAGAGTATATATACAAAATCAGATTTGTTTATTAAACCAGAATATTCATTAAATTTAAAAATTGGTTTAAATTTCTATCTTCAAATTTATAAGTTACAATTATAATTTCTCACAACACTTAGCTTCAATTTATGTATTAACTCGGAAGTTTTCGACTGTCCAAAATCACCGAAAATTCCTATTTCATTTTAATAAATGAAAACTATCGAACAACATATCATAATGAGATGCACCAACCAAAGTACCATAATACATACGATACATGCGACCATCAAATGTTTTAACTGAGAACTTCAGAATTAAACATCTAGTTTTATTTTAAAACATTTTGAAATAATATTATATATATACATATTTCCTTGAATCCCAGATCATACTTCTGGTATTTTCAAATTAAGATCCGTTTTATCAAAACAACTCTACAAATAATTACTATGGTAGCATTATCCCACTTAGAAACTTGAAAATGAATGTTGATTATGTTGTAATCATCACTAGAATTATTTTCCAACGACCGAGGTGAGTTCCATGTTTTCTATCTCCTTTAAAATCCTTTATAAAAATGTTCCTACTCTAATGTACTTCCAAATAATACTATTATTATTTCTTCCAAACCTTTGAAGTACCATTTCCAAAAACACTGGGATTTAACTTTTAAAACTCTCGGCTTAAATCCTTTTTATTTATAACCACAGTTATAAATTATACTTAGATAATTTCACTTTCTTATATAAATTGTGTCACAAATGTTACTTTGTTTAATTATAATAAATAACTTTTATTAAAATTAAATTTTAACCCAACATTATAACTGAACGTCTTATAATCAAATTGTGAAACTGAATTCACAAGGTATTCATTTTAAATGTTCCTCTACATTACTATCTATCCAACCCCTATAGAGAAAAGGATAAAACTGCTTACAATTAGCCACAACAGTCAATGCCCATAAAGTGGCTGGGCATAACTATTCAATCATAATAAACAATACCCAATGCTCCTAACTAGGTGAGCATGACTATCAAATAATAAATGATTATAATTGAATATTATCATTTCTAAACAATAAACACATCAAAAACATCTATATCAATTTTATATAAATTATTCCTTTATATATAAAATATAATCCTAGGTAAAATTATTTCATTTACCAATTTTAAAAACAACACCGTGTCGATTTTCCTTGTTTTAAGTGTTCAAAAACCCCTATAGATACCTGGCATCCCACATTTCGACCAAAATTCATAAACCACTCAACAAATAAATCAACACAATATAAATCATTTTATAATCACTAACAAATACGCTCTCTTATATATAATACACTCAACTCATTGTAGAGTGTTACTAACCCTATCTCTAATGAGTTACTAATTCTACGACATTACTAACCCTATCTATAATGAGTTTTACCCACCAAGGCCTAGATATTCGCTCAACTTAGCTCTAATACTAACAATAACTATCCTCCGTTTTGACATTCGAAAGTCGACATTAATACATCCACGGTATACATGTACCGAGCATCGAAGTGCCAGAAAGACAGATTGTTGAGAAAAGGAAAGAAAAAAGACAAAAAAATCTTACATCATGATGGGTAATATATAATATACAACAGCTCTTCACATAAAGAAAAACCTAACATACATACATCAATTAGAGCACACTAAACAAATCATCAGCCTAGACAGTTATAACAACATGTCCTTACTGGCACACTATACATGAATATGACTTGGAGGTATCTAGCTCATTTCCTGAAGGTCCAGGTATCCAAACTAAATCTATACATATGCTCGGTCTGACCCAAGAATTATAATAAAATAACAATGGGATCAGTCTCGTAAACCAGCATAAGAAAACTCAATTCAATCATATTGATTTTGTATTTATAAATCCTTTCAAAATAAAAGGTATCCCGTAAGACCACGATGCACATAAACACGGATGAGTTTTTACCTTACGATAACCAAACTACTTATATTTGAAAATTCAGTAACATTTTAATAATGTCTAAGGCTGAAAATATCTATAATCAAGTAGCTATGATGCTCGTGAGTCACATCACAACAATAATAGGTATGTAATCAAAAACCGCTAAGGCGCATTCGCTAATTGTGTAGGATTCCATGGAGGTGCCCTTGGTACTTCAAGAACGGTCCTCCTACATAAGGATCAGAGTTATCCTTCTGAAGCAACAATACATCCCTAGTGATGTCCAATAGGAAATACATTGCTGGTTGTGCAGACCGAATGCATCACTTCATGCTAGAATAATAACTGTAGGTAACTAGAAAGGAGATGACTGCACCCTTACGAGTTAAGCTAAACCCTTAACCATGCATCATATTTGTGGTTTTAGTCATTACTACTAGTGAGGCTACGTCCGACGTTCCAGCACATGAGTCACCACATAAATAGATCTCAGAATCATGCATGGATTCCCTCATCTCAATAAAGTTTTCGAAATCATACATGGATTCTCATACCCCAACAGGTCCGGGAATCATACATGGATCTCCATATCTCAACAAAGATCTCGAAATCATATATGGATTACCGTACCGCAACGAGTCTTGGAATCACACATGGATTTCCACAACTCAATATTGATCTCGGACTCATACATGGATTCCCATACCCCAACTAGTCTCAGAATCACATATGGATTCCCACATCTCAACATAGATCTCGGAATCACACATGGATTTCCAAACCCAAACGGGTCTTCGAATCACAAATGGATTCTAACATCTCGAACAAAAACTTGAATCTCCTTCAAACATAGAATCTGTATATGGTTTTGGAGTGGTTAAGGTTTCCAGTCATCTCATATAAGTACACTCCCTCACTTATCTGGTGTTCCAAAACCAATCGTTCGATTTTCAAAATACTCAATGCCAGTTCTTGTAGAAATAATCAGACAATACATAAGAGCGGAGATCACCTTCTAACTGTTTAAGCAGACTGGTTTCTTATCATTTGCTTTAGGAGAATAAAACGAGTTTTGCGACGACCCAAAATTTCTGTATATTTGAAATTGAAATATCTAATTGATTTTAAATATTTGAAATTTAATTTAAATTGAATTACAAATATCACTGTTTATATGGCAATTAAATTATTAAATTTAATAATTGGAAGTTGAGTAAAAAATTGAATCTTTAGTTTTATGCTTGTAAAAAATATTTCAAAGGCTTATAAAATTTACATTAATAGAATTGAAGATAATGAAAGCTTTAGAATTGAATTTGGAAGTGTTTTGTTAAGTTTTGAAAATATATCGTTTAAATCGATATTTAAAAATAGCCTTCCGAGCCACAGTCTCGAAATTCGATGAAACCAGTTCCATTGGATCCGTAACAGTGTATTATTATCGGATTTTAATTTTTGTAGCACTCGGAGTTGTCGTGTGATTGTACGGTAGATAAACACGCTAAAATCTATATCGTAAATCCAATATAATAACTGAATCCAAAAAAGCTATCTTCTCCATACGATCGAGTTAGGCCTCGAAACCTTTTCCATTGCGTTCGAAATAGGCATATAACATTATAGACGCCTCGATAGGAGTCAAAATTTTAAGTCGCAATTTCGAGACAATTCAAATTTAAACCTAAATTTAAATAATATATATATATATTGACTAGTCAAAATTTATTCACATCAGTTTTGTTTTTTTTGTACCACTATATCATTCTAACACCTGCACACAAAAGGAAACAACATTTCCTCCATTTGTCAATCATGCAATAGAATTTAAAGAACGTAGCAAAAAAATAATAAAAAAATAATCGAACACAGTTAAAACGAAGAGAAGGGAATGGTCGATCCAGTTTTTCCCCTTCTTCTTCCCTCTCTTTAAATCAAAACCGAATAACTACAAAAAATAATAATAAATACAAGCCGAAGTCCCCTTTCTTCAAATCAAAAGCAAGATCAAGCCGCGTTCAAATAGAATGCGTTCCCTCCTTCCATTACGGGGCGAGAGGACGGCCAGTATGGGGCAGCGCTCGATTTCAGTGACATAATCGAAGTCCCGAGGGTCGGGTTAGCCTAGGGCGAGTTCGATTTTGGGGTATGGAGTCGTCCACGCGGCACAAAGAGGCTCGGGGGTGATGGTCTTTGACAGCGGGAAGTAGAGGCATCGGGGTGCTGTGGATCAAGATGTTGTCGAGTTCTCGGATGGCAAAATCACGATGGTGGCGTATTAGAGTGCTTGCGTGAGGTATAATTCTGTTTTTAAAATTTAATAAATATAGATATATATATATATATATAGTAATTCACATGCATATGGGTTGGAAGGAGTTTTATTTTAGAATTTATTGTATATATATAGATAAAACAGAAAATGTATATAGATAAGGTTTTGAAATATAGAAATTTTAAGAATGGAAAAGTTTATATAAAATTAGATTTTTGAAATCTATATATTATTTTATACATATAGTTCAAAAGAGAATAAATATACAGATATACCTATTTTCATTTACTGGTTTATTTTGAAAATAATATATTGTGGAGATTAAACTTATCTAACCATTTGGTCACTAGAAAATAATTTACAAAACGAAAATTAATTTAAAATAAATTATTAGTTAATTAGATTGTAAAATGGCAATTTATTTCTTCGATTGTTCGAATATTAATAAATCATATAATGTTTATACAAGGTCTAAAATCGTGAAGGAAATAGCTGGTTGGATCGGATTGCAAACAAAATCAAAGGTGAGTTAATCTCACTCTTTCATATCTCCATTTAAATTTAAATAGTTAAAAATTTAAATTATTAGATTGATTGCTTGAATTGATTATTATTAGCAGTCTGGATGCCAGTCTATATAGTAGTGTATATATATATATTGTTATTGATTTCCCCATTATATAGCGGATGAGACACTATGCGCCCCACATAATAGCGGATGAACCTTTATACCGCGATATTTCACCTCAAAGCGGAATTGGCATTTTATTGTTGACTAACATCCATGGATGTAGGGAAACAGGTTGGAGGGACCCAACTGGGTTCCTCAAAGTAGCGGAATTTTTTTGTACTCTATGTTTATGTGATAGTCTGTGATGATTATATTGATTTTATTGGAAATTGAAATTATTGAGTGCTATGGCTTGATTGAATATGTTGGTATTTGAGAAAATGAAAAATATATAAAGCTTATATTTTTAAAGGAAATAAAAAGGGAAATCTTTAAGTAAATAGTTATAGAGAATTTGAATAAATTAAAGAATGAATTGGAAAAGGATAAAAATTTGTTTTTAAATTCTAATAAATAAATCCCGAGTATGGGAAAAGAGATTTTGAATAAATGGAAATAAATGGAGGGTTTAAGTGGTATTGTTAAAAATTAAATAATTTATTTTTAAATTCAGAATTTAAATGGTTTGGAAAGAAATAAAACAAGAATTCTGAAGTAAAGTACGAAATTAGTATTTTCAGTTTAAATAAGATTTTAAATCATAGTAAAAGAGTAAATCTGAAATTAATGGATTTTGAAATAAATTGAGTAAGCAAAGAAATTTATTCTAAAATGAAGTTAGTTTTGAAAATCGATTTGAAAACTGATTAAGTGTTGAAACTAGAATTAAAGGAGAATGAGATTATGAAATTTATAAACGGGGTTGAGAAATAAAGTGAGATGTTTATCGGAGGATAATTTGGAAGTACAAATTCAGGAAGGAATTTATAAAGGAATGGGTAATTTGTTTTAAAATAATAATAAATAGGGGTTTATTTTTAGAGGTGTGAAAGGAAAGTGTATTTCCCTGAAAAGCCAAGTACGTTTTCAAGCAGGTTTTTAAGTTAAGTTAAAAACATTAAAGTTGTTCAAAATAATGCATGTTTTGAGAATTATTATTTAAATTGGTTAAAATTTTAAAGGTAAACATTTTATTAAATTAGTTATAATAGTAATTATTTTAAATGGTTAATTAGTATTATAATTTAAAAAGATAATTATTAATATTTATATTTTATAAAGTAATCTTATTTTAAAGATAGTTGGCTTAAGTTTTTATTTGAAAAACTTGTATAGAATTTCGTAGCTTTAATTTTTAAATTTGTTTCGACTTAAGTTTTACATGAGAAGTTATTATAAACTTTCATAACTAGAAATTTAAAAAAGTCTTTTAAGTGGTTTTTATTTTAAATATTTTAAAGTATATATATATATATATTTTAGGAAAAACAATTTTAAGTTATTTTAAATCTAAAGTATTTAGACTTGATGATTTTCAGTGGAAATAAACAATATTTGGGAATTTATTCTGCGTGTGGAAAGTGATTTGAAACTGTTTTAAAGGGTGAAGTATGGAAAATAGCTTGCGAAGATATTTTGAAAAATAAATTGGGAAACTATTTAAAGACTGATGGTTGTTTGTGAATGTTATTCGATAGTTAAATAACCGACTATCTATATTGACCAATGTGCTGATCGTTTCAAAGAGACCGGGATCAGGATTAATTTCCCGAAAACCACTTCGATCCGGTTTGAACGTTTTCGTAAGGAAGACAAGAGCTTGGAGTCGAAGATGGAGCAGTGAAATGTAAGGACTAATCGCTACTAATCCTAAAGGTTATTCCAAAATGGATGTAGTAGGAGTAGTGCTTCAGTTTCGTACGAACCCAGAACGGATTGTATGGATGAATGCTTTCAGAACATCATCAGAAGGACGATAAGCATTCTAAGTGAATATGTGCTAAAAAGTTAACGCATAGCCTCGAGCCTCATCAACCGGGAATGGCTAAAATAGGGGAGGTGCACACAAGGCTAAGTGGCTAGCAATCAATTAGGGTACGACCCTATCTAGAGGTCCCTTTTATTCGGCTGTGTGGGCGGTTGCTGATCCCAACCACTGGGTGATCTTATTCGGACTATCCATTAAGGGGTAGCTTCGGTCTTGTGATGCAGGGGATCAGGGTGCGTCCTCGGTACGGTGATCTAGACCACGTACTGTGATGGGCGGTACCCCAGTAGCCCTGCTATTGTATGGAATCCAATCTCCAATAAGCGCATGTACAGTTTTGATTGTGCCCAACTATGCTGAAAAGTAAGATGCAATCATTCTAGTTAGATTCTATTTTACTTTCTATATACACTACTATAATATCAGACGGATTTGATAAAAATGTTTTGGTTATCGTAAGGAAAAACCCGGCATGTTTATTTATGGTGTGGTCTTACGAGATACCTTTTATTTCAAAAGATTTTGGAAACTTTAATAATCCAATTGAGTGTGTTTTCTCACTCTGGTTTTCTAGACTGACTCCGGTGTTATTTAACTATAATGCTCGGGTTAGATCGAGTATTGTAGAGTACCGATTCTAGATGGACTGCTATGGAGCTCAGGAGACGAGCTGGATGGCGAGACGTATCATGCATATTTGATGTATTATCCACTGTGCATGGTTTGCTGCAAATTCAATTTCTATGTGGACAAGTTATCATAATTGTCCAGTGTTGTATTTTGTTAATGTTGTACTCTAATGATGTATATATAAAACAATTACAGTTTTCTTTTGTATAAAGATAAGTCATTTATCTATTATATATTGTTCTGCTGCGTTTGTGAGATTCTGGTATTGTTTTCTATTTCTTCTTGTACCTCCTTCTTCTTTAACCATAACGGACCATTTTTTGGCATTCGATTGTTCGGCATTTAATATAGCGGACATATTGATGTCAATTTTCAGATTTTGAAAAATCGAGCCGTTACACTTGGTATTAGAGCTGAAGGTTAAGCGAGAACCTTGGCTCTGGTGGGGATTACTCATTGAAATAGAGTCTGTAGTACTCTGGAATGAGTTTGAATGTATTAATAGATATGAGCGCGTATTTGTTAGTGAATATAAAAATTGTTTTTATATTGTGTTGACTTATCGGTTGAGTGTTTATAGATTCTGGTCGGTGCAGTCTGGCCAACTGTATCGATAATGCTTTCTAAACTCTTAAACAAGATAAGCATATACATTATTGTTTTAAAATAGGGTAACTGAAATAATTTTTCCCAAATTATTTTTTGTATATAAAAGAAATAATTTTGTAAATTATATAGTATATGGTTGCTTGGTTCTTAGGAAGTGATAATATTAAATTATTATCATTTTTGTATGGAAATTGAATAAGAAATTAAGGTAATGACCAAAGGATACGGAAATAAATTCATTAATAAAATGAAATTTGAAATGTGAATTATAAATGGGATTTGTAACTTGAACTTCCAAAGAAATATTTGAGTAAAAATCGGAAGGTTTTGAAATTTGAAAATTTGGGAAATTTAATTTCCTTTGAGTTTTGGAATGGTATTCAAAAAAAAGTTTTGAAAAAAATAATGGTGATATTATTTGAGAAATATTTTTGAATTGGATATGAAATCTGGTGAGATTTGAAATTTAAAATGTTTGGAAAATGTTTTAAAGGAGATAAAGCATTAAACTCTTTTAGGTCGCTGGAAAATAATTTCGGTGATGACAGCAGCATCATCGATGTTCATTTTTGAGTTTTCAAGAGAGGAATTGCTGCCAAAAGTTTTTGAATTGAAGTTGTTTGCAAAACGGGGATGGTTTTAAAATTCAAGAGCTAATTTCACACCAAAGAATTTTGGATATAATTGATTTCAAAATGATTTGAAGTACTTAAGTGATTGTTGAAAACTCTGGAGTTGGTTTAAAATGTTTTGGAATGTTTAAGAAATTGTTTAAACTATGGAAATAAATTGGAAATGTTTATGGAAATATAAATGGGTTTGCCAAGTAGTAAAATTTGAAATTTTCTAGAATAGAAAATTTTAACTTGAAGAAGAATTAAAAATTTGAAGTAAGTAAGAAAACGAAATAAGTTAGAATGTAACTAATTAAAAGAAATTTGTAATGGAATGTAACTGAATTTTCTTAAAGGGAATAAATCTAAGTAAGCTAAATGGAATAGTTTTCGAAATAAAATTTATTAAATTAGAGATAAATTTGTGAATAAGAAAATATTTGGTTATAACTAAAGGGAATTGGGACTAAACATTTGAATAATGTTTAAATTTGGATTATATTAAAAATAAATGAGCAAAATGAAATTAGTAAGTAAACTAATTTATTTAAGTGGGTAAGAAAATGGAATTGAAGTTAAATATTGGAATGATACTTAATTTAAATGTGTAAGTAAATGAATTGGAACTGAGTATTGGAATTCATTTTGAACTGGTTAAGTAAAGTAAAGCTGTAAAATTAATTCCAAGTGGACTAATAATAATAATAATAAGAGTTTAGAAATAAATCCATTAGGATTTAAAATAAATTAGTAAGTGGAACTAATTAGGGAAATGGATAATAGAGTGTGGGTTTGGGATAAGGTGAATAGAATTTGATATTAAATTCAATTTGAAAATAACTTAAGATTTAAAGAGAAATCGAGTTCAAAGGCAATTGAAATTTTAAGTCAAAAGGAAAATTGAATTCACAATGGAATTGGAAATTTAAGATTAAATTAAATAAATATGAAAGCTTATGTGGTAAAGTGAAAATAAAAATAGGAAGTATATAAAATATTTATATTGAACTTAGGAATGGTTGGTGAAGTTCTAGAGTAAAATTTTATATTGAGAATATAATGGGTATTTGGATGAAGATCATGTAAAATGTGAAATGAGATATTTGTGAATAAGTGAATGGAAATCAAAATTAAATGCGAATAAAAGTAAATTGATATAGCTAATAATCAGTTGGGATAAATACATAGGATGTACATATAATATTTTATTTGCATAGCGATTTGATCCAGATTCGAGCATAGAATTTTAAGATAGTTATATCGATCCGAGGTGGAATTTTTCACTCGATTTTCGATGTAGAACCCTGGATATGGATTTTTGATGAATTCTGGAAATTCTCTATCATAATTTATGGCTATGCAAGGAGAATGACAGTTTCTGATCAAGAAACTAGATCTGAGTCCGCACTAGGAAGTCGGATGGACGATACCAGTTCAAAAGTGAAATTGTGTGATCGAATGAGTGATCGAATTTGATATTGCTTACGGAAGGTATATGTAGATCGTACGGGCTTAAGTAAAGCAAATATTGAAAATTTTGTAAAGGAGTGAATAAATGATGTTGGATTCTGTAATTGGATATTATTGCTAAGTAGTATACAGCTAATTAAAAGAACAAAGGAAAATTGATGAACTTGATTTCAAAAGATAAAATTTTATGTCCCGGTAATAAGGTATGTATTTAAATTTCTGTATGAAATTTGATGATTTTCTGGTCTAGCCACTTGACCTTTTGCTTTCTTTGAAACCTGGGGGACCGTAGAGGCATTTTGTAGTTGTACCGAGCTAGCCGCACAAAGAAGACGCTGACGAAATTTTTCGAAATTTTAAGGAGTTAGAAAATTTTTGAGAAAATTTGATAATTTAAAATTTGGTTTTAAATTTAATTTGATTTGTTGAGTAAATAATATTGTTTGAAAGTTATGGATGAGTTTAGGAAGTTAATAAGGTGATTGTATCTTTATTAAAAAATTGTTTTGGAAATTTGAAACTGTTGGGTTTTGGGAAGTTGTTAGGATTAGGAAATTAGTGATGGGTTATGGATCATTCTTCTTAACTGGTAATTTCAGAGACGAAATTCTTTTAAGGGGGGAGGAATGTGACAACCGAAATTTTTTGGATTTTTGAAATTAAATATTTAAATGATTTTAAATATTTGAAATTTAGTTTAACTTGAATTCCAAATATCACTATTTATTCGGCAATTAAATTATTAAATTTAATAATTAGAAGTTGAGTAAAATACTGAATCTTCAGTTTTATGCTTGTTAACAATATTTCAAAGGCTTATAAAATTTATATTAGTAGTACTGAAGATAATGAAAGCTTTAGAATTGAATTTGGAAGTGTTTTGTTAAGTTTGAAAATATATCGTTTAAATCGATATTTAAAAATAGCCTTCCGAGGCGCAGTCTCGGAATTTGACGAAACCAGTTCCATTGGATCCGTAATAGTGTATTATTATCGGATTTCAATTTTTGTAGCATTTGAAGTTGTCGTGTGATCGTACGGTAGATAAACGCGCTAAAATTATATCGTATATTCAATAAAATAACTGAGTCAAAAAAAGCTATCTACTCTATACGATCGAGTTAGGCCTTGAAACCTTTTCCATTGCATTTTGAATAGGCATATAACATTATAGACGCCTAGAGGCACACCTTGATAGGATGTCAAAAATTTTAGTCACGATTTCGTGACGATTCAAATTTAAACATAAATTTAAATAATATATATATATTGACTAGTCAAAATTTATTCACATCATTTTTGTTTTTTTGTACCACTATATCATTCTAACACCTATACACAAAATGAAACAACGTATCCTCCATTTGTCAATCTGCAATAGAATTTAAAGCACGTAGTAAAAAAAAAAATATAATCGAACACAGTTAAAACAAAGAGAAGGGAATAGCCAATCCAGTTTTCCCCCTTCTTCTTCCCTCTCTTCAAATCGAAACCGAATAACTTCAAAAAAAAAAATACAAGCCGAAGTCCCTTTTCTTCAAATTAAAAGCAAGATCAAGCCGCGTTCAAACAGTACGCGTTCCCTCCTTCCATTTATTTCAGCCGAAGCGAAGAGAGAGTAGGGCGCGATTTAAATCGCAATTGAGATAAGCGACGGCATGAAGGAGCCCGACATCGGCGACGAGAGGACGACCAGTATGGGGCAGCACTCGATTTAAGTGACGTAATCGAAGTCGCGAGGGTCGGGTCAGCCTAGGGAGAGTTTGATTATGGGGTCTGGAGTCATCTACGCGACGCAAGGAGGCCTGGGGGTTATGGTCTTTGACAGCGGGAAGTAGAGGCATCGGGGTGATGTGGATCAAGATGCTGTCGAGTTCTCGGACGGTGAAGTCGTGATGGTGACGTATCAAAGTGCTTCTGTGAGGTATAATTCTGTTTTTAAAATTTAATATATATATATATATATAGTAATTCACATGCATATGGGTTGGAAGGAATTTTATTTTAGAATTTAATGTGTGTGTGTGCGTATATATATCAGAAAATGTATATAGATAAGGTTTTGAAATATAGAAATTTTAAGAATATGAAAGTTTATATAAAATTAGATTTTTGAAATCTATAAATTATTTTTATACATATAGTTCAAAAGAGAATAGATATACCTATTTTCATTTACTAGTTTATTTTGAAAATGATATATTGTGGAGATTAAACTTATCTAACCATTTGGTCACTAGAAAATAATTTACAAAAAGAAAATTAGTTTAAAATAAAATATTAGTTAATTAAATTATAAAATGGAAATTTATTTGTTCGATTGTTCAAATATTAATAAAATCATATAACGTTTATATAAGGTCTAAAATCGCGAAGGAAATAGCTGGTTGGATCGGATTGCAAATAAAATCAAAGGTGAGTTAATCTCACTCCTTCGAATCTCCATTTAAATTTAAATATTTAAAAATTTAAATTATTGGATTGATTGCTTGAATTGATTATTATTAGCAATCTGGATGTGATAGTGTGTGTGTGTGTGTGTGTGTGTCTATATATTGGAGTGATTGATTTCCCACATTATATAGCGGATGAGACACTATGCGCCCCGCATAATAGCGGATGACCCTTTATACCGCGATATTCACCTCGAAGTGGAATTGATATTTTATTTGTTGACTAACATCTGTGGATGCAGGGAAACAGGTTGGAGGGACCCAACTGGGTTCCTCAAAGCAGTGGAATTTATTTTTATAGTCTATGTTTATGTGATAGTCTGTGATGATTATATTGATTTTATTGGAAATTGAAATTATTGAATGCTATGGCTTGATTGAATATATTGGCATTTGAGAAAATGAAAAATATATAAAGCATGGATTTTTAATGGAAATAAAAAGGGAAATCTTTAAATAAATAATTATAGAGAAATGGAATAAATTAAAGAATGAATTGGAAAAGGATAAAAATTTATTTTTAAATTCTAATAAATAAATCCCAAGTATGGGAAAAGAGATTTTGAATAAATGGAAATAAAAGAAGGGTTTAAGTGGTATTGTTAAAAATTAAAGAATTTATTTTTAAATTCATAATTTAAATGGTTTAGAAAGCAATAAAAGAAGAATTCTGAAATAAAGCATGAAATTGGTATTTTCAGTTTAAATAAAATTTTAAATCATAATAAAGGTGTAAATCTGAAATTAATGGGTTTTGAAATAAATTGAGTAAATAAAGGAATTTATTCTAAAATGAAGTTAGTTTTGAAAATCGATTTGAAAACTGATTAAGTGTTGAAACTGGAATTAAAGGAGAATAAGATTATGAAATTTATAAACGGGGTTTATAAATAAAGTGAAATATTTATCGGAGGATAATTTAGAAGTATAAATTCAGGATGGAATTTATAAAGGAATGGGTAATTTGTTTAAAAAATTTAATAAATAGGGGTTTATTTTAAAGGTGTGAAAGGAAAGTGTATTTCTCTAAAAAGCCAAGTACATTTTCAAGCATGTTTTTAAGTTAAGTTAAAAACTTTAAAGTTGTTTCAAAGAATGTTTTGAGAATTATTGTTTAAATTGGTTAAAATTTTAAAGGTAAATATTTTATTAAATTAGTTATAGTAATAATTATTTTAAAAGGTTAATTGGTATTATGATTTAAAAAGATAATTATTAATATTTATATTTTATAAACTAGTTTTATTTTAAAGACAGTTGGCTTAAGTTTTTATTTGAAAAACTTGTATAGAATTTTGTAACTTTTATTTTTAAATTTGTTTCAGCTTAAGTTTTACATGAGAAGTTATTATAAAATTTCATCACTAGTAATTTAAATAAAGTCTTTTAAGTGGCTTTTATTTTAAATGTTTTAAAGTGTGTGTGTGTATATATATATATATTTGGGAAAAGCGATTTTAAATTATTTTAAATCTAAAGTATTTAGACTTGGTGATTTTCAATGGAAATAAACAATATTATGGAATTTATTCTGCGAGAGGAAAGTGATTTGAAACTGTTTCAAAGGGTGAGGTATGGAAAATAGCTTGCGAAGATATTTTGAAAAATAATTTAGGAAATTATTTAAAGACTGATGGTTGTTTGTGAATGTTATTTGATAGTTAAATAACCGACTATCAATATTGGCCAATGCGTTGATCGTTTCGAAGAGACCGAGAATGGGATTAAGTTTTCGAAAACCACTTCGATCCAGTTTGAATGTTTTCATGAGGAAGACAAGAGCTTGGAATCGAAGATGGAGCAGTGAATTGCAAGGGCTAATCGCTATTAATCCTAAGGGTGATTCCAAAATGGATGTAATAGGAGTAGTGGCTTCAGTTTCGTTCGAACCCGAAACTGACTTGCATGGATGAATGCTTTCAGAACATCGTCATGAGGATGATAAACATTCTACGTGAATATGTGCTAAAAAGGTAATGCATAGCCTCAAGCCTCATCAACCGGGAATGTTAAAATAGGGGTGGTGCACATAGGGCTAAGTGGCTAGCAACCAATTAGGGTAAGGTCATCACTGTCTAGAGGTCATTTTGTTCGGTTGTGTGGATGGTTGCTGATCCCAATCGCGGGGTGATCTTATTCCGACTATCCAGTAAGAGGTAGCTCCGGTCTTGTGATGCAGGGGATCAGGGTGGTTCCTCGGTACGGTGATCTAGACCACGTACTGTAACGGACGGTACCCCAGTAGCCCTGCCATTGTATGGAATCCAATCTCCAATAAGCGCCTGTATGGTTTGGATTGTGCCCGACTATGCTGAAACGTGAGATGCAAGCATTTTAGTTAGATTCTATTTTACTTTCTATAGATACTATTATAATATCATACAGATTTGGTAAAAATGTTTTTCTTATCGTAAAGTAAAAACCTGACATGTTTATTTATGCCGTGGTCTTACGAGATACCTTTGATTTCAAAAGATTTTGGAAACTTTAATAATCCAATTGAGTGTGTTTTCTCACTCTGGTTTTCCAGACTGACTCGGGTGTTATTTAACTATGATGCTCGGGTCAGATTGAGTATTATAGAGTATAGATTCTGGGTGGGCTGCTGTGGAGCTCAAGAGACGAGCTTGATGACGAGATGTATCACGCGTATTTGATGTATTATCCACTGTGCATAGTTTGTTGAAAATTCAGTTTCTATGTGGACAAGTTATCATAACTGTCCAGTGTTGTATTTTGTTAATGCTGTACTCTGATGATGTATATATAAATCAATTACAGTTTTCTTTTGTATAAAGATAAGTCATTTATCTATTATATATTATTCCGCTGCGTTTGTGAGATTTTAATATTGTTTTCTATTTCTTCTTCTACCTTCTTCTTCTTTAACCCTAATGGATCGTTTTTCCGGCATTCGATTGTTCGGCATTTAATATAGTGGACGTATTGATGTCGATTTTCAGACATCAAAAAATCGGGCCGTTACAAGTTTATACGTACAGTATGGCACCACCGATGATAACTATACCATATAATCCGTGTTTCCCTTAAATATTTCAATATTTAAATCCTTCGATGTTAATGTTAAGTAAGGGAAGAATATTTCTGTACTGCCAAAATTAAAAAGGATTGCATATTTAGGCCAAGATTTGGTAGTCAGTTATTTAATTATCAAATAAACAAACACTCCAAACAGAGATTACATTTTCCATGGAAACCACCGAGCCTCTTAGATTAATCTTTCATTAATTAACTCTTTCCAAAAATATGTATCAAAATATTTGTATACTTATCTCACTGGTATAAGTATATTCGCAAACTATTCCTTTCAAAACTTGGAAGAACTTTCCTATATACTTATAAAATATAATAAATATAATCATAAAACATTTAGAAAGATTTTCTATTTCAAAATCATATTAAAATGATCAAAACCGCATATGTCGTTAAAACAGAGATATTAATAACCCAAAATACTAATCCTTTTCGTAAATCTCTTTTACTTTATAATAGTCTCCTTTATAGTTTCCTCCTAAATTTTATAAAAAAAAGTACTCTCTCATAAATTTTAAAAACCATTTATAAAGTTTCCCATTCAAATCGCTAAACCATTTATAAATCTCTTTTCTAAAATCATTCAAAATCCAATTTCTTTCCAAATTCCAAACCTCTTTAAATTTATGAACTCCTTTAAATAAATCATTATTATAAAAGAAATCCTTTTATAAACAATTTATTATTTAATTATAATGAATGAAAACTTTAACATTATAAAAATAAACTTTAAACATTTTTAATAATATCAAAATTAAACTTTAAAAACATTATTAAAAATATAGTAAATAAACCTTTTTTAAAAAACTTTTAAATAATAAAATAATTAACGTTTAAAAGCATTTTAAATAGTATAATAAAATAACTTTAAACAACTTTTAAAAATGTAATCACTTAACTTTTAAACAATAAAGTAATTAACTAGCTTTAAACAATTATTAATAAAATAATTTATTATCTACATACAACCTTAATAAATAAATAATTATCTTTAAACAACACTAGTAAAATAATTAATCTTAAAACATTATAAATATAATAATCAACTTTAAAACATTTTAAGTGATTTAATAATTAATCTACTACTGAAATAATTATATAAAACACATTGTTAAAATAATAATTAAATATCACTCTACTTTGAATTACACAATTGAAGTTAATTTACTCCGTAACTTTCCAAACTCAAAAGGTGGCTTGGTGACCACAATGGTACTTAAACAAGCTACCATTTTATTCAGTTTAACTTCCCAAGTTAAATTACAGGTATTTACATAAACAGGCATATATGTAAATCAAATCCATAATTAACAAGTAATTGTTAACATATCACTTATCTAGTATCAATCAACTGACACTTAAATAAATGCCCAAATTAATATAGTGGCAGAACGGAAATTTATTCTGCTAAACAAATGTCACTTAAAATAAACTCTTCTCTTTATTATTAGACTGTGTTTATCTGGCCAAATAGATAACACCAAAAATGTAGGCTTAAATTAACTACGTAATTATTTAAACAACGTAATTATATTAAATTAGTGTTATTTTGTCACTTTATATTTATTCTCATTTTCAAAATCGATAATTCATTCAAACCCAACAATCAAACAAATAAAACATCCAAGCATACAACTAATAATTTTTTATCTACTATATAACATACTGATTAACCAAAAATGTGAGTGTAACTCATCGAAATTTTAGTTATTGCCGAAGCGTTCTGGTTCCTTCTAAAATCGAACAACGTTCGACTTTAGCTTGAAATTCTACATGCTCTAATCTCAACCAATCTAATTTCAAGATGTAGATATCATTCCTACGAGTGCATCGCGACTGGCCCCGTTCGATTTGGACCTTGTTTGAACAAATTAGTGCATTTATAAGGTTTGGAATTAAATAATATAATTAAATAATTAATTACATCATTAGTTCCTTAATCACCTAGCTTAACCTAATCCTTCCTTCTAAACAAATCCAAGCCGCATCGAGACGAAATTCGACTTCATTCGATTTCTTCCTCCTCACCGCCGCCACGACACTCCTTCGGCCACCGTAGGTGGAAGCCCCACCCCATAGTGATGCAGCTCAGACCCGGATTGAAGAATTGCAAACTAACAGTTTCCAAGGCATGAGTCGTTCACAACCTAGCATGAGTCGTTCTCGTCTTAAGGAAGGAGAAGGCCTAGGTCGTATACAACCTAAGGAGAAAGGTATAGGTCGTTTCCGAGCTAACTTAAACAGGCAACGACCTAAGGGAACACATGAAACTGAGCTGCGACCTAATGAAGGCACTTTAGGTCGGTCACGACCTAAGGAGAGGATGTTAGGTCGTCTACGACCAAAGGATCCACGAGAAAAGAAGCTACGAGTTAATGTGGAGAAAACTTCGGAATTAAGTCGCTCGGTGAAGTTAGGTCGTTCACGACCTAGTGAAGGTTGTTCACGATCTAACATGTTAGGTCGCCCAGATATTAGGTCGCAGGATGTTGAAGATATGCGAACGACCTTACTAAGTCGCAAGAAGATAGGTCGCTCAAAGAACATTCCGATCTAAGTTAGGACGCTGACCTGCTGCCGCATCCTTTAAGGCGCTGTTGGATGATGTTAGGTCGTTCACGACCTATAATTGAGTCTGTTTGTTTTGAGTCGCAAGTGTTAGGTCGTGGCCGACCTAAGTGTTGTAAAAATGTGTTGAGTATAGCGTTGAGTCGCTGTCGTTAGGTCGCTGCCGACCTAAGTTAGGTCGTAAGTCGCGGCCGACCTAAGAGTCTGGTGATGTTTTGTTTGTGTTGCGTTGTGAAAGCTATAAATAGCAGTGTTGTGACATTTGTAATAGTTGTTGATGCTTGAATAAAATTCTCTTTTGTTAGCTTTGTGCTTTCATACAAATTGGTAGTTGAGTGTGATCTCCTATCTCCTCTTTCGGTTAATCGAGTGCGCTCGATTCAACGATCGTAGAAGCCGATTCACGGTATCTAGTGCGCTAGATCAACGTACGAAGAATCGTAGATCTTCTTTCTCGGTATCGTGCGCGGTCAACGAGATGAAGATAGCTAGAATCCGGTATCTTTGGATCAACGGATTTGGGCCTTGCAGTATTCTCAACTCACCGATTGCTACATTCCATCGATTGAAGTTTGTTTCGATTTATCCGCTGCGTCAGTTTGGTATCAGAGCCATACTTAGCCAATCATAGCTAAGTTGATTCTTGGAGCCAAGTATTTGAAGTTGAAGTTGGAAGTTGTTCATCGTGTTCATCTTGAAGTGGCAACGAAAGGAGAACTTTCGATCCATTGCTTTTTGGATCAAAGTGTTGGAAGGTGTTTGGAGTTGAAGTTGGGCCGTGTATACTTGGGAAGTAGCCGAGCCTTGTGAAGTTGTTTTGAAGGTCGAGCCGCGACTTATTGTTGTTTTGTTGAGGTGTTGTGTTGATTCAATCATGCCACCAAGGAGAGCCAATCGTCATCAAAACGTTGAAGCTTTGTATCGAAGAGAAGAAGCCGAGCTTATGGAACAACGTATTAATGAAAAGTTTGATGAAGGCATTGGAAAGTTGGAGAAATTGATGAATGATTTGAATCAAAGGAGGAGATCACCAAACTCGAACCATGGAGGAAACCGAGTTTCGCCATCGGTTACGGAAGCGAGGAGGGTATCACCACATTCTTGTAGAGATAGAAGAGAAACATCAATTTCATCACGAAGAGATCATCATGACTATGCACATGACAAGAGAAGGAGTCAACGTGAATTTGACCATGAAGCATATAGAGATGAAGAGAGACATAGTCGAAGAAGCATGCATGAGCGAAGGGATGATAATGATCGAGATCGATGTAGGCATACTTTTGATTTTGTTGAAGAGGGTGATGGAGCTAGTATTCATTATCGAGATCGGGACCAAGTTCGAAATTCTTACCGTAATATTGAAGATGATCGACGATGGGAATCGGGTATGAAGATGGAAATTCCAGAATTTAAAGGAGGAATGGTAGCAGAAGAATTTCTCGATTGGATTTCTAATGTTGAAGAGATCTTTGATTTCAAAGAGGTTCCTGAACATAGGAGAGTGAAGTTGGTTGCTACTAGGTTGAGGGGGAGAGCTTTGGCGTGGTGGCAGCAGACTAAACTTACAAGGGAGAGAATGGGGAAGTCAAAGATAGAATCGTGGGATAAGATGAAGAAGTTGATGAGATCTACTTTCTTACCTTACAATTATCAGTCACTTATGTACCAAAGGTTGCAGAATCTGAGGCAAGGGACAAAGTCTGTTAGTGATTATGCTGATGAATTTTACCAACTCATTGCCAGAAATGATATTATGGAAACGGAAGAACAGCTAATTGCTAGATTCATTGGGGGATTGAGAATGCAGATCCAGGATATGGTTAATATGTTCGATCCTAGATCAGTTGTAGAGGCACATCAGAAAGCGTTAGCTTGGGAGAAGCAAGGAAGGCGTGGAGGTGGTGTGTTTACTAATTCCAATAATCAAGCGAAGGGTGTTAGTGGAAGTTCTAGTGTTCCTAAACCTGTTACAAAACCAGTGGTGAAGGAGGCTGAGAAGGCGAAGGTTAGCAGTGGGTTCAAATGTTATAACTGTCAGGAGTTGGGTCACAAAAGCAACGAATGTCCGAAGCCAAAGAAGAGAACCATGGTTGCAGAAGTTGAGGAGGATGATGGTGAGGAGGCAGAATGTTCAAATGCACCTTATGTTGAGGAGGAAGAAGAATTGTTTGGAGATGAAGGTTGTAATCTTATGTTGAGGAGGTCATGTCTCACACCAAAGCAAGAGGAGGATTGTAGTTGGTTGAGAAGCAATATTTTTCAGTCGACATGCACTATTCTGGGAAAAGTTTGCAAGTTCGTTATTGATGCTGGAAGTTGCGATAATATTATTTCTACAGAAGCAGTAAAGAAGTTGAACTTGAAGACTGAAAAACATCCTAAACCGTACAAGCTAGCATGGTTAAGGAAGGGTGGTGAAGTGAAGGTGTGTCGAAGGGCTTGTGTTAATTTTTCTATTGGGAAGAAGTACAAAGATGAAATTTGGTGTGATGTAGTGGATATGGATGTTTGTCATCTGTTGTTGGGCAGACCATGGCAGTTCGATAGAGCAGTTCAACATGATGGTCGTGCCAATAGTTACAGTTTCATGTTCGAGGGTACTAAAATCACTTTGGTTCCCAAGAAACAACAACAGAAGGAGAGCAAGCTAGAGGAGATCGAGGAATTGAAAACTCTGTTGACTTTGAAAGAGTTTGTCAAGGAAGTTGAAGAAGAACCTGAAATTTTTTTGTTGATTGGGAGAGAGAGTAATGAAGAAGTTGAAATTCCAGAAGAAGCAAAGCCAATTTTGAAAGAATTTGAAGATGTCTTTCCAGTGGTGTTGCCTAAGGAGTTACCGCCACTTAGAGACATTCAACATCAGATTGATCTTGTTCCGGGAGCAGTGCTACCACATCGACCACATTACCGAATGAGTCCGAAGGAACATGAGGAGTTACGAAGGCAGGTGGAAGAGTTGTTGGAACAGGGACGTGTTCAGGAAAGCTTGAGTCCTTGTGCAGTGCCAGCATTGTTGGTGCCAAAGAAGGATGGAACATGGAGAATGTGCACAGATAGTAGAGCTTTGAACAAGATTACTGTTCGTTATAGATTTCCTATGCCAAGGTTGGATGACTTGCTGGATCAGTTGAGTGGGGCAACTATATTTTCGAAGATTGACTTGAAGAGTGGTTATCATCAAATTCGGATTAGACCTGGAGACGAATGGAAGACAGCTTTCAAGACAAGAGAGGGGTTATACGAATGGTTGGTTATGCCATTTGGTTTGTCGAATGCACCTAGTACATTCATGCGGGTGATGAATCAAATCTTTAGACCATTCATTGGGAAGTTCGTCGTGGTTTATTTCGATGATATTCTGATATATAGCAGGAGTATGGAAGAGCATGTTCTACATTTGAGGGAAGTGTTGATTATTCTCCGTGAAGAACAATTTTATGCTGCTACGAAGAAATGTGTGTTTATGACAAAAAGTGTCTTATTCCTGGGTTATGTTGTTTCAGGAGAAGGTATTCAAGTTGATCAGAGTAAAGTAGAGGCAGTCAGGAATTGGCCACAGCCAAAGACAATTACGGAAGTGAGAAGTTTTCATGGGCTAGCATCATTTTACCGAAGATTCATTCCACACTTCAGTAGCGTGATGGCTCCAGTTACTGATTGCATGAAGGGTAAACAGTTTTCGTGGACAGAAGAAGCCGGGATTGCTTTTGAACGAATCAAAGAACTGTTGACGACAGCGCCAATTCTTGTTTTACCTGATTTTCAGTTGTTGTTTGAGCTACACACTGATGCATCAAAGGTTGGGATTGGAGGAGCGTTGAGTCAGTAGGGGAGACCTATTGCATATTTCAGTGAAAAGTTGTCAGGGGCAAAGATGAGATACAGTACATATGACGTTGAATTTTATGCTGTTGTACAAGCTGTTAAGCATTGGAGACACTATCTATTTCAGAAAGAATTTGTTCTGTACACTGATCATGAGGCATTGAAGCATTTACAGGGGCAGGATAAAATTTCAGCGAGACATGCATCGTGGATTGCTTATTTGCAACAATTTACTTTTGTTGTTAAGCACAAATCTGAGGTGACGAACCGTGTGGCTGATGCTTTAAGTAGGAGGAGTCATTTGTTGACAACATTGAAGGTTGAAGTGACGGGGTACGAATTACTGCCAGAGATGATTGAAGAAGATCCTTACTTTGTGAAATATGTTGAGAAAGTGAAGGATGGGAGTACTGATGAATTTATGTTGGTTGATGGTTTTCTGTTTAAGGGGAATCGTTTATGTATACCGGATTGTAGCTTGAGATTGAAAATTGTCAAGGAGTTACACGAGGAAGGGCATGTGGGCCGTGATCGTACCTTGCAATTAATTTCACAGTCTTACTTTTGGCCATCGATGAGGAAAGAAGTGGGAAGATTTGTGGAGCGATGTCATATTTGCCAAGTTTCGAAAGGAACCGCGACCAATGCTGGTTTGTATATGCCATTGCCTGTACCGGCTAGACCATGGGTTGATGTGAGTATGGACTTTGTATTGGGATTGCCAAGAACGCAGCGTGGTAATGATTCTATATATGTAGTGGTTGACAGATTTTCTAAAATGGCACATTTTATTGCTTGCAAGAAGACGTCGGATGTTGTTCGTGTTGCTCAGTTATTTTTCAAGGAGATCTATCGACTTCATGGATTGCCAGAGTCTATTGTGTCGGATAGAGATACTCGTTTTCTGAGTCACTTTTGGTTGAGTTTGTGGAAGATGATCGGGACAAAGCTGAATTTTAGTAGCGCTTACCATCCGCAAACTGATGGACAGACAGAAGTTGTTAACAAGTCATTGGGAAATTTGTTGCGATGTCTTGTACAGGATAATTTGAAAAGTTGGGACATGAAGCTATGCCAAGCAGAATTTGCTCATAACCATGCCATGAATCGTAGTACGGGTTACAGTCCATTTCAGATTGTATATTCAAATTTACCCAGGGGACCATTGGACTTAGCGGTGGTACCACAACCGAAGGGGACGGTTAAACGAGCTGCTGATTTTGTTGAAGGATTGACGGAATGTCATAGAATCGTTCAAGAACGATTGGAAAAGTCAAATGAGAAGTATAAGCGGGCTGCTGATTTGAAACGACGAAGTGTTGAATTTAAGGAAGGTGATTTGGTTTATGCTGTATTGACAAAGGATCGTTTTCCTGTGGGTGCTTATAACAAGTTGAAAGCTAGAAAAATTGGTCCTGTGGAAGTTGTGAAACGGATTAATGAAAACGCTTATAAGCTGAAGCTGCCGGAGGATGTGTACACTTCTGACGTGTTCAATGTTAAACATCTTATACCATATTATGGAGATGAACAATCTGATGTGGAAGAATTTACAAATTCGAGGACGAATTTTTCTCAACCGGGGAAGGATGATGCAGCTCAGACCCGGATTGAAGAATTGCAAACTAACAGTTTCCAAGGCATGAGTCGTTCACAACCTAGCATGAGTCGTTCTCGTCTTAAGGAAGGAGAAGGCCTAGGTCGTATACAACCTAAGGAGAAAGGTATAGGTCGTTTCCGAGCTAACTTAAACAGGCAACGACCTAAGGGAACACATGAAACTGAGCTGCGACCTAATGAAGGCACTTTAGGTCGGTCACGACCTAAGGAGAGGATGTTAGGTCGTCTACGACCAAAGGATCCACGAGAAAAGAAGCTACGAGTTAATGTGGAGAAAACTTCGGAATTAAGTCGCTCGGTGAAGTTAGGTCGTTCACGACCTAGTGAAGGTTGTTCACGATCTAACATGTTAGGTCGCCCAGATATTAGGTCGCAGGATGTTGAAGATATGCGAACGACCTTACTAAGTCGCAAGAAGATAGGTCGCTCAAAGAACATTCCGATCTAAGTTAGGACGCTGACCTGCTGCCGCATCCTTTAAGGCGCTGTTGGATGATGTTAGGTCGTTCACGACCTATAATTGAGTCTGTTTGTTTTGAGTCGCAAGTGTTAGGTCGTGGCCGACCTAAGTGTTGTAAAAATGTGTTGAGTATAGCGTTGAGTCGCTGTCGTTAGGTCGCTGCCGACCTAAGTTAGGTCGTAAGTCGCGGCCGACCTAAGAGTCTGGTGATGTTTTGTTTGTGTTGCGTTGTGAAAACTATAAATAGCAGTGTTGTGACATTTGTAATAGTTGTTGATTCTTGAATAAAATTCTCTTTTGTTAGCTTTGTGCTTTCATACAAATTGGTAGTTGAGTGTGATCTCCTATCTCCTCTTTCGGTTAATCGAGTGCGCTCGATTCAACGATCGTAGAAGCCGATTCACGGTATCTAGTGCGCTAGATCAACGTACGAAGAATCGTAGATCTTCTTTCTCGGTATCGTGCGCGATCAACGAGACGAAGATAGCTAGAATCCGGTATCTTTGGATCAACGGATTTGGGCCTTGCAGTATTCTCAACTCACCGATTGCTACATTCCATCGATTGAAGTTTGTTTCGATTTATCCGTTGCGTCACATAGCCACCAATGCCATCTCCCAGACTTCCTCCCCGACCTTGAACAAACCCAAAAACCGACTGTATTAAAATAGAGATTTCAATCGTTGTCGTCCACCATATGGTGATCCAACCATCCATCACCTTCCCCTCCTCTAGTTGAACAACTTTCTAGTTAGACCGCTTACCTGAAAAAATGCCTCAAGTGGCTCTATCATCGAAGGTCGTTAGATGGAGGTAATAAAAATGGCTGCTAGGGTTTCAATTAAGGTTTTGAGCAAAATGAAGATCGGTAGGGGTCCTTATATATGCAACCAACCAATACTATTCACGTCTGAAAATTCAAGAACTCCAAATGAGTCGTGCTCACTGACATTCCTAGCCAAATACCCTTATTCCGAACTCAATGTAATTAGTTTCGAGACCTAATTCTATCGTACGCAAAAGTTAACTTTTCAAGTCGCTTGATTTACGAACCGAATTCGACCTTATAACTTGAGATCAAACAGTCGAAATATATCGATGGTTATACTCATTCTGACTCGCTCAGACCATTTAGATTCAACGGAAATAATCCCAAATCCTAAAAAGTCCATCTGCAAAAATCAATTTTTCCATCTCATCGATAAAATAAATGAATTAAATATTTAAATATCCAAAATTTAAACATTTAGAGCACCCTAAAAATACGGGCTGTTCTAGGTATGATCAATTGTTGCTATGGAAATGGTTATTATACAGCGAGACCTTAAGTAGCCACATTATAACCATGATTACCCTCTAAAAACATACAAACTTTATCTTCTTTTTTCAACATCGAAAGAGAACTGTAATTCAGCAGTAGATGATCAGTGACCAATTTAGCCTTAACTTACAGAATAATGTTAGTAGAATATGTATCTGCATTTGCTGTCAGTTGTATTAAAACATGATACTCTTTTGAATGTTTTTTATGTTGCCCAACTTGAATTCTAAGGTCGCTACTGTTCTTAAATAATAAAGTTAATGGAGATTCAATTAACGTTTATTTACTTTCCATGGTTTTTTAATTTCAGGAAAGAGGGAATTAGGGAAAAGGACAAACTTCGATAAAAGATTGTCTCAAAGACACAAAGATTTATTTTTTGGCTGAATGACAAACTTTAAAAAAAATTAGACTGAAGGACAATGCTAGTTCAAACTAGCATTATATTCAGTTTTTACACTACATAAAATGCTAGTTCTAACTAGCATTTTATTCAGTTTTTACACTATACAAAATGCTACTTCTAACTAGCATTGTCTTTCAGCCTAATTAATTCCAAATTTTGTCCTTCAGCTTAAATTGTTTTCAAGGTTTGTACATGTGCCTATTTTCTACTTCAGGAAATTATTATCAATGATAAAATTTCTCAGCGTTTTAGTCTCAAGGACAGATCGTCATTATTTTAGCATGAAGGACAACTTTATTTAGGTATCAGTCTGTAGTTATTGGTAGCAGTTTTTAGGTATCAGTTTTTAGTTCGGTAGCAGTTTTGAAAGAACGTTTGTCCTTATTAATAATTTTGAAAGAATGTTCGTCCATATGAATAATTTTTAGGAGAATGTTCGCTCTTATGCTTAAAATATAGGCCGTGTCCTTAAGGATAAAAATATATAAATTTTTGTCTTTTAATTAATTCTCTCTTTTAATTTTATGTGAATTGTAGTAATGATTTCTATAGATTGAGCTCTTTAACTAAAAAATAGCAATTCAGAAGTTCTTTTAATACAAAAAGTGATTGTTTAAAGTTTTCTTTGCACGCATCCAATGAGACGTGCCTTCGTACTGGTCACAATAGTATAAGTAAATATGTTTAGTTTTATTGTGATTTTTGCATTAATATTTTTACAAATTAAAAAGGAAAAATTAATTTAAAGAACAAAAATTTGTATATTTTAGCCTCAAGGACACGACCTCAATATTTTAACCACAAAGAAAAACATTTTTTTTAAAATTCATCATAAGGACAAACATTTTTCCAAAATTATTCATAAGGACAAACATTCTTTCAAAGCTGCTATCGAATTAAAAACTTATACCTAAAAACTGCTAGCGATAACTACAAACTGATACCTAAAAACTGTTATCAATAACTAAAAACTGCTATCTAAAGAAAGTTGTCCTTCAAGCTAAAACACTGAAGGTTTGTCCTTGAGGCTAAAACGTTGAGAAATTTTGTTCTTGACAATAATTTTCCGAATTGATAAATATATACAATTTTTAAGATTTTTCTATTATGGAGAATTAATTTAAAGAACAAAAATTTATATATTTTTAGCCTTAAGCACACGATTTCAATATTTTAAGCACAAAGAATTTTCCTAAAAATTAATCATAACGACAAACATTCTTCTAAAATTATTCATAAGGACAAACATTCTTCCAAAACTGCTACTGAACTAAAAACTGATACCTAAAAACTGCTGCCGATAACTACAAACTGATACCTAAAAATTGCTACCAATAACTAAAAACTGATACCTATAGAAATTTGTCCTTCAGACTAAAATACTGAAGGTCTGTCCTAGAGGCTAAAACGCTAAGAAATTTTGTCTTTGACTATAATTTCCTTTTATTATTAGGGGTTTTTAGGCGCAAGGAAGAAGTTGCAGAAAAATTTAGTCTAGACAACAAGTTTGTTTTTTGGTCTGAATGGCTCTTTATAGTGTAAATCACAGAATAATAGTTGCAACTATCATTTTCTGTTTACATTGTAAAGTGTTCTTTAGACTAAAAATCAAACTTGCTATACTTGAAGCTAAATTTTTTTGAAACTTTTTCCCTGTGTCTATTTTCCTGTTATTATTATATATTATTTAATTTTAAATTTATATCATATTATCATTTTGGAATTTATTATTTAATAAAAATAATTGTTGGCACCTGAGGTGTCATCCTCAAGCTGATTTTTAAGTTTTAAAATACACACTCTCATTCTCGAAAACAAATTCTTTACGAACATCCATCTTTTTAGTTTGAGATAAAGTATATTTTTAGTTTCAGCTAAACGGCAAATGTTAACCGTTTCAGACAAAGGAACAAATCCAAATTTTCATTTTCTAAAACCCATTTAGCACATAAATCTTTTGGTTGCAAAATTATTTTACAAAAATACATATAGGACATCAACGGTTTTCATTGAACTTATGTTAAGTTTATGCTTCATCCAACTTTTCGATTTTTCTGTCTAAATTATATTAATATCTAGATTTTTATCGTAAATTTATGCTATGCCTGAGTTTTCCAAGAGTTAACCAACATCTCTATTTTACTAACACAACACAGACTTCAGCTTTCCATTTGTTGAAATATTGAATCCTTAAAGCATTTGGATTTAGCTACACGTTAATGAGGAGTTTTGCATGGAAATTTAAATAAAAAGAAAGGAAAAGAGGGAAGTCAGGACTTTCTAATCGTTATTTGTTATTATCTGACTTTGAAGACACCGAGTAGCGCTGTTAATGAATACCTGAAAAATCTGAAATTCGTCCGCGTCCACATCAGCAAAGCGGATAAATATCCGATGTCCGAAAAAGTTAGTAGTTTATATTATATGCATTTAATATTTTTTAACCGCTCGAAGCTATTTATTATCATCATATTTGTTAATTTTTGACATTTTTATAATCAATGGTATTGAAAAATATTCATGTTAAACTAAAATTTTCTTTTTTATAATTTTTGACTTATCGGTCGTTAACGGATAGTATAATTATTCGATATTCGTGCATACATACGGATGTGGATATCCGATATTCGAAATTGATGGTGAATGCGGATGCGGATGCGTGACTGTCCACATCTAAAAGTATCCGTTAAAATGCTTAATACGTGAGCCTCAGATATCATGCTTAATACGTGAGCCTCAGATGAATACATGCTCAGCCTGTTTAGTAGCTTAAAAGTGACCACAGATATCAGCTATGTTTTGAAAACTGTTTATGCTCTAAAAATAAAACATTCTTAGAAGTAATTTCCTTTTACTTTTTTCTTTTTCGGCTTCTCCAGCTCGGCTGCAATAGTATTCGGAGGGATTCCAACTTAAAATTTGTCTCACTACGCTTTAAACTGGCCCTCCAAAGTAAAGCAAATACGAGCCACGAAACATAACCTTTATCAGCTGCTAATGTCACAGCATCATCTACACTACACCATTAGTTAACAGAAGACCGTTATAACCACATATCTGAACAGGAAGAAAAAGAAAAAAAAAATCATAACCCCGAATTATCATCCCAACAGTCACAGCCACTAGATATTCTGCCACATGGCAACATCCTAGGCCAGGAGATGCATCCTGACATATCCAAGTATCTAATCCTGACCAATCCTATCAATCCTACTTGGCACAGTCCTCATCCCTACTGATCTCAACTCTGTTATATAAACCTTGTGGTGCCAAAGCATCCATATCAGTGCACATACTTGCCTCACTGTTCACACATACAGTTTCAACCTACATACAATGGCAGCTTCAGCAATACAACAGTCTTCCTTTGCAGGTCAAACCGCCCTCAAAACCTCAAACGACCTTCTTCGCAAAGTCAACCTCTCTGGCAATGGCCGCTTCACCATGCGCCGCACTGTCAAAAGCGCTCCACAAAGCATCTGGTAACCAATTCTTATTTTATCTAAAACAATTTCTTTTCTTAGATTTCTAATAAATGATCATATATAACAGGTACGGGCCGGACCGTCCCAAATACCTCGGCCCGTTCTCAGAGCAAACCCCATCCTATTTAACCGGTGAATTCCCTGGTGACTACGGGTGGGACACAGCAGGCCTATCCGCCGACCCGGAAACTTTCGCCAAGAACCGAGAGCTTGAAGTGATCCACTGCAGATGGGCCATGCTTGGCGCTTTGGGCTGCGTCTTTCCTGAAGTTCTTTCCAAGAACGGGGTCAAGTTCGGTGAAGCTGTCTGGTTCAAGGCCGGATCTCAGATTTTCTCTGAAGGTGGGCTGGACTACTTGGGCAACCCAAATCTGGTTCATGCCCAAAGCATTCTTGCAATCTGGGCCGTTCAGGTATGAATCTTAATATATATATCTATCTATAAAAATAAATAGAAAAACATATGGCTGTCTCATTGATGTATATGATGTAAAACAAGGTTGTGCTAATGGGATTCATAGAGGGATACAGAGTGGGAGGAGGGCCGCTAGGGGAAGGGCTTGATGCCCTTTACCCAGGAGGTGCATTTGATCCTCTAGGACTTGCTGATGACCCCGACGCTTTTGCAGAGTTGAAAGTGAAAGAGATCAAAAATGGTCGCTTGGCCATGACCTCCATGTTCGGGTTCTTTGTTCAAGCCATCGTTACCGGAAAGGGTCCAGTTGAAAATTTGTTTGACCATTTGGATAACCCGACGGCCAATAATGCATGGGCCTTTGCCACCAACTTCGTTCCTGGGAAGTGATGTTGTTTTGATATGCTTGGACCGTGTAAAAGTATGATGTCGATGATGAAAGAGTTATGTATTTATTTAAGATAATTTAAATGTCGAATGTAGAAATATGGCTGCATTATGGTTTTTGAATTTGTTTGAATTTCGTATAATCACTCTAATTTGGTATTCATTCTTTCAATAAAGAGCTTTTGCTGTATTAAATCATGCAACCAGCATTGCTTCCAGAAGGAAAAAGGTAAACTATACAGGAAACATTGGTACTATAACATTGCTGAAAGTCATTCATTACAGTATTCCCTCAGAAAGTGTACTGGATAAGTAACTACTGTAACTGAGTAATAGTTACAATCAGCATTAAAGTAACCTTTACTTGTAGAAAAGTTTACAACCCCAGTTATAAACAAGGTACATACTATTTCATTAAGTTGGAAGTAGCAGCCAGCAGAACTTACAGTAGATCTGAATATCAGAATATGCAACTCTTGATTTCTTGTGCTACGATTGCATTCGTCGACTTCTTTTTTATCAACATTTCTACGTCAAGTTTTCCAAGAGTGGGTCCTGAGGAACCAAGAAAATTAAATATCGTTCCCTACGTAAGATTTCATACCAACATAAATGTTATAGATACAATGGCTTCAGAATACATGTAAATTTATAAATGCAATTCTTAGAAAAATATAATTAAATGTTTCTTATCACTGTTAGTAATATTTTTAAAAAAGAACAGAACACCATAGCATAAAGATAAACCGCAATAGAAAGCTGTGCTAACAAGTAACAACAAATAGTGCAGTGGTTCTTAAACATACTAAAATTTAATAAAGAATATCTGTTATGTACATTTTTCCAAGGAACTTTGAAGTTCCTAAGTGCCAGTTTATTGAACATGCTAAAAATTTATTTACAGTAGAAACCTCTCAGTCCAGTTGAAGTGTCAGCATAAAAGGTTCGGTAAAACAAAATAACCTATGATGAATGAGTCAGGGTGCGTTCGCAGATAAAATTTGCTCCATTTTAGTTTGCATAGAGTCATACACGTCAAGGAGTGGGTCCATACAATGCACCGTTGAAATGAATAGATCAAAATATTAAGTTGGCGTCAGACGCGACTGCCGCCGACGTCAATTAATTACAATTACTCAATTTAAAATCATATTAATATAATTTTTTCTCATTCCAACCATACATTTAGACAAATAAGTAATATTATCCACCAGTTAATTCCTCTTTCAAATACTCCTTTTATGCCCCTTTCGTAACACAAAAACACGTTCTCTTTTTCGTACCCCTTTTATGTTGCAAACAAACGCACCCTTACATAACTTACATAGACGCAAAATCTACAAGGCCACAATTACTTTGCTCCACAAGTAGGTTCCGTAAATATATATAGCCTACTATCAAAATTGAATAAATAAAAAAGGTGATATATAACTTTCAGAGACTTATAGTTTCACTTGACAACCAAATCAAAAATGTTTTTGCTTTTATTCAAAGTATGTTTGCTTTAGAAAGTTGAAAAACCGATTTGTCAAAACATTTGTTAGCTTAGCTAAAATCAGTAAAATAATTATGGAAATTTGGATTCACCCCTTTTTAGGTTTGATACACGAAAAACTCACCTTACACCCCTAAAATTATCTTTAACAAGTTTTTTTTTTTTTTGAATATTAAATTTGAACTTATTTGCATGCTTCTATAGTCAATTTTTTCTTTTTTTTGAATAATCGCAAATTTTTGCAGCTTAAAATGCAAATATTTCTTAAACCGCAAAATATTTGTAGTTTTTGAAACTGCAAATTTTTGCACTTTGGCTGAAATGAAAACGATTGGTGTTTTCTGAAAACTTGATTTTGAAAAGGAACGGCCGTGTATTTGAAACTTAAAAATAAATGATGTCATAAAAATCTATCCAAAATGGCCCCAACGGTTTTTGAGTAGGTCAGTTTTAAAGCTCTTTCATACACAGAAGTAAGCACGCATTCAGTTTGAATGAAGTTGAGATCTGGTTCATGCTAAGACACTTTCATTTATCGAGCTTGTTTGTATAAATTAACAACTTGGTTATTCAAGACACTTAAAAAAGCATATGATATTACGTGAACAGAGTTGGTTCTAGCTCATACATCTAAGATATTAAAAGTAGAGTTGAACTACATACAACATAGCGCATTGTCCATCTTATCCAAATTTCGGTCGGTAGTACACTGACGACCGAAAAGGTTTAAAAAAAAAAAATTGCACATGATCGCCAGCAGACCACCGACCATTATTCAAGGTAGTCGACGGTACACCACCGACCGAAGTGTCTAGGTAAAATGGAGTTGACGCGGGGGTGTATTTAGCTCCACTCTAAAAGTATCGTGGTTAATGATAGAGGTTTGATTTGAATAATTGTGTTCCTCTGTCTTCCTTGGACGCAGAAAAAAAATTATGAATAGTTCTAAAATCAATGATCTGCTTTGCTGACATTTTGTTACAAATTTTAGAAGTAGAACGATAAATATTTTAGACGATCCAGTGTATTTCAAATTTGTGTTTGATTTGGACAGATTAGTCTAACGTCAACGTTGCACATTAGCAGTACAATGTTTTGGATTTTGATGGTTGAAAGAATTTTAAAAACAATGAAGTCATAAAACTGTTCAAATTCAAAAAAATTGTTCAAGTTGACTAAAAAAATTGAAAAATGCAAAGGTGATTAGGATGCTGAATTTGCATAAAGATTGACCAATTTCCCAGAGGTTCAAGTAACAGACCACCATCGTGTACAACCATACCCTTTTCCCCAAACATAAATTTAATTGAGAAATTTTGATATACATTCTCATAATTAAAAAAGAAATTTTGTAGGTCCCTTTCAATTTTCTTTTATAAAATACATCCGTACTTTCAGAAAAATAGGTGAACTTCAGGAAAGTATTTGGATAATTTTACTAATTTTAACATGTGCTCTTCGGATATACATACATAACTCATAACCACTCGCAATACACGTCTTGGCGGTGATTTTTAAATTTGGAACGGAAGAAGAAAAAAGAATTCAAAAAAAGAGGAATGTGTAAAATAGCTTCTAAAAGCGAGGGATGTAAAACAAATAAGTTTTAGAAGGAGAGATTTGTTCATAATTTCCACAATTTCTATAATACTCCATGTATAACATTAACTAGTTACTTTCCTACATTCTTTACCTGTTCAACAATGATTCTCTGAAAATATATCTCATAAACTTGCTACATGGTATCAAGTAGTAACAACTTGAGTTGGATCAAGATAACCCAACTGTTAGTGCTAAGAATCTGGCTCATACAATCTACTGCGCTTATCAATACAAAGTAATATTAATTGTGATAAAAAAAATCAGTAACCATAATAAAGTGTCTGTGAAATGAAAATTTGCATGTCTGTCTTCATTTCAATTTGTCTGGTTCAACTGAATTGTCTCGATACTTCTTCCTTTTGGAACAGAGATATAAAACTGTGATTCACTAAGCTTCTGCTTGAAGAAGAATGATGGTATAAAGTTTTTGTTGCAGTAAAACACACAAAAAGATGGTAAGACGTAAAGAATAATTTGTAATCCAAACAAATGTTTAAATTTTGGTATGTTTTACCTTTAGAATAAAACAAGCATTCCCTGCAAATTTCCACATTTTAACATTTGACACGAATATGAGTAGTGGGTATGCCCAATTTGAATTGATGTAGCAGATTCAAATTGAAACAAAGATATTTGATATTTAATGCTAGGTTAAAGAAGATATGTCTAAAAGCTGAGGTATTATATTCACAATAGGGAATTAGGAGTAATTTAACCCTATTGAGATGAAATAATTTTGAAGTTCTAAGCTAAAATATTAAATCAAGAGCTTAAAATCAGGTAGACCAGTATGATCCCTTCTATATGTTTTGAATGGACAAATATTTATAGACATATAGTGCAAGATTCATAGAATAAACTATGTTCTTTTTGAGTGATTATGAATAAGGACTTTTTCGAAACACCATTGTTATTTGTTATAATAAATTTAAAAAGAAAACATTGCTTTTTATATTGTAAATTAAACATCTGAAATTCAAAATAATAAATTCACATACAAACTCATCACAGATAAAAATTAGTAATCTGACAAGCATCATTGTCCAAGTGGTCAAGTGATTCGGTTTTGATGCGAGAGGTCACAAGTTCGAAACTTGCGTAGCGTAATTCGATCGTTTATTGACATGTGATATGTCGTCTCAGTAACATCTTGTATGTAACGTACCATTTTAAAAAATAATAGTACTCTACATGATAAATCCAAATCCAAAATCTTTATTAATTAAGTTGCTTGTACTTCTAAAATGCATGTTTCAACCAAGAAAACAAAAGTGCAAATTTAATAGCATTTATACAAATATCAGTAGGTTTATATGATTTAGATGTATGAAATATATCATATTTACAAATTCAATCCAACTTATTTAAACGAAAACATATAAATCAAAAATATCTACGTAAGTTGCATTTTAACATTGCAATGAACGAAACGGTATAGGTTGGTTGCATTGTAAACAATGCAATGTTGCATCGCATAAAATGCAAGAAAAAACAAGGATATGTTTTACATTTCTGAATATTTACATGTGTTTGGGAGCCTCCAATCTCTCTTTTTATATAATGAATGAGTACTTAGGTGGTAGCGCATAGTTGTAAGTCTTGGATAGTATATAACATACTCCAAGTCAACATATGTTCGATTCGAATCATGTTATGTAGGGTTTGAACTTGTAATCGCACGGACCAAAGCCAAAGCGCCTACGCATCGGACAGTGGTGTTAGACCTCCCATCACTCTTTTATGTGGAAAGTTTAAAATTTGAAAGATGTTAGCATAACACAACCGTACAGTATAGCTATGAAGAGCCATTTGACTACACATTTAGGTATAAAATTAAAATCACTTCTTAAAATACTTCTTCCTCATATCTCACTTCTAGTATATCTTAAAATCGCTGCGAGTCCCTTGAGTATTGTCCAACTTCATAGTGTAATTTAGAACTGCATAAAAAGATCAATCTGAACATAATACATAAAAAAAATGTGACTTCTGCAAACATTATAATACCAATTTCCACTAGAACTTCACAGTTATGATTTATACATACCAGTTCAAAAGGAGGGGAAGTCTGAAGTAAGTTGCTCTATGCTAAGTATCCTCATTGAACTTGTCATGTCATCATTTGAAGATCGAATTCTATGTAATCTCTCTCGCAGGGTATAAAATGATGGAATCTCGTAAACTTGAGAAACCAAATCACAGTACAGCGGATCTTCCAAAAAATTAATCACACATTCAGCAGCATATTCCTTTAGTTCGGCATCACCATTTCTCAACAGCTCAAAAAGCAAAGGAAGTAAACCCTCTGCCACCATCACTCCCTTATTCTTTTTCTCATAACTCAACTGAGCTATTGTAGCCAAAGCCTTCTCTTTAATATTCATACTTCCATTTCTCAATAACTCAATCAGAACTTGAATAACACCTGAATTTCTTAAAACACATACAGAATGCTCATAGTTTGCAAGATCCCATACTATATTTATTGCAATAGCTTTCACGTCTTCGTCTTCCTCGATCCCTTTTAGCAATGTAACTAACTCATCCATTATTTTTTCAGCATTCTCGTGAGCAACAGCTAAGACACAAAACACGTCTTCTACAATTTCTCTTCCAGTAGTTGACTCTCCTTTTAGCATTTCCATATACAAAGGAATTGCTCCATGCTGACCAACCAACTTCATATGGTCGACATGTGATGAAACTATGCCAAGAGCATTACCTGCAACTATCCTACTTGAATTATCACCTTCTCTAAGCAATCTGATAAGTGATTCTATTGCTCCCAATTCAACTAATGCATGCCTTGTTCCTTTCGATATGCCAATCAATCCTATAGCATGTGCTGCACGTGTTCTCGATAACATATTACCTCTCAACAGTGCTTCAGTGAGAAAACGAAGCCCATTATTATTTACTATGTCTCTTCTCACTTCCCTTAACAAGCTTAATGAAGTCAAAATCATAAGCAAGTATTTTCTAGTGTCATCACTAGACAAAACAATCAATTCTAATATAACTTGCAAACCTCCATTTATTGCAAGACTCACTCTGTTACTATCACTGAACATAACCATGTGATTGAGACATTTAAGCAAACATCTTCTGAACCCATTTCTTGAAATAAGCAATAACCTTAAAATTATTGGGATTGCGCCTGATTGGACAATGATTTGAGCTAATGAACAGTTAGGTTTTCGACTTAGGGACAGTAAAGCATGTGCGATTGATTCTTGAATTATGGAGTTGTCTGTGGAGTTAAGGAGGTTGATTAGAATAGGGATTTGAGGAGCTATGATTGAATCAGGGGCTTGTTTTGAGAGTTTAGTGAATGAGATTATAGATTTGAGTTTGAGTTGAATTGAGCTCGAAGAGATTGTAACCGAGAAAAGTCGGGATAATCTGTCCCAGTTTGGGGATTGTACTTCTTGTATTTTGTTAGATTGATCCATTTTCTACAGCTGTATTGAATTTTGAAAAGGATCGAAGAAGAATGAAAAACAACAGTTTTTGTCGAACCTTTGGTAATAAAATTATAACTTATGAACCCAAAATTGAATAAAGGTAGCACTTAATGAGGACAAAAACCTACAATCGGAAGACTAGCTAATAAGTTACTTTGATAACCGGAATTGTTTGTGAACAACTTTATTTTTTGATTTAAAGTATCAAGTAAGTTAATAAGTCATAAACAACAAATAATAGTTGACAATTTATTTTAAAAATTTATAACTAGTTTTGTTACAATTTCAACCAATCTTCCCAAATACTTAATTTTTTATCCTCAACTCAAAACTTCTTAAAAGTTATTATTCAAAGCTATTTGCAATTGCAACAATATTCTCTTGGTAATGCGTGTTTTTTTTTGTAACGGAAATAGTAGAAATATAAGAGCCATTAGGATGAACTGAAATGTCTATTTGCTATTCCACTTGTGTACGACTTTATAAACTAAAACATTTACCTTAAGTTGTTAACTTTTAATATGTCCATCTTAGTTTAGTTTTAACTATGTTCGTATTTAAAATTGGACTTAAACTTTATTTTAATTTTTACGTGGAACCGACCATTAAAACATTCGTTCGTTCGTGCTCAAAAACTGATAAAGCACTATATATTCAAAAAAATGAAAAAAAAAAAGGAATGTTTTGTTATCCCCAAAATACCATATTAAAGCAGAACATATGATAACAGTTTGCACTTTGTTATTATATCGGGCAATTGGTATCATGAAGAAACGCAACAAAAAATTTATCCTCAGACTACGACTTTATATACGAGCGTCATGTGATGATGTATCACATTTTATGCGTGAATTGTTTTTTTATAAATTGTATATGCTTAATTCTTTCGAAAAAAATAATTTTTTTGCGTTGAAATGATATGCAGTTAGTTTTAATTTTTCTTTTTATTGTACCACCTAATTTTTTGTTAGTTTGAATTTTTATTTTATTAATTACTAAAGAATGGATTTTATTTTATTTTAGTTTAAATATTTATTTTTGTTATTAATTAGCAAAAAATGACTTTGAAAAAAATTATTCGTAAGATCCTATTTCTAAGTGATAAAAAGATAAGTACGTTTTGAATTGTTACAAAAATTAGTTGTTAGATCCTATTTTTAAGCAATAGTAATATTTAATAATATTTGTAGAGGGCATTTTTGGTAGTTCACGTTGATACCAAAAAAGTGTGACACCAAAGGTATTACAACTATTATTAAAGATTAAGCTCAATACTAGACCGCCCTTTTCATCACCACGAACCCGTCATACTTAGTCACAGTTGTAGCATACCTTATCGCTCTCCATGCCGCCACTCCCCTTACGGCCACTCCTCAACCATCACCACCACCTACAATTGGTATGACCATTGTTGCCCTAGTCGCTACCTTATTTACCACCTCAACCCCAGCAAACCTTAAAACCAAGCATATGTGACCACATCGCCTCATCTCATTACTCACCATGCCACATTGCCTTGGTACATCAACATATACTATTTCCCTCCTCCTCTTACCTCACTTGCTCGTCAATCGTCGCCGACTACAAAATAATATGAAAAGGTATAAAACTTTACTATGTAATAGCATTGTATCAAGAGCTATATACAGCAAACAAAAAATGTCATATAACATATTAAAATATAATTTCAACAAAACAAAAAATATGATATGCAATGATGAATAATAAATGTAATGTTACTTAACAAATTTTAATTACACAATATCAAAATTAAACATCAGATCGTAAGAGAAAATATACAAAAATTATAATGCAGAATAAAATGTTATCATAAGGTATCACTGCAAAATGAATTACTATATTTGATTTGATAAAGTTATGGGTGCATCTAAGGATAATTATGTATTACGTAACTTAACTCTTATAAGAGAACCTTGTTCAAAACGATGTAAACATCTGATTTTATTTTCTTTTATATATGTTGTTATATATAGATATAAATAATAAATTAAATACATTAAACATATATAAGTAGATAACTCTTTGGAGAAGTATTTTATCGATTGCGATTATAAACATATTTGTAACCATGGGCATTAAATCAATAAATATGTGTGTGTGTGTAAATACTTCTTAAAAGTTCCTAGTCAAGGTGTATCACAAAAAGGCTATCGATATATTTGTTGAGATTGGTGTGTGCAATGATCTTCGTGCAAGGGATTGTGATTTATTCATGACCGTTGGGGGCATCAGGGAGTTACATACTTATGATTGTTTGGAGTGATCACAGAACTGAGTGAGTTAGGGGTACGCCTTGGGGCAAATATAAAATTTATTAAAATTTTCTAACTTTGCAATCAATTTTATTTGTAGTAAAATTGTTTGTTTTCTTTATATACTTTGTTGTATTGTATAATTAATTAAGTAATTAATTTAAAATATATTAATAGCAAAATCATTAAATAAAATGTTATGCAATCGTAGTTGCAGATAGTTGCAATTGTGAGTAATTAATCATAATACAAATAACATTTTATTTTAAATATTCTAGGTCAAGATGTTTCTAGAAAGAAGATCAATACATCCATTGAGACCAAAGTATATAACGCTCTCCAAATGTTGTGCAGTGTATTATGCATGGTTGCTGGAGAAACTAAGATGTTACGTTCTCATAGTTATTGGATAACTATGGAATGACTCGTCCAACGGTTTCATGTTGGTTGATAACAAATAGGTCAAACAGAAATTCTCAATGTAACCATGTTACACGGTTGTCTCGACTTAAGAATACTGTGGAACTTCAATATGATACTCCACATTTACTACTGTTAAACCGTGGCATGTCGACCATTGAGAGACTATAATTGGGTTTGACTTGAAATATCGGAAGTAAAACACTATTCAATGGAGAGTTCATCTCTTCGGTTGTATGAGGTTAGTATTGCAGTAAATTATAGTCAGCTCAAAGTCAAAATCTCTAGCCGGTGTAACATCCTGCATCTTTGAACAAACTAGTTCAACCCTAGAGACGATGTTAAAACTCACATCATGCTAGGAAGTATGTATTTTTAGGTTTTTGGTGGTTCATATGGTACAATGATAAATATAAATTTTAAGGATTCCGCACTTTCAAATTCCCCGGGGGATGGAATGAATTATGAATACCGAAGTAAACCAATTCAACACTATTTTTTAACAATAGTGGTTCATACAAGAAGTATCTACATAAAATTCCCAATGATACCCAATAGGAAATATAAATAATCCGTTGACACATGTAGCAAGATACGTATGGAATGACTACAGTAAAATAACTCCAAAGTGCATGATCATCTCCTTCTCGTATCTTACCCCTTTATCACACCACCCTACTATCTAGTCATCCTACAAGTAGGTATAAAGAGGGAAAAATAGAGAGGATCAGATAAAGTCTGGTGGGTAAGAAATATCACTAGTGGTATGGTGTTGATAGACAATTAAATTATCGTTTGTAATCTACACGACCTAAGAGTGTTTATTTATGTATGTACACTACAACTAACGAATTAGCCAATTGACATAATATAAGGCAACAACCTATAATACACCTAAATTTTGATAGTGGTCCACAAAGATTTCCACTCGAAGGTTGGACAAGCAGAACTGGGTAAGCCAAACAATGCATCAAGTGTACCGCCTCAATGGTAAACCGGATGACCATACAGTGAGTAAACAATCTCAATGGTAAACCGCTTAAATTGCACATACCAAGTATACAATCACTATGCCTAAGCATACATCGAATATATGGTCTCGATTGTAAACTATTTACCAAAGCATCGAGTAAACAACCTTAGTAGTAAACAGTCCTATGCTTATAGCATTCTACTGTAGCAAAAATAGTAGGTAGACAATTTCACTCCTCCATAGGTACATTCCCCTTAAACGATTATAAACCTTGAAGGAGCTGTGTCGCATCGCAACAGGTTAAATGAGTAAATTTCACAAATATTCCATTTTGGATCTTTATTAGGCATGTGATGTCTAATATATTTTAGATTTGATCTAACATATTATTTAAATAAAATATTATTTTATTTAATTCATTGGTTTTAATTAAATAATGAATTTAATTTGAATTTAAATTCGAGTATATCCAAATATATGCATGTGTATAGTGCATGTGCAACATGTAAATGATGTCATGGTTAATATGTACGTTTATAGGTGTTGGGATTTATACCGCAAAAGACATATTTGTTCTTTTATATATGATTTTGTTATCCACGATTTTATTTTGATATATATATATATATAATAACTATATTTATAATTTAAATAGATCCTGAAGAATTCAAAATACTTTGAGTTACTATCTTAAAATCTTGTGTTGATATAAAATTAACAATCAAATCTAGATTTTGAATAAACTATCTATTTATAAATTTTAACTTAAAATAATATAATATATGTTTATGCCAAAATTGGTCACAAACCCCAACTATCGCGAAAGCACCAGTGTGTGAACACAAATCAACAGTATATAATCACAGATTACGGATCTAGGTAATGTAGAGGATGATAAATGATGAATAATAAACTTAAAACAGAAGGAAATAGGCAGAAACACAGGATTTATGGTGGTTCGGCTATCTCCGGCCTATGTCCACTCTAAAAGTTAATCTTTTATTGCCTTTCTTCGCTGATTACAGTTGATTACAGTGGATTACAATGAGAAATTCGAATACAACAGTAGCTTAATAGTGCAAAAGTGTTTTCGGTAAAGTCTGGACGTCGGATAGCCAAAAAGATCCTTCTTCTGTAGCCCCTAGGGCTCTATTTATAGGCGTAGGAGGCTGATATCTCGCTCAAATCTCGGAAGAATTCTTCTGGAACGTGGATGGGCCTACTCGATCAATCCCACAAAGTTTCGGCCCGATCCGTGATCGATACGAACGTAATTTGTATCGATCAAGATTTTGTCTAATGGAGTCGAAACTTGGCATGAACCTTCTTGGCTTGTGCGTAAGCTTCTGTGAAAATTTCATAGCATTTGGACTGGTAGATCTCCAGATATGATCGATACGAAATATAGAGTTCATGTGACATTTTGTTCGTATCGATACTGATCGCATCGATACCATGCACGTGCTTGGCGATGACGTGGCCCTACCTTTGAGGTTCGATCCATTTTCCACACCGCTTTGAACACATCTTCCCTTGATTCATGCATATTTCCAGTTCGCATCCAGGCTTCATGCCCATTCGTACCCATCTGTTTGCATCGATCACACTTGTGTCCATCAACCTGTATCCATCGTCTGCTTCGCATCGATCGATACGAACCATGGTCTTGAACCCTTCGTATCCATATACATCCATCCAATCGTTACGCGCAACATCGATGCGAAGTCCGCCAATTCGAAGTAAGTATTTTGATCGATACGAATAGGTTCGATTTGAAGCATGCCACTACGCTCCTCCCTGTTTACACGAAATCATCGAGTCAAACAAACCACCATGTGCCTGCCAATTCGATACACTTCCACAGCCATCGAGTCGAAATCCGTTTAATCCTTCTCCCTGATCGATTCAAAAGCCTTGTTCGTATACATGTGGATCGATACGAACAACATCGGTTCGAAGTGCTGCCTGACATCGATACGAAATGTATCGATACGAATCATTTTTCACGTATTTTAACTCATTTATATCTCGAGCATACGGACTCCGATTGGCCTGAAATTTGAAACGTAGCCTCTCCTAATCTTGATCATCATTCCCAATCGATCCCGTCTTGATCGGGGCTCGGCCAAATTTTAACGACATCGATCGTAGCCTCGTTTCCAATCGATCTCTAATCCTGATATCCATTCTTTTCCACCTAATTTGTTAATATTCCAGCCTTGACCAAAGGGTGGGATAACAATATATGTAATTTAAAAAATTATTTATTTTAAGTTCAAAATATTTGTGTGTGTATTCAGGTTAAATGTTAAAAGTTATATTAATGTATATAAATTGTTAAGATTATATATATATATATATATATATATATATATATATATATATATACACACACACACGCGCGCGCACGCGCGCACATATATATATATATTTGAAACTTGGTTCCTTTATTCATATGAAAAAAATAAAAATATTAAGTACACAATATAGCACAGCCTATAAAGGCAAACATGCCGTATATACTACACTAAAAAACACACGAAAAATAATATCCCCGTAACAACATAAAATACACATGCTCAGACATCCTTTCAACCCAAAGACTAGGATTCTAGCTCGTAATATCCATGCAGTGAAATACACATGGGTATTTCATCCCTTCATCCAGTGTCGTGTAAATTAATGCCCCGTTTTTGCATGATCTGTTCATTATGAGATGTTCGGGTGGTCTTCTTCCTTGATTTCATCGTCAGGTAAGATATATCAGTGTTTATGAATTTGGCTTTTGCAATCTCATTCATCCGTTGATTCTTAAATATACGCTTATTTCTCTCCTCCCAGATATGATAGATTAGGGTCACAAGGCAGCAGGAGGCAAGTTGGCTAATCTGAACTTTATTCTGGTACCGCTGTCTAAAATTATCCAAACCTCCTCATCGACATCGAGTGCAGTATTGTTATTTATAATATTCAATTTTAGTTTCAATAGTACCCATGTATCTCGAGTAGCTACAATCGAAGAACAAATGTTATATACTTTTTGTACCTTCATTGCAAAGGACACAAATGTCGTTACATTCTACTCCTTATTCCTTTAATCGATCTGCTGTATTAATTCTGCCTAGCAAGACCCTGTAAGCACAACATGACATTTTTCTACTGTTAATAGAATTCCCATATAGCATGACACCAGAACAACACATCATAATGTTGTCTACTGTATTGCCATGTCTTGTTAAAAGAAAACTAGGTCTCCCCACACCACTGCCAGTAATCTGTAGTTCCATGAGAGTCAATTTGCGCTTGTGATTGAGATAATTCTCTAGTTTTAGAGAATTTAGTAATACTCCACTGATATTTAGGATAATACTACAAAGTGCTGCTATTTTATTTGTTGATAGGAAATACCTGTCCCAGCCTAAGATATCCACCAAGGACTTAAGATTAAGCCAAGGTTCGGTCCATAAAAAATATAGAACCACCATCAACAATTATCCTTTTAACGCACTTAAGACTATCTGGTCTATATTTCAACATGCTTTTCATAGTGCTTGACATATTGTTGTTAAGTTGTAATTGCCAAAAATTACTTATCTTGCAATATTTGCTCCGCATCATGTGGACCACATAGTTTCCTTTGTAATAAGTTGCAAATAAGCTTCAGACTTGTTACTGTTCTTAATTTTATAAAACTTTTAATGACAATGCCTCCCTCTAGTTTAGGCTTGCAAAGTTTACTCCATGATAATTTATGCTGTCTTCCTGCCTAGAAAAAATCAGCATGCATATCATCTAGTTTAATAATAGTAGCAATAGGCATATAGTAGAACAGTAACTAATAGAGAACCATGGATATAATGACAGTATGAATAAGTTCTGCTCTGCCTGCCATAGAGAGCATGTTGTTATCCCGACCATTAAATTTTCCCATAACTTTTTGAAATAATGATGTGCACTCTGCATAGTGTAAGCAGTCAGAGGAGATAGGAACACCCACATACTTTACTGGAAGTGATGCTTCCTGTAGTTGAAGAATACCAAGCAGTTGCCCCTTATTTGTACAACTTGTGTTGAAATAGACTTTTGTCTTAGATTGGTTTAAAGCTAGGCCTGCTAACTTTTTTAAATAATCTATAATTTCTTTTAGAGTTGCAGAACTTTTAACATCTGCCATTGCAAAAATCATAACATCATCAATGTAAAGTAAATGAGATATAACAGGCTGAATATTAGTTAGTATGATTGATCCCCTCCTAATAGCTGCTTCAAGTTGCAAAGACAAGTAACCATTGCTATGTACAAGAGGTAAGGGGACAATGAGTCCCCCTGCTTGATTCCTCTGTTAGCCCTTGTGGAACTCCATTGATGAGAACGTTGGTGTTGTGATACATGCTTCCACAAGCTTTATTATCTACATAGGGAAATTCATTTGTTGCAGCATGTGACAGATGAATCCTCGGTTTAACCTGTCATAGGTTTTTTGGAGATCCACCTTTATATAAAACTTTCCAATTGCCCTTTTTTAAAAATTTTAATATTCTCATATGCTAATAAAATATTGTCCACCATATTTCTTCCAAGTATGAAAGCACATTGAGCTTCAAAATTAGAAAGGGAAGAAACCTTTATCCTATTGTAAAGTGCTTTTGATATTATTTTATAGAGTACATTGCAACATGATATGGGTCTAAAATGTGATATATTAGAAGGCTTTTTTTCTTTGGCACAACTGTAATGAAAGTATGGTTCAAGCCTTGTGGTATATCAACATGAGTAAAAGAATAATTTACTACAGATATAAGCTTATCTTTTATTAAGGACCAATGAATTTCGAAATTTTTTGACCAGAAACCATCTGGTTCTGGAGATTTTTCATCCTTGATTGAGAAAACAGCATCATGTATTTCTTTATCAGACACAGATTAGATCAGGTATGCTTTGCCATATTCATTAATCTTTTTCCTACATTGGATGTTTGGGAAGTTTTCTTCCTGAATCAGGTTAGTGTCATAAATGAGTTCACCATTTACATCTAACAAGCCCTTGATATTGTTTTTGTGTCTTCTCATATTCATCATGGCATAAAAAAAAATTGAGTTAGTTTCTCCTTCATGTAGCCAAGTTATTTTAGATTTTTGTTCAGCTTCACTAAATTTCCCATGCATTATTTGCTTTAGATCATTGCATGCTGTGATCATATCATCATATATGTAAACATCCTTTGGATTGTTATCAGCCTCCAAAAGTTTCTGTTGGAAGGTTGTCTGTTGTGCTACAAAATATTCATTGTCTTTGGGCCTTGATTTATTCCAGTCTTTTAATTTTTGTTTGGTTCTTCTAAGTTTAATCATGATTTGCTGTAGTGGGGTGCCCCATGCCAAATCTGATAAAGCAAATACTACCTGGTCATCATACTTAGCCGCAAGATGCCATCCATTGTTATATCTAAAAGGTGTCCCTTCTTCTGATCATTGTACATGCGTAGTTTTATGATGATTGGGGTTTGAATACTTAAAGGTGATGTGAAGGCAGTATCCAATATGGCCGGGAAGTGTTGTAGAAGTAGACTGTTCATTAGAACTTTGTCAATATGAGTTGCTATCCCCCTTCTCCTCCATGTGAAGTTATATCCATGGATATTGACTTCAGCAAGGCAAGTGTGAAGGAGAAAATTTGTAAACCCTTTGAGATGGGAGAAGGGGACTGGAAGTCCCCCTTTCTTGTCCTTAGGGCTAAGTACATTATTAAAGTGCCCTCCAAGTGCCAAGCCTTATCTACAACACATGCCACATGTAATAGCTCATGCCATAGTTGTTCCCTATTTGAAAACAGATTGCTCGCATATACAATGGTTAGAAACATAGAGTAACCACCCATATTAATGACAAAACTGGTATTATGTTGAGAACTGGATTGAATTAGTTGGAAATAACAAGTAGTTTTGTACCAAAGTAAAAGCATTATCCTTTTAGACCCATGATCATTACTATGTAAAAAACCCTAATTATTGCAAAATTTAGTAACAAACTGAGAAATTTTGTTTGTGGACAGTTTATTCTCTAGTAGACCAATAATGGTTGGTCTATGTGGCATCAGGGTGGAGGTTATCTAGCCCATTTTAGGGTTAGAATTTATTCCCCTAACGTTCTAAAGAATAAGTGTCATTTACCATTTTTTTCAAGCCTTAGTAAACCTTTTAGGGGGCTCTGAATGTTCGTGCGCGTTATCTGCTAGTGTTTATTCCTCTACTAATGATGATTCTTCCACTTCCTGCTCATACTATGGATTGGGTGAGATATATGATTTAAATTTTGAGTCTAGTTTCTGGTCCTCCCCATCCTCTTTGATGTTTGGTGCAATATTGTCGATGAAATCAGTGTTAATAACAAATTCTTCTCATGCAGAGTAGAATTCCGCATGTTTGAGTTGATGATCGTCGTTGTCCTCTCCCTTAGATGAGCTAAGTACTTGAAACTTATTGTTAGTAGTGAAATTTGGTTGAACTTTTTGGCTACCTTTATTATTTGTACACTGCTCCTCATGGTTTTGTGCTTTTTCAATACTTGAATTTCCTTATTCGGTAGATTTTACTGAATTTCCCTGTTCTTACATTCTTTATTTGCCTACTTGTTGCCGTTCTGAAGTAGTAAAGGTAGTGCGAGGTTCTGGGTTACTCATATGTTTCTCTTGTGGATTGGTTTGGGAGGGTTGTATGGGTTGTGTGTTGTGTTGACCATGTAGGGAGAAAGTTGATGTAGTTGTAGTGGTAGTTCGCCTCTGTCGCTAGACTAACAGCTATTAGAATCTTACTTGTTTTTGCATATCATTGTAATTTTAAACCTTTTTAAATAGATGTTAAGAGCATCTTGTTAAATGGTTTTATAAAAAAAAAAGTGTTTGTAGAACAACCACATTTATTTGAACACGAAAAATTGCCTTATATGTTTTTAAACTTTAAAACGCTCTTTATGGTTTCAAACAAGCACCGCATGATTGGTACGATCGATTAAAGAGTTATCTTTTAGAATCTGGTTTTGAAATCGGTAAGGTTGATTTATGCTATTTATTAAAAAACAAGAAAATGATATTTTAATTGTTAATATATATATACACACACACGATATTATTTTTAGTTCAACAAATGAAACATTATGCAACGAATACTCAAACGTTATGAAAAAGGAATTTGAAATGTCTCATACGGATGAACTAACATACTTTCTTGGTTTACAAATCAGACAATCAAATGATGGATTGTTTATTTATCAAGAAAAATATTGTAATGATTTATTAAAATGATTTGAAATGTAAAATGTTTCTAATAAACCAACACCTATGAATACTATTCTATATTTAGATAAAAATGAACATGGTAAGGAAGTTGATCAAAAATTATATAGAAGTATGATAGGTTTATAATAGCCAGTAGACCTAATTTAATGATAAATGTTTGCTTATGTGGTATATTTTAAACAAATCCCCAAGAATCACATATACGAGTCATAAAACGAATCTTATGCTACTTTACAAATACAGGAGACTATGTACTTTACTATTCGAAAGGTTGCACCTTTGAACTCATATCATATAGCGATGTAGATTTCAATGAACGGATCTGAAAAGTACAAGTGGTACATGCCACTTCATTGGTCAGTCTCTTTTGCCATGGTTTAGTAAGAAGAAAATTGTGTTTCACTCTCGATATGTGAAGCGAATATATTTCTGCGGTTTTGACATGTTCATAAGTAATCTTCATGGAACAAACACTTCAAGGTTATGGTATTTTGTTAAAAAATTCACTTATGTATTATGATAATACTATTGCTATAAATTTATCAAAAAATCTCATTAACCACTCATGTATGAAACACATTGATGTTGGACATCATTTCTTATGTGATAATGTGGAGAAAGACATCGTATCACTTGAATTTGTTAACTATGAAAATCAAATTGCAAATATTTTTACAAAACCATTGATGATAACATTATTATAAATTTGAGATGAATATAAGAAATTTGTTCACATAATGAAATAATTTAATTCTAGTAACAAAATAAAAAGGTTATTTATATACTGGTTATAACTAAAACTACATACACAATCAACAAACTAAAATAAATTATTTATTTTTAGCTTTACTTTTTCATTTAAATTTGGCCTAAAAGGGCTATCTTATTAGGAATTATTATCTTAAAAATAAAAATAGCATTAAGAAATATATAACTCCTCCCCATCTTTAAGAATAACCTCCTCATCTTCAGAGGAATCAAACGGTCACTCACCGGAAGAAAACGAGTTCATAATTGAGGATATTTAATACAATCTCAGAATAAGTTGAAATAATCTTGAAAGAAATTAATTAAGCTACATGAAACAATCATTTTTGACCAAAAGAAGATACAGTCAGACGAACGAAGACAAAGGGAGAGGTTAAGTTTTATTAAAAGAACCTTGATTGCTTTCTGCGATACTATGCATACTCGAAACAACATAAGCAGTAAGGAAAACTTTCCATCGGTTAACTCTAAAAATTTAAAGTCTTTAATCCAACAGAATCTCCTCCCTCTAAAATGCATCCGACTACGCACTTGAATATCATGATTGGCCTAGGCTGTTTTTATCATTAGCATAAAATTCTTTGCATTTATAATATATATATATATATATATATATATATTTACTTCTACATATTTTTTATCTTACTAAATTAAGGTCAGACATCTGACGTAACGACCCGTAATTTTCGATAATCAAAATATTTAATTTAATAAGATTTGGTGATTTAATGTTGGAAGAAATAAAAATTGGTAGTTTAATAATAAGAATGTAATTGGAATAAAATACGATAGTATTAATTTAAGGTAATTTATAATTGCTTTGAATGTAATTCCAATTTATTGAAATGATTAAAAAATTATAATTGGATATAGATTGTAAATTAATTGAAATAATGTATGTATTAAGATATTTGATTTAAATGTTGTATTAATTAAATAGTATGTAATAAATTGTAAATTGAAAGAAAAAAATGAATGTTGTGTAAATAATTATAAATTTGTGTGTAGATAACAAACATACAAATGTGATTAAATAGAGAAATGGTGGCAATTGTTATTTGTTACCAATTCATTTAATCGAATGCAATTAAATGTAATTTAATGTTACTTTAATATGAGTTAAGACGATAACTGAAAAAGGTAAATGCAATAAAATGTGTAGAAAGGTTAATTTTATTCACAAGGCAATAATTGAATTTATAAAAGGGTAAACCAAAGATAAATAAATTTATTGAGATTTTAAATTATAATAAAATTGACAAAAATTCATTGTAATTGAAGTGCTGCAACTAATATGGTAAAATATGAAATTGGAAAATATTAATGTAATAAGATATAAACAAATGTTAACTATGTCTGTATAGTAATAATTAATTGAATAAAAGACTGAAATCAAATTAAAACAATTTATTGGAAGGGGTTTTTAGGCACAAGGAAGAAGTTGCAAAAAAAATTAATCCCAAGGACAACAAGTTTGTTTTTTGGTCTGAATGACACTTTATAGTGTAAAACACAGAATGATAGTTGCAACTATCATTTTCTGATTACACTATAAAGTGTCTTTTAGACCAAAAAACAAACTTGCTGTCCCAGAGACAAATTTTTTTGGCACTTCTTCCCTGTGCCTATTTTCCTATTATTGGAATTTAATTTTAATAAATTGGATTTAATTACTGTTGAAATTTAACGCAGTAATTAGTGAAATAATTAACACTGAAATTTTAGGTAAACTTGTTTTAATTTATTATAAATGTCTAAGTTGTCAAAAATGATGAAATGTTTAGTTTATAAACATTGAATTAAAAATTGATTGATTAATTTAATATTAATTTATTTAATTAACATGAAAATAGTCATTTTGGCAGCTGTCTCGGATTTCGATGAAACTAGTTTCATCGGATCCATAATAGTGAATTATTGTAAGGTTTCATGTTTCTTAGAGATCGGACTTGTCGTTTGATCATACGGACTCGAAACGCGTAGAAATCAATTTAATTAAATTCAATTGAAATCAATTTGAAATAAGATGATTTTTAAGCTAACTTCTTCGTATAATGGAATTTGGATTTGAAACCTGTTCCATTGAATTTAAAATTATCGAAAACATCTATTTTGATATATGAGATGACCCACTTTTGTTTTGGAAGCGAAATGAGCTTTTCGGGTCGTATTTGTCATTTCAAATCTATTCGGATGTTTGTTCATTTCTTATCGGGCTTTGTTAGTATATATAGTTCTATCCAAACCCTAGCAGCCTTTTTATTTCTCATTACTGTACGTACAATTTCATCTGTCTACTTCTCCTTCTTAATGGCAGAAACAGATTCAATCTCAAAACCCTGTTTAAATTTCAAATTCAATTTCAAAATCAAACTCCTTCAAAGCATATCAAATTATACATCAATTCGAAACTCTCGACGAGCGCAAGTCAAATTTGTAGTTATTTTTCGATTTGGATTTCTTTGTGGCTAGAAATTGATGATTAATTCTCCGTTCATTAGGTTGCGATCGACTTCAACGGATCGTCGATTTATTGGCACTAGGTTGTGGAGAGGGCAGAGGGGAGTTCATCCATGTGGTTTGCTTAGCGAGTTGATGGCAAGATCGTCGCCATTAATTCAATTAGGGTTTCATATCAAGTGGCGGTCGGGGGCATATGCATGTCGATCGACGTGGCAGGTGGGGTCGCGAGCATGGGGGCGATTTAGGCATGGACGGCGGCTCACCTAGTGGTGGCGCGATGGGCAATGACTGGCCGTAGTTGGTTGCGTGCGTGGGCATCTTGCTGGCGGTGCAAGTTCGAACGTAAGCTTTAGTTTTAGGGTTAGCTGTTGAGGGTGATGGAGGTGACGCGTAAATTTAAATATTATTATTTTATTTGTTTCAAATATAAATCGTCTAACTTCAAAACTTAATATCTTTTGCATACGAACTCTGATTCACGCACCGTTTATTCCACTGAAATCATATCAAAATTTCAGACATTTGGACATTGGTTTGGCGAATTCTGAGGCTGCTGAAATTTGGGCCTTTATTTGGATTTTAAATCGTTGATAAATCAAAGGTAAGTGTTTTGACCCACTCATAACTACTTGATTATCTTATGTTAGGTAAATTAAATTTATGATGTGATTTGAAATTTATTAGTTGATGTTTGGTATGTTTAAATTGTTATTCTAGTAAAATTTGACTTTTATTACATTTATTCATCATTTAATTTAATATTGAATTTCAATTTAATACCTGTTATTGATTATCAGTTATTTGTTGATGTTTATTGATTGATTTGGACGATGATGGTGATGGATGTTTGATTTTTGATATTGGATGACTGGATGTTGTATTTTATATTGTTATAATACTGCAAGTTCCCTATAGGTTGAAATGATACATCCCCGAACGATCTATAGATTAGGGAAAAATCGTTATGGGTTGAAATTATAGACTCGAGCAATTTTATGGATTTTTATTTAAATCGGGAGTGTGGTTTGAAATGATATACAATTGTAAAATTGTACATTACGGGATTGAAATGATAAATATCCGTATTACTTGACCCTAGAGTAGAAAATTATATACAGACACCGAATTGTTTAAATTAAATGATTTTTAATCTTTATTTTTTGAATTCGGTTAACTGGCATTTTGAAATAGAGATGTATTTATATAAACTGAATTATTTTCAATAATCCAAACGTAAATGCTGAAATTGGTAGTGATTTAATGAATTGTTCAAAGGATTTAAATTGGTATTCCAAAGTTGAAGTGGCAAAAGTAAATGAATTTATCAGAATTGAGTTATTGAAATGTTTGCATATAAGTTTGAAATCTATTTAAACCAATGTAACTATTTTAATCAATTTAAACTATTTTAATTTATATTAATCTATTACAACCTATTTAATCCAATTTATCATATTTTTCCTATTTTAAACTAATTAAATTTATTTAGTCTATTTTAGATCCATTTGTTATAATTTAAATTTATTTAATCTATTTTGATCCTATTTAATCTATGTATAAATCTACTTAATATAATTTAAATCTATTTAATCTATATTTAATTTATTTAAAACATTTTAAAATTAATTAAATCAAATGTAAATCTATTTAAACTATTTTTACTATTTAAACTATTTTTAAAACTATATAAACTATTTATAATTACCAAACTATTTTCTAAAATTTCAGACTGTGTAAAATTAAAGTATTTATATTTAAATCCTTGATGATGATACAACCTAAGTTGGAATTTGGAATTGATACCTTTTGTGAAATGACATATTTGAGTGAATGAGATGAAGAATTAATTAACATAACTCATCGATAATTTCAAAGTGAATGTGAATTCAAAAGTTAATATGATTTGAAACTGAATAGGATTTGAAAGTGAATATGATTTGAAAGTGAGTATGACTTTGAAAGTGAATATAGTTTGAAAGTGAATATGATTTCGAAAGAGATATGATTTGAAGTTGAATATGGTATTTTGATATAAATTGTGAATTGACTTTTTGAAATGTAAAAGGACCATCCTGTGTGAAATAAGCGTTTGGTTGTTCAAGGGACCGAGATCGGATATTGTTATACTCTCTGCCAATATCGAAACCACCTTAACAACTGTGTACGTGGTGGAGATTCTAGAAATGAAGTAGAATGGTTTGGTGAACGATTCTGAATGAGGTATTTACGTGACTCTAACTCCCATGAGTCAGCTTAGATATGACTAAAACTGGAGCTATATCTAGACGAAATGAGGTCATTCCTTTAATCGGACATGCTTCTTCGATACAATATTATGACTTTGTGATGATTTGGTGGCCACCCCTTAATTTTTGATTTGGGAGTATGTTCCGAGGTGGGCGGTAGTAGCTGCTATGCGTTACCACCAGCCCGGTTCTGTAATTGGTATATCTAACCTGGCATTGCCTCGAGTGCCATGTTCACATGCCCTAGATCGCCTTCTACGAGTTTGTTTTGTACCGTATCTGGTGGAGCTTATACCATTGTATAGACTACAGGAATATATAAAAATATGTTAAGGGGCGTATGTGTAACGTCTTAGCGCTATTTTAATACTTTACTTTACTGTAGACACTATTATAATAGTGTATTGTACTACATAGTAGATAGTTTAACGGATCCTTAGGAGATGGTAATCCTAAACATCTCTTAAATTACTGCACCCATGTTAGATACTGGATAGGAGACGTCAAAACCCCGTAGACATCTCTGACGTCGTTACGCTTATATTCATTTACTGTTGATTTAACTTACATAAGATCTTTTAGTTCTGACTTGAGTGTTTAGTCTTTTCAATTAGCTCGAGTCACTCTGAGCTTTTCAGTTTAGCGAAGACTGCTTTCTGGAGGATGAAGACAAAGATTTTGTACCATTATTATGTATTATATTTATTCCACTGCATCATGTTGTTCTGTTGCATTTATTTATTAATTATTATTGTTATTTGTAACTCTAAACTGTATTATAAAGGTTTAATCAATGTTATTTGTAAACAACTTCATGAACTGCTTATTTGATTATTATATTTTGTCACTCCATTGCGAGATTCTATACTTATTTTCTTTCTTTCTCTGCTTTTTCCTTATCTACCCTATAATAATCTGCCCATTTGTATGGTTTGAGTCTGATGTATGTGTCTGCTTAAAACTTCCAAAAATGTAGGTCGTTACATCTGACCAAAATTAACCAAATGCCTGAGCTTATAATTAGATGTGAGATTAATTTTCTCAAACGTTTAACCCATTTCATATTCTTTTTCTATATGCATATTTAATTTTCTGTTCAGAGTCAACACCTACTTTCCCCACTTACCCATTCTTTAACAGGTTATAACTTTTAATCCCTCTTTATTTTCACTTTCCTTTTCATTATTTACTTTTTATCTTAAACAAACCCTAACCCAAAAAAATATTCGAGAATGACACCTAAAAATCCACCAAAAGACAAAAATACAAGGAAGAGAAAGATGAAAGAATCTTCTTCCTCCTAACTGATGTCGATTTTCAAGAATAATTAAAAGCTTGGCTTTTCAATGACTCGAAGAGCATGAAACAATATAAGGTATTGAGCAATATAATTTTTTTTTATGGAATATTCATTAAAATAGACGATTTCATCACTTATAATTTGAGTTCTTACCTTAATGTTATAATCACCCCGTTAGTTAAGTTTAGGTCTAACAATGTTAAGGTTGACACCTTAGCCATGAATTAATCTTTTCCAAATTTGGACAGAAATTGTTAAGTTTCATAACGATGAAGGGTATATATAGACAAGCATTTAAGGAAAAATAATCAAGTTTTATTATAACCACATCAGTCAAATTCTTGGTATTGAATATATGGGAATTAAGTTAAAAGATGTGGACATCAAACATAGGTGATACAACCAAATATGTCATCTTCTTTTGGTGAACCAAGTCACTAATGCAAATTCCAAACACCTAAGAGCTATATTAGGATTTCTAGAACAACAGATGATAACAAATACTTTCACTCTTAGGACTAGAAGTCATGAGCAAATTTACGATAAAGGTTATAAGGCCTTATATGCAATTGTTAGAAATAGTGAAGTCAACTGGGCTAATTTTTTACAAGATAAGTTGTTGGACTTCTTTGAGCATCCAAGAAAAACCATTCTCTATGAACCTTATATTACTCATCTATTGCTTTCGAAAAATATACTCATTTAGGATGATCCTTAAGAAGTTACATATACCCAAAAAATGTTCTTTGCTCCTATGAAACTCCAACTATGGTTTCTCCATATATGTCATTTGAAGAGTATATGCAATGCCTTCAATAATAAACCTCTTCTACAACTTCCATCAAGGGAAATGGTCTTGAAATTCATGAGGTAGAAAGAAGCGATGAAGAAAACGACGATGGTAGTGATGACAATGTCGAGTCTATAAAGGTTGTTAACTCCACTTTATCCCATTTTGAGATACCCCAGCTCTATAAAGATCAAGTCCTTCTTTCAAAAAACCAACAAAAAACTTCTAAAACAACTATGCAGAAATAGGTAAAGGATATTGAAAAGGAACTCTCTGGAATAAAGAACTTCTTTGGTAAGATTTGGAAAACATTGTCAACCAAATCTCGGTCTCCATCCCCTGCAATTCCTACATCTCAAAACCTTTCACACTCTCAACCGTTAAAACAAATAAAGGATGCTCAAAACTATGTAGTTAGTATCAGATAATATCAATGATATATCGCTAATATATCTCATATCATTCATAAGCTGATATTTCTAAAATATCGCTTAAATTATCATTAGCAATATATCACCCGATATTTTTTTGATATATGGATCTGATATTTAGTGTAAAATAACCGATATTTTTTAAGAACATCGTTTATTATTGTATATGTGGGAGAAAATGTATTTACAAATAAACATCTTCATATTCTCAATTTTTTTGTATATGGTAAATGAAAATATCTAGATCGTATTAGAAATCCCATTGCAGTAATTTTTCAGTTCATTCTTCTTCATTAGTTTGTCAATAAAAAAAACACTACTTATTCCATTATTTTATATGTTTTATTTTCTATGAAGACTTTGCCACTAAAAACAGGACCACGAAAGCGTTACTTCTCGTTTTAGCTATTTTTTTATTCACCTTTTCTAATTGGTAAGTTAGCTTATGAAAATTAATTATATTAATTATTACCATGCACTAAGAAGTAAAACTTAAAGAGCAGCAATGTTATATATCCGACATATCAATAAGGAGCGAGTTAAAGTAGTAATTGGTATCAAATCAACATTGCCTGTTCGATAAGTTAAGTGAAAATGACGAAACTATAAATATGAAATTTTGGAAAAGTAATATAGATGATTAGATAAATAAAGGAATAATGAATATAGTATAAAAACGAAGTAAGTAATAAAAATGTACAGTATTCGAATTTCTCGGTTCTTATGAGTCAATATTGTGACAAGTATTTAATAAAATATCTCAGTAAATGGTTTGTAATCTGTAAACTATATGAAATCAGTCTTTGATAGTATTGGCATGATTTATCAAAATATGCAAAAATTTAACATCAATATAACATCATAAACTCATTTAATATTATTTATAACATGTTCTACACATGTTCGATATTTTACCGATATTATTCGATATTTTAAAATATCTCATATCAGTACTTGATCGATACGTATCTGATACCGATATTAGCTACTTAGGATCAAAATTAAAGTTAGAGTGAGGAATATGAAACTAAAGGTGGAGAAGAAGAGGAAGAAAGTGACCATCAACAATGTTAAGGAGATTGAGGTATAGGTAAATTTCTTTGAAATGATACACGCATTCTTTAATGTTACTAGCATTTCTTTTACACATCTTTACATTTTATTCATTTGTTAAGTGTTCTTGCGATGGTCTTACATCCAGGTGTTTTTCATGTCTTAATGGCGTTTGCATTTGATGTTTATATGATCTAGTGTGTTTGTCTGTGCTATTTGTTGTTTGTGTATTATTTCGTTTGGTTAATTTTTGATTGTTTGTATATGGTGTTTGAAACATGTAGTTGTTCAGGTTGATATTCAGTTTTGTAAATATTTCAGTACTATGATGTTGTGATAAACTTCTTATGTTAACATTTTGTGGTAAGTAATGAATGTGTATTTGATTAGTGTATCATAGTGTGTGCAATCCTTTGCTATCATAATACATATTTTATTCTATGTTAATTTGTTTTTGATGATGCCAAAGGAGGATAAAATATCAGGCATATTGATAGGGAAAGTAAAAAATCTTCAATTTGCATACATACATACATATATATTTCTTTTACAGACATATAATTGTCATTAATAAAAATGGGGAGAATGTGAAATACCACCGTTTTGAGTTTTGAAGAGACAACTATATATCTCTATGCAATTATACAAGTTGATCTGTACATGATATTTCAACATCAAAATCTAAGGATAAACAATCAACTGCTGTGCTTGAGCAATAAAGGCGACCATCAAAAGAATTGTTATGTTTGTAAGTCTAGTAAACTTGTACAATATCCTTTGATGATACAGACACTAAATATTTTTAATTGATTTCAAAGTGGAGTTCAGACTTAAAATTTTTAACAAGAAACTTTTTACACCATAACTCTTGGGATAAATTCTTGTAAAAATCAGACATCTGGCTTGATTATCCAAACATTTGAGATATAAAAAGCTTTACTTTCTTAACCAAGACGTCTAATTGATTTGGTCAGATGTCACCACATATTTGATTAGGGCATTGGATGTCTGATCAAACCTACTAGACATCTAAATCAAGGCCAAATTAAATTATTTCTTTTTTGGATAATGACCACACATTTGATGGCTAAAAGCGAAATTTTCGAGATACTTTTGAGCTATTTTTTACAAGTATGACCGGGCGTCTTATAAATTCGCTAGATATCTAAATCAGGCCAAATATAAACATATTCGTTTCTAGAACCTGTTAAGACGTTTGAGTCTTTTCAACCTGATGTCTGGTATGTTTTTAAATGGTTTTTTAATATGGAAATCAGACGTTTGAGTGAAATTATCAAACATTTGAGAAACCTATAAAGGTTATATTTTGAATGTTTATTTTTTATAGTGAAAGGATATATCTTTATTTAATGGATATAATTCTTTAAAGGGTCGTAAATCTTTGGAGATCTTTTTTAACATTATAAATAGAGACCAGATCCACTCTTTGATTTCAACTCTTACTCTCTAATCTCAAATCTCTAGTATTAACGTTTGTGAAATCAATAGTGTACAAAACTATTTCTTGCCTCCTAAATTGTACACATCCAGTTCACAATCATTAAGGGATATTATAGGCAGGATGTACTTGAACTTGAATTATCCATGCTGTAAAGAACACTTTAATGTCAATAAGCAAAGATTTTGCTTTGGATTACCGTGAATTCATGTTTGGTTTTTTAGGTGGTTGTAAACCTATTCCTTCGAGCGAAGTGGGGATTTTTGAATAATGAAATTTCAAAGGAGAGCTTAAGGACTGGAAGTAGGACAAGAGGTCCAAATCAGTATAAAAATTCTGGTGTGATCATATTTTTACTTTGCTTTTTTATTATTTTCACATCTAGATTTGTTTTCTTAAGTAAGGTTTATTCATATTACTTAGGATCCATTAGACTTTCACTTTACGTTGAAATAGCATTGTAATTCCTCATACTAGATATAAATATATTGCTCAGCGCGACCACACTTTAAGTCTATATGAGAAAATGATACAAAAGAGTCTGATGGATGTAAGTTGCAACTAATCTAGATAAATTATGTATATACATAAGGGGCTTGATTAGGACATGTAAAGTTTCTAGAATTTGTTAGACGTTATTTTTTTTTTCTTTTTTCTAGTATGAAGAATGAATGAGTTAGTGGTATGCTTTAGGGGCAATTATCTAATTTACTTCATATATCTAACTCGATAACCGATCTTGTTAGAAATAAAAAGGTGTTTTCTTTCTATTATATACTTGATATGACATGCTATATTAACTAATTAATTTAATCCAAATTATATTTAGTAGAAAATCCATAAATGGTACGTTTTGTGATAGTAGTTACAAAGTGTTATAACCACGAGTAATTTATCACAATGAAATTAAACATACCATGTTAAACATTCTTAGTTAAAATGTATCGAGACTGGATATCGATATATTTGTTGAGACTAAAGTACATAATGCTCTTAAATATTAGGCTGTTTATCACTCGTGGTTGCTAGAGACTCCAAGGGGTTGCATACTGATAGTTTTTGGATAACTATAGAATAACTCACTCGATAGTCTTCTTTTGATTAATATATCTAAGGTCAAATAGAAAATGTCGATGTGACAAAATTTCATAGTTCTCTTGACTTAAGAATACCGTTAATCTTCAATATGAAAGCTCCACTTTGATTATGGTTAAATCATGGCATGAAATCTGTTAAACGACTATAGTTGGGTCAAGTGAAAGCATTGGAAGTGAAACACTATTCAAGAGAGGATTCGCCTCCTCAGTTGTATGAGGTTAGTATCACGGTCAATTAAAGTCAACCTGAAGCCAAGTCTCTAGCCAAAGCAGTTTGGTTAATAATAATCATTATTAAACTAAGGACTTTGTGTTTGAATTATAAAGTTGAATATGAATGATATTAGAATTTTGATCGTTCCCGAATTCCGTAAGTCCAAAGTGATATAGTTTCGATGAATAGAATTGGTGTAAATAATTATCACAATCGGGTAAAGTATAATAAAGTAAAATTGGATCTTATCGATGCTAAGTAAGCAATAAATTTAGCTATATTGTCACACCACTTGCTAAGTGATGCGTAAGCGTTAATATTCGAATGTTCGATATTAATCGTTAACCAAATGTATACCTAAGACTCACAATCAAAAATGTGAATACTCTTTTTTCAATTGATTTAATGTTTTTATAAATTAACTAAATTAATTATATTTATGAGATATTAATTACAAAATTTTATTTCATATGTATTAAACAATATTAAACAGTGTGCATATAATAGCTATATAAACACCGATCAATATACGATATTGATACGCATTTAAATTGGATTTAAATGAAATTAATATTGTTTGGGCATGATGTGGATATGAAGCCCATATAGGGCTTGATGTTTTTAATCATGATGGAAGCAAAATAGGTCGGCCATTTGATGGCTTATGGGGGTGGCTTTGAATGTTCAAAAATAAGAGAATGTGTAAGAGAAAAGAATCTTGATCCTACTTTTGCTCTCAACTCTCTCCTATATATAAACATTTAACCCTCATTTTCTTTTAATCATTTTGCTGCCTCCATAATACTTTTGCTGTTCAAAATATACCCTTCCCTCTCCTCAAATATTTAAGCAATTAAATACAAATTAAAATCAAATAATCATCGGCGAAAGACAATTCGGGAGCTAGCAACTTTGGTATTGGAACTAAAGGGATTCACTTCTTCGTTTCAACGTGTGAGTTTAGGCCTTCGTGAAAGGTACTATTCTAATTTAATGTTATATATAGATATTTATATGATCATTGCTTCACATATTGTTTTGTTAGAAATATCACGAATTGATACATCGATGGATTGTCACATGTTGGTGGTTGTATATATAAATTAATATATATATATATACATATATATACACACACATGTATGTATGTATGTATATTTTTTTTAAAAGTCGAATATTCGCTTGCATATGCTTTCGGCTTGAAAATGAAAAATTAAATTTAAATAATAATATATTATACTAAAATATTAAATCTAATTTACAGATAAACGCAACATAACATATGTTTCAAAACTTTTCAAAATGTAATTTTGTTAGATAGGCTTTCAATACTAATAAATTTTTTAATTTGTCAGATATCTATTTTACTATTATTTAATTCAAAATCATTTTTATAAATAAAATTTATGCATTTATATGTTCATTAATAATATAAAATTTTGTGTAGTTTTATATAATATAAAATACAGATTATAGTTTCAAATTTGATTTTAATTTTTATATATTTATTATATGATTTTAGTTAATTATTAAATTATTGAAATTAAAAAAGTAAATTAATAAAAAAAGTAAATTTTTTTAGTCGAAAGTAGTAGTAGTATATATTTATTTATAGTTTTTATCTATATATATTTATCTTATTATAACTTGTTTTATATTTTTATTTAATATACATTTAAATGAGTTTAAAACACGAAAAATTTCAATTCGGATTTAACATTATAAATATTCTTAATTATTTTGAAAATAATATTTAAAATAATTTTTTAATTTAGTTATATTTATTTAAATATTTATTTGAATTTATGTATATGTATCTCAGTAAACGCTTTATGTAAACGAGTGTTATAGCACAAGCTTTGCGCATGAATTGTTATCCTTATAAATTGTGTATGTTTAAATCAATCACTACAAAAAATGTTTTTTTTTTTTATTTTCAAATGATATTAAGATTCGTATTGTAACAACCGGATATTTTCAGCCATTCGCATCCACACATGTCGGACTTGAATTGCTCGAAATACCGCATTGTAAATAAATGTGGAGCAAATGAAATACAACCACAGAACCGCAGACACAGAAATATCAGAATAACTCGCAGCGGAAATTAAAATACCATAGTAGTTCATGAAGCTACTATAACAAACTCTTATAATAATTACATAATAGCAGTTTGAAAACATATACAACAGAAATCTCAAATACATAGAAGTGTATAAATACCAGAGCTGAAATAGAACAACTGAAATTGAAAAGGAATAGATAACTAGACAATCAGAATCTCCAGCGATTCCTAGCTCCATAAAAGAAATCCAAAGCTAAGCTGTAAATACTCAGGCTGACCCAAGCATAAAGTAAAACATAAAACACTCGAGTCAAGACTTATATACTTATATAATGTAAACCAACTCAAGTGAATTGTAGTAGTAATGCATTATAACTTAAAGGATGCTTAGGATCGCCCATCCTCTAAGGATCAGCTAAACCATAAATTAAATACGGCCCGTGGTTAAAATTTCAAAATAGTAATTTATACTTCGAAATCAAATATCATTTCAAAGTTCAACATCATTCAAAAATCCATTTCAAAATATCAAAATAACATCTTTTCAAAACCACATTCATTTTTATTTAAAATACCATTCAACACACATTTCAAAATAGTTTATATTTCAAAACAAATTACATCATTTTAAATCATTAAAATGAAGTTATTATATTTAATAATTAAATTATTAAATTTTCAAAATTTAAATATTTCAAAGTTCATTTATTCACTTAAATTTATTAAAACAATGAAAATTCAACTTTCGCAGCATTTGGAAAATGCTACGAAAAGTTACTTTTAAAACAATTCAATTTAACAAAAGACAGCATTAAAAAATGTTGTAATAGGGTTACTTTAGTTCAAATAAAAGCTTAGTTAATTTCAGCAACTACAGCACTTATAAATGTTGTAATATCCTTTACATTAGAAATAATAACATTTCAAAAATGCTGTTAATTAAATTCCAAATATTCAATATAATTTCACAAACAATTAGATTTTTATTTAAACCATTTTAAACTTATAAAATCATATATTTCACTTTTAAAACAATCATTTAAGTACCCTTGTATTTATGATTTTATAAAGTTAAATTTTCATTCAAAAATCAATATTTAATAATAATTCACATATTAAATTCACACCTTCGATTTCAATTCTTACAATTAAAGTTTTAACTTAACACTTAAGTTTAAATTTTCAAATATAATTTATTTTTCATCTTATTTACTTAACTTAAAATTCATTTTTAAATAAAATTCACAAATTTCCAATTTAAGTTATATTTCAAAATTCAACTTAAATATTCATTTATTTCACCGTTTAATTTATTCAAAAATCATTAATACTTTATAAAAATCATTTAAATTCATTTTAATTCAAATTTAAATCTATTTATCATATTTCCTTCCTAATTTAAATTCCATTTATAACCAAATCATAATTGCCAAAATAACTTATATTTCAAATTTCTAACTTTACCTTTATTTCACTTATAAATTTTTAGAAAATCAATAATGCTTTATAAAATCATTTTTAATTAAGTTTAAATCAAAATATTATAATATTTACATTTCTAAATTTTTTTTAAATTTTTAGAAAAATATATTTTAATCGCGGGTCTGTATATCATTTTCTAGCCTAGGTAAAGTGATATGGATAATATATCATTTCAATCCATAATATAAAAAAAACCCCGGGTTTTATCATTTCAAACCCGCAGTCCCAAGTAAATGAAATAATTTAAAAATCGTTCAGGCCTATCATTCCATCCCATAATGATTTTTCCCTATTCTAAAGTCCGTTCGGGTATGTATCATTTCAACCCATAGTGATTCTAATCTAAAGGGAACTTGCAGTGTGATAAACTGATATAAATAAAAAGAATAACATTATATAACAGTAACAGATGGTATAACAGGTAAATAAGCATGGGTGAACATCATATGATCAAAACATAACAAATATAGCATGGTGATATGTTTTACAGATTCAATTGTGATCAGTTTACTAGTCATATAAGTATAAATTTGTCTGGTGAGAATTACTCACTTGTATAAGCTGGAGATGACAACCAAATGCACAAACAAGGAACTTCAAAGGCACAATAACACGACAATGATTTGAGAGTGGGAGAGCCAAAGCTAATTGCCTTGTTCAATATCAAACAAAACAAGTACAAACATGAATTACAAACCAAACTATTACAAAACAATGCTAGAGATAAACATGTAACACAAAGCTAATGCTTTTGCACTTGCATTCAACGACTTACGCTTCAGCTATGGACTGGAAAAGCACTGTAATGGGATGTATTTGGATTAGGTTTGGATCAGGTTGAGGTCCAACAGGGGTCAGCCATAACAATATAAAGGAGATAAAGGGTATGTGTGCATGAATTTACAAAACAAGGCAACACAAGTGGGTTTTGTTGCCATTTAAGGTCTCGGCCAAGCATGGATGGACAAGGTCAGATCTGGGAAGGTCAACTACAGGTGTGGCAAGATCATAGGCTTAGGTTGTGGCTGGTGGTGGTGGTGGATGGTCGGCCAAAGTGATGGTTGAAGTGGTGGCAACAAGGGGAATTCGGCTAGCATGAATAAAGTGGAGTTTTCTTCAAAATTTTGGTGGATCATCAACTTGGAGGGTCTCGGCCATGGAAGGTCAGTGGAAGGAGGGGATGATGGCTGATGTAGGTGGTGGTGGAGGTGGCCAAAGTGCTGGAGTAAAGAGGGGCCGAACATAAGAAGATGAATGCAAGTGTAAAATCAAGACAAACAATGGAAAAAAAATGAAAAAGAGTGAAAGATTTTTACCAAAATTTTGCTTCAGGTGTAGGCCGATTGCTTTTTAGGGTTGAGAAGTTTTTTTCATGTTAGAAAAGATTAAGGAATCGGCTGAACAAAGTGAATAAGGCAGCAAATTGAAGTGGTATTGAAGTGGTGTTGAAAAGGTGGAGAATATGAAGAGGCTAAACACATAAAAGGTCACAAACCTTTCAAATTTCTGTAATTCTTTTTCAATTTTTAAATCCATGTAAAAATAAAAATAAATAAAAATAAAACAAAAAAAATAATGAATGCATAAAAATAAATAAATTTTAAATAAATATAATTAAATTAAGAAAATAGCTTAAAACAGAAACTAGGTTATAAAAATTGAAAATAAATACACTAAGCTTTGGAAAAACTATAGCATCACTTTAAAAAAATGTTTTAAAATAAAATATACACCTAACATGTCATATAACACATATTAGAACATGATTTTACAAATAAAAATATTATTTATATAAATTAAAATAGATAATTTATTAAATAAATCAATTTACACCCAATATTGTAAAAAGCATAACTTTCACAATATAAATCGGATTTCAATGAAATGAAAAGTAGTATTCTTAAAATTTAATCTATTTTAAATATAAAATATAAAATCCAAAAATAAAAATATTTAAATTTTAAATTTAAAAGTCAAAGTTTGACCAGATTGACCAAAATCCACATTTTTGGAAAATATACAACTTATTCAGGTTTGAAATTATAATTCACACAAAAATCAAAATATACTTTTAAAATAATTTTTTTTATTCATTTTAATAAATAAAACAAAGTTTTTTTAAAATCAGTAATTAAATTTAAAATAATTAAACTATACCATTAAAATAATCACAAAATACTGGGTTATTACACGTATATTTGTAAGATGTATGTTGAATTCATAAAGGAAGTTTAATTTTAGATTCTATTTTTACAAACGTTTTGAATTTGTAAAACATGTTTAATTGTTAGAACCTACTTTTAGGGACATTTGAATTTCATAAAAGAAGTTTAATAGTAGATCCAATTTTTAATATATAGAGGGGCGTTTTTGGTAGTTCCCCTTGATATCAAAAAGTGTGACACCAAAGCTATTACAACTATTAATAAAGATAATATATAACCAATAATGTACATTACTATATAATTATAATTTTATAATTCTACGCGTGCACACACACACACACATATATATATATATATATACACACTCACACACACATGCACACATACATATTTATATAATATTTTGATGTGTATACACCACACACATACATTTAGACAATTCATTTGTATACACAAAGAGCTAATATGTCCGTTGTGGTGTAAACCCCAACCTCTACACACGGACATATCAAACTATGTGCATACTATCATTTTGCACATGAATGCACATACATATGTGTATATGATATACATATATAAAATAAAACTTTATTTATAAATTTCTGAAAATTTTGAAAAGTTCTAAATGAATTAGACTACATAGGCTCATTAGAGATCCACTAATGGATTTTTTTATTTATTTACCTAATTCCTCAACTACGGGTTGGCCCAGTTCCAATAATGGTATCAAAGCCAAATAGCATATTTGATCTAAATTGGCCATAAAAGGCTAACTTATTAAAGTCTATCCATAAAATAGGGTGTTTAGAAAAGTAGTGTCCAAAGTTAAGTTTGGCTAATCAAGCACTCTACCTACCTAGCTACTGATCTGGTCCAAAAGGACGAGGTAAGCCTGAAAGGATGAGGTAAGACTGAATGTTATCCTTAATATAAAAGGCCCAATTTGAATTTCACCTTCGGATAATTTCAAAATTATTTGGAAATTAAAATAGAAGTTTTAAATTTAAAGTTAAATTTCAAATAAGAAGCATACTATAAATTTTATAATACATATTTTCAATTTTTTTTGAAAATTAAAATAAAAGTTTTAAATTTAAAAGTTAAATTTAAAATAAAACATATATTAAAAAGGGGCATTTCACTAAAAGGACAAACTTTGGTCCAATTAGTTTCTAGGACACACATCCACAGATATTAATTTGAAGGCCAATGTCAGCAGAATAATTACTTTTAAGGACAAAATCAGCAGTCCAATTACTTTCAAGGACATAACTTCATAAGTTTTTGGCCTTAGAAACTAATTATTTTGTATTTTGTCCTTAAAAGTAACTTCTCTAGTTGTGTGTCCTAAAAACTAATTGCGCTTGCTAAAAAGGCCCTTGTGGCTAATTTCCACTATTAAAAATTTATAATTTAATGTTTCAAAATGTTTGAAAATATTATAAAACTAATTTCGAAAATATTATTTATCAATAAGATTAATAAAATAAATGAGTTAATTAATTAAATAAGTCAAATAATTGAATGTATATACATGTATAATATGTATAATGTATGTTGTCTTGAATATTTAAGACAATATGAGTATACATGTATGTATAAACGAATTTTTAAAATTAATAAAATTTAATTGAAATTTTTTGATTAAATAAATTAATCAAAAGTTAATTAATAAATTAAAATTCATATATATAAGATATATGTGTATTACTATAAAGGTAATTATATATATATTCACTATAAGATGTTATAATTAAATGATATAATAATTAATTAAAGCGTTAGTTAATTAAATTAAATAAGATTTAATTAATATAATGATATACATAAAATATTATATAAGTTAAATAAAGTTTAAAAGTTATATATCATAATAAAAAATATATAATATAAATGTATAAACTAAAGTGAAACATTAAAAAACCCTAAATATACTTAAGGACTAAATACATATGTAAAAGTATGTATACCATGATTTCTGATGTATCCAACACTTGAATCACGAGGGTGTTTCATAACAAATACATTATTCCATAAGTTGATATTGCTCAATTAAATAAATTAAGGATTATGATTCTTTCATATAAATGTTGTCATCTACCATTTATATATTAATAAATTACGTGCATACTCTCTGGTTATTCAGCAAACTCAAGCTAAATATGTTATGTGTAGTATTGCTAATATATTAATTAGACAAGATAAGATAACTATACATATTTGTTGAACAAATTTAAGGTATATATAATATACTTAGGTCGTCACAAAATGGTAAGTATAAGTGAATAATTTCTTTCGATTTGCTGAGCAAACTCATATCCAAATGAGATTAGGACAAGAAAAAACATGTGTTAGGAGTTATATATGATGCAATCGATCCGGAGTTGCATATGATACAATCGATTAGGAGTTATCCATCTTTTATGGGGCTATGACTTGTTGAGCGAACTCAAGGTCAGAATCCCAAGGCAGATGAGTCCTAACACCCACTAGTGAAGTCAAATGACTTTTATGTTTCATCTTGAGGTTTGAAGAAACATAAAAGACTAGTGGGTGCCTTATTAGAAAAATGAAATAGTAACGTTTAACCTTTCTAATATTCTAAGAAGATCTATTACATGTAAAGTTATAATAATATACATTTTTAAATTTATGTAATTAATTTAATTGACAAAATATTTATTAATTAAAATATGCAAATGAACTGAATTAATATTGAAAAATATAAATATAAATATACTTACCAATAAATTATTTTATATTTGGCCCATGCAAGTGCCTAATAATACAACTACTTAATATGTTCATAACTTGGTCACTTACGTGTTCACTTGCCAAAGAATGTGTATTTTCTTTAATGCGTTTCAAATTCTAAAAGAAATACAGGATATGAATATTTGATTCATTTCCAATCACATATAAATGTTATATAGTGAAAACTTGTAACTCATAATGTATAAAACCTTAATGAAATTAGTTCATCCGAAATAAGCAAACAAACCATAGTGTAAGATCGTGTATTCAATAGATTGATTACAATCAAGATCTTGTCATATTAAATAAAACATTAAACCAAGAGCTACAAGATGGATATCGAATTCGGTTACTGAAATGTCAGTTTGATCAGTTGACGTAAAGTGCAACATATTAGACATCTTTAAAAGTTAAGGATGACCAAATGTACTTTTGTAAAGAATTATTTACAATATTGTAGTAAGAGTTTCCTTTGAATGGTTTAACCATTTAGAAAAGAATGCGAATGTACAAGAGTAGTTATAACCTAAGGTACGATTGGAGTAAAGGGAGTGAATGATCAATTCTGCTTTATCACATAACATCGAGAACGAGAATTGTAAAACAATAATATATATACAACGAACCAGAATTTTGACCCTCAAAATTCAACACTAATACGTCCACTTTATCACATACTGAACATCAGGCGCCGGAAATACTGATTTGTTAGGGTGAAAGAAGAAGGTAGAAGATAGAAGAAAACTAAAAATCATAGAATCTCACAACGCAATGAATAATATATAATACAACAATGATCTTTAGAAAAAGGAAACATCTTTATTAATATATACAACATTAGAGTACATTAGACTTATCCTAAATTTGGATAGTTATAAACCTGTCCTCACATTGACAAACATGCTGACTCTATAATACAGCGAAAGTACAAATATGTAAATAAGTTTTTCCTATCCAGCTCCTCTCCAGCTCCAAAATATCCAGCCAAACCTGGGAATGCTCGGTTAGACCCGAGCATTACATGGAATAGCGCCAAGGTCAGTCTAGTAAACCAACGGGAGTAAAACTTGATAACAAGTAACAACCAAACTACCAACCAAACAGATTTCTACATTTGAAGACTTTTCAGAAAGGGTATCTTGTAAGACTACGCCGTACATAAAAAAGGACGAGTTTTTACCTAACGATAACTAAAACATTTTATATCCAAATCCAATGATATTATCATAGCGTCTAAATTTAAAGTAAATGGATAAAATAGCTGAAATGGTTCCATCTCACGTTCAATTGTATTCGGCTCTACAATCGAAAACTTAAGGCACGTTTTGGAGCTTGGATTCCGACTAATGACTGGGATACTGGGGTACCGTCCGCCACAGCTTACCTGTAGAAAAATGTACCGAGGTCGTACCTAACGACCCCTAACAACACAGGACAGGCCTCCCCCTTACTGGATAGTACCAAATATATCATCATCTCGGTTGCTTTGCAACCTTTAACCAAGCGCTTCCACGTACACGAATTCATCGATGATTGTGTATATATCTAGAAAAGTGATGATATACCCCAATGGGTGCGACCCACATAGCTCTGCTACATATCCCTTTCTATAGTCATTTTCATTTGATGAGGCTTGAGGCTACGTTTTACCTTTCTGAATAGCAATCCATCTTGGAATGCTAACACTGCCCTCCAGGTGTCAATGCAATGCCAGCATTCATCAATACAATTTCGTTCTGTGGGTGAACAAAACCGAAGGCATTAACTCTACTACATCCATTTGGAATCACGCTCAAGATTAGTAGCAGTAGCCCTTGCACTTCATAGAGCACCATCTTTAATCATCATCATCGAGATGCCTTCCACTCGAATGCTCATGTGGGTTCAGAGTGGTTTCCGAATATACAAATCCAATCCCAGTCTCTCTGTACTAACAACCGATAATTTTTGGTTAACTCATTCCCAGTTCTTTTGGAAGTAATTATTTGAGTCCTTGTTGGAAACTTGAATTTTACATTCATATTTCCTAAGTCAAATCAGGCCAAATTTGATAGTCGATTATTTGACTATCAAATAACAACAACAAAATCTAGAGATTTAATTACCAGAAGCAATCACTAATCCTCAAAATCATTTTCATTTATAAATGTCCTTTCCAAAACATTTATCAACATTCATATACTTATCTCCTTTACATAAGTATATTCAAAAAACATTTATAAGACTCCCCATTTCCAAATCTCTTAAACATATTTAACTACATTATTTAAATTGGAGAAAATGATAACTATAAGCACTATTCCTTCGGTGTTATGTGCGGAACGGATATTCCATACCACCATTTTTTAAAAGGTCAACCTCGAGAAACCTATATCTCGGATTCCTGTTGTAGTTACCAAATATTTGTATAAATTTCTCTTACCCATTAAATCCTTTTCGCTTTAACCCAGATCCCTTTATAAAACATTTATCAACATCCATACTCATTTATGAGACTTATATAAATATTCAAACTCGATTATATAAACTTCTTTATAAACATTCAAACCTTGTATAATACGTCCCTTTATAGACATCCAAAACCATTTATAAAATATTTTTATAAATAATCAAAACTATTTCTAAAATTCCTTTTATGAATACCCCAAAATTATTCATAAAATTGTAGAAGTTATGGTCGAATAAATTTGAGGGAAAATGGAGAAGAAAGAGTTTAAAATCAAGTTTGCATCTTTAAAACAATTTAAAACTTTTGATTTTTAAAAATAATTAAAACTAACATAATAAGCCATGAAATTATGAAGAAAGCTTTAGGGAAATGGAAATGGAGAAGTAAATGAAAAATATGGTGAATGAGATGTGTAACGACCAGTAATATATCACTTTAAATAAACGATCGTTTAGTGTTATCAATATAACAATAATTTTGTAAATAACTAGTTATATTAATTTATACGATTTTATAAATAAAATATGATAATTTTAATTATTTAAGAGTGGTAATAAAATTTATTTCCTAAATTTATGCATATTAAATTTAAAGAGAAAATATGACCGAGAATCGGAATCGGGATTTGTAAATACAACGTGTGGAAGTTGTGCAACGTTGTAGGAGTATGTAATATACACATACACATGTACATGTGCATACATGAAACATATATATGAACATATACATATACCAAAATAATTAAGTATAAGTATAATATAAAATATAAAATATATTTTAAGATTTCTTACTCCTTAAGCATACATAAGTCAACATATGCATACATGACAAGATGGAAGTGATGCACATATGGGGGGAGGCTTTTGCCAGGCCTAAGGACAGGGGAGGTATGTTGGTGAAGCCATGAAATGGTGATGAAGATGATGATGTATGCATGGATACTTTTACACTATTCTTTTCCTATAAATACCCTACCCTCTTCTCTTCATTTTCATTCTTCTTCTTCTTCTTCATATTTTCTAAGCTTTGTCTTCCACTTTAATGGCTTCCATTCCAAGAGAAATAATGTCAAAAGTTACTTTAAAAAGAATATAAATAATGATATATAGTTATATATACTTAAATACCTCAAAACAATCCCGAAACTCCACCTTTTCTCTTTGTTATTCAAATTTCCACCCCACTTCATCAATAGGCCTAGCATTTCTTTTCTCCACCTTAGGCCATGGAGCCCTAAGCTACCCCAAGCTTAGTATAAGGTATCTAGGAGCTAAAATCCGAAGAATAGTGAGCTTCGAAAACTGAATAGCTGAGCTATAACGAATTTTTAATTAATCATTGAAAACTCAAATTAGGAACTCCTAAACTATTATATTACATTTTGGATGATGAAATGATGTTTTCAGTGGATGTTTAATATGATTTAATCATCAAGTTTGGTTGTTAAAATATGAATATTGAATATATGCAAGTCACGAAAATACACGTCGATAGGCAATCACTTTCCTTAAATTAATAAATTGGTGTATATACAAGGGTAAATACCTATAAAAATGGTTTAAAATGAGTTTGAAATGTTTTATATACATTTAAAAGTGTTTTGGTGAAGTCTGAATGAGAATTAAAAAATTAGTCAGAAATAGGCGCGTCACATAACGCCAGCTCGCGATTTCGCGCCATAAATGTCAAACGAGTGTAAAAGATGAAATATAGCTCAGAGTTCTTCAAGATAAGAATTTTCTGAACTATTATATCCGTAGTTTCCAACAAAGAAAGAAAATCATGATTTCGATAAGTAGATTTTGAAATATGAGTAAAACAAGTTTTGAAAAAAATCACGGTTTTGCAGTTCAGAATCCAAAAGTGGATTCTTTGGAAATAATGCTTTAAATTTGTTTAAAAATATGAAATAGATACTTGAATATTTTAAAATGTATTAAAATTTATTCGAATAATAAAAATTAATTTTCAAATAATAAAAAGCCATTTTGATCAATATATCTAAAAAAGCACTTTTCGCACCACTTCTTCGTAACACTTTCCTATAACTTTTAAAATATAGTTTTAAACTTAACAACTCTTTTATAAACGTTTTTAAATGGTTAAAGTGTTTTAAAGATGATGTGAAGGATTTTTGGAATGATTAAATATTTAGAGTCGATAAAATAATTTGACCGCCTTGTGGGTATCAGAGAGATAATGTCTGGGCTTAAGTTTGGAAAATTAATTTCCTGCTCCCCTTAGCTATCTGGACTGGCCCGACGTAGGGGATAGTGAATATGGTTTACTTGGTTCAATATTTTCCTAAATGAAAATGAAAGGATTTCGAGTTTCTTCTTAGTAAAGAGGAGTTTAAAAGTTATCAAGGGATTTTATAAGAGAGGTTTAATATCTCCATATACACCGGAAAGAATGTTTAAGGAATACATATCTCCAAAAGTGATTTTGATAAAAAGAACTAAATTAATTAAAGAATGACTCCCTGTCCATAACATATTTTTATCTATGATTGTTTCGAAGCAGCTGGGGTCGGATTTGGATGATTCCTATCTAGAGACTACTTCGAACCAATTTACATATTTGAAGTGAAGATGTGGATATAATATTTGGGAGTTTCATAATAAAGGACTGCTTGTTGATCAATTGGGAATAAACCCCCAATATACTTATAGTAGAAGTGGTCTCTTTGTTATGAAATATCCAATACAAGGACTAATCGCTACAAGTCCTTGGGTTAATTCCCGACAGGATGTGGTAGGAGAGTACCTTTGGTTTGTTTTGTACCTGGACAACTTGTATGGACGAATGTCTCACGTTGCATTTCTAGTTACATCGGTGCTCTCTATGAACGTATCATCTGTTTGACGGCAAAGAATGCAACTTCTCTTACCTTAACATCCTTTCCTGAGACGTACGAGCTTAGGAGTTACACGTTTGTAGAAATCAGTTGTGTGACCACGAAATGGCAGTATGGAATTCAAAGGAAGATGATGTGCTATATGAAAGGTAATCATTACCTCGGGCCTCACACTTAGAAATGGACGAAACAGGGTAGATGCAGCAAGGCTATGTGATTCGCAACCATTAGGGTATGACCATCCCCTTCTAGATATATTTCTACCCGCTATATCATTCGTGTTTATATTATTATGGTATATGCTAAGAGACGTCTCGAATAGGTCAGTAACAACCGAGGTGATGACATATTCAGTACTATCTAGGAAGAGGTATGTTGGTCTTGTGTTCGTAGAGGACCATCAGTTGGGCCTCTGTATATTCCTCTAGAGATGTACAGCCGGAAGGTAGTCCCTTCACCTGGTTATTTGTATGAAAATCCATTCTCCAATAAGTGCCTGCTATTTTATTTGTGAAACCTGCATTTGTGGTTAATATGCTAGAATTTAATAATGTAACAATTTCGGCTCAGATTGATAAGTTTACTTGCAAATATTTTCAAAGATATGTCATTAAAAATAATTTCAAGTATTTTTACATAAGAATGTTTTAGTTATAATTAAGTAAAATTCCGTTCTATGTTTATGTGCGGCGTGGTCTTATGGGATACCTTTTTGTCTTCAAACAACGTATTTTGAGCTCTCATACCAGTCCCATGACTGACCCGGAGTTTATTATGTGTTCTCTTTAAACTCTGGATGCCCTATTTTTTCGAGCAGCCAAGTAGTCGAGATTTTTTTTGGAATATTTTAGGGAAGAGCATGCTGGAAGAGGTTTTTTAGAGCATGGAGCTGGAGCACCCAGTGTGGATGTCTATGTCTATTTATTTTTATATTTTTCCACTGTGTCAAAGTTAGTAAATACCGGCAAGTTTAAGAGTAGGCATTTATAACTGTTCCTGCCTAGGTTAGTTCATACAAAAGCTTTGATGTACCCTAGTGAGGGTGGTTGTATGTACTATCTATCTACTTTAACGTAATGTGAGAATTTGAGTTTCTATCTTTTAGTTTAATTTACCCTTGAAAATATGCCTCCCCAGCACTTGGATTTATGGCATGTGAATACCGTGGATGTACTAGTGTCGATTTTCGAGAGTCGAGGAGACGGGTCTTCACAAGATGTGTATTTATAGACAAAAGAAAGTAGAAAAATCACAAACTAACCTTAGATTAAAATATCCTAACATGTCATTATTTTAATCAGTTACATTACCACCTTCCTCCCCTCATATGTTAGAACCCCCCATCTCTAGTCACATCCTCTAGGTCATGTGGATAAGGATGATAAGGCTAAGATACGACAAGAGATAACAGGTTTGTACTTTGTATATATATAGGTGTATATGTATATATATGTCATTTTTTAAAGCCATGACTTATCACATCGCTATCTAAACGTATTTAACATAGAATAGTCTATAATTAAGTGTATTAGTGTATTGTTGATTATCTCTTATTTATGTGTACATACCATGCATAAAGGCAACGTTCCCGACAACTTTTCGGAGTTGAAAAGTCGGAATTTCAAAAAACGTTCTTCGGTCACATTTTCTATTTTTCTACGAACTATCTATTTTGGTAAAAAAATTAAAAACTATTTTACCATCATTAATAAATAATTAAAATACGTTTATTTGTAAATAGAAACCCATTTATTTAATGTTTAAACTTAACTTGAATTTTCAAAGAAATATACAAAACCGATGATATCAACTGTCGATGTCATAAATACATTTTATTTTCAATGAATAAAATAATTTATTTTATTTCATAATCTTAATTGGATACATATATTAGTGTATGAAACCAGAACCACGCACGATCTTTTTTGTTTAAAAGCAATTTTAGTGATAAAAGATTTCCGGCTATTTTATCGATATTTTATCTAGGACGATATTTACAGATTATCAATATTTTACCTTAGTAATTTGTCCATAAATACTTTTCCCAAACAAAGTAAATATTATCATTTATCACTTAAAACATGATTATTTCTTACTTTTAAACCCAGGAAAATAAGCACAGGGAAGAAGTTGCAAAAAACTTTAGTCTCAGGGACAACAAATTTGTTTTTTAGTCTGAAGGGAACTTGATAGTGTAATCAGAAAATTATAGTTGCAACTATGTTCCTGTGATTTACACAAAAAATCGTCTTTCTGCCTAAAAGGCAAATTTTTTATCCTTGAAACTAAATTTTCCTCTAACTTTTTCCCTGAGCCAAAAAACACCTAAACCCATATTTAAATATTTTAAATAAATATAATTTATCCAAGTGATAAATTTGTGGGTCATTACATTCTTCCCCTCTAAAAGTATTTCATCCCCTAAATTATACGACAACCCTATTCCCAGAAATACTCAAAACTATTCATCAATCCATATGATTATATAGATCATTCCTATGTAAAATCTGATTTGATCACTCACTCGAATACATAACTTCATTTCCGAACTGGTATCACTCACTTGACTTTTTAGTGTGGACTTTGATCAGGCTTCTTAATTAGAAACCTCTGTTCTCCTTGCATAGCCCTAAACTATGGCAGACAATCTTTGGTTCCACATAAGAACCCTCATCAACGCTCACCTTCAAAAATCAGGTAATAAATCCCTACTCTGAATGGTGTGAAACACCTTTAGTCATGTACTCGAATCTTAGATCGAGAACTATGTTAAAAGGAGAAATGATCTACGTACAACCTACATACTAATCCCATTGGTTCCTACTTCCCAAGACTATAATTACCCTTTTTAAAAAATCACTATTTTGCAGAAGACATTACATAAGTTTATTTATATTCTATAACTCAAATTAACTTTAATATGACACTCTTCTATATCCAAAAGAGTATATACAATTTCAAATCTCAAATTGGTTTTACTGAACCTAGGATGTCCAACAAATTTAAAGCTTTATTTATTAACCTACACTTAATCAAGACATCTCTTTATTTTGAAAACTCTATTCTTTTGAGGAATTCGAGAAAACAATATTTGGTTTTTATTTCAAACAACCTTTCGTAATTTTACTTTATATCTAACCCTTTTGAAAACATAATATATAGCCCAAGTAACACTAAAATAATATCAAGGAACCAGGCGTTACCAAATAGTATTATATATCCCTTTTACTAATTAGGAAAATACTCAAGAGAAGTGTTTACCATCTGAACACATCTCTTACCCATTTTTATTCATTTCAAGATACTCAAACTAGTTAATCATAAAAATTATTTCTTTCTTCACAAATTCCCTTTTGAAACAATATTATTTATAGATAAATAGTTCTTTTAATAAAATCATCAACTAGCTTTGGATTCATTCGGATTCGAACATGTTTCGATTGTACAATGACAAAGAGGGTAATTTACTAAGTGCACTATCATATCTGCCTAAGCAAACACTCAGTTTTCATTTAGAAGATTGGTCTAATTATTACAAAAAAGATCAAAAATCCTTCTCTAATTATCCAAAAAAAACCTCACTTTCAAATCCATTTTAAAATATTTATATCTTAAAATCTCTTTAAGTACAATTACTACAAATTTTCCAAAATCATTTAAATTTTATCAAAGCCACCAAGATTTAATATTCTCACAATCCTTTTCATTTTTATAAGGCCATCAACAAATTTTCTTTTAACTAAACACATTCTATTCTAAATCCAATTTTGACCCTACATCTCATTGTTAACTATATAAACTTTTGAAAATCATTCCTAAAATATGTCTGAGGTAAAATAATTTCATTTACCAATTTTAAAACAATATTATGTCAATTGGACTTATTTAAGTATTTAGAAAATCCCATCGATAACATTAGCCAAACGCATCAACCAGAATTCTTAAGCCACTCAAAAGATCAAACAACACAATATAAAACATTTTTACTCATTAACAAATATGCACTCATATTTATAATACACTCAGGCTCATTCTAGGGTCTCACTTACCCAATTCCAAAAGTGTTTACCTCACCAGGGTCAAGGTTCTCGCTTAACCATTAGCTCCGATACCAAACGTAATGAACCGGATTTTCTACCCTCGAAAATTGACACTGATACGTTCATTGTATCACATGCCAAACATTTAAGTGCCGGAAATACCGATTTGTTAGGGTGAAAGAAGAAGGTAGGAGATAGAAGAAAACTAAACAACATTGAATCTCACAATGCAGCAATAACATATAATACAACAATGATCTTTACAAAAAGGAAATATCTTTAATCATATATACAACATCAAAGTACACTAGACTTATCCTAAGCTTATACAACTATAAAACTATCCTCATATTAACAAACTTACAGACTCTATAATATAGTGGAAGTAAAAATATGTGAATACGTCTTGCCTATCTAACTCCTTTCCAGCTCCAAAGTACCTAGCTAAACCTGGGAAAAACATACTCAGTCTGACCCGAGCATTGCATGGAATAATGCCCAGGTCAGTCTGGTAAACAAAAAGGAGTAAAACTTGATAACATGTAACAACCAAACTGATTTCTACATTTGAAAACTTTTCAAACAAATGGTATCTTATAAGACCACACTGCAGATAACAACGGATGGGTTTTGATCTTACGATAACCAAAACATTTATATCAAAATCCAATGATATTATCATAGTGTTTATGTTTAAACTAAATAGATAAAGTAACTGAAATGCTTGCATCTCGCATTCCAACATACTGTGCTCTACAATCGAAAACATAAGGAACATATTAGAGATTGGACTCCAACTAATGACTAGGCTACTAGGGTACCGTCCACCATAATACACCTCTAGAAAAATGTACTGAGGTTGTACCTAACGACCCTTAACAACACAGGACCGACCTACCCCTTGCTAGATAGTACCGAATATATCATCACCCCGGTTACTTTGCAACCTTTAACCGAGCGCTCTCACGTACACGAATTAATCAGTGATTGTGTCTATATCTAGAAGGGTGATGATATACCCTAATGGGTGCGACCCACATATCCCTGCTGCATATCCCCTGTTTTAATCATTCTCGGCTGATGAGGCTTAAGGCTATGTTTTACCTTTATGAATAGAAATCCATCTTGGAATGCGAACACTGCTCTCTAGGCGTCAATGCAATGCTAGCATTCATCCATACAATTTTGTTCTGGGTCTAAACGAAACCGAAGGCACTAACTCTACTACATCCATTTTGGAATCACCCTCAAGATTAGTAGCAGTAGCCCTTGCACTTCAAAGAGCACCATCTTTAATCATTATCAAGATGTCTTCTACTAGAATGCTCACGCGGGTTTGGAGTCATTTTTTGATATACAAATCTTATTCCAATCTCTCCATACCAACAATCGATAATTTTTGGTTGACTCATTCCCGGTTCTTTTGGAAGTAAGTATTCGAGTCCTTGTCGAAAACTCGAATTTTATATTCATACTTCCTGATTCAAATTAGGCCAAATTTGATTGTAGGTTATTTAACAATCAAATAACAACAACAAAATCTATAGATTTAATTACCCAAAGCAATCACTAAGTCTCTAAACCATTTCATTTATAAATGTCTTTTCCAAAACATTTATCAACATTCATATAGTTATCTCCTTTACATAAGTATATTCACAAAACATTTATAAGATTCCCCATTTCCAAATCTCTTAAACGGATTTAACTACATTATTTAAATTGGTGAAAAGGATAGCTATAAGCACCGTTCCTTCAGTGTTATGTGTGTAACGGATGTTACATACCATCATTTTTTAAAAGGTCAACCTCGAGAAACCCATACCTCGAATTCCTTTTGTAATTATCTTCAATAAATCCTTTTATAAATTTCCCTTATCCATGAAATCCTTTTCGCTTTAGCCCAGACCCCTTTATAAATCATTTATCAACATCCATACTCATTTATGAGACGCTTTATAAATATTCAAACCCGATTATATAAACTTCTTTATAAACATTCAAACCTTGTATTAAACTTCCCTATATAGACATGCAAACCCATTTATATAATCTTTTTATAAACATTCAAAACTATTTCTAAAACTCCTTTTATGAATACCCAAAAATATTCATAAACTTCTTTATATAATATTCAGAACAATTGTCAAATCATTCTTCAAATATCTTATTCAAAATAGAATAACCATGAAGACCATTTTAAAAGAAAATTAAATATTAACTTTCCAAAACCAAATGGAGGCTTAATGACTACAATGGATCATTAAATTTAGGTTTTCCGATCCAAGTTATATCATGGATATTGCCTAACATCAAATGTGTAAGGGATTCACACATAACATACAATCAATCATAGGTAGATGTCCATGTTACAAATATTGATACATCCATTATCGGGTGTAATTTTTTTACATATAGAGGTATATTCCATGTGCTTAAGTTATCATGACCGACTTATTGAAGTTAACTTCATCGTGTCTATCACGTTACCGATATTCGGCATTTGTGCTAATCACAAGTCACTTACTTCCCATAAAATGTGTCAACGTTTTAGAATCACCACTTTAATTCATTTGGCTACTGAATGGTCCATACGAGAGATCCTTCAATTTAAAACCAATTAATCCGATAAAGAAAATTGTTTTGAAGTATAACCGATTGGGTTTAAAACAACCTTTGAAAAGATTAAAGTATATTTAGTTGGCTTAATCCTAATTATATCTTAATTAATCATAATTAAATCAATATTAAATCATAACTAAACTTTAATTAACTTAATGAACTTACGTAAGTCCAAATTAACTTCTTAATGTATCGTAGTTAAAGTTTAAAAGTTCATTATTAATTAAACCCTGATTAATTAAAAATTAATTTAATAATCACTTAATTAAATAATAATTAATTAACCTACTTAACTTCATTAAATAATAATTAATCATTTAATTACTTCTTATCTTTATTAATCACTAATTAATCATTAACCTTCGTTAGGTGTTACTTAACCCTAATCACTTACTTAATTACTAATTAACTACTAATTACCTTTATTTATTTATTAAATAAGTTATTTAATAATATAAACTTAACCTCTTTTTATATTACTAATTAAGTTTGGAAAATTTTTACAAAACAATTCCAAAATGAATAACTTAAAGATGGAAATTGTGATTTTTTTTGTCGAGCTGCATCCATAGCGACTATCGTTATGAGCGTAGTTCGCTCTATCTTATTTTAAGTGAAATACTTCACTTAAATTCTTGCCCCTTCATGTTTTGAAATAATGTGTAGAAATTTTACAAAATTTTAAACTAAGATGAAACTTGAAACCATTTTCAAACTTTGAAGCTAGAAATCAGTTTTGATTTCAAATCGGATCTCACGTCCATCACAACACACAAAAATGTTAACTTTGTTTCAACTCAGCATGCTTGATTCTTAAATCACAACCATAAATCCATACTTCCATACTCTTAATATCATAATGAAACACATATATAAACATAAGGTTATATGCTTACTAACTCGACAACATCATATTCAAATCTCAAATTTAATATCAAACATAACATCCATCAAATCACAATCGACCAACATAATAACCATTCAATTTTCTCATCATATTTTCACCACAATAACACATCATAATAAAGTCAAATTTTTTTTCCAAAACAAAGTAGTTTTACTCACTGAAAATATTTGAAACCTGAAATGCCTTAGATGCACCAAAAATCACCCTAAAAATATGTCATCTTCCACTTGATTTTTGGACATATTACTCTCAGATTTTGAAAAAGTTATCAAATGAAAAGTTTTATAAAATTATTTTCTCTAAAATTTGAAAAAATTGAATTAATCAAATTAGATAAATTTGATGTTGATATGATCAAAAGAAAGAGAGCTATTTTCGGACCCGAGTTTTTGAGTTTAAAAGTAGCCTACAAAGAAATGAAATTTGACAAACCTAAGCTTGTAATTAGAAAAAGTGGTAAAAGATTTATGGCTACTATATATGATTTGAAAAGAATGAAATCTTTATTTGGTCTAAAATAGAGAAAGTTATGGCCAAATAAAGTTGAGGACATATGGAGAAGAAAGAGTTTAAAAACAAGTTTGCATCTTTAAAACAATTTAAAACTTTTGATTTTAAAAATACTTAAAACTGACATAAGAAGCCATGAAATTATGAAAAAAGCTTTTGGGAGATGGAAAAGGAGAAGTAAATGAAAATATGGTGAAGGAGATGTGTATTTATAGACAAAAGGAAGTAGGAAAATTACCAAAATAACCTTAGATTAAAATATCCTAACAAGTCATTATTTTGACCAGTCACATCACCACCATCCTCCATCTCATATATCACATCCCATTTCTCTAGTCACATCCTCTAGGTAATGATGGATAAGGATGACAAGGCTAAGATATGATGAGAGATAATGGGTATGTACTTTGTATATATATAAGTATATATGTTTATTTATGTTATTATTTTAAGACCATGACTTGTCACATCACTATCTAAACATATTTAACATAAGATAATCTATAAGTGTATTATTATATTTTTAATTATCTCTTATTTATGTATACATATGGTGCACAAAGGCGAACAATGTTCTCGACAACTTTTCGGTGTTGAAAAGTCGAAATTTCGAAAAACGTTCTTCGATCACATTTTCTATTTTTGTACGAACTATCTTTTGATAAACAAATTTTAAAAACTATTTTACCATCGTTATTAAATAATTAGAATAGGTTTATTTATAAATAAAACCCATTTATTTAATATTTAAACTTAACTTAAATATCCGTAGAAATATATAAAACCGATGATATCAACTGTCAATGTCATAAATACATTTTATTTACAAAAAAGAAAATAATTTCTTTTATTTAATGATCTTGTTTGAATACATACATTAGTGTATGAATATAGAACCATGAACGGTCCTTATTTTTAGAAGTAGTTTTATTGATAAAACGATTTTTGGCTATTTTATCGATATTTTACCTAGGACGATATTTATAAATTATCAATATTTTACCTCGGTAATTTGTCCGTAAATATTTTTCCCAAACAAAATAACTATTATTATTTTCCACTTAAAACATGATTATTTCTTACTTTTAAACGTATATCTATATATCTTGAAAATAGATATAATTTATCCAGGTGATAAATTTGCGCGTCGTTACAAAATACTTAAGAATGAATAAGAAACATGGTATATATTCCAAAGGTATTTTCAAATAGAAAATTGTTTTCTATAAGATTTATTTTTTTGAACTTAAGATATTTGATCTAAAAATTCTCAACTATAAACTAGTAATAGTAAATGAAATAAATAGCATACAATCAATGTTGAATGGAGCTTTGTTTTTCATATGGTATTATAGCATGGTGGAAATTGTGGGAGCACGCCATATAACACTTATTTGTTGCATCAAATTATGAAAATTATTTTCGTAAAATGTACCAAACATTATTTGTGAAATAATAATTATTTTTCCGCATTGACTGAAAAATAAACGTAGTTTTGTTTCAATATGAATATTATGAATATTTATTAGAAAGTAAAACTATAGTACCGATGCTTGTGATGAAGTATCTACTTTTATTTGCAATTATTTTGAAATTATGTAAAAAGCCATAGTTTTAAGAAATAATTTTGATTATATGATTACGAATCATATGGTACTTGTAAATTATATATTATATAATTAAGGGCAAAACATCCATTTAGTTGGAGCATAATAAGGGTTAATGAACTCTGCGGTTTGATACCTATAGATGTATGCAGTCGAAAGTTTATTAATTCCAAAATGCTTGCACGTACTTTGTTCTATTCATCGATGAATTGTCACAAACATAAACATGTATATATGATACACATGTGGTATGTTAATGATGAGTTTATATAATGTAAAACAGAAATAAATAAAATAATATGCGATAGAAAACAAAAATAAATCGATTTTATCAAACATGTGAGTATATCGGAAAGAGTTCCGAACGTACCTACAATTGAATAGGAATTCAGTCACAAAAGTCACTCCTTCATATGATACATAATGATGTATCGATAAGGTGTAATCGAATTTTAGTGGACAAAGTATAATTAATTGTAAGTGAAGTTGAGTTAACTTCTTTTTATAAGGTCGTGTACATGAGGGTCGTACACAAGGTTAAAATTAGTTTCATCTAAAGAACAACTTACAAAATCATACAAGATAAATATTTGTAAGAAACTCCAACATATCTTTGGTTAAGAAGTTGACAGGTCGTATGAGTCAAAAGGCTACACGTAAAAATTGTTCATATTAGATCTTGCATGAACTATAATTGGGTTGAGTGAAAGCATTTGAAGTGAAATACAATACAAGAGAGGATTCATCTTCTCATTTTTATGAGCTCAGTATCACGGTCAACTAAAGTCAATTCAAAGTCAAAGTCTCTAGCCGGAGCATTTCGGTTAATAATAGTTATTATTATTGAACCAAGGACTTTACGTTTGGACTATAGAGTTAAACTTGGATATTGACCATTACCAAATGCCATAACTCCAAAGTGATATAGTTTTGATGAAAATAATTGATGTAAATAATATCTCAATCGGGTAACAGTTAATAAAGTAAATTGGATTTTACCAAACAAAGTAGGCTATAAATTTGACCAAAATTTCACAACACCTGCTAAGTGATGTGTGAACGTTAATATTTGAATAGTTCGATATTAATCGTTGGCCAAATTTACACCTAATGGGTCACAACCTAAACGTTGAATACTTCTTTTACCAAACGATTTAATTAATTTATAATTGTTATAAACTAATACTATTAATTAATATCTATGAAATATTAATTATAATATTTTATTTTGATTTGACGAATAAATATAATTAAATATATTTATAATAGTTATAAATGTATTAATCGCTAAACGATATAGATTCCGTTAAAATTGGATTTAACCGTGAAGTATGTTTTTCAGGCTTTAAATGGGTTTGAAGCCCATACAGGGGCTTGTTTGTTCGGCCAAGATGGAGCGACATAGGGGGCAACCATGTAATGGTTGGATGGGCTAAGGTTTGGATGGATAAGATATAAAGAATTAGTAAGGGGTCAAAAGGATCTATATCCTAACATGTCTCAGATCTCTTATTTATATAGGCATCTCAACCCACACTTATTGGACTTCTTTTGAGGCCTCCTTATCCCCTACCTCTGGTCGAAATCTAGTTCTTCCCATATCTCTATTTCCAAAGTCAAATCAAAGTATTACATATCTTATTCTATAGTTGGTGGTCATCGGTTTGGGGACTAGCACTTCAATAGATTAGAAACTTGTTCTAGGAGTAGATCTCAATGTTTAAAGATGTTCTCACATGCATTGGATATAAGGTACATCTATAATTGTAACGATCCGCATATGTATCACTTTGATAAATTTGATTTTGTTTTTATAATATTCAAATAAAAGGTTAATAACACAAATAATATTATTTTGAGTAATAATAAACAATAATAATCTTGTTTTTAGCAACGAATAATAGCGGTAATCCTATTTTGAACGGATATTTACAAAAATACATTCCTCGGATTTAAATCGATAATTTAGCTGAAAATCATTTTATCGATAAATGGCTCTATATTATCCAAAGTCGCGAACGGGACTAGATACATACACTCAGTTCTATATTTAAATAAAAATATGCAATAAAATATTTTATTTCATTTTGGAAATAAAATGTATTTATAACATCATTAGTAATGTCATTTTAATTAATAATTAATTAATCATTTTAAAATGAGATTAAATGATTTAATAATTATTATAATTATCCAGATAATTGTTTTAAACTGGTAGTAGTTCATTTATAATAGTAATAAAGTGATAATAAATCATTTACAATAGTTTTATAAAGATATATAATTGATTTGAAAATATAAGAAAAGTCGTCATCGGTTTATCCATATAATACCACTTTTAGTAAACAATCATTTAATTTTGCTTTATATGGTTTTATAATTAAAATGAGATCATTTAAATTCATGAATAATAATAAGAAAATAGTTTTCAAAGTTTATTTACGAATATATATACATTAACTAATCAACGAAAATATGACTGAAGATTGAAATCCGAATTCGTAACGGTTGGACGTATATAAATTATACAAAATTGTTCAAATGACTTGTACACATTGGCGACATGCACATACACACATTATCATTTACATATGCACATGATAAGTGTAGAAAGTAACTATACATTTACATAATGGTAAAATAATAAAATATCTGAAGTAATAATTACTCTAAAAAACGAACATCAAATCAATCTTGCACCATATCACAATCACCTCCATCATGATCACCACCATAACGTACACCTCATCACCACATGGAGAGCTGCCGTGCACCATAAGGTGGAGAGAGGGAGGTGTTTTCTTCGATAGGTAAGGGTATGGTGGTTGTAACGACCCGCCTTTTTGGACAGTTTAAAACTGACGATCCAATACACATGCCGATTCCAAACCATTCAAAAGGGCAGATGGCCATTGTGGTAAATAAGAAAAGAAAAGAAAGGGAAATAAAGGAAATGAAACAACACAGAATCTTGCAGCGGAACGATAAAATATAATAGTCAAATAAACAGTTCATGAAGCTGTTTACAATACTTTGATCATTATTTATACAACATTTATCAGAGTTATACATATACAACATAACAAATAAAATAATGCAGCAGACAACATGATGAAAAGATAATAAGAGTAATAGTATACCAAATCTTCATCTTCGTCCTCCAGAATAGATCTTCAATAAGCTGAAAAACTCAGGTCTGACCCGAGCGTAATGAAAAGACAAAACACTCGAGTCAGGACTAAAATATCCTCATGTAAGTTAAATCAATCGTAAATAAATATGAGTGTAACGGCGTCAGAGATGTTTACGGGGTTTGACATCTCATATCCAGTGTCAACGTGCGTGCAGTAACTCAAGAGATGTTACGGGATTTTCCATCTCTCAAGGATCCGTTAAACTATCTACTATGTAGTACAATACGCTATTATAATATGTCTACAGTAAAGTAAAAGTATTAAAATAGCGTTAAGGCGTTACCATAATTCCCCTTAACACATTTTATAATGCCATAGTCTATACAGCACCGTAAACCCACTGTAAACTGGTGGTTATCAGAGGGTACCCCATGGGTATAACACAAAACAAAACATAGTGATCGCGAATAGGATAATCAGTATGACAAGGTACATGAGGCGATACCAACTAGGATACTAGTAGTTGCGTGATCCAGACTGATGTTGAGCATAGCCAGCAGCTACCTCAGCACCGCGAAACAACACTCACAAATCGAGGGGTGCACCCAAATCGAATCACAAAAGGTAATAGATATGGTATTGAAGAAGTGTGTCCGCTAGAGATGGCGAACCTCAATGGCCCGGCGCGGCTCCTGTTTTAGTCATGTCAGGGGTCATCCAATATCGTTCTCTTTCCTCAGTCAACGCGTTCACCAAACCATCCACTTCATTCTAGATCAACACTCCGCGTATAATAGTTATTAAAGTGGTTTTCGGTATCGGCAGAGAGTATGTCCATATCCGATCCCGGTCTCTTTAATAACAACGTATTATTACACCGGTGGCTCTTTTACATTTCAATCGATTCATAATTGACATCAAAATATCATATTCGTTTCAAAAATCAAATCCATTCCAAATATCATCATAGCTATTCAAAATGTAAGATTCCGTTTCAAAAATCATTTTTCGCCTCAATATCTCATTTCGATTTCAAAATCATTTCAAATTTCAATTTTAGGTTGCAACTTCGTTTAACCCAATTCGTATTTACATTCAAGATTTAAACATAAACATTTCACCTTATTGACCAGCTTGAAATTTTAGAAAATAGTTTTAAGTAGTTTAAAAGTAGTTTAAATAATTAAAATACTTAAAATCTTAAAATGGATTTAAAATAGATAAATTAGTTTAAAATAATTTAAATTGGGTTAAGTAGATTTAAAATAGATTAAAATAAGTTAACATGGTTTAAGATGGGTTAAAATAATTTAATATAGTTAATATAGGTTAAAATAGTTTAAGAATTTAAAGATGGTTTATATAACAGAGTAATTTGGAAAACAAAATGAAACAGCTTCAAAACCAAACCATTTCAATTATAACTTCCCAATTCAAATTAATTTCAATTTCCATTCTATGATTCAATTTCGATTTCAATTCAAATCAATGTCAGCTTTGACTTTAAATTAATTCAATTTTACATTCACTTTCAATTAATTCAATTTCAATTTATATCGATTTGGAGCTTGATTTTTCAAAAATATCAATTTATAACACTTAACAAAATTATCCTTCAATATTCAAATTTAAATCCAAAATTCAAATATGATTCAATTTCAAGCTCAATTTCAAAATATCATTTTATATCACCTTTACTTTGTAATACTCAAAGCTCGAAATAATGTTCAATCTTTTAAACAAATAAATTTTCGAAATTCAATCATATCCCGATTTGTAATTTCAAAGTCTCAACTTAAATTAATTAACAATTTCTTTTAACCAAAATGTATTTCAACATTCCAAACTCAATTTTTCGATAAAATCGATTTCTATAAATTGATTTTATTTATAACTTTTAAATCAAAACATTTTAAATAAATTTTAAATCAACTATTTTAAAAATTATTAATTTAACCAATCCGGTGTCCGTATATACTTTTCTATCCTATAACCAAGTGATTATTTATTTCAATTAAATGTTAGGGATGAATATATATATATCACTTAAACTAAATCACAGTGTCATATGCACGCATAACAGGATATATATAAGCAAATAAACATCCAAACATTTAAATATCAACCAATAGCATCCATTGAAATACATCATCCAATAGACAATACAATTCACGGCAATTTCATAGTTATCAATGTCAGGTAATTTGATCGTAATTCAATTTAATTTCAATTTGACTGTCAATTTAATTTTCAACGGTGAGTTCAAATGACAATCTATATGATAATTAAATTTTATCAAACTGCGAAAAATAAAAATCATAACACTTCATAATGTCAAATTTAACTAGCATAAAGATATTCAGTACGTTGTGAGCGTTAGAAAACACTCACTTTGATTTTCCTATTTTTAAATCAAATCGAACGACGTTCGGTTTAACCTAAAATTTGAATGAGCTCCAAACATTTCCGAATCTGCACTGCAGCGTAGCTCTCGTCTCTGCGATTCCGGTGCTTCTTGTTTCGTCAGATTCCGACCTCGTATGGATAAGGTATGAGGTTTTAAAATTCGAACGATTTTAAATATAAATATATTTACATTTCTATTATCTTTATAAACAAAAAAAAATATACCATCCTCCATTCGTTTTGAAATGTGAAATCACCGCCGCTCCCTGCTCTTCTTCTTACGCGTCCTCCTAGGGTACAGAGCCCATTCGAACGCAACCAACATCCCATCGCCGCCCTACCTCCGATCCACTTTAGCTCGATCGAACGAGACCACGCCGTAGCCCACTGCGCCTCCTACCTTCGACTCAAGTGCTGACCAACCCGCCGCCATCATCTGCGAGCAAAAGAAGAAAATGCGCGCGCCGTTCAATGCCAGATTCTGTCGAATCTAGGCCATCATTGATGATCTCCACCGTTCATCTAGTTGAGCTCGACGAGCTCTACGACTTCCGTGTAGAAAGTTTTCACCCATTGTCGAAGGATAGGGAAAAGAGTGAGGGGGAAGTCTGCTCATTTTCGGCCATCGAAACATAAAGGAGGCTGCCACGAATAATAGACTAGGGTTTCTGAAGGATGCGTGTATATATAAACGTATATATATTATTTTATTATTATTTATCGACTTTTTCAGACGAACTCCAAACGAAGCGTGCCGCCAGACGTTTATAATGTTTTACCCACATTCCGAACACAATGGAACGCGTTTTAGGGCCTAATTCGATCGTATGTACAAGTTACGGAAATAAATGATCAATTTTAAATTAAACCGATTAAATTAATTTCTAAGCGTTTTGAGCTGCCACGGTCAAACGACAACTCCGATTGCTACGGAAATTGAAACCTGATATTAATAAACTATCACGGATCTACTGGAACTAGTTTCATCGAATTCCGAGACTGTGCCCCGGAAGGCAATTTTAACTCGTCGATTAAATCAACGACTTTTCAAAATTTACAGAATTGCTTAAAATTCCAATTTTAAAATCTTATTAACTCTATTATAATCCAAATATAACTTATATTCACTTTGAAAACCAATTTGAATCATATTAAATCGAATTTCAGTTATTCACTCTATTTTCATATATTAAATTTCAATATCAAATTAATCATATCAAATTCGGAATTTAATTATTCGAACATTTGTAATATTAAATTTAAACAAATTTGATTATTCTTAAATCACTATCTTTTGAAATATTCAAAACGAACTTATATAATTTAACAAATTCAAATTATAGAACAACCATTTCCATTAAAACAATTATTCAATTCCCGTTATTCAATTATTCAATAAATTCCAAATATTAAATTTAAACAATTTAATTGTTCAATATTTGACGGATTTCAATATTGGATTTTTAAATAAAATTTCATTATCAATCGATTACTTTATTACCTCAAATGAATTCCACATTATTATTTAACTACAATTAGAGATAATGCACTCAACTAATATATAAACTTTCATTTCAATTGCAATTGGTTCACAAATTCAATTCGACTAACTAAATGAATAGGTAACTTAAATAATTATCACCGTTAACTTTTAATTACACTTATAAGTTTATTATTTACAACAAGTGTCACAATTACCTATACAATACAAATTCATTCAATTACCGTTGACTACATATTCTTTCAATTGATTTGGGATTTCATTCAATTCATAAATAATTAACTTAGATAAAATTTGTTGCATTTCATTCTAGTTATTATTACCATACATAAATTACAAATTTTTAATTATTCCAACATTAAACCATGAAATCTTATTAAATTAACATTTTTAATTATCGAAATTTTACGGGTCGTTACATGGTAATTTCACTTCGAAGATATTTTCTCATTTTTTTCCTATAAATACCACCCCTCCTTCTCACTTATTCTTTACATTCTTCTTCTTCTTCTTCATTCTTGAGCTTTCTTATGCTCTTTAATGGCTTCCATGGAAGTTTCTCTTCTTTCTCAAAACTTGAGAAAAGGCAGTAGGGTTAAAAATAGTTGAAGTGTTTAAGCACTAATCCACTGATTACTCTCTAACTTTTTCAAAAGTTTACCAAATCTTTTCTAATCTCTTCTAAACTCTAGTATTAAGCCTAAGTCATAATGGAAAGCATGATTAGCAAGTGGAAGGAGGCATGGCCATGAGCTTTGGGTGTTTAGAGAATGTTTAGTGAAGCGTTGATTTGTTTGAATGTTGGTAGGAAGTACCGGTTTGGATTATGGTGAGAAACTATATATTTATGTATTTTTATATATAATATATTGGATGATATAATATGGTTTGCTATGTTTTATTGTGATGATTGTTAATCATGTTTGGTTACTTGTTTATCAAGTAATGATTGTTTAATATGGTTGTTTTAACAAGCCACGTTAAAAACATGTCGATATTACACATGGAAATCACTTTTCGAATCAAGTTATAAAAGTAATATGAAATCTTTAAATCCTTTGAAAATGATTCGAAATGTTTTATAAATGTTTTATAATCATTTAAACTTGTCTCGACAAGATTTAAATGAAAATTGATAATCAAGTCAAAACAAGGCGAGTCGCATAACGATAGTCCGCGTTTCGCGCCGTAAATTTTAAGTAAATATATAAAGTGGAATATAGATCAGAATTCTTTGTAATAAAATTTTCCAAACTATTATATCCATAGTTTTCAAATAAAGGAAAAAGATTGAAATTTTAATAAGTAGATTTCGAAATATAGTCGCGGTTTTGCAGTTCGGAATTCAAAAAAGGATTTCCTAAAATTTAATATTGTTAAATGTTTTAAAAATATGGAAAAGTCTTTATAAATCTTTAAAATGTTTTAAAAGAGATTTGAGTCAAACAAACAAAATGCCCGAGGCACCTGTGCGGGTTGGAATCATAGGCCATGTCATTTGCTCAAAGAGAGGTAGAGGTCGACCAAAGTTGACATGACAGGAGTTGTTAAAAGGGACTCGAAGGGTTGGAATATCGCCAAAGAGCTGGTAATGGATAGGAGCGCGTGGAAGTTAGCGATCCACGTACCATAACCTTGAGCTATGAGTCTTATTAGTGTTAGATTATAGGATTAGGGAAAAAGAGCTCAAGACGCAGCGTTTGGTCTTTGATCAATGTTACTATCAGCACCATTATTACTATTTGTACTCTTATCATCATTTTTATTTTTCTTATTTTATGGTATTTATTTATTTATTTATCTGTTGTTATTTTTTTTCATACATATGTATTTCTATCTTTATTTTACTTAGTTACTATTATTATTAATTTACCTATTTGACTTAATTTTATCATTGCTATTGTTATTGTTATAACCTTTAAATTACTTTTGTCATTTAGTTTCGGGTTCCATCTCTAGCCGACCCCAACTTGTTTGGGAATAATGGCTCTGTTGTTGTTGTTGATGGAAAATTCATTTTGATCAATATAATTTTAAAAACACTATCCGCAACACTATTTGTAGCGATTTTCAATAATTTTTAAATCAAACTTTAAACTTAACGTTTTTTCCTAAATATTTTTGAATGAATAATTAAGTGTTTTAAAGATCACTTGAAGATTTAATGATTTATTTAAAAGGAATTAAACAAAAGAATTAAAGAAAACTATTATAAGCAATTGTTTGAATCTTGGCTCTAATAAGCCAACGAGTACACCTGATTTTTCTGTTCGTGAGATCTAGTTTAGGTTCTTAAACTAAGGAGATATTTAGGAGCAACCAGTGCCTTGGCTCACATGGCCTCACCTAGGCGAGGGATAGATAATGTCAAAATGTTGACAAGGAGTTAAGTATAAAAGATTAAATTTTCCAAATTTAAATTATTTGGATTTACCATCTTAGATAATATGGTTTCAACTTATTGAAAAGTTATGTTTCAAAAATAAGAAATCTTGGTAAGGATTTAAGAAAAATAATATGGAATTATTTAATTAAACAATTCCATAATTAAACCAAAGAATTTAATAAAAATAGCTTTAGTGATTCCGTATATCCCATCAAGAATGTTTTAAAGATATATATCTCTTGAAGATATTTTTCCAATAAAAAGAAATGAATAAATGAAATAATATCGCCTATTTATAAAACATCTTTTTATTGATAATTGGTTTGAAGGATCCGACTAGGTAATTCCTATCCGGAAACCACTTTGAACCAATTTACGTTTTGAAAGTGAAGAAAATATATATATTGAAGACATAGATTTTGAAGGCGAGGATTTTCATAACGGAAGGATCGCTTGTTGATAATATTCAGATTTGCTCCCGAGATAAATAAATATCAGTGGTCCCTTCGTTCTGGGATCTTTGTAAGCAAGGATTAACTCACTACTAATCCTAGGGCTAATGCCTGACATGATGTGGTAGGAGAGTGCCTTCGGTTTGTCCTGTCCTTAGACAACTGATATGGATGAATGTTTGACGTTGCATTCTAGATCATATTGATTGATCTCCATGAACATATCATCTATTTGGCTGTGACGACCCGGAATTTCTAACAATTTAAATTTGAACAGTTAATTGATTCTAAAATATTTAAGAGTTAATTTTAACTTGAATTCCAAATATTAATATTTACTTGATAATTAAATCATCGAATTATATAGTTCAAATGTTGAATTTAATAATTGAAATTGGGTAAATTGTTGAATCTAAGATTCTAAGCCTGTTTAAAATAATATGGAGGCTTATAAAATTTATAATGATGATACTGAAGATAATAGAATGGTTGAAATCCAATTTAAAGGTAATTTGTTCAATTTTAAAAATATATCGTTTAAATTGAATTTAAAAATAGCCTTCCGAGGCACAGTCTCGAAACTCGACGAAACTAGTTCCATTGGATCCGTAATAGTTAGTTATTATCAGATTTCAATTTTCATAGCCATTGGAGTTGTCATTTGACCCTGGAAGCTCGAAACGCTTAGAACTATTTTAATCGATTTAATTTAAAATTTGATCGTTTACTTCCGTAACTCGCGCATACAATCAAATTAGCCTCCGAAACACGTTCCATTATGTTCGGAATACGGGTAAAGCCTTATTATCGCCTTGCGGCATCCCTTAAGAGGAGTTCAGAATTTTAAATGACAAATAAACGAGACGTTTTGAAGGTTTTATAATATAATATATTTTATTGTCAACACGCCAAGATATTTTTGTTAACATCAAGTGTACTCGTGAAGCTTCCCTATAATCAATATTTTATTCCCGTCTTCCTCTTTCATCTTTCAACAGAAGCCAAATCGAAAAAATAAAAAGGGGGTCCATGCCGTTCGAAAAGGGAGTTCTTTCGCTTCCTTTATTTCAACTTAAAAAAAAAATTGAATCAGGCCCGTGCTCGTTCTTCCTCGTCAAGGGCCGAAGTCGATTCGTCCTTAATCCCAATCAAAATCGATTCGCTTCTAAACGAGTTGGTCGCAGCTACCTTTTCAAACTCGAAGCCGATCTTTAGGGTTTCATCACGAATTCGATTCACGATCGAATAGCTTTGAGGTAGACAAGGGTTCGCGAGGCAGGGTGTGAGCAATTGGGGAAGTTGCGAGTGAAGGCTGTGACCGAAGGGTAGAATTGCGATGGCTGTGGGCCGAAGCGGGGATAACTCGATTTCGAGCTACGAGAAACCATTCGAGATGGATTCGTAGAGCCGAGGGCAGCTGGCGTTCAGGTTGCATGCTCGATCACGATGGTGATAACGGCAACTTGATAGATCGAAGTCAGGGTGACTCGCGGCTATGGGGTGTCGCAGATGGAGGCATTTGAACTTGAAGGATCGTCGTTCTGTTTTTGGTCGAGGAACTTGTGGATGTCGTCAGCATATTTGTGAGGACTCTCAGGATTTATATCAAATTTAACTAGAATCTGGGAAATTTAGTTTCAAACTTATGAAGACAACAAGTTTAAATTTTAAATCTGCTAGTTATATAAAAAAAAATATGTATAAAATAATAAGATTTAATTACCAGGCTTGATGTAATAATTTATAATTCAGTGAGAGCGTTTAAATTAATTAATCAACTTATCTAAATTTTTTTATAAATCAATAAGGAAGACTAGTTGGAACTAAGGGAGTTAGTTAATTACATCTATCAAAAGGGGATTTAATCGTTCGATATATTCAATATTAACAAAATCATTTAATACTATTCAAGGTCTAACTTCTGATGGAAACAAGCTGGTTTGGGTGGATTGAAAATTAAAAAGAAAACAAAGGGTGAGTAAATCTCACTCTGTTGGGTTTTCCTTTATTTAAATTCAAATAGGTAAAGTTCAATAATGGGTTGAATGATTAAGTAAATTGGATGTACCCTGATGATATTTTGATTTGGATGATTCTCGAGTTAGTTGTGGTTTGACTCGAATATTGGGGTTTAAGTTGTTTAAACTTAACTCATGATGAAGAAACTGTTTTATTTTTAAGTTAATAACAGCTTAGTGAATTGTGATTCATTAAAATGGTAAAGTAATTAAACAAATAATTAATTAATTCAATTAAGTATTAATTTGGGTTAATGAATCTAGTAATTAATGGTTGGACTTAATTGATTAATTAAGTTTAAGTAAATTAGTCAAGTGTAAGTAATTCAAAATAATCGTTGGATGGTTTGGTAATCAAATACTTAACGAAATTAGTAAAATATAATTGGAAATAATTAATTAATTAATGTAATTAAAGATGTAATTAAAGATGTAATTGAAGATCGATTAATTAAGATGAAATAACCAGTAATAAGTGACTTATGGGAAGTTAATTAGTATAAGTAATGGAGGATTAATGTAATTAAATAATTAATTTATTCATGAAGTAATTAAGATTTCTTAATGATATTGGTTGAGACTGATTTATATTATGAAGTTAACTTAAGATAATTATTTGAATGTAATTGAAATTAAATAAAGAGGGTGATTAATCAAGATGAATAGTGAAGGGTTGACCAATTAATTGATTTGGAATTAATTAATATTGAATGAAGGAATCTAAATGAATGTGGTTAGAAATTCAATTAGAATCAATTGAATTAAATTGTATGTGACTAAGCATTGCTTATGGATGACTAAATGGTATTGGGTGTTTTAAATGAGTTGATATCTCTGATATGAAATGTTGTGTTCTCCACTTGGATATCCTTAAATAGGATGGCATGAGACTCGAAGAGACCGGGGTCGGGAATTGGGAAATACCCGAAACCACTTCGAATCTTTATAAATTGCATTGTGGAAGAAATAGACAGGATGAAATGTTTGAATTGAATTGGATTATTTTATCTAAGTTCGGTACTTAGAAATTTATATGTGAAATAAGTGTTGTCCATAGCAACCTGTGAATTAATATAAGTTACCCCGGGTTTATATGAGTTATTTGCTTTTGTATTCCATGTTAGATGGGTTTACTCATGCTGGTTTCCAACCTGACCCGGGTGTTACTTTGGTGTAATGCTCGGGTCAGACCGAGTGTTACAGATTTTCAGGTAGGTACGTTTGGAGCTCAGGAGGCAAGCAGGATGGCAATATCGCTTAGAATATTCCACTGTAATTATATTATTGTAATTCTGTAATAAATTGATTGTATATGACCAGCATTTGAATATATGTGAAACTCTGATGTATTGAAATGTAATCAACAGATATAGTATTCTTTTGTAAGTTATTATTATTTATTATCATATTTTATCCGCTGCGATTGTGAGATGTTTGGTGTTTCTGTTCTTCTTCTTCTTCTATCTCTTTCTTCTTTTTCATAACTATCTGGAATTTTCGGCTTCAAAAATTTCGGGTCGTTACATTTGGTATCAGAGCTGAAAGGTTAAGCGAGAACCTTGGCTCTGGTGGGGATTACTAATTAAATAGAGTCCATAGAACTCTAGAATGAGTTGAGTGTGTGTATATATATATATATATATGAGAGTATAAAAGGGTTTTAAATAATTATATATAAAAGTATATTTTGATATATAAAGCAATATGTTCCTCTAATAAATATTAAGAAGATTGGTTGTTAAATTATTGGAATTAAGTTAAGGAGTAATATAAAATATGACAAAATTGAAACCTTATAACCAAAGTTGAAGAATAAACTTATATAACAAAATGGAATTTGAAATATAGATTGTAAATGTAATTTATAAATTGAAATAAACTTCATAAATAAATGAGATTATAATTTGAAATAAAATTCCAAAGTAATGTTTAAATATGAATTGGATGGATTGGAAATTTGGAATTTTTGGGAAAATTTAAATTTCATTTGGATTTGGAAGTGATTTCCAAAGGTTTTGGGAAAAAAAATAATAGTATTATTTCAAAAATATTTTTGTGTGTGTTGAATTTGAAATCTTGGAGATTTGAAATTAAAAATATTTGGAAATGTTTTTAAAGAGATAAAAGCATTGAACTCTTTCGGTCACTGGAAAATAACGTCGATGATGACTACAGCATTATCGATGTCTATTTTTGAGTTTCTAGAAGAGAAATTGCTACCAAATTGTTTTACATTGGAATTGTTTGTGAACTGGGTTTGGTTTTGAAATTCAAAGGAGTAATTGAATTTGCCAAAGAATTTTGGATATAGTTGAATTCTAAGGTAATATTGAAATTTTGGAAATTTGTTTAAACTCTGGAATCCTAATTAAAATGTTTATGGAATAATAAAAATATATTGGTTAAATAAAATGTAAAATTCCGAGTTAAAAGAAAAATGTGAATGTAATTGACTATTAATAGAAATTGAAAATCTAATTTGTAATTAAAGTTGTACAAGTTTAAAGATCAAACGGAATTTGATTTGGAGTTGGAAGGAAACTGAGAATCAATTCAACTTGAATTTGGGTTAAATCAATTTCAATGGAAATTGAAGATTATTCAATTTGGAATTGGGTCAATTTAAATGGGAGTGGAAATTTAAATTGAAATATTGGGGAAGTGAACAGTTTTGAATCTAGACTATTTTCAATATAAATTGTCTTAATATAAACTTATTTTTTCTAAGTTATTAAATATATACAACCCTTCTTTCTTAAAGCCAAATTATTTTATACTTGTTTTACAATCATTTTTGGAGCTATTTAACCATTTTTCAGCTGTTTTCTAAACTAATTACTATTTTTCAACTATATTACAAATTAATTACTACTTTACAACTATTTTGCAATTATCTAAAATTTTTGAAAACTATTTAACTATTTTACAGCTATTTTGCAAACTAATCATTATTTTTCAACTACTTATCTATTTTTAAATTTTTGAGCTATTTCCTAAATATAAACTGGTCGGAGTTCAAACTGTTATTGATTAAATACCCAACTGGAATAAGAATTGAGGTAATAATCCAAATGGGGATAAAGGCAAATGTGAATAAGTGAATTAAAATTTAAATGAATGTGAATAGAAAGGAAATTGATATTGGAAAGAGTAATCAAATTTGAATATTTGATTTTGGGTAAACAAAGTTATATCTTTGTTATATATTCTCCCCTTGTTGAATCTGTTGTTGGAAGAAAAAACAAAAAAGGATTTTGGAAGTGTTTGAAGTATAAAAGGAATTTTATACGAGTTTAAAGTGATCCAAAGTTTTAAAAATTATATATATCTGTATATATATAAAGGATCTTTTGAGGATTTTGGAAAAGGTTTTGAGAACCTTTGGATTTTGAAAGGTTTTTGATTTTTGGGTAAACTCATTATATGGAATTTGGAAAGCCTAGTTTGAGAATTATCGATTTTGGGATAATCGATTTTGTGTAAAGGAGTTTTGTATGATATCATACCAGGTGTATGATTTGAAGATACTATATGTGTATAGTATAAAATATTTTGATGATGGCTCTGGGGAAAAAGGCGCTCCCTTGAAATGAACTTCTTAGGAGTGCCACCGGGTGGTGCTGCCTTGAGCCCCAAGGGGGGGTTCTAAAGTTGATCCTATGAGGAGTCCGGACAAAACTAGTTCCTGAGGATTATGAGTTGAGTATACCATAGTGATGGTCGTGTGTGCCGCTGAGAGCCAACAGTTACATGGACTTTTGCTGTGACGGCAACGTAACCCAGGATGTAACTGCGACCTATGGTATAACATAGCGAAAGTCGTGTGTGCCGCTGAGAGCCAACAGTCTGCGTTTGATTTTATGTCGGTAGACTGCGACGTATGTAGGAGTGGAGAAGTTTCATTTCGATAGTGAAAATCAGAGGCCGCTGAGAGCCTGCAGTTACATGGACTTTTGCTGTGACGGCAACGTAACCCTGGATGTAACTGTGATTTGTTGTGTGGGATCCATGACGTAATTGAGAGGCCACGGAGAGCCTGCAGTTGCATGGACTTTTGCTGTGACGGCAACGTAACCTTGGAATGTAACTGCGACCATGGATGGGGGTGATGATTTCCAGAGCATTCTCACCAAAGACATTTCCTCTCTTTCAAAATGCTTTCAATATTTTCAACAAAATTATTTTCCAAGTATTTTCACTGGATGTTGAAAATGAGTCTGCTAAGTACTTATAGATTTTCAGTCCTTCGCCTGATCAACGTATGACTAAATCTCTATGAGAACAAGGATGGACTGGTTAAGACATCGAGTTATAAAAGACTATTTTTATAAAGAGTTATTTTATTAAGTATGATGTGAATTTAAAAGCATTTCTAAATTTTTAAATAAAGGTGTTGGGATTTTAGGAAAATTTAAAAGAGATTTCAAGCTGGAATTATAAAACAAAATTGAACTCAGGAAATTTAATGAAGTGATTTTTTGTAATAAAAACGAATGTTCATTTAAATAGTGAAAGTAAACTAATCAGCTAAATAAATTATTTAATAGTGTATGTTAATAAAATTGAACTTGGGTAACTAAAATGACTTGTAAATTAATAATGGAATTTGACAATTAATTCAAATTGTAAATAGAATTCGACTTGGATTTGATAATGAAATAAATAAGAAGAGATGTTGTAAAATAAAAATAAAATAGAGTTGCATTGAAAATGAGATGATTTGAATTACAAATAAAATTCAAGTGTGATTTTAATAATACTTAATGAAATTTGCAAGTAAATTGGATATAAGAGAAGTGTTGTCATATGATATGGAAGTGAATAATAATAGAAATGGTGGGGTTGCAAACAAAACCCAAATGAATAGAAATAAATTGAAAATGACTTTGTATTAATAAAATAAATCGATAACGAATTAAGTAAGTAAATTAAAATTTAAAAAAAAGGGTTAATTGAGATAAATAATAAATGGATGGAGTCTGATTGATTAAAAACTATATCGAAGTTGTGATTGGAATTGGATTATCAGACTGAACTTAAATTTGGTGGTATATTAATTTGAAGTATAAATGAGATAAGTATGTGCTTGGATATTATTTTGATAAATTAAAAAGGTGAATTTAAAATTAAAATTTAAAATGGATGACTAACTGAATTTAATGGAAGTTGATTAAATGAGAATCAAATAGAAGTAGACTTAAGTTTGATGTTGGAATAAATTAAAATAAATGAACTTAAGTTTAAAGTTTATGGAAGCTTGGCTTCGAATAAGAGTGAAAGTCCATTAAAATAAAAGCTTGGATTAAAGAATGGCTAGTAGTATATAAGAATGAATATGTCGAGCTAAATAAATGGTGGTGAATAAATTAGAAATGAAATGAAAGGCATATGTATGGTAGTGAAAATTTTTTGTAATGGAATTACTTACAGAATGAGTTGAAATTAATTTAAAAGTAGTTATAAACTCAAATTAAATACTCTATCAAGCGAATATCGTCAAAATTTCATAAAATAATTGTCGTTTGGCGTGTTCAAAAATAAGTAAAATTCTTTGAGTTGATAGAGATTAAATAAAATTGATTTTATATCATTTGAAGTGAATATGAACTTGTTTGGATTAAAACTTAATCGAATGTAAGCAATTGAGTTGTAAACCAATAAAATTGAACGGAATGGTATATGTTTGATTGAAAGAAATTGAATTAGTGCAGAAACATATAAATTGCTCGTGGAAATTATTTTAAATGCATTTCTTTTAGAATTGAAGTGTTATAGTTGTTTATGTAAGAGAAATGTTATAAACTTTATATATAGTGCTTATATGTTTAAATTGAGTAAGTACAGGTACCTAAAGGCCGTTTGGCTGGATTTGGATTGCACTAATTGCTAAAATAAATAAGCCGCATGCTTAAAATGCTAAATAAGGTATGCCTACGCAATAAAAATAGGAAATATGAACTGTTTTTTCTTTTTCCGACCGTGTGGGTCGATGTATACATATTTATATCTCTTGTCAAATTGCAAAAGCTCCTCTGTACAAAGGAGACTCTGCCAAAATTTTCCAAAAATTTTGGGAGATAGAATTTTTGGAAATTTTTGGGAAAAATCTTGTTAACGACAAAACAATTTCAAATTTGAAACTAAAGTAAATTAGCAAATGAAACTACTATGAATCAGTTATGAATGAAAGATAAAAATTCAATATTCAAAATTTAAAGTAAATTGAAATCGTATGAAGTGGGGAAAACTAGTTTGAGTAGAAACGGATATGAAATTTCTGAAAGGAAAGGTATGTAAAGATTTGAAAGGGCTATGATTGGATATTATTGCTAAGTAGGTTATGCAGGTAGTAAAAGGGGGAAAATGAATTGGATTTGATTCCAGAAGATAAATTTGTATTGCCCGATAAAAAGGTATGTATTTTAATTTCTGTATGAATTGGATTGGGTTTTTGATCTAGCCACTTGGCTTTCTGTTTTCTTTTTGTATTTGGGAGCCCGTAGAGGCCTTTTGTAGTGGTACCGAGCTAGCCGCGCAAAGGAGACGTTGGCAAAAATTTTCGAAAATTTAGAGAGTTAGAAAAAATTTTAAGAAAATTTTGATAATTCAAAATTTGATTTTAAATTAAAATTTAGGTGATTGAGCAAAGGGTATTGTTTGAAACTATAGAAGGTTTTGGGAAATTGGGTAAGGTGATAGTGGGTCTTTAATAAAGGATAGTTGGTAGGAAGTTGAATTGTGAGTTTCGAAAAAAGTAATCGGGTATTGGACCATTCTTCCTAACTAGTAATTTCGGGGACGAAATTCTTTTAAGGGGGAAGAATGTGACGACCCGGAATTTCTAACAATTTAAATTTGAACAGTTAATTGATTCTAAAATATTTAAGAGTTAATTTTAACTTGAATTTCAAATATTAATATTTACTTGATAATTAAATCATCGAATTATATAGTTCAAATGTTGAATTTAATAATTGAAATTGGGTAAATTATTGAATCTGAGATTCTAAGCCTGTTTAAAATAATTTGGAGGCTTATAAAATTTATAATGATGATACTGAAGAAGATAGAATGGTTGAAATCCAATTTAAAGGTAATTTGTTCAATTTTAAAAATATATCGTTTAAATTGAATTTAAAAAAAACCTTCCGAGGCACAGTCTCGGAATTCGACGAAACTAATTCCATTGGATCCGTAATAGTTAGTTATTATCGGATTTCAATTTTCGTAGCCATCGGAGTTGCCATTTGACCCTGGCAGCTCGAAATGCTTAGAACTATTTTAATCGATTTAATTTAAAATTTGATCGTTTACTTCCGTAACTCGCGCATACAATCAAATTAGCCTCCGAAACACGTTCCATTGTGTTCGGAATGCGGGTAAAACCTTATTATCGCCTTGCGGCATCCCTCAAGAGGAGTTCAGAATTTTAAATGACAAATAAACGAGACGTTTTGAAGGTTTTATAATATAATATATTTTATAGTCAACACGCCAAGATATTTTTGTTAACATCAAGCGTACTCGTGAAGCTTCCCCATAATCAATATTTTATTCCCGTCTTCCTCTTTCATCTTTCAACAGAAGCCAAATCAAAAAAATAAAAAGGGGGTCCATGCCGTTCGAAAAGGGAGTTCTTTCGCTTCCTTTATTTCAACTTAAACAAAAATTGAATCAGGCTCGTGCTCGTTCTTCCTCGTCAAGGGCCGAAGTCGATTCGTCCTCAATCCCAATCAAAATCGATTCGCTTCTAATCAAGTTGGCCGCAGCTACCTTTTCAAACTCGAAGCTGATCTTTAGGGTTTCATCACGAATTCGATTCACGATCGAATAGCTTTGAGGGGGACAAGGGTTCGCGAGGCAGGGCGTGAGCAATTGGGGAAGTCGCGAGTGAAGGCTGTGACCGTGTAACGACCCGTATTTTACGTGTCGATAGATCGTAGGATTTACAAGTCGATAGTGTTGTTTGTGTTGCTTCTAGATTGAGTCGTTTAGGAGTTAACCCTGGTGAAGTGATGAGTCGTGACCGACTCATGGGCATGGCCGAGTTAAGGCTTGAGTCGTGTCCGACTCATAGGCATAGCTAAATTAGGTGATGAGTCGTGACCGACTCATAGGGACCGACTCAAGGAGTTTAGGCGACTTAGAGAAGCAGCAAGTATAGGTTTGGCCGAGATAAGGATGCGACCGACCTAAGGTTAGACGACTTAGTGATGTTACCGAGTCAAGGAGCTTGCGACTTAATAAGTTAGCATGTTAGTGTGATAAGACCGAGTTACGACTCATAGGTGACCGACTTATAGAGGTGAGCGACTCATAGGGGTAGCGAGTCAGTGGCTTACGAGTTAAGGAGTTAAGGCTGAGTCAGCAGTGTGTGTTTTGTGTGTTGAGTCTTAAGTCGTATGGAACGACTCATGGATATGGCCGAGTTAGTGGAGCCATAGGCTTAAGGGTTTATAAGTTGGTGAACGACCCATAGTTAAGTCGTAAACGACTTAGGGGCTACGACCTAGCTGGTTGGATGTCGAGTTAGTAGGGTCAGTGTCTTAGGGGTTAACTCGTATACGAGTTAAGGCATTGGTTGAAAGCTCGTGTGTGTTGAGTCGCGTAGGTGTTAACTCGGTAAGTCGTAGAGGCGGACTGTTGTTAGGTCGTTAAGAGCTATGGAGTGCTGGGTCGTATGAACGACTTAGTGATAAGTCGTAGGTCATAACACGTGAAGGCTTAGGTCGTATAGGTTGAGTTGTTGGGCTTAGGTCGCGTGCTTGGATGAGTCGTAGCTTGTTGTGTCGTGTTGGCTTGTGTCGGCAGAGGCTTGCGGTGTCTGTTGAGTCGGCAAAAGGATGAGTCGGCAGGAGATGAGTCGTGGACGACTCATGATGAGTCGGGACCGACTCATGGGCGACGACTCATAGAGGTTCCAGCCTATAAATAGAGGGGTTCGGCTCACATTTTGGCACCGGTTTTTGAAGCGACGAAGTGCTGTCATTTTGAAGACTCGACTACAGTATTTTCTTCACTTCTTTCTCTACTTCCATCAAAGTGCTAACATCCATTGAAGATCGAGGATCAAGATCAAAGATCAAGTGCCAAAGTTGAAGATTTTCATCCGAAGAGGCTAGATTTCACCGTTTCAAGTGAAATTTCTCCGGATCAAGCTCAAGTCCTTGCTGTCCAGATCTGAAGTTGATTGATTTTAGGTTGTTTTGGTGATTTGGTGAGTGGTAGTTATCTCTCACGCGGATCCAAAGGAGTATATGGGATTGGTGATATGTTTATGTGTTAAAGTTAGCGTTTTCTCGCATTTTCCTTAAGTCTGCATGTAGATCCATCATATTTGAAAATGTTTATCTATAGGAGCTGTTTAACAAGTATTAGAGACAAAACCCATGTTTTAGATTTGATAGATCTATGCTAAAAACTATGATTTCACATATGTTGGACTTTTGCTCACTTAATTACGAAATTGCCATTATAGTTGATATTGCTTAATATATCTTGTTTGAATGCTTGAATGTTTGAATGTATGTTAGATTTGATTGCTCCAAGTTAGCTTGTAGTTGATTTGGAACAAGATGGTTGAAGATGATTCAAAAGCTAAGTGGAAAGGCTCTTGAATGGTGAAAGCTGCCAATGGTATATGAAGCGGATGTGGAAGCTCATATGGATGGATTCGATGATGGGACTTTGCCGTGATGCGAAGAGGCGAAGTATGAGATCGAGATGGGACTTTGTCAGGATGCGAAAAGGCAAAGTATGGTTGAGTTGAGACTTTGCTTTGGTACGATGAAGCGAAGTATGATGTGAGTCTTGGCTTAATCCAGGCAGGGATCATTCCAAGCATGTTGATAACTTGAAGGGTAGTTCAAGTTGGTTGATAATGGATTGCTCAAGAGGAAGCTTGGGCTAAGTTGATAGAAGTCGTCAAGAAGGATGACAAGGAGGCTTGGATCTCATCGTTATTGAAGGTTCTAGCAAACCTAAAGCAAGAGTACATAGGGACGCCTAAAAGACTACAGGCAGTTAGTCGAGTACTCTGGGCCAAGAAGATAAGTCCTAGGCACAAGGCAGTGTGCGGGGTTTTGTCTAGAACCGGGGTTACCATTAGCCCTTGACAGATGGCTCAGGAAGGAGTCGGTCATTCAATTAACGGTGATTTCGAAGCAAGGTTAACAGTGATAGCCAGAGTCATGGATGTTTGGATGTTTGGTTGTATCATCATTCGGCTTCAAGAGCGGTGTTTTCTGGGTGCTTATCTGATCTTGGTTTAGGCCTTGGGGGTTTGTATTTGGAAAACATCGTCCTTGACTCGAGTGATTATTGCTTTACCTTACTTATCTGCTATGTTATGCTTACTTCTCCTTAGTGTGTGTCTGGGGGCTATCACTGTAGAAAGAGGTGGAGTGGGATGGTTTGGTTCCTATTCCTTTATTTCCTTATGCTCTTTTGGTATGCTTGATTGTTAATTTACTGCTCACTAAGACTTTGTCTGACTCAAGGTTTTATGTCTCCTCTTATTACCTTGGGCTGTTCATCCATGTCTGGGATGGGCAGACTAGGTAGCAGGTGGCAGGTGCTGTGCTTAGAGTAGAGTTTTCCGTTGATGATGGCGAAGACGAGCAGGAGGCTATGCATATTATTTTCTTATATGTACTGGGTATCCGCTGCTGTATTTGATGAGTGCTTGTAGTGAGGTCTTGATGTATGGATTTGTTGAGATGATTGTATAAAACCTCTGTGATGCTTATATGATGATTTTCTGTTATGAGACTTCACTATATATTTCTCTATTGTATTTTATCCATGCGCTGTGAGTTACGATAGAGATTCTGCGATTTTATTTTACCCTGACTATCGTCCATGGCTGCCTGGCACACCTTTCAGCGCTCTATTCTCTTGTTTTGGTGCGGGAGTCATGGGCGGTCGTCACAGACCGAAGGGTAGAATTGCGATGGCTGTGGACCGAAGCGGGGATAACTCGATCTCGAGCTACGAGAAACCATTCGAGATGGATTCGTAGAGCAGAGGGTAGCTGGCGTTCAGGTCGCATGCTCGATCACGCTGGTGTTAGCGGCAACTTGATAGATCGAAGTCAGGGTGACTCGCGGCTATGGGGTGTCGTAGATGGAGGCATTTGAACTTGAAGGATCGTCGTTCTGTTTTTGGTCGAGGAACTTGTGGATATCGTCAGCATATTTGCGAGTACTCTCATGATTTATATCAAATTTAACTAGAATCTGGGAAATTTAGTTTCAAACTTATGAAGACAGCAAGTTTAAATTTTAAATCTGCTAGTTATAAAAAAAATATGTATAAAATAATAAGATTTAATTACCAGGCTTGATGTAATAATTATAATTCAGTGAGAGCGTTTAAATTAATTAATCAACTTATTTAATTTTTTTTTTATAAATCGATAAGGAAGACTAGTTGGAACTAAGGGAGTTAGTTAAGTACATCTATCAAATGGGGATTTAATCGTTCGATATATTCAATATTAACAAAATCATTTAATACTATTCAAGGTCTAACTTCTGATGGAAACAAGCTGGTTTTGGTGGATTGAAAATTAAAAAGAAAACAAAGGGTGAGTAAATCTCACTCTGTTGGGTTTTCCTTTATTTAAATTCAAATAGGTAAAGTTCAATAATGGGTTGAATGATTAAGTAAATTGGATGTACCCTGATGATATTTTGATTTGGATGATTCTCGAGTTAGTTGTGGTTTGACTCGAATATTGGGGTTTAAGTTGTTTAAACTTAACTCATGATTAAGAAACTGTTTTATTTTTAAGTTAATAACAGCTTAGTGAATTGTGATTCATTAAAATGGTAAAGTAATTAAACAAATAATTAATTAATTCAATTAAGTATTAATTTGGGTTAATGAATCTAGTAATTAATGGTTGGACTTAATTGATTAATTAAGTTTAAGTAAATTAGTCAAGTGTAAGTAATTCAAAATAATCGTTGGATGGTTTGGTAATCAAATACTTAACGAAATTAGTAAAATATAATTGGAAATAATTAATTAATTAATGTAACTAAAGATGTAATTAAAGATATAATTGAAGATCGATTAATTAAGATGAAATAACCAGTAATAAGTGACTTATGGGAAGTTAATTAGTATAAGTAATGGAGGATTAATATTAATTAAATAATTAATTTATTCATGAAGTAATTAAGATTTATTAATGATATTGGTTGAGACTGATTTATATTATGAAGTTAATTTAAGATAATTATTTGAATGTAATTGAAATTAAATAATCCAGGATGATTAATCAAGATGAATAGTGAAGGGTTGACCAATTAATTGATTTGGAATTAATTAATATTGAATGAAGGAATCTAAATGAATGTGGTTAGAAATTCAATTAGAATCAATTAAATTAAATTGTATGTGACTAAGCATTGCTTATGGATGACTGAATGATATTGGGTGTTTTAAATGAGTTGATATCTCTGATATGAAATGTTGTGTTCTCCACTTGGATATCCTTAAATAGGATGGCATGAGACTCGAAGAGACCGGGGTCGGGAATTGGGAAATACCCGAAACCACTTCGAATCTTTATAAATTGCTTTGTGGAAGAAATAGACAGGATGAAATGTTTGAATTGAATTGGATTATTTTATCTAAGTTCGGTACTTAGAAATTTATATGTGAAATAAGTGTTGGCCATAGCAACCTGTGAATTAATATAAGTTACCCCGGGTTTATATGAGTTGTTTGCTTTAGTATTCCATGTTAGATGGGTTTACTCACGTTGGTTTCCAGCCTGACCCGGGTGTTACTTTGGTGTAATGCTCAGGTCAGACCGAGTATTACAGATTTTCAGGTAGGTACGTTTGGAGCTCAGGAGGCAAGCAGGATGGCAATATCGCTTAGAATATTCCGATGTAATTATATTATTGTAATTCTATGATAAATTGATTGTATATGACCAGCATTTGAATATATGTGAAACTCTGATGTATTGAAATGTAATCAACAGATATAGTATTCTTTTGTAAGTTATTATTATTTATTATCATATTTTATCCGCTGCGATTGTGAGATGTTTGGTGTTTCTATTCTTATTAATCTATCTCTTTCTTCTTTTTCATAACTATCTGGAATTTTCGGCTTCGAAAATTTCGGTTCGTTACATTGGCGGTGGAGAAGAAAACTTCTTTTAGCTTAACACCCTTTCCTAAGACGTATGAGCTTATGAGCTATATGTTTGTACAAATCAGTTATGTGATTGGGAAATGGCAAAGTGGCATTTAGAGTAGAATATATTCTATATAAAAGGTAATCGTTATCTCAAAACCTCATACTCGGGTATAGTGAAATATGTAATTCTTTAAGGCTAAAGTGGGTCACAACCAATTGGGGTATGAAATCACCTTCTAGATGGATAGAATTTCTACCCGCTATGACGTCGTGTTTAAATTAAGTGGTTTATGCTATGAGACATCTCGGATCGATCGGGAATGGCTGGGTGATGTAATAATCGATGTTATTCGTATATTATATTTTTCGATAGGCCGGCCTTGATTCGCATGGGGACCAACATAAGGGCCTTGGGTGCATTCCTTTAGAATTACACTGTATGGGAGGTAGTCCCTTACCTCGCTATTCAGTTGAAAATCCAATATCCAATAAGTGCAGTACAGACTTAGTTGTGCAAAGTACTTAAATGTGAGATGTAAGCATGTCAGCTAATATTTATAAGTTTATTTGCAAATGTTTTCAAAAGAATGTCAAGAAAAATAATATTATCAAATTTTCACGTAAAAAATGTTTTGGTTATCATAAAGTAAAAACATTTTCCGTGTTTATGTGTGGGGTGGTCTTATGAGATACCCTTTTATTTCCAAAACCAGTATTTTGAGTTCTCACACCAGTCCCATGAGTGACCCGAAGTTTATTTTCTTTTCCTTAAACTCTAGATGTCATATTTTTTCGAGCAGCTAGCAATCGGGTTTAGTCATAGAAATCTGAAAGAGCTTGGAGCATGTAGTCAGAAGATTCTTCAGTAGACTATTACCTCTTTCCCATCACATTCGTGTACTATTGTATTCCGCATTTTTATGCGGACCGTGAGTACCGAGGATTTATTAGTGTCGATTTTCGAGGTTCGAAGAAATGAGTCATTACATTTAGTATCGGAACTTTGGTTGAGCGAGTACCTAAGCGTGATCGGGGTAAGAACTCATCAGAGATATGAATAGTGATATCCTAGGATGAGTAATTCATTAGAAATGGGGTTAGTAACACCCTGTAATGAGTTGAGAATGTTATATATATGAGTGCATATTTGTTAATGATATATAAACATGATTTTGAAAAATATGGTATATGAAATAAGTTTACCTATAATTATAGTTTATATATAAAGAATATATTTTAAGAAGGATATATAGTTAGATACATTATAAATTGGATGTTTTTTAATCAAGATTTGTAAAGTCTAAGTATAAACATCTTGTGGTTAGAATTTCACAGTTTAACTATAAGATGTTTAACAAATAATGCTAAGAATATTAAGGGATATAAATAATAATAAAACCTGATAAGTTGAAAAATGTTTGTGAAATGAGGATTTTAATCCAAAAGCTTTTGAGAAAAAGTTTTCAAAGAATTTTGAAAGTTGATAATAATGAATATTCAATTATTATCATTGATTAATCAATTGTTTGGTTAAAAATTTAAATACAAACACCTCGTGAATTTAGTTTCACAATTTGACTATGTGGTGTTTGATAAATAATAGCGGGTTAAGGAATTTGATTAAGATAAATAAGATATATGAATGTGTTTTATAAAAACAAAGTAATTTTGAAATAATAATAAAATTAGTTCACTTCAATCTAATGAATTTAGTTTCATAAGGGTGTTTGATAAATAATAAGTTAAAAACGAATTTGTAATTCTTTAAATATTCAAATTAAGTAAATTTGAAATTTTATACTGTAAAAGAGTGTTAAATAAATATAAACTTAAGTTGTAAAGTGATTATATAACCATAAGTTGTAACTATATAATGTGAATAAAGTTAAGTAAAGATTTATAAACTTTTAAGTAAATAAGTTTGTATAACTTATGAATTTGAGAAAATGTAAAGTAAAACCAAATTTTAAAATGGCAAAAATTTTGGTTAAGTAAAAGAAATTAAATTTAAAATTGCACTATGAAATGAAAATTAACTTAAGTGAAGCTAAATGAAATAATATTATAAATATAAACAGTAAACTTAAGTAGCAATTTTATAGAATGGTTCATAAAGTATTATTGGTATTTCAGAAAATATACCAAGTAATAAATGAATACGAATAAAAAGAATCTAGTACGAGTGGCTCGAGAGTTACTAAAATTGGGTAGGAGTTGTGTTCGGATGGCAACGCTTCTCTTAAGTATTACCCTTCTTATTAAGAGGATAAGTGATACTATTGGTAGTACCAGTTCCTTGGTATTATTTTACAGTTACTCGATCTAGATAATTTTCTAAAGTTAAGAAGGAATATATTATAATGAGAGAAGTTTATTATTAATTTGGAAAATAAAGACAAATTACCTTTTAAATTTAAATCGTTTCTTTTGGAAGGAGATAAAAATATTTTGTAAATAAATATCGAAGTATATAAACAAAGTTTAATAAATAAAGGGATATATTTACAAATGACATTTTTATAAATAAAAGTAATAAGTGCTATACAGGAGATGTTATAAAGAAGAAGGTTTTTGATTGAAGCTTAATAAACGAAAGATTTTCATAAAGATTTTGGAAGTTAATAAGTATGTATGTTGTGCATAGATCATTTTGTCTCACAATTTTAATCTAAGATTCAAATACGGAAGTTTGAGATGTTTATACTAGTCCGAAAAATGGTTTATCATTCGATTCTTGATGACAAAGATTGATGAGGGTTTATGATTGGGTACTTGAGTTTTCTGTCATAGTTGAGTGCTATGCAAGGAAGACTAAAGTTCTGATTGGAAAGCCTGATCAGGGTCCGCACTAAAGGATCTGGGGATCAATACTAGTTTGGAAGTAAAGGTATAACTTCGAATAGTATATTGAATTAAATTATGTGTACGAATGAACTATATACATCGTACAAGAGTAAGTTTAAAATAAATATTTTGGGCAAACACCTTCAGGTTTTTGTTCTGGTGTAATTTCAGAGACAAAATTCTTTTAACAAGGGAAGTTTGCAATGACTCGCAAATTTATCACTTTGATAAATTTGATTTATTTTTAAAATATTTAAATTAAAGGTTTATAATACAAATAATAATGCTTTTAGTAACAATAAATAATAATAATCTTTTTTTTGAACAATGAATAATAATGGTAATCTTATTTTGAATGGATATTTACAAAAATATCTTTCTTGGATTTAAATCGATAAAATCGCCGAAAGTCATATTATCGATAAACAGCTCTATAATTATCCAAATTCACGAACAAGACTAGATACATACCCTCAGTTTTATATTTAAACAAGAAAATGAAATAAAATAATTTATTTTGTTTTTAAAAATAAATTGTATTTATAACATCATCAGTAATGTCGTTTTAATTAATAATTAATTAATGATTTTAGAATAAGATTAAATGATTTAATGATTGTTATAATTATCCAGATAATTATTTTAAAAGGATAATAATTCATTTATAGTAGTAATAAAGTGATAACAAATCATTTGTAATAGTTTTATAATGATATATAATTGATTTGAAAATATAAGGGAAATCAATATTAGTTTATCGATATAATAACACTTTTAGTAACAATCATTTAATCTTGATTTATATGGTTTTATATTTAACATGAGATCATTTTAATTCACTAATATTAATTAGAAAATAGTTTTCAAAGTTTGTTTACAAACATATATACGTTAACTAATAAATGAAAATATGACCAAAGATCAGAATCCGAATTTGTAATGGTTTGACATACATAAATTATAAAACGTTGTTCAAATGACTTGTACACATTTATGGCATGGACATAACACACATTATCATGTAGATATACACATGATAAGAGTAGAAAGTAGATATACATTTACATAATCTCGCCATACCCAAGTACAGTCCTTCTCGTTGTCGCTCCACTGAACTTTCACTAACATGAATGTCTTGTTTCTTAACCTCTTCTCATCTCTCGCTACAACTCGAACTGGTTGTCTAACAAAAGTCAAATTCGGTTCTACTATCAAATCAGCCAACTCCATCGGAGGAATAGTAGTCTCTGGATCATGCACGTATTTTAAAAACGAGACACATGAAACACATTATGTACACCTGCCATACCGCTCGGCAACTCCACTCTGTACGCGAGCTTTCCGATCCTATCTATAACTCGGAACATACCAACATATCTCGGTGCAAGTTTCCCTGACTATCTGAATTATACCAAGCCCTTCATCGGTGATGCCTTAATAAATACTCTGTCTCCAACTGAGAATTCTAGATCTTCACGCCTCTTATCTGCCTAACTCTTCTATCTAGACCGAGCTTCCATCATCCTTTCTCGAATAACCTCAATCTCCTCTGTTGCCTCTCTAACCAGATCTGGACCCAAGACTAATCTGTTTCCAGTCTCCAACCAACATACTGGTGATTTGCATGGCCTTTCATAAAAAACTTCAAAAAGAACCGGTTCTATACTAGTCTGATAACTGTAATTATAGGAAAACTCAACCAAATATAGGTGATCTTCCCAAGATCCACCAAAGTCCAATACACAAGCTCTTAACAAATCCTCGAGTACCTTATTGACTCTCTCTGTTTGCCCATCCATCTTAGGGTGATACACAGTACCCATCTTGAGCTTGGCACTTAAAACATCCTGTAGACTCTTCTAGAATTCACTAGTAAACAAAGCATCTCTGTCCTGACTATATTGCTAAGAATTCTATGCAGTCTATGTTCTTCATGAACAACTTAGTTAAAACATGTGCCATCCTAGTTGACTTGATTGGAATGAGATGTGCACTCTTGGTCAACCTGTCCACCATGACCCATATACTTTCATTTCTTCTATTAGGCTTGGAAATCTGTCTATAAAATCCATGGATATCGAATCCTATTTCCAAACTAGTATTTCCAAAGGTTGAAGCAATCCACTCGGTTTTTGATGTTCGGCCTTCACTTGTTGACAGTTTGCACACTGTCTAACCCAAAAGCCAACATCCTTCTTCATACCTTCTTAGTAGAAGCTCCTCTTTATATCTTGATACATATTGGTTCCTCCATGATGAATCATAAATTTGAATCGATGACATTCCCCCCGAACTTCTTTCCTTAAGTCCAAAACATTCGAAACACACAACCGTCCCTTCTTTCTCGTCCATCCCTTTTGGTCAAGACTAATCTTTTAAATCATCATTCTCCTATCCCACCTCAAGCATTCTAATCTTCTCGGCTAAAAATGGATCCTCTTTCTGCTTAGAAGCAATCCTTTCGATCAACACCGATTGAACATCCTAACAGGACAACATGGTGGTGCTCTGACTAGAACTGGCAGTCGATCTTAATTACACACTACAAGTAGTCAACGCCTCTAAAGCTTTTCATTCTACCAACATAGCTAACAACACATTTTAATATTTCCTACTAAGATCATTTGCTACTTTATTTCCTTTTCCAAGCGTATATTCTATACCAAAATCATAAGCTGCTAAACTCCAGCTACCATTGATGTCTCATACTCAACTCCTTCTTAGAGAATAAATATCTTAAGGACTTATGATCTGTGTATAGCTCAAATTTCTACCCAAAGAGATAATGTCTCCATATCTTTAATGCAAAGATCACCACAACCAACTCCAAATCATGAGTAGGGCATCTCACCTCTTGCGGCCTAAGCTGTCGAGAAGCGTAGGCAGTAACTTTACCTTTCAGCATCAACATAGCTCCTAATCTGGTTCCACATAAATCGGTATACAATACCAACCCTTGGTTTCCATCTGGAACCACCAACACAAGGGCATTGGTCAACAAATGATTTAACTTAAGGAATGCTTCCTCAAATTTGTCAGACCAAATAAACTTCATGTCCTTCCTGGTTAACTTAGTCAAAAGTGCTGCTATCCGCAAGAAATCCTTAATGAATCTCCAGTAAAAGCCAGTAATTCTAAGAAAAATTCTAATCTCAGTCACCATCTCTAGCCTCTTCCAGTTGTTAATAGCTTCGATCATATCTGGATCAACTGACAAACCCTTCTCCGAAAACCATGTGACCAAGAAAGTTAACCTCTTTCTTTCAGAAATGACAGTTGGAAATCTTCACTTTCAGCTGATGCTGCCTTAGCATCTCAAGCACCACTCTAAGATGATCATCATGTTCTCTTTCATCCTTAGAGTACACTAAAATGTCATTTATAAATACCAATATGAACCTATCCAAGTACTTTTGGAAAACTCGGTTCATCAAATCTACGAAGAAAGCTGGTGCATTCGTCAACCCGAGTGGCATTACTAACCATACTGGCCCGAAATGCTGTCAATGGAATATTATCCTCTACAACTCTTAACTGATGGAAACATATCGCCAAATCCAATTAGGAAATATTCTGGATCCACACAACTGATCGAATAGATCATCGATTCTCAGGCAAATTAAGGATACTTATTCTTGATCGTCTTCTCATTCAACTTATGATAGTCGATGCACAGCCTCAACAACCCATCCGGTTTCTTCATGAACACCTCGACCGCACCTTATGGCAAACTTCTTGGTCTAATAGAATTTCTCCCTTCTAAATCCACTAGTCGCACCTTCAATTCTTTCATCTCGATTGATGTCATCCTACTAGGTTGTTTACTTACAGGTTCAACTCGTGGAACAAGATGTATCTGAAACTCAATGGCTCATTTTGGTGGTAGTCCTGTAACCGGCTCAAAAATCTGCAAATTCTCTGGCTACTCGAACCTGACTTAACTCCTCTTCCACTTCCATAACACTCAACAAAGTGGACGCACTCCGGACAAAATCCTCCACTGAGAATAATTCGGTTATGACTATCAGGGGTCTCAACAATATTTCCTTATCCTGGCAAAATATCCTAGCCTCGTATTTATCCAATCAATCCATACCCAAAATGATTCCAAAGTCTACGAAATCAAAAACATATAAACTACATGCAAACTTATGACCTAACAAATCAAGTTCTAATTAGTCACATCTCATTTCCAAAGTTGCATACCCTCCCATTGGATTCGCAACCCTTAAGGAAGTAAGAAACTAATGCGAGAAAACTCAAGAAATATGATGAACATATAAAAAAATTTGAGACCACGCTGCCAAACACGAAACAGGTTTTACCTCATAAGAACAACATCCATATATTGAAGAATGGAAACAAATTAAGACAAAATCCAAACTTAAGGAATGGATACAAATAAGATCAAAATCCAATTTAAAGAATGGACACAAATAAATAAACATAGAGAAGAGCACAAGGCATTTCTTGATGCAATTAAGAAACAATTCAAAGATTTGAATTAAATAAGGAAAATGAAGTTTTCCAACAATGACTAGGAGGGTGCGCCCCCGTGACCGAAAGTAGACCTCAAAAAAAATTACTTTAGAACTAAGATGGCTCTCGGAAACCTCCAAGTAGGACTTCGCCAACCTTATCGAGTCTCCGAGTATTTCACATCTCTATGTGTATACCACCTAAACCAATCTAAAGTAGATGTGAAAATACCCTAATGGGAGCAATGCCACGTAGCTTGGCCGCTACTCACTCTTTATTTAGTCATTTTCGATAATGGATATCAATGCTCCAAACGAGCAACAGACCGTCTTAGATTAACAAAATAGAAAGAAGGATATTGAAATCGATAGTCAACTATTATATCTGGAAATTAAATCTTATACACTTGCCACCACTCGTCGATTTCAAACTTATATTGTCCCTCGGTTAACAATGAAACCGAACAAGTTGGGGGTATTGTTGCCTCCCAGACCTTGCCATGACATATGTCCTTAATTCTCAAGGAAAAGGTGAGTTTTCATACCTTGACATTTAATGCTAAGTACATGCATAAATCCTTTCTATATAAGTGATATCGCTTATGGAAGTTAAATTTCCTACCCATACCATGAAACTTCGATTTCCAACTCGTATTATCCCTTGCTTAAAAATGGAACAAAGAAAGTCAGGGCAATAGTTGCTCCTGACCTTGCCTAAACAATCCAGTTTTAAATCACATAGATAGCAACAAATCTACTTTCTCGTTTGGTACTAAGGATAAGGCTAAAACCTTTCCATGAACGAAAACAAACTTTTAAAACATTTGACTCGCACTTATGCTTGATTTTCTTATCACAATTATTTGTCAAACTCTTTAAAACCACTCATTAAAATATTCTTTTTAAATAGCTAATTATATTTCTAAGTGTATGAAAAAGAAGGGTTAAAAACAATGTCATTTAAACATTGTTTACTTTAATCCCAAAGCCAATTACACCTAGCTTTATCTTTTAAAACAATCTTTTAAAAGACCTTTTCATTTATAAAATATCATTTATAAATCAAATTATTATTATCTTTAAAACAAAACTCCAAAGGTTTAACAATATTAACAATTATTAAGCCAAGTAACAAGTTTTCTTAATAACTTTATGAAATCATTTATTATAACAAAAGTGTTGTAATCCATGAATTCTTTCTCAATTCTTAGTAATCATTTATTACAACAATTATGTTGTAATTTATGCTTCCTTTTCTCTTTTTATAAACTCAAAATACTTGAAAGATATTTTAAGATGTCCATTTTAAATATTACTTAAAGAAAACTCAAGTGTAAAATATATTAAAACTCAAAACCATTTCCATTTCTTATTTTCAAAATAAAAAATTTCTTTAATAATTTATATTAAATCCTTTAAATATTTATATACATTCCAAACCCCTTTTAAAATACTTCCATGAAGGTTAGAAAGATATTTAAAACGATACTGAAGAAGAAAAATCAAGTTCAAAAACATTTTTAAAAAAGTTAGAAATAGTGTCGCAGAAGAGTTGCTAAAAAGAGTGGAAAATTCCTTTAAATTGTTTCGTTTTAAAATGGAATTTTCTCCACAATTTTATAATACGAATATTATATTTATTTTTAGAACAACATACTATAACTCTAATATGAATTCACAAAAATTTAGAGAGTTTTCAAATCAAATAAGCCATTTAGAAATGCATAATAGCTTGACTTCTTAAAATATCGATAAAAGAAAATCCTTATGTAACTTTTAATTTTTTTAGAGTTTGGTGTTATAACTATTTTCAAACCATCAAAAATTTGTCCAAACAACATTTTAAAAGCACAAAATCTTGACCAAATGTTTAGTGATGCAAACACATGAACAAGAGCAATAAACAAAAGATTGAAAAATAAAAAATTTCAGTGTTGGTATGTTGATAATCGCTATGACGACACTTTCACAAACAACCAATAAATCATACATATATTTAAATCAAAGTTCAATATAAATAACACAAGTAAAAGGTAAATCAATATTGGTGAGAAACCGCTTAGGCTCTCCCTACAGAAATCCATGCAAATCTCAAATGTGTACATGTATTTCGAAGCGTTCCATAGCGACTTATTCACTACGAAGACACTTCGACTTCCACTTTTTGTCTCCTAATAAAAATAGTGGATATTTATTCCATCAGCTTTTAAGTGGGAATCAAATCTAATCAAGCAATATACACCAGTATAAATAATATAAACAACACACAATTTATATTTACTAATATTTAGTCAATTTTGAAAGACATTTAAAGTTAGATTAACTCACAACTTCCTACCATAGCTTGTAATAACACAACTACCCGCTATTCTCTACCAACCAGGCTCCTAAAGTCCTCCCCTTTATTCTATAAGCTCACATCTAACCTAAGGAAGGACCCCAATAAGTGCACGATCGTCATTGATAAGGAGGGTTTTGTTAATATCTCAATTATTAATTTTGATAACAACAACCATACAACAATACACAATCATGAATATAGAGACTAATGTTTTGCCAACTTATATAATGTATAATGCAGAGAATTATATAGGTAGAATCGTAGACTGTATAGTATTAATACCCGAAAGATAGACATGAAGACTCATGAGTACAAAGACCAAGGAATGAAGATCTCAAGATTGTAATTTAGTGTATATAGTCATAGCTTATATAGTTAAAGTCCTTGAAAGAAATCTTTGATCTCCATCTCCTATTTTTCTATCATTTATATTTTTAAATAAACTGAATTTCAAAAGAATTTATGAAAGTTTTTCGAAATTCAAAATGTTTACAAATAATTTTCAAACTATTTTACAAGGTATCAAATTATTTTACAAAGTATAAGATTTTTAAAACATTTTAAAAGAAAGAAGTTTTCAAAATATACATGCATATGTCAACATATAGGTAGATGGTATCTCGACATACATGTCGTCAAGTGGTTTTTCAATTTTTGAAAGGAAGTATATATTCATCGCAACACTTCACGATGGACACATCTGTTGATCTACTACAAAAAAGGGAGTGCAAACGAATTTTTTGACAACTAATTACTTAATTTCTTTCCTCCTCTTACTCTCTTGAAATACCATTGAAACAATTACTCTATTCTATTCATACTTCATTGTATTGATTCAACACAACTTTCTTACTATTTTGCGAACATCCCTCTCTCAAATCAAAGATCAAAGTCCTGTCCAAGAGGCTATATGATCCGTTATATCCAAAGTTCAAGAAATTATCTATGGAAAAACAATCAACTCTACTTGTAATTGCTTGAGTGTGTTTGTAGCCCATTCAAATCAAGTGGGCGTACATAATAGCTTAGAAATCTAGTGGGTGTATTTGTAGACCGTTAAAATCAACTAGGTATGCTCTGAGCTTGAAAATTCAAGGGGGTGTGTCTCGTAGCATCGAAATCGAGATTTTATGTAACGACCCCACCACTATGCCCATATAATTAAAGAACATTGTAAATAGTGTTGTCTAATAGTATGGAGAATACAGCTTGTTAAGGATGACTGACGGTGAATATACCTTTAAACTAACACTGATATGTCATACTTACAGTTTTTCTTAATCTCTGGAATAAAATTTGACGTGTACAGTCTTAGTGAAAAGTAATACTCCCAACGGTTTCTCAGAATTAGAACAATACATAGAGCTGTCAATTTCTAGCACGACCCAAAACCCGTACGGAAATTAGCGGGTTAACCCAACACGTTTAAAAGGGCGGGTCATTTTTGGGTCAACCCGAATTTGACCTGACTAACCTATTTATGAGCTCGGTATTGTTGTACAATTCTCATTTTAGCTTGCACAAGAATGGTATTGTTGTTATTCATTTATTCCCACACATTCGTACTTAACAACTTCCTACTTTTCATGCCCATTCCCACGTAACAAATTCCCAAATTTTCATACCATCTTAGCTTACAATAAAAAAAATGACAAAATACTTTTATTTTGCTCTAAAATTCTCATCCTAGCTTGCAAAAGTAGGGTATTGTTGTCATTCACCTATTCCTACACACTTCGCATTTAACGACTTCCCACATTTTCTTGCCCATTTCCATTTCTTTATACAAATATTTTTCTTAATGGTTTACACAAATCAACCCGAAACCTACCCGATATATAATCAGGTCAACCCGAAACCCACCCATTTAATAAACGAGTTGACCTGACCCGTTTAAAAATCAGCCCGCACCCAAGATAATCCGACCCAAACCCAACCCGACCCATTGATAGGCCTAACAATATATCATATAAATAATAGTCATAGGTCACATCAGAATAATAAACATCGTATACATATATAAACTAAGAGTCAAAAAATATAACACTAAAAGTAAAATATACATCTCATAACCAAATACAAAATCCTAAATAAGATAAACTAAAAGTAAAAAATGTTTATCTCTTTACTAGCACAACCGTCCGAAGGTCAACCTGTCCTGTAACCTAAAAAGCCTCGATCTGACCTGAGCATTAAAATAACTCCCGGGTCAGACTATCTCTAAATAACCAAAAAGGTATAAACAAGACATAACACAAGAATAAATGACATATTGGCGAATTCGCATGTCCAATATATACCAAGTCATGGAATTAATTTAACTCAGAATTTATCTCAAGGCATAGTATATATTTAGGTCACAAACATAGATTAGTCACTAAACACAAAATTACATAATAAAGCACAATATTCCTAACATAGAGAAACCAATTTCATACCATGTCAAACAAACAATTGTGGTATCACTCGTACCGATCTGATACCAAAGATTGGGAACACATAATCTTGACATGATCAAAAGGATCGAGGAACACAGAATCTTAACACGATCATAAGGATTGGGGAAAAAAATCTCATATCTCAACCGATCACAAGGATTGCGAAAAACCAAGTCTCGATCTATCACAAGGATCAGGAAAAATCCATAACTACACTTTTAAAGGATCTATCGGCCTCGTCGAACACCAAAATAGAGTAACCTAAAGTGCCAAATACTATCACTTTTAGTAGTCAGAAGAACTAAAGCAAAATGTCTTATACCATGCAGTGAAATCCAAGTATTTTCTATAAGCTGGTAACTCTCTCTCGTTACAAATACCACAAGAAAACCTAAACTATATTCTCTTAAGGATCTATCAGCACCATGCCGAACACCAAAAGAGAATACACCCTAAAGTGTTAAATAATTTTCTATAAGAAATCACAAGGATTTAACCCAAGTATCCCATACATCAGATGAAATTCAAGCATTCGTTAATGGGTTAGTAAATCCCAATCAAACATATATTCAATGAGTTATGCCATACTCGACAAAGCGTTATTTGAAAGCATTTAAACCAACCAATAACATAAATTCGATTGTTAGCCTTTCCCAAATAGTAGGGTCAAGGTTTTCAATACATTTTACTTTTAAAATCCAAAGGTCACATGAGGATGTCCAAAATCGCGTAAAGTCCAAAATCTAATTTAAGATTTATTAACCAGTAGGTAATCATGTTATTAGGAAATTATAAAAGAGTTTTGAAATCAACATTTGTGTGTGTGTGTGTACACACACACACACAGATATATATATATATATATATATATATATATATATATTTCTTGTAGCTTCACTTACAACTTTTAAATGATCCATTTCCTTTATAAACTTTTCCATTCAAAACTATATTCTTATAAAACTTCTATACAATCACCTTGAAATTTAAAATATCCATATATATATATATCTATATATTCCTAAAATGTCCTTATCCAAATTATACACATTTTCATATATGTATGTATGTATGTATGTATGTATGTATGTATGTATGTATGTATTTATGTATGCATGTGTGTAAATAGAAAAATGATTTATTTAAAAAAAAGTTTCCTAATAGCTTTACTAGTTGATAGAAACAAATTGTTTATATAGCACTTAGAACATAGAATAAGAACTCGGTACAAACAAGATCACCATAGTGATCCAACAACTCGAAAATATCATTAAGATTAACATGAAATAGAGCACACAAATTAGCACACAACAATCAAGTAAACAATTAGGAAACTAGACGGTCGAGCAGGCAATCGAAGGCTTCACCTGGAGCTGGAATGGCTTAAGGAATACATGACACCGGTGCACTCGTGGAGCCTACCGATCCACCGGTCGCCTGGCACCACCGGTGCATCGGTCGCCGCAAAGCCTAGAGCTATTTGAGCTCCAAGTTGCCCTCTGGCAGTCCATCGATCGATGATTTTCGAGCATTGTTTGCTCTTACTTCTAAAGCACTAATTATACTACATGCAGACACAGAAATAACTATATATTGATAATTACATGATTATATGACAAGGTTTTTATTACTCAATTTACAGTAAAATAGCCAGCCAATGATTTCATCTAAGATTAGCAATAAATCAAAATCCAAGATCATATTGGCATTGATGTGTGGGTTGAACAACTCACCTCTTTCTGTTCAAATAGATTATCCAAACCCTTTTAAGCTTTATGTTTAAATTCTGCAAACCCTAGGCAATTTCTCAGCTAAAACAAAGAACAACAACATATAACAGCACATAAACTAAAATTAATTAGTTTAATTGACAAACTATGGATTGAAATCAGTACCTTGATTTTCTGCAAATTTATAAGAATTTATTTGCAATTTAAAATCACCACTTTTGATTTAGTTTGTAAAGAGGAAAAGAATCCTATTTCTTCTTTTTTAAATTGAAAGTACCGCTTCAGGGAAAATTTGTGTCTAACCCACTTAGAGTAAATTAGGCACCTTAATTAATTATTACTAGTAACTTCCTTAATCACAAAATTAAGAATTTAAACCATAGCCAATGATCAATACGATTTCTTTAATTAATTTACAATGAACAACATTTTCATTAAGAAAACTACTAATCTGAAAATTATTCCTTTATTTAAATCAGAAGATTCTACAAATTAAATATTTTTGTCCAAACTCCAATTCCAAATAGCTTCAAATAGAACTCTACAATTCTCGTTTCTCTAATATTCTAAAATTTTAGAATTCACCAAAATTAATTGATTCCCAATATTATTTTCAAATGATTTTTAACACATCGATAAACACTAATATATCTCAATTTAACAATGGTTTAAATTAATCATTCTAAAACAAGTTATCTTTTACAAAAAGAATAAAATTTCCAAACCAATGATTTAAATTCTTTAAATCAAATCATTATTTAATTTATTTAATCAATCCAAAAATTTGGGTTGCTACAGACTTCCTCCCTTAAAGAAATTGTGTCTTCGCAATTTTAATTTAAAGAGAAGTCCAAAATAAAAACATACACACACACATAAAAGGTTCCTATTTGAATTCAACCAACATCATAAGAATAAAATATTTTTTCACTTAACAATTCAATTTATATAAAAAAATCAATATTTAATTCTCCTTTATTTTCTAATTTAAAAATAAGTTCTTCAAATATTTTAACTCGAAATTTCAAAATTTCAATTATTATTCCAAATAATTTTTAATTTTCACAAACAATACATTAGCTTCCAATGATAATTATTTATACAATATCATATTTATATAATATATCCCTTGGATTCTAAATCATCGACATATAAGATTCCAATTTCTTTTCTAATTAATTTCTTAATTTGAACTTCCAAATTCATTTACACAATTTCTTAATTCTTAACCTCTTATAAATTAAGACTTATATATAACAATTTACTATCGTTTGAATCAAAGAATTTGAAAGTTAAATTCATAAACGGAAGTGGATTTTCAAATATTCTCTTTTCCAAAACAATTTTAATTAACTTTCACTTAATTTATAATATAAACAAATTCCAAAAATTTAAAACATTTTCCTTAACTTGTCTCATTATATAAAATAATATTAAGCCACGAAATTATTGTTATCCACTTCAGTACTACAAAGTTGATCGCGTAAGCTATCAATATTGTCCTGCCATGTCTCTCCACTTCACACAATTATTTTATGGAAAAAAATTATTTCAATTCTATTTTAAACTCAAAATATGTTCCGTTTTCCCAAAACAATTATCTATAGATTCTCATTATATTGATAAAAATAAATTATTGATTATAAAACCTCCCTTTTATAATTTTCATTAAAACTTTCTAAATTACCAAAACCTTTAAACACATATATACTTGTAGATAATTTTCCCACTAATTTATTTTCCCAAATATTCTACTTTACAAATAATATCAAGTTTCAAATCATTTAATTAATACTATTATCAAATCTCCAATTAATATTTTTTTCCAAATAATCATAAAACTCATAATATTTCCTTTTAAACTATTATCTATATCCAAGGTATTTACTTTTAAAAAATTCATCACATTTGTATATACATGCATACATACTTTTCACAAAATAGCTTTTTACTTCCAAAATTTATTACATAAACTTGTAAATATATTTTCCAAAACATTTATTTTGTTTTAAAATAATATCTAATTCACTTAAAACTTAAACTTCTTATTAATATTATTTTTGACTTTTTCATAATTATTTATAATACTCTAAATATTATAAATCAAAATTTCAGTGTCTGACTGTCTCGTTAAAGCGTTTAAGAATCCTTATTGACACTGTGGCATCCCATGTCTCGATCAGAATTCATAAAACATTCAACAGGCGATTTAACCTAAAATGAATTCCAAAATGTATAATCCTCTATGTTTTCATACCAAGGAAAAATCTATTAATAACAATTCAATAATGCAACCAATCATTCATGCATACAACATCCAATCAGACCTATACATATGTGTGTGTGTGTGTGTGTGTAACAATAAATTAGTATGCTTAGCATAAATAGTCTATGAGCATCCACGGCGCAACCCTGATCACTAACGGATCAAAATACCACCACATAACATTTAACCTTTAAAATCATTTTATAAAAATAATTTGTAAAGAAATCGAAAAATTTCACAAATACATCCCAAATGATTACCTCGATAATTATTTTATATTCGTATCCCTATATAGATAATTAATATAACTATCTACCACACACCCCAAGGGACAGGACTCTAAGTCTCACTAGATCTAGATCTATGATATTGTATGCTATAATGTTTTGACTCAGCTTTGATGCCGAACTGTAATGACCCCACCACTATGCCCATATTATTAAAGAACATTGTAAGTAATATTGTCTAATAATGTAGAGAATACAACTTGTTAAGGGCGATCGATAGCGAATATATCTTTAAACTAGCATTGACATCATACTTACGGTTTTTTTTAATCTCTGGAATAAAATTTGACGTGTACAGTCTTAGTCTAAAGTAATAATCCCAACATTTTCTCAGAATCAGAACAGTATATCATATAAACAATAGTCAAAGATTACAACGGAATAATAAACATCATATACCTATAAAAACCGAGAGTCTACAAAATATAACGCTAGACTCACATAATATACATCCGGTACAAATATCTAACAAACCTCTAAACTCGATTATAAATCTCATAACCAAATAGAAAATCTTAAATGAGATAAACTAAAAGTCAAAAATGTTAATCTCCTTGCTAGCACAATCATTCGAAGGTCGACCTGTCCTGTAATCTGGAAAGTCTTGGCCTAATCCAAGCATTTAAATAACATCCAATTCAGACTATCTCTAAACATCCAAAAAGGTGAGAACATGATAGAACATAAGAATAAATGGAATATAGGTAAATCCAGATGTCCAATATATAACTTGTCACGGAGTTAATTTAACTCAGAATTTATCTCAAGGCACATAGTTATATATTTATGTCACAAAAACAGGTTAGTCACTATACACAATATTGTAGAATAAAGACAATATTCCTAACATGGAGAAACCAATTCCATATCGTGGCAAGAAAACAATCGTGGTATCACTCATACCGATCTGATACCAAATATTGGGAACATAGAATCCGACATGATCACAAGGATCGAGAACACAGAATCATGACATAATCACAAGGATCGGGGAAAACAAATAAAATCTCATATCTTGAATGATCACAAGGATCATGGAAAACCAAGTCTCGATGATTACAAAGATTGGGATAAAAACTCCATGAGTATATACTTCTTAAGGATCTATCGGTCTCGCCAAACACCAAAAGAGAGTAACACTAAAGTGGCAAGTACTAACACTTTTAATAATCAAAAGAATTTAACCAAAACATCCCATACCCTCCGATGAAATCCAAGTATTTACTATAAGCTAGTAAATCTCACTCATTATGAATACCTTTGGAACACCTGAACTATACTCTTTTAAGGATCCATCAGCCTCGTGTCGAACACCTAAAGAGAATATAGTCCTAAAGAGTTACATACTTACCTATAAGCAACCACAAGAATTTAACCCAAGTATCCCATACTGCCCGTTGAAATTCAAGTATCCGCTAATGGGTTGGTGAATTCCACTCAAACATTCTATTTAATGAGTTGTACCATACTCGACAAAGTGTTATGTGAAAGCATTTAAACTAATCAATAACACTAAGTTAATTATTAGTATTTTCCATATAGAATTAAGGTTCTCAAAACATTTTATTTTTAAAATCCAAAGGTCACACTAGAATGTCCAAAATCGCATAAAGTCCAAAATTTATTTTAAGATTTATTAAATAATAGGGAATCATGTTATTGGAAAAAAATAAAAGAGTTTGGAAATCAACATTTGTGTGTGTGTAAATTTTTTATAACTTCACTTACAACTTTTATATGATGCGTTTCCTTAATGAACTTTTCCATTCAAAACTATATTCTTATAGAACTTCTATGAAATCACCTTGAAATTTAAAATATCTGTATTCCCAAAATATATTTATCCAAATTATACACATTTTCATGTGTGTGTATGTGTATGTATATATATAGAAAAATGATTTATTTAAAAGAAAAGATTCCTTTATAAAAAGCTTTACTAATTAACTGAAATAAATTTTGTATTTAGCGCTTAAAACATAGAATAAGAACTCGGCACAAACAAGATCATCAAAGTGCAACAATTTGAAAATATCATTAAGGGTAATATGAAATGGAGCATAGAAGTTAGCACACAACAATAAAATAAACAATTGTGCAATCAGACAATCGAGTGGGCACGTGGAGCTGGAATAGCTCCAAGAATACATGCCACTAGTGCATCGATGGTGCCCACCGATTGCAGCGAAACCTGGAGCTATTTCTGCTCAAGGTTTCCCTCCGATAATCCATCGATCGATAATTTTCGAGCATTGTTCGCTCTTACTTCTCAAGCACTTCTTTATACTACATGCAAACAGAGAAATAACTGCATATCGATACTTTAAATGATCATATGATAAGGGTTTTATAACTCAATCTATAGTAAAACAACCAATCTATGATCTCATCTAAGATAAGTAAATAAATCAAAATCTACGATCATTAGACATAGATCTGTGAGTTGAATTACTCACCTTTTTCTCCTTAAATAGATTACCCAAACTCTTTTAGCTTTGTGCTTAAATTCAGTAAACCCTAGGAAATTCCTTAGACAAAACAAAGAAGAATGAGAAATAATATCACATAAACTAAAATTAATTAGTTTAATCGACAAACTATGGAGTGAAATCATTACCTTGATTTTCTACTAATTTCTAAGAATTTATTTGCAATTTAAAATCATCATTTTTTATTAGTTTGTAAAGAGGAAAAGAGACAAATTTCTTCTTTGTGAAATTGAACTACAGCTTAAGGAAAAATAAGAAGGTGAGTTCTCCTTGTTTTCTTTTAAATGGGCCTAACCCACTTGGAATAAATTAAGCACCTCAACTAATTATTACTAATAACTTCATTAATCACAAACTTAAGAATTAAAACAATAACCAATTGAATAATATTATTTCTTTAATTAATTTAACAATGGACAACATTTTCATTAAGAAACTACCAATCCCAAGTTCTTCCTTTATTTAAAAATAAAGATTCTACTAGCTAAACATTTTTATTCAAACTCTAGTTCCAAATATCTTTAAATAAAACTCTAAAATTCTCTTTTCTCTAATATTCTAAAAATTTAGAATTCACCAAAATTAATTCATTCTCAATAACAATTTCAAGTGATTTTTAATAGATTGATAAACACTAATATTTCTCAATTTAACATCATTCTAAAACAAGTTATCTTTTATAAAAAGAATAACATTTCTAAATCAATTATTTAAATTCTTCAAATTAAATCATTGTTTAATTTATTTAACTAACCAAAAAATCTGGGTTGTTACATTGTATTTGGGTTAGCTTTCTACCTGGTTAAAAATTGGCATTTGAAAAGAAATATGTACAATCAACCGTACATGACTGGATGTAGGAGAAATCCAAACTAGTATAAAATCTCTGGTGACATCTCTCTAACTTTTTTACTTTGCTTTACGACTTTTATTTTAATCTATGATTCCGTCTATGACTCTTTGATAGTATAATTTTATGTTGTTAATCTGTAATTTAATATTTAACCTGAAAGAAATTTAAAAATATTTATATAAGTTAGAAAACACTATTCCCTCCTCTAGTGTTTAATTAGCCTTAAGATCAAATTATGCAACCCACGGGTTTTGTTACAAATCTTTACAACTTGGGGTGGTGATGATGTTAACAATATTATTTTTTGTTTATGCTATAATTTAGAGGAGAAAATGAGTGAGCTTTTCTATAGTTTTACTTAAGAAATATTTTTGGACAAAAGGAATGGAAGAAGAGCTAAAGTGGAGAAAAGAAAAGTGAAGTAAAAAGATGGAAGTGGAGGTGCACTTATATGGACTTTGGCAAAATTGGATAATTACCACCATTACCCCTTAGTCAAATTACCATTCTACCCCTTCACTATCCCTATTCTTAGGCCATGCCCTCTTACACATCATTCTAGGTACGTGCTTTCCATGAAACAAGCCTTAAAACACTCTTTAAAATGAGGCATGGATTGAGGAGCCGTACTTTAAGTACTTTACCTTTAAAAAGTTAAGTAAAAGTCCACTTTTCCAAACATTCTAGAAAATGGTTTAAATTAATATATTTAGTTAGTGAATTAATCTTACTTATATGTTATATGTGTAACAATGGTTCAACAACTTTTGTTTGGTAAAATGTCAAAATCCAAAAAACGAATTTCTATCACATTTTCAAATTTTCATCGAACTATTTGTTTATGTAAACAAATTTCAAAAAATGATTTCACCATCATTATTTATTAATTTAAATTAGTTTAATATGGCTATTAAATCCATTTAATTAATACTAAATTCGCAGTTCAAATATTTAAATAATCCCTATATCTGGGTATAAATTGTTTATAATTTTCTGGGATATTGCATTCCCCCCTAAAACAATTTTGTCCTCGAAATTATCATGGAGTGGAAAAAGTAATATCCCTACCCCAAAACCAAATTAATTACTTGGTTTTTCATAATCTGTTTATCTATATTTTTTTATAGAAAATCCATATCAAAAAGCTGCAAAAAAAATACAGAGAATACTCTATAATAAAATACTATGCATATAGTATGCTCAATATACAAATTTAGAACTAAATGTCTATGTTCTTTTATTCAAAATATATGTTCAAATTCCTCCAAGGAAAATATATCAACACATAAATCAATCATGAAAAGGAGGGTCTCATCCCACCGAAGCATGGTATAACTCTAGAATCAAACTAATATGGAGCATTCAGTGGTATTTCGGTTCCTTCTAAAATAATAACTAGAGTAAACAAATATACCTAACGATCCCCTAAATCGGGTAAGCTCCCAATCACCCAACTCTAGTGATAAGCAAAAACATTTAAAAAATCACTTCAATTTTTTTTTTAATATTCGAAAATAATAATACTTCACCAAAGTTTTTTTGATAATAATATTATTATTTCTTTCTGTGATCTCTTTTTTTTGATAATAATATTATTATTTCTTTCTGTGATCTCTTTTTCAAAAGCACGTGGATTAATGTCCTAATAAAAAACAACTTTAAAATCCTTTGATTATAAAATCAAACTTTATAAACCATAATATATATATATTCAGACCCTATGTAAATCAACTCAAATTCCATAATTGGAATATTTACAAAATCTTTTGTAAACAGTTTCTTTTTCAAAAATATTTCATAACATTCTCTTTTATGAAAACCATCTTTCAAAGCAACTTAATTACGTTGAAGTTCAAAATCTAAATATTGAATTATTATACTAAGTATAATAATTTAATAAACCAATATTATAGTTGAACACCTTATAGTCAAATTATGAAATAAATCACATGGTGTTAGCCTATAATTGTTTTCTATCCAACCCATGTAAAAAGGTAAATTACTCATAAAACGGTCGAGTACATATCCAACAATCAATTAAATCATATTCTATAAAGAAATAAACTAACATTGAATATTATTTAAATGTTAAATGGCTAACAAAAAGATTTATAACTTTGCTTAGGTTCACAACTTTTTGATCATCCAAGAATATAAATAACTTCCATCGCATACCATTTTGCTCGTCAGTCTTTGGTTATTGCTTAGAAGATTATCTAAGCTACATCAAAACAAAATTGAAAGTCACTCCCTAAACTTTACTAAGCCACAAACATAGTATATGAATATACTTATTGGTTTCTTAATTATACCAATTTCTTTCTATTTACTTTCATTTTCATTCATAGTATATCATTCAACACTAAACTTATTTATAAATCATTTCATAAATTTCCACTTAAGTTTATAAGCATTTTATAAAGACACGTCTTTATAAAACATTAAATTAAAAACTTATTCCACTCTTAAATACTGGTATAATACTCTTCCAAACCTTAAGAGTATATACGGAATGTAAATCCATTTTTACTTTTCAAAATTCAGATGGAGGCCTAAACATAATGAGGGTCTTAAAAATGACTCGACTACTTCGACCTTTTCACCTATCCAGTTTGGAAAGTAGATAAGAAGAGCAGGATGTTGGTATCCAAACCCAGTCCTATAGTCTACTTTTCCTTAGATATCCCTAAGGTAAAGATGTTGATTAGTCAGCCCAATAACATCAAATACATGACTTGGATGTTTTAAACAAAGAAATGGTTTAATAAAACAAAGTTTATTAAAACCTTCCTATCCGATTTCATCTATTTGAAACTTATGTTAAATTATCTCTTTTTTATCTAAGAGTTAAAATTTTCATTTATCAAAACATTTCGATTAATATATTTTCCCGAAAATATTTACTTTTAAAAATAATCTGGTTAGGGAAAACACTTTAACAAATATTTGTTTCCAAAATATTCATTTATATGTATTTTAATATTCACATTTTGGAAATAATTTTCACAAATATAAATCATCTTCAAAGAAAAGGTTTTAAATATTTATTCAAAGATAAATATCCTTCTTATTTTAAATCAATTTCCTTTAAGGAAACTTAAGAATGAAATACTCGATTTTTATTTCTAAACTCCTTTGGAAAGCATACTACATACATTTCTGTATATAAAATAATTTTCAAAATTTATTCACTAACATTTTCTTTAGATTTGTTTGGATTCGAACTCATCTTAATGGCGTAAGGATAAAGAGAATAATTTACTAAGGGCAGTACAACATTTGCCTAAGCAAATATTTGATCGTTGCTTACAAGATTATTTAGATTACCACAACACTAATTGAGACGTTTCCTCGAACTATTCAAAGAAAATGTATATTTCTTAAAAATTCTCTTTGAAATACTTATACTTATAAATACTTCCAAGTAATACTACTATTACTTTTCCTAAAATCTTTTTGGAATCATTTCAAGCAATATTGGGATTCAAATTCTCCATAACCATTTTAACTTATAAAACACCATTTATAAACCATTTTATATACTATACTCATTTAAAATCATCTTATACTATAATAGCTTTCCTTTATTATAATAAACTTTCACATTTATTTTTATCCCCTAATTGTCTTATCTTCCCATTTAGGTTATAATAAACAACTCTATTAAAAGATGACTTTTAACTTAACATTTTTGCTGAACACCTTATAGTCAAACTGTGAAATTTAAATCACAAGGGGTTCGTTTTAAAGTACTCCTAATTATCAAGACAATAAATGTCATAAACTGGTCGAGCATAAATCAACAAACAATAATCAATGTTTCTAAACTATTCAAGCATGACAAATCAAACAATAATGATAATAAAGAAACATTACAATTTTCTAATTAACACACCATAAATAAATATATAAATTTTGAAAATTATTCCTAAGCGTAGATAAAATATTTCATTCACCAAATTTCAAAAATCATTATCGAGTTCGTTTGGCATGTTCAAGTGTTTAGAAATCCCTATTGACATTGTAGCGTCCCACATCTCGACCAATTCTAAATTCAGACGTAACAGAGCAATTAACGCAATACGTTTTATTTGTAATAACAAATACTCTTTCGTATGTATAATAATGTCAACTTATTCTAGAGTGTCTCTTACCCTATCTCTAATGAGTTACCAATTCTAGAGCATTACTAACTATATCTCTAATAAGTTGTGCCCTACCAAAGCAAGGTTATCGCTTAACCTTAAGCTCTGATGCCAAATGTAGCAATCCGTCTTTCCATCACTTAGATTCTCGGCGTGTAATATCCTGGATTTATTAGTGTCGACTTTCAAGGGTTGAAAAGACGGGTCATTACACTTGGATTAAAGGCCGACCCTTAACCAACATTCCGAGCTTGTCTTTTATGGCCTCGTTTAACCATAGAAATCAAACAGTTAACGAAATCATCAACAATAGGAACTGGAATTTTAGTTCAGAAAATAGTCCTAGAAATACATTCATCTCTATCAAGCAAATCAAAATATACGCTGCAAATATTTCAGATGGTTGGGAGTGGACCCCAAACAACAGAAATTCTCCTTAAAATCATCTTGGAATGCAACAAGATTTAAAAGCGTGTACACAAATTGGTGCAATCATGTGTGGAACTATTGTTGCTCCCTAAAAATGTCAACCATAACCTATTTTGCCTTCTTCATCAGACTGCCAACGAACGTCAACCAATGATCCAACATAAACGATACAAGTGATGTACCTTGTATTTTAGATGAGGAAAAAATTAATCGTCAATTTTTTAGCTACCATATCTGTAAAATATATGGAACGAGATCGGCAAAAAAATGAACATGCAAAACTTTAATAATAGCAACATAGATTTATCTTCAACTATAGTACCAATTGCCATCATAAATATCAGAAATACCTATGCTATGATTTAAGAGATATTCATTTAACTACTACAGTGTAGCACATTTAGCAAGAGTGAAATTAGAGAAAATTTCTGTAAAATGCCATACCAGAGGAGATAATATACAAGCTTATTCTTATTAATGTCAGGAATTTACTGAACAAATCAAAATACATGAGAGATCTAACTCCTAGTTAAGCTATCATGGTGAAGTCAATCAATCGTGAGGTTATTGCTACATTGAGATCTATAGTGCTAGATTTTGGACCATTTGTCATGGAGAAAGCTTGATTGTCAGTAGAATCGAGCAGATTGGTGGCTATTTGGTGCAAGCTGAAAGATACTTTTCACTCGCTATTATGGAAGCCATCGATATTTTAAGGCAGTGGAATTAATGAACTAAAGAGATAATTACTGTTTTAATTCTCATGTGTCTAGAATATTAGATAAGCACCAATATGAGAAGTTCTTTTTGTAACGATTTGCCTTTTAGACCCTCAAATGTTAATACTAATACATCCACGGTATTCACGTGTTGAGCACTCAATTATCAGAAAGACATATTGTTATGGTAAAATAAAAGGAAAATGAAAATGAACAAGAAAGAAAAAAACACAACATCAAATTTTACAGCGAAACGATAACATATAATATCAAAAGACATCACAAACCGTCACTTTAAGATATATAGAATTTCAGAGTTACAACCTTAAATACTATCATCAGCCTAAAGAGTTATAAAAATATGTCCTCACATGTGCTGATATATATGATATAATAGTAATGTAGAAAAAATATGAATACTACAGTGGGTGAATGGAAGCATCCAACTCGTCTCTAGAAGCTCCAAAGAACATCAACTAAAACCTGTCTTTCCCAAGCCACTCAAAAGAGCACCTGTGGAAATGAGAGAAATATAAAACCATGAGTCAGAAACAAGTCTGTAGTAAGATAGTCAAGAAATACATGTCCAATATATAACAGTAACTTTTGAGACCATACGGATTACCGTATGATTTTCCATTTAACACCCAATCTTTTTATAGTAACTACTACACACATAATACATCACAACTATAGTGAGAAACCCTTAAGGGTCTCTCTACAAATTTCTATAGAAAATGTCATACATAAGGCATTTGCAAAGTGTGTTTATAGTGACCATCGCTATAAAAGCATAAAAAATCAATTCCGATTCAAATATAAGTTCGACCATACCATATGTGCTTTGTTTCAAGGCTGTGCAACAAGTCATAGAAAGTCATACAAGTCCACATACATCATTTACATATGTCATTTGCTGTAACAACCCTAGTTTGTAGATTACCTGTCAATATTAAATTATAATGGTAATTATAATTTAATATTGCGAATTAAATAAAAATTTGAGATTTTAATTTGTTTATTTGAAATAAACAATGAATTTGGAATTTAAAAATGAGAAAATAAAGTTAAAAGCTTTATTTTATTTGTTTAGTGTGATAATAAATGGAAAACGATTTTATTTTAGAGAAAATGCAATAATTATATTAATTATTGCCCATTTTCTTCCTTTAATAATTTTAAAAGAAGAATGTAAAAGGTGGTTTATTTAAATAAAAAGGTAGAATTTGGTTTTAAAATGTGTTTTAGTTATAATTTGAGTTTAAAATGGTTTTAAAATGGTTTGTTTTATTTTTATCATTAAGAAAATAATTTTTTTTTTGAATTTTATAAGTTAAAAATGTGAATTATACAATTATTTGGTGTAAGTAGTGCATTTATGTAATATAAGATATTTTAATAATAGAAATGTTTTAAAAATTAAAATTAATCTTTTAATATGACGGAAATATTTTATTTAATATGAATGTAAATTTACATTTTTTTGTAAAAATTGGAAGAAAAATGCATTTGTTTTATAATATAGTGTAAATATGTACATATTTGGTTTTAGTACTAAATAAATTCACTTAGGCTAATCAATTTCTCTTCTAATTAATGGGTCCAAAGTCCATTAGCACTTAGCCAATAAAATAAGTTAGAAAAGAGTTTACCGGTACGTTCATAACTCATTCTCATCTTCTTCTTCTTCTTCTGGAAAGAGAATACAGAAAACAACCTTACCAATTTCTCAATTCAGAGCCTTCAAATTCAAAATCAATTCAATCAAACTGTAATTTCCTCAATCTAAGGTGTAAATCAAAAGGTAATCAACTCCAAAACCCTATAATTCCATTAAAAATCCTAATTTCAGGAATTGGGTTTTGTAATTTACTATTGTATTCCTCTTGCATGCCTTTTTCTTTTGTTCCACAGGTTCCTAAAGGCTAGAATCAAGCAAAAAGCTTCAGTCTTTCTTCATTAATCCAGATTTTTGCCTCCATACAGCAAGGTGAGTTGAATAATTCGCAAAATCTAGCTAAGCCAAAGTCTCAAATGCTTCAATATGTATAAAATGAGCTTCGGTAATCGATTTTCTATTGATAGTTTTCTTCTGTGAATCTAGTTTCGGTTGCTTCTTTGCATGCTTATATCTTATGATTCCGACGACAAAATGCTGCCAGATTTCTTGCATTTGCTAGCTTGCATGTTGAACTTCATCTTTGCAAATTTTGGTTGAAACATATTGTCATTTGGGTGTGCAAAAAAGTGTAGAAAATCAACTCAAACACAGATTTTTGCCTATACAAATGTTGAGTTGCTGCAAACATGGCCTGGGTCCGTGTTTGAGACCGCATAACTCTTTCATTTCTGATTGAAATTCATCGATTCTTTTTTTATTTGAAAGATAAAGTTTTCTACTATATGCGTACCAATTTTAAACTCAATATGAGGTAATTTGGTCCTCTATTTCATGCTTGACAGTTGAACTCGAGATGGTTTTCAGGCATGTACATTTTTTGGGTTTTTGAACTGTTGCAAACATGGCCTGAGTCCATGTTCGAGACAGTGTAACTTTTTCATTTTCAGTCGGAATTCATTGATTCTTTTTTGTTTGAAAGATGAAGACTTATACCATGTGCATACCAATTTTCAGCTAAATATGAGGTCACTTGGTCCTCTGTTTTAAGCATGTAAGTTGGATACAAGATGGTTTTTAAGTCTGGGCATATTTTCGTTTTTGAACTGTTGCAAACATGGCCTGAGTCCATGTTTGAGATAGCGTAACCTTTTCACTTCCAGTCGGAATTCATCAATTCTTTTTTTTTTGAAATCAAAAGTTTTCTACTTTGTGCACATAATTCTTAGTTCAATCAAAGGTCATTTGGCCATCTGTTTCATGTCTGAAAGTTGAACCCAGAGAAGATTTCAGACCTGAGTATTGTGTACCGATGCATTTTTATGTTCTTTTTCCGTCCGATTTTTGACTTTTATTTCATGTTTTTGTGGTATTTCTAAAAAAAATTGAGACCATGATGTCTATCGGCAGACTTGCCAAATTTTGAAGATCTATAAATTCAAATTTTGGATTAAATTTGAATTTAATTTGAATTGAATTCTAATATCGATTTGAGTGATTTTTTGGGTTTTTATTCATTTTCGAACATGAATTTTTCCAAACCTTTTTGAAATAACTTTAAAAATAAATGGGCATTTTAAATTATTATTATTATATGATTTTTTAAAGTATTTTCAAATATAAAATCTATTTATTCTCGATAATAAGGGAATTTTCAAATATGGCTTTCAAAATTGCTATTAAAAGCTTGTTTTCTCAAGTAAATTATTTTATATATAAAATACACATTTTTGCACTATTCGAGCGAATGAGAAGGAGAATTAAATGGTTTGGCACACATGGTATGGGACACGTGCATTTATATTATCGGTTAATTTCCGACTTGTCCATTCGATCGTTTTGACCTGCTTTTTACTGCTTTGAGTGTGAAATTTACTAGCGGTTAGTTAATCATTTAGTGCAAATGCGTGGTATGGGACACACGTTAACATAGTTCAGGTTTCTATTCGAGAGTTTGTGACACATTTGTCTAAGAGACATATTTTCCAGTACTGTACCTTCGGGCCATTTGTCCTTGGGGATGTTTGTCTAAGAGATGTTTTTCATTGCGACGTATTTGTCCTTTGGGATGTTTGTCTAAGTGACATATTTATTTGTCCTTCAACGGTTTTCTAAGAGACATGGCGCCTTATTTTAGGAGAACAATGCTTGGCGCGCTTCGTCCATAAGCACGTGCTATATCTTTGAGATGATTTCATTGATTTCCTTGTGATTTTCCAAGTGTATCGCCTCTTTACATTATTGGCCATTTGAGTCATTCCAGATATTATATGTGGCGATTACATCTTTGTAAATTGAACTCCTTATCGAGTTCTATATTTTAGATTTGGGTTTGCCAACACTTGGCGTGTATTTCAGATTTATACTCTCTTATTTGGAGATATATAAGATTGCCATTTTGGCGTATTTTGTGTTTAAGACTTCTCTATTTAAAGAATATTTTTGTTATTTCCATTTATGGCGAGTTTTGTGTTTGAGATTGGGATTCTCCTATTTTGGAGATATGGTACATAGAAACCATTTTAGTGGCTTTTGAGATTTCGCCGATGATATGAGGCATTTATTATACTTAGTGATATTTGGAGAGTTTACCTATCTCAAGGACATACACTTATTGTAATTACCTTATTTGAAATAGTGGCATGCTCTTATTATTGTTTCTTCTCATTCGAGAGGATATCTTACCCTTTACCTTATGCTTATGTTATCACTTATCCTTTTAAACTGGTTTGTTTAGCTAGACTGACCCGTTTATTTTATACTTGGATCAGACCGAGGTGTTTCACGTTAGGTATTCTTATGGACTTAGCCTATTCTACTTCTACGTGGACTTATCTGTTAGCCCTTTTTGTTGTAGTCTTTTTGTCGCTGCTCTGATATGTATATTGTTTTAACTCGTATGTATATTGTGGCCATCATATCGTATGGACATACACTTAGTCTTTCAGGTTAGGGGTAAAAATGATGATGCTGGAATATGGAAAACTAAACCACACAAACATTGGATTAGGAGAAAACCAGATACTAATGAAGAACACAAGATAAAATTGCTTAATGCCAATACAATGAACGCCACAGTTCATGTGCATGCACATATTAATGAACATGATAAATATGATGCTGCTCATTACGCAACACCCATATCTTCACAATCACCACTTCATTCAGACCTTCCTGTCACTGACCATACCACTCTACAATCTTATAACCATTCTACAGCCCCTCAACCACCTAACCCCATTATCCTATTATCCAATAGTTTTGACATTCTCACTGATGCACTACTTTTCAGGCTCATATACCAAACTTAATACAACCTTCTGTTTCTACCATTGTGTCAACATCCATAACTAATACCATCCCTCTTGATTTGACAAACAATACTGCAACTCAAGCCACAGAAACAATACTGATGTTCCACCTATGGATTCACATACTCTACCATACAAACATTTCCACCTTTCCCCTACCATCACTGAACAAGTCATTGAACATAACATCATCCATAATGATTCATTTGCTGATCAAAACATTGGCTTACAACTCCTATTTCAACAAGCTTCTCCTACAAACTCTGACCCAAAACAACAATCATGACAACCATCCATCCACCTCCCAACCTTCCCAAGCTTGTCTATCTCCACCTAAATAGCAGACGAAGAAAAAGAACAAAAAGAAACAAAAATAGAAAAGGCAAGGAGCATGAGGACTATGATAATGGACATGACTACCAAATAACAGAGATACTACTACGCAATTTGAATACTGAGGATGATGAAGACAATACACGACAAGAATGCTATATTGGGCTGAGAAAATCGGGTAGGAAGAAAAAACATATTATTTCTAATGCTTAACAACATTGGAGCATGGAACTTAAGGGGTGCTCACCTCTCCTCAAAATAACAGGAAGTCAAAAAAATGATTATTCAAAAAAAATCGCAAACGATTGGTATATTAGAGACCAAACTTAATGAAAACTGTACCATCAATATGTGCTCCATTTTCAATCCTCTCTGGGATTATGCACGTAACTTGATACATGCTGAATATGGTAGAATTGTTTTGTTATGGAACCCCCATATATACAATGTCATCACCATCTCATCTTCTGACCAAAACATCCATCTTCTTTTTACTCATATATCATCCTCCACCCAATTAAACATCACTTTTAGTTATGCTTCATGTAATAAAGACACCAGAAACAAGCTTCATTCCTATATACAATCACAAAATTCTGTCACTATCCTATGGATCCTTATGGTGGCTTCAACTGCATGTATGCCTCATCACAAATATTAGAGGCAATCCACTTACCCATCATGACATTAATCCTCTCTTCCAATCAATATTCCAATCAATACAAATTTCTTCTTTACATAAGATCCCTTATATTGGTCCATTATATACATGGAATAACCTTAGACATGTGCAGACGTACCTTTTGTACATTAGACCACTCTCTTTTCAACTTTCAAGCCCTTACCTCTTGGCCAAACCTTACATCCATTATCATTCAACCTGGCATACTAGACAATAGCCCCCTTATCCTCTCCTAGAGCATGAAACCAATTAAGTACCAAGATTCTTTTAAATTTTCTAATTTTTGGACCATCCATGCACAATTTCATACTATTTTCTTGAAGGGATGGAACATTAAGACATACAACAATCCTTTGTACATATTGCAGAAGAAACTAAAGAATGTCAAACACTATTTGAAATTATGGGCTAAATCCACTTTTGGCCATGGTATATCAAAATATAAAATGCTTTGTGATGAACTTAGCAAAGCTCAAACTGATATGCTTGTTGATCCAGACAAAGAAGAATTATCAGATTCGGAACATGGCTTAAACCAATAGCTTAATGAAACACTACAACATGAAATAGATATGACCAAAGAGAAGATTGGGAAAGAATACTTCTTTATGGTGACAGAAACACATCTTTTTTCCACAATTCCCTCACTATCAAGAGATCCAAAGGCATAACTAAAGCTATTTATAGATTACTTTTATACCTTTTTTTCTACATCAAACAATGAATCTAACCTCACTGACATTTCTCATATCAAATTACCCAATCTTACTGATACAGATACCGTGAAACTTATCAATATGGTCACATATGATGAGATTAAGGATGCTCTATTTGATCTTAGTCCAAACAGTGTTGGTGGTCCTGATGGATTCAATACTCAATTTTTGAACTACCTGGGCTTTCATTGACATCTGTAACAACCCTGTATTTTGTGATTTTTTTTTGTGTATATTTTAATTATTTTAATTGAATTTTTGATTTAAAAACTTATTTTATTAATTTGGAATGATAAACTTTAGTTTTGATATGAATTATCATTCCAAAGCATGACTAAAAAGAATATTTTCCAAAAAGTGAATTTTTGGTCAAAATAGTCAAACTTTGACTTTTAATTTAAATTTTAAAAGTTCGAAAATTTAAATTTTTTCTTTTATTTTGAAAGTACATAAAATTTTAAGAACACTGCTTTTTGTTTCGTTGGAAACGGATTTAAATTGTTAAAGTTATGTATATTTCAATATTGAGTGCAATTTGTTTATTCTGCAATTTTGTTATTTTAAATAGTATAAATTTTATTTTTCTTTGTCATATTTTATTGTAATATGTATTGATATGTTATTTTATGTATGTTTTTGTCTTTTAATATTTTTGAAGTGAGGTAGGAATTTTTCTAGAGCTAGTAGTATTTTTCTTGTAATTTCCATGCCCTGTTTTCAATTTTTTAAACATTTTCTTTAGTTCTTTTCTATTTTTCTCCAATTTAATTATTTATTTTATTTTTGAAATGATAAATAAATTATTTTATTTCAAAATTTTTGATTTATAATATTTTTAAATGAAGTATATATTTTTCCAAAGCCATTGATGTTTTAATTGTAATTTTTGAACCCTGTTTTCAATTTTTAAGCAATTTCCTTAATCTTTTTATATTTTCTTTAAATTTAATTTTATTTTTTTATTTTTTTTCACTTCGTTTCGGTTTTTAGATGTACTTGCTGAAGTTTATTTTGTTTTACTTGATTTAAAAGAAAAGGAAGTATGGAAGGTTTTAAAAGCTAGGAAACGTAAAGTCGTTTCACCGTTTCTTTTACCGTTTCTTTTTCAATCAATACACCATTTATTTTGGCCGTACCTTTCTCTATTCTTTTCAGCTACATTCTCTCATCTTTTTCACGTATTTTCAAAGCTTCTCAACCGTAAAAAAAAAATCATGGCCTCCATCTTGCAAAAATTTGGTAAAATCTTCTTCTCTTCTCTTGTTTTCTAGTTTTTCTATGTGATTTTGCAACTTGTTCTCAACTTCATGGCTCCACTCCTCCTCAACCAGATCTAGGACAACCACCACCATTTTATTCTCTGATCATCATCCACCCTAGATCACCACCATGGCAGGCCAAGCAACCTCAAGGCAAACACCACCACCAAAATCCACAAATCCATCACCTATGCACTCAAGCTGACCTAGTTTTGGTACCATCACCTTCATCCACCTTTTGTCGCCACTTCCACCACCACCACCACCTCTGACCTGACCTCCAACCTCTTCCACATCACCCACCACCACTTGGACCCACTGGCCAAGCCCCTAGAGCCTATGGCCGAACCTATTTATAGCATAGAAGTGATGAATTTGCCTTGTAGTTGTTGTTTTGTTGCGCCTATGTCCATCCACCTTTGCACCATTACTTCCAAGCTATGGCTGACCCTTATGAGCCCAAGACCTGATCCTAACCCACTCCATAGACATGTATTTCAGATCTATAGCTGAAGCATAGGCGGTAGAAAGCAAGTGCAAAAACTTTGGCTTTGTTTTATGCATTTAATTCTAACATTGTTTTATTGAATTTGGGTTTGAAAACTTATGTTATTTGTTTGTTTTGTTTGAATGTTTGCAAGGCTATTAGCCTTGTCTCTCCCACACTCATATCATCATCATGGCTAAGAAAACGAACCCCTTAGTCGAGCTTTTGAATGGTTGTAGCAAGGTCAAGTTATCTTTTCATTGTCGCCTTTCAATTTCAATTTATTTCAATATATTTTGGTTGAATATTCATAAGTTATATTGTCTTGTTTTGGGGTTGTTTACAAGATGATATCTCGGCTATTTCTCTCCACTCAAAATCAAAGGTCGTGCCTTCTGGATCCGTTGTGTCATTCAAATTAATATCTCCAGCACAAAAATGTGAGTATTTCTCACCAGACATTATGTACTTATATAAGTAGTAAATTGACACCCTGTGGATCTGTAGAACTATATTAACATGTTATAACTGCTTATATTATTATCATATGATGTTCACACCTGTTATTACACCTGTTATATCATACGTTATTGTTATTTCATGCTATTCTGCATATTTTATCAGTTTATCACACTGCAAGTTCTCTTTAGATTAGAACCACTATGGGTTGAAATGATACATACCCGAACGGACTTTAGAATAAGGGAAAATTATTATGGGCTGAAATGATATGCCTGAATGATTTTCAATTTATTTCATTTACTTGGGACTGCGGGTTTGAAATGATAAAACCCGGATTTTCTTTGTAAATTAGGGGTTGAAATGATATATTACCCGTATCACTTTACCTAACGTAGAAAATTATATACAGACCCGTAGTTAATATATGTTTTCTAAAAAAATTAAAATTATTTTAGAAATGTAAATAATAAAATATTTTGATTTAAATCTAATTAAAAAGGATTTTTGTAAAATATTATTGATTTTTTGAATAACTGTAAGTGAAATGAATTAATGAAAAAGTTAGAAAATTTTGAACGTAAGTTATTTTGGAAAATTTGATTTAATTATAACTGGAAATTAAATTGAATATGAAATTATGATAAATTTATGATAATTTGAATTTAAATGAATTCAAAGTGATTTTATATCATATTAATGATTTTTAATAAAGTTGAAATGTGAAATGAATGAATACCTTAAGTTGAAATTTTGAAATATAACTAAACTGGAAATTTATGAAATTGACTTAAAAGTGAACTTTTAGTTAAGTAAATAAAAATAAAACTAAGTTAGATTTGAGAATTTGAACTTAAGTGTTAAGTTGAAATTTAAAGCAATGAATTTAAAATTGAACATTGCAATTTAATAAGTGGATTATTATTAAATCTTAATTTTTGAATGGAAATTTAACTTTATAAAATCATGAACTTGAGGAAAATTAAACGATGTTTATAAATGTGAAAATGTATGATTTTATGAGTTAAAAATGTTTTAAATAAAAAATATATAATTGGTTGAGAAATTATATTGAATATTTGAAGTTAATTGACTGCATTTTTGAAATGCTATTAATTACTATGTAAATGATATTACAGCATTTGTAATTGCTGTAGTTGATGATAATGAACTAAAAAGCTAAATTGAATTAAAAGTTATTAAGCAATTTTTGTAAGTGCTATAATTTTTGAATTTAACTAAGTTTATTTGAAATTTAAGTAAACCCTATTACAATATTTTAAAATGTTGTCTTTTGTTAAATTGAACTGTTTTGAATGTATCTTTCCGTGCGTTTTCTAAATGCCACGAAAAGTGAATTTTCACTGTTTTGATAAACTTAAGTGAATAAATGAACTTTGGAAGTTGAAAATTTTGGAAATTCAATAATTTATTGAACATAATAACTTCACTTTAATGATTAAAAATGATTTTTTTTGAATATAAACTGTTTTGAAATGTGAATTGAAATGGTATTTTAAATTGAATAAAATGAATAATGATTTGAAATGAATGTGGTTTTGAAAAGAGATGATATTTTGATATATAAAATGATTTGAAATGTGGTACTGAAAGATACGATATTTTGATGTATTAAAATGATTTGAAACAAAGTTTTGAAAGATATGATATTTTGATATTGATTTGAAAAATGAAGCTTTGAAAGATTATGATATTTTGATGTATTAAAATGATTTGAAAGGAAGTTTTTAATGGGTATGATAATTTAAAATATTGAAATGGTTAGAAATGACTTGATATTTATTTTGATAAATATTTGAATTGAAAGATATGGTATGATGATATATTGAAATGGTTTGGAAATTATTTAATCTTTATTTTGATAAAGGTTTGGGTTGAAATGACATTTTTATTTTTGAAGTATAAAATATTATTTTAAAGTTATAACTACGGGTTATAATAACGATTGGTTGTTAAAGAGACAGGGATCGGATATTGTCTTATAGCCGGCCAATACCGAAAACCACTTTAACAACTGTGTACGCGGTAGAGATTCCAGAATGAAGTAGGATGGTGGCGACGTTCTCGAGGTATATTACGTGGACCCAACTCCCGTGAGTTGACATAAATGACTAAAACATGAGCTATACCGGGCTACACAAAAGGTCGCACCCTTTCATTGAGCATGCTCCATCGGAAACCATTCTATTACTTTTGTGATTCGATATGTGGCGCCACTTTGATTCGGGGGTATTGTTCGAGGTAGGCGGAAGCTGCTGGCTTGCCGTCACCACCGGTCCGGGAGTGCAAACGGTGTATCCACCCTGGCATTGCCTCGCGTGCCGTGTCAACTCCTTATATCAAGCCCACTACGATTTTGGTTTTAAAGATCCGACCGCATTAAGGTTCACCATCCCCTTAACGCTATTTTCTATATGATTATACTTTACTGATTAGACACTACTGTATACAGCGTATATTACTACATAGTAAATAGTTTAACTGATCCTTAGAGGATGGGCGGTCCCAAGCATCTTCTAAGTTACTTGTACCTTTACTACAGTTCACTTGAGTTGGTTTACATTGTATAAGTATGTATGTCCTGACTCGAGTGTTTGTCTTTTTATTTACGCCCGGGTCAGCCTGAGTTATTCACAGATTTGGATTTCCACTTTCTGGAGATTGAAATCGCTGGAGATTATCTACTTGTCAAGTTTATCTTTTGCAGTCTGTTGTTCCGTTCAGCTCTTGTATTAGTAGACTTCTATGTAGTGAGACTTCCTTTGTACTTTATTTCTTCTGATGTATTTTATGTAACTATGATATTTTTATATAGTAGCTTCATGAACTACTATCTCTTTTACTTCCGATGCATTATTATTACTCTGTGTCTGTGATCTGTGATTTTTATTTACTGTATATTCTGAGATTTTCCAAATTTTTATTTACAACGCGGTATTTTGAGCAATTCAATTCCGGCATGAGTGTCTACCTATACACTTATAATAGATGCGAATGGTTGAAAATACCTGATTGTTACAACATCACATTTGTAAAATCTATCCAATGCTTCTTCAATACTAATACTATTCTAGGTGGTATCAACGCCACTAATATTGCATGGATATCTAAAATTGATGCACCAACTTTTGTTACACACTACCGCCCTATATCATGCTACAATGTAATATATAGATGCATCATAAAGATTCTGGCTAAGAGGATCAAACCCATCCTTAGGAACATCATCCCTCCCAACCAAACTGCCTTTCTAAAGAACAGGAATATTACCGATAATATCCTATTGACACATGAATTACCGAGATGCTACAATCAAAAAAATGTTTCACTTAGATGCATGATGAAATTAGATATACATAAGCCTTTTAATTCGATTGAGTGGATATCTATTGTTGCCATCATGACTAGGATGAGCTTCCCTGAGACATATGTTGCATGGATACACACTTGTATATCCACTATTACATATATAGTTAAAGTCAATGGCCACTTTGCTGGCTACTTCAGATCATCCAGGGGGATCAGGCAGGGAGATCATGTATCCTCGTACTTATTCATCATGGTCATAGAGCTGTTGAATTCCATCCTCAACTCCCATGCACTTCTTAACAATCTGAAAACACGTCCAAGAAACCACTTATCACATCACTTATGCTTGGAGATGATATTGTCATATTCGCAAAACCAGATGCTAGTACATATCCACTATCAATGCAGCGCTCCTACAATTTCATGACATTACTGGTCTACATATTAACAAGAAAAAATCACACATCATCATTGCTGGACTTCCTACCAATGCTAAAGAAAACATTACTTATCTATCTGATCTTCTTGCAATGCCAGAGAACTTTATTTACTTGGGCATCCTTATTACCACTTCGAGAATTTCGGCTACACAATGCTTGCCTATGTATGAAAAGTTATATTAAGCTTAGGAGTTGGCGTACCCATTTTCTATCACAGTCTGGGAGAATCATTGTAGTGAAGTCCATCATTTTTTGAATGACATCTTACTGGTCTCGTCTATACATTTTGCCTAAGAAATTTCTTCTAGTGATCAATGCTATAATGAACCATTTCTAATGGCATAGAGACTGCCACTCACATAAACTCATTCCTATATCCTTTAACAAAACATGCAGACCGAGGAGAAATAGGGGTTAGGCATTATTAACTTACACTACTGGAACATGGCGGTTGCAACAAAACATATCAATGATATTTTGGGTAATAAACTAAATCTGTGGGTTAAATGGATTGCTAAGAATTACTTATTTCGAAAAAAAATTTGGACTATGACTACTTCTTCCACTGCTGGCTGGTTCTAGAAGATTTTACTTAACATGAGACATATTATCCTACCTCTTGTCAAATACAATATTTTCTCTGACATCCAGATTTCATTTTGGCACTCCCCATGGGCTTCTACGGGTGTGATATTAAATGACATAACAGACAACATGCACAAGAACTCCACTATCATCCCAAACAAAGCTAATATTCAGAATTTCATCATCCAAGACAAAGTCATTATGCCTACTGCTAGCTCGGTGGTGGTTAGACCTTATGGAATATGATCATGAGAGTACAACACATAAACACTCCATACAGAATCCAATGGACTGGTAAGCATTGTGCACACTCCATTGTAACTGCATATAAAGACTTACTTTCTGACTATGTTAGGGCTAATTCGCCATGGTATCGTCGAATATGGAATTGTGTGGGATCAAAAAAAGATAATTTCCTACTCTAGAAAACCATACATAACTCCTTACTTACTAAAGAAAAGTTAATTGCAAAGGGATTCATCATTAATAACATTTGTGTTTTCTTCAACGACCACCCTAAAAGTAGAGACCACTTACTCTTCCAATGCACGGTGATTTATCAACTTTGGAAATCTAAAATAATGGCTGTTGGTATATATTATGGTAATACAAATCGCATCCAACAATGGTTTGAAATCTTCAAGAGATCGAGGTGTTGAGTTGGGTGATCGTATGCTTGTTATTTTGAAATGCTTCGTTACTGTATTCCGGCGAGAGAAAAATTACAGAGTATTTGATAATAAACGTAAAAACAAGCAAAAGATTATTGCAGAAGTAATGGGAGCTTTTAATAGGAGAATGATATATTTGCAAACTACTGGACCGGGCTTTTACTAGCAATTTAATTAAATTGGTATTTGGGCTGATTTAGGCCTTAATCCTATTCTAGTTAAATAGGTCTTTTGTTGTTTTTTTAATTACTTATATGTTGTATGTATATAACTATCATTCTTTAATCAAGATCTGGTAGAGGGCCAGTATAAAACCTCGTTTTCCTTTGAAAAAATAAAAAAAATTAACATATAAACCAAATTAGTTAAGCTATTTACACTATATCACTTCATTGAACCAAATAATTATCATAACTTCATGTTTCATGTTTAATAAATTGTTCAACAATATATAAAAGTTATTTTACCTATTCAAAATCAATTTCCATCATTAAAATTCTACTTTTACTTAAATGCTTTAATTTACACTATTTATTTAAATAGATTAACATCTTAACAACAAAATTCCATAAAATTCATTTTCTTATTTAAATAATCAGGAAATTATTGTCAAGGACAAAATTTCACAGCTTTTTAGCCTCAAGGACAGACCTTTAATATTTTATCCTGAAGGACAACTTTCTGTAGGTATCAGTTTTTAGTTTTTGATAGCAGTTTTTAGGTATCAGTTTGTAGTTATCGGTAGTAGTTTTTAGGTATCAGTTTTTAGCTCGGTATCAGTTTTGTTGTCCTTATGAATAATTTTGGAAAATGTTTGTCCTTCTGAATAATTTTTAGAAGAATGTTTGTCCTTGTGGTAAAAATATCGAGGTCGTGTCCTTGAGGCAAAAAATATAGAAATTTTTGTCCTTTAAATTAGTTCCCCCTTAAATAATCATGACAAACCATGTTAGTGATATTTTTACACCCAAATATTGATTGTAATCAATATTTCACATTTTTATTTACAATATTATCCACTTAATTTTTAACACATCATTAAAATTAACAAAAATCACTATTTGACCATTATTTCCACAAGTAATGCATTTCAAAAAATTAAAACTATTTAATCTCATTTTTATCCCTAACTAACATAATAAAGTTTCTAAAACTTTATTGTTAACATTTTATATTTATTTCAACAAACTAAAGTTGAATTAAATTTTTGTATCTTTATTTAATTCAATTACCATATCAACATATTTCTTTAAAACTTAATTTTCCACCAAACCAACTTAACTCCATTTTATTAATTCAAAACCCATTGTTTATTTAAAACAACAATTTTTAAAAAATTTCCCATCTCCAAATTTATTTTATTTCTCCATTTTAAATTATAACCATGGTTACAATTTATTTTCATAAAAAATCATAAAATCAGGGTTGTTACAGACTCCTCTTATAAAAATTTTGTCTCGCAATTTCTATAAAAGAGTTGTCTATAACACATTTATTTCATCATGAATTAGGAATAAGATAAGCTTGAGTTAAGAGTCTTCACCCTCAAATAGCAGAAGAAAGAAAACCAGTATATGTTCGCTCGATAAATCTCTGGTTTCCCAAGTACAATCTTTGGGATTAACGAACCATTGAATTTTCACAAGCGGAACATCCTTTTGAAGGAACTTAACCTCCAAAGAAAGCACACGAATAGGATTTTACTCAATAGATAAGTCAGGTGAGATCTCAAGCTCTTGCAAAACATGAGGATCAACAACTGAATCAAAATCACGAAGACATTTCTGGAGCTGAGATACCTGGAATACATCATGAATACCAGAAAACCAAGTTGGAAGTGATACACGATATACAAGTGGCCAACGCGTTCAGTAATAGGAAATGGTCCTATATATCGAAGAGCAAATTTACCTATCCGATTGAAACGCATTACCCCTTCAAAGGAGAAACTCGAATGAACACAAAATCGCCAACAGAGAACTCTAATGGTTTCCTACGGTTGTCCGTATAGGATTTCTGCCTTCTTTGAGCCTCTTTCATTCTTTTTCAGATGAGATCAATCTTCTTAGAAGCTTCACGAATAGAGTCAGGTCCTAAAACCAACTTCACCCTGGACTCCAACCAACAAGTTAGTGATCGACATGGATTTCTGTATAAGGCTTCGAAAGGAGCCATACCGATACTAGACTGAAAACTATCGTTGTCGGTGAACTCAACAAGAGGTAGATGGTCTTTCCAACTACCACCATAATCAAAAATACAAGCATGAAGGATATCTTCCAAATACGATTCACTGGCTCAGTCTGTCCATCAGACTGTGGCTGCTAAGCTATGTAGAAATTAAGCTTTGTACCCAAACAACTAATCAAGCGAACATGTATATAGAAAATAACATCATTATATAATATAGACTATACAATAAGCTTATGCAAATGAAACATATATAACAAGAGAAACCGTAAACAATTAATATTCATCCAATTAATTCATAACCACATAAATTTACATTTTCCAATATCAACATTTAATTTATTTACCATCCGTATGAAAAACCATGTCTGATCGCACGCTCAATCACACAATTTCACTTCTTAACTAGTATCATTCACATGATCACTCTAGTGTGGACTCAGATTCAATTCCTTGATTAGAAACCGTCATTCTCCTTGCATAGCCATACACTATGATAGAGAATAACCGAATCAACCAAAAATTCATATCCAGCGTTAGCTGTTAAGAATCGAGTGAAAAATCCTAACTTAGATCGGTGTAAATCACCTTGAAGTTGTATATTCGAATCTGGATCAAACAGTTATACCAATAAAATAGTATACGTACAATTTACATATTTATTTCAATTAGTTTCTTATTATATACCTTTCTCCTTGTTTACATTCATATTCACATTCATTTTTCATATCATTTTATGTTTAACAACATTTCATTCCATACTAAATTCATCTATGAATCATTTTATAAAATTCGACATAAGGTTACTATAAACATTGTATACGACCACTAATGTTTATTTTCATTTACAACTTAAGTTCATATTTATTTCTAACAAACAACATTCAAAAACATATTTAGTTCATTTTATAAATCAAGTTGAATTTCATTTTATAAATCAAATTCATGTCTGTTCCATTAATTTATTTCACTAGCTCATTTCATTAATTCATTATAAATCAAATTCAATTTCACTTAAATTTGCTTAATTTAAATTCCACTTCAAAATTCATTTTATTTAACTTAATTTAAGTTAAATTTCTTTTCATTATCCCATTTTAAATTGGCTTTTATTAACATTCATATTCAACAAGTTTAAAATACGTTTTAATTTATAATTCCTTAAATTTGTAAGTTATATAACTTATTCACTTCAAATTTTCATGAATATTTTACTTAAGTTTATTCACATATTATAATTTCAATTCATGGTTATATATACACTTTACGACTTAAGCGTATATACGTCTCATTAATTTATCTAATTCATTTCACTAACTCAATTTATTTAACTTTACTCAAGTTTAAAAAATTTATTTTTATCTAAATTTTAAAGCTTCTTTTCTTATATATACCATTTTCAAATTATAGTTCAAAAACTCATTTTCTCACATTTATCAAATCATACATTGGATTTTAAAATCAAAATATGTTTTATTAAAACAAAACTTCAATAGTAAATTACTAAGGTAGTAATCCATTACTTAGAAACTCTAAAATGAATGCCGATAGTGACTGTAGTGAATTTAGTGCTTTTTATTTCTTTTAGATCGTTTTTTATTTTATACATCACATTTGTAAATTTTACTCACATAATTTCACTTATTTAACATTTCTTATATAAGACCATATAATAATTGTTTATCTTTGCTTACATTTATAATAATAACAACTTTTATTTAAACACAACAACAAATAACAAATGTTAAAAATCACATATTACCATTCATTAACAACCAATAAACCATATATAATTTTAATAATTTCTAAAAAATTATTCTTTTATATATAAAATATAATTTAGGTACAATTATTTCATTTACCCATTTCAAAAACAATATTATGTCAGTTTGCTTGCTCAAACATTTTGGGATCCCAATTGATAACGTTAGTTAGACGCAACGACCAGAACCTAAAATTCAAACTTAACATATCAAACAACCCAACATAAAACATTTTTATATCACTAACAAATATGCTCTCGCATATATACGCTCAACTCATCCTAGGGTGTTATTGACCTATCTATAATGAATACCCATCAAAGCCTAGACGCATCGCTAAACCCAACCTTTAATACCATGTGCATAGGCCCAAAAATCTGCACAATTCAAGCTGACAATAAATCACACATGTCCAATCAAACTGAATGGAAAACCAATTTTTATGGGAAAGAAAGAAGAAGAGAAAAGAAAATAAAGAGGGTGTGAAACTAAAACAAACACAGAATCTCACAATCACAGCGGAACAACATACAATATAATATCAATGAACTTTACAAAAGAGAAACTGTGAATTTACATACATCCATCAAAGTGCAACAACCAAAATCACAATCATCAGCCTAGATAGTGATAATAACATATCCTCACAAATGCTGATAATTTAAATAATAACGAAAATAAAATATATACATGAACACGACCTGAAGACCTCCAGCTCATCTCTTGAAGCTCAAAAGCACTAATCAGAATCTGTAAAATATGATCGGTTTTACCCGAGCATTGAAAGGGAAGAACGCCCTGATTAGGCTAGTAAACCAACATGAGAAAACACATCTCAAATTTATTTTAACATTATCAAAAAAATTCTTTATTAAACGAAAGGTATCTCGTATGACCACGTCGCACATAAACACGGAAGGATTTTTACCTTGCGATATCCACTTCATTTCAAATCATCTAATATTATACTAGTGTCTAGCATACAAATAATATTAATCATAGCCGAAATTGTTACATTATAAAATTCCAGCATACTAGCGTCAAAGTGGGTTCTACAAACAAAACGGCAGACACATGGTAGGAATGGATTCCATACAAATGATAAGATAAGGTAAAACCTTTCGACAACAAACCTATAGAAAAATGTACCTAGGGTCCAAATAATGAACCCCTAAACCAACACAGAACCAGCCTACCCCTTAATTTGATAGTACTGATTATGACGCCACCCAGATCGTTCCTAACCTATCTATGGCCACATCATACACAACATACTCGACAAAGAGAGAGTAATCTGGAAAGATGATGACCATATCCTTATGGGAGCGACCTACATAGTCATGCCGCTTCTACCCTGTTTCTGTCATTTTTGGCTGATGATGCCTAAGGTAATGATTATCTTTCACATAGCATATCTCACTTTAAATGCCATGTTGGTCACACAACTGATTTCTACAAACGTATAACTCCTGAGCTCGTATGTCTCAGGAAAAGGTGTTAAGTTAAGAGAAGTTGCCTTCTCCGCCACAAACAGATGATATGTTCATAGAGATCGATCAATGTAATTAGAAATGCAACGTCAGACATTCATCCATACGAGTTGTCTGGGAACATGGAAAACCAAAGGCACTCTCCTACCACATCCTGTTGGGAATTACTCCTAGGATTAGTAGCGCAAAGTCCTTTCATATCATAAATTTTCATAATGAAGCACTACTGCCATCATAAATATATGATTTGGTAAATTTTACACCGAAGGACTAGTGGCATGTAGCCCTGCATCATGAAGATCTCCGTCTTCAAAATCATCATCATAAATCTGCACTTTCGAACACATACATTAGTCCAAAGTGGTTCTCGGATAAATCCGACCCCAGTCTCTCCGGACTAACAACAATAAAGATGCCCTTAATCTCATACGGAAACCAAGTATCGTAAACTTATCACATTCCAACTCTCAACTTGATGTCCTTCAGCCGAGAAGGAAGCCAGGTAGATTGGAGTATCATATACACTCTGCACCACTCGAATCAACATTCTTAATCCAAACGAAAATCAAGCCTACTTAGTTGGCTTCATGCTAAGTGCATGACTAATGAGTTCCCACATCAAGCAAGGAACCAAAAATGGCCAAAATTTGATAGTCGGTTATTTAACTATCAAAAGTAACAAACAATATCTAGTAAATAAGTAGTCACTAGGTCCATTTAATTAATCTTTTATTAATTAAATCAATTTTCAAAAATATACTTTAAAGTTAAAGAAATATTCAGAAAACCATTTCAAATTATTGATATTTGGAAAACATTTCCATATACTTATATCAACGGTATAAGTGTATTTAATAACATTACCATTTTAGAGACATGCCAAATACATTTCTATAACTGTACAACTTCAGAGTTCGTACGCCTTCGGACCGAAGTTAAGAAGAAATGCTCCTATGCTACCACGCCTTTAGTACAATCATAAGAACGAATCCGTGTATTTCACAATGGAAGGTCAAAACAAAATTTATTGGGTCAAAACGAATGTTACGTAAACTTTACGACAACCCAAAAACACTAGGATAGGAATTTGATCAGTTATATATACATATACATACATATATATATATATAATCCCATATACTATATGAAACATTTCCTTTTGGAAATCATTTATTATAATAGTGTTATAGTCCATTCTTTCGTTACTTCCTCGATAATGTCTATTACAACGATAACTGTTGAAATCTATGTTTTTGATACTTATCACATTTTAAATCATTTTACAAACTATTAAATTCCATTTGGAAATTTTACTTTCCAAAACATTACTTTAAAAAGAAAGATTACTTTTAAAACCATTAACTCCATCAAAAATATTACTTCCAAAACATTACTTTAAAAAGAAAGATTACTTTTAAAACCATTAACTCCATCAAAAATATACTTTCAAAACATTCCTTTTAAAAGATTATTTAACTCTTACAACTTGAATGTATTTCCTTTATAAAAAAAATCCATATTTATACCTTAACATAAATCATTTCCATATTTATAAAACTGTATTTATTAATATTCGTTCTATTTTATAAAACTTCTATTTTGTACAATCTCTTATTTATAAAATTTTATTTATATAATATTTTTTATAAAAACTCATTTACTATCAAAAGCCATTTATAGATCCCTGTCTATAAATTTAATTTATTTATAAAATTCATTTACCAAATAAAATTTGAATCCATTTACAAAATATTTATAAATTTTGATTATAAATCTATTTCTTTATTTATAAAATATCACTTTTTATAAAACCTTTATATAAACTATTCAAAAATCCCTATCTAAAAATATTTCACAAAACCATACTTTTATAGCATCAAAAAATCGTACTTTTTATCTGTTTAAAAATAAATTCATTCCTTTTAATAATTTAAAAATTATTTAAAATGTATACTTTCAAAATCACCTTAAAAATCATTTCGATTCAAAATCACTATTTTATAGTATTTCAAAATACTAAAAATATGGTCCGGTGCTACTACAACACTAAATAGGCAAAATATTCCATGTCATCAAATACGACATCCAACACATCATGTATCAAAATATATGAAAAGTAAAATCAACAATGTAAGGAATCTTGTTGGATCCCTCAAACCTGTACCCTACAACACATACAACATATAATCAAATAATATAAAAGTCAAGTGCTTCGAGACCAGATTCGTATACAAAGGGTCAGCTCCTCTTACGCGGAACATAATAAGTTCTCATCCACTCCAATAGGCAGGAATATTTCCAAACCAACTAATAAATATAGTATGTTATCCAAAAAAGCAACAAACAACATAAATAAAATTATCCATACTTATATAAAAGTATAAGTGGTCTAGAGAGGTGAGTTTACTCACAAAAATTCCAGAAATCGCCAAAGCGCTGCAGTTTGAACTAAAATTGAATGGTCGTTCAATTTTAAACCCAAAATTCCTACTAGCTTCGAATCCAACTCCATAGCATAGTACTCCCTGATACGAATGCAATGCAACTTGTCGCACTCAAAACCGACCTCGTATGAACAAGTTATGGATTGATGATCATACGAAATAATTAAGTTTATAATTAACTTAATAAATTAAAGTTTAAAACGTTAAACCTTCTTCTTCCACTATCCCTCACGTGTGTATTTTCCCACCCAACTTGTTTTTTCTTTGATCGATCATCGCACACGAACTAGGACGCCATGGTTGCCTCGTCAACCGCTGCCGCTCGTGTGAAATCGTGAAGCTGAAACCAAAAATGCTTCTCGCGCGCCTCCTTTTCTGCTCGTCGTTTAATCCCAAGTCAGCAATATCCTTTCAAAATGCAAAAGCCAGTTTTCCACTTTTATAGCATCCTCCATTCCTAAAAACAATATTCCACCAAACTGGTATAATCCCTGCTCAACTTAGCATAGTTATTCCCAACCGGAACCACGAGTTCGGCTCCTCCAACATTCCTAGCTACTATAGCAGCTGTTCTAGCTTGCATCATATTAATGAAGAATGGATACATCATCCCCATATCTACTGGCAGATTTCCAACACCTATATTGGCATCTACATTTTGATTAGCATTTTCTTGTTGACCCTGGTTTCTCCTGTTGGGTCAAGAATTTCCATTTGTTGTGGTGCTTCCTCCACCGAGATTTCATCTTCCGTTTCCTGCTTCCATATCTTCCTTTCTCTTAAATCTGCATATGAGCCTTAGTAAGATACAGAAGAATGGTCTAAGAGAGGGGGGAATACATACTTATATATAAATACATATCAAATACAAGTGTGTTACTATAGCGCTAACCCAAACCCAGATCTTATTTTCTGATTCATTGGATTATGTTTTGAAAAATCAATTTAAGTTTGAAATTTTCTTTTAAGTTTTCATAAACCTAGGATGATACCAACTTGTAACATCCCCCAATTGGAGGCCCAAAACTAACGATTACGGATGCTGTGGTCATCTATGGCTATTAATTCTTGGTGACCAAATGCGATAATGTTGAAGGAACACGCCATTCCATACCTTTTTAGTTGATAATAATTCAATCATGTTCAGCCCTAATTGTACGAAAGAGCGAAGACTTCGGTAAAGAAGAAGAAAGAGGAAGAAGAAAATAGACAACAAAACAAAAGCTCACAAACGCAGCGGAACAAAATATAATATATAATAGTTGATTTTTATACAAGAGAATCTGTAACTATTTAATATTTACAATCATCAGAGTACAACAATCAATACATCAATCTGGACGGTTATAATAACTTTTCCTGATATACATAACCCACATAGCGGAAATACCCAAGTACGTGATATTATGTCTGAACTCCTCCAACTCGTCTCCTAAGCTCCATAGCATTCTAACCTAAATCTGTAATACTCGGTCTAACCCGAGCATTATAATAAAATAACACCCGACTCAGTGTGGAAAACTAGTGTGATAAAACATACTCAATTGGAATTATTAAAGTTATTAAACCCTTTGAAAAACAAAGGTATCTTGTAAGACCACTTCGCACATAAAAACTATGGGTTTTTCCGTTATGATAACCAAAACATTTTATAGAAAATCCAATGATATCATAATATTGTCTAAGTACAATTACTTATTTAAATAGCCGAAATTGTAACATTAACTAAATTCTAGCATATTAGGCTCTACAAACAAAACCGTAAAGGCTCGTATTAGAGAATGGATCTCATACAATGATTAGGCTATTGGGGTACCACTCATCACAGTACACCTTTAGAAAAATGTACCAAGGACCTCGCCAGGATCCCCTACAATACAAGACTAGCCTACCCTAACCTGGATAGAACCGAATATGTTATCACCCCAGGTGTTCCCACCCTTAAAAATCGAGCGCTCCATTTTTCATGCACAACCATATTCATAATTTATATATATTTCCGAAGGTATCTAGAAAAGTGATAACATACCCTAATTGGGTGCAACCCACTTGCCTTACTGCATCTCCGCAGTTTTAATCATTCCCTGTTGATGAGGCTTGAGGCTAACGTTTACCTTTCAAGAAAAATTCTACTTAGAATGCTCATCGTCCTCCAATGACGATGTTCTGATAGCATTCGTCCATACAAGTTGTCCTGGTTTTGGAAAAACCAAATCACTTTCACTATCTTCACGATATCCATTCACAATGTTCAAACTGGATCGAAGTAGTTTTCGGATAATTAAATCCGATCCCGGTCTCTTCGAAACGATTAACGAAATTGGCCAATATTGATAGTTGGATATTTAACTATCAAATAACATCCTTAAGCAATTACTAAGCCATTGTTTGTAATTCTTTAAAACATTCACTTCAAAATATCTTCACAAGATATATATTCAAATCTTTTTCAAATTTATCAAAATTTGAAAACAAACATTTCCGAATACTTGTTTCCATAACAGGATATTTCCACCCGTACCTCACTTCAACACTCAGTGAAATATTTCCAACTTTGATTTATAATCCATTACTTAGAAAATATCTCGATACAAATCCTTCATCTCTAAATATTTCCAAAAACCTTCATTTCCTGACTTAGGAAAAATATTATAATCCATTTTTCCAAAATCGTTTCTAATATCAATGCTTAGGAGTTTTCTTATCTTATCTCCTACATTTTCAGAATTTATATGAATTCCTTTTACATTTTCCAAAGTCGATTATACTACATATAATCTCGTCTATCCATTTACAACTTCTAAAAGTCATATCTGTTTCCACATCTCGAGAATTTATAAATAAATTTAAAATCATTTCCAAAACTCTACATAGTATTTTTAAAGAATGATAATTTATTTTTAAAACAAGTTTAAGTAATTACTTAAAATTTTATAATACTTTAATTAAACATTGAAAATTTATTCTACATTTCATTTTCAAATAACTAATTTATTTATGAAGCTTATTATAAATATGTGAATTCATTTCAATAAATAGTAAATATTTGAATAATCCACTCGAAATGTTTCACTACTAACAGCTTAAATACTCATAATTGGATAAATAAATTTTCCCTTTTAAGAAAACAACTTAACTCTTTAAAATTAAAAATATATTTTTAAATCTCAATAACCAATGAATTTTATAAAGTCCCCTCGATTTCCAACATATCGCTTTCATTCTGATCTCCTTAACCGTTTCCACTTTCAAAAATAGTGTCCACTATTTTTCCTCACCCTATTCCATATCCTAATATAAATTCACCTTATGAATTTTATATTTCTAAATTATCATCTGATATCGATTTCCTTTATTTATAACATCGTTTCTAAATTTATAACTCCGTTGAGTTTCACTTTTTATAAACTAATCTCATTTACAAAAACTCATTTATAAAAGCTCATTTATAAATCCATTCCTTAATAAATCCCAATTTTTCAAATCTATTTTTAATATTGATTTAAAATTCTTTATCCACATTTTTTTAAATAACGCTTTAAAATCCATAGTTAAAAATTCCTTAAATAACTTATTTTTAAAGCTCTATTAAAAATATTTTTTTGAATAATTAAGTACAAACCCAAAAATCAAATTATTATTTTATCCGACTCGATTTCCTTTAAAATAATCCAAATTCCCATATAAATATTTTTATATCTAAAATCCCTTTTTAATTTCTTCAAATTCAAAAATAATATTTATGGTATTTAAAATATAAAAATTTAGGCCCGTGCTACTATAGCATCTAATTATTCAAATCACAATCATAATCTTTAACAGATTATTCTAACACTTCTATATCGTTATATATGAAACTCAAATCAACATTTTTGAGGAATCCAGTTGGATCCCTCCAACCTGTTTTCCCTGCATCCACGGATGTTAATACACATGAAAATACCAATCCAACATCGAGGGGGATATCGAGGTGTATATAGGGTCATCCGCTATTATGCATAGCACATAGGGTCTCATCCACTCCGATAGACAAGAAATATGTCCAACTACTGATATATATATATATATATATATATATATATATATATATATATATATATATATATATAACATAACATAGAGTCCAACTGATAGTAATATTTATCAATTCATCCAATCAACCAATCAATAAATGATTTTCAGCAATTTAAATTAAAACAATAATCCAAGTCGAGTGAGATTCACTCACCTTTATTTTTAATGTGCAATCCAATCCAATTTTGATTCCATTGCATAGATTTCACAGCAACGAACCAACCTCGACTTATTTTCATGATTTTTGGACCTCATATGCAATTTTTATTAAATTTTATTAGACATTTCAATTTCAATTTCAAATTCAATTCTACATTAAATAACTAACTATAAAAATTTAAATTAAAATTACAGCTTATACCTCCCACATCTCGTTCATGGAAAACCCTCGTACTAACTGCTAGAAAATACACGACTGCCCCTTCATCGAACGAATGCCATCAGAACACTTGCAACCCCACCACTTCGCCCTGGCCTGCCTTTGCTATCACCATCGACATTCGACATCATTTCCCTTATACGTTCGACCGAAACCCTAGCTGTCGAATCCTAATCTGCATGCCTCTGATGCCTAACTGCCGTGCGACCCTACTGGAGGCCGCCTCTCCTTACCCATGACATCGCCACCGTCACCCATTGATATCACCATGGACACGAATCAAAATCGAACGCCATGCCTTAGCTCCCTATATCGCACTCACCACCAACGTCCAGAACGACGCCGCCATCGCAGTTCCACCCCATCGCGACTTCGACCTCTAGACGCTCGTGGTTCCACACAGCCACACAATCCAAATGATTATCCAATGCGATCGAGATTCCACCGCCCTAAACTGCAGTCAATCCCCTCCAACTCCAAAAGTGGTGCCCCACGCCCTTCGCAATTTTATATCGTTTTTTCCTCTATTATTTCTTTTTTTTCGAGCTTCGATCGATTGATTTTCTTTTGATTTGATTTTTTATACTTTCGACTTTGAATTCGAACTGGGAATGAAGAGAGAGAGAGATCGGCCATGATTTTATTTATATTCATGAAATCGCGATTTTGTTTTTTATTTACTGCTTGATCGTTCGAACTGAAAGAAATGAAAGGGAAGACGGAATTTGATAAGAGGGAAGATGTCTCGCACACAGTAGGGCTGAAAAGGATGGAAACGATGTGATTGACTTTTCCAATTTATAATATTATTTGATTATAAAAATCTTGTTTAATATAACTGAAAATTCCAAACTCCTACCGAGGCATGCTGCCTGGCATTTCTAATGTTATACCGCTATTCTGAAACCAATGAAACAAGTCTCAAAGCCTAATTTGATCGTATGTGGAAGATAGCTTTTTAAATCGACTATTTAAATTAAATTCAATTAAATTATCTCTAGGCATTTTTATTCTGTAAGACCAAACGGTAACTCCAAACGCTATGAATTTTGAAATTCAATAATAATGCACTATTACGGCGAATTGGAGGAGTAGGGGGTGGCGGCACTATGCATAGGGGGGTCGAGGCTGGTGTACATGGGGCCTGGGCGGTAGAACGGGGGCGTGCGACTCGATGCAGGTCATGTATCTCGGTGCAGATGGGCATGGCGGCGATGGAAAATTGGTTGTAAGCGGCAGCTACAGGTTGGTTTCGAGCTTCATACGCGACTATGGGGTTGATTTAGGAAATAATGCTACTTACTATAGTACCCTCACTTTATTTTATTTATAATTTAATTTTAAACGTTCTAACTTATATAACTTTTGCATACAAGCTCGGATTTGGACGTGTTTTTCTTCGTTGCGATCGTACCGAAATTTCGAATGACATGAAACTTCTCTGCATTCTGAATCTGTTGCAATTTTGGGTCTAATTTGGATTTTAAATCGACGATAAATCAAATGTGAGTGATTTAACCCACTCACGATACTAAACCATGTTATGTTAGTTGAATTAAATTTATGATGTGATTAGAAATTTATTGATTGTTGTTTGGTATTTTAAATTGTCATTTAAATTTAATTTGAATTTATATTTAATTGAATTTCCATTTAAATTTATATTGAATTTAAAATTGTTAGTTAAATACCTGATATTGATAATCGGTTAATTGTTGTGATTTATTGGTAGATTTGAATGATGATTGTGATGGATGCTTAATGGTTGACATTTTGGACGATTTGATGTTGTGTTTAGTATATATGTTGTTATCACACCAAAAGTTCCCTTAGTTATTATTAGGAAAATCACTAAAGGTCGAAATGATACACACCCGAACGATGTATAGATTAGGAAAATTCATTATGGGTTGAAATTGTAACCCGAGTGATTTTATGGATTTGAAAATTTGTGGTTGGGGATACGAGTTGAAATGATATATATCCAAAAAATTAAATTTATTGCGGGTTGAAATGATATATATCTATAACACTTGACCATAAGATAGAAAATTATATACGGACATCGGATTGCTTAAATCAAATGGTTTAAAATCTTGAATTTAAATTTTTGATTAAATGTTATTGTCTTAAAGGAAATAAATTATATATTTATATGAATTTAATTATTTTTCTAATTCAAGCTTTGAAAGTTAAAGTTGAAATGGTTTTAAATAAAAATGGAATTGAATTTAAATCATTGATACGAATTGTTGAATTGAAATCGAAGCTAAAAATGAATCGAAAGTTGAAGTTATTTCGAATTGAAATTGAAATCACATTGTTTTGGAACTAAACAAAACCGAGTCATTTGAATTGAAAGAAGAAAAAATGATTTTTTTTATTTGAAATCTGGATATGGTCCGGATTTTTTGAAATGGAAGAAACAGTTTGATTTGATATATTTTTCAAAATAAATTTATTTAGTATAAACTTTTTCAGAATCTATTATTTTAAAAACTCAGATTATTTAGAATTTCAAAACTATTTACTATATAAACCATTTCCAATAATCAAACCATTTTATATTAAACTATTTTAACTGTTTTAAAATCCTTAAACTATTAAAAATTATTTAAACTATTGTAAACTATTAAAAACTACTTAAACTATTTAAAACTGCTTAAACTATTTTAAACTATTAAAACTATTTTAAACTATTAAAACTATTTTAAACTATTAAAAATATTTTAAAACTATTTTAAACTATTTTAACTTTTTAAACTATTTAAACTATTTATGATTATCCAAACTATTTTCTAAAATTCAAACTATGCAAGGTTGAATTGTTTATAATTAAATCCTTGATTTAAAGAGGAATATGGTTAAATGATGTTATAACCTACGTTGGAATTCGAAATGATATTTTCTAGTGAAATGGCATATTTTGAGTAAATATGATGGCTTTGAAATGAGGGATGTTTTGAATCAAATATGATATTTTGATATCAATTATGAATCAGTTTTGGAAAAGTAAAAGAACCAACCAGTGTGAAATAAGCGTTTGGTTGTTAAATGGACTGAGATTGGATATTGTCATACTCTCTGCAAATCTGAAAACCACCTTAACAATTGTTCACATGGTGGAGAATCCAGAATGTAGTAGAATGGTTTGGCAAACGCTACTCTATGAGGTTTGAACGCAGCCCTGACCCCATCGAGTCAGTTTGATATGACTAAAACAGAAGCTATACGAGCCAAGTAGGGCCGCTCCTCCCATCGAACATATTTCTTCGATACCATATTTATTACTTTATGATTGATTTGGTCGTCACCCCTCGATTTGATTGTGGAACTGTGTTCCAAGGTGGGCGGTAGTAGATGATATGCGCTACCACCAGTCCGGGAGTGCAAATGGTAGAATCCTACCCTGGCATTGCCTCACTTGCCTTGTCGTATGCCTTATCGAGCCCATTATGACTTTGGTTTTTTTTTCCTACATTATGAGTGCCCTATGATAGCCCTCCAGTTTACGGAGGAATTACGGTACTATATAACATTTATAAAAATATGTTAAAGGGGATATGGGTAACGCCTTAACGCTATTTTAATACTTTACTTTATTGTAGACATATTATAATAGAGGTGGAATCTCAAACATCTCTTAAGTTATTGAACGCACGTTAGACACTAGATAGGAGATGTAAAATCCCGTAAACATCTCTAAAGTCATTACACTTATATTTACTTATTTTGATTTAACTTACACAAGATCTTTTAGTTCTGACTCGAGTGTTTTGTCTTTTCATTACGCTTGAGTCAGCCTCAGCTTTTCAGTGTTGAAGACTTTATTTCTGGAGGACGAAGATGGAGATTTGTATGCTATTTATTTTATATATATTCCACTACATCATGTTGTTCCGCTGCATTATTTATTTATTCCTAATGTATGTATAACTCTGATATATTGTAAAAGTGAAATCAAATATTATTTGTAAATAGCTTCATGAACTGTTTATTTTATTATTATATTTTTTTCATTCCGCTGTGAGGTTCTGTGTTGTGTTTCATTCTTTTCTCTTCTTTTTCTTATTTACCCAGTAATGATCCACCCTTTGAAATGGTTTGATTCAATATGTGTAGGTTATTGTCGATTTAAACCGTCTAAAAAGGTGGGTCGCTACATGGACAATCACAAAATATTATCTTTAAATTCAAGTTGGGGCGTATGAAGCTATAACTTTGAGCAATGTTGAGTATTGACATTTTTGACCCTTAGAATATTTATTAAATGTTTTGACCCTAAAATTAGTAATGCTTGTAACTTTTGATAGGAGCCAAATTAGGGTCTGAAACCACTTTCAAATGAAAGAAATTAGAGTTTCTCTTTCGTAGAGTGGTTTTGTAGCCTTTTGCACTTAAAGCTTAAGAGATATGGTCATTTGAGTTTAAATAGTTTTTAGATAGATTGATGAGTATTAGTGAGGTCAGGATTAGGCCCAAAAGCTCATTTCAAGACTTGTTCCTAATGAAGTTGATGAGACTACATCCATTCATCATCCCACTTCACAAAATAGTTAAAATCACCATTAGTAATCTCCTTGCCAAAATCCAACCATAATACTCACTTTCATTAGCTGAATTTATTCATTAAAGGGAGATTAACAAAGCAATTAGCATATCTACTATTGGGTGCATTAGAATTCATGGAGTTATTGTTCACTTCAGATTTTTATTGGTACTTTTCATTTATTGATGTATGCGAGTGATTAATCCTTCAATTTGTTATGCTGATTAATATAGTTAAAAAATGATGTTTTTGAAATGACTTTAAATGCTAAAATGTTTTCTAATATAACTCTAAGCTTGATTTTGGTTTTAAAATGTATTTAAGAAGACAAATGTTGGATTTAATCGTTTTTGAGTGTTTGACCATATTAATCGTCATTTTCTATTTTGGTAGATCTAGGTAGTTATAAATGCTTGGATATTGTTTGTATTTCTTAGAAATGATGTTTGGATGTTGTGTATGTTGTATGTAGTCGATTATATGTAGTTTGGTTCACTTGAGTGTAAATTGTGACTGGTCATCATTTGAGTGAGTTGAGGAGAAAAAAAATGCTCGAAATCATATTTGACTATTTTTAGGGGTTCGTGTTGGCTTAGGGGAGCTACACTTTTGGTCATAAGGCGTTTGAAAGAAAAGAAAAGGAAAAGTTTTGAGTGGTCGATGTTGGTGGCATAGAGTAGTCGGTGGTAATGCTACTTTGGGCTTTTTAGTGATGAACTCGAGGAAAATTGGGAAGGAACTTCGATCTTGGTCATAGAAAGGTGAGGGCATGTGACCATTAAACATTTGTGCATGACCCCAACCAATTTTTAAATGCTAGACTTGGAGCTTTAGACTTGGTATGTGAATGATTCGGGATAAGCGCTTTGTTTCAAGGAATGATAGCTTGATGAATGATTTTGGTCTTAGTTTGTACTTATGCAATTTCGGCTAAGTACACTGAAGGAACCGGGCCACCCGCAGCGGAAAAAATGAGTGAATTTCAAAAAGTTACCATTTTGGATCTTTAATGGGCCTATGAAGTCTAAATATTCTTAGAAATTTTCTAAGTTTCTTTTAAATAAAATCAATATTTATTTAATTTTATAAAAAAGTTTTACTTTAATTTAATGTGTATGTAAATTAGAGTATATCAAATATACTCTTATATGCATATTTGTGTGTAACAGTAACATATTAAATTTATTTAGAGAAGGAAACTAGTTATTTCCTGTCTCTTAAATTATTCAATTACCAATGGGGCATAAAATTATTTAGAGAATGAAACTTTTCATTTCCTTCCTCCTGAATTATTCAGTTAATGAAGTGTCATAAACTTAGTTAGAGAAGGAAACTTTTCATTTCCTTCTCTTAATTAAATTAGATAATTGATTAATGAAATAACGTTAATGAATAATCAAAATATGATATGAATTGCAAATATATTCACATTAAATATTGTGTAAATGTAACATGTAGGGAGTGTGCATAGTTAATGGTAATTGATATGTGTACATAAAATAAATAAAAAATTGATTACTTACTACATAGGAATTGAAATGGAAATAACAAAGGATGACAAGGGTGATTGATACAGCCTTCCTTTTAATAGACTTAATTAATGCAACATATTAATGACAATCAATAGGTACCATAATGTAAGAATATAGAAGGTAAACAATGAATTGTATGTATACATTATTATCTTAATTAAAAAGTGAAATGATTTCATACTATGACAATATATGTAAAGAAAAATAAATCTTATATGAACACCGTACTAAGTGCACAAGCTTAATTAGCTAGCCCTAACATGAGTAATTTAGATCGCATAGGCTACTGGGCTCTGATACCATTAAAGGAATTGGGCCAGCCCGCAACGGAAGAAACGAGTGAATTTAAATTTTTTTAGCCATTTTGGATCTTTGACGGGCCTATAAAGTCTAAATAAACTTATTCTTTTCTAAGTTTCTTTTAAATAAATTCAATATTTAATTTTATTTTATTTGTGAAGTTTTACTTTAATTTAATGTGTATGTAAATTGGAGTATATCGAATATACTCTTATGTACATATTTGTGTGTAACAGTAACTTATTAAATTTATTTAAAGAATGAAACTTTTCATTTCCTATCTCTTAAATTATTCAATTGTCGACGAGGCATAAAATTATTTAGAGAAGGAAACTTATCATTTCCTTCTAATGAGGTATCATAAATTTAGTTAGAGAAGGAAACTTATCGTTTCCTTCTCTTAATTAAATTAAATAATCGATTAATGAAATAACATTAATGACTAATCTAAATATGACATGAATTGCAAATATATTCACATTAAATATTGTGTAGGTGTAACATATAGGGTGTGTGCATAGTCAGTAATTGATATATGTACATAAAATAAAAGAACAATTTGAACGGTTATTACATAGGAATTGAAATGGAAATAAATAAGGGATGACAAGGGTGATTGATACAGTCTTCCTTTTAGCAAACTTAATTAATGCAACATACTAATGACAATAAATAGGTACCATAATGTAAGAATATGAAAGGTAAATAATAAATTATATGTATATATTATTATTTTAATTAAAAAAGTGGAATGATTCATACTATGACAATATATGTAAAGAAAAATAAATTATATATGAACACATACAAGTAGGTGAAAGTATTTATATATGAAATTCAGTCAAATCTTTCTAATAATAAAAATTAGATAGTTATTACACTTATTTTCAAAACTTTGATTTGTTGTTAAAATTCCTTTTATTCATTTATATATATCTAATGTAATAAAAAGTGCAAGTAATATGTGCATACATACATACATTAAAATTCAAAACTAAAATTACATATAAAGATAAGAATATAATCTATAATTGAAACATTGTATTGATTCCATATACATTTCATTTTTAATCTTCAATATAATTTAGTCAATCAACAAGAAAATGTAAATTTATTGGTATAAGGAAATGGAATTAAATTAAATGTTAAAACATAGAACTAAAATAAAACATTATATTTTAACATATATAGATTTAGCTTCAATTTAATAAAGTAAAGAAAAGCAGCTAATCGATTTGAACATGCAAACATTCAAATATGAAGAATTACACTTTAATTAGAATTTTTTTAAAACATAGATCTACATTTAAATATTGTTATATGATTTAAACAAATTTAATTTTGATCTATCAAATGAAAACTCAATCATATCATTCAACAAATAATTCAATCTTTCATAAACAATTTTTTCCAGTTAATAAAGATAATAATACATCATACAAATTAAGAAAGTCAAATTAAATTTCTATCCAACATTGCAAAATCACCATTACCCAATCCTTATAATGTATGTTGTTGATGTTGCCTTTGATTTGCACCTTGAAGAAGAATGTTTCTAGATCCGATTGAATCACCTTAGGATGTTGCCTAGAAATCACACCTTGAATGATGATGTCTCCTCATATCTTCAAGATCCCCGTCCTATCCTTGCAAGAGATGGATGAACCACTTTTGATTTATTTTATTTGATGTTTATATATGGAGTTTAAAGACTTCGATAAAAAAATTTGTTTTCTGCCAAGAAAAGTTAGGAGGAGAGAAAGAAAAAGACTTAATGAGAAAGAATGAATTATACGTACAGAATGAATTAGAGAATATGTTTTATTTGAAAGCATGATACCTTTTGCATTCTTTAATTAAAATTTTCCTAATTAATTCTCTTGATTGTTTCTCTCTCTCTCCAGTCATTTCTTTGAACGTGATATGTCATCAAATGACATAAAATTTCCATAAATTATGTCATCAAATGGCATAAAATTTCCATAAATCATTTCATGTAATTATCTTCAAATTACATCTATGCTGTATATTAATGTGCGCAAATATAACTTTTACAAATGCGTCAAAATAATCATAGAAACTTCCAAACATGAACTAAATAATAATAATTATTTCTCAAATACCAATTAATCTAATCAATTTACAATATTTTATAAATTAATTAAATCATGTAGTTTTTCAAAGAATTCATCGTTGCACTTGGTCGACTCAAAGGTGTAAATTCAGTCAGCGGTTAATATCAAACTATTCAAATATTAACGTTCACATGTCACTTAGCAGGTGATGTGATGTTTTAGCCGAATTTATTGCTTACACATCTTTTGGTAAGATCCAATTTTACTTATTATAAGTGGGACCTAATTGTGACAATTATTTGTACCAATTCTCTTTGTCAAAGCTATATCATATTAGGACTTACGGAATTTGGTAATGTAAAAATTCCAATATCGTCCAGATTCAACTTTATTTTCCAAACACAATGTCCTTGGTTCAAAAATAATAATAATTATTAACCAAAATGCTCTGGCCAGAGACTTTGACTTTGAGTTGACCGTGATACTAACCCTATATAACAGAGGAGACGAATCCTCTCTTGAATAGTGATTCACTTCCAATACTTCCACTCGACCCAACTATAGTCATTCGATGGAACGACATGTCATGATTTGACGATAATCAAAGCAGAGCTTTCATATTGAAGATCCACAGTATTATCAAGTCGAGAGAACTGTGTAAATCTGTCGCATCGATATTTTCTGTTTAACATTAGTCATATTATCCAACAGAAAACTATCGAGTGAGTCATTCCATAGTCATCCAATGACTATCAGTACATAATCCCTAGGTGCCCCCCAGCAGTCATGAGTAATACACTGCTGTCATGACCCACTTTTTCGTACGGTTCAAACTGATACTTTACCACACTTGTCAAGTCCACATTAAACAGAAAGGCGGATAGTAAGAAAAAGAAAGTAGAAAGAAGATAGAAAGAAAACCAAACAACACAGAATCTCACAGCGGAAACGAATAATCTATAATATAGAACAAATCTTTACATAAAACAATACTGTAATATTTACATAACAGATAACAATTAGAGTACACCAACCTATACAACACAGACAGTTATAACACCATATCCTTACAACTGCTGATAACACAACTAAAATGCAATGGAATATAATCATCTACGTGAATACGTCTCTGGGCCTCCAGCTCCTTACCTAAAGTTCCAATCTTCCAGCTAAACCTAGATATATGCTCGGTCTGACCCGAGCATACAGGAAAAATAATGCTAGGGTCAGTCTGGTAAAATCAGCGTGAGAATTTAAATCACAAGAAATTTTATTCGTTATAACTTTCAAAATCTTTTAAAATCAAAGGTATCTCGTAAGATCACGCCACACATAAACACGACGGGTTATTCTCATACGATAACCATAACCTTTTATAGAAAATCCAGTGATATTATAATAGTGTCTAAGTACAAATACTTATTCAAATAGCTGAAATTGTTACATTAATTAAAGTTTAAAGGGCAAATTCCAGCATACTAGGCTCTAAAACTAAAACAATAAAGGTTCGTATTTGAGAATGGATCCCATACAATGACTAGGCACTAGGGTACCACCTATCACAATACACATCTAGAAAAATATACCGAGGACCTCGCGAGGCTCCCCTGCAACACAAGATCGGTCTACCCCTAATCTAGGTAGAACCAAATATGCTATCACCCTGGGCGTTCCCACCCTTTTCAGGTTCTTCCGCACACCGTAGTAATAATATCTAAGGATATCTAGAAAGGTGATAAACATACCCTAATTGGGTGTGACCCATTTATCCTTGCTACATCTCCCCTATTTTTCAATCATTCCCAGTTGACGAGGCTTGAGGCTACGAATTTATTTTTAAGGAATTTACACTTATGATGCTTATTGTCCTCCAATAACAATGTACTGATAACATTCATCCATACAGGTCTGTTCTGGGTCTGAACGAAACCGAAGGCACTATTCCTACCACATTCATTTTGGAATCTTCATCAGGATTGGTAGCGATTAGCCCTTTCACTTCAATGTTCCATCTTCGATTCCATGCACTTGTCTTCACTTCGAAAATGTATTCGTTGGATCAAAGTGGTTTTCAGATAACTTATCGATCCCAGTCTCTTCGAAACAATGTTCGATATTTTTGGTAAACTCAACCCCGGTTCTTTAGGAAATAAATGGACTAAAATAAGATCAAAGATCATCTCCTAACCTTTATTGGATGGATTTCCTTATCATCGTCCTAGAAGAACGAAACGAGTTTATACGTACAGTATAGCACCTTCGATGATAACTGTACCATATAATTTCTATGTTTCTCCTAGATATTTCCAAATATATGTTTTTAAGGCCCAGATTTGATAATCGGTTATTTAATTATCAAATAAACAATCATTCAACCAAAGATTTCATTTTCCATTGAAATGACTAAGCCTTATTTAATTTAAAATTTCAATAAATTAATCTCTTAATAAAAAAGTCTGTATTTATCTCATAGGAATAAGTATACCCACAAACTGTTTTCTTCAATAATATATGAAAACCATTTTAAATAAATATGGAAAATACTCTACGGTATCAGCCATGGATTCTCAACTCAATGATTACGTCTCTATCCCAGAGAAATCCAAACTTAACTATAGGCAATCTCTGCCTCCCGATTACGCCATGAAATTATACCCTTTACTTCCCGAAAACTTTATTTTATATCTTTAAATATTACATATACAGTTTCAATATAAATTTTCCAAGTTTTAATTAAGCAAAATACTCTTTTATAAAAGTTTACTATATAATATATTATTTTTAAAACATTATTAATTTTTGAACAATTTATCTTAAACTAAAATTCTTTAATACAAATCAATCCTTAAGTAAAATTTACTTTAAAAAATAATTATAAAATATCGTTATTTAACAATTAATACACTTTAAACAATTCAAATAATTAAATAGCTTTGAAATAATAATTAAATAATTTTGATAAATAATAAAATAATTAACTATAATTCATTATCAAAACATTTATTAATTATCTTTAAAATATCAATAATTAATTAATTATCTTTTAAATAACTTTGATTCCAAAATCAACTTCCAAATTGGGAAAGAGGCTTACTAATTTCATTGGTACTTTATCAAGTTTCCATTCGTTCCATAACAATCCAGAAAAACAGATATTGATATCCACATCAGTCTATTTTTAACAATTAATTAAACATCATATTGCCCAGTATAATCATCAAGAGAGTAAATAGATGTCCATACAAATAAAATAGCAGAACAGGGTTTATTTTCTGCTAGTCAATGTCCAAAAGCACATATATTCAGTAAAAATGACAGAACGGTGATTTATTCTGGCAACAGAGATCCAATTTAATAAAATTAGCAGAACGGTATTTTATTCTGCTAAATAGATGTCAAAATCGTCGTAATTAACTCATCTTTATTTTTATTTGGACAAGTGACTTCAATAGACAGGCCATATAAATTTAAACGATGATACTTGTTTTAAAGTCGAATAACTAAATTTCTATCCGTTTAAATGTACCATAATTTTTCACTTATTCAAACTCGATAACAATTTATATGACGATGCAGTGTTCGTCGATGCAAACCCATCGTGCTTCAATCGGAATTAGTATGCATTAGTTATGACATTTTAAAATTTTACAAAGTAAATATAAATTAACATTTAATATTTAAAACTTGACCGTTTTAAAATACCATAAATTATCACTTAGTCAAATCTAACAACAAACTTTATGGCATCAGAGTACTTGATGATACGAACCCATCGCAAAAAGAATCGCAATAATCGGGTTTCGTATGGACGAGTTATAGCATTTTGAAATTAACAATGTATATATATATATATATATAATTTAACATTTTAAATTAAAAGAAACTTCCCCTTTATTTCTACCTGGGCCGAGCCCACGCCACTCTTCTTTTTCTTTCTTCTTTTATATAATACGGGCCGAAGCCCAAAATCTTCCTACCCTAAAAACAACTCCCCCTTCTCTTCTTCCTCCTTTTCTTTTCTTTTCCAATTTCCAGTTCAAAATTTAAATTTCAAAACCACGAACCAAAATCGAAATTCAATCATCCGGCCACATTTGCTCTAATGAAACGTGCCTTGGTCCATCGACCCAAGGTCGAGCCAAAATGCCAACCGTGACCACTAGTATCCCTTCGTCTTCTTTCATCCGATCGTTCCAGGCAACAACCCAAAACTGTGCACATGAAGTTGCATGTGTGCACGTGCACGGTCTATGCCGACCTTCATCGACCCTTTAACGACCATGAACATGAGCCCCTTCTCATACCTAACCATCTCCACCTCTTCGCTCTTCCTCCAACTATCTCTGAAAAAATCAAACACATAAGCTGAGCAAAAAAATCAAACATCGACCAAACCACCTCATTTTGCCTCCCTGCTTCACGCCTACCCCTGACTACCTTCGCCAATAGGAAGTCCCTTCACTCCACCGCCTCTGGTCGAAGATCGCAAACCACTCGTCGCTTCCGCACGTCGAAATTTAATCGCGTTTGACAACCTCTCCAAGCCTCCTTTAAACCCAAAAAAATCCCACTCTCTTCTAAATCAAAGTCTAAATCGAAATTAGGCCACGGTGAACATCTTACCCACTTCGCAGCAGCCCTACTCGGCCAAACCGCACCGCCTCTTATCAACGACATCATCGGTAATTAATTTTTAGGGTTTCATATAGACGGTTATAGCATTTTGAAATTAACAACATATATATGAAATTAATATTTTAAATTAAAAGAAACTTCTCCTTCATTCCTATCTGGGTCGAGCCCACACCCGCTCTTTTTTTTTCTTTTATATAATACGAGCCGAGGCCCAAAATCTTCCTACCCCAAAAACAACTCCCCTTTCACTTCTTCCTCCCTTCTTTTCTTTTCCAATTTCCAATTTAAAATTTAAGTTTTAAAACCAAGAACCAAAACCAAAACATCAATCATCTGGCTACCTTCACTCGAACCAATTGTGCATTGATCCATCGACCTAAGGTCGAGCCAAAAGGCCAACCATGACCATCGGTATCCCTTCGTCTTCTTCCATCCGGTCGTTCCAGGAAACCATCTCTGGAAAAAATCGAATACATGAGCTAAGCACAAAATTCAAACATCGACCAAAACCACCTCGTTCTGCCTCCCTGCTTCATGCCTACCCCAACCACCTTCACCAATAGGAAGCCCCTTCACTCCAACACCTCTGGTCGAAGGTCGCACGCCAATCGTCGCTTCCATATGTTGGAATTTAATCGCCTTCGACAACGTCTCCGAGCCTCCTTCAAATTCTAAAAATCCCACTCCCCTCAAAATCAAAGTCTAAATCGAAATTTGGTCACATTGAACATCTTACCCACTTCGCAATGCCCTTCTTCGGCCAAACCGCACCACCTCTTGTCAACGACGTCGTCGGGAATTAATTTTTTAGCGAAAATTGATCGTCTCAAAAATTATTGAAACTTAAGCTATTAAAAAATGTATTTTCTTCACTAAAAATCCTATTTTCACATGACGATCATGAATATATACATGAATCTATGGTTTGTGAATATTGAAAATCTCCAAAATACTAATTGCTTACTGTAATTCCACTTTATCTCTATACCAAATTCATGAAAAAAACCGTACAATTTTTAGCATAATCTAGGTTCAAAAATAAACATTTCTATAGTTTATGGATTTTGCAAAAAAATTACGGATTGAGAGAAAATGAATTTTGAAATCGTATAAATGGTTTGGTTTATAGGTTTGAAACATGACAGAATAAGTGTACCATTGCAGAAAAAGTCGATAATTGGCTCACCTTGAATATGTTTGATTTCTTTTAAATCTTCCAATAAAACTTCAATTTTGATCTGAAAACTCGAACCCTTGCTTTTGCTTTTGAAATTGAGCAGAGCATGCTACTTCTTTTTCTTCTTTTCTTTTTATTGTGTTTTGTTATTTTTGTTTTGTATAGTATTGTTTTTACAGAGCTGAAGCATACACACATACAACCTATATATATATATATATGCAAGAATGTAAGGGTGTACACGTGAAAAGTTTTGGCTCAAGAAAAGTTTTGGCTGTTGTACAACGTTTTGTACAGTGATGAATGGAAGGGAATTTGGTGACTATGAGTTGATATTGAGATGAAGTAATCTTTCAGCCTTCATTCTTTTGCTTTGAGTTGAAAAGAAGTTTAATTGAATGATTTTAATCTTTCCCTTCTTGAATGAGACATGCATACGTACATATATTTATGTTTTTACCTATTTTGCTTATGTTTTGTATTATAAGTTTATATTTGTTTCCATCTTTACTTTAACTTGGCAAAAGCATATGTGTATATATTTTTTTCTCTTTCCCTTTTACTGTGTTGAAAGTTTACTTTTTGGTTATTATCATTTTTTCTTTCAATTACTTAGTTAAATTTCTTTGATTTAAAACTTTACATTTTTCACTCTGTTTTGAGAATAAGAGATATCAGGTAGTATTAATTAAAACAAATTTAAGTTTTCATTTTCATATTTGTTTTATATCTAGAATGCAAAATAAAGTTTGCTACATTAAAAATATATAACTCGAGTACTAAAAACTTTTGTTATTCCATTTTAAATAACATTTTGTTAACACTTCTCTTTATTATATTTAAAATGTATAATTTCAAAGCAAACGAAGTTTTTTGCTATTTCGTGTTAAAAGTATGAAATGACATTTTTGTCAAAACACCATTCTGTAAAAGATTTCCTTTTTAAAATGATTTTATAATTTTTCTCATTCCTAACATATAATAATTTCATATATATATTCCTTCTTTTCATTTTTCATTATATGTTTTATATACCATTTATATTTGTTCATATATATCAAATATATATATGTATAAGTATTTAATATTCTTCTTAACTTTTATGTATATACATAAGAAAAATACAAATTTTAAACTCTTTTATTTATAATACACTATTTTGTTCATAGGAGAAAATCATTTCTATTTATAATATATTCTTCTTATACTTCTACATTTATTTGCTATGAATTTGTTTCCAATTTATATATATATATATATATATATATATTCAGCTGTTCTGAATATATATAAGAAAAATCTTCAATTTTAAACTCTCTCTATTTTATAAATAAAAACATGGAAATTCAAAATATTATCTTCGCCTAAAAGCTATATATTATTATCAACTGTCATTTAACGGGAATTTATTTTGATTAAAAATAACGTATTATTGAATAATAAAATTAATATTAAAACCTCAAGATAAAAAAATTCCAGGTCTTTACAACTGACCAAAATTTGGAGAGTGTTACATACCCTAGTCTCAAGGATACATCGATTTTCAGTCTTGATGCATCTTGACTAGGAACATTTAAAATGGTATATTTGTTTTATTGTGATAAATTACTCACGGTTACAAAAGTTTGTAACTACTATCAAAAAATATGCCATTTATGGATTTTCAATTAAACATACTTTTAATTGTACTAATTAATTAATATAACCACATTATATCATATATAATAGAAAGAAACACCTTTATTACGAACAAGATTGTTCAACGAATTAGACATATGTAACAAATTACATAATTTCCCCTAAGGGATACTCATATCTCTACAAATCTCTCAAGTGCACTTGGGGTCAATTATGGAATCTTATTCCAATCCAATCGGTTTCTCAAAACCATTCGGGTCAGTCCCTACGTGAACGGGTATGCTATAATGTTTCAATTATCTACTCTATCAATCAACTCTCTCCGACGGTGATAAACTGCTTTATCACATGGAACAATTTGGAGTATGTCTCTCGACCTCTAGTGAGCTCTAAGTTCTATTATGAACCATATCACGACATTGCTATTATATAACAATGTTATGAGATTCTTAACATTTGGAATCGGCTCAGTTATAAATTTGTGCACTTATATTTTTATATACACTGTTTTTATTGCGTAATATTCAAGGCAATGTACTTAGCCTTTTCATTGAATCAGCCACGATCTTACATTTGGAACATTTCCAATTTAAAGATTCTTAACTTGAATTTTTTATCGACATGCTATACTCAATATCACTTATGAATTTAGAGTCTGAACACTACCTAATAAGGTGTTTTTGTTTCTGTAAACAATTCTCTAGTATTTCATAAATACATGAGAACACTTCAAACAACCATTCAGTGATATCAATTTGGATTTGATATTTTTGCTTCATGTGTCAATGCATAAGCAAATCATGATATTTAAAAAACACATGTATGATAATTCCTTTTGCCAATGCAAAGGAATCAATCTTGCATGTTCCATATTAAACATTTTAATAAGGTGTCCTTGCATATCATTTGGGACATTCCCGATATCTTTTATACTTATTATAATAGTCATCATCTATAAATCCAATGTTGAAACATAAATATGTCATCCAATGATAGTCTTTTCAAAATCCTTTTGGGGAGATTCATACAAGATCCCTCATGAACAATTATTACATTCAATCTTTCGACTCGCACAACCTGCCAATTCCTTGGCCTAGGATATGTTGGAGTTTTCTTATAAACCCTTATCTTGTAAAATTTAATAAACTGCTATTCAGATGAAATAATATTAAGCTTATGTAATAATCATAAGTACATTACCATGTAGAAAGAAATTAACTCAACTTCACTCATAATTAATCGTACATTGTCCAACAAAGTTCGATTACTCTATATCGATGCATCATTATGTTTCACATGGAGGAGTATTTGTGAGATTGAATCTTATTCATTTTAGGTCTGTTCAGAACATTTTCCAATATACTCACTCATTCGATCAAATCAAATCATTTCTATCGCATGTTATTTTATTTACTTCTGTTTTATATTCTATAAGTTTACCATAGACATACTACATGCACAACAAATACACATGTCATGTCGACGATAACTCACTAGTGAATATGACGAAGTACATGGAACTATTTTGGTATTTATAGAATTATGATTGCATACATTTATATGTATCAATCTAAAGAGTTTATCAACTCTTATTTTAATCCCACTAAATGGGTGCATAGCACTTTATTGTTTGAGATATAATTAACAAGTATCATATGATTCAAATCATACAATAAAATTATTTCTCAAAACTATGGCTTGGTTTATAATTCCAAAACAACCGTAAATAATATTAGAAACTTTTTTATTTTCCAATGCGTCACTTTTTTTATAAATTTTTTTACCATATTATAGTTTTATTTCATAAAGAATATTCATAATATCCACATTGAAATGTAGCCATGTCTATTTTTTGCAGTCGATACCGAAAAATAATCATTATTTCATAAATAATGTATGGTAAGTTTTACGGAAACAATTTTTGTACTATGATGCAATTAATAAGTGCAGTATGGCATGCTCCCACTATTACTGTAATAGCGTACTAAATTCGGACGTCCATTATTCACTTAATACAATTTGTTTATTTCATACGTAGAAACTATTTACAGTGAAGAGTTCGTTGATCAAATAACTTGAGCTCAAAGGAAATAAATCTCATAGAAAACAATTTTCTATATGAAAATACATTTTGGAATAGAAATCATATTTCTTATTCCAATCTTAAGTATCAATTATTATTACAATTCTTCTTTCCAATGTTTCTCTATGAAGCAGAAGTGACTATTCATCCTCTTCATCCCAACTATACCTTAAATTACATATATTCTTATACATTCGTTTTCCTTTTAAATGGTCAAACTATTTAAAAGCCATACTATAATATCATAACAAACTCTTTACAAAAGCGCATTCGATTATCCTTAACATTTAAGGAAATCAAATATGTTGCATTTTACGTAAACCGTTCAAAATGATATTTCCACGATCGAGTTCTTATATCTATCTTGTAGTTTTTGGTCTTATGTTACATTAACACAATATGATCCCTTGTAATCAATCAGATTGAATGCTCGACCTTGCACAAAGGTCGGTTTTTCGAATGAACTAATTTCATCGAAATATTGTATATTACAAACTTTGACCATTCACTATATAAAATTTATATGCAATTTTATATGGATCAAATATCCATAATCTTGTATTACTTTTAGAGTTCGAAACTCATAGAATGTAATACATGGTTTTGACCAATTAAAAGCATAAGTGACCACGAATATATTTAGTAGTTGTAAAATCAGGCACTTGCATGTGTATTGAAATGTTAACATGCAATAGGAACTTAATAGTGGGTATTATATTTCCATTTGTCAAATTTCAATTTAGTTCGTTTGTATATGTTAATTGATAAAAAATTTATCAATCATATTAAATGCATAAATTTATCGTTGTAGACAATTATAACATTATTTAGCTTATGGTCTTGTAATATTGAAAGATTAAATGTTACCATTTCATTTTTCTAATAAGGCTCCCGCTAGTATTTTATGTTTCTCCAAACCCTAAGATGAAATATAGAAGTCTTTAGACTTCACTAGTGGGTGTTGGGACTCGTCTATCTTGGTATTCTGACCTTGAGTTTTCTTAACAAATCATAGCATCACAAACGATGGATAACTCCTTACCGATTGTATCACATACTACTCCTAGCCCTTTTTCCTTGTCCTAATCTCATTTTGACCTTGAATTTTCTCAAGAAATCAAAAGAGATTATTCACTCGTACCTACCATATCGTGATAGCCTAAGTATAGTATACATACCTTGAGTTTTCTCAATAAATACATATATTTATCTTACCTTATCTATTCAACGTATTAATAATACTATACCTAACATCCCCATCTTGAGTTTGCTCAACCACTAAGGAGTATGCAAGTAATTTGTTAATATATATATATGGTAGAGGACAACATTATTGTAACGACCTAGATTTTTAACCATCTGATATTGGGATAATTAACTAATTTTAATTACTGGAATATAAATTTTTATAAGTCGAATATGTAAATTTTATGATAATCGAAATATATGAATCTATGAGTTGATTAAACTATATAAAATTTTGAAAAGTAAATTTCTAAATAAGGAAAAATTAATTAATATATATGTAAAACCCTACCATTAAAATTTAAGGTAGAATATCCATATTTATATATACTCACACACACACAAAGCTTTACGTTGTTTAAAAATATATGTATAAGTGTATATGAGATATGTGTATGTATGTCTATATATAGAAATGTATATGATGTTAAGGACATATAAGTACGGATATATATGTTATATAAGAATAGTGTACATGCAAGTCTATATATAAAAAAATGTAAATATGATAAGATAAATATGTATAGGTGAATGCATGCTTATCTATATATACATATAGAAGTATACACATGCTTCATGATGGCAACCTCAAGTCAAGATCTCAAAATATCAAATCAAGTCATGAACACATAATATGTCAAATCACCAAAAGATCAAATCAACTCTTAAAAAATCAAATCAGCCAAAAGCAAAAAAGAAAACAAAAATAAAATAAATGAATGAAAACCTATACACTTCAACCTCTCTATTTATATACACAAACAGACCCTTGCCTTGTTCATGTTCATATAAATAAATAAATAAAAACAAAGTAAAGTATTTGACATTTAAAATAAAACAAGCTAATGTTTGAAGCCTGAAGTCATGATTCAACAAGAGCAGCAGATGTTTATCATTTTTAATAGGTGAGTAAAACAATCCATGTATTGGTTTTAGGTAATTACTTATGAAAACATGTACATAGATATATATATATATATATATATATATATATGAATGAGTTATGAATAAATCATTGATATATATATATATATATATATATAAAGTATATAGGTGCTATGACGTGAATATGTATGTGTATATCGTGCAAGGTTAGATCTACCAAAACCTGTACATTCTTCTCTGTTCTTTGTTTTGTGAAAAACAGTTAAGATATTTAGCTTTAAAAATATTTAACTCATCATCTACTCAGTTTTAAACCTCGATTTCAAAACAAAAGATGCTTGTTTTTGAATATAGGTTATTTTAAAATGGATTCCAAGAAATTTCATCAAGTAAAGAGAGAGGAATTTTCATTTTAAAGTATGTAGATCAACTGAGATCGAAAATTAATTTTCGAATTTCGTACCATGGATTATATAGCCTTTTTCATCGTTGAAAATTTTGATATATAGAGGTGGTTTGGGATTATTTTGTGTTGTGTGGAAGGAGAAAGGAGGAGATGACCAGATTTGGGAGTTTTGACAAATTCCGGCGACTGTAATGATTTCATGGCATGAGATGGTCGTGGAGGAGGCTGGGGTAATGGGGAGTCGAGTAAAAATAGTGCGTCATTTTTCAAATGCTTGTGGTGGCCAGACAAACTCGAAGTAGGGTTTAAAGGGTTTTTGTGGTAGGTTTCAGTTTCAGGCGAATGACGATGATGAGGCGACGAGGTGGACGTGCGGTCCAAGGGAGATGGGAGCAGTGGTGATGGCGAGCCTCTGGGCAAATTTTGTTGATGAATGGAGGTCGATGGTGCCTAGGCGAAGCGTATTGGTGGTTGTTTTCTATTTTTTGGTTTAATTGTTCGTACTTTTGAACGTGGGTATGCCGTGGGTTCTACGGGTTAGGCGAGTTGCTCTAATAGTGGGTGACGTATGGAGACGGTCGACAGTGAAGTTGGTTAACTAAAGCTCAGGTGCATGTGCACGTTTACAGGGTTGTGCACGCTTCGTGCTTTATCATAGAAGAGGAGAGGAAGTAACAGAAAGATTGGAAGAAGGAGAGTTTGTTGGGTTGAGTTAGTATAGGTGGGACGGGTTTGTTATTTGGGCTGGGTTATTTTATGAAGCAAACATAATTATTTATTATTCTTCAAATGTAAAACTTGTAAACCATATTTCTCATTCATTTTAAATCTAAACGACATACAGATTTTTACATCAAGTTCCTATCACTATATATTTTCTTTTGAACTAATATTATCAAGCTTCCTATAAAAATTTAACAACTTTAACAATTGAAGTTAATAAATTAGTAGTTTCCTATAAATTAGTTATAGGTTAATTAATCAACTAATTATTAAATGAACGGTTTATAAATTATTTTTATAATTTCTTTAATTTACAAATAATCTGAATTTAAAAATATAACTTGACTCAATTGTTGATATCAGTTCAGTTTGAATTTTAAATGAATTCAATATTGACTATTAATCATTGATTCAAGTTATATGTGTTGACTTGTATTTCTATTAGATATTGATTTCAGATATCTATTGACTGTGCTATTAAGTTTCCAATCGAATTAAAGTAGTTAGAATAAAATGTTGACATGTTTTTATTGGAAGTAAAACAACTCGTACTGGTCATTATTCCAATTTTGAAAAATGTAACGATTACAAGCAAGTAAATCTCAATGGACTGGTCATAATAAGTGGACATACAGAATGAAATTCCATATGTAAATATTCACACCCCAATTTTGAAATGATTATTTAAAGGACTTGGTCTTTTAAAAATTTACCATTTTGAAATCAAAGAGACCGGGATCGGATATCAGCATTATCCGGAACCACTTCGATCAAATAACCACCATGAACTTTTACAGTTTGATTATAGAATCTAATATGCTGGGATTTAATTAATTAAACAAATTCGACTATTTTAAACAAATATCTGTACTTAAACACTATTATAATATCACTGAATTTCTATAAAAGTGTTTTTTGTCACTGTAAGATAAAAACCCAACGTGTTTATGTGTGACGCGGTCTTATGAGATACCTTTGTTTTTAGAAGGATTTTGATAACTTAAGTAATTCAAAACTAAGTGTATTTACTCACGCTGGTTTTCCAGACTGACTCGGGTGTTACTTTATGGTAATGCTCGAGTTAGTCCGAGTATTACAGACTCAAGTTATGATGCTTTGGAGCTCACGAGACGGGCTGGATGGCAGAGACGTATTGCACATACTTGACTATATTCCAGTTTGTATTGTAGGCAATATAATTAGCATTTTTGAGGACAAGTTATTATAACTGTCCAGATTTCCGTATTTATGGTTGTACTCTGATAATTTATATATTAACATTTGTAGTTTCTCATATGAAAGGTTGTTATTGTATATTATATTTTGTTCCGTGGCGATTGTAAGATTCTGGTATTTTCGACACTCGATTGCTCGGCATTCTATACAGTGAACGTATAAATGTCGATTTTCGAAGGCTAAAAATCCCCAATCATCACACGTGGTATCAGAGCTGAAGGTTAAGTGAGAACATTGGCTCTGGTGGAATCACTCATTAGAGGTAGGGTCAGTAGTTCCCTAGAATGATTTGAGTGTATTATATATGAGAGTGCACTTGTTATTTTCTTATATAATAATTTTAAAGGATAAACGATTTTAAAATAATTTTTATATAAGATTATATTTTGATATAAAAGATAATAATTTTTTGAAATTATTATAGTATGTTGAGGTGATTGGTTGTTATTATCATAATCAAAACAATATTATAAAATTTAAGTGGTTATATATACACACACACACACCAAATAGAAATTTGATAAAAATGAACTATACAAATGGGTTAAGCTAAAATAGGTTCAAACCAGAATTTAAATCCCGAAAGTTTCGAAAATATTTTCTAAGGTGTTTGAAATGAAATAAATTTACCTTGATTATATTTTGTATATAGAGAAATAATTTTTCAAAAAATTATTATGGAATATATGGCATGTTTAGGTTCTAGATATAATAATATTGATTATTATCATAAATTGGTTGTTGGGTCCTAATAAAGGATGTTTATTACAAAATAAACAATGATAAGACATGGTGAAATGTTCTAAAGATGTGGAATTATATAAGCATAATTTAAAAATGTGATTTATAAGTTAAAATGGATTTAAATAGAGAAGTTTTGAATCTAAGTCCCGGAAATTTTGAATTGTGTTTCAATGTGTTTGAGGAAATAATAAGTAATATTATTTAGAACATTTTTGATATGGAAATTTTTGTTTTAAAAATAAGGGTTGTTTGGGAAATTCCGAAGGAATTTGTTTGGAAACAAACCAAGGTTGGTTCAAATTTAAAAGCATGATTTGGTATATAAATGGGATATGTGTGTGTGTGTGTGTATGATTTCAAGGTGAGTTGAAATAAATACTGGGTGTTTGAATTCTGAGATTCCCATTGAAATGAGAAGTGTAGCCCAAGGAAAATAAGTTTTGAACTTAAGAGTGGGAAATGATGTTAATGAGAAAAAAGTGTGAAATTTGGATTTTGGAATGTTAAAATTTAAAATGAGTAAGTTTAAATGGATTGAACGGATTGGAAATTAACTCAGGCCAAGTTAAATAAGTTTTGAACTTATAACCTGAAATTGAAAATTTCAAGATAAATTAAATTTAACTTATGCAAGTTAAATGAATAAAATTGTACAAGGAAAGGTATAGATTTGATAAAAGTTGCAAAAGAAGTTTAGTATGCATGAATGATTTCAAAACGATTTTTGAAATAAAATGGGTTTCGAATTCTGGAAATTAATAATGGACCAAATTATCAAATTAGTGGATTAAATTATCAAATTAACCTTGGATATTGAAATTTAACTTGTGCTAAGTAAATAAGGAAGTCGAAGGAAATTAAATTTACTTTGTGATGAATTAAAAGAAAAGGATGTGTACTTGGGTCATAAATAGAATTCGACTGAAAAGGCTAACAACTAAATAAATGTGTTAATGGAAAATATTGATGGTAAATCGAGTTGAATAGAAAAGGTAAACTAATAAAATAAAAATGGTTAAGTGTCGGGTAAAGAAATGGAAATTCGATTTGGATGAGAAATAAAGATGAACCCAAGTAAAACCCAAATGAAACGATGTTTGAGAAAAAAAATCAGATTTTGGAAGACGGAAATGAACCTATTGGATAAATAATTAGTGAACTGAATATTTGAATGGAGTTGGGGCCAGATGAAATTGAATTGTAATTGAAATAACTCCATGGAATAAATATAGAATTGGGTGCGGAAATCCAACCGACGATATTCAGAGATGAATTAGTGGAGTGAACTAAATTGAATAAACTGGTGGATGAATGGATGTAATTTTTAAACTTACCAGTGTCGTAGTCTATTGATGTTGTGAAATATTTATAGAAATACGATCTTATATAAAAACCACTTTTTATATTGATTTGAACGTAAATTTATAATTACTAATGTGGAAATTTATTAGAATAAAGATTGAATAGTTATTATAACTGAAATTTACTTTATAAGAAGTAAGAAATGCTACCGATAACTTTGTAAACTAATCAAACTTGGAAATTTTTTATTTGGCATTAATGAGATTATATATGTTAGTTATGTATCCAAACTCTCCCTATTGAATTTATAACCATAAGGAAATGATCTTTGGAAGATATTTGAAAATACTAAATGAACTTTATATAAGTATGAAGAGGACTCGGAAATTATTGGTCCTAAAGTTTTTCGAGTTGGAAAGAATGATCTTATATGTATATGGAACTGAAATAGGTTTGGAAACCTATTGATTTTTTAAAGGCATTTGATCTTAGGAATTAGACGATTTGCAAATTAGGTAAACCAAATTTAAAAATTATCGATTTTAAAGATATCAGTTTATATAGATAATATTTATGTGTGATACATATGAAGTGTATGATTTGGAAGGTATTACGTATATAATATTATATATTTTGAAACTAAAAGTGTGGAAAGGAACCCCTACGAAATTTGAAATTTGGAGTAGGAGATCCACTAGGTGGGTCTACCTTGGAATCCACAGGGTGGGGTCAATGAGAATTGGAATCCTAGAGGATGTCCGAACAATGGTGATCATTGTTTGCGTAGCGTAAATTAAGGGGTATTATACCTACAGTTACATATGGTTTTGCTGTGATAGCAATGTAACCTTCATGTAACTGCGATCTATGAGAGTTGGTAGCGTAATTCGGGAGGCAGAGATTGCCTACGGTTACTTATGGTTTTGCAGTGATAGCAACGCAGTCATTATGTAACTATGATCTATCGTGGTTCCATAGCGTAATTCGGGTGGAAGAGATTGCCTACAGTCCACATATGATTTTGCTAGGATAGCGACATAACATTGATAGATTGCGATCTATGTGGTTTTGTTTTGATAGCGAAATTCGAGGGGCAGAGATTGCCTACAAACCACTTACGGTTTCGCTGGGATAGCAATGAAACCATTGTGTAGTTGTGGTTTATCGTAATGTCCCATGGTGTAAATCGAAGGGTGTTGATGCCTACAGTTTACTTATGATTTTGCCTGGATGGCGAAATCGTCATGTAATTATGGTCCATGGTGGTAAAGAAGGAAAAAGGGGGTGATACTTTCCATATCATTTTGAGAAGGTTTTTCAAGTATTTTTATTGGGTGTTGAAATAGGTCTACTAAGTACTCAGAGATGTTCAGTCCTACGCCCGATCAACGTATGAATAAATTTCTATAAGAATAAGGATGGACTTGTTAAGACATCGAGTTATGAAAAATGTTTCAAACTAGCTTGGTAATACTCTATAATTTAAAGTGTATGTATCTTTAAAATGTAGAATAAAGGTAAGAGGTTTAAAATGTTTTAAAAGACGATTAATTTAGTAGTGTACATCAAAATTCTGGTTTTTGTTTCATTCCTTTTCAAGGACGAAAAGTTCTAGGGGGAGATTGTAACGATTTGGATTTTTAGCCATCTGATATTGGGATAATTAACTAATTTTAATTACTAGAATATAAATTTTTATAAGTTGAATAGATAAATTTCTAATAACTAAATTATCTGAATCTATAAGTTGATTAAACTATATAAAATTTTGAAATGTAAATTTCTGAATAAGAAAAGGTTAATTAATATATATGTGTGTGTGTGTGTGTGTGTGTGTGTAAACTCTACCATTAAAATTTAAGATAGAATATCCATATTTGTGTGTATATATATATATACACACACAAAGCTTTATGATGCTTAAAATATATGTATAAGTATATATGATATATATGATATATATATATATATATATATATATATATATATTTGTGTGTTATCTGTGCGTGTATGTATGTATATATGTCCATATGTAGAAATGTATATGATATCAAGGATATATGAGTATAGATATATATGTTATATAAGAATAATGTGTATGTAAGTCTATATATATATATAAATGTAAATATGATACGATAAATAAATATAGGTGAATGCATGCTTATCTATATATACATATAAAATTATATACATGATCCATGATGGCAACCTCAAGTCAAGCTCTCAAAATATTAAATCATGTCATGCACACATAATATATTAAATCACCAAAAGATCAAATCAATTAAAAAAATCAAATTAGCCAAAAGAAAAAAGAAAATAAATGAAATGAATACATATACACTACATCCTCTCAATTTATGTATACAGACCGACCCTTGTGTTGTTCATGTTCATATAAAAAAATAAAAAGAAAACAAAGTAAAGAATCTAACATTTAAAAATAAAAACAAGCTAAGTGTTTGAAGCCTGAAGTAGTGATTCAGCAAGAGCAGTAGTTGTTCATCATTTTTAATAGGTGAGTAAAACAATCTATGTCTTGGTTTTAGGTTATTACTTATGAATATATATATATATATATATATATATGTATATGTATATGTATATGTATATGTATATGTATATGTATATATATATACGTGGGTGTATGTGTGACTGAGTTATGAATAAATCATTGATATATATATATATATATATATATATATATATATATATATATATATATAGAGTATATAGGTGTTGCGACACGAATATGTATATGTATGTGTAAACCGGGCATGGTTAGATCTATCGAAACCTGCACATTCTTCTCTGTTCTTTTTTTTTTTTGTGAAAAACAGTTAAGACATTTAGCTTCAAAAATCTTTAACTCCTCATCTACTCGGTTTTAAACCTCGATTCCAAAATGAAAGATGCCTGTTTTGAATATAGGTTTGTTTTAAAGTGGATTTAATGAAACTTCATCAAGTAGAGGGAGAGGAATTTTCATTTTGCAATACGTAGATCAACTGGGGTCAAAAATTAATTTACAAATTTCGAACCATGGATCATACAACCATGTTCATCATTGAAAAACTAGATTTTTAGAGGAGGTTTTGGATTTTTTTATGTTGTGTGGAAGGAGAAAGGGGAAGATGACCAGATTTGGGGGTTTTGGCAAATTCCGACGACTGGAACGATTTCGCGGCATGAGATTGATCGTGGATGAGGCTGGAGGAACTTTTTATATTTTATTCCGTTGTGATTGTGATATTTTGTGTTGTTTTTTGTTTCTTCTTCTATCTCTTTCCATAATAACCCTAATGATCTGGTATTTCCGACACTCGATTGCTCGACATTCTATATAGTGAACGTATAAATGTCGATTTTCGAGGGTTGAAATCCCCGGCCGTCACAATTATATTGAAGATTCATAATCTTCAATATATTTTATTGAGTGATATCAACTTATGGAATAATGTATTTTTTATGAAATACCCTCATGATTCAAGGGTCATAAACGTTAGAAATCACAGTATATGTACATTTACGTACGTATTTACTCCTTAAGTCTATTTGGGTTTCTTTAATGTTCTACTTTTAGTTAATACATTCATATAATATAAGTTTTGTTGTTAAATAACTTTTATATTTCATATTATATATATGATAGTCTTCTGTATGATTTTTATTAATTAAATCTTATTTAGTTAATTTTAGTTAGTTAACTCTTTAGTTAATTTTAAATTAGTATTCCAATACAACTTTTACACATATCTATTATAACCTTTATAGTGTATATTATAACCTTTATAATATAAAACATATATCTTATATATATGTGTATTTTTTTAAATTAATTAACCTTTAATTAATTTATTTAATTAAAAAACTTTAATTAAATTATATCAATTTCAAAATTTATCTTACATACATGTGTACTTATGTTATCTTAACACTTTAAAATAACATAACATATATCAACATATATAATACATGCATATAAGTATTAATTAATTAACTCATTTAATTAATTAATTTTATTAATCTTATTAATAAATTTTAAATTTTGAAATCAATAGTTTCAGAAATTTAAAAAAATTCGTTACGTTTTCAAACATTTTGAAAATTTATGTTATATTACAACCTTTTATAGAAAACATGTTTTTATTTTAAATTTAACTTTTAAATTTAAAATCATACCTTAATTTTCAAAACTATCTCAAGGCCCAATTCATATTAGGCCTTTTCTGTTAGGGGCAACCTTTGGGCTCACATCACCTTTAAGGCCAGCCGGGTAACCAGGTAGGATTGGGTACTTGATTACCTATTCCAATCCTAGACATCACCTTTCTAGACATCGTAATAAGTGCACAAGCTTAATTAGTTAGCCCTAACATAAGTAATTTAGAATGAATAGGCTTTTGAGCTCTGATACTATTGAAAGAACTAGGCGCCTACATCGGAAGAAATGAGTGAATTTTGAAACATTTAGCCATTTTGGATCTTTAATGGGCCAATGAAATCTAAATATACTTAGAACTTTTCTAAGTTTCTTTTAAATGAAATCAATATTTTATTTAATTTTATAAATATAGTTTTACTTTAATTTAATGTGTATGTAAATTAGAGTATATCATATATACTCTTATGTACATATTTGTGTGTAATAGTGACTTATTAGATTTATTTGGAGAATGAAACTTTCATTTCCTATCTTTTAAATTATTCTATTACTGATGGGGCACAAAATTATTTAGAGAAGGAAACTTATCATTTCCTTCCTTTTAAATTATTCAATTAACGAGGTATCATAAATTTAGTTAGAGAAGGAAACTTTTCATTTCCTTCTCTTGATTAAATTAAATAATTGATTAATGAAATAACATTAATGACTAATCTAAATATGAAATGAATTGCAAATATATTCACATTAAATATTAGGTATAATGACCCGTATTTTTAACTATTTAAAATTTTAGGATTTGATATAATTATTGAATAAAAAATGGTTAAAAATAAATTTAATTAATTATCAATGTAGTAATTGAATATGAATTTGGATAAAAATCTTCAAATAAACAATATTGGAAATTTGTAAATTATTTATATTGAAATAAATTATATGTATCGATGGTATTTATAATCAATAACTCGAGTTGAATAATAAACATGAATTATTTAGGTAGAAATAAAATAATGTTGATAACTAAAATTTATTTAAAATTTAATGATTTGTTTATATTGATTTATTGGATAATTTAATTTGTTTAAATTGAATATTAGAGATTATTTGAATAATTAAATTTTGGATTTAATATGACTAAAAATGGTATATGAAATTGATTCAAATTTTACTTAAATATAAATGAAGATGGTTAAAATTTAAAATTAAATCTAAAAGTGAATAATTAAAAATTGGAAATTTATATTTTAATTAACGAGTAAAAATAGCCATTTTGGCAACTGACTCGGATTGTGACGAAACCAGTTTCATCGGATCCGTAATAGTTAATTATTGTAAGATTTCAAGTTTTGTAGCGATCAGACTTGTCGTTTGGCTATGTGAGCTTGAAACGCGTAGAAATCAATTTAAAGGAATTTGATAAAATAAATTGACTTTGAAAAGTTATCTTCCACATACGATCGAATTAGGCCTCGAAACTAGTTCCATTGCATTCAGAATGGGGGTAAAACATTATAAACGCCTAACGGCATGTCTCGATTGGAGTACGGACGATTTTGGACCTAACCATATAAATACGCACGCAAATCAAGACGGTTTTAATATTATTTTAATTTCTCAAAACCCTAGCCGCCTGTATTTTAATGGCTAAAATTGCTCGAACTTCTTTCCTCTTTATCTCTCAATTCGTTGAACGAAATTAAAAAATTTCAAAAGCAAAATTGTAGATCTCGGCGAGCTCTTCAAATCCATAGGGTTGATTGCTACTAATACATCACGAATTTGCCATGATCTGAGGTAGAAGGATGCACGTGTTTTCTCAGATTTTGTGCAAATAGTGGTGAATGATGCGATGAAACTTGGCGCATAGGGGACTCTCAGGGTGGTGCACACCCCAGTAGTCGCCGATCGAACTCCGGCTACCTCGAGTTACATGCTTTTTTTGGTGGTTGTTGCGTTCATGGGTTCGGCTGACCTTCGAATGGGAGAGATGTACGTGTTTTTTTTCTTCTATTTTTTGGTTAATTATTTTATATTAAAATTCATATTTTCTAACTCGCTTAACTTTTGCATACGAGCATGGATCCGTGCATGGTTCTCTCCATTGCGATCGTATCGAAATTCCAGATATTATGGAACTGGTTTAGCAACATTCTGAGACTATTCAAATATAGGCCTTTATTTGAATTTTAAATCGTCGATAAATCAAAGGTGAGTGTTTATACGCTTACAATTGACTGAAATATTTATATTAGTTAAATTTATATCGTGATGTGATTTAAAATTTATTAGCTATTGTTTGATAAGTTTAATTGCCATCTAAATTGACATCTGAATTAATTTATAAAAATTGAATTGACAGTTGAATTTAATTATAATTTAATTACCCGTAAAATACCCGATATTGATAATTATGAAATTGTTGTGAATTTTGTTGACTGTTTGGATGATTGGTTATGGTGGATGCTATTGGTTGATATTTAGATGTTTATTTGTTTTGATATATCATGTTATCATTCTATACATTATTTACAGTATATAAAACTGTAAACTAATAGCTTAAAATGATATATACCTATGACATTATTGAATTGAAATGTTACATGTCCATCCTGGAATTAAATCGAAATAATTGATTCACTTGGCCATAGGATAGAGAATTATATATGGACACTGGGTTGGTTAAACTAAATGATTTTAAAATTTTGATTTGAAATTATTTATATGATTTGGTTTTAAGAAATAAAAATCAAATTGATGGAAATCAAATTATTTTCGAATTAGAACTCGGAATGTTAAAATTTAAATTTGAAATGAAATTGTTTAGTTAATCGAAGTTGAGATTTTTAAGTTATAATCGAAATATGACGTAAATTTTAGAAATTTATTTGTTTAAGGATTGAACTTTTTATTCGAACTTTGAATATTGCTAAGAAAGGTGATATAAAACGATATTTTGAAATTGAGCTTGGATTTGAATATTATTAAGAAATTTGGCTTTTAAATTGGATATTGAAGGAAAATTTGATTTAAGTGTTTTGAATCGATATTTTTGAAATGAATTCGGAATTAATATAAATTGATATGATTTAAAGTTTGGAGTTGAAATTAATTTGAAATTGGAATTTAAACTAATTTGAAGTTGGAATTGAAATTAATTGGAATTTAAATTAGTTTGGAATTGAAATTAAAATTTGACTTGAAATCGGAACAGGATCGATTAAATTAAAATGGAACTTGGAACTGATTTGAATTGGAAAATTTGGAAAGTGAACCGGTTTGACTTTGAAACTATTTTTAAATGAATATTTTTAGTATAAACGGTTTAAAATCTATATTCTTTAAATATTTGAATTATTTTGATTTTCCAAACTATTTTACTATATAAAACATTTTTAATACTCAAACTATTTTCTATAAAATTCTATTTTAAACCTATTTAAACTATTTTCTTAAAAATTCAAACTGGTCAAAGGGTGGAATGTTTATATTTAAATCTTGGATTTAAATGCGAATTTTGTTAAAGTGGACTATAATCAAAATTGTAATTCGAATCAAGTTTTGAAATGAAATCGATATATCGTATTGAATTAACATTTTGAAGTAAAAATATGATTTTTGAATAGAATATAACGATTTTGAATTCAATTTGATTTTGAAGAGAATATGATATTTTGATATAAGTACGAATTGTTTTCAAAATATAAAAGTACCAACAGGTGTGTAAAACGATGTTTGGTTGTTAAACAGACCGGGGCCTGGCATACTCTCAGTCAATATTGGAACCACTAACAACTGTGCACGCGGTGGATGATATCCAAAATGTAGTGGTTGAATTGGCGACGTTTACTGGAATGAAGTAAGAGAACGATGATGGATTGCCTTGACACTCATGTCATAATTAAAATGAATAAAACAGGAGCCTATGTCTGGCCATTGAGGTTAGCTACCTCTAGCGACGTTGATCCCTCGTATTACTATTGTGATTTCGTATTCGGTGAGTGCACCGTTTTGTTGTTTGGATTGATTGTCGCGGTCGGCCACGGATGGCTTACGACCAGCCAGAAAGGGTAAACTGGTAGAATCCTACCTTGGGCATTGCCTCACATGCCTCGTCATATTTATCCCTATACGAGCCATTACAACTTTGGTTTAGAATTGTACAGATGTGTTAAGGTGAATCAATGTAAAGCCTTAATGTGATTTTGATATTTATTTTAATGCTAGACATTATATATTATAGCGTATGCTATTATATGTAAATAGTTTAGCAGATCCTTAGGAGATGGAAAATATCGTAACATCTCTTAAGTTATTACACTCATATTTGTGATATTGATTTGACTTACATGAGAGTATTTTAGTCCTTACTCAAGTGTTTCGTCTTTTCATTACGCTAGGGTCAGTCCTGAGTTTTTTCCAATGTATTGAAGACTATTCTCTAGAAGACGAAGACAGAGCTTTAGTATATTATTATTATTATCCTCTGCATCATGTTATTCTTCTGTATTGATTATTTATTCCTAAAGTATATATGTAACTCTGATAAATGTGTATAGACTAAAATCAAATGTATAGTGAACAACTTCATGAATTGTTATTTGATTATAAATTTTATCGTTTCCGCTATGAGATTCTGTGTTTTTTCTTCTTCTCTTCTTATTTTTCTTATTTGGATTGTTTATGTCGGACATCTATGGATTATTGTCGATTTAAACCTTTCGAAATATGGGTCGTTATAGTTGGTATCAGAGGCAGGTATAATGATAATCTTGGCTTTTTGGGGTTTGACTCATTAGAGATAGGGTAGTAATACCCTAGAATGAGTCTGTTTGAGTGTGTGTATGTATATATGAGAAAGCGTATTTATTAGTGTTATAAAATATTTTATATTGTGTTTACTTATCTTTTGAGTTGTTTATGAATTCTGGTCGATGCGCGAGATGCCATGTTATCGATAGGGGTTTCTATACACTCAAACGAGGCAAATCGACATAATATTGTTTTAAATCAGGTAAATGAAATAATTTTACCTCGGTATGTTTAATATGTATAAAATGATAATTTTTTAAATGAAATTGTTGTTAGGCGATGATAATATTTAATTATCATAGATTATTGGTTGAGTTAAAATAGATCGAATAAATAATGAATTTTATATTATGAAGCATTTGATAATTAAATTGAATTGAAAAAATTAAAATAAGAATTGGTTAAAATGACCAAGTGTAATTAATCGAATATTTTGATAATAAGTTAAGGAAATTTGCATAAGTATATTATAATAAGTTATATATAGAAATGGTTTTAAAATTTCTGAATTTTGGAATTTAAAATACTTTTGTTTTCAAAATTGTTTTTCAAAGCCTTAAAAATTAATAAATAGTATTTAAAAAGTTTTAGCTAGAAAAATATTTTGAAAACATTTTGAAGAAAATAAAAGCATTAAACACGCTTGGTCGATGAGAAATAGTTTTAGGGATGACTGCTGTAACAACCCGGGATTTGCATTACCAATTAATAAATAAAAGTTAGGATTCTTTATTTATTTTAATGAAGCATAAAAGGATTTGGAATAACAAAATTTATTTGAAAATGGCTATTTTAATTAAATGGGAAATATTGGATTTTAAAATGAGGATAAAATATTATTTTTGGAAAGTTAAATATTTTAGGAGAGATTTTAAAACGGGTTTGGATAAGAAAATGAGTTTTATAAACATATATGAACACTTAGACTAATTTTTGGAAACATGTAAATAACTCTCTTCTTATTGGGTTACTAAACTTAACCCAATAACCCACCCTAAACCCCCTCTATAAATTATCTCAAACTCTCCTAACCTCATTCATTCATCCCTAATCAAAACCCTAATCATTTCCTAAAGCTTTCTTAACTAAAATGGCCTCTATCTTCATCTCCTTCTAGTTTTGGCTTATGCAAGTCATTCTATGCAAAGGTAATGCAAATACCCACCTCAAATCCGTTTTTATATCTTTCTAATTTCTGAAATTTATTTGGTAACACATGCTTTATGTGTTTTTTGATCTTATAGCCTCCTAATCATCTTTTGCTAACTTGGGTTGATGCTATAATGGCCTTTGTTGCTTTCTAGAGAGGTATATTGCTAAAAACCTATTCTAATATGTTTTTAATCCTCTTTTGATTTCAGTAATCATTTAGTAACACATGTTTTATTATGTAACATGCGAATCATAACTCCTTGATCATCTTTGCTTTCATTTTGGGGTGTGCACATAAGGTGCTTGTGATATTGCTTCCTAAGGTAATGCTAAGCTTTGGCCCTTTGTTTCCTTTAATATAGTGTAGTAATCATTATATGGTAGTTAGTGATTGATATTGGTGAAATTTGATGCCAAAAACTTGAAATAAACACCCCTAAATCACCAAAAATAGCATTTTCAGCTGGCTAGAATGCTTCAGCCTGAAAACAGGCTGAAACAGTGGTCTGAGTGCACCAGGGCAGGTCTGGGTTGCACCCAGGCTGCTGCACGGGCGCAGCAGGCTAGCCCGGTTGGGCTAGCCGGTAACAGGCCAGCCCTTAGTGGGCTGGTGTGAATTTCCAGCGCGCGGGCGCATGGCCCGCGCGACGCGGTGGCAGACGCGGGCCGAAGCCCGCGTCCCCACTCCCCAGCCAATGCGGGCTGGAGGGGGCTTGGCAGTACTCCCCAGCCCAATTCGGGCTGGGGGGGCTTGGCAGTACTCCCCAGCCCAATGCGGGTTGGGGCTTGGCAGTACTCCCCAGCCCAATGCGGGCTCGGGGGGCTTGGCAGTACTCCCCAGCCCAATGCGGGCTGGGGGGCTTGGCAGTACTCCCCAGCCCAATGTGGGCTGGGGGCTTGGCATTTCTCCCAGCCCATGCGGGCCGGGGGCTTGCTGGTTCTCCCCAGCCCCTGCGGGCTGGGGCTTGACCGAACCAGTTGCACCGCATGGTGCAGCCTGGTTCACAGAAACGGGCTGCACCATGCGGTACAGCCGGCTTCTATGTAATGGGCTGCACCCATTGGGTGCAGCCGGGTTCCGACCCACCGGTTGCACCATTTTTGGTGCAACCGAGTCCGGGTTGCACCATCTTGGTGCAACCGCTTCAAATTGATTGTTTCTTTGTCGAACTTCGGTTCACAACCATTCGGAATATTTTTTCCAACACGAATATTGATTTTTAGTGATTTTTCTGATTTATCGATTTCTTTGAGATTTGTCTCTAGATTTCGTACACGGGTTTTATGAACTATTTTAAAAGGATTTTTCACTCCTAAATGGTTTTCGAAATTATTTTATAATATTATTTTTAATTATTAAACTATTTACTCCATAATAGGAGAGTTTTCAAAAGCCGTTTTAAAGTGATTTCAAAATCAATTATAAATCTGTTTCGCACCATTATTTTCTATAATAAAAATCTCACACTCACTTTTTAGCACGTCGAGCGAAGTGGAAAGGTGCTTAAACGGTTAGGAAATTCCGCCCTATGGAACCGTGTGTATTTTCTTTCCGGTTAATCCCCGACCTATTCGATTGATCATTTTGACCTTTGGGTCTTGTTTACCGATGATACGAGGTGGACTTTTTAGTGTTTGGAGTGTGAGCTTGCTATTGGATAGTAAACCGTTTAGTGCGAACGTGGGGTATGAGACTCATTGTTAACACTTTACGGGTTCCTCTCCAAGAAGTTTGTGACACATTAGCCTACGGGCGGCCAGTACTGGACCTCTGGATCACCAAGCCTCTGGGCAACCGTCTCTGGACACCTGCTCTATGGAGCAGTTTTTGGGCATGTGCCTTTGGGCCTTTATCCTTTTAGGAAGGATCTCACTGTCTCGCGCGTTCCGCATCTGTACGAATGATCGATCACAACTCTACAGTACTTGGCAATAACGACTCTGGTCCGTGCACGTGCTATACTTGTATTATCTGATGATTTTTATATCCATTCGAGTTCCGCCTTTCGGTGTTGGTTCTATGGAACCATACGATGTAAGTGCAATTACCTTGTGGATTCACAGTGTCTCTGGACACTGCTTTTCAGTATTCGATTTCACTGACTTTTCAGTATGTCCCTATTGCTCTTTGGAGCATCGATCTTTGCTTGGGCATTGATTACAGACTCTGGTCACTCTTGGGATTATTGCCTATGGGAAACTTTATATACCTTTAGCTACGCCGATGATATGAGGTGATTTTATTTATTCAACACTTTGGTGTTGATATTCTTTTTGGAGATTTTTACTGTTTATAGATGATTGGGGATCATCATTTTATTCATGTGGTCCATAATACTCTCCTCTTCGGAGAAGTACTGTTTTATTTATGTACTGCGTTCTTATATATCTTAGTTATTACTGATTGTTTAGCTAGCCTGACCCGAGTGTTTTTCGCTCGGGTCAGACCGAGTTGTTTCAGGTTAGGTCTCTGGACTTAGCTTCTGTGCTTCCGCTTGGACATTATCTGCTATGCTGATAGATAGTTCTTTATATTTGTCCACTATGTTGATACTCTGATTATTCAGTCTCTTATGTATATATTTTTGACTCACATGTGTGAGCGGTGGGTTTGTATCCACTTTTTTTACATTTGGACTTGTATTGACGATATGATGTACTTATGCTCTGTGACTGTTCTGTGATAGATATATTATCGTTGTTATTATGTTTGTTCTGAATCTATTTTTTTAGCCATTGTAGTTTCGTTATAAATATCTATTAGATATGTCGAACCACTTGAGAAAAGAAAACCACCTATTCGACGTATTCAGTAGTTAGTTATAGCTTGATTACATATGGTCGCTTCCATTATACTCTATTCTCCATTCTAGTAGACGGTATTACTCCATAATACTCTTTACTAGAGTGGGTCTCGGAGTGGGGCGTTACAGTTTGGCATCAGGGCTTGGTTCAGAACTAAGTATAATGAACACAGAACAGGAACACTAAGTATACGACATCTTAGTATGATTCAAATATTACAATGCCCTTTCCTCATGACATTGGATAGATAAGTTTGGAATATGTTTAGGAATACATTTATATTCCGTAGTATTCCATTTAAAATTATCTATCTTTGAATCATGCTTAACTCGTATCTTATCTTATCTTTCAATATGGTTGGGAGAGGTAGGAACCTCTGTTCTGCTGATGCTGGACAGTCCAACAACCCTCACCTAGAGGGCGTATACGTGACCACGGACCAGATCATGGAGCTGGTTCGTAACTCTCAGTCGCACTCTCAGTCTCCTGCACCAGTTTCTAATGCACCACGCAAGTCTGCTTTTGTGCGTCTATGCAGCGACTTTATTCATCTTGGAGGGAAGCCGTTCAATGGCCCCGAGACTGTTCTTGAGGTCCAGGCTTGGATTAGAGTTTGCGAGCGTAATTTCACTCGCATGACCCTTCCTGATCATGACAGAGTTCTTGTTGCTTCTAGCCATCTTGAGGGTCGTGCCTTGGATTGGTACGAGCTCCTTATTTCTGAGACCGATGAGGCCACTCTCACTTGGGATCAGTTCCTAGAGCGCTTCTTGCTCAAGTTTGTCCCCGAGTCCGAGAAGATAGCCCTTGCAGGCCGCTTTATTCACCTTAAGCAAGGGAAGACCTCTGTTGCTGACTATTCATCATCTTTCGAGGCCCTGTCCAAGTATGGCCTCGAGTTCATTAACTCTCCTTATAAGAAGAATCTCAAGTTTGTAGAAGGCCTGAAGAAATATTTGAAGAAGCAGCTTATGCTCCAGCTTAAGCTCCCTTTTGATGAGCTAGTTGACGCAGCGCTTCACCTTAAAGCGGTGGAGCGTGAGAGAGACAGCGATGGGGATGGTGAGGGTTCCAAAAACTCCAATCAGAAGCGGGGTCCATTTCAGAAGGCCAAGCCTTGGAAAAAGAAGAAGAAGACTGGCAGTTCTACTTTTCAGACTCAGCCTCAGACTCGTCCTCAGTCCCAGACTCCTGCTCTACCTAGTGGGACACGTCCCTCGAAGAAATGCTTCAACTGCGGTTCTCTTGATCACTTTATTCGAGAGTGCCCCAAACCTTTCTATTGCACCTTCTGCAAGAAGGAGGGACACAGGATCTCCACTTGTGCTACTGCACCTCCTAGATCTGGCAAGCTTAATGCCGCCAAGGCTCCTACATCTTCAGCTCAGCCTCGAAGTACGCATCCTTCCGTTCTTGAAGGTTCTATTTTATTTCATGGTATATCTTGTGGAGTTCTCTTTGATACGGGTGCCTCTCACTCATTCGTATCAAAGGAACTAGTTGATACTTTATCTTTGGATGTTACTTGTTTGGTTTCTTCACTAAGGATTGTGAATCCCATCGGCGGATCCACGACCCTTAGCCTGCTTTGTGAGGATATAGATATTGATCTTTGTGGATTTTCTTTTCATGCAAATCTGCACGTTATGGAGTATTTGGGATTTGACATGATTCTTGGCATGGATTGGCTCGCTCAGTACGACGCCAAAATCATTTGTTCGAAGCGGATATTATTTCTTCGTCATCCTGACTCGTCTGCTCCGTTAGCTATTACTCTTCAGGATGTTCGGATTTCTGATATTACTTTATTTTCTCTTGATTCACGAGATGAGGATTTGGACCTATCTCGTATTCCTGTTGTTCGGGATTTCCCCGATATATTCGAGCCAGTATCAGGCCTGCCGCCAAAGCGGGCCATTGAGTTCCGCATCGATCTCATTCCAGGTTCTCATCCAGTTGGGCATCCTCCTACGAGAATGTCTACTAAGGAGAATGAGGAACTCAGGAAGCAGTTAGTTGAGCTTGAAGCGAAGCAGTTCATTCGATCCAGTTCTTCACCATGGGGTGCTGCTGTGGTCTTCGTTAAGAAGGCTGATGGCTCTCTTAGGCTTTGCATTGACTATCGCAAGCTCAATGAGTTGACCATCAGAAATCGCTACCCACTTTCTCGGATAGACGACATGTTTGACCAATTGAACGGTGCGAAGGTCTTCTCTCAGCTCGACCTTGCCACCGGATTCCATCAGCTACGAGTCGCAGAAGACAGCATTCCTCTTACAGCATTTCGCACTCGTTATGGTTCTTTTGAGTGGCTGGTCATGCCATTCGGCTTGACGAACGCTCCGGCTTTCTTCGTCGATCTCATGAATCGAGTATTCCGGCAATACATCGATAGATTCGTTCTGGTTTTCATCGACGATATTCTTATTTATTCTAGATCTGAGGCAGAGCATGCTCATCATCTGTGGATCGTTTTGGATACTCTTCGTCAGCATCAGCTTAGGGCCAAGCTCTCCAAGTGCCATTTCTGGGAAAGCAAGGTCAAGTTCTTGGGTCATATTGTGTCATCTGAGGGTATTTCTGTCGATCCTGCCAAGGTCGAAGCTATTCAGAATTGGAAGCAGCCCGAGAACGTTCATGATATTCGTAGCTTCCTTGGTCTTGCAGGTTATTACCGTCGGTTTATCAAGGATTTCTCTCGAGTTGCAATTCCCCTTACGACGCTGACTCGTAAGGGTGTTCGCTTTATTTGGTCTGATAAGTGTGAAGCTTCTTTTCAGCGATTGAAGGAACTTCTCACTCATGCTCCTATCCTTGTGCTTCCGGAAAGTAACCAGGATCTTGTTGTTTACACCGACGCTTGTGGTAGCGGCCTCGGTGCTGTGCTTATGCAGAAGGATCGGGTAGTTGCTTATACTTCTAGGCAGCTACGTCCGAATGAGGTTCGCTATCCGACTCATGATCTTGAGTTGGCAGCTATCGTCTTTGCCTTGAAGACGTGGCGTCACTTTCTATTAGGCAAACGCTTCACTCTTTACACCAATCTTAAGTCTCTGAAGTATCTTTTCATCCAGAGAGATCTCAACATGAGGCAGCAGCGATGGCTTGAGTTTCTCGCCTCATATGATTTAGATATTCAGTATACCTCTGGCAAGGGGAATCGTGTTACAGATGCGCTCAGTCACAAACACTCGGCAGTTGTTTCTGTGATGATTGCCGAGTGAAATGTTCTTGAGACTCTATCTTTATGTGATATTAGAGATCGAGCTCCATCTTCTGATGCTCCTGTCTTATTATCCAGCTTGGAAGCTCGTCCCATCTTGTTGGATCGCATTGCCTATGCTCAGCGGCAGGATCCAAACCTATTGCATTTCATTCATCTTCTCGAGTCAAGATCCGGTGATGAGACATTGCTGGACTATTCTATTGATTTTCATCGGTGTCTTCGGAGGAAGAACCGTATTGTTGTGCCATCTGATTCATCTCTTAGGCGTGACATTCTAGACGAGTGTCATCGCACTAAGTACACTATTCATCCCGGGTCGAGTAAGATGTATGCCGACATGTGTCGCCTATTTTATTGGGAGGGCATGAAGAGTGATGTTGCAAGTTATGTAAGCCGTTGCATGACTTGTCAACAGTTCAAAGCCGAGCATCAGCGTCCATCTAGTCTTCTGCAGCCGCTAGAGATTCCATTATGGAAATGGGATCAAATATCCATGGATTTTACTGACGGTCTGCCTCGATCGAGGTCAGGCCATACTTCTATGGGTCATCGTCGATCGCTTGACCAAATCAACTCATTTCATTCCTATTAAGTCCACTCGGACTGCTCCTCAGCTTGCCAAGTTATATGTGAAGGAAGTCGTTCGACTTCATGGCATTCCTAACTCTATCGTATATGATCGAGACACTATCTTTACTAGTCACTTCTGGAAGTGCCTACAGTCAGCTTTGGGCTCAAAGCTGAATTTCTCGACTGCTTATCATCCTCAGACCGACGGTCAGACGGAGAGGGTGAATCGTGTTTTGGAGGATATTTGCGCTGTTGTATTATGGATTTCGGAGGTAGTTGGAAGGATCACTTACCGCTTGTAGAGTTCTCCTACAACAACAGCTTTCAGTCCAGTATCGGCATGGCACCTTTTGAGGCTCTATACAGAAGGCCATGTCGCTCTCCTGCTTGTTAGTTAGAATCTGGCGAGAAGCTCATTCTTTGTCCAGATTCAGTTCGGGAATCTTCTGAAAAGATTGTTCTTATCCGTCAGAGAATGAGGGAGGCACAGGACCGCCAGAAATCCTACGCGGACAACCGTAGGAAGCCTCTTGAGTTCTCCATTGGTGATTTTGTCTTCATTCGGATTTCCCCTATGAAAGGGGTTGTGCGTTTTAGCTCTACAGAGAAATTGGCTCCTCGCTATGTTGGACCATTTCCTATCACGGAACGCATTGGCCCCGTTGCTTATCGTGTGACACTACCTGCTCATTTTTCCAGAATACATGACGTGTTCCATGTTTCTCAGCTTCGCAAGTGTGTTCGCGATCCTGATTCTATCATTGAGCCGCATGTCGTGCCTGATTTAGAGATCTTACCTAATTTATCTTTGGAGCAGCAACCTCTTCGTGTGCTTGATTCGGAGGTTAGACGCCTTCGCAACAAAGAGGTTCCACTCGTGAAGATTCAATGGTCACCGAATCCTAAGGACTGCACTTGGGAGACCAGAGAATCTATCGAGCGCTCTTATCCTGGCTTTCTCCCATCTTCTTCTGCGGGTAAGAATTCTCTATTTTATCTCTATCACTTCTTTTTTGGATTGGACGTTATAGACGACATCTATCTTAAGGAATTGCGGGGACGCAATTTTCTTAAGGGGGGAGTCTGTAACAACCCGGGATTTGCATTACCAATTAATAAATAAAAGTTAGGATTCTTTATTTATTTTAATGAAGCATAAAAGGATATGGAATAACAAAATTTATTTGAAAATGACTATTTTAATTAAATGGGAAATATGGGATTTTAAAATGAGGATAAAATGTTAGTTTTGGAAAGTTAAATATTTTAGGAGAGATTTTAAAACGGGTTTGGATAAGAAAATGAGTTTTATAAACATATATGAACACTTAGACTAATTTTTGGAAACATGTAAATAACTCTCTTCTTATTGGGTTACTAAACTTAACCCAATAACCCACCTTAAACCCCCTCTATAAATTATCTCAAACTCTCCTAACCTCATTCATTCATCCCTAATCAAAACCCTAATCATTTCCTAAAGCTTTCTTAACTAAAATGGCCTCTATCTTCATCTCCTTCTAGTTTTAGCTTATGCAAGTCATTCTATGCAAAGGTAATGCAAATACCCACCTCAAATCCGTTTTTATATCTTTCTAATTTCTGAAATTTATTTGGTAACACATGTTTTATGTGTTTTTTGATCTTATAGCCTCATAATCATCTTTTGCTAACTTGGATTGATGCTATAATGGTCTTTGTTGCTTTCTAGAGAGGTATATTGCTAAAAACCTCTTCTAATATGTGTTTAATCCTCTTTTGATTTCAGTAATCATTTAGTAACACATGTTTTATTACGTAACATGTGAATCATAGCTCTTTGATCATCTTTGCTTCCATTTTGGGGTGTGCACATAAGGTGCTTGTGATATTGCTTCCTAAGGTAATGCTAAGCTTTGGCCCTTTGTTTCCTTTAATATAGTGTAGTAATAATTATATGGTAGTTAGTGATTAATATTGGTGAAATTTGATGCCAAAAACTTGAAAAAAACACCCCTAAATCACCAAAAACAGCATTTTCAGCTGGCTAGAATGCTTCAGCCTGAAAACGGGCTGAAACAGTGGTCTGAGTGCACCAAGGCAGGCCTAGGTTGCACCCAGGCTGTTGCACTAGCGCAGCAGGCTAGCCCAGTTGGGCTAGCCGGTAGCAGCCAGCCCTTAGTGGGCTGGCGCGAATTTCCAACACGCGGGCACATGGCCCGCGCTACGCGGTGGCAGACGCGGGCCGAAGCCCGCATCCCCACTCCCCAGCCAATGCGGGCTGGGGGGGCTTAGCAGTACTCCCCAGCCCAATGCGGGTTGGGGGGCTTGGCAGTACTCCCCAGCCCAATGCGGGCTGGGGCTTGGCACTACTCCCCAGCCTAATGCGGGCTGGGGCTTGGCAGTACTCCCCAGCCCAATGCGGGCTGGGGGGGCTTGGCAGTACTCCCCAGCTCAATGCGGGCTGGGGGCTTGGCATTTCTCCCAGCCCAATGCGGGCTGGGGGGCTTGGCAGTACTCCCCAGCCCAATGTGGGCTGGGGGCTTGGCATTTCTCCCAGCCCATGCGGGCTGGGGGCTTGCTGGTTCTCCCCAGCCCATGCGGGCTGGGGCTTGACCGAACCAGCTGCACCGCATGGTGCAGCCTGGTTCACAGAAACGGGCTGCACCATGCGGTACAGCCGGCTTCTATGTAATGGGCTGCACCCATTGGGTGCAGCCGGGTTCCGACCCACCGGTTGCACCATTTTTGGTGCAACCGAGTCCGGGTTGCACCATCTTGGTGCAACCGCTTCAAATTGATTGTTTCTTTGTCGAACTTCGGTTCACAACCATTCGGAATATTTTTTCCAACACGAATATTGATTTTTAGTGATTTTTCTGATTTATCAATTTCTTTGAGATTTGTCTCTAGATTTTGTACACGGGTTTTATGAACTATTTTAAAAGAATTTTCACTCCTAAATGGTTTTCGAAAATATTTTATAATGTTATTTTTAATTATTAAACTATTTACTCCATAATAGGAGAGTTTTCAAAAGCCGTTTTAAAGTGATTTCAAAATCAATTATAAATCCGTTTCGCACCATTATTTTCTATAATAAAAATCTCACACTCACTTTTTAGCACGTCGACCGAAGTGGAAAGGTGCTTAAACGGTTAGGAAATCTCCGCCCTATGGAACCGTGTGTATTTTCTTTCCGGTTAATCCCCGACCTATTCGATTGATCGTTTTGACCTTTGGGTCTTGTTTACCGATGATACGAGGTGGACTTTTTAGTGTTTAGAGTGTGAGCTTGCTATTGGATAGTAAACCGTTTAGTGCGAACGTGGGGTATGGGACTCATTGTTAACACTTTACGGGTTCCTCTCCAAGAAGTTTGTGACACATTAGCCTACGGGCAGCCAGTACTGGACCTCTGGGTCACCACGCCTCTGGGCAACCGTCTTTGGATACCTTCTCTATGGAGCAGTTTTTCGGCATGTGCCTCTGGACCTTTATCCTTCTGGGAAGGATCTCGCCGTCTCGCGCGTTCCGCATCTGTGCGAGTGATCGATCACAACTCTACAGTACTTGGCAATAACGACTCTGATCGGTGCACGTGCTATACTTGTATTATCTGATGATTTTTATATCCATTCGAGTACCGCCTTTCGGTGTTGGTTCTATGGAACCATACGATGTAAGTGCGATTACCTTGTGGATTCACAGTGTCTCTGGACACTGCTTTTCAGTATTCGATTTCACTGACTTTTCAGTATGTCCCTATTGCTCTTTGGAGCATCGATCTTCGCTTGGGCATTGATTACAGACTCTGGTCACTCTTGGGATTATTGCCTATAGGCAACTTTATATAGCTTTAGCTACGCCGATGATATGAGGTGATTTTATTTATTCAACACTTTGGTGTTGATATTCTTTTTGGAGATTTTTACTGTTTATAGATGATTGGGGATCGTCATTTTATTCATATGGTCCATAATACTCTCCTCTTCGGAGAAGTACTGTTTTATTTATGTACTGCATTCTTATATATCTTAGTTATTACTGATTATTTAGCTAGCCTGACCCGAGTGTTTTTCGCTCGGGTCAGATCGAGTTGTTTCAGGTTAGGTCTTTAGACTTAGCTTCTGTGCTTCCGCTTAGACATTATCTGCTATGCTGATAGATAGTTCTTTATATTTGTCCACTATTTTGATACTCTGATTATTCAGTCTCTTATGTATATATTTTTGACTCACATGTGTGAGCGGGTGGGTTTGTATCCACTTTCTTTACATTTGGACCTGTATTGACGATATGATGTACTTATGCTCTGTGACTGTTCTGTGATGGATATATTATCGTTGTTATTATGTTTGTTCTGAATCTATTTTTTTAGCCATTGTAGTTTCGTTATAAATATCTATTGGATATGTCGAACCACTTGAGAAAAGAAAACCACCTATTCGACGTATTCAGTAGTCAGTTATAGCTTGATTACATATGGTCGCTTCCATTATACTCTATTCTCCGTTCTAGTAGACGGTATTACTCCGTAATACTCTTTACTAGAGTGGGTCTCGGAGTGGGGCGTTACAACTGCAGCATCGTCAGTATTCCTTTTCGAGTTTCTGAGTGAGAATTTCTACCAAAGGAAATTTATTTTCGATTAAAATAGGTTTTGGCTGTGAATGAAAAATATATTCTGAATATGATTTAGTAAATATATGAAAATTGTTTTAACTTATAATTGAAAATAGTATATAAGAAATAAGTTGTAACTTATAAATTTGAATAGAAAAGAAACAAGTTATAACTTATAAATTTGAATAGGAAAATAAATCAAATTTAAAATGGTTAAATTTTTGGTTAAGCAAACAAAGAAAGAAATTTGAATATGAGATACGAAATAAAAAAAGGGAGAGAGAATAAATTAAGTGGAAACAAATTTAACTTAAGCATGGTTAAATGGAATAATTTTATAAGTGATTCACTATTGAATTTATTTTATGAAATAGGTTAAACAAAAAGTGAAACAACTAGAATTTCACAAATTGAATTAAATAAAAGTGAATATAATGAATCTGTAAAAATGTTAATGAACTGAAAGATAACAATGGAATGTAAACAAGTTAAATGTGGATAAAACGAATGTAAATAATTGAAACAAATCGATTGAATGTAATTACATTGAATTGTAATCAATCAAATATGAATGCAATGAATGTTGGTTGATTGAATTAAAATGGATTGGAACCAAAATAGTTGAATGTAAATCAATTAAAAGCGGATGAATTGAATATAAATCCATCGTATGATTAACGAAATGAATACTAATAAGTGAATTTGAATCAATTTAAAATATATGGAATGTGGTATGGAATTAAATTACTTAAGTATAATTAATTATATGAATTATTGAAGTGAAATAATACAAAAAATGAAAGTAACTATAAACGAGGGTAAATTAATAGAATGTGAATTTAGAGAATATAAGGATGCTACCAAATTGGAATCCGAATCTTTAAGAACAATAGAAATCTGCTTAACTGATTTAGGATGTCGAAGGTGAATAGCCCTCTTAGGACATAGGATGTGGGCTTCATAACGGTTAAGCCAATCCATTCCTAAAATCATTCTGAAGCCTAAATAACATATGACATGCAAACCGCCTCGGAAAGAAAAATCAAATAAAATAATCTCGACATCCTTACAAAGCATACTGAGTGTTGCGGATCCACCAACCGGATTCGCATTTCTCGATGAATTCATCAAGCACATAACATTTAAAGAAAAAGTATCAACTACAAGTTCTTTTGATATAAAAGAGTGAGATGCACCCGTATCAAAAAGAACTCGAATAGGGCGATCACGAAACGTAATAACACCATCAAGGATAGAATGAGAAATACCTTGACCAAGAGAAGTGTTACTAGGAGCCTGCACAACATTTAGCTTTCCCTCTTTCCAGCTTGGAAGTTTAGGCCATGAAGATAAAAAATGACTCGAACTTTTGAAATAATGAGAAAAAAGGGGTTTCGGACACCTATTCGCATAATGATCCTTAGAACCACAATTGTAGCATTGCCCACGACTATAGGTAGGAGTCTTTGCTACCGAAGTAGCTTCTTTCCCTTTCTAATTGGGATTAGGCTTGAACTTAATAGACCTCTTCTTGTTGATGTTAAAGTTTTGTTTAGCACACACAACTTTAACATCGCTTTCTTTATCGGCCACTTCAAGTTGAAGAGCGAGATCAAAAAGCTGATCAAAATAAACTTCTAATTTTAGAAGTAAAGGCTTTTTGAGGTTCTTGTTCAACCCATAGACAAACCTCTGATTTTTCTTCAATAGGGTATTAATACACTCGACCCCATATTTAGAGAGGGATTCAAAAGATGCGACATAGTCTGCCACAGAAGATTCACCTTGAACAAGGTCAATAAAGCGTTGAGCTGAAGTTACTTTTTTTAGCTTCCGACACAAACTTCAATTCGAACCTTTTTCGGAATTGCTCCCAATTAAGATCCACTTCAATAATTTTCAAAATCAAAAGCTCATACCAATCTAATGCTCTTTCTTTGAGCATGCTAAAAAGCCACTTGGACTCGATGGAGATTAACAGGATTCATGCGAGAAAAAATGCGGTCGCATGATCTAAGCCAAACTTGAACTTCTATAACGCTTTCGGAACCCTTGAATGGCTTTCCACCCAAATTGGTATAATCACTGCTCAAGAATGTAAACCCAGATTTAGGATGAGTAGGCTCTAGAATGGGTCTAATAGCTTGAGCATGCTTTATAAGATATAAAAGCTTCTAGGCATACATAAATACTCCATCCTAAGGAGTAGCACTGGATTGACCGGTGCTGGGACGGTCTGGTCTAAGCATTTCTCTTCTTTAAGAAAGAAAGAAAGAAGAAGAAAAATGTTATTCTCAGAATGAATATCAAACAATAATGATTGATAAAACAAGGCATCATAAAAGAAAATAGGATAGAACGGATCCAATGACTCGAACTAAATCCTAAGGCGCGATTCCAAAGAGAGATTTAGGACGATGATCCTTGCTATAATATTCTATATTGTTCCGAAGTTTAGCTCTGATACCGAGCTGTGACGCCCTACCTCTATACTCACACTAGCCAAGGATACTACAGAGTAATGCCGTCAACTAGCATGAAGAATAAGACTATTGAGAAGCGACCATCTGTGTAATTGCTTTGTGCGAGTACCGGTATGTTAGATAGTATTATATGCATTTCGTTTCAAGAGGAAATCTGACACATCGATTACAAACTCAAAACTACTGTACAATGGCTATGTGATCTTCGAAAATAAATATAAAATAAGCATAACGTAAATCAGTCACAGATATTCATATCACTAAGGCGGAAACAGATATGAATATAATGCATAAAAGTGTACATCAAAGTAGTGGTCATACAAGATCCACTACACCACAAAAGAATAGGTACAATGCTAGACAAAAGAATATGTATACATCAAGGAGTCTCTATCTCAAATGTATAAAAGCAAAAAATATTAAGCTAAGTAGTTAGCCAAAAGTCATCTGACGGACCCTGATAAGAAGTCAAGCAGAAGCATCTGAAATACCTCGGTCTGACCCGAGTATTATTTAAGAAGAAAATAATAAACGGATCAGTCTAGCTATAAATATCAGATAAAATGAATAGGATAAGAGATATAATAAAAATGTATGATAACAATAATGTCATACTGTGACAGATGTACATTTAACAATCAACAAAAATCATACAATATCTAACGAGTCTCATACACCCAAAAGAATGTCATATTCTTTATTTTATTCACCAAACCACAAATATTGATACAACTTATCAATATAAATCATAAAAATTGGTGAAACACAAATTCTAGAAATCATCCATTAGAAATCCGAAAATCACAAAAAAAATGGGAGGCCTATCAAAAATGGGAGCACGAAAACTCACCAACACGTGCATCACAAATGGGTCGCTATCCCATGGCGACATAGTATAATATCGGTACGCTTGATGAACTTGATAAGCCGAAACAACGACGTAGTACAATAACCGTACGTCCGACTGAACATGAGTCACTAGCCCATAAAAATGAGTCGAAACTCCAAAGAATCCATAGGTCGTTAGCATATAAAAGAAATGAGACGAAGCTTAATAAAACAAGGTACAGTCCCCCATATGGACAAAGAGACATCACGTATAGCTAGTCTAAACCATAAAAATGATTACCATTGATCAAAAAAAAGTGTGAATTACAGTAAGCTGGTAAATAAACGAGTTTAGCTTCATGTCCCATAACCACTGGCTTAACTTAACTATTTACGAACAAATTGTAGATTTTCATTTAAAAGTTGTCACAAGATTTCAATTGAACAAGTCCAAGAATAAACTGACTAAGTAAATTCAAGCATTTCATACCACTTGTTTTGCTAAGTCGTTTAATTAGATTTCTGTACGAATGAGGCAAAGGTTTGTATATACCAATAGATTGGAAAACGGTTTTCAAAACAAGCTTTGTATTAAAAGTAATGTTAAAATCATTTTCGTGAAAGAGTTTGAATATTTACTACTAGTATAAAAACCTTTGTATTTTAAAAGTGACAAATCACAAAAAACGATTGTAAAAACTGTCGATCACCAAAAATTCACATTCAATGATGTGAATCAAATCCATAAAAATTGATATCAAATCCATCAAATGGGTGCTCCCAAAAATCCAGAAAGAAGTCATCAAAGTCGATAATAAATGACGATGACCAATCGGATCAACCAAAAATCGATATAAATGGAAACCCATCAAAAACAAGCAAGATGGCTGAAATTAGCAGCTCCAGACGTCTGGTGGTTCTCCCAGACATCTGAGCTAAAAGGCTAGAAATTTTATTCCAGATCGTCTAGACGTTTGAAAAGTAAGTTCAGACGTATGTGCTGATGGTCTGGAATTTTTATTCCATTGCTCCAGACGTCTAAGCATACTACCAGACGTCTGAGCTGAAGCTCAGGGCAATATTTTGCCTAGGCCATTGATGGCCAATTTGTCTCGGAGGAGATCGAATGAACAATGATAGTTTGGGATTTATGCCAAGCGATAGCCCAACCCTATAGGCTCTTCAATACACCCCAAACAACATGTCAAAGCATCCAACGTAGAATTTCATAGATTTTGACTTCAAAATATCAAAAATTGGAAAATTCACTAATCTTATTCAATTCAAATCAAATGAACATGAAATAGGTGTTAGGAATTCATACCTAATAAATATCAAAGGTATAGACATAGATGTGAGTTCAAGAACTCACTTTAAACTCAAAAAACACAACAAATGAGAAGCTCTAAAACAAAGGAAAGATCAATTGCTCTTTAACTTCAACTCTAGAAGCTCCAATCTATGATCAAATGTAAATATTTTCTAAGTTAGGGTTTAGGAATTTCTGAAAATTGGGGAGAAATTGAAGTGGAGAAGAAGAAGAGGATGCTTACCTAAGCTTCTCTTTGATTTTGAAGCTTGAATTTGAATTTCCAAGCAAAACTAAGGTTTAGAAATTTTGATTTCCTTTCTCTTTCCCCTTCTTTACTTTAGCTTGAAGTGTCAGGAAAAATAGAATGAATGAAGAGAAGAGGGGGTGGAGTTAGGGTATTATGTTGGGCTAATGGGATGAAACCCAAACCCAATGCCCAATGGAGAAATGGAAAAATTCAACGCAACTCCAAACATATCGATGTTTATACTCAAAAAGATCGAAAACACCGTTTTGATCTCAATGGAAATGGTCTAGAGTCCTGATTCGATTATTTATAGAAATTAGAATTTCAGACTTTAATTCCGACTAACGATGCTATATTTAAATAAATCACTTAAATATACGATCGTAAAATATGCAGGTTGTTACAGACTTCCCTCCTTAAAGAAATTGTGTCCTTGCAGTACTTAAGAAAAAACAAAGAGTAACAACCATAAAAGCATATCAACACAAAAGAAAATTTGAAATAAGAAGTTCACCTTAATGAGCTCGAGAGAGTAAGTCTGGATGTGTTCGCTCGATGAATTCTCTGGATTCCCCAGTGCAATCCTTAGGATTGGAGGACCATTGAACTTTCACAAGAGGAACATCTTTATTTCGAAGGCGTTTAACCTCCAAAGCAATGGTATGAATAGGATGTTGCTCATAAATCAAATTAAGCGAAACTTTAATTTCTTTAATATCACCAGCTCAAGAATAGAATCGGAATCCATAAGGCATTTTCGTAGTTGAGAAACGTGAAAAACGTCATGAATAGCATAAAATTGAGCCGGTAATAAGAGGCGATAAGACATGGGACCAATGTATTTAGTGATGGAAAATGGACCAATATATCGAAGTGCTAATTTTCCCGATCGACTGAGACACACAACACCTTTCATAGGTGAAACACGAGTAAACACCAAATCTCCCACAGAAAATTCCAAATTCTTTCTTTGGTTATTGGCATAGGATTTTTACCTACTTAGAGCTTCTTTCATCCTATGACGAATAAGGTCAATCTTTTCTGTGAAATCATGAATAAAATCTAGACCTAAAACCAGCTTCTCACCGACCTCAATCCAATAAGAAGGAGATCGGCATGGCCTTTCATAGAGTGCCTCAAAAGGTGCCATACCAATACTAGTTTGGAAGCTATTATTATAAGAAAACTCAACAAGAGAAATATGATCTTCCCAACTTCCACCAAAATCAAGAACACATGCCCGAAGAAGGTCTTCTAGAGTTTGATTCACATGCTCGGTTTGTCCATTGGACTGAGGATGATAAGTGGTGCTAAAATTAAGCTTCGTTCCTAAAGCTTTTTGAAGGACGTTCCAAAATCCACTAGTAAATGATGGATCGCGATCGCTAATAATAGAAGCAGGGACTCCATGCAATTTAACAATTTCTTTAACATAGAGTTTGGCCAAAAGAGGTACGGTCCGATTGGACCAGACGGGAATAAAATGGACGGATTTGGTAAGTCTATCTATTATCACCCACAAACTGTCCTGACCAAAACGAGAACCGGGAAGACCGCCAGTAAAGTCCATGAAGACTTGATCCCACTTCCAAACAGGAATGTCCAAAGGTTGCAATAACCAACCGGGCCTTTAATGCTCGGCCTTAACGAGTTGGCAAGTCATGCAATGCTTAATAAAGTCAGCAATATCGGATTTTATTCCATCCCAATAATAAAGTTGCTTCATATCCGCGTACATTTTACTACTACCAGGATGAATGGTAAATTTAGAATGATGAGGATCTTCTAAAATGTCTTTACGAAGATCACAAATATTTGGCACAATAAGTCTACCAAATTTTCGAATGCCGCCACGAACATCGATATCAAAGTATTTCAAACCATCAATATTACTATCCTGACAAATTTGGATAAGATAAGCCAATTCGGGATCATTCTTTTGAGCATCAAGAATGCGGTCTAAAAGAGATGTATGAACCTCAAGGATGCATAAAACAAGAGATGAACATGAATGGGGTTCACGATCTTGAACCTCACAAGTGGATAAAGTCTCGAGATCATTCCATTTGGATATCATCATAGAAACAACCGCTTGTTGCTTACGACTAAGGGCATCGGCAACATGATTTTCCTTTCCGAGAGTATAAAGAATATCAAGATCATAAAATGCAAGGAACTCGAGCCAACATTGTTGATGCAAATTAAGTTCCTTTTGAGAGAACAAATATTCAAAGATTTACGATCGGTGTAGAGAACAAATTTCTCTCCCAGAAGATAATGACGCCAAATTCTAAGGGCGAAAACCATAGCCGCTGGCTCTAAATCATGAGTGCCATATCTAGTCTCGGCAGGCTTTAATTGCCTAGAAGCATAACCGATAACATGTTCCATTTGCATGAGAACAGCACCCAAACCAACACGACTAGCATCGGTATAAACAATCAAGTCTTGATTCCCTTCGAGAATCACAAGAATAGAAGCATCATCGGAAAGGATTTCTTTCAATTTCTGTAAAGCAGCTTCACATTTGTCCGACCAAATGCACTTAACTCCCTTCTTTGTCAAACTAGTAAGAGGTACGAAAATTTTAGAAAAGTCTTTTATGAACTGACGGTAATAGCCCTCCAATCCATGAAAGCTATGAATTTTCATCACACTCTCCAGTTTCTTCCAATTTTGAATTGCTTTAATCTTTGAAGGATCCATGGAAATTCTGGATTTAGAAATAATATGTCCGAGAAATTTCACACGAGGTTGCCAAAAGTGGCACTTAGAAAATTTATCTTTCATTTGATTACTCTTAAGAGTATCCAACACAATCCGAAGATGTTTTTCATGCTCTTCCTTGGTTTCAAAATAAACAAAAATATCATCTATAAAGATGAGAACAAATCGATCGAGGAAGTCTTTGAAAACTCGATTCATAAGATCAACGAAATAAGATGAAGCATTAGTTAAACCAAATGGCATAACAAGCCATTCATAAGATCCATAACGAGTACGGAACGATGTCAAAGGAATGTTATCCTCTGCAATATGGAGCTGATGAAAACCAGTTGCTAAGTCTAACTGTGAAAAGACTCTAGTACCACTAAGTTGATCGAATAGATCATCAGTCCGAGGTAAAGGATATTTAGTCTTGATGGTGAAATCATTAAGCTTGCGATAGTCAACGCAAAGCCTAAGTGTTCCATCGGATTTCTTCACAAAGATAGTTGAAGCTCTCCATCGAGAGAAACTAGAACGAATAAATTGCTTCGTTTGCAATTCAGATAATTGCCTGTGCATCACCTCATTTTCCTTATTGGGCATACGATAAGGAGGACGGGTAATAGGAAGAGCTACAGGGATTAGATTAATTCTCCACTCTATTGTTTGCTTAGGTGTCAATCCTAAAACGGGCCTAAATATGTCAGGAAATTCACAAATAATGCGAATGAGGGAAATGACATCTTTCTCATCATCATTATCGTCATCATGTGGATTTAGAGAATATAAGAATGCTGCCAAATTGGAATTCGAATCTTTAAGAACAATAGAAATCTACTTAACAGATTGAGGATGTCGAAGATGAATAGTCCTCTCAGGACATAGGATGTAGGCTTCATAACGGTTAAGCCAATCCATTCTCAAAATCATTCCGACGCCTAAGTAACGCATAACATGCAAATCGGCTCGGAATGAAAAATCATATAAAATAATCTTAACTTCCTTACAAATAAAACTGAGTGTTACAGATCCACCAACCGGATTCGCAATTCTTAATGAAGGCATCAAGCACATAACATTTAAAGACAGTATCAACAAGTTTTTTTGATATAAAAGAGTGAGATGCACCCGTATAAAAAAGAACTCGAATAAGGCGATCACGAAACATAATAATGCCATCAAGGATATAATGAGAAATACCTTGACCAAGAGAAGTGTTACTAGAAGCCCGCACAACATTTCGCTTTCCCTCTTTCCTGCTTGGAAGTTTGGGGCATGAAGATAAAAGATGACCCGAACTTTTGCAATGACGACAAAAAAAGGGTTTCGGACACCTATTCACATAGTGATCCTTAGAACCACAATTGTAGCACTGCCCATGACTATAGGTAGGAGTCTTTGCTACCGAGTCGCTTGTTTCCCTTTCTTGTTGGGATTAGGCTTGAACTTAATAAGCCTCTTCTTATTGATGTTGAAGTTCTGTTTGGCACCCACAATTTCAACATCATTTTCTTTATCGGGCTCTTCAAGTAGAAGAGCGATATCAACAAGCTGGTCAAAAGAAACTTCTAATTTCAGAAGTAAAGGCTTTTTGAGGTTCTTATTTAATTCATAGACAAACCTCTGATTTTTCTTCAATGTGGTATTAATATACTCGGCCCCATATTCAGAGAGGGAATCAAAAGATGCGACATAATCTGTCACAGAAGATTCACCTTGAATAAGGTCAATAAAGCGTCGAGCTAAAGTTATTTTTTCAGCTTTAGGCACAAACTTTAATTCGAACCTTTCATAGAATTGCTCCCAAGTAAGATCCACTTCAATAATTTTCGAAATTAAAAGCTCATACCAATATAATGCTCTTTCTCGGAGTATGTTAGAAGCCACTTGGACTCGATGGAGATCAACAAGATTCATGCAAAAAGATGCGGTCGCATGATATGAGCCAAGCTTGGACTTCTATAACGCTTTAGGAACCCTTGAATGGCTTTCCACACAAATTGGTATAATCACTGCATAAGCGTGAAAACCTAGATTTAGAATGAGTAGGCTCTGGAATGGGTCTGATAGCTTGAGTATTCTTTACAAGATCTAAAAGTTGCTGAGCAGACATAAATACTCCATCTTGATGAGTAGCACTGGAATAACCGGTACTGTGATGGCCTAGCCTAACCATTTCTCTTCTTTAAGAAATAAAGAAAGAAAGAAGAAGAAAAAGGTTACTCTCAGAATGAATATCAAACAATCATGATTGATAAAACAAGGCATCATAACAGAAAATAGGATAGAACGGGTCCAATGACTCGAATTAAATCCTAAGGCACGATTCCTAAGAGAGACTTAGGATGATGATCCTTGCAATAATATTCTATATTGTTTCGAAGTTTGGCTCTGATACCAAGTTATGGCACCCCACCTCTATACTAACACTCGCCAAGGACACTATGGAGTAATGCTGCCAACTAGCACGAAGAACAAGGTTGTTGAGGAGCGACCATATGTGTAGTTGCTTTGTGCGAGTACCGATATGTCAGATAGTATTACATGCATTTCGTTTCAAGAGGACATCTGACACATCAATTACAAACTCTAAACTACTACATAGTGGCTATGTGATCTTCGAAAACAAATATAAAATAAGCATAACCTAAATCAGTCACAGATATCATATCACTAAGATGGAAACAGATATAAATATAACGCATATAAGTGTATATCAAAGTAGTGGTCATACAAGATCCACTACACCACAAAAGAATAGGTACAAGTGTTAGACAAAAGAATATGTATACATCAAAAAGTCTCTATCTCGAATGTATGAAAGCAAAAACTACTAAGCTAAGTAGTTAGCCAAAAGTCAGATGGCGGACCTTGATAACAAATCAAGCAGAAGCACCTGAAATACCTTGGTATGACCCGAGTATTATTTAAGAAAGAAATAATAAACGGATCAGTCTAGCTATAAATATCAGATAAAATGAGATAGGATAAGAGATATAATAAAAATGTATGATAACAATAATGTCGTACTGTGATAAATATACATTTAACAATCAAATCTCAAGAATCTTATACACCAAAAAGAATGTCATATTCTTTATTTATTCACCAAATCACAAATATTGATATAGCTTATCAATATAAATCACAAAAATTGGTGAAACATAAAATCTAGGAATCATCCATTAGAAATCCAGAAATAACAAAAAAAGGGAGGCCTATCAAAAAAGGAAGCATGAAAACTCACCAACACGTGCATCACAAACGGGTCGCTCTCCCATGGTCTCTAATCATAGAGCCGGTGCAACAACGTAGTACAATAACGGTATGCCCAAGGAACCTAAAACTTAAATAATTCGGTACAACGACGTAGTACAATATCGGTACGCCTGATGAACCTGATAAGCCGGAACAATGATGTAGTACAATAAGGTACGTCCGACTGAACCGAACTCCATAAAAGAACATGGGTCACTAGTCCATTAAAATGAGTCGAAACTCCAAAGAACCCATAGGTCGTTAGCCAATAAAAGAAATGAGACGTAGCTTAATAAAACGAGGTACAGTTCACCACGTGGACGAAGAGATATCGCTAGTCTAAACCATAAAAATGATCGCCATTGATCAACAAAAAGCATGAATTACAGTAAGCTAGTAAATAAATGAGTTTAGCTTCACGTCCCATAACCATTAGCTTAACTTAAGTATTTACGAAGATTTCCACTCAAAAATTGTCACAAGATTTCAGTTGAACAAGTCCAAGCATTAACTGACTAAGTAAACGCAAGCATTTCATACTACTTGTTTTGCTATGTCGTTTAATTATATTTCTCACATGAATGAGGTAAATGTTTGTATATACTAATAGATTGGAAAACGGTTTTCAAAATGAGCTTTGTATCAAAAGTAACGTTAAAATCATTTTTGTGGAAGAGTTTAAATATTTACTACTCGTATAAAAACCTTTGTATTTTAGAAGTGACAAATCACAGAAAATGATTGTAAAAATAATCAATCGCCAAAAATTCGCTTCGATGACGTGAATCAAATCTACAAAAATCGATATCAAATCCATCAAATGGATATTCTCAAAAATCCAAAATGAAGTCATCAAAGTCGGTAATAAATGATGATGACCAATCGGATCAACCAAAAATCGATATAAATGGAAACCCATCAAAAATAAGCAAGATGGTTAAAATTAGAGGATCCAAATGTCTAGTGGTTCTCCCAGACGTCTGAGCTGAAAGAATGAAAATTTTATTCCTGATCACCTAGACGTCTGGGAAGTAAGTTCAGATGTCTGTGCTGATGGTCTGGAATTTTTATTTCATAGCTCCAGACGTCTCAGCATACTACCAGACGTCTGAGCTAAAGCTTAGGGAAATATTTTGCCTAGGCCATTGATGGCCAATTTGTCTCGAAGGCGATCGAATGAGCGACGATGGTTTGGGATTTATGCTAAGCGACAACCCAACCCTATATGCTCTTCAATACACTCCAAACAACATGTTAAAACATCCAACGTAGGATTTCATAGATTTTGACTTCAAAATATAAAAAATTGGAAAATTCACTAATCCATTTCAATTCAAAGCAAAAGAACATGTAATAGGTGTTAGAAATTCATACCTAACAAATATCAAAGGTATAGACATAGATGTGAGTTCAAGAACTCACCTTTAAACTCAAAAACACAATAAATGATAAGCTCTAAAATAAAGGAAAGATCAACCACTCTTCAACTTCAACTTTAGAAGCTCCAATCTACAATCAAATGCAAATATTTTCTAAGTTAGGGTTTAGGAATTTCTGAAAATTGGAGAGAGATTGAAGTGGAGAAGAAGAAGAGGATGCTTACATAAGCTTCTCTTTGATTTTGGAGCTCGAATTTGAATTTCCTAGCAAAATTACGGTTTAAAAATTTTCATTTCTTTTCTCTTCCCCCATTTTTACTTTGGCTTGAAGTGTTAGGAAAAATAGAATGAATGAAGAGGAGAGGGGGTGGAGTTAGGGTGTTATGTTGGGTTAATGGGCTGAAACCCAAACCCAAAGCCCAATAGAAAAATAGCGAAATTCAACTCAACTTCAAACATATCGATGTTTATACTCAAAAAGATCGCAAAAGCCAATTTGAAATCAATGGAAAGGGTCTCGAGTCTTAATTCGGCTGTTTACAAAAAGTAGCATTTCGTACTTTATTTTCGACTAACGATGTTATATTTAAATAAATCATGTAAATATACAATCGCAAAATATGCGGATTGTTCCTGATATTGATGGTTGGATGGTTTCTTTTGTTGCAAACCATTATTATTACCGTTTTGATTGCATATGATTGTTGCATGTTGCGTATTTGTGCTTGTATTTTTTGTTTGGATTCAAAATCCATGTTATATGGTTATATTAGACTTATACATGCTTCCATATCTTTATCTGCAACAAACATCTTAAATTGAGTTGAGATAGGTACATACGAAAACTGTTCGTGACGTATACGCGGATTTATATGCTTTTACTTGCTTAAAACAAGCGAACTCGCTTATATTATTAATAAAAATGTACGTATCTCTGATTACATACCGTGATTTTATAATTTTCCCTTTGAGATACCTCATCATTGAGATGAGATGTATATTTGATATTTATTTGGTATATTGTGGTATATATTGTATAGTAAAAAATTTCAATCGAGGCACGCAAAGGCGACTTTGCCGAAATTTTCCGTAAATCCAAGAATTTTAAAATTTTTGAAATTTTAAAATTTTTTATAACTTATTTTTCTATATAAATTATATTTTTCGTAAAATAGATATCAGAATGGCGTAGTAGAAGCGTAGTAATAGTTTGCAAATAAGATGCCTGTGTTGTATAAGTAAATAATTTTGAGAAAACATATTGTATGTTAAATTCCGTACTTAACGCCTTTTCGAGGACGAAAAGTTTTGGGTGGGAGAGTATGCAACAACCTGTATTTTTAACTGTTTGTAATTTTAGGATTTGATATAATTATTGAATAAAAAAATGGTTAAAAATAAATTTAATTGATTATTAGTGTATTTATTGAATATGAATTTGGAAAAAATCTTGAAATAAACAATTTTGGAAATTTGTGAATTATTTATATTGAAATAAATTATATGTATCAATGGTATTTATAATCAATAGCCGGAGTTGAATAATAAATATGAATTATTTAGATAGAAATAAAATAATGTTGATAACTAAAATTTATTTGAAATTTAATGATTTGTTAATATTGATTTATTGGATAATTTAGTTTGTTTAAATTTAATATTGGAGATTATTTGAATAATTGAATTATGGATTTAATATGATTAAAAATGGTATAGGAAATTGATTCAAATTTTATTTAAATATGAATGAAGATGGTTAAATTTAAAAGTGAATAACTAAAAATTGGAAATTTATATTTTAATTAACGAGTAAAAATAGCCATTTTGGCAACTGTCTCGGATTTTGACGAAACCAGTTTCATCAGATCCGTAATAGTGAATTATTGTAAGATTTCAAGTTTCGTAGCGATCGGACTTTATCGTTTGGCTGTGCGAGCTTAAAACGCATAGAAATCAATTTAAAGGAATTCGACAAAATAAATTGACTTTGAAAAGCTATCTTCCACATGCAATCTAATTTGGCCTCGAAACTAGTTCCATTGTGTTCATAATGGGGGTAAAATATTATAAACACCTAGCAGCACGTCTCGATTGTAGTTTGGACGATTGTGGACCTAACTATATAAATACGCTTGCAAATCAAGACATTTTTATTATTATGTTAATTTCTCAAAACCCTTGCCGCAGGTATTTCAATGGCCGAAATTGCTCGAACTTCTTTCCTCTTTTTCTCACAATCCGTTCAACGAAATCAAAAAATTCCAAAAGAAAAATTATATATCTCGGCGAGCTCTTCAAATCCATATAGTTAAATATTGCTAATACATCACGGATTTACGGAGATCAGAGATAGAAGGATGCACGTGTTTTCTTGGATTTTGTGCGAATGGCGGTGAATGGCACGATGAAACTTGGTGTTTAGGAGGATCTCAAGGTGGTGCACACGCGGATAGTCGCTGATCGAACTCCGGCTGCCTCGTGTTACGACTTTTTTTTGTGGTTGTGTTCATGGGTTCTGCCTGACCTTCGAATGGGGGAGATGTACGTGTTTTTTTCTATTTTTTGGTTAATTATTTTATATTAAAATTCATATCTTCTAACTTGCGTAACTTTTGCATACGAGCTCGAATTCACTCGCGGTTTTCTCCATTGCGATCGTATCGAAATTCGAGACATTATGGAACTTGTTTAGCAGCATTCTGAAACTGTTCAAATATGGGCCTTTATTTGCATTTTAAATCGTCGATAAATCAATGGTGAGTTTTTATACGCTCACAATTGACTGAAATATTTTTATGTTAGTTAAATTTATATCATGAAGTGATATTAAATTTATTGGTTATTGTTTGATAAGTTTAATTGACATTTAAATTGACATCTGAATTAATATTTAGAGATTGAATTGAAAGTTAAATTTAATTAGAATTTAATTACCCGCAAAATACCTGATATTTATAATCATGAAATTATTGCGAATTTTATTGACTGTTTGGATGATTGGTTATGGTGGATGCTATTGGCTGATATTTGGATGTTTATTTGTTTTGATATATTACCTTATCATTCTATATATTATTTACATACATAAACTGTAAATCAAATTATTTCGAACAAATTAAGAAATAGGTTGAAATGATATATACCTATGATATTATTGGATTGAAATGTTATATATCCATCCTTGGAATTAAATTGAAATAATTGATTCACTTGACTATATGATAGAGAATTATATACGGACACTGGATTGTTTAAATTAAATGATTTAAAATTTTGATTTGAAATTATTTATATGATATGGTTTTAAGAAATAAAAATAAAATTTATGAAAATAAAATTATTTTCGAACGGATTGTTAAAATTTAAATTTGAAATGAATTTGTTTAATTAATCGAAGTTGAGATTTTTAAGTTATAATCGAAATATGACGTAAATTTTAGAAATTTATTTGTTTAAGGAATGGACTTTTTATTCGAACTTTGAATATTGCTAAGAAAGGTGAGACAAAACGATATTTTGAAATTGAGCTTGGATTCTAATTATATTTAAAGATTTGGCTTTTAAATTGGATATTGGAGAAAATTTTAATTTAAGTGTTTTGAATCAATATTTTTAAAATGAAATCGAATTGATATAAATTGAAATAGTTTAAATTTGGAGTTGAAATTAATTTGAAATTGGAATTTAAATTAATTTGAAGTTGGTGAAATTAATATGGAATTGGAATTTAAATTAGTTTGGAACTGAAATTAAAATTTGACTTGAAACGGAATTGAATCGATTAAATTAAAATGGAACTTGGAACTGATTTGAATTGGAAAATTTGGAAAGTGAACCGGTTTGGCTTTAAAACTATTTTTAAATGAATATTTTTACTATAAAAAGTTTTAAATCTATATTCTTTAAATATTCAAATTATTTTTATTTTCCAAACTATTTTACTATATAAAACATTTGTAATACTCAAACTATTTTCTATTAAATTATTTTAACTATTTCAAAACTATTTAAACTATTTTCTTAAAAATTCAAACAGGTCAAAGGGTGGAATCTTTATATTTAAAACTTGGATTTAAATGGGAATTTTTTTAAAGTGAACTATAATCAAAATTGTAATTTGAATCAAGTTTTGAAGCGAAATCGATATATCGTATTGAATTAACATTTTGAAGTAAAAATATGATTATTGAAGAGATTACGATGATTTAGAAAATGGATTTGATTTTTGAAGCGGATATGATGATTTCGAATTGGATTTTATTTTGAAGAGAATATGATATTTTGATATCAAGTACGAATTGTTTTCGAAATATAAAAGTATCAACAGGTGTGTAAAACGACGTTTGGCTGTTAAAGAGACCGGGGCCTCTTATTAGCACACTCTTTGTCAATATTGAAACCACTTTAACAACTGTATATGCGGTGGATGATATCCAAATTGTAGTGGTTGAATTGACGACGTGTATTGGAATGAAGTAAGAGAATGATGATGGATAGCCTTGACCCTCGTGTCATAATTAGAATGACTAAAATAGGAGCCTATGTTTGGCCATTGAGGTTAGCTATCTCTAGCGACGTTGATCCCTCATATTACTATTGTGATTTCGTATTCGATGCGTGCACCTTTTTCTCGTTTGGATTGATTGTCGTGGTCGGCCACGGATGGATTATGACCAGCCAGAAAAGGAAAACTGGTAGAATCCTACCTTAGGCACTGCCTCACGTGCCTTGTCATATTTATCCCTATACGACCCATTACGACTTTGGTTTAGAACTATAAAAATGTATTAAGATGGATCAATGTAAAGCCTTAATGCTATTTTGATATTTATTTTATCGATAGATATTATCTATTATAGCGTATACTATTATATATAAATAGTTTAACAGATCCTTAGGAGATGGAAAATCCAATAACATCGCTTAAGTTATTACACTCATATTTGTGATATTGATTTGATTTACTTAAGAGTATTTTAGTCCTGACTCGAGTGTTTTGTCTTTTCATTACGCTCGGGTCAGTCCTGAGTTTTTTTCCGGCATATTGAAGACTATTCTCTGGAGGACGAAAACGAAGCTTTGGTAAATTATTATTATTATTATCCCCTGCATCACGTTATTCTGCTGTACTGATTATTTATTCCTGATTTATATATATATAACTCTGATAAATGTGTATAGATTAAAATCAAATGCATAGTAAACAACTTCATGAATTGTTATTTGATTATTATATTTTATCGTTTCCGCTGTGAGAGTCTATGTTTTTTTCTTTCTTCTCTTCTTATTTTTTTTATTTAACCCCATTGATTATCTATGTTCTGGATTGTTTAAGTCGGACATGTGTAGATTATTGTCGATTTAAACCTTGTGAAATATGGTTCGTCCCAATAGGTGTAACATATAGGGAGTGTGCATAGTCGGTAATTGATATGTATACATAAAATAAAAGGAACAATTTGAATGGTTATTACATAGGAATTGAAATGGAAACAAATAAGGGATGACAAAAGTAATTGATGCAGTCTTCCTTTTAGTAAACTTAATTAATGCAACATATTAATGACAATCAATAGGTATCATAATGTAAGAATATAGAAGGTAAACAATAAATTGTATGTATACATTATTATCTTACTTAAAAAAGTGAAATGATTTCATATCATGACAATATATGTGTAAAGAAAAATAAATTTTATATGAACACATACAAGTAGATCCAAATATGTATGTATGGAATTCAATCGAATCTTTCTGATAATATAAATAAGATAGTTATTACAGTTAATTTCAAAACATTAATTTGTTGTTAAAATTTCTTTTTTTCATATGTATATATCTAATGCAACAAAAAGTTCGAGCAATACATGCATACATACATACATATATTAAAAATTAAAAACTAAAATTACACTTTGTCGTGAAAGATTAGAATATAGATCTTCAACTGAAAATTGTATTGATTCCATATAAATTTCATTTTTAACCTTAACAATAACTCAAATCAACATGAAAATGTAAATTTCCAGATTTAAGGAAATGAAATTAAAATTAAATGTTAAATCGTAGAACTAAAATAAAACATTGTATTTTAACATATATAGATTTAGCTTCAATTTAATAAAGTAAATAAAAGCAACCAATCAATTTGAACATGTAAACATTCAGATCTAAAGAATTACACTTTAATTAGAATTTTTTTAAAACATACATCTACACTTAAATATTGTCTTAAAACATAAAAAATTTAATTTTATCTATCAAAAGAAAACTCAATCATGTCATTCAACAAATAATTTAATCTTTCATAAACAATTTTATTAGTTAATCAGGATAATAATACATCATACAAATTATGAAAGTCAAATTAAATTTCCATCAAACATTGCAAAATCACTATCTACATATAGAAAATGACATACCTTGTTACCCAATCCTTAAAACTCACGTTGTTTATGTTGCCTTTGATTTGCACCTTGAATGAAGAATGTTTATAGATCTGATTGAATCACCTTAGGATGTTGCCTAGAAATCACACCTTGAATGATGATGTCTCCTCAGATCTTCAAGGTCCCCATCCTATCCTTGCAAGAGATGGATGAACCACTTTTGATTTATTATATTTGATGTTTTTATATGGAGTTGAAAGATTTTGGGATTTTTTTTTTCCATGAAAAGTTAGGAGGAGAGAAAGAAAAAGACTGAATGAGAAAGAAAGAATTGTACGTACAAAATGAATTAGAGAATATATTTTATTTGAAAGAATGAAACCTTTTCTATTCTTTAATTAAAAAATTTCTAATTAATTCCCTTGATTGTTTCTCTCTTTCCAGTCCTTTCTTTACGCATGATATGTCATCAAATGACATAAAATTTTCATAAATCATTTCATGTAATTATCTTTAAATTACATTGATATCATATATCAAGGCGTGCAAATATAACTTTTATAAATATGTTAAAATAATTACAGAAACTTCCAAACATCAAATAAATAATAATTAATATTTCTCAAACACCAATTAATCTAATCAATTTACAATATTTTATAAATTAATTAAATCATGTGGTTTTTCAAAAAATTCATTATTACAGTTATGCGACTCAAAGGTGTAAATTCAATCAGCGATTAATATTGAACTACTCGAATGTTAACGTTCACACGTCACTTAGTAGGTATTGTGACATTTTGACCGAATTTATTGCTTACACTTCTTTTGGTAAAATCCAATTTTACTTATTGTAAGCGGTACCTAATAGTGACCATTATTTACACCAATTCTCTTCGACAAAACTATATCATATTAGGACATATGGAATTTGGTAATGGTTAAAATTCCAATATTGTCCACATTCAACTTTATTGTCCAAACATAAAGTCCTTGGTTCAATAATAACAATTATTATTAACCAAAAAGCTCTAGCCAAATAATTTGACTTTGAGTTGACCTGAGTTGGCCATGATACTAACCCCATATAACAGAGGAGACGAATCCTCTCTTGAATAGTGCTTCACTTCTAATACTTTCAATCAACCCAATTATAAACACTCGATGGAATGTCATGCCATGATTTGACTATAATCAAAGCAGAGCTTTCATATTGAAGATCCACAGTATTCTCAAGTCGAGAGAACTGTGTAAATCAGTCACATCGATATTTTCATTTTGACCTTATTTATATTAACCAATAAAAAAACTATCTATTGATTCGTTCTATAATTATCCAATAACTATCAATGCGTAACCCCTAGGTGCCCCAACAGTCATGAGTAATAAACTATCCAAAATTTGAAAAGCATTACATACTCTAGTCTCAACGGATACATCGATATCCAATCTCGATGCATCTTGACTAGGAACATTTAAAATTGTATATTTGTTTTATTGTGATAAATTACTCATGATTACAACACTTTGTAACTACTATCACAAAATAAGCCATTTATGAATTTTCTATTAAATATACTTTTGATTATACTAATTAATTAATGTAACCACATTATATCAAGTATAAAATAGAAAGAAACACCTTTATTATGAATAAGATTGTTCAACGAGTTAGACATATGTAGCAATACATAATTGCCCCTAGAAGATACTCCTAACTCTATGATACACAACTAAAGAGGTCGATGACGACCACTCTTAAGTTGTCGGTATTGAGAACTATTAAAGTGTGAGTTTTGGCATGCTTTTCAAGGGGTTGTGGCAGGGTTGTGCTTTGGGATGCCTACTTCGATGCATATGGCCAACGACGGCGATAGAGTTAGGGGTATGCCCTAAGGGCAATTTTGTAATTTATTATAAATTATTTAACTCTATAATCTATTCTGATTCGTAATAAAGGTGTTTTCTTTCTGTTATATATTTGTTATAATGTGCTATAAATAATTAAACAATTGACTAAAATATTTTAGCATAAAATCTATAAATGGTGTGTATGTTATTGTAATTATAAATAGTTGTAATCATGAGTATTGCATCACAATATTAGAAAACAGATCATTTTAAATGTTCCTAGTCAAGATACATCGAGAATGGATATCTATGTGTCCGTTGAAACTAGAGTGCGTAGCACTCTTTAAATGCTGGACAGTCTATTACTAATGACTATCAGAGGCATTAAAAGGTTATGCACTAATAGTTATTGGATAGTTATGAAACAACCCACTCGATAGTTTTCTGTTGGTTAATATAGTTGAGATTAAACAGAAAATATCAATGTGACTAATTTAGATAGTTTCCACGACTTGAGAATACTGTCATCTTCTATATGAAAGCTCCACTTTCATTATAGTCAAATCATGGCACAGCTTCCATCGAGTGACTATAGTTGGATCGAGTGGAAGTACTTGGAGTGAGGCATCAAGAGAGGATTCGTCTCCTCGGTTATATAAGGTTAGTATCACGGTCAACTCAACTCAACCCAAGATCAAAATCTCAGGCTACAGTAGTATAGCTAATAATAGTTGCTATTATTGAATAAAAGACTTTTGTTTATACTATAGATCTAAATATGGACGACGTTGGAATTTAGACCATTATCAAATTCAATAAGGCCAAGTGATATAGTTTTGACGAAGAGAATTGGTGTAAATAAATATCACAACTGGGTAATGCTTAATTAGTAGTAAAATTGTATTTTATCAAAACTAAGTAAGCAATAAATTTAGCCAAAATGTCACACTATCTACTAAGTGATGTGTGAACATTAACATTCGAATAGTTCGAAGTTAATCGCCGATCAAATTTACACCTAACGAATAACGCAATCGAAATGACGATTTCTCTTTAAACCAAATGATTGAATTAGTTTATAATTATTATAAATTAATTAAATTAATTAATATTTATGAAATATTAATTATAAAATTTTGAATATGATTTGAGGAATAAATATTATTGTATATATTTATAATAGTTATAAATATATCGATCGATATGCGGTATCGACAAGCAATTAAATCTGATTTAATATCAACATTTATTTGGACCTAAATGAGCTATTAGCCCATGATATTATGGCGGATATTTTGGCAGCAATAGGGATGTAGGAAGTGGCTAAAAATGGGCTATGGGTATTTTAGATGGATGACTTAGATTTAGGGAGAATTGGTATGAGACATGATCCACCTTTCTCTTTATTCCTTTCATTATAAAAGGACTCATAACCCTAACACAAAAAAGGTCTTTTTGGCTGCCTTTTCCATCATTGCTGGTCGAATTTATCTACATAGGAGCTCCAACAAGTTCATCTCAAATCAATTTCAAAGCAACAATTGTTGTATAGTTAACGGTTTACGATTCAATGATTAGTAGTCTGCCGAATCGAGAAGAGTTCTAAGAAGGAAGATTCATCATTACAAGGTCTGCTTCAAGGCCTTGGTTTTGGTTTGTATTTACTACCATATGACTTATGATTACTGTATAATATTCCATTGTTTGTTTGTAAATCATTATTATATTGTTAGTTAGGTGAGATTCTTGTAAGTATAAATGTTGTCAAATATTAGAATAGTTACATGTATGTATATTATTAAAAAATAAAACCTCTTTTATAAATATAATGTATACCCAACCTAATAAATTTATTTTAATTATTATTATTAATTTTATTTACTTTATATGAATATATATATACACATATATATACACTAATACATCATATAGCATAAATTAAATGCCTTATATTTAATTGTGTGATTATATCATTTTAATAATTGATCCTATATTTTATATATTCATTTTTACACTAACTATAATTTTAGGTAAGTGCAACGTATTTTTAATAATTATTTTCTATTATTTAATATTATTTAAATCAAAATACAAGTTGAATAATTCATCAGAACAATATACATTTTGAAAATTATATTTTAAATTTTATAAAATTATTTCATCGCCATATTATCTCTTGGCCAAAATTAAAATTCAAACATTAAAATTTTTATTTTAAAAAAATCATTTATATGCGAGGCCAATAATAAATAATTATTGAAAAATTATTTTATACTCGAAAAATTATGGAATTTTTTACTAACCTTAAAATATCATGTTTAAATTTTTGAAAATTTAAAATTTGTAAATTATATTAAGAAAATATTTTTAACACTATTTTAATGCTTTTGGCTATTTAAATATACAGGAAAATAGGCACACGGAAGAAGTTGCAAAAAAATTTATTCTCAAGGACAACAAATTTTCTTTTTAGTCTCAAAGACACTTTTTAATATAAACAGAGAATGATAGTTACAACAATCATTATGTGATTTACATTAAAATGTGTCATGCAGACTAAAAAGTAAACTTCTTGTCCTTCAAACTAAATTCTTCTCCATCTTTTTCCCTGAGCTTAAAACCCCTTTAATATATATATATATATATATATATATATATATATATATATATATATCTGTGTGTGTGTATATATAATTTAATAATATAAAATTATAGTTAAATATTTCATGTGTTGTATATTCAATTTATAATGCAATAAAAAATGATAAAATATTTATTTTTATTTATTTTTCATAATTATAAAACTATATTTATTCATTTTGATACATATATTTATAAATACTTTAGATATTATGAATATAATTATATACAGATACATTTACGTATATGTAAATTTGTTACTATAAAATATACGTGTATATTTTATTTAAAAAACTTTGTAAATTATATGTGTGTGTTTATATATTTATGTAGTCATTTATTTAATTAATATCTAACTCAATTTATATATATTATTAATATTTTACATATATGCATATTTTTCATATATATATATAAGTATATATCTATATTGTTTTAGTATTTATTTAAATAATAAGTTTACATGCATATATATATATATATATATACATATATGTTTGGACAATATGTAATACATATAAGATGAGCTAACATGTCCATTGCAAAGCGAATCCCAACATCTATATATGGGCATGTTATACCTTACATAGATTATTATATTACACATTCATACACATACTTATATGTATATGATACATATGCATACCATTATATTTAATTGAATATAAATTAAAATAATTCCATTTATTATTTATAAATTTAAGTGAAATAAGATATTTTATTTAAATTAAATTTAAATATGTTCTAAATAAATCAGATTTCATACGCCCAATATAGATCCAATAAGGAAAAAAATCTGAAATTCACTTATATCTTCCGCTACGGGCTAGCCCAATTCTAACAATGGTATCAAAGCCTAATAGCTTAAAAATCTGAAATTCACTTATATCTTCCGCTACGGGCTAGCCCAATTCAAACAATGGTATCAAAGCCTAATAGCTTATGCGGTCGAAATTAGTCATGTTATGGTTAACTATTAAGATCATTGCCCAAAAGTTGTCCCTAATAGAAAAGGCCCAAATTTGAATTAGGCCTTGGGCTAATTTTCAAAAAAATTTGAAAGTTTAAAATAAAAGATTTTAAATTTAATAGTTAAATTTAAAACATGATACAAAATGTTATAAAATTTATAATATTATAAAGATTTTCAAAATGTTTGAAATTAATTTAAAATAATTTCAAAATTTTTATATATTTTATAATATGATTAATAAATTAATTAAATTAGTTGGCTAATGGAAACTATATACATGTATTATATAAGACATATGTTATGATATTTTAAAATGTTTAAAATATTGTAAGTATACATGTACGTATAAATAGTGATCTTAGAAATTAAAATAATTAATTAAAATAGTTTAGTTAAATGAATTAATTTAAAGTTAATTAATTAAATAGTATATACATATACATATATATGATATATGTTTATACTATAAAGGTTATAGTGTGTGTGTGTATACATATAAGTTATATTAATAAAACTTAATTAAAATTTTAATTAACTAAAATTAATTAATTAAAATTAATTAATTAAATAAGATTTAATTAATATAATGTCATACATAACACTATTATATAAGTAATATGAAATATAAAAGTTATATTATAAATAAACTTATATACTATAAATGTATAGATTTGAAGGTGGAATAATAAGAAACCCTACCTAAACTTAAGGAATAGTACATACGTAATTGTACATATACCTTATTTCCAATGTATCCGACACTTGAATCATGAGAGTAATTTATAAGAATTACATTGTTCGATATCACTTAATCTTATGTATGTTGAAGATTATGAATCATCAATATAATGTTGTCCTCTACCATATTTATACTAATAAATTACTTGGATACTCCTTAGTTGTTGAGCAGACTCAAACTAGGGATGTTATGTAACGATCCATCTTTTTGGACAGTTTAAATCGACAATAAACCACACGTATCAACTCAAACTATTCAAAAGGATGGATTGTTAATGGTGTTAATTAAGAAGAATTAAACAAAAGAAGAAACGTACACAGAATCTCACAGCGGAACGATAATATATAATAATAAAATAAACAGTTCATGAAGCTGTTTATACAATATTTTTGATTATATTCAATACAACATTTATCAGAGTTATACATACATCAGAAATAAATAAATAATATAGCAGACAACATGATGCAGGAATACAAATAGTAGTAGTATACCAAATCTACGTCTTCATCCTCCAGAATAAATCTTCAATAAGCTGAAAAACTCAGGACTGACCCGATCGTAATGAAAAAGCAAGACACTCGAGTCAGGACTAAAATATCCTTATGTAAGTCAAATCGATATCGCATAAACATGAGTGTAACGGCGTCAAAGATGTTTACGGGTTTTCACATCTCACATCCAGTGTATAATGTGTGTGCAATAACTCAAGAGATGTTACGGGATTTTCCATCTCTTAAGGATCCGTCAAAATATTTATATGCAGTAAAATACACTATATATATAATGTCTAATCGGTAAAATCAATATTAAAATAGCGTTAAGTTTCTACATTGATCCCCCTTAACGCATTTTTAAGCATTGTCGTACAGCTTGCATATAAAACATCAGTTAAACGGTCGGTGGATAGGGATGCACCGTGATACGACAACACTAAACCAAAATCGTATGGGTCTCATTTAGGGATAAAAGTATGACAAGGTACATAAGGCAATGGCCAAGGTAGGATACTACCAGTTTACCCTTCTCGGGTGGTGGTAACGCATCATAGCCATGATCGCCCACCGCGTCCAGCACTCCCATAAAATCGGAGGGCGTGCACCAATCAATCACAATGTAAATGATTGTAACACTAAGAAGTGCGTCTGCTTGGGGTAGCTAGCCCACTTGGCCAGTACGGCTCCTGTTTAGTCATTTCAAATTGGCACAAGTGCCAGGCTAATCCATCATCGTTCTCCTTTTCAAATCCAACAAACGACGCCAAATCCAACCACTTCATTCTGGATCATCACTCCATGTACACAGTTGTTAAAGTGGTTCCCGTATCGACAGAGAGTATGCTCATATACGACTCCGGTCTCTTTAATAACCAAACGTCGTTTTACACACCGGTTGGCACTTTTACATTTCAAAAACTGTTAATACTTTATATCAAAATATCATATTCGCTTCGAAATCAGATCCATTTTGAAATCATCATATTTACCCAAAATATACCATTTCAATTCAAAATCATTTTCGCCTAAATATCGCAACTTGGATTCCAAAATTATTTCGAATCCCAATTTTGGTTATAACTTCATTTAACCCCATTCATATTTAAATCCATGATTTAAAATAAACACTTCATCCCTGACCAGTTTGAATTTTTTGAAAAATAGTTTGAATAGTTTCAAAATAATTAAAATAGTTAAAATAGTTTAAATGGTTAGAATAGTTTAGTATAAAATAGTTTAAATGGTTAATATAGTTTAATATAAAGCAGTTTAAGTATTAAAATGGTTTATATAGTAAAATAAATTGGAAACCAAAATAATTTGTATATTTAAGAAGACAACCTTTAAATAGTTTTATATTAAATTATTTATTTGAAAAGAGTTTCAAAGTTAAACCGATCCAATTCCAACTTCTCACTTCAAATCAATTTCAATTTCCATTCAAACGATTCAATTTCGATTTCAATTCAAATCAATGTCAACTTCGATTTCAAATTAATTCAATTCCACTTTCAAACCCAATTAATTCAATTTCAATTTCAATCTATATCGGTTTCGAGCTCGATTTTCAAAGTACCGATTCAAACATTTAAACCAAATTATCCTTCCATACTCAATTTAAAATCCCAACTCAAATATATTCAATTCCGAGCTCAATTTTGAAATATCATTTTTATATCACTTTCACTTAGTAATATTCAAAGTTCGAAAAAAAGTTCAATCTTTTTAAAAGAAATCAACTTATGAAATTCAATCATATTCCAATTTTAACTCTATTATCTCAACTTTAATTATTTAACAATTTATTTTAACCGAAAATTTATTTCAACATTTTGAACTCGTATTCATGATTAATTCAAACTTCATAAATTCAATTTTCATTTCTATAAATTCAAGGCCATTAAATAATTTCAAAGCATTATTTAATTTAACCAATCCGATGTTCGCATATAATTTTCTATTCTATGACCAAGTGATCAGTTATTTCAATTTAATTTCACAGATGGATATATATCATTCAATCCAAATCACAATGTCATAGGTATATATCGTTTCAACCTATTTCTTAATTCATTCGAAATAATTCAATTTACAGTTTATATACTGTAAATTATATACAGGGTGATAACATGCCATATCAAAACAAATAAACATCCAAATCATCCAAAATATCAACCAATAGCATCCATCACTATCAACTATCCAAACAGTCATATAATTCACAACAATTTCATAGTTGTCAATTTTAGGTAATTTACTGAACATTAAATCCCAATTTCAAGTTGATTGTCAATTTTAATTTATAACGGTTAATTCAAATGACAACCAAATTTATCAACAACGACCAATAAATTCATGTCAATTCATAAATTCAAATTTAACTAGCATAAAAATATTCTAGTACGTTGTGAGCGTTATAAAACACCGACCTTGAGTTTCAATTTTAAATCAAATCGAACGACGTTAGATTTAACCCAAAATTTTAACCAGCTCCAAATGACACCGATCAGTTCTGGAATGCAGTGCTCGTCGGCATGATTCCGTCGCAGCTTATTTCGTCCAATTCTGATAATATATAAAAAAAGATATGCAGTTTTAAAGATTACACGATTTAATTTATAATTAATTTACAAAAAAAAATCAAATAGATCTGGGTCGCACATCAATCCAACAGCAAATCAAGGCCATGCTCCCTATCTTCCTCATTGCATCTACGTTCCAGGCAAAGTCACGCTTCAAGAAACCCATATGCACATTCCTATCTATCAATACGCCCTCCATGCTTACCTAGACGGCGATCGACTAGTACCATCTCGAAGCCCACCTCGCTGTGCACTAACGCCCTCAACTAGGTCGAGTTCGGTTGCTTACACACCTCGCAATTTGTGCTCGAACGCGCGATTAATGTAGCTCCTTTTCTTCCCTATCCTTGCCCTATTTCAAATCACGACCATTGGATTGCAAGATCCAGCGATGCTCTACAATTTCTTAGTTGGGGATTTCGTCTAAAGCTTGATGGATTGAAAGTGATTTGAGGAGGAAGAATAGAAGATATCGGCTATTAAATGATAATGGAGGCACGACTGCATTATCCTAGGGTTTACTGTTGTGAACACGTATATACATACTATTTTATTATTATTTTCAACTTTTTTTTGGATGGACTCCAAACAAAGCGTGTCGTCTAGCATTTGTAATGTTTTACCCTCATTCCGAATACAATGGGACGTGTTTTGAGGCCTAACTCGATCGTGTGTGGAAGATAGCTTTTCGAATCGATATAAAATAATAAATTTTCGATATTTATTTCAATATGTTTCTATTCCGTACGACCAAATAACTCCGAACGCTACGAAATTTGAAATCCGATAATAATACATTATTACGAATCTAATGGAATTGGTTTCGTCGATTCCGAGACTGTGCCCTGGATCGCTATTTTAACGCCTCGATTAAAATATAAAATTTTCAATTTCTAATTATTCAGTTTTAACTCCAATTTTAAATATTAACAAATTTCATAGTTGTTTATATGAAATTTACAACAGCTTTTAGTAGCATTTCCAATCATATTAACATCAGAATTCAATGATCCAAATAATTACAATGTTAAGTATAATTAATTTGGATGATTCAGCAAATCACTATCTTTTGAAATATTAGTTAATGAACTTATATTTTACTTTTAAAACAAAATCAAATTATAGAACAACCATTTCCATTATACAGTTATTCAATTCCCATTATTCAATTATTCAATTAATCTCCAATATCGAATTTAAATAATTTAATTGTTCAATATTCGACAGATTCCAATATTAGATTTTAAATGAATTTTTGTTATCAATCAATTACTTTATTTACATATATTAAATTCAGCATTATTATTTAATCCAACTATTGATGGTAAATTCATTCAATAAGTAGCATTTATTTTCAACACTTGTTACTACTTAAATCTTCGAAATCAGTCTATTTCAAAATTTTATTTCTATCTAAATAATTCACAATTATTATCCAACTTCAATTATTGATCATGAACCAAGCTAATATATATAATCTCATTTCGATTTTACAATCGTCGAAACATCAAATAAGTTTATTTCAAATTTTTATTCAAGTTCATATCAAATAACTTATATTCAAAAACATTAAAATTTTATTTTTAACCATTTTTATTTAATAATTACATTAAATTTAATAATTTTAAAATAGCTAAAAATACGGGTCGTTACATGTTATGTGTAGTATTTTTAATATATTGAATAGATGAGATAAAATAACTATATGTATTTGTTGACAAGACTCAAGGTACATATGTTATACTTAGGCCGTTACGATATGGTAGGTACAAGCAAATAATTTTATTTTGATTTGTTGAGCTGACTCAAGGTCAAAGCAAAATTAGGACAAGGCACCAAAGGGTTAGAAGTTGTATATGATATAAATGATAAGGAGTTATCCAACGTCCATGGAGCTATAACTTGTTGAGCAAACTCAAGGTCGGAATTCCAAGATGGACGAGTCCTAACACTAACTAGTGAAGTCAAAAGACTTCTATGTTTCAACATAGGGTTTGGAAAAACATTAAAGATGGGTAGGAGCTTATTAGTAAAATGAAACATAAGTTTATCCGTGCTAATATTATAAGAACTTCTATTATGACTCGACCTAATATCTACTACTTAAACTTACAAAAAATGACAACTCCAAAACTATTTTTCGAAAATGACAAACTTACTAGACCTAACTATATCGACTGGCTAAGTGCAACCAAAATATCATTGACTTACGAGTGCCTTTGGACTCCATTACATGCGAACCTAAAGAACAACTCGTTGATGATGCAGACCCCGAACTATGACTTGCTTATGAAAATGGGTGATAGACTTAGAGATCATCCAAGTTTTTGTATTGTCTACATTAGACAAGCCATTGCAAAGGTAGCACGAAAATATGTCTGTCCATAAATATTCGATAGTCTCAAGGCCCTATTTGATGAACAGTCACATTCTGCAAGGTATGAGCTTATGAAGAAACTGTTCAATACCAAAATGATCGAAGGACGGAAAGTAGATGATTACGTGCTAATGATGAACGACTATATTAATAGGCTTTCATAGTTAAACGTACAAATAAGAAATGAACTACAAGTAGACTTGATCCTTGGTTCCCTTACTTCTCAGTATGAACCATTCATACCAAATTATAACATGAACCAATTAAATGTGTATCTCATAGAGCTCCTCAATATGTTTGAGGTCTGCTGAGTCTACATTTAAGGATCTTGGTGACGTACTTGCTGTGAAGGGTAGTGCATCATCTTCGAAGAGTTTGAAGAAGAGGAAAAGAGAAGGTAAAAAGAATAATAAAAGTAAGAAAACTGATGATAATGGTGAATGTCACCACCGCCACAAGAAAGGTCACTGGAAAAAACTGTCCTAACTACTTAAAGATTGTTAGGGAAAGGAAGCAGAACGGTTCTACGGCTCCATCAGGTACATTTATGATTCAAAATTATCTTGTAATCAATAAAATGTCATGGATTTTAGATACCGGATTTGGTACTCAAATATGTAATTCATTGTAGAAGCTTAGGAACTGGCATCGCATAGCAAAAAGAGAGATGAGACTCCAAGTTGCTGAAGGATCTACGTTAGATGCAATGGCAGTAGGAGACTATCATTTAGTTTTTCCTAGTGGATTGGAATTAGTAATAAATAATTTCTGTTATGTAAAAGACTTTATTTGGGGATTATTTCTATTTCTAGATTGTCTGAGACTAGATATATATTTCATTCTTCAAATATTATTATGAATATTAGTTTGGATGGACATCTACGAAGGTGTTCTTAAAAACTCAATTTACGTGATTAATACTAATTATGTGTGTTTTGTGAATAATGCATCTAATAATGTAAATGATCGCGATCATTGGCACTAGGTAATATTTGTGAGAAACGACTGCACAAACTGAAAACCGAAGGCTTTCTGTCATCAATTGATTCTGAATCATTTAACATATGTGAGTGGAATCTCAAAGGTAAAATGACTAAGCACCTCTTTAGTGGGAGCAGTGAAAGAGTTGATGAACTCTTAGGGCTAGTACACAGCGATGTATGTGGGGGCAATGTCTATAGTTACTAAAGATAATAGTTCTTACTTTGTTACCTTTGCTGATGATTTTTCGAGATGAGGATGTTTAACTTATGTAGAACAAATCTGATCTATATAAGAAATTTACTGAATATAAAAATGTAGTAGAAAATCAAACAAGCTGTAAGATTAAGATCCTTCAATCAGATCAAGGAGGCGAATATGTTAGATAGGATTTTCGATGTTACTTATTAGATGATGAGATTATCTCTCAGGTTACTCCACCTTATACTCGACAACATAACGGTGTGTCGGAGCGAAGGAACCAAACTCTATTAGATATAGTTCATCTTATGATGAGAAAGGCTGAGTTACCACTGTCCTATTGAGGATATGCACTAGAAACTGCAACGCATATGTTGGACTTGTTACCTACTAACTCTATGCTTAAAATACCATATGAAATATGGTATGCTAAGAAATCCCAACTTAAGCACTTTCAGGTGTGGGGTTGTCTGATGTACATTAAGAACGTTGGTCCGAATAAACTAGAGGCAAGGTTGGTACTGTGTAAATTTATATGACATCCCAAAAACTCAATGGGGTATATATTCTACAATACCGAGGAATAAAATGTCATTACTTCTCGACACACCATCTTTTTAAAAAAAGGATTTCTATCTAAGTAAATTATCAAGAAAATTGTAGACTTGGATGAGATCCAAGAAATTAACATTGAAACCAAAACAATAGGAGAACCAAGCTCGCCCATATATGGATATATACAATCTATTAGAAGGTCTAGTAGGGAATCCCATGCACTAGAGAGATACTACTGTTTTATCGTGGATAGCGAGAAGGAGTACTGTGTCTTAGACGATGACAGTTCTCGATCCTTCCATAAAGCACAGCAAAGTAAAGACTCTTCATTGTGGTTTGAAACAATAAAATGCAAGATGGATTCCATATATGAAAACAAAGTTTGGACTTTGTCGAACATATCTGAAGGGAAAAAATCCATCTGCTGTAAATTGATTTTTTAAGAAAAAGTTAAATGGAGATGGGGAAGTGGGGACTTATAAGGCAGGCTAGTTACGAAAGAATTTTGTCCAATTCAAGTTGTTGATTATGATGAAACTTTCTCATCCGTAGCCATGCTTAAATCTATTCAGATCATGCTAGCTATCGTTGCATTCTATGATTACGAAATATGGCAAATGGATGTAAAGATGGCTTTTCTAAATGGTAATTTAGAAGAAGCCGTTTATATGTCACAGTTTGAGGATTTTGTGGTCAGTGGGAGTGAGAGCAAAGCTTGCAAGTTGTTAAAGTCCATTTATGGACTTAAACAAGCTTCAACAAGTTGGAACAAGTGTTTTGATAAAGTAATCAAACAGATTTTTTTATCAGAATACAGAGGAAGCGTGTGTGTATATAGAAAGGAACAGGGCAACGTTATCATATACTTAGTACTTTATGTCAATGATCTATTATTGATTGGCAATGACACTTCATTGTTGAAATCGGTGAAAGCTTGTATTGGATATAAAGATCTATAGAGATGGATCTAAGAGGTTATTGGGATCATCCCAATCCATGTACGTAGACACCATACAAAAAAAGGTTCAGTACGGAGAATTTCAAGCGTGGAACCTTTTCGGTATGGAGAATTCCAAGTGTGGAAATATTTCAATGCTATTTGGAATCGTCCTTTCTAAGAAGGATGCTCTCCATACCGATGAGGAGAAGGAGCGTATGAAGAGGATTCCCTATGCCTCAGCTATAGGATCCATAATATAAGATATATTATGTACTAGACCGGATGTGGCATATGCATTAGGATGCATAAGTCGATATCAATCTAATTCTGTAGAAAAACATTAGACGGTTGTGAAATGTATACTTAAGTACTTAAGAAATATTAAGGACTTATTTCTTATATATGGGAATGAAGACCTCCTTATGATGGGGTATACACATTGAAGTTTTCAAAGTGACATAGATGATAGTAAATTGGTATTCGATTATGTCTTTACGATTAACAGTGGATCCGTTAGTTGGAAAAATTCTAAATAAGAAACAATTGTTGATTCCATGATGGAGAGTAGGTACATCACTCTCAATGAAGCAACTAAAGAGGCACTCTGGATGCATAAGTTTTTGAGTGAGCTCGAAGTTATTTCGGATACCGAGAATCCTACAGTCTTGTTCTGCAATAAAAATAGGCGATACAGATCATAAAAGAGCCTAGAGCACACAAGAAGTACCGGCATATTCTTTGAAAGTTCCATCTAATTAGAGAGATTGTTGAGAAGAAAGAAGTCATGGTATAAAAGGTAGGTATTAAGGACAACATAACAGATCCATTTACTAATGGCCTGGCTCGTTCGGCTCTCGAGTAGCTGATTGAAGGGATGAGATTGAAATTCCATAATTGAACCCAAGTGCAAGTGGGAGATTGATAAAGTTAGGGTATGTCCTAGGGGTAATTCTGTAATTTATTATAAATTAATTAACTCTGTAATCAATCCTCGTTCATAATAAAGGTGTTTTCTTTCTGTTATATATTTTGTTATAATATGTTATAAATAATTAAATGATTAATTAAAATATTTTAATAGAAAATCCATAGGTTGTATGTATCTACTATGTGATAGTAATTACAAACGGTTGTAGTCATGAGTATTGCATCACAATATTATAAAACGCATCATTTTAAATGTTCCTCGTCAAGATACATTGAGATTGGATATCTATGTGTCTACTGAGACTAGAGTACATAGCGCTCTCCAAAATGCTAAGCAGTGTATACTCATGAATTTTGGAGGCACCTAGAAGTTACGCACTTATAGTAATGGATAACTATGAAACAACTCATTCGATAATTTTCTGTTGATTAATATAACTAAGGTCAAACATAAGATATCAATGTGACTTAGTTTACATAGTTCTCTCAACTTAATAATACTGTCAACCTTCAATATGAAAATTCCACAATAATTATAGTCAAATTATGGTGCAGCGTCCATCAAGTTACTATAGTTGGGTCGAGTGAAATATTTGGGATGAAGCACTATTCAAGAGAGGATTCTTCTTCTCAGTTATATGAGATTAGTATCACGGTCAACTTAAGTAAATCTAAAGTCAAAATCTTGATCTAGAGTAGTACTATTAATAATAATTATTATTATTGAATCAAGGACCTTTTGTTTGGACTATAGAGTTGAATATTGACGATGTTGGAATTTTGACCATTACCAAATTTAATAAGTCAAAAGTGATATAGTTTTGGCAAAGAGAATTTGTGTAAATAAATGTCACAACTTAGTTACGCTTAACTAACATAAAAAGGAATTTACCAAAACTAAGTAAGCAATAAATTTAGCCAAAATGTCACACCACCTACTAAGTGACATATGAACATTAACATTCCAACGTTAACATTCGAATAGCTCGATGTTAATCACTGACCAAATTTACACCTGACGAGTCACACAACTGATCATTATAATTACTGTTTAATTAGTATATGATCATTATAAATTATTGTTTGCGAGATATTGATTATAAAATTTTGAATATGATTTGAGGAATAAATATTATTGTATATTTATAATAGTTATAAATATGTCGATTGATATGCAATATTGACAAGCAATTAAGTCGAATTTAATTAGTAATATTATTTAGACCTAAATAGGCTATTAGCCCATGATATTATAGTGATATTTCAGTAGCAATAAGGATGTAGGAGGAAGCTAAAAATGGGCGAGGGTATTTTGGATGGATGGCTTAGATATAGGGAGAATGGGTATGAGATATGATCCACCTTTCTCTCTATTTCCTTCCGCTATAAAGGGACTTATAACCCTAATGCAATAAGACATTTTTGGCTGCCGTTTCCCATCATTATGGTCGAATTTATCTACATTGGCACTCCAACAAATTCATCTCAAAACAATTTTTAAAGCAACAACTATTGGATAGTCAATGGTCTACGATTCAAGATTTAGCAATATGCCGAATCGAGAAGAGTTCTATGAAGGGAGATTCCTTATTACAAGGTGTACTATAAGGCATTGGTTTGGTACGTGTTTACTATACCATATGACTTATGATTACTGTATAATATTCTATTGTTTGTTTGTATATCATCATTATATTGTTAGTTAAGTGAGATTCTTATAAGTATCAATAATGCCGCATATTAGATTGATTATGTATGTATATTATAAAAAACTATTTTTTTACAGATTTGATGTATACACAGTCAATAAATTTATTTTAATTATTGTTCTTTTATTGATATATATATATATATATATGTCAATATATCGCATAGCATAAATTAAATGACTTATATTTACTTGTGCCATCATATCAGGTTGATAATTAATCCTATATTTTATATATGCATATTAACGCTACTTATAATTTTAGGTAACAGCAAAGTATTTTTTAATAATTATTTACAAGTATTTAATATTTATTTAAATCAAAATACATGTTGAATAATTCATACAAATTAATATATGTTTCTAAAATTATATGTTTAAATTTTATAAAATTATTTCATCATAATATTATCTTTCGGCCAAAATCCCAGAATTTAAAAATTAAAATTTTTTTTTTCAAAAAATCATTTATATGTGCAGCCGATAGTAAATAATTAATATAAAAAATTGACTAAGAAAATTATGGAATTTTTTCTTGACCTTATAATATCATGTTTGAATTTATGAAAATTTAAATTTTGTAAAATATTTTTAAAATTATTTTAATGCTTTTCAGCTAATTAATATATATATAATTTAATAATATAAAATTATAGTTAAATATTTCATGTGTTGTGTATTCGATCTAGAATGCAATAAAAAAATATTTATTTTTATTTAGTTTTCATCATTGATATAATTACACACACATGTATTTAAATACATATATTTATCAATACTTTAGATATTATAAATATAGTTATATATAGATACATACATACATACATATACATATATATGTATGTATGTATAATTTTGTTACTATAAGTATACCTGTATATTTCATTTTAAAAAAATTTGATATATTATGTGTGTGTTTATATAGTTTTTTATTTAATTAATATCTAATTCAATATACGAGTGTGTATGCACGCCCAGATGGGCCTACTCTAATCACAATGTTATGCATTAATTCAAGAACACATTTGTATGAGATGTAGAGTAAATATAAATGGTTGTTGTCACATAAAAGATAAAAAATAAAGAGAACTATAATTAGACAATCAATATATTTATGAGTTAGATGCTTAGTTTATATTATTCAATGAATGTATTCTCTAAATGTCATGTGAGTAGCCTTCATACTTATTTTGTAAATGAAACTCAACTTATTTTACTTCGAAATGTCATAGTTTTGCACCAATTCACTATGTAGTTATATATTCTCTCTGAATATAACTTGATCAATACAGAGTAAAATGCCACACAATTTGGATTCAATAAATATAAAATTAACCACAAACAGTTGTGTTTCAAGCCACTATATGTAAACTGTAACTTCACAATGTGCTCAAAATTACAGCGTGATAACATACAAACTGAATTGTGTCACAGTGGAGATCGATATAAAAGGAAAGATATATACATAAGGCAACATGCTAATATGTTGTTAAACTGATGATTTTACTGACAAAGATTGGTAGTGATACAAACATGCAGTGATGTTCAAAGGGGAGATAAATTATAGAAAACAGGAGTAACAGGTTTACAGCAAATGAAAATACAGACTAAAGGAATTAGTTTGCAAATAAAATAAAAAATGGATAAACAAAAGACTGCAACAGTTGTTGAATGAAGTGGAATGACATAGTGGTCAACCGTCTGGACACCTACTTCTTCCTTTTCTTCTTTGAAGTTCTTCCACGGATCTTTTGCTTACGACGATCCTTTTTTCAGTTAGCCTGAATAGTACAGTAATATATTATAAGTTTTGTTATGTGTTATTAGACAATATTGTAATAAGATCAATACCCCAATGACGATGCCAGGTTGAGCTGTCGTTCCAGGTTCTGTATCGTAGCCTGTTTCAGTTTCCTTGTGCACCAAGTCTTTTGTTTCCTGCATTGTTCCAGCATTAAAAAGTATAGTGTTGATTTATAGCATGTCGAACTACATGTTACAAATCTGCTGATTTATATAGTGCTGATTTAATGCTAATAGATAGTATAGTGCTGATTTATAGAAAGTATAGTGCTGATTATGCAATTATAGCATGTCGAACTACAAATATATTTCAGAATAGTACTGATTTATTGAAAGTATAGTGCTGATTTATAGAAAGTATAGTGCTGATTTAATGCAATTATTTCAGTAGGTCTATTGACTTTGGGCTGTTTTTATCCATTAAAATTCAATATCTCTAACTTTATAAGTCAAACTTACGTGTCAATTCAAGCTATATTTAGCATAGTCATATTCCAACAGCATGCATAAATAAGAATATATGTTTGATTTCCCATCTACTAATTTTAACAAATATATTACCTTGGCCTTGAAATTTCTTGGCATCCTTTACCATTGCCTCATATAAAACAATCATAAAACATCATTCATCTCTTCATGAAATCAAAACCTTTTTTCTGTTCTCATCCATCTCATGGACTCTTCAACCCAATCCTCAAGATCAATTCCTTGCATTTTTCCTTATGATTCTTATAATTGCACGTCATTTTATAACTACTACACAAATGCAACATATCCTGCATATCAAAACAATTCCGGAATAAATAACAAACAGCAGATGGTCTAAAACATATAAATATGCCAATTTAGGGATTGCATGATATGTTTATCTGATACAATAATTGAAATCAAACAAATCATTATACATATAATTATTTAATTAAACTTTATCATCAAAATTACATTATAAAGTTTAACCATGTTCTATCAAATCAGTCAACTTTATCACATGGAAATGATAAATTTGTGAAGTTTTGACAATTCTTTGTTCTTAATTGTATCATATTGTTTCAAATAATACGGAAGAAGGAAATTATACTTCTATATGACTATTTTACATTCTCATGCACTTAGATGTGTATTTGATCTCATCCATTACTTTTAACATGTTGGCACAAATCTTTATGTAAATTAAATATATCGTTTTTGTATAAACATAAGAGCACAAACACAACTTACCAAAATTTTAAATTAGGCATATCTACAATGAAAAATGACATGGTTTTGCATTTAAATTAAGAAAAATAGATTAAGACTCCATCTTAAATAGCTGTCAAAACTAAGTGCATGGAAGAAATTAAATGGTCATATGAGTCAAGAAAATAATTTGAAATATATACAATATCAACCCCTGTCATGAATTTAAATGTAGACAACACAATACGTCAAAGTGATTATTTCTATCCACCATAACCTATCAAACAACATATACGATAAGAATTAGACTTGATTCATATAGAATTTAACAACTGAAATAAGACTATCCAACAGACTTAAGTTAAATATAAACATTTAAGGGAATATCTACAATTTTATTCTTGGAAGATCAAACTATAGGATTAGATTATATCAAATCGGATAACCGAGTAGTCATTCATGCATATGTAATTAGTACAAAAACATTGGTTAGGATATGACGTCAAGATAGCAGAACCAATGCTCCATTTTTATTATTGGTTGCTGGGTATAAATAGACTAAAGCATGGAAGCTTTGTTTCAGATGCATTGAAAGTGACAAAGTCATATCATTAGATTAGAGAGATTAAGGTTTTCTTTATAAACTCAATTATAAAAATATATATAATGCTAAAAAAAGGCATGCATGTAATTAAAAGAAATCATGCATGTACATAAATTTACGTTTACTTCACCTAATGCAATTATAACTTCTGATCAAAATATCATTAAAAATTCACGCATTAAATTTATTTGCCAACATTTTTCTTTTGCACTTGTATGAATTTTCTATAACACTTCCAATGACATGTCATCAGTTTAAAATGAATTAACCGTGAATCTGTAAAACTTGGCCATGATGAAATAAGAGTAGTGCAAAACTCCTATAACTCAATATAGTTGCACACAACTTAGCTTAACCCACTCATGTATGTACATTATTTTAGTTAACATGATGGGATATGTTTCTTGTATGGACTTATAACCATAGTTCAATAGTAAGTGTGATTAGTAAAGTTTATAGTTCTAAAGCCTTTTTAAAAGTGTGTAAGTACAATTAATAGAACATGAAACTATTATGTAGCAAATGAGTAGCTTGAACAGATCTAGCTTTTATTCCAACTACAAAAGAAAAAAATCACTGCCTGAAAACTTTTTTTGCAGTTATATCCAAACAATGCATATTTAGCATCATTGAAAAGGGAGGAAAAAGATAAAGTAGTGGATTTTCATTTTGAATAGTATATAGTGCTAGGATTATAGAAAAATCTTGTATATGAATCTTTTGATGTTATACAACAGGAAATATAGTAGATGGAAGTAATGGGAGTCTAGCTACAGGTGCACTATAAAACAATTTTTTTATAATACTAAAGTTGTCATTTTTTTCTTTCGTTTTAGTTTATTTTCCTTATATTATGGAAAATGGAAATAATATTTGTACTTTTACATGTGATATAATGTTGTTGAGCATTCAATAGTTTTTTTCTTTATATATTAGAAACTTTAAATCAAATTCAATTTTGGTTACTAAATTGTGGTTTAAGCTTAAAGAGTCTTGTATTTGATTGATATGTTTTTAGGCATAAACTTTCGAGAATGACTTTTTTATTTCGTACTGCTCGTCATTTGTATATAATGTTCGATTGCCATAGGAGTATGCTCTTAGCTTATATGGGCTCTGAGTGAAAATGTGCCTTAACACATGATCACTTCACAGCGTAGTTTCAATTTAAATGAACAATAATAGCATAAAATCAGTCTTCGTATGAATAAAATAAAAAAATGGATGTGTACCTTAGATTCAAGGGAGAATTAGTTTTGAAAAGGGAAAAAACTAAGTATACATGTTAGTCAATAGAAGATGCAAATTAAGTATCAGATTCAGGTGATTAAATTAGCAACCTACAAACTATATAAGGTCACATAAAACCACATGGAAAAAATAAATTAATAAAGCAATGCATCAGTAAAAGCTTATCTAGAAACGGTTATCTTTTCAAATATTTTGACTGTGTTTACTTCCCTGTATGATATTCACTCTTTCATGTTCCTAGTACATATCAGGTGTGTGTGCCTCTGGTATATGATGCAGAGAGAATGTCTACTATTTTTATGGTTAGCAGCAGAGCCTTGATACATCTTCGGCATGAATGAAATTGATAATTGTTTACAGAAACATATCAGCACATAAATAACATGAAAAGTACAAAACTTCAATGGTTTCAGCGATTATGGTTATAAACTTATAATATAGTCAAACACTTACACGACTAACTAATTTACTTTCTTGCTTATTGGAATATATAAACATGGATTGATATTTTTAGGGCAGGTCAAGCAGAGTCTTCTTTTCTTATTTCACATTGATGTTTCTAATTACAATTTTCTTTTCAGTCTCAGGTCACCACTATGGGGATCATCATGATCAAAAACATGACTTTGTAGTTAGATGTGTCACTATAGTTTCAAGAGGAACTATGGATCTTGGTGAGGTAATTCAAAATTTCTTTGAGTTGTCACTTTTATCTTACCCAAACTTGCCCCATTTAATTGAAATTTCTGCTTGCTTACATACATGTATGATTGGCTTGAAATACATGTTGAAAAAAGGAAGAATATCTGATGGAAAAATATGTAGTTTCGAAAATCTTACTTGAAGTCAAAAAAACAAAGGAGTTGATGCATATTCCCTTGGACCTTTACATCATTGTGCTTCAATAATCAGAATTCAATCTGATGGTGGACAACCTAATGAGATGCATAAGCCTGCACAGAACAACAACACATACATAAGCAAAACCAAGTTCCACTACAACAAATACAAAGACCCAAATGTTCGTCAAAACCAAAAGCATGATATATTAAGCAGTTTGTAGCGTTATCACATACTATATAAATTATGGCACAATAGAACAAATATGATATAAGTGTCTAAAAATAATAATTCCAATGCTCTTTTGTGAGAAAATAAAAGGCAAAATATACCAAGGATAACTTAATTCTGTAGCCACTAACAGAGTGGAATATAATCAGACATTCAATAACACATATTGTTTAATCCATAGAAGCTAATGACTCTAGTAACAATTTAATAGCCTTCAGAAACTGAAGATTATCCAATGACACGGGCAGCTAGTGCTGCTACACCAACATTAATATCTAGATATTTTGCTATCAAAAGAAGCAGATGGAAATCTGAGATGTGCCTTAGAAAAGAAGGATGTTTAGTTTTGTTGAAATGACTTTCAAAGCTCTAAGCATAGTCGTTGTTATTCTATTCTCTACTGGAAATGTTGAAGAAAGTGGACCATGAAAAGAGTTCAAATCTAACATTAGTTATATATTCATTTGGCAATTGTATATATGACACAGATCAATTGATAATTTATAAAGTCTGCATAGATACATAATGCAATTTCATAATAATTTAAATCTAGTCATTCTTGCATTGTTCAAACTAATAAAATGCTGATTATAAGGTGCTTCTTGCTTCACATTTTCTACACGGTTTAAATGTAAATTTAAATCAGTCATTAGTCCAGCTAAAAGCTTTGGAATAGTGAATCATTTGCAAATTGGATGGCCAATCATCTAGAATAGTGAATCATCAACTTTAGGCATAAAGAATATCAAAACCTGAAAGCCTTTACCATAACAAAAGCTTTAGAAGTTAATTTGGGGTTAATTTGTTAAGATTATTATTCTGCAAAAAAAATTACGTTACTATAGTCTTTTCCATATTATTCAAGATCAAATCATCTAAAGGTCAACTACACTTTAATCCTTTCATTAGCAACTCCATGAACTTTTGTATGTCTAAATTTAAAAGCTTACTATTCAACACCATAAATAAAAACTTGAAAATAACATTAAGTGCTCACCATTCGGATATATAGTCAATCAAAAGCCACCAAACAAACGAACAAAAAGATATCAGCACAAAACAAACAATAACCTTTTTGCAAATTTAAATCTAGAATTTACAAAAATAAATAAATAATAATACCGTTCATACAATTCTTCTCGGGTTGGAAATGAAACCCGCTTCTCTACCACAACGGCATATGATTAGTTCACGGGTACAAACCCGCTTTCAACATACCCATACCCAAACCCTTCATCGACACTCCCACTTTCACACCCTGATCCATCACAATCGGGTACCGACGCATTGGATCCCAACCCATTACATCCACACCCGAAACGAAAATGAACGCAGCCAAGCCTGCAAGCATAAGAAGCATAAGAGCGAATGATATGATGTACGCCATTTTTTATTTTCGAGGAGTGGATTCTTTGGGAAGGAGGAGTTAATATTGGTATTAGATTTTGAAGGTAGAGGAGCTAGGAGGAGTTAATAGCGGTATTAGATTTTGAAGGTAGAGGAACTGTGGAATTGATCTAGGTTATCAGAAATAAGGCAGGGTGGAAAGAGGGCAAAGAGATGACGAAGGAGTTTGAATCTGATAATGATCTACGGCTTCGTAAGAACAAAGAGAAATTTGGCCTGAAGGGTGTTTTTGGTAATCCAAAAAGACACGGTTGATATTAGTTCATGAAACTTTTATTATTAGTAGTATATATATATATATATATATCACTTACAAAAGTTGAACCCACTTCATAGGAATGAAAAGACAACATTCCACTTTTAATTTTTTAGTACAATCTTTACATGTCAGACCATGCATTATATGTTCAACATGAGGTAGGAAAAAACATGGTAGGGAAGGGATATTCATATAATAATGAAAAATATCAATTGTAAAGTCTTAAAAGGTAACTAAAACATTGTTGAAAGAGAAGTAATTACATCATATGTGAACTTGGTAAAAAAATTAATAAAACCAACAGGACAAATGATTGAAAAAGCCATTCCAGAACAAAAATTATGCTTATAATACTACTGTCCATTGATAAGCTATTTAATACTATTTAATAGTATCATACCTGTTGTTTCTTTAGCAATAGAGACTATGGGAAAAAAATTGAACAAAAACTTTTGGAATTAATGTTCATTAGTATGTCATCTAATGCTGTTTAATACAATCACACTTGCTATTGCTTCAAAATAAATTACGTACAGGAAAAGTTTATTAAAATAAACTTATCAGCTATCAACTTTGTCCTAATGAAAATGGAAGCATAAGCATTAAGAACGTAAATATTAACAGCTACAAAACTGACATATGGAATAACAAACAAACCATTCTCGCTTTTGGTAAATGAAAATACAGATAGTTGAACATCTAAATAAGTATGACATATGATCAAAACATGATTCAATGTGCCATGTTATTTCATGCATATGTAAATTTAATTCTGTAACTAACCGTGGCCTGTTGATAGTTAAAATAAAAGAAGATAACACAATGTCCACTCACCAAACAATTTCAACATTTAAACAGTAAACATAAATAGCAAAGTTGAAAGTACCTACTAAAAAAACAACAGCCAAAGAAATTCTGCAATTTCTAGTGACAGCGATTCTACTTTGAAGAAGGTATAAAATAATTTTAAGAAACCCTAGAGTGCAGAATAAGAAATTTTTTATGATGATAATGTCAGCCAACGAAGCAAAAAAAAAAAACGATCAATCAAATGTGCATAAGTAATAACTAAAGCATAGACAAAATATGAAGAGGGTATATTAATATTGGTGTTTAGGCTGTGAAAAATTATATATGCAACCACCTGTTGATTTTATTTACACTGTGAATCTCCTAATTTAACTAATTTCATTATACCCTTTTGTATTTTATAGCTTGTTGTATATCACAGTTGCACCTTAGATTTTAATTTGCACTCTTGAATATACATCTTAGATGAAACATTACATCTACAAAAAACTCTTGAATATACATCTTAGATTTTAATTTGCACTCTTGTCCGTGTCAACAAAGAAATCTCGTATTTTTCATCAAAAAACAATTAAGCCTTCTCTAGATTTTAATGTTTCATCTCAATTTCAAATTTTAAAATTTATTCATAATTCCATCCTGAAAACGAATCAAAAATTCATGTTTATGTCCACAGAATCGAACCACTAAAATTAAATCATGGTCAAAGTTCGTTGTCGAAGCAACGACCGTGTAATCGATTAACGGTTAGTGAAATTTTGGGAATCACAACAGGAAATCAAATGCAAATCAAAAATACTGCCGAATAAAATTAAGTATCAGAAACACCGGGCATCGGTAGACGTTAAATCAAGAACCACAGATCAGTGAGCTTACCTTGGTGGATCTGGAATAGCACTGACTCAGAACTTGTTTGTGTGGTTCGTTGAAAAAGATGTTGGGACTGGAATCGCTTGCGTCAAAGTATCCTAATCGTCGGAGAAGACGATGTCGGAGAAGCGATATCGTGAGGGTAAAATTTGAGAAGGGTAATCTGGGAAATTCGAAAAGACACGGTGAATTTTGTGTTGATTGAACTATTATTATTAGTAGTAAAGATATATATATATATATTATTAATATTTATATATATGTAATACATATATTTTTCATATATATTAGTATATATCTATATTATTTTAATATTTATCTAATAAAATGTTTATATATATACATATATTTGGACAACATATAATACATATAATATGAGCTACCATGTCCGTTGCAATGTAAATCCCAACATCCATATATAAGCATGTTGTACCTTGCATGGATTATTATATTACACATGTACACACATATATATGTATATGATACATATGTGTGCCATTATGTATAATTAAATATAAATAAAATAAAATTCCAACTAATACTTATAAATTTAAATGAAATAAGAGATTTTATTTAAATTAAATTTAGAATGTTCTAAATAAAATAGACTTCATAGGCCCAATATAGACTCAATAAGGGGGAAAATTGAAATTCACCCATGTCTTTCGCTACAAGCTAGCCTAGCTCTAAAATACGATCGATTCGAAGATGAGGAAAGTAAAGGGAGATTTAGATGAGGAAATTATAGTTCTACTTTCGAATTGATGCATGAAAGTAGGAGGTGGCTTCAGGACTTTGATACGATGACTCTACGACTTATGGTGGGTGTCTAGAAATATTATGATGATGATGACTCGATGATAGAAGCTGTGGCGATGATCTATAAGGACAAGTTCAAAGATGGAAACTTATGGATAGAACGATGATATATTCTACTATAGAGATGAATGGGATGGAACATCGATAGGTTCTGTTGTAGAGACGAGTGCAGAGGTATCGTTGATACTTGGAGGTTTCAAAGGCTGCTCATAAAGAGGGGGTATGTAAGAATGCTCACCTGGATTTAAGGACACGGGATCCTAGATTTGTGGATATGGATCTGTGTACCCTGGACCTTGAGGATATATAGGCCTAGATCTTGGGCTTCGAATTGGCGTAGATTTGAGCATCGAGATACTAAGATTTTTACTAGTCTCTAGCAAAGGATACGACCATATAAGATATCATATACCCATGCATCCGAGTGATTTAAGGATTATTTGATGGATGTGATGTTTTCTATGTTTTCTTTATCACTCTAGGGATGTCACATGACATAGGTATTATTGACTTAGAGACCTACACACTCGATACTATAATTTGACATATGGTAAACCTATATGATGATAGTAGATTAGCATATACTGTTATATGCTAACTCTTTAGAAGCAGGGACATGTCCGGTGTAAATAACATATGTCTTATATTTACTATATCAACTTTTAAGTATTTTGAGATTGTAATCACCCATACCAGACTGTTGTTTGAATTGAGGTTTTATGCTTTTCTTCTTATTATCTCGAGTACTCTTAAATGAGTAGACTAGATAGCAGGTACGAGACATTACATAACATTGTGCAGATGGACTACCAGAAGGCTACGCTTTTACATATACCTACTTATGGGCTTACAATTGCTTATATCCACTGCACAACACTATGGAGCTTTATCAATGCTTTATTTATTTAAAGACGGTGCATTTGGGTTCATTATTTGATGTATAAGCTCTACGATCTTTGTATATAACTATGATGAACCCATGGCACTCTGATTATGTGATTCATTTTAGTTATTACTATCTCGCTTATTTTATATCTGTGTTGATTACTATAATTTATTCTTGGGTTGTGAGATTTACGATAGGCTTTTGTTTTGGATGATTTTTGTTTTACCTACCCATGACAATTGTCTTACATTGGCTGGGTACCATGATAGCGCACTCTATTTGTTATATCAGGTACCAATTATGTAGGGTCATAGTCGCACTTGGTATTAGAGCTTAGGTTGTATAGGTAATCTAGGTGATGCCTGATCCATTAGAGATAGAGAAGAAGTTATTACTCTAGAATGCGGCGAGCATATATAAGAGTGTGTGTTTGTTATATTTTGATTTTCAAAACTACATAGTAGTATATATAATATAAGTTACATTGCACACATAAGTAACCATTGATGCAACTTTTCTTTTTAAGAAACCAATCATCCTTGTTATATTTTGAAAGGATGGATAGGCATATCAGGAACTCTAAATCAAAAGCTAAGGCTGGAGAGGGAATTAGGATAGCAATTTACCTTGAACTGCAAACAATGTTCATTTAGATAATGATAAATATAATGCAGATCACCCAAATAGGAATTCCAGGAGCAGTGGATGGTGGTACTGAAGTGTAGGAGCAACAAGTAGTTGTTCTTGAATTGGGAGCTAACGGCAAGTAGATGGAAGTAGTAAGAGAAAGAGGAACGTCAAAGTTAAAAGTGGTCCTAAAACAAAAGTGATCCAAAAAAGGCACATAGGGCACATTTTCTACAGCGGTGTAGAGGTCATGTGATTAGGAACTGCATAGTTGATGGGAATAAATGCTGCAACTATCACAAATTTAGACATATCATAGAAGATTGTCTAAAGCTAGTTAATGAGGAGCAGTCCTAAGGCAAGGATGACAAAAGAAGGGAAAATAGGATCCGATATGCATTAATTGTCATGCGAGAGGTCATCATAGCAAATATTGTAACACCTTGAGGAGTGGGGAGAGGAAGGCTTTAATTGTGATAGGACTGGAAACAAGAAGGAGGGTTATCCAAAGTAGCTAAAGGGAAAGGAAGCTATGAGTGCTTTTTCTTTGAACGTTGTTCGTACTCTGTCGAATGCTCTATCGATGGAGGATAAGGGGAAGGGCATCGCAATTAGAGGTATGTTTTATTTATGACATGACTATCCATATTTTACATAATATTGTTACATTAGATTCTTTTATATCTAATGACCTAGTAGATAAGTTAAAGTCTTAAACCTGACCTAGCAGACAAACCCTCGATTGCATCAAACCAAGTGGGGGGTTTGACTAACTTGATTATGGTTTGTCGTAATGTAGTCTTATCAATTCATGGATGCACTTTTTCTTGTGATTGTTTTACTTTAGATTTTGTGGGGTTGGTATCAATTTTGGGACATATTGGCTTCAAAAATGCGGAGCGGTGATGGACAGCGAAAGGTCATTGGTGATGATATGGATTGACGATGGGCAGAGGGTAAAGATAGGCTGCTTACCGAATCATGAGGTGATGTTAGCTTCCTATATTTGCTGAGATCCTACATGATAATTGTTGTTGAGGCATTATTTCATTCTTCAACTCCTCGATTATGTATAAAATGGTTAATTCACTAACTACTTTGTTGATTTTGTACTAGCAAAACAAGTAATATTAATTTTGTCATGAGGAAGCGATTGTGTCGCTGAACACTTAACACAGTCGAGTAGCTGCACTTTAACTGTTTATTAAAATGTTTGATCTAATCAATACTTATTTCAAGTATCAGCCAAAAAGGAATGTAGAGCTATAAATAACGAGGAAATAGCATAAAATAATGAAGGATATAGGATTTATGTAGTTCAGATTTTAAGGAATCCTACATCCACGAAGGAAAATTTCTCTTTCTTCTTTTATCAATGGGCTGGCAAAAAATTTCATGGCAGAAAGTATAGTTGAACTTAAAGATTTTTCTTTAAAAGAGGAATGTGAGAAAAAGGAAAAGTCTGTTATGCATCAACCCTTGGATCTTGCCAAATGTCGTTTATCCATCTTGACTATCTGACGTGACTGGATTACTGATATATCTTTGGTGAGAAATTTGAATGGAGGCAGTAATTCCAAAAATTTGAGAGGGAATATCTGAAATCATGGCGGGAGAATTCAAATTTGAACTGACCTTGCTTATGGGCCCCTAAAGAGATATTTGTTGTCACTTGTTGACCCCGCCGTGTCTATACTAGCCAATGTGTGATATTATGGTGTCGGTACATATGAAGAGGTACAGTGGTGAACATTGCCTGTTGCTCAGGTCATACTTCCTTGCTGATACTTTTTTTACCTTTGCTTATCTTGATATTATGTCGGGTTGGAACATGTTTATGGATATTTGTAATTTGAACTGTACATATGGCTTTGCATTGAAGTATATACTGAGTAGGCCATGTATACAACATATATCAAGTGCTTTTGACTATGTGTAGAGCGATCTAGGTTGTCCCCAGTATATGCTGATGTAGACCCGTTTCCATAGGTTGGACAGAACACGAGCCTTGGAGGCACGCTCGGCTCAGCATGGTATGTACTATCCTCAAGCTTCGGTGTGATATGCCGTACTTAAATTTGATTTTAGATGTAGCCGCTTATGACTTGCCCTTATTTCTTAATACTTGCACATTTGTCTATTGTTGTGGTTCCATTGGTCATTGAGCTCGGGTCGGGTTAGATTTTGTGACTTCGAGTTGGTTCCTTGTGTCTTCAAAACAACTTTTGGTAAGAATGGGTGTAACACTTGCCCCCCAAGTCTGCTATGATCGTAGGTCGTGATAGACTTGTTGTCTTAAACATCCAGTCTTGCATCTCTTGTTATTTATGCCTGATTTCTCTTTTTCTCCAGCTATTTTGGATGCGGGCCTTTCGTGCTCTGGTCTGTACTTGGTCATTTGATTTAATACCACCAATCTCATTTCTAATATTGTCGTAGTTACTCGTATGTAGTGTTATTAATGCCACTCCTTAGCGATGATGGTGGGTTGTATGTTTCGCATGACTTGCCCCTTTGTTTGCAATGGAATGCCCATGGCCATATGTTTGTCATGACCTGCCCCTGTATGGGGGTGTAATGTCTTTGGTCGCATTCTTGGCTGTATGCTTGTGATGACCTGCCCCTTATATGGGGGCATAATGTCCTTGGCTGTATTCTTGACTGTATATTTAGTATGAACCACCCTTATTTGAGGGTGTAATGTCCTTGGTCGTATTCTTGATCGTACATTTAGTACAACATGCCCCTTGTTTAGAGGCATAATGTCTTTAGCTGCATGTTGGGTATGACATGCCTCCTATTTGAGGGGTATAATGTCATACGTATGTTGAGCCACATCCTTCTCTGATACCATGGTTCTCATTTCTGAGATTTCTGTTATCGTTTGTGAGTGATATTGCACCCGTGAATTGATAGCGGTGAGTTATAATGGGTGATTTGTGCGCGTGGCACGGTTTTCTCCGCTATTTGGGGGAGATTTAAATTAAAAGTCAGGTCTTTTACCTATAACCCATTATCGCATATGCATGGTTTTTTGTACTGGTTCAGGCTATCTAATATCCGTACGTCCAGTATGCTATGCTGAATTAGCTAACATAGAGGTTTTTTATATTGGTTCGGGCCATCCAATATCCTTACGACCAGTTTTCCTAAGATTTTTATCATTCATACCGAATCAGGTAATTTTACATCCCATTCATTATAGTATTTTGGCTGAAAAGCCGGACTCGCGCTGATTCAAGTCCAAGTGTGTGTAGGGCCAGTATCATTATTCTCAGTATTGTGACTGTCGTTTTCACCTACCGATATCACATTTCGATAAATCAGTAACTACTGGTGATGACTTGTGAGTGTGCATTAATTTTTCCATGGATAATACATAGGTTTTTATATTGGTTTAGACTGTATAATATCCCTATGTCCAGTTTATAGTATCGTTGCTTCTTTATACTACAATGTACATCACGTGAGCAATGTAGATTAGATAAAGTAAGGTCTGAAGTGCTCCAAGTTCCAAGTTCTTGGGCTTAAGTCGCCATCAGGTCTACATAACATGTATGCCCCATTTGCTAGAACTTTTACCATAACTAATGGACCTTCCCAATTTGGCCCTAACGCTCCATCCACCAGGTCTTTTGTGTTGGGTATTATCCTCCATGGTACTAAATACCCTTTGAAAAAGTTTCTTCCTTTGAGACTTGCATTATAAGTCTTTGCCTTTCGTTGCCGCTGCTGCTACTACTTCTTCCTTTCCCTCCTAGATGAGATCCAGGGCAACTTATTTCAATTTCTTATTCTTTTCTGTGGTATATGATATTCCTCTACACGATAGGATTCCAACTTCGACGGGTAGCATGGCCTCATATCCATAGGTTAGCGAAAAAGGAGTATAACCTGTAAGGGTTCTAGTTAAAGTTTGGTAGGCCCTCAATACTATAGAGAGTTCCTCTGCCCACTTTCCGTAACCTTTTTTTAGTTGTTTTTTGATGGTTTTGTTTGCAACATCGACCTATCCATTTGCTTATGGATGAGGAACTAAGGAGAAACTTTTTATCATGCGGTTTTTCTCGCAAAGCTCCATGAATTCCTTGCTCTCAAACTGGGTGTCGTTGTCAGAAATAATTTTATGAGATATCCCATATCTGGTAAATATATTATTTACTACGAAAGTGACAATTTTTTTTGCGGTAATTGTGGCTAGAGGCTCCTCCTCTACCTTAGGTGAAGTAATCTAGGGCCACTATGGCATATTTAGCTCCTCCTTTCGACATTTGAAGTGGTCCTATCAGATCTATCCCCCTATATCGAACGAGCATGGGCTCGTTGGTGGGATGAGTTCATGGGATCGTTGTTTAGGGATACTGGCGAACCGCTGACATATGTCGCACTTCCTCACAAATTCCTTTGCATCTTGAAGTGCATAGGCCAATAGGAACCATGTCTAAGCACCTTTTTTGCCAATTAGTTTCCCCTACGGCGATCACCGCATTGTCCTTCGTTACTTCCATCATGACCTGTAACCCCTCTTCCTTGAAAATGCACTCAAGAGGGGTAGAATATCATTTCTTGTATAATGTGCCATCGAAGAAGGAGTAGTATGGAGCTTGGTATCTTATCTTTTGAGCCTCATTTCTGTTCGGAAGTAAGACTCCATTTAAAATAATTGTTTGATGGGAGTCATCCAATTATTCTCCTCGATTTGATGAATTGAGGATTGTACCACGAGTTGATCTTGGTTTTCTATTAGCTCTTGATTCTATGTGCCTTGGATGGTGGTCTACTGGGCTCAGGTTAGGACCAGTATTTGATTTGATTATGTTATACTTGGCTTTGCTTGATGCCCAATTGGTACTACTTTTATTTCATTGGCTATTTTGGAACTAGCCATTTTTGCCAAAGAGTCGGTAGATGGTTGCATTCACGAGGGATTTATTCTATCTCAGATTATTCAAACTGCTTCAGTAATTTCTAAGGTAGTTTGCATATTTGGCTAGGGTCGGTTCCTTCGCTTAGCCCCGCACTTGATTCACAATTAACTGAGAATCACTATGAACTTTAATGTATGTTACCATCATTACTGGGCCATTTTTAGGCCTGAGAGGAGAGCCTCATATTCTGCCACACTGTTGGTTGTTTTAAAACCTAGTCATATTGCCCCATGTAGCATGTGCACGCTCAGTGTGATCAGCACGTATCCAATCCTTGCTCCTTGTTCATTTGATGCTAAATCTATAAATAGATGCCAAAACTGTGCGATGTTCGTTTCCTCCTTTAAATAGGATTTGATTGGTAAGGTGCATTCTGCAATAAAGTCTGCTAATGCTTGACCTTTAATCGCATTCCTAGGGCGGTAAGTAATATCGTATTGGCTAAGTTCCATGACCCACTTTAATAGGGAACCTGATGTCTGTGGCTTTTGTAGTATCTGTCTGAGTGGTTTGTCTTTGAGGACTTTGGTGGGATGTGCTTATAAATAAGGCCGCGGCTTTCTCGTTGGAAGAAGCAAGTTGTACGTAAGCTTTTCAACAATTGAGTAGTTTAGCTCTACCCTTAACAGCCGCTTGCTCGTAAAATAGATGGGCCTTTGCATCCCTTCACCTCTTGTACCACTGCAGCACTAATAGCTTGATTAGTTACAGCTAAGTAAATATATAAGCTCTCAACTGCTATCGGTTTTGATAATATAGGAGTATTGACCAGATGGTCCTTTGGGTTTTGGAATGTTGCCTTGCATTCCTCAGTCCACATGAAGTTTCGCTCCTTCTTCACTTGATTGAAGAATGTATGCATTTGTCCGTAGCTTTGGATATGAATCTACTTAGGGCTGCTACTATACCATTGAGGCTCATAAGATCTTTTGGCCTCCTTGGGATTCTCGTCCCTCTTATGGTGTCGATTTTTTTAGGGTTCGCGTCAATGCCACATGCACTCACTTTATATCTTAGGAACTTGCTTAACAAAATAAAAAAGGTACATTTCATAGGATTTAGCTTCATTTGATATTGCCTTAGGACTGTGAAGATCTGCTTTTGTTTTTGACACAATCCGATGTCGCCCTTGATTTAACTAACATGTTGTCCACATATACTTCCTCATTCTTTCCAATCTATTCAGCAAATATCGTATTAAGTAAACTCTGATAGGTTACCCCTACATTCTTGAGTTTAAATGACATGACTTTATAATAGTATAACCCTTTATCTATCACATAACTATCTAGTTATACCCCAAATAGACATCCATAAATAAGAGTAGTTCGTGCCCACTAGTCGCATCTACCAACCGGTCAATCCTTGATAAAGGATGTGAGAAATGTAGATTACGTAACTTAAGGCTAGAATTAACACTAGAGGAGGGTGAATAATATTTTAAGGAATTACTAAATCTTTTGAGTTTACGTTAATTCAAACACAAATATATGCAATATTCAGACACAGATATGATCACAGAGTCAAACAAAAATGCAGAAATAAAGTAAAAGAAATAAAGGAAAGAACACACCGGATTTTATACTAGTTCGGAGTTGCCCTACATCTAGTCTCGTACACAAGTACGGATTCCTTTCAAAATCAATTCTTACAATTACATCCTCGATTTCAAGGCCACGAGGTACACCACTCCAGATTCACAATCTTCTGGGTAGAGATACTTGATTTTACGGGCAACAAGTTCACCAAATTGATTTCACAGGCTACAGTCACACCTTTTCTCGCTTGATTGATTTCACAAGCTACAATCACACCTTTTCTCACTCAATTTATTACAAAGAAGCCTATAACTCTGAATAGCACTAGAATCTTGTTGAGATAGTGATAGAGAATCAAACCAGAAAAGATTTAGTTAGATTCAACGGTGATTTCGACAGAGTAATGGTAAAAATGTATATAAAGAAATATGGAAGAAGAAGAAGAGTGAAATCAGAGAAAATATGTATATAAATTCATTTAAAAATGCACCTATTTATAGTAGAACAACAAAGGATATGACGAATAGACACTTCCTTTGAAATTCAAATTTTTGAAATAAACTGCCACCTTGTCGACAAAGGTACCTTGGGGTTGTCGACAAGCCTATGGTATTTTTGGTGATTTGTTTTTCTTTGAAAATAACTTCTATCTTGTATTAAAACTATTTTAAACTTTATAAATATACTTAGCTATAGTTAAAATACATAAATAAGTATAGAGAATAATATTTTGGTATATATAAAATGTTACTATATATTTAAATCTAAGTATGAATATCAAAAGTTAATTCTATTATAATTAAGAGATAGTTTAAAACCAAGGATAATTTGATTTTGAAAATAAAGATTATTTTGAGGCTAAATGTATTTTAAACTAGGATAGATGTTTTTAATTCTTTTTAAATTAAAGGAAGATTTTAAAATCATTTTGAAAACAAGATATAATTTTGTAAAAACATTTGAATAAAAGTTAGTGGATACAAAATAATGTTCCACTACATTTTTCATAGGTTCCATCCTACTTAGGGTTCCATCCCTTTAACGAGTTCGAAGTGGATTCCATTCCATGAATAAACTGGATTTTAAGATGTCAATGCTTTTCTAAGAGTTTTAACAAAATTCCTAACTAAATTACTTATATTGAAATCTTTAACTCTTGATAATCTTGATACTCATGAGTCTTCAATCTTGATATCTTCGATCTTGAATCTCTATATTGTACACTCTTCATTCTTATTACCTACATTGTTAAATCCTGCATATACATATATATATATAAACTATAATGTTAGTATTTATATTTTATAATCTTATTCTATGGTTGTTGTCATCAAAACCATCTTCTCAGGGACTAACAATCTCCCCTTTTCGATGATGACAACCTTTGTTTATAAAATATTACTTCTATCCTAATAACCCCTCCCCCAAAATTAATAACTCTAATCTATGCCTAATTATCCTATTTTATACTTCTCCCCCTTTGTCATCAACAAAAACTAACCCCAAACTATATAATTCCCCCTTAATCTAATACTATATGACATGTGATTATAATGATAGTTTTATCATAAATAATCAACACTTAATTCTAAAACTAAAACTTAGTCCTTAATTACTAACTATCCTAACTAAGAATCCATATATGATAATACTTATAATAGTGATAATGTGAGAATTCAAATATAAGAACACAAATCATTTATTAATTATATATTGTTATATTTACATTTGCGTATAAAACATAAGTAAGATCATATAACAGTAAGAAAGAGAGAAAAGAAACTAATGTGTATTTTATACATATTATGTTTTGCACACCAATTATCAATCCACACCAAACCAAATCAAATCAAATCAATCCAAGCAATCAATTCAAATCAAACAAAGCTATAAAATCAAATATTACGAGGAACTTCCACCCATCCTTCTTCTCCAAATATAGGGTCTGCTTTAATGGCATCCCAATTTTTATTTTCATTGACGAGAGATTCTGGAGGATGCGCTTCATTACATCTTTGTGCAGGGAGGAAATCATCCATCGTATCGTATCGAAATGCTTTTCTTGCTTCTTGATCATCTGCATTTGACTCAACTCTAAGTGTTGCTGATTACGAAGAATTAAAGAGAGAATATTTTTGAAAGAGTTAAGGGTTTCTTCAAGATTCTCGGTCAAACTATGAGTTGGATTAGCCATATTTGAGTTTGTGAGAAGAAATATAGATAAAGTAGATAAGAAATGATTTTGAGTGATGAATTCTGGAAGAAATATGTATTTATAGGTGTAGAATTTCGTTTGAAATGAATAGACACAAGGTAGCTATTCAAATTTCAAATTTAAAATGAAAAGTCATTTCTGACCAGTACTTGTCGACGGACTCTAGAGGGGTTGTCGACAGGGGTCAGTTAATTTTGATGACTCATTTTGATTTTGTGAATAATTGTGTATATAAATATGTATAATATACTAACATTTATTCTGGAGATAGGATAAGCTGGATAACAGAAAAGTAATTCAATTTCATTTCATAATAGAACGATACAATGATTAAACATTAAGAACTACACGAACATTCAAATCAAAACAAACTAAAACCAATACAACATGACATGAAAAGGTAGAACTAGTTAGAGGATGACGAATATGAAGATAATCCAAGCTTCTTACTGACTTTGGAGAAAAACTTGTTCATCGTGGATGACATTTTATCCTATTTCTTACCAACGGATCGTTTAAGTGTCCGTTGATTCTCAACAATGATCTTTTGATATTTGAGTAAGGTTTTGTTGGTTGGATTAGAGGGATAGTCAATACTTTCCAGGGATGTTTCACTTTCTTCTTCTTCTATTTCCATGTCATCCCTTTCTTCTTCTTCTTCTTCCTCTTCCATCTCCTCATGAGCCAAACGCTCATCCTTTTCGACAAGAGTTTCATATGGTTGAAAAACATATGGAATTTTCATAAGAGAAATGTTTGAGTGGTTAAAAACTTTTCTTGAAACAAATTCTTCTTCTTTGAAATCTACTCCAAAATAATTAAAAATTCGAGTGAGATAGATTCCATGATACAAAGTGTTTTCACCCGTTTCAAGATTTTTGGGACGAAATTCATCCAAAATAACTTGCACCCAATTAATATCTTAATTTTCAAAAATATCAAAAAATGCTTTGCAAACTTTTGAAGTTAGATTGTTAAAACTCCCCGATCTTGGGGTCAAAGTATGTTGTAATAGAAGATTAACAATTCTAGCTTTTGGTCGAAATTTTCGATTTATAAATTCAAAGTTATATCCTTCGAAAATGTGATGAAATGTCTCACGATCATTTTCATCGATATTAAAACTAAAAAGTTCCATTCCCGTGCTCTTTCAATTGAGAATGGTACCCAAAAGATCACAATTTAAGACGATTCTAGTGCCTTTGGCACTACTCCAAATTTCATCATCATTTCCATTATAAAATCCACGGTTGAGATTTGCATAGGAAATTTTAATAAGATTTAGATAACAAACAAAATCATTTTGTGAAGCATCAACAAGACTAAGAACTTGGTTGTTTGCAAAAAGAGAATCAATTTCATAAGTAGAGAAATCTTGAAAAAAGCAAACTTCCCGGGATGGACTTTTCCATAGTCAGCATAGTTGATATATGCTTTTATAGCCTCCGTATCATTAAAAATTGCTCTTTTATCTTTCTGGAAATTCTCATTGTGGAAGGGCTGCTTGAAGAAGCCATTAGAGTAGAGAGTAGAGAGCTTGATATTTTGAAATAAGAGTTTGAATTTGAAAATGAAAGTGAAAAGTTGTGATAAGAGATAGTAAATAAATAGATTCTCAAAGGACATGTTCTCTGGTCAAAATGTGACTTTCCGGAGTCTTGAATGAAGTGAAAAGATGGAGGGAAATTCAACATTTGAATTCAAATTTCTGCACCCTTGTCGACAATGTGGAGGGGCCCTTGTTGACAGGTGTCTTTGAATTTTCATGATTTATTTCTCTTAAGTATTCTAATATATATATATACATATTTATTATTTTTAATGTCTATATATATCTGAAATATTACTAGAATTATAGTATATTCCATAAAATATTATGATACTATTAAAAAATAAAAATAATAAAATAATAGTAAAAAAATAATAAAAATTTTAAAATTCAAACAACACACCAATTCAAAATCAGCCAATCAAGCATCCAATTCTAAGCATGCAATTTCAACCAATGTATTGTAAACGTGTACCTTTTTCTGAGTCCGTTTCTTTGAATTCGTCGGAGTCGTGAACTGCCGTGAAACACATATTTGAATTATCTGTCTTTTGATCATCATCGCTTGAGGACGAGTCTGAGTCATCTAGAGTAGCAATAAATGCACGTTTTCGTTTCTTTGCGGAATCATTGTTTATAGGAAGATTTTGCCTATCTGGATGCGGACAGTCTCTTTTGATGGCCTGGTTCCTCACAGTTGAAACATTCGATATAGTTTGGCACTACATTCTGATTTCCAGAGTTCGTATAGTTGTTTCTCTTGAGATTATTCATCTTTCTGTATTTTAGAAATTTTCGAAAATTCTTGATCATAAAGGCTATCTCTTCATCATTATCGCCGTTTGAGTCTGATCCATCAGTCAATGCATTGAATGCCATTGATTTCTTTTCAGATGCTTTGCTTTCTCTTCTCTCAATCATTTGGACTTCAAACGACATTAGATTTCCAATTAATTCTTCTATTTTTAAGGTGTTGATGTCATTTGCCTCTTCGATCGCAAGTGTCTTTTGATCCCATTCTGGAGTAAGAGAATTTAAGATTTTTCCGACTTGATCTTCTTTCGAAAATTCCTTTCCCAAGGATATTAGAGAATGCCCAATATTCTGAAATCTACTATACATATCTGAAATAGACTCATTAGAATTCATTTTAAATAATTGAAACTGATTTATAAGCATGGAAATTTTGGTCTGTTTAACTTTACTTGTTCCTACATGAGTAACTTGCAAAGTTTTCCAGATTTCATATGCAGACTTACAAACTGACACTCTATTAAATTCATTCCTATCAAACAAAATAAAATATTCATAGCTTTAGAGTTGTTTTGTGCAACGGTCTTTTTCTCGGCAGTCCACTATGCAAAATCAGATGTGGGTTCAAAATATTCAGTCTGTGTGATATTCCAAGTGTCTAGTCCTATAGATTGTAAATATATTTTTATCCTACATGCCCAATATGCATAGTTACTGCTATTAAAAAGTGGTGGTCTGACAGTAGATTGACCTTCTACAAATGAACTAGTGACAGGGATAATAGAACCAGTGTTGGTAGTATTAACAATACCAGTGTTGGTAGCCATTTTGAAAAATTTTCAAAATTCAGATTATGAAACTTTGAAAACCTTGTTCTAATACCAAATGTGAGAAATGCGGATTACGGAACTTAAGGCTAGAATTAACACTAGAGGGGGGTGAATAGTATTTTAAGGAATTACTAAATCTTGAGTTTATTTTAATTTGAACACAAATGTATGCAATATTCAGACACAGACATGATTACAGAATCAAACACAGATGTAGAAATAAAGTAAAAGCAATAAAGGAAAGAACATACCGGATTTTATACTGGTTCGAAGTTACCCTACATCCAGTCCCGCACACAAGTACGGATTTCCTTTCAAAATCAATTCTTACAATTACACCATCGATTTCAAAGCCACTAGGTACACCACTCCAGATTCACAATCCTCTGGGTAGAGATACTTGATTTTACGGGCAACAAGTTCACCCAATTGATTTCACAGGCTACAATCACGTATTTTCTCGCTTGATTGATTTCACAGGCTACAATCACACCTTTTCTCACTCAATTTATTACAAAGAAGCATATAACTATATATAGCACTAGAATCTTGTTGAGATAATGATAGAGAATCAAATCATAAATGATCTAATTAGATTCAATGGTGATTTCGGTAGAGTAATGGTAAAAATGTATATAAAGAAATATGGAAGAAGAAGAGGAGTGAATCAGAGAAAATATGTATATAAATTCGTTTAACTACCCTTATTTATAGTAGAACGACAGCCATGTACATTCATGAAAGGATATGACGAATAGACACTTCCTTGAAATTCAAATTTTTGAAATAAACCGTCACCTTGTCGACAAAGGTACCTTGGGGTTGTCGACAGGCCTATGGTATTTTTGGTGATTTGTTTTTCTTTGAAAATAACTTCTAACTTGTATTTAAACTATTTTAAACCTTATAATATACTTAACCATAGTTAAGATAAATAAATAAGTATAGAGAATAATATATTGGTATATATAAAATTTTACTATATATTTAAATCTAAGTATGAATATTAAAAGTTAAATATATTATAATTAAGAGATAGTTTAAAACCAAGGATAATTTGATTTTGAAAATAAAGATTATTTTGAGGCTAAAAGTATTTTAAAACCAGGATAGATGTTTTTGATTCTTTTTAAAAGGAAGATTTTGAAATCATTTTGAAAACAAGATATAATTTTGTAAAACATTTGAATGAAAGTTAGTGGATACAAAACAATGTTCCACTAAATTTCTCGTAGGTTCCATCCTACTTAGGGTTTCATCCCTTTAACGAGCTTGAAGTGAATTCCATTCCACAAACAAATTGAATTTTAAGATGTCGGTGCTTTTCTATGAGTTTTAACAAAATTCCTAACTAAATTACTTATTTTGAAATCTTGAACTCTTGATAATCTTGATACTCATGAGTCTTCAATCTTGATATCTTCAGTCTTGAATCTCTATACTGTACAGTCTTCATTCTTATTACATGCATGGTTAAATCCTGCATATACATATATATCTAAATTATAATGTTAGTATTTATATTTTATAATCTTATTCTAAGGTTGTTGTCATCAAAGTCATCTTCTCAGGGACTAACAAAGGAAAGCTGTCCATTGGATAGGCCTTATTAAGATCGGTGAATCTATGCAGGTTCTCCATTTTCCATTGGGCTTTCTCACCAATACTGGGTTGGCAATCCACTTAAGGTACTATGCTTCCCTGATGAACTCATTCTCCCTTAACTTCTTAAACTGTTCATGTAGAGCATTGTATCTTTCTTAGTCTAGAGCTCTGCGCTTCTGTCTGACCGGATATGCATGGTGCATCTTGGTCGATGTTCAGGACATGGCAGATAACGGTCAAATATATTCATACATGTCTGAATGGGTCCAGGCATACATCCACTGACGGTTTTAGGAAGTCTACTGATTCATCCCGGGCCCCAGCAATAAGATTCTTTCCTATCTTGAGCACCTTTGTGAAATTCTTTCGCTGCAATAAAAAAATCATTTCATCATGCTTCTGGTCCGTGGCGAAATGGTTTTATCACAGTCCAGAGTTGTGGCAAAATGAATGGTGATTAATATTTAACCACGGCTCAAAGCCGTGGCTACATAAAATATTACAATGGCTAGTGACCGTGGCTTAAGAAATATTTAGCAACGGCTATTAGCCGTTGCTATATTTTATTTAGCTACTTTGATACTACCATTTGATATCGGCTTTAGAAGCCGTGATCCAAGATGAAGTTGCAGCTAAAATACATGAAACTGATGAAAAAAATGCAGATCTGCATAAGACATCAACTGCTGATGAGATCACTAATTCATGTAAAAGAACTACAAGACACGTTTAATAAAATTGTAGCAGTTGAACTTTTTTAGTTATCAAATATGAACTTGTACAGATCAATCAAACACTACAATCCGCATAACAAAAATGATAGACGCACTTCACATCATCCTGATCAGCGAGATCCAAATCTTATAAACGTGGATCTACACTCAACCACTACATCTCTACAACCACAAGGAATACTTTCTAGTTCCTACTTCCAATCTAATGTACATGATCTTAATCCATTCAACACTGACATTAACACCACTGTTCCACTTCCTAAATGAACAATCAGTTCTGAGCATACTTCCCCTTATCTTCTTAACAATCAAAACCCACGACACACAACCTTAAGTCCATCCTTATCTGATATCTGCCATGGTCACTCATTAAACCAAAACAAAACAAACATCAATGCCAAAACTAAGTCATTGTAAACCATTGAAACTTGGATTTCCAAGTTATAATGAAGATACTAACATTTTACCTTGGTTGAAACAAGTTGAACAGGCCTTATTGTACCATGATATTCCAACTTCTGATTGGGTTAAGTTATGTGCATGATACACTTCATTCGTATTGTCAGTTACTTTCAATACTTATGAATGCGAGAAAATCATAATAACTATGATATTCCTTCTTATGATGTCTGATTAAAAAGGCAATCTCTGTAAGTACCCTGATTGATTCCTAGTATATGCTCGTAATAATAAAATTTAACTCATGTATCCTCTCTTAAGTTAGTCATATATCCATCAGTAATAATATATTTTTCTTAATAGAACCAGCTTAAGATGATTTGATTTTGATTTCAAACCAGTATTCATAGAAGCAGACAATTAGTTTGCATCTCATGCTCTTACAAATTCAAAAGAGATAATGTACAGCTATTGTTAAAGTATAAAAAGGAAAGATATAACCCAATTTGAATAGTATAATTCTTGACAAAGGTATGATTAATCTGAACTATTGAACTGTTATTATTTATGTAATTATGTTTTAACAATTATGGTCCGCAAATAAATACCGAGGGAGTAATAAATACTTCAACGGACAATCATTAAAAAAATTACGTCATTTTGTTTTTTTAAAACCTGTTCTCTCCATTTTGGAAGTTTTATGGCAGCATCAGGTAGATCACGGCAAACAGGGACAAGTTTCCAAGTAGGAATAAATTTGCACAGTTTGCGGATGATATATCGAACAACTGTGTTAGGCTTTGATTCATCAGCAAACTGTATAATGAAGTATTGCTTACTTGTTTAACTGTGTGAAATTGTTCTGATAGGTGTGTGAGTGTGTGTGTCGGTGCGCATTGGTGCGTGTATATACGTGTGCATGTACATATTTTGCACAATTTTTTTTTTGGGACTGGTACTTTATATACAACAAATCATTGGGACAACACATCCCATGTCAAATAAACGTTCGAAAGCAAGTTTCGAACTTGTGACATCCTACATCAAAGCCGAATCAATTAACCACTTGGACAAAGGTGCTTGTCATTTTGCACAATTTCCAAGTAAGTTTTCAAAAATACTCAATTCTAATATGAATTATTCTTTGGTTGCCTTTAAATGTGAAGCTATAGTCAAAGTCGTAACCTGTATCATTATGTATCCAAAATAGAATACCATATTAACTCAATGATCGAAGGATAAAAATAACAAAAAGTTTGGACACAATTTTTCTCATTACCATAGCAAAGAGAGATTAAATATAATTAACCGCAAATTTATCACTTTAATGAATTTTATTTATTTTCAAATTTATTCAAATAAAATGTTGATAATATATAAGTAATGTTATTTTCAGTGATAATAAATCTTATTTTGAATAGATATTTATAAAATATTTTTCCTCGGGATTTAAATCGATAAAATGACCGAAAACAATTTTTTTGATAACTAATTCTATAATCGTAAAACATCTGACACGAAGCTGGATACATACACTTATTTTTATAATTGAACAAGAATATGAAATAAAATTAATTATTTTATTTTTGGTAATACAATGTATTTAAGACATCATCAGTGATGCCCTTATATTTAATAAATTGATTTATTTAAATTAAATTGAGATTTAATAATTTAGTAATTATTTGAATAATTATTTTAAAATGATGATAATTCATTTATATAGTTATAAAGTGTTAACAAATCATTTATGGCAGTTTCATAAAAACATATACGTGATTTGAAAATATAAGGAAAAATCGATATCGCTTTATCAATATAATAACATTTTTTGTAAATATTTGTTGATATTAATTTATGTTTTATAATTCAAATGTGATCATTTCAATTGATTTATAATGATTAGAAATTTAGTTTCAAACTTTGTTTACAAATATATGTACGTTAATTAATAAGTGAAAATATGACCGAAAATCAGAATTAAAATTGGTAACGATTTGACATATATAAATTATACATCTTTGTTTATATAATTTGTACATCTTTGGGATATGCACACACATATGTTAACATATACATATACATAAAATAGTAGAAATATATTTACATATGGTAAATACAGAAAAAAATATCTAAGTTTAAAAAGCAAACATCTTCTCACATCAACTAAACTTACACCACCATCACCTTTACATAATCCATCACATGGGGGGCTGCCGTGCGTGTAGAGGGGATGGCAAGGGTAATTCCATCCATTCATATTATGATATTTTGGTTTATAAAAATCCTATAAATACTCCACCCATTCTTCACATTTTTCACATAATTTTCTTCTACTTCTTCTTCCTTTTTCAAGCTATTCTAATGGCTTCTCATGTTAGCAAAGTTATGGAAAAAATATATTCAAAAAGAAATTAAATTAGTATAATATATATGTGTGTGTGTGTATGTATATGTATACATATTATCAAATCCACTTCAAACCAAAACAAAAATTCCTCCTCTACCTCTTCCTAACCCACTGCCACAACTCACCACCACCTTAGGCCGTGAGGTCCGCCTCTTCTAGCTTGAGTCGTGGCCTACCTAAGGCCTTGGACTCGATTCCAAAAGCTTCGGTGTGACGATAGCGGAGCTATAGCCAATTTTGTATTAGCTCGAAGGGAAAATGAAGGTAAGGAACTCCTAAACTATAGTAATGCATGCTATTGGATGATATATATGTTTGGATATGATTGTTAATAAAGATTGTTTAATACGATTGCTGAATATATATGCAGGTCACGTTAATAAACGTCGGTAAGCACAAAGAAAATCACTTTTCTTTATTGGATAAAATTGTGTATAGGTAATGTTTAAACCCTTAAAGATGGTTTAATATGATTTAGAAATATTTTATAAACATTTAAAAGTTTTTGGCAAAGTTTAATTGAATATTATAAATTGAGTCAAAAATAGACGCATCGCGTAACGTTAGTTCACGATTTCACATCGTAAAAGTCAAACGAACATATAGAATGGAATATAGCCCGAAATTCTTCAAGGTAAGAATTTTCTGAACTATTATATGCATAGTTTTCAAATACATAAATAAAAAATCAAGATTCTGATAAGTAGATTTTAAAATATGAGTAAAATAAGTTTTCAGAAAAATCGCAGTTTTGCAGTTCGAAATCCATAAAAGGATTTCTTTAAAAATGATATTTTAAATTTTTAAAAAAATTATGAAATAAATTCTAAAAAAATTTAAAAATATTTTAAAAGTGATTTGATTTATAAGAGTGGGGTATTTCCGTGGAGTAGCCCGCTAGAAACTTCCATACATTAAGATTTTAAATTAAGGGAGCCATCGAAAGGTGACTAAAACACCTGAAACAGGGACTACCCGAGCTAATGATAGAGGCAAGAACACTTTCCGGCCAGGTCCCATTAATTGATCATAGTGATATCGTGGAATAGTTTAAAAAGCACTTTTCACGGTACTTTTCTATAACTTTTGAAATATAGTTTTAAACATAACCATTCTTTTTCAAATCTTTTGTAAATATTTTTAATTGATTAATTTAGTATTTTAAAAGATGATCTGAAGGATTTATGGAGTGATTAAATAAATAATTAAAAGTTAGTAGAATATGTTAAATTATTTAGAGTCGATCAAATAACTTGACCACCTTATGGATGACAGAGAGGTAGTGTCAATGCTTGTGTTTGAAGAATCGGTTTTTTGCTCTTCTTGATTATCCTGATTGGTCCAAAAGAGGGGATATTAAATTTGATTTACTCGGATCAAAATTTGTCAAAGCATAAAGGATATAATTTTTCAGATATAAATAACTTGGATTTTATGGAGATGGTCTTCTTATACTTGGTGTTAAAATCCGAAGAGGGAACTCGTACTACTCGTGGAATTTAAAAGATGATTTCGCCATTATTCCGTCCATAGTACTTGTTGAATACAGAATTGATATTGAGTAGAATTAGATGAATTTTAAACATTCCGTTCACTTAATATTTACTGGTTTTGGATTAACATTCTTAATAACATGATTTTAAATCAATCAAAATTTTGAGTTTTGAATTAAGAAATCTTTATTAAGATTTAAATGAAATGATTTGAAAATATTTTCCTAAGTGAAGAAATGAAATGAATTATAATTATTCCAAAATTTAAAAAGGTTTTTAAGCAATCAAAGATTTGATAAGAGAGGTTTAATAATTCCGTATATACTGAAAAGAATGTTTTAAAGATATATATATATATATATATATATATATATATATATATATATATATATATATCATATTTTGATAAAAAGAAATTAATTAATCAAAGAATAATTCCCTATTCACTTAACATCTTTTTATCGATGATTATTTCGAAGGAATCGGGTCGAATTTGGATGATTCCTATCCGAAGACCACTTCGAACCAATTTACGTATTTGAAGTGAAGACATGGAAAGGATTTGAAAGATGGAATGTAGGGTTTCTTGTTACTGACTCTTGGAGGAAATTTTCCATATCATATTATGTGGCAGTAGTTCTTCATTTAAGATCATTGATGCAAATATTTATCGCTACAAATCAAAGGTCTCCTAACATGATGTAGTAGGAGAGTGTCTTCGGTTTAAACTGTTCCTGGACAGCTTGTATGGACAAATGTCTGACATTGCATTGCTAATTACATAAATTGATCTCTACGAACGTATCATCTGTTTAATGGCGGAGAATGCAACTTCTCTTAGCTTAACACCCTTTTCTGAGATGTACGAGCTTAGCAGTTATACGTTTGTAAAAATAAATTAGGTGACCAAGGAATGACAATATGGCATTCAAAGTAAGATGTACTATGTGAAAGGTAATCGTTATCTTGGGTCTCATCATCTGGTAATGGTTTAAACAGAGTACGTCGTAAGGCCATGTGGTTCACAACCATCATCATCTTTTTAGATAATCCTTTATATATCGGTATGTAGTGTATGCTAAGAGAGCTCTCGGATAGGTCGGTAACGACCGGAGTGATATCATATTCGGTTTCTATCCAGGCCATCTATGTGTGCCAAATAGGGATAAACCAGTCTTGCAGATACGGAGGATTGTTTGTGTATCATCGGTACATTCCTCTAGAGTAGCACTGTACGGAAGGTAGTCCTTACCTGTCATTGCATGAAAATACATTCTCAAGTAAGTGGCTTCGGACTTGATTGTGAACCTATTATGCCGTCAAATTTAACCTATGTAACAATTTCGGCTATTTAAATATGTTTACTTGAAAAATATTTTCAAAGAATGTCATTAAAAGTAATATTCTTAAATTTTGCGTAGCAAATGTTTTGGTTATCATGAGGTAAAAACATGTTCTGTGTTTATGCGCAGCATGACCTTATGAGATACCTTTTCTTTTCAAAACGTGTATTTTGAGTTTCTCACACTAATCTCATGACTGACCCAGAGTTTATTTTTCTTTCCCCTTAAACTCTGGGTGTCCTAATTTTTCCGGACAGTCTAATAGTCGGATTTAGTTAGAAGAAATCTGAATGGAGCTCGGAGCATAGAGTTATAAGATTCTTCTGAAGATTGTTACTTATTTTCATCACACTGTTGTACAATCGTATTCCGCATTTTTAAGAATAGATCTTTATAACTGTACATGTTTAACTCTAATATATTTATTTAAATTTTTCGTTGTAAAGACTATATGTCGAAATAATATATGTTATTCCATTCATGTGAAATTCTGTTTTCTTTTTATTTTCTTTCTTACCCATGATAATATGTCTCTCCGGTACTTGGATTTGCGGCATGTGAATACCGATGATATACTAGTGTCGATTTCCGGGGATCCAGGAGGTGGGTTGTTTCATTAAAGCTTTGGGATCTCGAAATGCAGGAATCCTTTGGCATGTAAACAGCTTTATTTCTCGAGAACTTGTGATAAAGGTCTGAGGATAAATAAATAGTTAAGACCAGAATTTTGCTCTACTTAGCAACAAATCCAGATAACTTATAATTAAACCAAGTAGATTTGTTGAATTATAACCTCCTCATAATTGATTATCTTACTGCCACTAGTGTTGTAATTAGCCTGCAAAAACAAAACACCAAAGTTTTATGAACGAAAGAAGCCATGCATCTTAAGTATTGCAAGAACATTGACATGAGGTAAATCAACCATAAACAACTTAAGATGAAAAATCGATGGTATGTGGAGTTAGTGGAGTAATTGGTTTACATTTTGTTAGAAAAAAATGAAAGAGGGAGATGAAAATTTTGGGAGCGAAAAAGAGCTCGGTTCTTATTTGTAAGGTCACAACTTAACTTGGTCGAAAATTTCTTAGCATTTTCCTCTCATTCCTACTTTTAGTTTCTTTTTTCAGTGCGATAACAAACTTGAAAATACACTGGGTAAACTGATTTGTCATCAAAGTACACGTCAGAATACATCTTCGTCCATGTTTCTCCAGAGAACCTGGGTAGACAAATTTTGTGGAACAAAGAAGAAATTCAGTAGAGTAGCAGTTGTTATTAAACATGTAGGTGTTACTACACATCAGTCAAACTAATACCATGTGCATTAAATGGTTTGAAGTATGAACCTTTTACTGAAGGTGAACTACAGAAGTATCAGATGTGTTACTACACATCAGTCCAAGTTTCTTCCAACTCACTTGCGAGTTCCTAGACAACAACTTTGTCTTCAACTTTGTGTTCAACTGACAGTCAATTAATTATTCTATTGTGTTTTTCTCTTTACAATTTTTTCACTAACCCCCAAGGGCAAAAAAAAATCATATCATGCATTTGTCTATCTTTGATCGCCACTGCTTTGTGTTCTTCTTCCTCGTTTTCGGCATGAACGGAGTAATTCATGTTTCTTTGATAATTCTTTTAGCTTTAATTCTACTTTCTTGTACTTTTTTTCACCCATTTTGGGTATCATTTCATGTTTTTCATTTGATGATATAAATCTTACTTCCTGCCTGTAATTTTATCCATATTTCATCTGAATGTTTGTTATATATGATTAACCTGATTATTTCAGATAAAATTTGTCAACCTCACTTAGCTAAATGATTAGCTGATAATAATTAGATGTGTATGAAATCAAACTTCAGTTCAATACTTCTTACATCACTGCAGTAAATCAGCGTTTTATGTAATTTTACAAGTATTGGAATAGTTCAAGCATTTACTGTTAAAGTAGAAAAAGAGAGAATTATAATTTTAGAGGAGAATAGACAAAAAAAAAATTTATATAACTTGCTTTTTGTCTTGCCTACAACTTGCATTCAACACAACAAAATGACCACATATATATAGTGGTTTACAACCCTTACAAACGGACATAACCTTTTTGAATAGACACCCTTTCACTTCAATAGACATGACTTTTACTTAATAGACACGACTCTTCATTTCAATAGACACGACTTTTCAGTGAACGGACACGACTCTTCACTGAACAGATATGACTTTTCATTCGAATAGACATGACTCTTCATTCGAATAGACATGACTTTTCACATCAGCAGACACGATTCTTTATTTTGGTTTACACCAACAATGCCTCCCCTAAACCAAAATTCTTTCGAACACCTAATGCAGCAACAATTCTTGAGAAAACAGTCCCTCCAAGCGGCTTTGTGAAGATATCAGCAATTTGTTCTTCACTTCGACAATACTCAAGACTCACTTCTTCTTCACGAACGAGTTCTCGTAGGAAATGGAAACGTAGACGAATATGTTTTGTTCTTCCATGCAAAATAGGATCCTTTGAGATAGAGATAGTAGAACTATTGTCGCAATAAATGATCGTAGGATCTTTTTGCTTGAAGCTTAGATTTTCAAGAATTCCTCTTAGCCATAAAGTTTGACATCCCGCTAGAGATGCTGCGATGTACTCCGCTTCGGTGGTAGAAAGTGCCACAACTGGTTGTTTTTTTGAACACCAAGAAATAATTCCACTTCCAAGGTTAAATGCATAACCCGAAGTACTCCTTAAATCATCGATGCTTCCACCTAGATCGTTGCTCGTATATCCAACAAGCTTCACAGGCACATGAGCTTCATAGAAAATGTCATAGTCAATAGTTCCTTTAACGTATCGTAAAATTCTTTTTGCAGCTTTCCAATGGTTTGAGAAAGGTTTCTCCATGAATCTGCTAATCAAGCTTACTGCGTACATGATGTCGGGTCTTGTAGCAGTGAGATACATCAAATTTCCAACTAGGCTTCGAAAAATAGTTGGATCCACAAACTTTCCTTCACCATTTTTACACAATTTCAAACCTGCAACACAAGGAGTTGAAACTGGATTTGCATTCGTCATATTGAACTTCTCCAATACTTGAGCAGCATATTTTTCTTGCGAGATAAAAATCCCATATTTTGATTGCTGAACACGTATCCCTAGAAAATGATGTAATTCTCCCAAATCCGTCATCTCGAACTCCTTCATCATTGAATTTTTGAATTCAGATAACATCTCCATATTATCTCCAGTAAAAATCAGATCATCCACGTATAAACTCACGATCATGAAACCTCCTTTTGAATGCTTCTTCATGTAAAGAGTGTGTTCAAAAGGACACCTTTCAAAGCCATTCTTTAAGAAAAAATTATTGATACGATCATACCATGCACGGGGGGATTGCTTCAGCCCGTATAAAGCTTTCCGCAGCTTATACATCTTTTCCTCTTTGCCCCTCTTCACAAAATCAGGAGGTTGTTGAAGATAAATTTCATCTTGAAGAAAACCATTCAAGAAAGCTGATTTCACATCCATATGCAGCAGCTTCTAGCCATTTTGGGCAGCAAAAGAAATCAACAATCGAATTGTATCAAGTCGAGAGACAGGAGCGAATACCTCATTGAAATCTTCCCCTTCCTTTTGCTTATACCCCTTCGCAACCAAACGTGCTTTGTACTTGTTGATGGAGCCATCAAGATTTGTTTTGGTTTTGAACACCCATTTTACACCAATGGCTGATTTGTGTGAAGGCAAAGTGGTAAGCTCCCACGTACCATTTTTCTCAATAGACTTGATTTCATCCTTCATTGCATTCACCCATTTTTCTTCCTTTGATGCTTCTTCATAAGTGATTGGATCTTCTCCCGCAAAAAATGCAAAATATACATGATCCGTAGTGTCAACTTCTTCGGTTGCATCATAGATTTCTCTCAAGGATCGCGTCCTTCTTTCCGACGTTGGTGGTGAATTTTGCTCCTGCTCAACCCCATTATTTTAGGCTGTTGTTTTTCAATACCAACATCAGCATCAACACCTTGTTCCAAAGAAGTTTCCTCTTCAAAATTTAGAGTTTGTCATCCAGGTAATCTGCAAAATCTGAAAAATTATAACAACCATTTTCATCAAAGCGAACATCTCTGCTGATAATCATCTTCTTCGTCTTCGGATTGTAAAGCTTGTAAGCTTTAGTCCTTTGGCTATAACCAATGAAAATGCCTTTTTCAAATTTGTCGTCGAGCTTCGATCTTAAAGCATCAGGAATATGAGAGTATGCAAGACAACCAAAAGTTTTTAAATGAGCAACATTTGGTTTCTTGCCATACCAGACTTTATTTGGAGTGGAATCCTTTAAGCTCTTCGTTGGTGATCGGTTGATTAAGTAAACGGCACAAGAGACCGCTTCAGCCCAAAAACATGCACGCAAGTTCTTATTCTTCAACATGCATCTGACCATATTCATTATTGTTCGATTTTTGCGCTCTGCGACTCCGTTTTGTTGAGGTGAGTACCTAGCAGTTAACTCATGGCGGATTCCATGATTTTGGCAGAATTCTTCAAACTGAGAGGACATGTATTCTCCTCCACGGTCACTCCTTAGATTTTTTATTTGATGACCAGAATGTTTTTCAACTTGAAATTTGAACTCTTTGAAGCAAGAGAAGGCATCTGATTTTTCTTTGACACAATAAACCCAATTTTTTCTTGTGTAACCGTCAACAAATAACAAGAAATATCTGCTGCCTCCAAGCGATGGCACTTGCATTGGTCCACAGAGGTCGGTGTGAACAAGCTCCAGAGGTGATTGAGAAATCCACTTCGGTTTGGATGGGAAAGATTCACGATGTTGTTTTCCTAATTGGCATTCCTCACATGCTTCGTTTATCACTTCAAGTTTAGACAGCCCTCGGACTATTTCTTTGGTAGACATCTCCTTCAAACTCCGAAAGTTTAAATGCCCAAACCTCTCATGCCATAACTTGGAAACTTCATCATTAGAAGTAGCAATCATGCACGTACTGCTTACGATGTCAAGTTTGATCGGAAATAATTTGTTGGATCCCATCACAATATTTGCCACTTGTTGGTCGTTCTTCTTCATGCTACATTGATCTCCAACGAATCGAAAATCAAATCCTTTCTTCAGCAAGTGACCGACGCTAAGAACATTGCTATGTATGTCTGGTACATAAAGAACCTCCGATATTTTTTCAACTTTTCCAGCCTTGGTTTTGAAAGAAATTTCGCCGACACCTTGAATTTTGTATGATTTTGCATCTCCAATAGTAACCTGACCATCATCAGCTTCCACAAGACTTGAAAATAGATTTTTATTTCCAGTCATATGCCTACTTGCACCACTATCCAAGTACCATATGTTTTCAACATTTCCATCCGAAGCGATCAACAAAGATTCAGATTTTTCTGCTTCATTATGCATAAAACCAGCAACTGGCTTCTTTTCAGGATGTTTCTCCCAACAATCATTTGCTTTATGACCCGGCTTGTGACAGAAATTGCATTCAAAATATGGTTTTTTGTCTTTGTATTTGCCTTGCGCCTTGTTATTTTGGAATGATCGTTTCTCCTCCTTTGATTCTTCATGTTTTCCATTATTCCTGCTGTTACTTTTGCCATGGGATGGGCCTTGAACTTTTATGGATGTGAATTGAGATTTTAAGGCTTGATCTTGAGAAGAATTTGTTTGTTTACTTCTCATCAAGATCCTAGCCTCATGAGCTTCCAGCCTTCCTTGCAAGCCTTCAAGAGAAAGTGAAGCAATATCATTTGATTCCTCAATTGCAACCACAATATGATCGAACTTGATTGGTAGGCTCCGTAGAATTTTTTCAACGGCTCTTTGAGTCTCCACGACTTCTCCGTTTGAAGCCATCTGATTTATGATGGAAGTGAGACGAGTAAAATACTCTGAGATTTTCTCACTATCCTTCATTTCGAGCTTTTCGCATTCAGCTCGTAGTGACTGCAGGCGAACCTTTTTTACTTGATCTTGGCCAGAATACGTTGTATTCAATATTTTCCAAGCCTCCTGAGCATTTGCAACTTTTGAAATTCTCTCATAAACTTGAATTTCAAGTGTCTGATAGATTTGGAAGAGAGCCTTCCGATCTTTCTATTTTTTGCTTTTCAGAAGATCTCTTTGGGCAACTGTGAGTTGCATCTCATCTTCCGGCGCACCAACACCTTCTTCAACAACTGTCCACAAGTCTTGAGATTCAAGACAGAGCCTCATTAGATTGCTCCAATAATCAAACTTTTCACCGTTGAATCGAGGAACAAGGGAGACAAGGTTGTTTGACATTTTTCAACCAAGCTCTGATACCAATTTGTTAAAGTAGAAAAAGAGAGAATTATAATTTTAGAGGAGAATAGACAAAAAAAAAATTTTATAACTTGCTTTTTGTCTTGCCTACAACTTGCATTCAACACAACAAAATGACCACATATATATAGTGGTTTACAACCCTTACAAACGGACATAACCTTTTTGAATAGACACCCTTTCACTTCAATAGACATGACTTTTACTTAATAGACACGACTCTTCATTTCAATAGACACGACTTTTCAGTGAACGGACACGACTCTTCACTGAACAGATATGACTTTTCATTCGAATAGACATGACTCTTCATTCGAATAGACATGACTATTCACATCAGCAGACACGACTCTTTATTTTGGTTTACACCAACATTTACAGGAACTTATGGAATAAACTACGGTCAAATTGCAGGCAATATACCTGGACCTGATTATGTAGTTAAACTTTTAAGAAAATAAAAGATAAGAAATGTTCGAATATACGATGCTAATCATACTGTTATAGAAGCTTTTAGATGTTCCAGGCTTGAATTAATTGTAGGTCTTAGCTAGTAATGAACATGTGAAAGATATGAACGTAAGTGAGGATCGTGCATTAAATAAGGTTGAAGAAAATGTACAACCGTTTCTTCCCGTTGTGCCTATAAAGGGCACTGCTATGGGTAACGAAGCGCTAGGAGGATCAAACCAAGAGCTTGAAGAATCTCTAGTTGGTGCTGTGAAAAACATATATAATGCCCTTAGTCCCTTAATCTAGATAACGCAGTCCAAGTATCTAATCTTCCTCCAAAGCATAATTTTCTATGTACAAGATTTAGGGTTTAAGAGGTACACTACAAGGAGATTAAGGATTCCCGACGGCTGATAACCGTTGGCGGCCGTCGGAATATACGGCGTCGGGGAGCAGTATTTCCGACGGCTTCCGACACAGGGTGTCGTATCCATTTTCGACGGATTCCGACGTGTGTCGGGATACGTCGGAAGCCGTCGGAAAAGATGTCCTACAGGCTGTCGGAAGCGGTCGGAAATTTTCTACCTGTAAGCTGTCGGGATCCGTCGGAAACCGTTGGAAATCTGCTGTTTTTTTTATTTCTGCTGCAAATATAGCCTTCCATCTACACTTCTCTTCCAAACACTATTACATCAATACTGCACAATCCAGTATACGATATTCCAACCAAATATCAAAATCCAAACTACACAAAATTTAATAAACACACAAATAAATCAAATTACATTAAAATAAAATACATAATATACATAACCATTCCAACATTTACAATAACCATAACAATAAGTGTTCTACCATGTTATAAATACACGAAATCATCAACATCATCATCCACATCATCATACAATCACAAAACCAAGTGTATTAAACGTAATTATACAAAATCAACAATTACCTCCACCGTCTACCGAATCATTCAAAACTAAAAAAAAACATATCTGAACAAGCAAGCAAGCAATGAATCAATCTCCTCCAGATCCAGAGCCAGCCGAGGAAGGCAAGCGACCACCAAACTGCTTCATGTACTCTAGCAACTGTGTGGTCTGCATGGCCTATTGGCGGTTCTGCTCCTCCAGCCGGGAAAGTCCGCAATTCTTCTATATCTACTAGATCGCTCTGAGCTCTATTCCCCCGTCCCCGTCTCTGACTGCTGGCCTGCAATAATGGAAAAATGAATAAAATTCAAGTTTTTGTTTTGAAAAGGTCAAAATATCATATTTGAAGTATTTTAAGATAAAATTATATATTCCAACATAGAATTATAACTTAAATATCAAATTAGCAGTAAAATAAATTATTTACCACTTGATTGCCGAATCCGTATCGTCTGCCATGCTTTGCTGGATCCATAACGGACTCAAAAATAGCGTCATCCTCATCAGTCGTCAGCTGATCTCGACCCGTATCAGCAAGAAGTTTCTGTCGCTGCTCCATAAACTTCTCCTACATTAACAAATTAATAACATCATATCTTATTTCATTATAGTTTAACAAGCAGAACAATTACTAATACTGCATTAAATGAAATATGCTTACATGGCTTTTGGTGGATTTATCGTCCTGCCATGTATACGAAACAGCCCCGTCCGGATTTACATGTTCGACAGCATGCGTACGAGTGAACACGTCCATATAGCCCACGGGACCATGTGCCTCAGCTTCCTGAAGTTGATTTTTACATACAATTATTATACATTTAAAATTATATAGCATAAACTATTTACAATTATTATTCAGTAAATTTACTAACTCTTGCCGATACTGCTGAAACGACTTCGACCCTCCACGATGAGTGACGGGATTCTTATTTCTATTTGTAGAGTTTCTATCCGACTCTGCCTGTACATTCAAAATTTAATATATTATCTTTCGATCACGTCAAATTAATAATTCAAAAAAATTTAGTATACTTGCCTTCGCCTCGTCCGTTTCCCAGTATCCCAACCATGCTTGTCATACACTCTCCCCCATCCACCGTGGTTTCTTACCAGATTTCTTAATTTCAGATATCATGTCCCTATAGTTTTTGCGCATCTTCTTCATCCAGTATCCTCGTGCCAGCATCATATCGTCTGTCTGGATGTCTATCTCAGCCTGTGTTTCACGATAAAAAGTAAAAAAAAAGATTACACTTTAAACGATAAACAGTAGAAAAACGACAAAAACGAATTAAAAATGGAAAACAGAAAAATATACATACTAGGACCTCCTGCCATATACACTCTATGATATGAGGAGGGATGTTATCCCACTTCGGCCAGTAAGCACTCATCATACTGCGATAAGAAGCTCTACAGACATCCAGCACAACCTTCGAGGGAAGTAGGTCGAACCCCCTGTTTTTAAATACGATATAGATAAGTACGTACGTATATCATAAAAAAATAAGATGCTGAATAACCCTTCCACCCATTTTAACACGGCTTTAACTTGATTATTATCTAATTCGTAACATGTTTGGGGTTTTTTTACTGTCATTTGCTTTCATATGAAGCTCAGAACGTTTGCATAATTCTTCTATATCACATCTTGATTTCAAATCATCCTTCGTCTTTCCTTTCACATTCAAAATTGTGTTAAAAACATTATCAAATATATTTTTCTCATTGTGTATCACATCTATATTATGACAAAGCAGAAAATGTTTCCAATACGGCAACTCCCAAAAAATAGTTTGTTTGCATCAGTTATGAACAACTGATTTGCCTTCAATTTCTGTTTGCTCTCCAGTTTCATATATCTTTGGATAGTCCCTAACAAGTTCATATATGTCTTCGCATGACCATATCGTCGGTGGTTGTCTGGTTTCTACTATATTAGCTAAAAAAAATTCTTGTCTCCTCTGAAGGGATGATTTACATGGAGAAAATATCGATGACAGTCAAACCATGAAATTTTCTTACCATGAGGTAAAGAAAACGCTCGTGTTTCATTCGTGCAATATGGACATGCTAGACGACCGACAGTACTCCATCCTGAAAGCATTGCATAGACAGGAAAATCACTTATGGTCCACAACAAAGAAGCAAACATACGAAAAAATTTCTTCTTGGATACATCGTATGTTTCTACTCCTTCGTTCCAAAGTATTTTTAACTCCTCAATCAACGGTTGTAAATATACATCGATTCCTTGTGTCGGATCGTCGGGGTTAGGAACGACAACAGTAAGAAACATATATTGTGTTTTCGTACACATCTATGGAGGTAAATTATAGGTGTGACGATAATGGGTCAGGATGAATATTTAGAACCAAATTGAGAAAATAGATAAAAAATCATCCGTATATAATCCTAATCTAACATTTCGACTCTCTGCTGCAAAATTTGGATACGTTTTATCGAAATGCTTTCATGCTTCTCCATCGGCCGGATGTGACAACGTACCATCTTCCTCCGTTCTCACACTATGTCATCTCATATTAGATGCAGTTACAGAAGATGCATATAATCTTTGAAGTCTGGAAGTTATGTGTAAGTAATGTATACATTTGTACGGAACTTCCTTCCCCTTCTTTTTTCTTGGTTTGTATCTCTCCTGGTTACAAATTTTACAATTTCTGAGGTTTGCGTCTTGTTTCCAAAACAACAAGCAGTCTTTTAAACATGTATCTATTTTTTGATAAGGTAAACCAAAAGCCGACATAAGTTTTTTAACTTCATAGTGATTTTCACACATTAGATTATCGGGCGGCATATGTCTTTTTGCAGCTTGTACAACAGCCGTAAACCTGCTTCAGTGATGTTGTATTTTGACTTCATCGCAATGTATTCTGCGATTACTGACAGTTGAGTGCCGCTTTTACAACCATCCCAAATAGGTTTCTTAGCAGCGTCTAGTAAATCATAAAAAAAATGTTTTAATATTTGGTTCTTCAATATTTCCATCATCGTCATCAACTTCAACCATAGAAAACATTGATCGTGCTGCATCTTCGACCATATTTTCTATACCGGTCGTCATAGCTATTTCGTTAACGACACTTTCAAACTCTACAGAAGTATTTGCTGCAACTTCTTCATGCCGATCTCAAACATAATACTCGGGTACGAAACCGTTTTGGCACAAATGAACTTTCACAATATTTGGTAACAAATACTTCAAATGTCTACACCTACTACACGGATAATGAATTTCTGGATCGTTTCCGTTATTGCTTAAAGCGGATTCAACAAACACGATTATACCATTATAAAAAAAATTGAGCCCCTCAGTCTTTTTCTTTAGTACATCCATCTTCTCCAATCAACAAAATAATCAATCATTTTTCCTATTTGACAAAATGAAAAGTTCAAAATTTAATATTTATTTTCAAGAATACAAATTCGAAAAAGATTATTTTCATGGTCGTATAGTATTTGAATTTAAAGAACAACTTCACAAATTTAAAAACATTTTCAAATATGGCACATTTTATTTTTTAACGTATTGATATAAAAACTTGTATAATTTTTTTTCCCATGGTCAGGCATCCTACTTCCCATTACAAACACAGTAAGCATTTACATTTCGTACATTACTTCATCTCAAACGATTCAACAGAATTTCGGCAGCATTTCCCTTTTGTTTTCTGCATTGTACACAAATGCGTGTACATAGGAAACAAAAAAGAAAAGTTAGGCCGAAATTTTATGAACCGTTTGAGACGAAGTAGTATACAAAATGTAAATGCTTACTGTGTTCATAACTTGTCCAATACAGGAACAAATCCAATAAACATTGTACCAAATGAATATAAATGGTCGTTTTTCGAAAAAAACGACTATTTATACAACGATCATGTACAACACTCGTCAGACCAAGGCAAAAACTCTCTAGGCGACATTTGTCAATTACATATGCGTATTTTACGAAAAAATACAGTTGTACTAACTGTTCACATTTACAAAAATATATTTTAATTTAACACATTTATTCGACGTATTACATCAACTTAAGGCTCGTTCGACTTTTTTGTTGTTGGATTAGTCAATACGTGCACAATGAAATATTCATAGCTCGAAAATTCATTTTATCTTATTTCAACTAACACAATATAATGATAGCAGCGCTACACACATATACAATCGTAGAATCAAGACATACACAACGATTTACATATACATGAACAACCACAAATTATACATGTTTTTCGCAATTTCACGATAAAAGATGAAATAGGAATACCATGAAATGCTTGAAACTGTTATAACGTTATTGGAAACAAATTCAATCAACAATTAGCCCTAATTTATCAACTTATGCAAATGTAGAATTAGAGTAAAAACTGAATTTTTGGCGAAAATAAGATATTATACCTGTGCTAGAGAGCAATAGACGTTGATTGTTGCAAGGTTGGAGAAGAGATTTGGGGATGGTTAACCTAAAATTTTCGTATGCAGAATGAGGAAGAAGAAGGCTCGGCCTGGTGATGTAAATCGCGATTTTCCGACGGCTGCCGACGGTCCGTCGGAAGCCGTCGGGAGCCGTCGTCCTACTCTGTCGATTTTAGAGCATTTTCTAGGAGTGGTAGATCTTTTATATTAGATGTTCACGTCCATTAGTTTGATCTGCATAAAACTAACGGAACTCCTTCAAGTGCACAAATGATCATCATGGTTCTACGTTTATGGGAAAAACTACTGACCTAAACTCATGGCAATAATAAATGCAACTCCAATTCTAAAAATAACTTTCTTTTAAAAGGAATTATTCCCCCACTTAATAGCTACTTTATTCATACTATGATTGCATTTGTTTCTGTGAAATTATAAACTGTTTACCATATCAACAGTGCATGCTCATAAATCATTTGCTCACAAAATGAAATTATAAAGTGTTACCATATTCATACTATGGTGGCGACGGCTCACAAAAAAGTGAAATAAAATACACAGTGCATGCTCACAAATCGTGAAAGCTTGGGTAGAAAAGAATATGAACAGTACTTGTATAATTCCACATACACACACATTCTACTGAGGGTAGGAGTATGAAACTTTGAACATGCATTTGGAATTACGGAAATAAAGTGAATCATGAAGACAGGTTACATATATGCATGCAACAAAATAAAGCGAAGGCAAGTAGAATGGGGACTTGTTGCATGGAAAATATTTAATAAATATGGTTATAAATTGGACAAACGCATGTTACAAAATATAATATAAAAGGCAATGAAAATATACATGCATCACTCCATGCATGCTTGCGAAGGCAACTGGACGCGACGACTAAGATGGGCAATGCCAGAAATACATGCGAAGGCTTATAAATGAAATTCACAACAGCAAGTATAAGAGAAAATAGCTTCAATACCTCTATCTCAGTCTGCTTGCAACCTGTTCTCCCTTCTACAGTTCGACTAGCTCTTAGGACACAACCAACCATGCTTGTTCAGTTGCTCAGTTGTGGTTTGTTCGCTTCTCCATGCATGGCTAGTTTGAACTGATCTCATGACTAGTTGAGTGAATATAAGACAGTAAGTATAACGGCTAAAACTTCGCCGTTATAAATTTACAAAGACTAAGTCTTCGCCGTTATAAATTTATATAAAGGAAAACGTTATATTTAATTCATAAGGCAAAGTCTTCGCCGTTATAAATTAAATTAAGTTTTTTCTTTACTGTTCTGTGGCTATTTTGTATCTTACGTGATTGCGTAGCTCGCTCGGTCAGTCCAAAAGCATGAAAAAGAGAGTGAAATGAACAAGTCACATTGTTGGTTATGGTCTTAGGTACGTTTACTATTGTGCATAAATGTACCACATCTTGCAACTGCAACACCATCAGATTAGGCTTGTTGTCTTGCATCCGAATTAAGCCTCCCTAGAAACAGTAACAACTCTTCATGTGTAGCAACTCTTCAGGTGTAGCAACTGCAGCACCATTTCTCAAGTTGCTATACAACTCCTCTTGTGGGTCTCTTTTTCTCCCGTAATCAATCATGCGTCTCGCGTTTTTCCCAATACATGCGTCTCGCGTTTTCCCAGTACATGCTTAGTAGTAGCATGTCTCTATTTCGGTCATGCTTCTAAGTGCTTCTCGCCTTAGTATTCAGCTTCATAGTAAACATCATTTCTACAGCCTTGATCTACACGATGCCCTACTTAGTAACGCTAATAATTGACGCAACGTAACCACGACCGGCCCCAAGGCAAGGCAAACAAGACAGCCGTCTAGGGCAATCAATCCGACAGTGGCAACGACATGGTGGTGGTGATGGATTCAGTCGTTTATTTAGATAAAAGTGAGTTATATAATAACAAAGATAATTGACAATGCAGTGAGGTGATTAAGTTATTGTCATTTAAATCAAGCAACCGAAATTCGAGTATGGAAAGCTGCAAATTTTTGGGACAGATTTTTTAAATTCGGCCTAGAGCAACGTGACTGATCGGGCCGGACCTGAACGTAACTGCAGCTACTCCTTGAAACATTTCAAGTTTAGCAACCCTCCTTTGAATTTATTTAATTCTTGAATAGTTTTATTTTGCGTCTAAATTATTTGCTAGTTATTACCTATGCAAATTCATAAAATATTTGCTTCAAAACACTCTATTAATTCAAAATATTCTTTCTCTACCTAAATGCTAATGAATACAATCGAATAACCACTTTGTTCCCCAAATTTTCAAGTCCTCATTCAGGGAGATACAAACAAATATGTTCTTATTAGAACTAAGACCCAACCAAAAATAAGCGTTACCCATCAAGGGACCCTAGTTTTTGCAGGACCCCTAATCTATTTCCCATTCGAATCCAAATACAATAAAATATAGCCCTAATTTGTCAACAGATTTGCACAAAGCATAGGTTTCATAACCGTATCATGACTCAAACCGTGATGACTGAAGGTATATGGTGTTGATGGTCCAACCGATCGAACCATCGAAATCGTGAAATTTATTTATTTTTAAATTTATAAATGTAAATATAAGATATACACACAAATATTAAAATAAAAATGCCAAATAAACATACCGCAATTGCAAATTATCTTTCAAATTTACTATATTTTGGTTGCAAATTAGCAAATCATAATTGCATAACATATCACAAGTGCACAACATATCTTAATTAGTAATAAAGTCCAATATACCATAAGTTTACATATATCAATTATAAAACATAACAATCCTACATACTGGTTTACACTTTCACAAATATACTACAATGGAAGAATGACAATATTGCATACACCACAAGAAATAACAAAAAAATTCCATATGAAATTAACGGCACTTTTTCCCATTAACACAGAAAAACAAAGCAGTTAGCATAACATAAAGTAGTCTTTAACTTGAATACATAACACCTAATGGTCTCCAACATGCATAAATAACGTACTCTGGTTTCAAACTCTCATACATAATATGATATAGTCTTCAACCGACTTCTTGTTCACTTTTCAACACAACACACTTAGACTCACTTGCATAGTATAATCGTCCACCTCACAAATCCATCGTCCATACCGGTGCTTGCCTATGGTTGTCGCCGCCGCCTTCAACTTCTTGTAACATTGCAGTATATGTCATTGTCGGATCAAAGTTAAACGTTTCTACACCATCATTTATTTCTTGAAAACAAGTTTCATTGCCACCAATATTATCAATACCCACTCCATGATTATCAACAACAGTTACATTGTCATCATTATCAATGGCTCTAGCTTCTACGTCGTCCAACAAAACTTCCAAATAATTATTGTCTTGTTCTGTATTTGCGATGCAATCAATGTCTAAAAATAAAACAAATATAAATCAAAATTCATTCAATTAAAATAGGTATGTAATAAAAATAAAAGCATTAATGGAATTGCAGCTAATAAGTTTCAGCTGTTAGCTTAAGTTTAGTTTTATTCACGTTGCAGCTAATTAGTAAATTTCAGCTAATAAGTTCCAGCTAATTAGTAAGTTTCATTCACGTTGCAAGTTCAGTTTTCAGTTTCCGTTTCAAGTTTATTGGTTTCAGTTTCATCAAATAAGTTAATAAGTTTCATTTTTAACTTTCAGTTTCAAATTTATTGGTTTCAGGTTGCAACTTCTAGTTAATAAGATGAGTTCTTGTTGCCAGACCGGTTCAAGTTTCATTACAACTTCTATTGTTGCCAGACTAGTTCGAGTTTCATTACAGCTTCTAGTTAATTTCATTTGCATTTTCAGTAAATAAGATGAGTTCTTGTTGTCAGATTTAATGATATAAATTGTTCCCATACTTCTCCTCTCTAAAGAAGCTTTGAAGTTCAATTTCTAGTTTCTAGTTCAGTTTCTACTTGATATATATAAACAAATTTATTAGAACTAACTAACATATATTAAAGTAAACGAAATATACAAGCTTTAAAGATGAATAAAAGATCACCTTCTTCATTATACAATGCATTAACCTCATCAATCGTCAGTAGCGGTGGTTCCTCCTCCATTATCCATGTACTTTTTTCATCAAACTCAACAAAGCTTATGGGATCATAGTTTCTCCCCTTTAATTCACGCCTAAAATATTATCTTAAATTAGATCTTAATAGTATCACAAATTAATATTTAGCAAATAAATGAAAAAAATTCATGAAGCAAAGTAACTTACTTTTGTCCAAGTCGAAGATTATAATGCACAAAAACTAGATCATTCAATCTTTGATGCTCCAATTGGTTCCTTTTCTTTGAATGGATGTGTTCAAAAACGCTCCAATTCCTTTCACAACCGGATGAGCTACTAGTTAGACTCAACACTTGGATTGCCAACTTCCTAAAATTCAATGCATTAGTTCCGTAAATTGACCACCACTCATCTATATTTGAATTATAATATCAATCGCTAAAAAGAATTGTAGTTATAATTATTTCGATGATAACTATACAACATAAAAAAAATTACCTGGAAGCATTTTTTACGATTAGCTAATAATGTCATACCTTAATCAAATGTAGTTATAGTTGATAGTTACTAAACAAATTCACCTAAATCAGATGTAGTAATAATGTCATACCCGAATCCAATAAAAATGACGTCAAAGGGGTGGTTGAAGCTGGGGCTGCATGCATGCGTCGGATTTTGGGGTCTACGGCGACGAGGAGCTAGTTGCGATGGCCAAGAGCTGGTTTTGGCGGCGAGCAGTTGGTAGGGGTGGCAAGTTGCTAATAGCCATGACGAGGGGTATGCTCGACATTTTTTGCTTCTAGATATGAATGGGAGAAAAATGAAAATAACAAACGAAAAGGCGGTCAGACCTGGGTTAACTGCAACGGTTCAACCTCGGTTTGAAGTTCAACCAACGGTTCATGCTTGTTAGAGGCTCAACTTCACTCCGGGCTTGCAGCTGAAATGGCCCACGGTTTTTCTCGTTTGAACCGCGCTCCGGCACGGTCTTTAAAATACCAGCACAAAGTAACCTTCAATATTCGATTCAATGATCAACGTCAAAAGAGATAATGTACGGCTATTGTATAAAAAGTACCTTGAAATCAATGATTGACGTACCTGTTATCCATTTATTCTTGGCAACCAGTTTCGGACTTGAGATGCTGGAGGTGGAGTCCCCGAGTCTAAGATGCTCGAGAGCGGCTGAAACGACGGCGGAGGGACAGAGAGAGCGGGCGCGTGGAATTAGGGGAGGATGAAAGAGCACAATGTATTTGATTAGGTTATTTTAAGAAAGGGATAGTTTATTTTGATTTGGGTAGCGTATTGCATGGAACGGCTATACGGTGTGTGAGAGCACGCGTCCGCAAAGGGGTTAGAAAAATAAATAAGAGTACTTTGCCACGGCCTGGAGCCATTGTAAAATTGCCACGGTTCTGTACCGTTGCCAAATGGCTAAAAGCGGTTGTAAAATTGCCACGGCTCAAGATCGTGGTAAAATTTCCACATCAGGTTGTGGCAAAATGAACAGTATAATGTAGTGTCTGGATTTATTTGTATATTTTCGATATCATTTACCGATCTCAACTCTTTCTTCATCATCCCTTATTTAGGATCTATCTCGCTTTTTGGCTCTTCTTCTGGTAGTGAGTTCATAAAGGACGTTTGTTTTTGAGTTTTCTCAGAGAAATAATGCACATAAACTAAAATATATTTATCAATGTCGATCATGTGCATATATGTTCTCTTCTCTTCTCTCTTAGGTTTAGGGGGCACATGACCACTCGTTGTAGTATTAACTTGAGTGTTCGATCCATCGCAGTCTTATGTCCCAATTTGACTTCAATTTTATCATTGGAAATATCAGAAGAAACAGCAGGATAGTTCGAAAAAAAAATTTTGCTAGAATTAAGAGTTTCATGATATAATTCTCTAGCTAAAAACTGTTCCTCTCTTACTTATCCTATTCCAGCAGGGGCATCAAATTTCATAAGAAAACCCTTTTGAGAGATGATTGCCGCTAGATCAACCAGAGTAGTTCTTCTTAAGAAAGCATTGTACGCCGAGGGTTGATCGATGATGAAGAAATTTGCATAGAATAACTTACGTAACGGAGCACTTCAACTGTGACTGTTAGAGATTCTTGCATATATGAATGAAGATACAGTCCCACGTCACCAAAAACAAAGAAGTTTTCATGTTTATATACTTCATTCCATCAGCCTATATTGGCCCTAAGGGTCAGGTAATTTTGTACGAAGGGGAGGACCTATATGGCTATGGTTTAAACACACAAGCAAGCGTCGTCCATCCGACAAACCGACCGGGTTCGGGTCTAATGTGTTACTATCTTTTTGCTAGAAAAAACAAAACCTGTTTTGAATAGTAATTTTTCAAGCAGACACAACCAGACATGATTGTTTCAAATAACGCGACTGTTGGTGGTGGACGGATGCGTCTGTTAGGCGTTACAGATTACCGACGAACAAAAATGATTGTTGGGCATTGAAAATGACTGACGAACAGAAACAACCATTGGGCATTGCATATGACTCTTTTGTTCAAAAGAACAGACACAACCTTCTGAGCGGACACAACCATTGAAGACTGTAAAAGGAGAGGAATGTTGATCATATTCCTCGTCCCTTTTTCTTCATGTTCATTCTATTCTCAAATCGTAGCATTATCATATCACAGATTAGATAAACTTGTTACAATATCATGTAGATTAATCTGTTGTATCTTGAAAAACTTTGCAAATAAATTTTTAAGGAGATTGCTAAGACAAGCCATAGAATTTCTTACTGTTTTATATCAATATCTTATTATTGTGCATCCGTGTGCATGCTTTCGTTCAGTTCTTACATTTTTTTTTGTTACTTACTGTTTTGGCAATGCGACCATCACTACTACTAAACAGATCATTTGCGTCGGTTATTTATCCTATGTTGTGTCGGTTCAACAACCGTAGCAAATACAAACGTCGCAATAGGAAAAAAAAACCTATTGCGACGGTTTTTAAACCGTCGTAGGAAATGACTTTTTGCTATGGTTATTTATGACAACCATCGCAACATGCCTATATATTGCGATGGTTCTTCATAACAACCGTCGTAATAAATTTTCAGTTGGCTTCGAAAGTGTGGCCTTTTGCTACGGTTGACTTAAACAACCATCGCAAATTGCTTATTTTTTGCTACGACTTTTTATAATAACTGACGCAACATACCTATTTTTGGATAGATTTTACACATTTCATATATGCATGCAATACCACGCCATATGTCAATCAAATGTAAAAACAAAATACAAATATCTAATTCTAGCAGATGAAGTTCAACACAAAACCAATTTAGGATAATAAACAATGCATTCTTACAATTTGTACAAGCTATTTAGTTTTAATCAAATATAAGCACAAAGTACAAATATGAAACTAAACTCAAAATAATAGCTGAACAAGTCACGGTATCAAAACAAGACATTAAGCTGTTCATATAGAAGCTAGAGTATAACACCTATATCAGTGTCTCTTGCTAAACCTTTTGCAAATGAATGGTCCAAGTCTCTTGCTAAACATTTTACTAAACCAAAGACAATTAGCTAGTACCAAAGATTGCATAAAGCTTTTACCCGATTCAACCTGCAAACATGAAAATAGGTATAAATTATAATAGTACAAAAGACAGTTTGAGAAGTATGTGTCATACCAAAAAATAAACGCTAATGCCAAAAGATTCGGTTATTAGGTTAGTAAATTGTGTACAAAAAGTTGAACGAATAAAACACTATTACAAAAGGTTGAATGAATAACACATTATTACAGACTGTTTCAAATATGTGTAATAGTATGTTATTCAGTTACATATTTGAAAGATTTAATGTAATCGAAAGGAAGAGGCATTGCTTCTGCATATTAATGTTGAAATTCCTAAAGAACAAGTGAATGAAAAATACATAAAGTCCCACATCGCCTAAAATACTAAGAAATCTAAGTATATTAATAGATTTCTCAAGTGGAGGTTGGGGGCCTGGGGCTCCCAAATGTATGCTTCGTTGTGAGGAGGGAGATCATGCATCTCCACCACACACGAGCGCGCGCCGCCGCCGTCCGACCGAATCGGGCCGGGCTCGGGTACGGGTCTAAAATGACCATTCTTTTTACTAGGCCATTGTTTAACGGTTTTGGGCTTTGTCTGAAACTGGGCTGGGCCTGGAATTTGAAGAGAAGCGGGCGGGGTTTTTTGCCTGAGGAGATGCGACTGTTCATGAGCGGACGCGAACAGTAACGGGTGCGACCCGTTAGAAGCAAACAGGTGCGAGCTGATTGAAGTGGACGCGGGCGCGAGCGGATGCGACCCGACTGAAGAGGCGCGGGCGAAACAGTACGAGCAGGTACGAAACAGTACCGTTGGACGGGCGGGTGCGACCCGTTAACGAACAGCAGCGACCAAAAGGCAACGGGTGCGACCCGTTAAGCGGACGCGACTGTTTGAAGGGATGCGGACGAAATTATAAATAGAAGAGAATACTGATCACATTCTCATCCTATTCCAATCTAATTTCTTCTGCTTCTTTGCTCTACTGCTCAGTATTCCACATATATCACAGAGTTGACATACTCATTACAATCTCGTGCAGATTACGTCTGTTGTATCTTGGGAGAATTTTGAAATAAAATTCTTAAGGAAATTGTTACGACAAGGCTCAGACGGAATTTCCTTTATATACTGGTTAGATTCACTGTAATCTTTCCCGTTTATAAGTTGTACTATTTCTTACGATAGTATAACGTTGTTGTTGTAATTTATTTACAACGTAACTTATTGTTACACTTATCTAATACAGAATTCCAGCATAGTGGAATTCTAATTAATAAACTTGTGCGACGAGTTTATTGTAGCGTGCTATCTGTTTTAGTACACTAGCCAACTAACATCTTAAGAATTTTACTGTTTTATACTAAAACAGAGATGGCAACAGTTGACAACATGAAAATGGATAAGTCCACCTTTTCAGCGGTTATTTCTGAATGCAATTTGATCCAGAACTCTAACCAATGGTGGGTTGACACAGGAGCTACTCGTCATGTTAGCTCTGAAAAATCCATGTTTTCAACATACCAGAAATTCGATCAGAAAGAAAGACTCTACATGGGTAATTCTGCAATTTCCATGATCGAAGGCAGTGGCACAGTTATCCTCAAGTTCACTTCTGGAAAAACTGTCAAATTGAATGACGTGCTTCACGTTCCAGACATACGCAAGAATCTCATCTCTGGTGCAGTCCTATCAAAGAAGGGATTCAAGATGGTGTTTGAGTCAGACAAGATGGTTCTGTCCAAAGCCGGAATGTATATAGGAAGGGGATATTTATGTGATGGCCTATTTAAGGCAAATGTAGCCGTTGTCGGCAACAAAAATATGTACTCTGATTGTGCTATTAGTAAAATTGAAGTTTCTTATTTGCTTGAGCACGAAATTTTACTTTGGCATGATAGATTGGGACACATAAATTTCCGCAAAATGAAAACCTTATCAAACTTGGGATTAATTCCAAAATTCCAAGTAGATAAAACCTACAAATGTGAGACATGTGTAGAAGCAAAAATGGTCAAACAACCATTTAAATCTGTTGACAGAAGCACCGAACCATTAGGTTTGGTACATACAGATTTATGTGATTTTAAATCACTACCCACAAGAGGTGGGAAAAAGTATTTTATTACTTTTATTGACGATTATAGGCGATATTGCTATATATATCTTTTAAATAGTAAAGATGAAGCAATAACAGCGTTTATAAAATACAAGGCTGAGGTAGAAAATCAGTTAAATAAAAAGATCAAATATTGAGATCTGATCGAGGTGGAGAATATGAATCGCCATTTGAACAGTTCTGTGCCGAAAATGGTATAATCCATCAAACAACAGCTCCATATTCACCACAACAAAATGGTGTAGCCGAGAGGAAGAACAGAACGTTAAAAGACATGATTAATGTCATGCTTTTAACCTCTGGTCTACCGACGAACTTGTGGGGGGAAGCCTTAAATATGTCTAATCACATATTAAACAAAGTTCCTCACAATAAAACAGGAACAATTCCATATGAGTTATGGAAAGGACACAAACCAAGTTATAAATACCTCAAAGTGTGGGGGTGCTTGGCAAAAGTTCCAGTTCCATCTCCAAGAAGGTCAAACTTGGACCAAAAACCGTAGATTGTTATTATCTAGGGCCAGCCCAAAATAGTAGTGCCTACAGATTTTTGGTATTCAAGTCTGATATAAATGATATTCATGTAAATACAATTATGGAATCAAGAGATGCCTCGTTCTTTGAAGATGTGTTCCCACATAAAAGAAACGATGGAAATCCTGTCCCAAAAAGGACAAGAGATAACAGAGATGAGACATGTGAAGATGGAACTCATCAGGACAACGAGGAGGTTGAACCAAGAAGAAGCATAAGGGCAAGAACTTCCAAAACATTTGGTTCGGATTTTTTAACTTATATGTTAGAACACGAACCTCAAACGTACAAGGAAGCAATGTCATCTTCTGAATCTTCATGTTGGAAAGAAGCATTGATTCAATTCTAAGTAATAAAACTTGAAAAATAGTTGATATTCCACCTGGAATAAAACCAATTGGCTGCAAATGGATTTTCAAGAAAAAATTGAAATCAGACGGCTCTATAGATAAATATAAAGCCAAATTGGTAGCCAAAGGATATCGTCAAAAAGAAGGTGTAGACTTCTTTGATACTTATTCACCGGTTACACGAATAACCTCTATAAGAATGTTAATAGCAATTGCTTCCATTTATAATCTGGAAATTCATCAGATGGATGTCAAAACAGCATTCTTAAATGGAGATCTCGATGAGGAGATTTACAAGGAGCAACCTGAGGGTTTTATTTCCAAAGGAAATGAAAACAAAGTATGTCGATTAGTGAAATCACTATACGGACTAAAACAAGCTCCAAAACAATGGCATGAAAATTTTGATAATGTCATGATGAAAAATGGTTTTCGTATGAATGAATGTGATAAATGTGTTTATTACAAACAGGTTGGACAATCATATGTGATGATTTGTCTATATGTAGACGATATGCTAATCTTTGGTCCTAATACTAAAGTAATAGAGACTATAAAGAAGATGTTAATCAAAAATTTCAATATGAAAGACTTACGAGTTGCGGACGTTATTCTGGGAATCAAAATAATAAGAACACCTAATGGAATTGAACTATCTCAGTCACACTATGTACACAAAGTGATTGAAAAATTCCAAGAATATGGAATAAAAGGAGTGAGGACACCTTTTAATCCATCGGAAGTACTGCATAAAAACACTAATGAGAGTGTAATGCAACTGGAATACTCTCGTGTAATAGGATACTTAATGTATCTGATGAATTGCACCAGACCAGATATTGCTTACGCGATAAGTCGACTAAGCAGGTATACAAGTAATCCAGGGAAGGAACACTGGAAAGCACTAATGAGAGTGTTGGGATATTTAAAGAATACCACTAATTTTTCCTTACATTATGGAAAATATTCTACCGTCTTAGAAGGATATAGTGATGCAAACTGGATTGCAGATTCATAGGAATCAAAATCCACAAGTGGTTATGTCTTTACCCTTGCAGGAGCAGCAGTGTCATGGAAATCTACTAAACAAACATGCATAGCTCGATCCACCATGGAATCTGAGTTCATCGCATTAGATAAAGCAGGCGAAGAGGCAGAATGGCTTCGTCACTTCTTAGAAGATATTCCATTTTGGTCAAAACCTGTGACGTCTATATGTATTCACTACGATAATCAAGCAGCACTAAGTAGAGCGAAAAACTTTGCGTATAATGGCAAATCACGACACATACGTCGTCGCCATAACACAGTTAGGCAGTTACTCTCTAATGGAACTATTTCCATTGATTATGTGAGGACAAATGATAACCTAGCGGATACATTTACTAAAGGTTTATCAAGAGAGAAAATTGACTGCGCATCGAGGGGAATGAGTTTAAAAGCCTAAACCAACAAGAGTTACCTTATACGGAAACCTATCCTAGCGAATGGAGATCTCACGGACTCTAGGATCAATATGCAAACCAGTTATGAGTAACTCAAGAAGTAATGCATTTGCCTGGACTTGGTCCTACTCCATTCCTATGGTGCAAAATATAATGCATGCCTACAGAAGTTTTAAAGGTTAAAACTATGTTTTTTGATGATGACCATATCTTGGAAATAACAAGTGGGGTATATGTAGGATACTCTTAATGGTTGCGATCACCTATGTTAGTGTGAGCTGGGTCGGCTCTATGAGAATATTAAAAGGCTTTTATTCTCTAAAAACACTCGTAGAACCAAAAATTATTCAGGACCAAAATGAACACAACCAAGAGATTGGATGAGAAGGGAATCAATGCTTCGTAAAGCTTATTGTCCGGATATACAATAAAGGTCGACGGTTCAAGATGAAATAATTCACCGATTAGCCAAGTAGATCCAATAAGTTTTAACTAGGGAAAGTTCAAAGTGAAATATCTACTTATCCACGATAAAGCATTATTCCATATGTACTCTGTGATATTTCACTTTGTGTGGGGGATATGTATATTATCATTCATGTGGGGGATTGTTGGAAATTCCTAAAGAACAAGTGAATGAAAAATACATAAAGTCCCACATCGCCTAAAATACTAAGAAATCTAAGTATATTAATAGATTTCTCAAGTGGATGTTGGGGGCCTGGGGCTCCCAAATGTATGCTTCGTTGTGAGGAGGGAGATCATGCATCTCCACCGCACACGCGCGCGTGCCGCCGCCGTCCGTCCGACCGAACTGGGCCGGGCTCGGGTACGGGTACGGGTCTAAAATGACCATTCTTTTTACCAGGCCATTGTTTAACGGTTTTGGGCTTTGTCTGAAACTGGGCTGGGCCTGGAATTTGAAGAGAAGCGGGCGAGGTTTTTTGCCTGAGAAGATGCGACCGTTCATGAGCGGACGCGAACAGTAACGGGTGCGGCCCGTTAGAAGCAAACAGGTGCGAGCCGATTGAAGCGGACGCGGGCGCGAGCGAGTGCGACCCAACTGAAGAGGCGCGGGCGAAACAGTACGAGCAGGTACGAAACAGTACCGTTGGACGGGCGGGTGCGACCCGTTAACGAACAGCAGCGACCAAAAGGCAACGGGTGCTACCCGTCAAGCGGACGCGACTGTTTGAATGGATGCGGACGAAATTATAAATAGGAGAGAATACTGATCACATTCTCATCCTATTCCAATCTAATTTCTTTTGCTTCTTTGCTCTACTGCTCAATATTCCACATATATCACAGAGTTGACATACTCATTACAATCTCGTGCAGATTACGTCTGTTGTATCTTGGGAGAATTTTGAAATAAAATTCTTAAGGAAATTGTTACGACAAGCCTCAGACGGAATTTCCTTTATATACTGGTTAGATTCACTGTAATCTTTCCCGTTTATAAGTTGTACTATTTCTTACGATAGTATAACGTTGTTGTTGTAATTTATTTACAACGTAACTTATTGTTACACTTATCTAATACAGAATTCCAGCGTAGTGGAATTCTAATTAATAAACTTGTACGACGAGTTTATTGTAGCGTGCTATCTGTTTTAGTACACTAGCCAACTAACAATTAATACTTCATCTATCCCCTGAATCTTCAAAAACTCACATTACTTCTGGTGCTCTACTCAATGTTTATTGCAAAGATTTGATTATTGGAAGACAGACAAAGAAAAACTTGTGTTTGTTTGACCATGATTTCATTAATAGGTAATAGTACGAATCTATATAATGTGACAATTACTAAAGCAGATCAGGCATGTACAGGAAGTTTCCATCAGGTCAGGGTACTTCTGCATGGATGAATAATTTGGCAATTGCTGAAGCAAATCAGGCATGTTTGGGATGTTGCCATTGGGTCAGAGAACTTCAGGTGGTTCCAGTTTCAGGCATAATAACAGTTTACACTTTTTGTTCAACTATATGTTAAGACTTTAGTGTAGTTCAGTTGTCTTACATGAATTAAATGCTTTTGGTACATCAAAGTCTATATTAACAATCACAAAGGACTGAAATTTTCGTCAAATGCAAACTTATTTCAAATTGTTTTCAAATTTCTATTATTTTGGTTACGTGAATGAACTACATTTGGAAGTATTGGTTTAATCTATTTTACAGCATTTGGAAGAGAAAATAAGGTTCATTGATTGTTGACCATACTAGCTACCTCATCTTTGCTTACCTTACCCTACCCTACATCCGCCTCTAAGCTAGACTAAAGCATATTCCCATTGGATTCATTGCTCAGGTGCCCTATTTTCCAGTTTTGAAAAACAAAACTGGATTCTTATCACCAAGATTTGATTAAAGTTAACTAAATTTTGAATCACTTTCGCAAATGATGTAATATGTGTTTCCATGTATTCACCTAAACAACATATTAGGAGCATAACATATGTACTTTCACATTATTGTCATCTCCGACAACTTCTCATTAATTAATGTTCAGCATTTCTACCTCTTAAACAGAAAGGTTAAACCACATAAAAGTGTTTTAAGGGTATGTTTTCAATTCAAGAAAGGTAATTTGATCCATACTTGTGTTTAATACCCATCTAGGTCCAAACATGTAAGATTACATGCTTTGATATTAATCTAATATACTTGAGATGTACAGAACTCTAGAATGGTTCCAAGATTTGTTGATGTTGCAAAGTATATATATCATTGAATTTCTAGATAACTTACAAGAATATTCAAGTTGTAGCACAAACCACGAATTTTGCACTAAATGTTATTTTTGATTCAGGCAAAGATAGTACATGAATATACATTTTGTTTCCAGAACCACATATTAGGTATTTTGAAAATTTGTTGGCATGTTACTTGTCCCATGTAACATGTGTAACACTATATTTATAACAAAGAACAAATAAACACACTTAATATCTAAACTTTTCCATTTTCGTTTCCTAAGGATTCCATTTTCTAAAGTGTTCATTATCTGGACAGTTCTAGGTCAAATATAAATTACCCTACGTGACATAATGTTCTCTTTTTCTTTGCTAAAGCTATGAACAGTCTGCAGTCTATTCGAACCCAAATACTCGTTGAGATGAATTAACAACATCCATCTATATTTTTATACTCGTTCAAATTAAGATCTTGAAATCAACGCATAGAGTATTGAACGAAGGAGAAAAGATGATATGTCATGTTAGCACCCCATTCTCTTGTTTATGCGAGCATGTTTTGCGTTTTGGGTGTGTATTTTCTATTAGAATTCTCAAAAATAGTGAATGAGATATATCCCACATCGCCAAAAGTAAGTCCATTTACTTGTTTATATAGTATACTCTCAGTCCCTATATTGGCCCTTAGGGTCAGGTAATTTTGTGCGAGAGAGAGGACCTATATGGTCAAGGACAAACACACATGTGCGCGCCATCGCCCGTCCACCGACCGAACTGGACCGGGTGCGGGTGTGAGTCCAATAAAATTGGGTTGTGTCATATATTTTTTCTACCTAAAAAATGAAATAATTTTAAAACAGAAGTGTGTTAAAAAGATACGGATTTTCCAATGGTTGGGACCGTTGCAAACAAATGAAGAGACGCGGTTGTTGCAAACTGCGACAGTTATTGGCCATTGCAAATAAAGCGACAAGACTGTTGCAAACCGCGACAGTTCTTCGTCATTCCAAATGAAGAGATGCAACTATTGCGAATAGTAACACTTTTTGACGTTGCAAACGAACAAATGCGACTGTTGTGAACAGTAATACTTTTTGGCGTTGCAAATGAAGGATGCTACTTTTCTCAACGGGTGTAGCCATTGGGGATTCGGCTATAAATAAAGAGGAAACCTGATCACTTTCCTCACTCAATTTTAAAAACCGAGTTATCTCTTCTTTATCTTCATTCCTTAAAATCATAGTCAGTCCTATCACACGGAAGATCATACACATTACAATCTCGGGCAGCTTACGCTTGTTGTATCTTGGGAGACTTTGAATAAAGTCTTAAGGAAATTGTTCCTCGGACGAAATTTCTTTCTTCAACCGGCTAGATTTCTAGTTGATATATATATATATATATATATATATATATATCACTTTCTTTTCTACGTTGTACTATTTCTTTAAATAGTATAACGTTTGATTTATCACTATAGTTATTATTACTATAGTTGTTAGTTTGTTGTTGTAATTAATTACAATATACTTATTGTTAAAAAATAGTTAATATAGAATTCCAAAGTAGTGAAAATCTGATTTGTAAACTTGTGAGATGAGTTTATTATTGATTAGTCTCTGTTTTGGTATACTAGACGTATAACATCTTAAGACTTTACTGTTTTCACTAAAACAGAGATGACAACAGTTGAACTATCAACAAAGGCTACTACTCACAACAGGCCTGATCGATTCAAAGGAGATAGTAATGACTTCATAACATGGCAAAATCAAATGCTATTTTATCTCACCATGCTAGGGCTGCAGAAGTGCATCGAGGAGGATGAACCAAAGCCTAAAGACGGACAAACTAGAGAAAAAGATGCAGCTATTTTCTCGGGATTGACTCATGAAATCATTCAGACTTCATGTGCCGAAAGTACATTCTAAATTGTCTAGATAAAGTACTATATAAAGTATATCACCCACACCAAATAGCAAAATCCTTATGGACTGCACTTGCACATAAATACAAAACGTAGAATGTCAGTTTGAAGAAGTTCGTCGTAGATAAGTTTATAGAATACAAAATGGTTGACTCCCAATCTGTAACTAGTCAAGTGCAAGAACTCCAACTCATAATTCATGAACTTGAAGTAGAAGGACATAAAGTTGGAGAATCCTTCCTTGTTGAAGCGATAATAGGGAAATTACCACTATCCTGGGAAGACTATTGCAATTATCTGAAACATAAGAAAAAAAGAGATTTCCTTAGAAGATCTTATTGTCAGACTAAAAATGAAGCTGATAATCATGGAGTGCCAAAACAAAGCGAAGAGGCATTTGTGGCAGAAGAGTCAAAGAACAAAGGGCATTTCAAGAAAAACTAGAAGAAGAAATTCCCGCATAAGAGAAAAGTGCCTGAAAACAAACGCAAAGGCAACAAACGAACTAAGAAGTTTAATGGCCAGTGTTGGATTTGTGGAAAAGTAGGACAAGCCACTAGAGATTGCAGACACAAGAAAGAACGCAACTCAGAGGCAAATATGGTGATAACATGGAAGTAGACGAGTCTAATTTTTCAGCAGTTATATCTGAATGCAATTTGGTTCAGAAACCAAACCAATGGTGGGTGGACGTAGGCGCTACTCGTCATGTTTGCTCTAAAAAATTCATGTTTTCTACATACCAGAAATTCGATCAGGAAGAAAAACTCTATATGGGTAATTCTGCAGTTTCCATGATCGAAGGAAGTGGCACAGTAATCCTCAAGTTTACTTCTGGAAAAATTGTCAAGTTGAATGACGTGCTCCACATTCTAGACATACGCAAGAATCTCATCTCTAGTCTAGTGCTATCATAGAAAGAATTCAAAATGGTCTTCGAGTCAGATAAGATGGTTCTGTCCAAAGATGGAATGTGTATAGGAAGGGGATATTTATGTGATGGCCTATTTAAGGAAAATGTAGCCATTGTCGGCAAGAAAACTATGTATTCTGATTATGCTATTAATAAAATTGAAGTTTCTTATTTGCTTGAGCACGAAATTTTACTATGACATGATAGATTAAGACACATAAATTTCCAAAAAATGAAAAAACTATCAAACTTGGGATTAATTATGAAATTCCAAGTAGATAAAACTACAAATGTGAGACATGCGTAGAAGCAAAAATGGTCAAAAAACCACTTCATACAGTTGATAGAAGCACCGAACCACTAGGTTTGGCTCATACCGATTTATGTGATTTCAAATCATTACCTACAAGAGGTGGAAAAAGGTACTTTATTACCTTTATTGACGATTATACATGATATTGCTATGCATATCTTTTAAATAGCAAGGATGAAGCAAATACATCGTTTATGAAGTACAAAGATGAGGTAAAAAATCAGTTAAATAAAAATATCAAGATATTGAGATCTGATCAAGGTGGAGAATATGAATCAACATTTGAACAATTCTATGCCGAAAATGTTATAATTCATTAAACAACAGCACCATATACACCACAACAAAATGGTATAGCTGAGAGAAAGAATAGAACATTAAAAGATACGATTAATGCGATGTCCTTACTACTGGCCTACCAACGAACTTATGGGGGGAAGCCTTAAATATGTCTAATCACATATCAAATAAGGTTCCTCATAATAAAACAGGAATAATTCCATATGAGTTATGGAAAGAACACAAACCAAGTTTTAAATACCTCAAAGTGTGGAAGTGCTTGGCAAAAGTTGCACTTCCGCCTTCCAAGAAAGTCAAATTTGGACCAAAAACAATAGATTGTTACTATTTAAGGCCAGCCCAAAATAGTAGTGCCTACAGATTTTTGATATTCAAGTGTGATATAACTGATATTCACGTAAATACAATCATGGAATCAAGAGATGCCTCATTCTCTGAAGATGTGTTTCTGCACAAAAGAAATAAAGGAAATAATGTCCCTAAAAGGACAAGAGAAAAATTGAGTAAATCACATGAAGATGGAACTCATCGTGAAACTGAGAAAGTTGAACCAAGAAGAAGCGTAAGGGCAAGAACTTCCAAGACATTTGGTTCGGAATTTTTGACATATATGTTAGAACATGAACCTCAAATGTACAAGGAGGCAATATCATCTTCTGAATCCTCATGTTGGAAAGAAGCAATCCAAAGTGAAATTAATTCAATTCTGAGTAATAAAACTTAGAAAGTAGTTGATATTCCACCTGAAATAAAACCAATTGGTTGCAAATGGATCTTCAAAAAGAAGATGAAAACAGATGGCTCCATCCACAAATACAAAGCAAGATTGGTAGCTAAAGGATATCGTCAAAAAGAAGGTGTAGACTTCTTTGATACCCATTCACCAGTAACACGAATAACCTCTACAAGAATGTTAATAGCAATTGCATCCATCTATAATCTACAGATACATCAAATGGATGTAAAGACGTCATTCTTAAATGGAAATATCGATGAGGAGATTTACATGGAGCAACCTAAGGGTTTTATATCCAAAGGGAATGAAAACAAAGTATGTAGATTAGTCAAATCATTATATGGACTAAAACAAGCTCTAAAACAATGGCATGCAAAATTTGATAGTGTCATGATGAAAAATGGTTTTCGTATAAATGAATGTGATAAATGTGTTTATTACAAACAAATTGGACAATCATAAGTTTGTCTATACGTAGACGATATGCTGATCTTCGATCCAAATTCTAAGGTAATAGAGACCACTAAGCAGATATTAACCAACAATTTCAATATGAAAGACTTAGGAGTTGCAGATGTTATTTTGGGAATCAAAATAATAAGAACACCTAATGGAATTGAATTATCTCAGTCATATTATGTAGAAAAAATGATTAAAAAATTTCAAAATTTTGGAATTAAAGGAGTACAAACGCCGTATAATCCATCGGAAGTACTGCATAAAAACACTAATGAGAGTGTAATGCAACTGGAATACTCTCGTGTAATAGGATGTCTCATGTATCTCATGAATTGCACAAGACCAGATATAACTTATGCAGTAAGTCGATTAAGTAGGTATACAAGCAACCCAGGGAAGGAACACTGGAAAGCACTAATGAGAGTGCTCGGATATTTAAAAAATACCATAAACTATTTCTTACATTATGAAAAATATCCTACCATCTTAGAAGGATATAGTGATGCAAACTGGATTGCTGATTCAGAGGTATCAAAATCAATGAGTGGTTATGTATTTACCTTAGCAAGGGCAGTAGTGTCTTGAAAATCTACTAAACAAACATGCATAGCTCGACCCAATATGGAATCGAAGTTCATCGCTTTAGATAAAGCAAGCGAAGAAGCAGAATGACTTCGTCACTTTTTAGAAGATATTCCATTTTGGCCTAAATCTGTACCGTCCATATGCATACACTGTGATAACCAAGCAGCATTAAGCAGAGCGTAAAACTTTGTGTATAATGGAAAGTTAGGATACATTCATCAACGCCATAACACGGTTAGGTAGTTACTCTCAAATGGAACTATTTCCATAGATTATGTGCGAATAATGATAACCTAGCGGATCCATTTACTAAAGGTTTATCAAAAGAGAAAATTAACTGCGCATCGAGGGGAATGGGTTGAAAAGCCTAAACCAACAAGAGTTATCTTATAGGAAAACCTATCCTAGCGACTGGAGATCCCACGGACTAGGATCAATAGGTAAACCATTCTGAATAAATCAAGACGTAATGCATTTGTTTGGACTTAGTCCTGCTCCATTCTTATAGTTCACAATATAAATGCATGCCTACAGAAGTATTAAAAAGATAAAACTATGTTTTTTAATGATGACATATCTTGAAAATAACAAGTGGGGTATATGTAGGATACTCTTAATGGTTGTGATCACCTATGTTAGTGTGAGCTGGGTCGGCTCTATGAGAACATTAAAGGCTTTTATTCTCTATAAACACTCACAGAACCAAAAAATTGTTCAGGACCAAAATGAACACAACCAAGAGATTGGATGCGAAGGGAAATAATGCTTTGTAAAGTTTATTGTTTGGTTATACAATAACGGCTGACGGTTCAAGATGAAATAATTCACCGATTGGCCAAGTATATCCGATAAGTTTTAACTAGGAAAAGTTCAAAGTGAAATATCTATTTATCCTCGATATAGCATTATTTTCATATGAACTGTATGATATTACACTTTGTGTGGGGGAGACATATATCGTCAAACATGTGGGGGATTATTAAAATTCTCAAAAATAGTGAATGAGATATATCCCACATCGTCAAAAATAAGTCCATTTTCTTGTTTATATGGTGTACTCTCAATCCCTATATTAGCTCTTAGGGTCAGGTAATTTTGTGCGAGGGAGAGGACCTATATGACCAAGGACTAACACGTGCGCGCGCCGCCGCCCGCCCATCCGACCTACCGAACCGGGCTGGATCGGGTGTGGGTCTAATAAAATTGGGTCGTGTCATATATTTTTGCTGCCTAAAAAATGGGATGAATTTAAAACAAAAGTGTGTTTAGAAAGATACAGATTTTCCAATGGTTGTACCGTTACAAACAAATGAAGAGATGCAACTGTTGCAAACCGCGATAGTTCTTGGCCGTTGCAAATGAAGAGACGCGACTGTTGCAAACCGCGACAGTTCTTGGCCGTTGCAAATGAAGAGACGCGACTGTTGCGAACATTAACAATTTTTGGCGTTGCAAACAAGCAGACGCGACTGCTGCGAATAGTGACACTTTTAGGCATTGAAAATGAAGGGATGCTACTTTTCTCAACGGGTGTAGCCATTGGGAATTGGGCTATAAATAAAGAGGAAACCTGATCACTTTCCTCACTCAATTTTAAAAACCGAGTTATCTCTTCTTTATCTTCATTCTTAAAATCATAGTCAGTCCTATCACAAGGAAGATCATACACATCACAGTCTCGAGCACCTTACGTCTGTTGTATCTTGGGAGACTTTGAATAAAGTCTTAAGGAAATTATTACGACAAGCCTCAGACGAAATTTCCTACTTCAACCGGTTAGATTTCTAGTTGATTTATATATATATATATATATATATATATATATATATCACTTTCATTTCTACATTGTACTATTTCTTTAAATAGTATAACGTTTGATTCATCACTATAGTTACTATAGTTGTTAGTTTGTTGTTGTAATTAATTACAACATACTTATTGTTAAAAAATAGATAATACAAAATTCCAAAGTAGTGGATCTAATTTGTAAACTTGTGAGATGAGTTTATTATTGATTAGTCTCTGTTTTGGTATACTAGACGTATAACATTTTCTTCCATCAGCGTGCGTTCAATATTAAAGCAGAAGGTGGAATCAAATAGGTACATGTCTATATAAATCTAATATCTCGTACACCTTCCTGTATGTAGTTAGCGGATGATGAAGGTGGATTTTAGGTGAGAGGAAGAAAGCTGATGGAACATATATATACATTACACCGAGCATAGATCTAGGTTTAACCCATCACCTAAACTGATATATATATATATATACATATATATATATATATATATTATAGATTATTATTCCCAAGCTAGTGGAACATTATACCGAAGAATGAAAGTGACAGATTTCATTAAAAGAAATTCAACTAATTGAATACAAACATTATACTAAAGGGATTGAGTGGGAATATAATCTTATATTTTATACTATAAACAAGAATTCAATCCTAGCAATGCAGAATAATAGATGCCTAGAACGTAGTGTGAGGTAAATATAAATAATAGTTGTTGATATTACACTAATATTTATATACACACACACACACACACACACGTATACTTTAATAAACTAAGTAAATTCAGATTAAACTATAAAGGTGATTATGTGCTTATGGGAAGTTCATGCGCATATGTTCCATGTTAGAGAAAGTATGAATGTATTCTTAGTAGTGAAGATAACCAACCTGTTGCTATTTATTAAAACTAAAAATCCACTCATATATATTAAGCTAAAAATAGATTTTTATTTAAAATATATCAAACAAACCAACTAAGTTTATATATACATACACACACATAATATTAAAAATTTATAACTATATTGTGCTCTTACATGAAAGGATGGAGCATTTTATTGCCATCGTGGCTTCATGCATGTTGCTTAAAGCAACATGACTGGAACAATTATGTGCAAGAGAATGGTGGAATTTTGAACATATATACACTATACAAAGATAAAGTAAAGATTTAAACTACAATATCGATACTCTTTGAAAAACTTGATAACACTTTAACTCTGCTTGTTATCCACATAAATACAACTCGCATAATAGTAAACCTTAAGTAAAAATATCATACACCATGTTTCTAGGTCTGAACACTTATTTATGTACAATTTCTGTATCATAGTGATAACTACAATTAAGCTAACTTCATTATGTCACTATCATTCAATCTTTAGCATTCATAATTTAATTCTAATAACAAAAACAAGAATAATAATGAAATAAATGACAATTTGTGATTTAGTTCAAAACTTAAAAAAAAGAAATGCCAATGTCACCTGAATTTGATCTAGCTTGGGGTGCAGGACGATCCAAGAAATGAAGGTCACCGCAGCGATGATGATGAAGATGCCAATGGCGAAGATGAGGAGGCGGCGGAAGAGACAGTTGAGGTTAGGCTTTTGGATTTGGCAAGGGTGTTGTTGGTGACTGGTAGGGTTGTAACGAGGGTTTGGGTTATAATTAGGATTATAGTTGTAACTAGGGTTAGGGTTATAGCTGTGTGCGGCAGGGCAGAGGCAAGCGACGGTGGCAGCGGGGTAGTCGGTAATGGTGGTGGAGACGTTGGCGTGTGTTTGGGATCGCGAGGATTGCTCGTAGAATTCATCATTTTTTCGATTGAAGGAAATTATCAGGTTTAGGATGAAGGAATTTTTTGGGATAAAGGTAAAAATGGAAAAAGTGAATATGCGTTAAAATGGAGTTTAATCGGCCGCATTTGGCTACGGTTATAGATAAAACAGACGCAAATAACTCTATTTTCATATGTGTTTGCTACGATTGTAGATGACAACCGTCGCAGATTGTATTTTTAAATTTTCTAATATTTTTCATAGACTAATTGCTATGGTGGTTAATAATAACCGATGCAAACGATACTATTTCCTATGTTTTTACCTAAACCGACGCAAATAAGACGACGCAACTGGCAGATTATGTACTAGTGCATCTACATCTTAAAACTTTACAGTTTTTACTGAAACAGAAATGGAAACAATTGAGTTATCAGCAAAAACTACTACTCACAACAGACCTGATCAGTTCAAAGGAAATAGTGATGATTTCCACACTTCACAAAATCAGATGATGTTCTATCTAACTATCCTAGGTTTGCAAAGGTATCTCAAAGTGGAACCTGTGCCAAAATCAGGCAAAACCAAAGAAACAAATAAAGATATGTTTCTTGTGGTTGATGCATGGAAACATTCATATTTTCTATGCTAGAATTACATTCTAAACTATTTGGACAAGATGTTGCACAAAGTGTATGAGCCTCATCAGACAGCAAAGGCACATTGGAATGCACTTGCCGCAAATACATGTATAGAATATCAGTCTGAAGAAATTCATCGTAGCCAAATTCATGAACTATAAGATGATAGATTTCAAATCTGTGACAACTCAGCTACATGAACTACAAATTATCATTCATGAACTTGAATTAGAAGGCCATAAAGTTGGAAAATCTTTCTTGGTTGAAGCAGGAATAGGAAAGCTGCCTCGATCATGGAGAGACTACCGCAACTATTTGACGCATAAAAAGAATGAGATTTTTTACAAAACCTCATTGTTAAACTGAAGATAGAGGTAGATAACCACGGGATTACACAACAAAAAAGTGAGAAAGAATTTTTTACAAAAGGGTCAAAGAAGAAAGGACACTTCAAAAAAATAAAACGAAGAATTTCTCCCAAAAGAGGAAAGCGCCAAAAAAGAAATCCGACGAAAATAACCGGTCCAAGAAGTTTAATGGTAGCTATTGGATTTGTCGCAAGATATGACAAACAGCTAAAGATTGCAGACACAAGAAGAAGAACAATTCAGAGGCAAATATGGTGGACAACACAGAAGTAGATGAGTCTAACTTTTTTGGAGTTGTGCCAGAATGCAATTTGGTTTAGAATCCTATACGGTGATGGCTTGGCATAAGTGTTACTTAGCATGTATGTTCTGATAATATCATGTTTTCCACTTAAAATAAACTAGAAAAGGGAGAAAAACTCTACATGAGTAATTCTGCAGTTCCATGATTGGGGGCAGTGACATAGTCATCCTCAAGTTTACATCTAGAAAAAAATGTTACATTGAGTGACGTGCTTCATGTTCCAAACATCTGCAAGAACCTAATATCTAGATCTATACTATCAAAGATGGGATTCTAAATGGTATTTGAGTTAAACAAAATGGTTCTGTCCAAGGCTTGAATTTACATGGGAATGAGATATTTATGTGATGGCCTATTTAAGGTAAATATAGTCGTAATCGGAAAGAATACTATGTATTTTGATTATGCAACGAATAAAAATGAAGTTTCTTATTTGGTTGTGCATGAAATTTTATTATGGTATGATAGATTAGGATACATAAATTTTTGAAAAATGAAAAAACAAGCAAATCTATGATTAATTCTATAATTTCAAGTAGATATAAATACAAATGTGAGACATGTGTAGAAACAAAAATGATCAAAAAACCATTTCATAGTATTGATAGGAACTAAACCATTGGGGTTGGTTTATACTGACTTATGTGGTCTCAAGTCATTACATACAAGAGATGGGAAAAAGTACTTTATCACATTCATTGATGGTTATACACGATATTGCTATGTATATCTTTTAAATAGTAAAGGTAAAGCAATAACATCGATTATAAAGTACAAAGATGATATGGAAAATCAACTTAACAAAAAATCAAGATATTGAGATCAGATCGAGGTGGAGAATATGAATCATCATTTGAACAATTCTATGTAGAAAATAGAATAATTCATCAAAGAATAGCCCCATGTTCACCACAACAAAATGGTATTATCAAAAGAACACTAAAAAAACATAGTTAATGCTATGCTTTTAACTTTAGGCCTACCAAAAAACTTGTGGGTGGGAAGCTCTAAATATGTCTAATCACATACTAAACAGGGTTCCACACAACAAAACTAGAACAGCTCCATATGAGTTATGGAAATGACACCTGCCAAGTTTTAAATAGCACAAAGTGTGGGGGTACTTGGCAAAAGTTACAGTTCCGCCTCCCAGGAAAGTCGAACTTTGACCAAAAACTATAGATTTTTACTATCTAGGACCCTCCGAAAATAGTGTTACTTATAGGTTTTTATTCTTCAAGTCTAATACAAATGACATCAGTATAAATACATTCATCAAGTCAAAAGATGCCTCATTCTTTGAAGATGTGTTTCCACACAAAAAGAATGATCGAACAGAAGAAAGGGATGAACCACATGAAGATGAAACTCATCGTGAAAAGGATGAAATTGAACCAAGAAGAAGCATAAGAGCAAGAACTTCCAAATCTTTTGGCTCAGAAGTCTTAACCTACATGTTAGAATATGAACCTCAAATTTGCAAAAAGATGACATCATCTTCAGAATCTTCATGTTGGAAAGAATAATCAAAAGTGAGGTCGGTTCAATTCTACGCGATAAACTTGGGAATTAGTTAACATTCCACCTATAACAATACCAATTGGTTGTAAATGTATCTTCAAGAAGAAGATGAAACTATATGGTTCTATTGACAAATATAAAGCCAAATTAGTAGCCAAAGGATATCGTCAAAAAGAAGGTGTAGGTTTCTTTGATACTTATTCACCGGTTACATGAATAACCTCTATAAGAATGTTAATAGCAGTTGCATCCATCTATGATATAGAAATTCATCAAATGGATGTAAAGACAGCATTCTTAAATAGAGATCTAAATGAGGAGATTTACATGAAGCATGAAGTTTTTATTTCCAAGGGAATGAGAACATAGTGTATAGATTAGTCAAATCATTATATGGACTCAAACAAGCTCTGAAAAAATGGTACGAAAAATCTGATAGTGACACAATAAAAATGGTTTTCATATAAATGAATGCGATAAATGTGTTTACTACAAACAAGTTGGACAATCATATATGATGATTTGTCTATATGCGGACGATATCCTAATCTTTGGTTTCAATATAGAGACCATAGAGAAAATGTTAATCAACAATTTCGATATGAAATACTTGGGAGTTACAGATGTTATTTTGGAAATCAAAATTAAAACACCTAATGAAATTGAATTATCTCAGTCACACTATATAAAAAAAGTGACTGAAAAATTCCAAAATTATGCAATCAAAAGGGTAAGAACGCTTTTTAATCCATCGGAAGTACTGCAAAAAGCACTAATAAGTGTGACGCAACTGGAATACTCTCGTATAATATGATGTTTAATGTATCTCATGAATTGCACAAGACCAGATAGTGTTTATGAAGTAAGTCGACTAAGCAGGTATACAAGTAAACCAAAAAAGGAACACTAGAAAGCACTAATGAGAGTGTTGGGATATTTAAAGAGTACCATACACTTTTCGTTATATTACAGAAAATATCCTACCATCTTATAATGATATAGTGATGCAAACCAGATTTCAGAGAGCAATCTAAATCTGTTAGCGCCAAAATTGGTCACCAGCACCCAAATCCTTATGAAAGCACCAAGCACCAGTCACAGATAACAGATAGATTGTATGAAGAGAATATAAATATGAAGAATAACATAAATTTAAATAAAAGCAGTAAAGACACAGAATTTATAGTGGTTCAGCTAACTTCGTCCTACGTCCACTCTAGAAATTTCCTTTTTATTAATCTAAGAATCGATTACAGTTACAAAATGGTAGACTAGCCTTAGCCTTAGAAAGTAGAAAGTCAGAGAGCCGAAGAGAAGAAGATACCTTTGTTGAACCCCGACACACTGTATTTATAGAAATATCCTAAGTTGTTGGTCTTTCTAAATTGTATACGCCCATCAAGGCCTTCCACCGAGCCATATACCTCTACCATGTCGAGCCACACCAGTCTCACTGCACTACCGTGCCACCTACCTCCACCATACCGAGCCACACCGGCCTCATCACTATGTCAAGCTGTCCCACCAATGTCGAGCGAGGTGCGATGCCGAACGAGGTATGATGCCGGGCGAGGTATGATGCCGAATGACGTACGATGTCGAGCGAGGTGTGATGCCAAGTGAGGTATGATGTCGAGCGGGGTGTGATGCTGAGTGACCCGTTATTCCGAGCAGCCTCTCCAATGCCGAGCGGCCTATGGTGTCGAGCGGCCTCTCCAATGCCAAGTGATCCATGATGCCAAGCGGCCTCTCCAATGCCCAGCGGCCCATAATGTCGAGTGTCTCTCCAATGCCGAGCGACCCATGATGTTGAGCGACCTCTCCAATGCCGAGCGACCCATGATGCCGAGCGGCCTCTACAATGCCGAGCATCCCTTTTAATGCTAAGCCGCCTCTCCTAATGTCGAACGGCCTCTCCAATGCCGAGCGGCCCTTCCAAAGCCGAGTCATGCATATCGAACCATTCCTGACCGCTCGTCAATCCATCCAACTGGTTTCAACCAATTGTATTCCAGTTTCAAAAAGTGAACAGTCGATTTGGTTAAATCTTCCTGTCCATGGCCTTGTAAAAAGGTGGGTTAACACTTGCTCCCCAAAACATGCCTTGCTATTGGAAGGTGTGTTTTGAATAGCCGCAAGTCCGATATCTGAAGTCCATGTGTTAACCACATCCATACCTTCCGGTTCATAATCCAACCCAATACAGAGCCATCTTATTTGCCAACCAAGCTTTGATCCATCAATTCCCTAAAGCCAAATCTATAACCTTTCTGAGTCGATATGCGAATTCTAGACCACTCCGGGCCTTTTTGCCAATCCAGGACCTCACTGGGTCCGTCTACCCTAAGTCGAAATTCGAATCCGTTACCTCTCCAGGTTTAGTCTTTGAATCTGTGGACCTCGCCAGGTTGTGTTATCCTATTCCAGCCTTGACTCTCCTGTCAATGGCTTATATGTTCTCTGGCCTCGACTCTCCGGTCAAGGACATAGATATTTACCGACCTCGGCACTCCAGCCAAGGACTTTGATATTCACCGGCCTCGGCACTCCGACCAGGGGCTTTGATATTCACCGGCCTCGGCACTCCGGCCAAGGCCTTTGATATTCACCGGCCTTGGCACTTCGGCCAAGGACTTTGATATTCACCGGCCTCGGCACTCCGGGCAAGGACTTTGATATTCTGTCCGAGTCTATTCTATCACTCTCCGACGAAGGGACTTGTAACTCGCGATCATTGCCCCGTCTCTCGACCGGGACAGTAATCATAAAACCTGAACTATTTATTACATTGATTCAAATCCAATCAAAAAACCAAAAATCCATATCAAAAATCAAACATCCAAACCAAAATGGCAAATCAAAAAACCAACCAAACCGGGAGTTCAACCCAAACTCCAAAACCATACTAAAGAAAAGTAAATGTCCAAAGTACCAAAGAGGAAACCAAAATTTACAAAAACAAAGAAAGAAAACAGGATTTCATAGACCCGAGCAGTACGGTTTTTCTTCATCTCAGAGCATGCCTAGGAACCGTCCTTGATCCCATACGTGCGTAAGTGACGTAGCCGTATTACTTTGGATACTATTACTTATTTAGAATCATATAACCATTCAGCTTATAACATGCCGACGGTGACCAGATCCAGTGCCACCATCATTCGAGGTAGGCAATCGCCGCTCCTGCTCCCCCGCCTCGGCTCGATTCCTTATGTACTGTTGTAGTTGACCATTCCTTACATGCTCCTCGGTGATATCTTTCAAGTGCCTGCAGTCGTTTGTGTTGTGCCCATCCAGCTCATGGAATAGTCAATGCTTTCCCGATGCTCGCTCGTATTCAGAAGGCTCTCTCATTGCCGGCCTTCGATATTGGAGGCACCCTCGAGTATCCAAGTAAATCCTTTCTAGAGTCTCAGTTAAATCTGTGTAAGAAGAAAACTTTAACTCCCTTCGAGGCCTCTTCGAAGTGCCACTATTGCATTTGTTTTCCTTTTCCCTTTATCTCTTTACTTCGATCCTCCCTGGGTGGACCTCTACCCTTCACTGCATAAGCTTTAGCCTCTCTCCCTACTCTCTCAGCCTGCGCATCCTACTGTCTCAGGAACCTTTCTGCCTCATGGTAGAACTCCCTGAGATCCCTCGGTGGGTCCCGTTCCAATGATATCTTAAAATTTGAATTATCCACGATTTCTGAGACTACTGCCATCAAAACCATTGACGGATCGGGTCGATCCACTGAGGCTACCACTGCATTGAATCTGGTTAAGAAGTTTCTGAGTGACTCTCCCTTCCATTGTTTCATCGATGTCAAGGTCATTACGTTCGTGGGTCTGAATATATGGACCCAAAACTGTCTCATAAACCTTTCAATCAGCTCCATCCATGTGCTAATAGAACCACTATCCAGCTATCTGAACCACATAGCTGCGATATCCGTCAAATACAATGGGAAGCATCGAGCCATGACCTCATCTGATGCCCCCAGTACCTCCATATGCCTCATGTACCATGTTGGGTGAATGGTGGGATCCGTTCTCCCATCATACATATCCAACGTTGGTAGCTTAAAGTCTGGTAGATACCTAGCTTGCCTGATAGTAGGAGTAAAGGGACTCTTATTCACATCCTCCAAGTTTTTGTTTACCAATCCACCTATCACAGCCCATCGTACCATTTCTGTTAATCTGTCATCATCCCCAAGCTCTAATCCTTGTCTGTTGCCTCCGGTCTGCCCCTTGAGTTTATGAGGGAATTCTGGCACATACTCCTCATCTCGTACTCCTGCACTCCTGTTAGTGTCGGGTTGTACAGTGTTATCTGGCATCCTTCCATGGATTGGTCTAGCATTTCCTGGTGGTGTGCCTTCAAGTCTAGATCCATCCAGGTTGATAGTCGTCTACTAATTGGGGGCTGCCCCCTATTGAGCCATTCCCTTCGCTTGCTGGTTGAATGCTTCAGATCCAGCTCCACGGATCTGAGCTCCTGCATTTCCTGCTTATGCAAATTGTCTGAGAAGAGCCTGTATCATCTCCTCTTGTTTTTCAACATTGCTTTCATCTCGTCTTTGGTGATGTAGATGGAGCTTGACCTACTCCAGCTCTAGAGGAAGCCTCTTGACTTCCCTCTTGATTGCTCCTTTCTGTCACTTGCTTCCTTATTAATGGCCTAGTCATTGCTTTCTAGAATCCAAGCTTCTAGCTCCAAAATCCCCGAGTGCTTGCGTTCTCAGTGAAAGCACCAAAATGTTAGCGCCAAAATTGGTCATCAACATCCAAATCCTTATGAAAGCACCAAGCACCAGTCACAGAAAACAGACAGATTGTATGAAGAGAATATAAATATGAAGAATAACAGAAATAAAAATGAAAGCGGTAAAGATACAGAATTTATAGTGGTTCGGCTAACTCCGGCCCACGTCCACTCCACAAATTTCCTTTTTATTAGAATCAATTACGGTTACAAAATGGTAGACTAGCCTTAGCCTTAGAAAGTAGAAAGTCGGAGAGCTGAAGAGAAGACGATCCCTTTGTTGAACCCCGGCACGTTGTATTTATAGACAAATCCTAAGTTGTTGGGCTTTCTTAATGGTATACGCCCATCAAGGCCTACCACTGAGCCATATACCTCTACCATGCCGAGCCACACCAATCTCATCGCACTACCGAGCCACCTACCTCCACCATGCCAAGCCACACCGGCCTCACCACTATGCCGAGCCGTCCCACCAATGCCGAGCGAGGTGCGATGTCGAACGAGGTATGATGCCGAGTGAGGTATGATGCCGAATGAGGTACGACGCCGAACGGGGTGTGATGCCGAGCGAGGTTTGATGCCGAGCGGGGTGTGATGCTGAGCGACCCATGATGCCGAGCGGCCTCTCCAATGCCGAGCGGCCCATGATGCCGTGCGGCCTCTCTAATGCCGAGCGGCCCATGATGCCGAGCGATCTCTCCAATGCCGAGCAGCCCATGATGCCGAGCGGCCTCTCCAATGCCGAGGGGCCCTTCTAATGCCGAGCCGCCTCTCCTAATGTCGAATAACCTCTCCAATGCCAAGCAGCTCTTCCAATGCCGAGTCATGCGTATCGAACCATTCCTGATCGATCGTCAATCCATCTAGCTGCTTTCAACCAATCGTATTCCAGTTTCGACAAATGAACAGTCGATTTAGTTAAATCTGTCTGTCCATGGACTTGTAAAAAGGCGAGTTAACAAAATCAACAAGTGGTCGTGTCTTTATCCTAGTAGGAGCGGCAGTGCCATGGAAATCTACTAAACAAACATGCATAGCTCGATTCGCTATGGAATCTAAGTTCATCACATTAGATAAAGCAGTCAAAGAAGCACAATGGCTTCGTCAATTTTTAGAAGATATTCTATGTTGGCCCAAACCTGTAACAGCATTATGTATTCACTGCGATAATTAAGCAGCTTGGAAAATCATGACACATTCGTCGATGCAATAACATGGTTAGGCGGTTACTCTCAAATGGAACTATTTCCATTGATTATGTAAGAACTAATGATAACCTAGCGGATCCATTTACTAAAGATTTATCAAGAGAGAAAATTGACTGCGCATCGAGGCGAATGAGTTTAAAAGCCTAAACCAAAAGGAATTACCTTATATGGAAACCTATCTTCGTGATTGGAGATCCTACGGACTAGGATCAACAGGCAAACCAGTTCTTAGTTACTCAAGAAGCAATGCATTTTTTTAGACTTAGTCCTACTCTATTCCTATGGTGCATAATAGAGTGCATGCCTACAGAAGTATTAAAAAGGTTAGGCTATGCTTTTAATAATGTCCATATCCTAAAAGCTTCATGTGGAGTACACATAGAATGCTCTTTATGGATGCGATCACTTATGTAAATATAAGCTGGATTGGCTTTATGAGAATATAAAGAATTAAATTCTCTGAATACATTCGTAGAATAAAATTTGTTCAAGACCAAAATGAACACGACCAAGAGATTGAACGTGAAGAAAAACAATGCTTTGTAAGGCATATTGTTTGGTTATACACTAACGGCTGACAGCTAAAAATGAAATAATTCACTAATTTTCCAAATATATCTGATAAGTTTCAACTTGAGAAAGTTCAAAATGAAAGATCTACTTAGTATTTTTCCATATGTACTTTGTGATATTCCTCTTTGTATGGAGGAGATATATATCGTCATTCATGTGGGGGACTGTTAGAGATCCTTATATCAGTGAATGAAGATATAGTCCCACTTCGTCAAAAACAAAGAAGTTTTCATGTTTATATACTCCTTCCCATCAGTCTATATTGGCCTTTAAGGTCAGATAATTTTGTATGAGAGGAAGGACCTATATTGCCATGGTTTAAACAGACAAGCACGTGCACTGCCTGCCCGTTCGATCTACCGGTCGAGTTCAGGTCTAATTTGTAACTATTTTTTGCTAGAAAAAACAAAGCCTATTTTGAAAAGTAGTCTTTCAAATAGATGCAACCAATGACGAACATACATGACTATTTCAAATATCACAACTGTTGGTGATGGATGGATGCGACTATTGGTTCAAAATTGACGTGATTGTTAGACGTTGCAAATTACTGACGAACGGAAATGACTGTTGGGCATTGCAAACGACTAACGAACAGAAACAACTATTGGGGATTTCAGATGACTCTTTGATTCAAAAAAAACAGACATAACCTTCTAAGTGGGCGCAACCGTTGAAGGCTATAAAGGAGAGGAATACTAATCACATTCCTGATCACTTTTTCTTCGTCTTCTTCGTCTTCATTCTGTTCTCAAATCAAAATATTATAAAATCACAGAGTAGATGTGCTCATTACAATCTCGTGTAGATTATTCTGTTATATCTTGGAAAACTTTGCAAATAAATTTTTAAGGAGACTGCTAAGGTAAGCCTCAGAATTCCTTACTATTTTATATTAGTATCTTATTATTGTGCATCCGTGTGTATGTTTTCATTCGGTTCTTACAATATGATTTTTACTATTTTGGCAATATGACCATCTATAGTGATGAACAGGCATGTCGATCCTACAGGAATGGTTGTAGTGTTGTTAAAATCAAAGATCGTTTCGTGGCTAGGTTTTAGGATTTCAAATGGAAATTTCATATGATCGTAGGAAGATTTGAAGATGACATTTACTGAACAACCCGAATCAACGAAGACTTTCTTCATGGCACAGTTTGATATCCACACCATAATGATAAGTGGGTCTTGATATGGGAATATAACTCCTGCTGCATCAGCTGCTCTAAATGTTATTTCTAGTGCAAGCTTCTATTTGGTATGGAATATTTCCCTTTGGGCTTTGGCTTCATACATGTATCTCTCATCTGCCTCTTTACTTGCACCAACGAGATGTGGTCCTCCATGGATTGAAGCTATCAGGTTCGAAGGGTTTCCAACTTGGTGTTCATTTGGATTTGGAGTCAGATTGTGAGTCCTACTTCCCCCATTCTTACTCTGGAAGCTCCTGGATATCCCTTCTCAATTAACCTTTCTATTTCCTTCTTTAGATGTCAGTAGTTATCAATATGGTGACCATTTGTTTTGTGGAAGTGGCAGTAAGCCCCACTTTATTCAGTTCTGCTTTCTTTCCGTCATTTGGCAGGTTATAGGACAGCTCATCTTTGGTTATCTCATATATTTTCCCAAGGTAATGAGTAAGGAGGATCTTTGTTGTGAGGTCTTCCTCTTACAGCTTAGGGCAGGAATCTCATGAGACTGAGATACAGACCCGACCTCCTCCATCCTGATATACCTTGTTTCCCTCTCATATAAACCTTTATGCTATGATAAGATTTACTGTTATTTTTGTCCTATGTTGTGGTTCCTCTCCTAATTCCAGCATGCACTGCCACTAATAACGGTTCTTCACTTGTTTCTCCTACCCAAAGCGCCTCCGTCTTAAAGCGCTTAATGAAACTGCGTAAGCTTCAATTCTAACCATGTTTCGCAACGGATATGGTATGGATGTCTGGGGAGGCTTCCCTTCCCGAGTTGAACTGCCTTAGGAAATCAACAGACAACTGCCCCCAGGATCTGACTTCTCCCAATCTGTACCTTCTGAACCATTATGATGCTGCATCGGATAAGTATACTGGGAACAGTTTGCATCGGGCCATCCTCATAACTTTTAGGTTGTCCAAAAAGTATTCGAAGGTGTTGAGGGGATCTACAGGGTTGGTAGTTTCGTCAAACTTATCTATAACAGGGGCTTTAAAAAATCGAGAAAATTAGCCTCCGTAATGGTCCCATTGAACGGAGTGCAAACTCTTTCCTCTATCTTTTATACGGTACTCTGCTAACAGATCTTTGCTACTTGCTCTATCCGAGTTTTGAGTTGTTGGATCTCGTATTCTCTTGGGTCGACCTGGGATGAGTTGCCATCAGACATGGTGTCTTCGTCGTTTTCAGCAGATCGAGTTGATTTGTTCAACAGTTGAGAGTTTATATTAGTTGGCTTGGATTTGATATTGGTGTTAGTCTAGATCTTGCTATTTAATCTTGTGTCAGTTCTTAATCCAACATCTCTGTTCCAATTAATGGGAGTCCCATTATCGTTCCGCTGCTAAATATTCAAAGGAACGATGGCGGTAGGATATGGATTGGAGAGGTGAAGATACTCTATGAATAACATGTTGGTTGTTGTTTTCTCTAATCCCTCCATGCATCGATTTATCAGGTCCGAGAAGGATGGAATGCGGCCAGGATGGTTTTGTGGGGGCCTTGATTGAAGCTCCCACCTCATACTGGGTTTTTAAGAGTATAAATGGTATATGGATAGTTTTGCTGATAGATGTGCAGCTTCTTGGATCGGGACAATAGATGAATCAGTAGGATTCATGGTTCGTGGTATACTGTTTTACCATATGTAGAAAAGTGAACAGAAGTATGAAGATTCAAGACCTCTTTCTAGCGCTAAAAAATGTTAAGGTACTATTTCTTCCTTCAACTCCTCTATTACATATAAAACCATTAATTCACTAAATGTTGATTTTGAGCTGTCTAGACTAAGTAGCCTTAATTTTGCCATGATGTGGCAATTGTGCTGCCGAACACTTAACATAATCGAGTAGCTGCAATATTCGTTAAAATGCCTGATGTAACCAATACTTAATTCAAGTATTAACCAAAAAGAAATGCAATACTACAAATAACAAGGAAATATCATAAAATAATTAAGAACATGGGATTTACATGGTTCGGACTTTAAGAAATCCTACATCCATGGAGGAAAGTTTCTCTTTCTTCCTTTATCAATAGTTTGGTGTCGAATTTTATGGCAGAAAGTACAATGGAACCTTAAAGGTATTTCTTTAAAAGAGGAAGAATGTTAGAAAAAGGAAAAGTCCCTTCATGCTACAGTTCCTTTTCTATTTATAATCATGAAATGCACGTGGATTACTGGAATTTCTTTCTCGTTGTTATGCATCAACCCTTGATCTTTCCAAATGTAGTTTGTCTGTCTTCTCTATCTGACATGATTGGACTATTGAAGTGTCTTTGGTGGGAAGTCTGAATGGAGGCAAGAATTCCCAAAATTTGAGTGGGAATATCCAAAATCATGGTGGGAGAATTCAAATTTGATCTGACCTTGCATATGGGCTTTCAAAAGATATTTGTTGTCACTTATTGACCTTGTTGTGTTTGTGATGGCCAATATGTGATGTTATGTTGTTGGTGCATATAAAGAGGTACAGTGGTGAACATTGCTTGTTGCTTAGGTCATGCTGCCATGCTAATACTTTTGTTGCCTTTGCTTATCTTGATAGTTTGTCGGGATAGAATATTCTTACAGCTATTTGTGATTTGAACTATACATATGGCTCTGCATTGAAGTATATACCGAGTGGCCCTTTATACAGCCTCTATGAAGTGCTTTTGGCTATGTTTAGATTAGTCTAGGTTATCCATAGTACATGCTAATGTAAACCAGTTTCCATAGGTTGGACACAACATGAACCTGGGAGGCGTGCTTGGCTCAGCTTGGTATGTACTGTCCTCAGACTTCGGTGTGGTATGTCGTATTTGACTTTGATTTTAGATGTAGCCGCTTGTGACTTGCTCATGTTTCTTAATACTTGCAACATTTGTCTCTTGTTGTGGTTCCATTGGTTGCTGAGCTCAAGTCGGGTTAGATGTTGTGACTTTGAGTCGGTCCCCTTGTGTCTTCAAAGCAGTTTTTGGTAAGAATGGGTGTAATAGCTGTCATCAGTGCCTATAGCTAAAGAGTATCCGAATGTATTTGGGGAAGTGACCGGATTACCACCACATGGGTAGATAGAGTTTCGTAAATATTTAGTGAAGGATGTCAAACCAATTGTTATGCCTTTAAGGCACATGACATCCAAAGAGCAGAGGAAACTAGAGGTGCAATTGAATGACCAGTTGAGTAGAGGATTCATTCCTAGTAGTGCATCTGAATAAGGAGCACCTGTGATATTCGCCACTAAAGCGATGACTCTTTAAGATTGTGTGTAGATTACCGTGAGTTGGCTAAACGAAGAAGAAAAGTGTCCACTTCCACATATGGATGACTTGTTCGATTAACTTTATGGTGTGATGGTATTTTCTCAATTGGACTTAGCGCCAAGGTTTCACTAATTAAGAATGGCAAGAGAGAGTGTACCAACAACAACATTGTGTATGTTGTTGGATTCTATAAGTGGCTGGTTATGTTGTCCGGGTTAATCAATGCATCGATATATTTTTTGATCTCATAAACCTTGCCTTCAAGGATCAACTAAATTAGTTCAAGCATGTATTTGTTGATGAAATTCTCCTCTACACATGGATGAAAGAGGAACACAAGACGCATTTGATGATTGGTTGGAGGTGTTGAGGAAGCATCGATTGAAGGTGAATTTTTGTAAATGTCACTTCTAGAGGAGGAAAGTGTGATTTTTTGGTTACATTATTTTTTAGCATGGCATTGCAGTAGATTTAACAAAAGTGGCAGCGGTCTAGGATTGGGATCGACCTAAGAGTGCTATAGATGTATGGAGTTTTCATAGATTAGTGAGATACTATAGACAATTCATAAAGAACTTCTCTAAGATATCAGCATTGTTAACCAACTTGACAAAAAATAATTAGACATTTGCTTGGGACACAAGATATTGGAATGCATTCAAGAGTTTGAAAGAGAGATTGACTGGTACACCAGTGTCAGTCATTCTGAGTGGGGAATGCAGAGTTAACGATATACATGATGCGTGTGTTACTGGATTAGGCATGGTGTTGATGAAGGGTAAGGTTGTCGCATATGGTAGTCGATAGCTAAAACCGCATGAGAAGAAACGCCCAACCCATAATTTGGAGTTTGTGGAAATAATGTTCACTTTGAAGATTTGGAGGAGCTATTTGCTTAGAGAGAGGTTTGAGTTATTCACCGATCATATATCGTTGAAGTACCTCTTCTCACAAAAGGACCTTAACCATCATTGATAACAATGGTAAGAGATCTTGTACCTTACGACTTTAAAATTTCCTACGTGCTTGGAAAGGGAAATGCTACCGTTGATGCTCTAAGTAGAAGACATTCTAATTTGGGAACGATTTTGCTATAGTGGAAACAACTTGAGTAAATTGATGGCTATGACTTCAGACCTTAATGTAAGCTAGAACCAGATGTATTAGCAAGTTTGACTACTATACCTACTTCGATTGAGTGGATCGGTACGAGTTGAAAAATGACACTAGCTAGTGGAGATTATTTCTATAATTGAAGAGTGATAGAGTCCGAGGAGATGAGGCAGAACGACTCGATCAAGATGGTTGGCTCCATAAAGATGGAATATTATTTATGCCTGATGTCAATGGGTTAAGGGATGAGATGCTATGTGAGTGCCATCATTTTGTATACATCTTAGAGGCAATAAAATGTACTGTGATATGAAGCAAACATTTCATTAGTACATTTTATTGGGAGAGGATAAAGAAGGATGTCGAAGCATTCATCTTGAAGTGTATGAATTTCAGCTAGTGAAGGTTGAATGGAAGAAGCCAAGTGGTTTTCTGCAGGCTCTTAGAGATTCCAAGTGGAAATGGAAATAAATATCTTCATTGATGGATTGTCGAGGACCAAAGGAGGGTATGATAGTATCTGAGTCATAGTTGATAGATTGGCGAAGTATGCTCAATTCATACCCATAAAGCCTAGTAGAACGACATCCAAACTGGTTGAGTTGTATGTGAAATGGATAGTGTGTTTCCATTGTGTGTCAAAGAATATTATAAGCGTTAGGACCCATTTTTCACTAATGGATTTTGGAAAGGCTTATAACAAGCGTTCAGGATAGAGATGCATTTGAGTATGGCTTATAACCCATGAATTGATAGGCAGACCAAGAGGGTGAATTGTATCTTAGATAATCTCTTATGAGCTTGCATTCTCAACTTCAAAGGCTCATAGGATGATTACTTGCATCTTGTGGAGTTCTCTAATAATAATAGTTATCAGGCTAGCATTAGTATGGCATGACTTTAGGCATTATATAGCTGATCGTGCAAGGCTCCTTTATATTGGTACGAAGCGGGCGAGAAGCTAATATTAGGCATATATGATAAGTGTAACTTCAAAGAAGATTGAGATCATTCGACGATGAATGAAAACTTCTTAAGATAGACAGAAGAGCTACGCTGATAAGAGAATACATGATTTTGAGTTCTCGATCGACGATATGGTGTTTATCAAGATCTCTTCATTGAAGGATGTAGTTTGATTCGGTATTAAGAGAAAGTAGGTGTAGTACACTGAAATTTTATATATAACTTAAATAATAATAAATAAATTTGAAATTTAATTGAGGGTATTTTGGTAATTTTTGTAGAAGGGAAAATTCTTAATTTTTACAAACAGTTGAATTAGCCAATGGGAGTTGCACCATTGTGTAGCTCTTATTTTGTGGTTGAGATGGAGTATTCATTTGTTTAAATCGAACATCGTATAAGTGAGATATCATCGATTTATTGAAATGGGCAGAAATCGTGTGTAGGAAATGGGCTAGGTTGGGCTAATTTAGGCTAGGTCTGTAATTCAAATTCAAATTAGATATTGTTCCAGTTTTCTCTCCAAAGCAAGTTTTAAAAGAAAGTATGTACATTTCTTTCTAGTTTTTTGAAACTACCGAATCCATCTTCTTCTCCATCCCTTCATCTTAGCACCAGATCTTCATTTCTCAATGGAATTCGATGAGATAAAGTGTGTTGCAATTGTATCGAGGCTCTCTACCATCTGGAGTAAGAATTGGAGGCTATTACGAGTATTTGAATTTTTGGAAATTCTGGGCAGTGGGTTCTTTTGGCTTGATTTGGTGAGTGAATCCACTTCGATCTTGTATAATGCTTTGATAATGGTATAGGATGCTTTATGACTATCCTAGGTTTAAACTATGAAGTAAAATTTTTCCTAAACAATGATATGTGAACTTAAGAAATAAAAGTATGTACTTTGCCTTTTATAAAACTTTAAAAAAACCGAAATTGGACACTAATCTGAATTGAAACCCAAAGAAATTTCAAATTGAAGTATGTGAATATGTTAGGACCCTAGAAACATGGTAGATATTGTATATATATGACATAGAATCACCAAAACTAAGAATGAAGTATATAATCAAAAAATTTGAACAATAAGAAACAAAATAATTTGGAAATCTCATAATTGGTACGTGCACCGATGCACTAGTGGGTGCACACTGGTCTACTGATGGACGACCCAGTTAGGTTATTTTCGGGCTTTTGAACGCTCGATTCAATGTTCAATGCTTCGACTTTTTACATGGTGTTCTCTGATGACTCTATGGTGATACCTTATAGTGTATAGCTGCTATTTAGATGCATATTTTCATGATAATAAGGATATATGGTGTAGTGCATATGGGTTTGGAATGATAAATGAATATAGTGTATATAGTTTTGAAGTGATGAACGAATACCTGAATCATGTAGCACATGTGGTAGGTCCATGGTTTATGGTATTGACAAGCATTCTCCTGTAGAGCAACGAGGCAGATCAAGGAGTTTTGATGTGCACAAAAGTTGAGTTGTAGTGCACATGGTGGGACCAGGCATGAGTTCAATACGTATACTATCCTTTACCGTAGGTGGCGAGACTAGATAGTAGTTGTAGACATGTAATCTTTTACCGCAATTGGCAAGACCGGATTATGTATAAGGGATCTTTTACTGTAGGTGTTCAAAATCGGACCATTTTTAAATAGTATAGTATTGTTCTTTAGTGTTCGAGGTGGGACTAAAAAGTATTATACTTTAGGCTTGAATTCTATTATATCACTGTCGCAGTAGTATATGTGTATTAGATTGGCTTATTTACTCGGATGTATGTCTGACCCACTCCTATGTTTTATTTTATCTATATTGTTCGGGGTGATGGAGTTTGGATGGGATAAACCTGGAGGCATGAACTTGTACATATTGTAAATATTATATAAATGTTGTATATAATTTGTATCTTAAAGACAAGATGTGACGGTATGTGGAGTTGATTGGGTTTAGTTTGTATGAATTGATGTAGCAATATTATCTATGTAAACGTATATATTTGTTTAATATGATATTTTGTGACCATCTGCTATGAGACTTTAAAAGTTACCAGTAAGTATAGTGTTTTTGTTTTATGTTCTCTGTATATATCAATATGTATCATCACTATAGGACTTGTCGTTTCGAGACCACGTTGATTAGTTGCGGGGTTTTGAAGTGGGGGGTTGTTACAGTTGGCCCTAAGATTTGTAGGTCCTTTTTTAATACTCAAGAGGACAGGGAACTTAACTTACAGAGTTGACTTACCTCAGAAGATGGTGTGTTGCAAAACGTGTTCCACGTTTCTCACTTGCATAAATTTGTTCACAGCTCGAGCATTGTAGTGACACTGGGTCAACTAGATGATATTGATATTGAACTAGAAGCTTCAAGGCCACACAGGCCTATCCATATAGTTGAACTTGATGCAAACAAAACTAGAAGGAAGACAATGAAGTTGGTAAAGGTTCAATAAGGTGAAAGCGAGGGCGATTGCACATAGGAGAGCATAAGAAGCACATATCCAAAGGTCTTCACTTGGTAAGATTTCCATTCTATCATCAGCTTTTACATTTGATGTCATATTTGATGTTCTATATTAGGTGTTTTAGTGCTTTGCATGCTAGTATAGGCATAGATTCTATTTTTTTCTTATATGTTCATGTTTGATGTCTGATATATTTGCTTATAGTTATTAGGCATGCGGGCTAACAATGCTATTTGACTTTACTTTTCTAATGGGATTTCATGGGCGAAATTCATAAAGGGGGAAATAGTGAAAACCCGTATTTACGTATCGAATGATCGTAAAATATTATTTTTGGATCCAAATTATCAGAGAAACTTATCTGCATCAAACTGCCTCAGTTCATCATCACAATAAAAAAGTAATGAATTAGGATTAAAAATAAAGGCTTCTTTTACTATAGATGTGTAGGAAAGTCACATTTTGCAAGAGATTATCAAGAGCCATTGACATGTTTCAGATGTGGACCTTTCGACCATAAGAAGAGTTCTTGTTCTTATTCTTTAAACAAGATACAAACAACCATGAATTCTTCATCATTTGCTGATCTGAAAATCGTCGAACATAGGTTCAATTTTGTATTGAAGTGGTTGAAATTAAAATGAATTTTATTGGATCATTTATGGGGATTAAAAATTGAAGTGTTTGAACTTTTGAAAGATATGTTCAAGCCTTTTTAAGCAATTAACTTAGTGAATATAGGGGCGGGTGTGAATTATGTTTCTACAACTGATTCTAATGAACCTATATCATTCAACAACCGAAAGATTAAAAGAATTATGAAAAATAAAGAGAAAAATATAAGATTGAGTGGAAATGGGGAAGAATTATTGATGGTTGCAAAAGATAATACTCCTAAGAATTTGTCTTTCGATATTATGCTTTACAACGTAGTAATAATGGATTTAGACTCAAATCATCAGGCTTCTTGTTCTTGTTTTGGTGGCATAAGGAATATGAAGATACCTGATGCAATAGTGGATCTACCTAAGGAAAATGATTTCATAATAGTTAAAGATCATCTAAAGAATGGGAAATTATTGATGGGTTCCCATTTTAGGACCATGGTTTCAAATAATTTTAAAGGTTTAATAAATATCGAAAATAAAGATGAAGCAGGGACTATTATGGTTGAAAGGAATGAGGGCAGGGGATGAGTTCTGGTAGAGGAAAATTTGGGTGTTGAAATTGAAAAGGAGGCGATAATGAAGGATGTTTTAACTAATATGTAAATCCGATGATATTAAAATTTAAAAGCAATGTCAAATAAAGGGATGATGTGGTCTTAGAAGCTAGTAAATTTTGTTCTGATGAAACAGGAGCAACTATTTTTGTGAACATCTTAGCTTTGACTTGTGATCTTATAGCAAGTTTTAAGTCAATAAACATCCAAAAACATTCTGATGACAATCTAGTTTCTATCACTGTGTTTGAAAGGAAATCTGACAAGGTGGTTATGCAAGATTGTGTGAATTATAAGGTTGGTATCATATGTGGCGGCAGCATGCATGGACTGTTGATTTGCAGGGTTACTCAAGAGAATGGTCCGATTTTCAGTGGTAAAGTTAAGTGAAGTGTGCATGATATATCAGACATGCACAATATAAAGGCAGCGATGTATACATTATACGGGGGTTATTTTGTAGTGTTGTATGCTCTCCTTCCTTGTCGTCGGTATTATATATCTCATGAGGATAATGATTCGTTTGTGTACTTTCACAGTAAAATAGTTACAGGAGGAAACAAGCTTAAAAAAGAAATAAAGGTAGACAGAGTATGCGGAGGTGTTGAGATGGACAATAAATCTTTTGCAGAGAGTGATGGCTTCAATTCATATGTAGAAAGAGGTTTAATGCATGATGACATTTCGGTTTCTTTTGATGCAAGTAATAAAATAAGAAGGAAAAGTAGCAAAAAGTATAGTGGGGCAAAGAAACAGGCTAGGGTACACGTTATGGGTTTTGAGTAGGATGTGGTTTGCATTCAGAATGTGTAAAATATAGGTTTAGAGAATGCAAGTGCAAGAGAGGATAGGGAAGATATGGTGGTGGATGTTGACTCTACATTACATGAAGAGGATCGAGATTTAGATGCTTTTTCAAGTAGATCAATGAGGAGGGATAGTTGTCATAGCGGAGTGACCACTAGAGTATCCGTGGAATCTAGTTCACGACGTAGAGAGGCTAACTCTATAGTGCACAAAGAGTTTGGATCTAGTTTGAGTGCATCTATATTGGTGAGGAGGAGTGTTGATATTCGTCGAGCAACCTTTAGAGCTTCTAATAGCTCTAGCTCTAGTATGGATTTACTTTTGGATAGTACATATAGTTTTTATGCATTGAGTAGTTTATCCACTAGTAATATGCAGCATTTAGCTAGGAGTTCCAGCTTTATTTTTGATGATACTCAGATAGACACTAAGTAAATTAGGAGTAAGGAATTAGAGTGAGTTAGATCAGTTGGACCATGAGATACATCGGTTGGAACGTTATGGGTTTAACGTCAGGGAAAATGTAGTAAAATTTGCTTATTTTTTAAAGATTTGATATGACTTTATTACAAGAACACAAATAGAATACCATAATTATAGATTTATAGGAGTTTTAGGGTATTTATATTAGCCATTTTTTTATCTCCTCACTAGGTTAGCTTAAGGGTTTTACTGATGGGTTGGAAAGAAAACAATGTCAAACTTTTACAATCTATGGTTAAATCTTATTCGATAGATTTAATTTTTTCTGATCTTAGTAATGGTCATTTCTAAATATTTGTAATGTTTAAGGACCGAACTCTAAATTAGATCGTAGAGCTCTTTGGAGCGAATGTCCAAAGTTTAGATCGCTCGCTCCAGGCCCTTGGTGAGGGGTAAGGACTTCAATCTTAATAGATTTCTAGGAGAACAAACTCCTAATGAAGGAGATTTTTCTACAGTGGAATAATTTTGTCAATTCATTATTGATAGTAACTTAATTGAACTGTAGTTGAACTATAGATGTTGCATTTGGTCGGGTAAAAGAGATGATTCATCGATGATTCTTTTAGATAGATTTTTTTATTAGCAATGAAGTGGAAGATAAATATCATATTTGTAAGATGGTTGGGCTTTCGGGTATTACTGGGATCATTGTACAATTAGTTTATCTTACAATAACCAAAATGATAGAAGTAAAATAATAAGATTTGAAAAAACATGGTTGTTAGAAAATAAATTTTCAAAATTAATTGCAAACAAATGGTTTTCTCTGAGTAAATATAATTATAAATTTTCGAGAAATATAACTAAACATTTTGAAGTAAAATTAGAGATCTAATATTTTTTCTTAAGAAATGGAATAATTTTGGTAATATTAGAATTATAAAGGTTAAATTATTAAATGAGGTCCTCACGTTGAATGAAAAGAAGAACTTAGGAATTTAAATATTTTAGAAAAATGAGCTTTCAAAATTAAAAGATGAATTAAAAAATTCTAACAGAGGAAGAAATAATGTGGAAACAAATATCAGGATTCGGTGGATGGATGAGGGTGATATGAATACTACTTTTTTAATAAAGTAGCAAACGGTAGAAAACGTAGTAATACCATTAATTCTATTTTAATTAATAATGTTGAGATTTTTATCAAAAAGAATTAAATGAGGCATTTAGTAAACTATAATAAAGAAATATTTAGAACTAAAAATAAGCATAGAAGTAGAGCTAATTGGGATGAATTATATCCTAGCAATGCTAGGATTTCAGATGGACTTGATGTAACAACCCAGATTTTTGAAGTTAATTAAAGTAATTAAATAGTGATTTAGTTTGCTCTATTTTAAATTTGTTTAAATCGATTATTTCTTAATCATTATAAATTTTGGAAAGGGTAGTAATTTCAAGTGTTAATAAAATCACTTGAAATAATTATTGAGATTTTATTTGATTATGATAAAGTCTAAATTTATAGAATATTGGAACATTAAAATGATTGAGTAATTTAGAATTAGTAAATGAATTTAAGTTATGATGATGAGTAGTGATTTTGTTCAGCCATAGATCAAAAGAGTTTAGAAAACAGTTATTTTGTTAACAATAGATTTGGTAATTTAGTTTATTTCTTATCTTTGTGTAAAGTTTTAAAATAAGAAACAAATAATAATAGTTGCATTCATTTTTGGATGGGCTCGTATTAAAGGCCCAAAACCATCTATAAGAAAAAACAAGTAGGATGGTTATGTAATTCATCTCATTCACTCTCATGTATAAACATTAAATAATAGGCAGTAACAAATATAGGGTTTCAAGCCTCTCTTCAATTTAATCAAAAGCTACAACCTTCAACACGAAATGGAAAACCTGGAGATAAGAAAAGGCAAACTAGGGCTTCATAATCAATTTTAATGTAAAAAAAATTGCAACTTTTTGGACATAAAAGAAAGTCAAGAACAAGACTAAAGCAAAGGCATTTAGCAAGAATTGTTGAGAATTCAAGGTGTGTTCGTCTCACCGATACCTCTCTATATCATAAGAGCTTGTTGTATTTTGAATTTGAGTGATGTTTTCTTTGGATGAACAAGCTATTATGTTGTGTTTTAAGTAATTTCTCTTAGGAATTTTGAGTCCGAATCTAATAAATAGTCGATTGAAACCCTAAAACTACTATGTATTGTTGCTTGATAATATACGTATGCATGATTACACCTTCATGCTATGAGCCCAGCTTCAAGCTTCCTCACTGGAAATCATTCCAGCATCGGCCAGAGATAGCCTAGAGCCTTGTTGGCTCTAGGACTTTTCACCACCGGTCAACCGGTGGTGCTCCACCGGTGGACCCGTGGGTTGCACCTGGAACCACTTCGGTCCCAGGAAATTTTTTCCCATGAGTTTGCTGTCGAACTTTGACAATTTGTCGAGTTATTTGTCTTGCTTCCTGAGGATATATGTTGATGTTAGGGGACTGATCATATCTTATTTGTGTGAATTTCTATTGATGTTTGCATTTCATCTGGCCCTTTCCTATGTTTGCTGAGTTTTGTATTAGCTTTTCTTCTTCCCTAAGATTGTTGTGATGATTATACAAGTGTTATTGCATTAAATAATGTAGTGAAGTTAATTAAATAAATGTTGCACTAGTTTGTGAATGAATGAATATTTAGTGAAGTAGATTGTAAATCCATTAAACTCATATATTTATGAGCAGCTGTATTTTGCATGCTGTCTTCTTGTTTCGGATAGGAAGTCCAACCTTGTTTAATAAAAGTACTTACATTGCAAGTAGTGTAATAAAAGGTATATGTTACCTGGAGAATCGACCAGGCAACTAGAACGTTCGGCATGCAGGGTCGTACTCGGCACAAATGAGCACTCGACACGTTTGAACGTTCGGCAGTCAAGGGTTGTACTCGGCATTGAAGAACGTACGTCCATCCAGGTTTGCACTCAGCACGAGACCTTCAGCATTTCACTCGGCATATCCTTTGCTCGGCATGTCCTGTGTTCGGCATTCCCTCTACTCGGCGTATCCTTTCACTCGGCATCCACGCCTCACTCGGCATCCCAGCATTGTTCGGCCCGCTTCCTCCATTCAACAGAGAGATCCATCGACTTGGAAAGGAGGGCTCGGCATGCCGACCGTTCGGCATGTTCCACTCAGCATGCAGGGCGCGTCCTATCTAGACCGAGCTGTCTAGCCATCTGGCCCACCAGGGAAGTCCAACCCACATTCGTCTATAAATAGAGGGGCAGGGGCACAGAAAAGAGGGATCAGATTTCAGAGAACACAGGGGAGACTCTGCCTCATCCAAACCTCATCCAAGACTTCTACTTTTATTTCACAATTGTATTCGAATACTTAAAAGCGGATTGTATCTGTAATCAAGTTTAAAGTGAAGAAATAAAGGATCAACTTCAAAGTGGACGTAGGCTACAACGCCGAACCACTATAAATTCTGTGTTCTCGTCTCCCGCATTTTAATTTATATTATCTTCTCTATTTTAATTTATCTTCTTCATTAATCTCTCTACACAAACTCTCTAAGGGTGTTAGTGACCAATTTTGGCACTAACATTTTGGTGCTTTCACTGAGAGCCGAATTCTCAGGTTGTGAGGATCTACTTTGTAGCTACTGGATTGCATAAATCCCCCGAAGAAGATCCGTAATTATTCATAAGGCATCTGTTGATTCTACTCAGAGTTACAACCAACGACTCTACCATGGGAAGACCACGAACAAGATCGACCTCCCAAAATGTAGATGCCCGCGAAACCGCTAGTGTTCAACAACTTGGACCTAACGATCAACAAGCAATTCGAGGCATGGGGCCCTCCATCCAAAACCAAGCGGAAGCTGTTTCACGAGCAGAATTGAATGACTTGATAAAAGAGCTTACGGAAAGCAGAAGGCAACTCGCTGAGCAAATGCAAGTTAACGCTGACCTCATGGCCCAACTTGCTCAACAGCAGCATCAGAATGCTGGAGGTAGCCCTGTCCCCTACTCCGAAGATGATAGCTCAACTTCAGCTGATGAACCTCCCAGGCGTAGACGCCGCAAGGATGAAGATGACCAAGCAGGTGCCACTGATCGCTCTATTAGAAATCAAGCCCGTGGAGCGGAACCCAACCTTCCTCCTACCATACAAACCCCGGATTTGACAGCTATGGTCAGGCAGTTGATGAGAGAGAATCAAGGTTTGACTAATGAAGATTGGGGAATGTCTAAGAGTCATACTCCCTTCACAGATACCATTCCACAGGCTGAATATCCAAGGAAGTTTAACATGCCCACCATACCCGCCTATGAAGGAAAAACTGACCCTAGACAACATGTAATGAGGTATGGATGGATGATGGATTCAGCAAGGGCCAACGACGCAACTAAGTGCAGGTGCTTTCCAATAACTCTGTCCGGAATTGCCACCATGCGGTTCACTCGACTTCCTCCACGGTCAATCTCAAACTTCGACGAATTAGCAAGGAAATTCATAGAACAATTCAGGATACACGCCACTCGATCCAAGGATGTGATGTCCTTATCAAGCATGACCCAAGCTCCTGGAGAATCACTGAAAGTATACTTGCAGAGATTTCATGTTGCCGCTACTGAAGTGAGCAATCCAAACGACCACGCGATTTTGATGGCAGTAATGCGTGGAGTGGATCCAGACTCTGAATTTGGGGATTGGTTGGCGGGAAAGCCACCAGCTACGTTGGAACATTTCTATTCGAAAGCCCATCAGTTCATAAGGAGGGAAGAAGCTCGGTGGATAAGGAAAGACAAGGCACCAGGGTCCGTTCAGGAGTCTGTAAAGGGCAACATCGCCATGAAAGCAACCGACGATAACCCTGGAAAGACTCAGGCCAGCGTCCAAAATAAGCCTGGGCAGTCTAAGGGAACTGGAAGTGGAAATCCTGGGAAGAAGAAGGAAACGGGGAGATGGAAGTCAAGGATCCCAACCTACAACGAATACACTCCGCTGAATGCGTCTCTTGAAAACATCTACTTATCGACCTGCAACACTTTTCAATACAGAAAACCACGCCCTAAGGAATCAACAGAGGAGCAAAAGCGGACTGGAAAGTATTGCCGCTTTAGCGAGTCTTATGGGCACAACACAGACGAATGCAGGCATCTCCATGACGCTATTGAGAAATTGATTAGGCAGAAGAAGCTGCATGAATTCGTCAAAGATACGCCAGAAGGAAGACAAGAGACTTCAGACCCCGGAGTGGCCCAGCTCTACACCAACCAGAGCAACCTACTCGAACTGTGGGAAGATTGATTATTAACACAATTGCTGGTGGACCTCATCCTGCGGATAAAAATTGGAAGGAAATGGAGCGATATGCTAATTCCTTGAGACATACAGAGCATGAGTGTTGTTCAAATGTGGAGGATGGAACTCCCGCAAAGCAGCAGCGCACGATGCACGACGATATTGTATTCAGGAATAGAGACGCGCATAAGGTGGAAGCTCCCACCATCGATCCATTGGTCATATCCGCAACCATCGGACCGGCATTCGTAAGGAGAATCCTAATTGATTGCGAAAGTTCCCGTAACATCATTTTCAAGAAAGCGTATGACCAAATGAAGCTGGAGACTAAGGATTTGAAGCCATCCAAAGCCCGAATCCATGGCTTTAACGGCGCAGCCACAGACGCAGTAGGATATGTGAAGTTACCAGTTGAACTGGGACAAGGTGAACGCAGGAGAGTGCGAATCCTACCATTCATAGTGCTGGATGTTGATTCACCATACAATGTGTTTTTGGGACGACCAGCCCTCGCAGATTTCAGGGCAGCCTTGGCCCCGTGGTGTCTCACACTGAAATTCCCGACGGACAAAGGAGTTGGCGTAGTGCATGGCGACCAAGCAACCGGACGTGCATGTTACGTGGCTGAGCTGAGAGAGGCCCAGCGCAGAGAAAAGGGGAAGACTGCGGACAGCATCGTCCGCATCCCGAATTCTGATGATTGACAATTAACGCCCGAGCCCTGGCTCGGGCGACATTCTCGGATCGTTGGAGACATAGATCCGAGAGATGACAAAGGGGAACCCAGGGAACCAGACGCAGCACCGGCCGAACTAACAATTGATATTCCAGTTAGCCACAGCGACCCGACACGAGTTCTTAAAATTGGGTCACAGCTCGATCCCCTAATGGCAGAGAATTTATCTGATTTCCTCCGAGCGAATCTTGATGTCTTCGCCTGGACACACTCTGATATGCGTGGGATTTCCCCTGCAATTGCGAGCCATATGTTGAATATAGACCCAAAACACGTACCTGTGAAGCAAAAAAGGAGAGGCATGGACCCGGAGAGGTCTACAGCTCTCAAAGAGGAGGTGGATAAACTCAAAGCCAATGGGTTTGTCCGCGACGCCCTCTACCCAGAATGGGTGTCCAACCCTGTGTTGGTAAAGAAAGCAAACGGGAAATGGAGAACCTGCGTTGACTATTCTGATTTAAACAAAGCATGCCCGAAGGATAGCTTCCCGCTACCGCGAATTGATCAACTGGTCGATTCAACTGCAGGGCATGAGTTATTGTCATTTATGGATGCATACTCTGGATACAACCAAATTCCGATGCACATCCTAGACCAAGAACACACCAGCTTTGTCACAAATGTTGGGTTATACTGCTATGTAGTGATGCCCTTCGGACTGAAGAACGCCGGAGCAACTTACCAGCGTTTGGTAAATCGAATGTTCAAAGATCAGATTGGGAAAACAATGGAAGTCTATGTGGATGACATGCTTGTGAAGTCATGGCAGTCAAACGACCACATTCGAGACTTGGTGGAAATGTTCGATATACTGAGGTCTTCGAAATGAAAATCAACCCCCTGAAGTGTTCTTTTGGCGTAGCGTCGGGTAAGTTCTTGGGTTCCATTGTGAATGCACGAGGAATTGAAGCTAACCCGGAAAAGATCCAGGCCATCCGAGATATACAGGCACCTAGAACCATAAAACAGGTACAGAGCTTGAACGGAAAAGTAGCTGCGCTCAGTCGATTCATATCCAGAGCCACATATAAGTGTGTTCCTTTCTTCGATGTCATAAAGAAAGGAAAGAGAAACTTCGAATGGACGACTGACTGTGAGGAAGCATTCCGAGCCCTGGTAAGACACTTGGAAAGTCCTCCGGTGTTGTCAAAACCAGTAGACCACGAGGCGTTGTACGTATATTTGGCTGTGTCTCAACACGCTATCAGTACAGCCCTAGTTCGCGAAGAAGACAAGGTTCAAAGGCCGGTGTACTATGTTAGTAAACGACTGACGGGGGCAGAAAAGAATTATCCAAAGATCGAGAAACTTGCCTATTGCCTGGTGATTGCATCACGCAAGCTTCGTCCCTACTTTCAGGCACACTCAATCAGTGTTTACACTGACCAACCCTTGCGACAGGTACTCCAACGACCGGAAACTTCCGGTAGGATGCTAAAGTGGAACATCGAGTTAAGCTAGTTTGATATCACCTACCTGCCGCGAAGGACCATCCAAGGGCAAGCATTAGCTGACTTCGTTGCTGAGTTCACCATTCCGGATGAACCGAGTGAAAATCACAAAGTAATCCCTCCTGTCCGATGGAAGATGTTCACTGACGGGGCATCTAACGACCGTTGGTCAGGAGCTGGGATAGTTCTGGTAACTCTCGAAAACCGATCGATTTGCTACGCTTTGAAGCTCGAATTTACAGCGACAAATAACGAAGCCGAATACGAAGCACTGATTGCTGGCTTAAGACTTGCAATGAACTGAGGGTAAAGTCCATCGAAATCTTCTGCGACTCACAGCTGGTAGTATATCAGGTACGGGGAGACTACCAAGCGAAAGGACATAGACTGGCTCCTTACCTTGCTCGGGTCCGGGAGCTACTAGTAAACCTGGAATATTATGACATTTCGCATGTCCCGCGCGAACAGAACGGGGAGGCCGACTCGTTGGCTAAATTCGCGAGTACTGGCGATGCACAGCAGATGGGATTGTTCCCTGTCGAGACTCTGCTTGCTCCAAGTATAGACATGATGGAGATAGATCTCGTCTTGGAGACCGAACTCGAAAGGGGATCATGGCTGACCCCGATCAAACAATACTTGCTATACGGGGACTTGACTGAGAAAAGAAGCGAAAGACGCCAAGTCCTTCGTAAGGCTTCGCGTTATGTAATGCAAGACGGGATAATGTATCGGAGGGGATTCTCGACCCCCCTACTCCGGTGCGTGGCCCATGACGAGGTAAAACGGGTGTTGGAAGAATTCCATGAGGGAGAATGTGGTGATCATACCGGGGGGCAAACTTTGGCGAGGAAAATCCTCCGCTATGGATATTATTGGCCGACTGTAAATTGGGATGCTGCAGACTATGCGAGAAGATGCGACAAATGCCAGATATATGCAAAGATTCCAAGAGCTCCGCCAACGGAACTCACACAAATGGTTAGTCCCTGGCCATTTGCAATGTGGGGAATCGACCTAATTGGATCTCTGCCCATAGCCAAAGGAGGCGCGAAATATGCAATAGTGGCAGTCGATTATTTCACCAAGTGGGCGGAAGCAGAGCCAATGGCCACAATCACCACCAAGAAAGTCATTAATTTCGTTGTACGAAATATCATATGTCGTTTTGGCCTCCCACGGACCATCATAACGGACAACGGAACTCAATTCGAAAGCAAGGAATTCAAAGAGTTCTGTCAGAGGTATGGCATTGAAAAAAGGTTCGCAGCAGTTGCTCACCCGAAGGCGAATGGGCAGGTAGAAGCCGTCAATAAAATCATCAAGTCCATATTGAAGAAGCGTTTGGAAAAGGCTAGAGGCAAGTGGGTGGATGAACTCCCAATAGCGCTTTGGGCCTATAGAACTACCCACAAGACCACGACTGGCCACACACCATTCGCACTGGCGTACGGCACGGAAGCCGTCATACCCGTAGAACTTGAAGTTCCGTCACACCGGGTAACCTATTACGATCCTGCGTCAAACCAGGATCTCCTATTGGAATCATTAGACTTCATTGATGAGAAACGCGAAGAAGCTGATTTGAGAGCAGCCTCATACAAACACCGAGTCGCTAAATATTATAATGGAAAAGTCCAGCCAAGAACCTTTAGTGTGGGAGATCTCGTTTTGAAACGAGTCTTTCCAGCCCCTTCGCACATGAATCCCGCATGGGAAGGTCCATACGTCATCGAACGGAGGCTTGGAGAAGGAACTTTCAAGCTAACGACCGTCGATGGTGCGACACTCCCCCGAGCATGGAACAGCGAGCATTTGCGGTGTTATTACACTTAGTCTATTTCCTTTATGCGGTAGTTGCATTTATTTCCAGTATGCTTTCTTCTTGGCATGTAATAAGATAATCTAGTTTGTTTTCATCAATAAAGGCTTGAAGCCATCTTTTCCATGAATGACCAATGTCTCTTCGTATGATATTCCTATGACGTGCAATTAAAAATTATGATATCCTAGCTAGCGTACGAACGCTTATAATAAATGACAAAAAATCTCCAAGTCCCCGGAGTGCGGACTGGAGTACTCTAAGTCCCCGGAGTGCGGACTCGAGTATAAACGATTCAAAATCTCCAAGTCCCCGGAGTGCGGACTGGAGTACTCTAAATCCCTGGAGTGCGGACTCGAGTATAAACGATTCAAAATCTCCAAGTCCCCGGAGTGCGGACTGGAGTACTCTAAGTCCCCGGAGTGCGGACTCGAGTATAAACGACAAAAAATCTCCAAGTCCCCGGAGTGTGGACTGGAGTACTCTAAGTCCCCGGAGTGCGGACTCGAGTATAAACGATTCAAAATCTCCAAGTCCCCGGAGTGCGGACTGGAGTACTCTAAATCCCCGGAGTGCGGACTCGAGTATAAACGATTCTAAATCTCCAAGTCCCCGGAGCGCGGATTGGAGTACTCTAAGTCCCCAGAGTGCGGACTCTAGTATAAACGATTCAAAATCTCCAAGTCCCCGGAGCGCGGACTGGAGTACTCTAAGTCCCCAGAGTGCGGACTCGAGTATAAACGATTTGAAACCTCCAAATCCCCAGAGCGTGGACTAGAGTACTCTAAGTCCCCAGAATGCGGACTCGAGTATAAACGATCCGAAATCTCCAAGTCCCTAGAGTGGGACTCGAATACAAATGACTCGAAATCTCCAAGTCCCCGGAGCACGGACTGGAGTACTCGAAGTCCGGTGTATAGACTTAATTACAAGCAGTTCAGACCTCCGAGTTCCTTGAATAGGAACTACGACGCAAATGACTTGGATATGTCAAGTCCCCAACATACGGGCTATGAAATATTCTAAGTGCTTGAAGCACCAAGTGGAGATTGATCAAATCCAGGGAAGCTCCCAAGCCATGTAAAGACGAACCAAGAAGTCTAAGTTACCCATAACAATTCAGATTTCAATCACAACCATAAAAGAAACTGAATAATAAAAGTCTTTTGAGAAGACAAAAGTGAAGATCAAGTTTTATTCACAAAAAGCTTCCCGTTACAAAAACGCTCCGAAGTCCGGAGCCAACATCCTATTTACACAGTCTACAAAAATTAGTACATGACTTAAACTAGTTCTCGTTGAACGGGGACGACGGTCATTTCTTGTGTTTCTTTGACTTCTTCCCGGATGGTTCCTTCCCAGAGCGCTTACTCTTGGAATCCTTCCCTGACGGAGGGGTGACGACCGAAGACGTAGGGGGAACATCCATGGGCTGGGACTTGCCAGGAAAAATGATCTTCAATGGTTTGTTCAGAGGATCGTCCAGGTCCACTTCACGCGGCTCGACCTTGACTGAGGTCGTATCTCTTTTCTCTTTCTCGAGCCATTCCTTCATGCTCAAGTCGGATGTGTGCTCAGAGGCGCCTGTGATTTCTACTTCGAAACTCTCCGAGGAAGAGTCAGATTTGCCTTCATCCAGCGCCCCGATTACTTGAGCATCTGGACCAGGATCTCCGTCGACTTGAGTAGCCTCACTCACGTTTATCTCCACCTCCTTGGCGGCATCGCTCCTCGGAGTGGGCTCAGGGTCAGAACAGCCTGCACAGAAGACACGAAAATAAACAAGTGTTAGAACACAACAACTTCTGAGGGAACGAGAAAGATCTTTGTGAAGCCCAGAGGTTACTCACCAGATGCCGGTGGGTTCTCAGTCACCAGGGGTGTCCCGCCCTCTGGGATGGGAGATAAAACATGAATGCCAAGCCCGAGGGCTTCCGGGTCATAACCAACGTGCTGCTCGAAGGGGTCAAGTGTTGACCGACTGGCCAATTGGGTAGGCACGTGAACTGGGGGCACAACGTCGGAAGGGTCCGTAGCCACCTCTTTCCCTTTCCTGAAGGGAGAACCTTTGTTGTAGAGGGCTTTAGCCGCCGATAAATCTGAAGGCTCCTTCCTCCTCAGGAATTCTTTTATCAATGCTTCTTCGTCGACCTCATCGGCGCCGCTCTCAACCTTCCTGATCTGAATCAGGGTCTCCCATGCCTCGGCCAATGACTCAAGGTAGCCATCGCCCAGAAAAGTTAGATCTCGATGCATGAGAACTAGGGCATTGAACGCAGCGATAAGCGGGTCGAATTCGGTCTTTATCTCCTCCCTGCCTTCTTCCCTGGCCGCCTCGAGGCGAGAGTCGATGTCGACAGTTGCTGCCCTTTTACCTTCCTCACGGGCCTCATTCCTTAGTACCTCGACTTTAGAGAGATCGTTCAAGTTTCCCCTTTAGGAGTCGGGTGGCGACAATCTCATCACAATAATGTTGTGCCTCAACCTGGGCAGCACTTTCTCTTTCCTCTCCTCGAAAAGTTGCTCTCCGAGTTCCTTAACCCGATAACTAAGTGTGTCCCGCTCCTTCTGAACGGAGTCTTTCTCCAAAGCTAATGCCCCACACCGTTGAACCGCTTCATCGAGCTCTTTCTTATGAGTCAATTCAAGGCGGGAAACAGCCTCGGCGGTGTCCTTAGCGCTCTGACGAGTAGCTTCAAGCTCGGACTTATAGGCGGCAATTTCTTCATCCTGGGCCTTAATGATATCCCTGTCATGAATAGCTTCAAGCTTTAGGCGGTCAATTTCGTGCTGGCGCTCCATAGAGACTTCAGAAAGTTTCTCAGCCAGATGGACGAACACGTCAAGTTGCACGTAGACGTCATTGGTACAGGCGATAGCATTTTGTTTGACATCTCCGGGAATAGGATGAATCGCCGGGAGGAACTTTAACCCACTTCGGAAACTTAGCCTTAAGTTCGTTCAATCTCTCCGACACTGTCGGGTCTGTTATGGGAGCGGGAGGAGACGGCTTTGAAAGTTCGTCATTCCTATGAGAACCTTGGGAGTGCCGGGTAGAAGAAGAGTCAGAGTGTTGGTCCCGGAGAGCATTAGAATGCGACCTCTTATGGCCACGTTTGTCTTTGCTTCGCTCCTGATAAGAAGAGGTCTCCTGGCGGTGTTCGGGCTGATAATAAGTTTTCTTCCGGGATGACGAGTCCCGGGCATGATAATCTCGGTCGCTGTCGCTGTCTCTGTCTCGGCGCTTCCCGAGGCCCGAGTCCCGACCAGACTGGCGTAAAGTCGACGAACCGCGAAGGCGGTCGTATCCGTGAGAGCGCCTCATGTCACCTGCAATCAAACAATAGCGAATTAGCGAGAGAGCAGAATGGTGAAAGAAAAGTAGGTGCAAAGTGAAATGCATGTGTCTGTGTGTGTCCTAGTGCTACCCCCCGACGGACCAGTGGCTTTGCTAATGGGAGTTTTTTCCCCTTGGATCGGGGCCGGGACACCCGCATCACCCCTGATGGGTGAGCGAAACTTAAACAGCTCCGGGTCATCGAAATCATAGTCGAGCAAGTCGTCGGGAATAGAGAGGTTCGATAAGCCTTTCAGAGAACTTCCAACGCGCTGTGAAGAAGCCTCTTTCTCTGGCTGAACAGGCGTAGCTTTGGAAGTCCCACCAACCTTCTCTTTCCTCAACTTGCGCGCCAGCTCCTTTCTCCCCTTCGAAAGGGAAGATGACGTTTCGATATCATGAACTTCAGCTGCAGGACCTAAATCCTCACCTCGCTTTTTAGGTGGCTCGCCTAGAATTTCCCCTTCTTCCGGTGCTTCAAGAGAAGGGCGAACGGATGATTCAGGCAATTTTTTCCCTCTGACGGGCACGGACTTCGGAAGCGATACACCCTCTGGAAGGCTAACCCAGCGGCCAGGGGCTAGCAAGCCGAACTTCGATAGTGACTCATTGGAAATGAGGGCTCGGATATCTCGCTCTTCAGCAGGAAGAGCTCTAATGGCGTCGACAGCATCGGAGTACCCCCGGCCCTCGGGACGGGGGACGAGATCTGAAAAAATAGAACAATGAGTTAGGAGAAGTTCAACCTCAATCGGGAACGGACATCAACTCAGAGAAAGGACTTACTTCCTTCGACCCACCGCCTCGCAAAGCCTTGGGGGCAGCGCACATAAAACTACTCCTGTTTGTATAGGGCGAATTTGCTACTCCACGCGCTAGTGAAAAGTTAGCACTTCCGATGTGGCTCAAGAAGCATGTAAGAGGGGCTTTCTCCCCATTTCTTGGTCATATAGATGTACCTTATATCGCCGGGAGTTGGAGGCCTGGAGAAGACGGCCATGAAAAGCATGTACGTGCCATAAATGAAAGCGTGACCATTTGGATGAAGTTGAGACGGGGCGACGTCCAGATACAGCAGCACGTCGCGAAGGAATAGATTGAAAGGTGGCACGCTACCAACCCAGCACATGAACTTGCTACACGCCGTATATCCCACTGGGGGCAGATGTGGGCGGTCATGCCCCGACGGAACGAGCACGTCAGCAAACGGAATGTCATGAATAGAACATATCCGCTTAAGAGCGGCCTCAGTGACTCTCGAAGCCTGTGAGTCAACTGGGTCATCCAGTAAAATCGACGATTCCAAAGTATCGAGAGCCCAGTCATGAGCGGAAGAAACTGACGGGTCAGTTGTGTCGGGGGCCGTTCGCTTAGAAGACGGCCCAGGTTTGTCGGAAAGTATAGCAGAACTGGATCTTTTGGACATCTTGAATAAATAGCAGACCTAACCAAGCACCTGTGTGAACTATACTCGAAAAATGATCGACGTTAGAATTAACAACGCAGATAACCCCCCCCCCCGGGTGGTGTGTGAACTAGTGCAATCAATCGTGCATAAGCATTTAATATAACGTCAAGCCTAAAAACATCGCTTCCGAAAACCGTCATCGCTGACCGTCTCCGAAAGCCTTCTGAATAACGACTGCAGTAAGACACTAGAGGTAATTATCCGATTATGCCAAGTAAAGACCAGTTATGAAATTGGGTAAGGAGAGTATGTTCGGCATTTGTATATGTCCGGCATTTATGTGTGCTCGGCACTTAATTATGCTCGGCATGCTAACTATGTTCGACATGAAGATAGGTCCGGTATTTATGTATGATCGGCATGTTAAGTATATTCGGCATTTGCTTGTGTTCAACATTTAGGTCTGTTCGGCACCTAGTTATGTTCGGCATGATAGTTTGTTCGGCATTCACTTGGGTTCGGCATTAAGGTCTGCTCGGCACTTAGTTTGTTCGGCAGGATAGTTTGTTCGGCACTCAAGTACGTTCGGTATGTTGGTTTGCTCGGCATGGAGGTAGGTTCGACATTTATGTACGCTCGGCATAACAGTTTGTTCGGCTAAAGTAGTGGCTCGGCAGGGCTACAATTCGGCATACGGCCATCATCCGGCCCAGCTTCAGTTCGCACTGAGCTAGTGTCGTTCGGCCAAAAATACACCGTGCCAAACTAAGATTATGCCGAGTCCAAACACTCGGCATATCCTCCATACCTTCTCCTCCTCCGCCGAACACTCACTAATGATCCTACAAGGCATTCGAATTTGGTTCTCTCTCTCTACAACTAGACGCTCGACCTTGGAAACATTCCAAATCGAACTTAAGTCCCCACCAACAGCGAATCGATGGGAAATTGCCAGAAGAGGAACTCGGGTAAGAAGATACCTAGTACGTGGATCGAACGTAGGAAAGTTATGAGAAACCCTTGAATTCTGATTGCACGAATGGTTTGTGAGCTCGGAATTGTAAAAGTAAGAAGTGAGAAAAGAGAAGGAAAGAAGGCGGCTTTTATAGAGAAGAAGAGGAAGATGAAGGGACTCTGACCGGCTCTACCGGTCAAAACGGTTTCACTCGGCTTCCAGTCATTCGGCACTCGCATCGTTCGGCAAGATCGTTCGGCATCCTTGGCATTCGGCGGCAATGCACTAATCCAGTAGTTCAAAGCACACCCTGTTCGAACACACGGTGTACTTTGAGGGGCAAAATGTTACCTGGAGAATCGACCAGGCAACTAGAACGTTCGGCATGCAGGGTCGTACTCGGCACAAATGAGCACTCGACACGTTTGAACGTTCGGCAGTCAAGGGTTGTACTCGGCATTGAAGAACGTACGTCCATCCAGGTTTGCACTCGGCACGAGACCTTCATCATTTCACTCGGCATATCCTTTGCTCGGCATGTCCTGTGTTCGGCATTCCCTCTACTCGGCGTATCCTTTCACTCGGCATCCACGCCTCACTCGGCATCCCAGCATCGTTCGGCCCGCTTCCTCCATTCAACAGAGAGATCCATCGACTTGGAAAGGAGGGCTCGGCATGCCGACCGTTCGGCATGTTCCACTTAGCATGCAGGGCGCGTCCTATCTAGACCGAGCTGTCTAGCCATCTGACCCACCAGGGAAGTCCAACCCACATTCGTCTATAAATAGAGGGGCAGGGGCACAGAAAAGAGGGATCAGATTTCAGAGAACACAGGGGAGACTCTGCCTCATCCAAACCTCATCCAAGACTTCTACTTTTATTTCACAATTGTATTCGAATACTTAAAAGCGGATTGTATCTGTAATCAAGTTTAAAGTGAAGAAATAAAGGATCAACTTCAAAGTGGACGTAGGCTACAACGCCGAACCACTATAAATTCTGTGTTCTCATCTCCCGCATTTTAATTTATATTATCTTCTCTATTTTAATTTATCTTCTTCATTAATCTCTCTACACAAACTCTCTAAGGGTGTTAGTGACCAATTTTGGCACTAACAGTATATGTATATGTATCAAAATTATATATACATAAAAGAATATAGGTTGACATTTCCTAAGGACAAAAGGAAGGGCTATTCATGTTTTTACCTTTATAGGATGTGATAATATGCTTTTGTCCATACAAAAGGACCCGACGCAAATTTCTTTTTAAGAGAGTAGCATTGACTTTGCATATGTATATATATGTTAGAAAATTGATTGTAAAACTTTTATGACTCCAGTTTAGATAAGTTGTATAGATCTGTTCATACCTTTAGTGTATTTTATTTTAGTTTAATCCAACCTATTGCATAATTAAGAAACACAGTTTGCATTTCTTATAAATCTAGGTTTAATAATAAAATAATTTTATATATTTGCAAGTAGGACATTTGAAAATAAACAGGTTTTTGATGTAACAATATATATAAGAATTGATTTCAAAATAAGTATAATTTTAGAAATGAATAATTATAATTTTATAAAGTAAATGGATTTATAATTAAGGTTTTTTAAATATGGCCTATAAATTTATTTAGTTTCAGTGAATATTTTGAAAAAGTGAACACTCATTTAAAGTAAATAATAAATGAATTTAAGATAATCTTTTTGTTTTTAAAAATCAAAGAGAAAATTGTTTTAAGAACCTTAATTCTATAATTTGGAGAGCACTATTATTCGACTTAATGTTATCAATTGGTTTAAATGCTTTTGAACAATGCTTCGTCGAATATGGTATATGAATAGAATGTTTGAGTGGAACTTACTAGCCCATTAGTCAATACTCAAATTCCACCGGTAGTATGGGATGCCTTAGTTAAATTCTTGTGATTGTATTTGGAAAAGTACTTAACACTTTAGAGTTGTATTCTCTTCTGGTGTGTGACAAGTGGTGGCTAGATCCTTAAGAGAATGTAGTTCAGGTTTTCTAATGTTATCTGTAATAAGTGATATTTACTAGCTTTTAGTAAATACTTAGATTTCACCATACTCTATGTGACGTATTGGTTAAGTTCTAGTGATAACTGAAGGTGATAGTATTTGGAACTTTAGAGTTTACTCTCTTTTGGTGTGTGGCAAGTGGCTCTAGATCTTAAGAAGTTACTCATGGATTTCTTTTCCAATGTAATAACATAAAATAAACCTAAAAGATTCGATCATTGTTGTTACCCTTGAGTCATTCTATTATTCTGTATTTCTGTCCTGTGTGCGATCCTTGGTATCGGATTGGTTCATGTGATACCAAATTGTTTATTTGTTTGGCACGGTTCTGTGTACGATTATTACGATCGTTCTGAGTAAGATCTCTTGGATTTTGGAAATTAGGATTCTGTGACTATTCTGTGTTAATGAAATAAATATATATGTTCTTGTATCTTGTGATGGATTCTAAATTAAATTATTGATATTTGTGTGTTTAGAGATGTTGTGCTTTGTTCTCTGAATTCATTGTTGATTGACAAATTTGTGTTCGTGACCTATATGTATAAACCCGTATCTTGTGCTGAATTCTAAGTTAATCCCGTGACTTGTTATTTCTTGGACATTTGTATTACTGATATATTATTTGTTATTGTGTTATATCTTGTTCTCACCTTGTCGGATATTTAAAGATAGTCTGACCCGGGTGTTATTTGGCATAGGTCAAGCCGAGACTTTTCAGGTTACAGGACATGTTGACCTTTGAATGGTTATGCTAGCACGGAGATAAACATTTGGACTTTTAGTTTATCCCATTTAGGAATATGGACCTTGTATATAAAATGTATAATTGAGATTAGAGAATTGTAAAACTTATATATTATGTAACTTTAGTGTTTTATTTTGTAAACTCACAATTTGTATATGTATATGAAATTATTATTCCGTTGTGATCTATGACTGATGCTTATATTATATATTGTTTCTGATTTTAAGAAACCGCTATATCTATTATTTTGTATTAATACTATACACGTCAAATTTCATTTCAGATACTAAGAAAAAAGGTATAAATGATGTGTTAGTGTTAGTATAAAAATATACTCACATTCGATCGCCCTTAACAAGCCATATTCTCCTAATTAGCGGACAACATTACTTCCAATGTTCTTTGCTAAACTGGGTATCGCGGTGGGGTTGTTACACTTTATTTTCCATTTATGAAAGAGAAAATTTTGAGGGCTATAAAAGATATGCCAAATGATAACCACTTTGCCCTGATGGGTTTCCTATATTATTTATGAAACAGTTTAGTATGTTTTAAAACATGATTTAATTAATATCTTAACAAAATTTATGATGGTTCATTACAATTATGTTTCAATTTGCTAATGTAATCTTATTACATAAGAAAATAGGTGCAAATGAGTCAAAAGATTTCAGGCCTATTTCACCATTAAATTATTCTTTCAAAATCACTTCTAAGGTTTTAGCTAATAGGTTAAACACTAAAATGAATGGATTGATTGATATTACTCCAACAACATTTATCAAATGTAGAAATATTACATACATGGTAGCAATAGTTCAAGAATTTATCAATCATTGTTGTAAAAATAATATCAATTGTGCACTTTTAAAACTTGATTTTTCAAAAGCTTTTGACTCAATAGATTATAATTTTCTTAAGGATTTATTACTGGCTATGGGTTTCGGTACTATATGGATGAGCTGGATTATGTCTTTAATTAAAACTAGAAATTCAAGTATTATGGTTAATGGTATATTAGGAAATAAAATTCAATCGAAATGTGGACTTAGGAAAGATGATCCATTTTCACCTCTTTTGTTTAATTTAGTGGTGGACGTTTTTGCTAGAATTATCAAACTAGCTACTAGCAATGTGATTTTATATAATGTTGGAAACTAATTACAAGTAATGGCATTTCCATTCTATAGTTTGCGGATGATACCATGCTCTTTACGTCACACTCACCTAGACATGTTACAGCACGCCTAAGTTTATATTATATAGTTTTGAATTTTTCTATGAACTAGAGATTAACTTTGATAGGAGTTTCGTGTTACTTTTGAATGACATATATAAGATAGAAAATCAAATCGTTTGTACATTAAAATGTAAAATTGTGAAATTCTCCATATAATATTTAGGATTATTAATAAGACCAACTAAACTAAAACATGATGACTGGTTAAAAGAATAGATAAATTTAACAAAAGATTAACTAAATGGAATGGTAGAACTTTATCAAGGGTGAGTAGGATAGTCCTTATTAACTCTATTTTGTCAACAGTACCCATTTAGTAGATGTCATTTTATCGTTTTTCGAAATGGGTAATTGACAAAATATATAAAATTAGGAGGAATTTTTTATAGAGTGGTGATAATCCTAATGATAGTACAAAATGTTTATTTTATTTGGAATGGTATGTAAATACAAAGATAACGGAGGGTTAGGTATTATAAATTTACATAATTTAAACACTCCTTTATTAGAAAAATGAATATGGAAATTTACAGATAATACTGAGAGGAAAGAAATAATATTGAATCGATGGTATAATGGTACTTATAATACATGACATATTTCTACTAATAATACAAGTAATATCTCCCACTATTGGAAATAAATAATAAAAAATTGATATATTTATAAATTAGGAATTAATAATGTGGTACATTCAGGGAATAGTATCTCTTTTTGGCATAAAGTTGGCAATCATGTAATTCTCCTTAAAGTAGAATTTAATGAACTTTACAAAATTTGTAATTTTAAAAATGTGTTGATTTCAGAAATATATTAACTAATTTAAATTTTTCATGGGAATTTACTTTTAATCGTAATTTAGCTAGAAACACATTATTGAAGTTTGCCTTACTTTGTGCTAAATTAATATTATATGACATTGATAATAAAAATGATATTAAAATATGGTGTCGGGATAATAATAAAATATATACAGCGTACTCTTTTTTATAAATTTCTTAATTTTATGGGTACAAAATCAAATATATTTAGATATATTTGGAAAGATAATACTCCACCTAAAGCTAAAGTACATATGTGGTTAATTATACATCGAAAATTAAATACTATAGAACTATTAGAAAAGAAAATTACAGTTATTGATAATAAATTTTTTTTTGTAATGTGGGAATGGAAAATATTTCACATTTATATTTTGAGTGTCATATCACTAATTATATTCTTATAAATTGTCTTAATATTTTTTACTTTAATATAATTAATAATGATACTAATTGTGAATTATTTTGGAATAAGCTTAGGGTTCGTTATAATGGTTTTTATAGATTAGTAATTAATACTAGTTTTACTATAATATGTTGGTATTTATGGCTTGAAAGGAATCAAAGGGTTTTTAATAATATAAGTACTCTAATAGACAATTTAATGTGTATAATAGCTTTGTTTTGCGTTAATTGGATTTCAGTCCCTAATTATAATAAAGATAATAATATTAGTATTAATGAATATCATAAAAAGTTAAATCCGTATTAATTTAGTTAAAAAAATGTTGTATTTGAAAATAGAAATAACAATAGCATTTTAAATATGTAACGACCCGTATTTTTAAACATTTAAAAATATTAAATTAAATAAGATCTTTGAACAAAATTGTTAGGAATAAAAAAATTAAGATTTTACTGATACAAATTGAATGACAAAACAAGTTGTGAGCTTAAGTAAAATTTACGTTAATGAAACATGTTTGCAATAATGTAGGGATGATAAAAAATGCTAGTGTATATTTTAATAACATTGGTTTGAGTGAAATTAACAATTGTCTGAATGTAAATTTTCAATTGACTGGAATAATAAATGTTAATAAAGAATAATAAATGTTTCTTTATTAAAGAAGAAATCATTTGTTTATTTATTTGAAATGTTTGGTAGCTGAAAGATTAATTGCAGAGACGAGAAACTATTATTTGGTAAGAAATGTATAATTTCCGTTTGTATCCAATAGTGTATAAATATGTCTAAAATACAATTAGATAGGAAATAATTGTTCTATTTCTCATTACATTTATTTTTCCATTTTGAAATCCACCTTTGTAAACAATTGATGTTAATGGAATCGAATAATTTTAATTAATGGTAGAGAGGACACCAAATTGTAAATTAATAGGTGTAATTAAACGTAGCTTATGTTTTGTGAAAATATAAGAAAATTGGTTTAATGAAAAGAAAATTTATATCAAATAAAATTAATGTTTTATTTGTAAATGTAGGTTTAATTTTATTAAATAAAGAATAGAATGATTGATTTAAAGGAATAAATATATGTATATTTGAACTATGTTTTAGCATATAGATGGATTTCAAGAGTAGGAAAATAATTTATTTAAGTAAGTTATTTATTACTCTGCTTTATAAATAACAAATTTATAAAGGTGTTTAAATGACTAAAGGAAACAATTATTCTATGTTTCATCCATTTAGTTGTCTGTTTTGAAATTTAACTTTGTAAATAATTAATGTTATTGAAATATTTCAATTAGAAGGGAAGAAAACGTTGATTGCAATTAATAGATTTAATGAAAGAAACACACATTTTGTGTTAAACACAAAGGATGTTTTAATGGAAATAAAAGATCATTTTGGGTAAACCAAATTGAACGTTTTCATTTCTAAGGTAAGCAAATTTATTTATTGTGCATAGAAAAAACTAAATGCGTGCAAATTTGAATATTATTTGTGTTAATAAAGTTAGTTTGGTTACGTTTCACAAATTGAATTTCAAAAGGTTATGTGTTGTACATGGTCCATTCATTTCTTTTATTATTAATAGTTGCATCTACGTTTTAAAATAGTTATCCAATTTTTATACCTTATCCGTTCATTTCTCCTTCCTTTTAATACCCGAGCCTAGACTTTTATGTTATATTTAATTCTTGGCACCTCATTCGCGTATACAAAATTTTTCCTTTGGTTTATAAACTTTTCCATTCCTACGTACATTTTTTATGCATTATTAATGTCTGAAGCTTTCAAAATAAATTTATTTTTGTCTCTCCACCTTCATTTCCTAATTATTAAATAACTTGCAGCTTATTTCTTTCATTTTCAGTGTATATTTCTATTCTTTTTTTGGCTACGTCTTATTGGGTTTGTTTTAGACTAATGGACTCCATAGTAAACCAAGAGACCCTAGAGACCCTAAGAGACTTTATACCCTTTCTTTTCCCACCCATTGATCTTCGATTTCTTATCTGACTAAAACCAAGTATGTATAGAAATTTCTCAAATGAGAAACTTTCTGCGTACTCTTCTTTTTCTTCTTGCTTAAATCTACTAAAAAACTCCAAACCCCAGAACTCCTAAATCTTCAAATCAAATTCCGTCATTCTTTCTTCAAAATCCTAGCCTACCTCTCTCCTCTTGCCGCCACCCACCTCCATCACCATCCACAACCCACGGCAGTAACCCATGGCCAAAGCCCTACCTTCGCTCTCGTCTTCTTTCTCCTTCTTTCTTTCCCTTATTTCCATAGCTTCTATATTTCACTAAACTACTCCAAATCAAATAATTTTTTGGAAACCGTGTATAATTTCAATGGAACAACTTTGTTGTTGAACCCTTCTTCTCTTTTCGAATATTTCTATATCAAAAACCCCATTTTAAAGTCCTTTTTTGGGTCCAGTTTTGGCTAAAAATACCCCATATTGTATCAATCATATCTCCTTCAGGAATGAATCAAATTATGTGATTCTTTTTTTAAAATAATTTATTTTTCTAGTGGGTTCAACTTTATTTTAGATCAGTTCTTTAAATTATTTAATTTGCTATGCTAAAAACTCAAATATTTTTGAAGTATTTTTGAACTCAGATTTTCAACTCAGAAAACATCTCTGTTTGTTTTGACCATAACTTCCTCAAGACAGAAGCTTATTAAGTGATTCTTTTCGGAAAGTGGAGAGAAAATAATTTGCAATAACTTTCTAGCAAGTTACTTTTACAGATACAGTAATATTTTGGTCCGCATATTTTCTTAAAGATGACCTAGTTTCGGGTTTGTCTGTAATTTAGATCTTGGGTTGTTTAGAAGTTGGAAGTAGTTGAAACTTGTTTATTGATTCTTGTTCATGTCTAAGATTTATTGGATTTGCTTTGCATTTGGATCTTTGCTAGGAGTCTCCATATTGCTCCATTTTTATCATCACCTTCGTAGCCAGAAAGGTGAGCAAACACTCACAACTACTACATTTTCTTATGTTAGTTAAATTGAATTTATAATGTGATTAGAAATTGATTGATTGCTGTTTAGTATATTTTAAATTGTCATTCAAGTTAAATATGGCTTTTATTAAATTAAATTTCCATTTGATTTAATATTTAAATTTAAATTGCCAGTTAAATACCAGCTAATGATAACCAATAAATTGTTGGTTGTTATTGGTTGATTTCAATGATGATTGTGCTATATGTTCAATGTTGATATTTGGGTGATTGGATGGATGTTATTGGTTGACATTTAGGATGATTGAATGTTATGTATGTCTATATCTCTGTTATCCCTATGGGTTGAAATGATATATATCCGAACGATCTTATAGATTAAGGAAAAATCGTTATGGGTTGAAATGATAAACCCGAGAGGTTTTCATTGATTTGAAAATGTTGATTTTTGATATTGGTTGAAATGACATATACCATATAATTTCTTGAATTTGGACTTTTATTTGAAATCGAATTATTTGAAGGGTTTAAGTTAATTCAAACTTCGGATTTGTTTTAATTAGATGATTAAGATTGATATTTCGAATTATTTGAAACCCTTTAAATGATTATATTCACATTGTACACTTGATAGGAGATGAAATCCCATAACATCTATGAAACCATTGCATTAATATTTCTATTTTACTTGTTTTGATTTAACTTACATAAGATCTTTTAGTTCTGACTCGAGTGTTTTTTCTTTTCATTGTGCTCGGGTCAGTCTGAGCTTTTCAGTGTATCGAAGACTATTTTATAGAGGACGAAGACGAAGATTTGGTATATTATTGTTATTTATTATTCCACTACATTCTGTGTTCCGCTGCATTATTTGTTTATTTCTGATGCATGTATAACTCTGATTTGAATTGTAAAAGTATAATCAAATGTTATTTGTAAAACAGTTTCATGAATTGTTTATTTGATTATTATATTTTGTCGTTCCGCTGCGAGATTCTGTGTTTTTTTTGTTTTTTCTTATTTACCCCATTAACAATCCTCCCTTCTGAATGGTTTGAGTATGACATGTGCGATTTATTATCGATTTGAACCGTCCAAAATAGAGGATCGTTATAAAATACCTTTTTAATTGACATGTATGCTAATGAATCCGATGGTATAATATTTTGGGAAATCAGTTAGATTTTAAAATATTGCATTTTTGAATATAATATTCATCTCAAAACTTATAATAATTATTCTCAATCATAGAAAAAATAGTAGTGAACCAAATATAGCTTCCTTGGACACCTTTACTAATGACATGTTTGATATTTCACTATTGTTAGGATATTAATCTTCAATTAGAATTCTTCTTATTTTTTGTTTTTATGTAAATGGATTGTGTTATACCTTTTATTGTTTCTTACTCAGTTTTAATCATAATATTACTTGTTCAATTTACTGTTAGACTAGTATATTTATATTTTGCGTATATATGTATATAAATATGTGTGTGTGTATGTATGTATATATATATACATATATACATATATATACCTATGTATGTATTCATCTTACAATTTTGGTATAGACTTTTTTGCAGCTTTAGATATGCTCATTGGACCGGGTGGATTCAGCTGATTTTGAGGATATGATGCTCGTCTTATTTAGTAGATTATAGTGTTTTATTATTTTATTATGAACCTTAGCTCTCTAGAATTGGGATTTCTTTTTATCTTTTTTCACATTGTATGGAGTGGGTATTGCTGCTTGTCAGGCAGGCTGACGGCTCCTTTTTTGGTGTGTAATAAAATTTATGAGTGCTCTCCTCTTCTAATAGAGGATCACTCATTTCTTCCAAAAAAAATTAGATTCAAATTGGGTCATATGAAAGTATAACTTTGTGGCATGTTGATTACTGACATTTTTGACCATTAGAAATTTTATTGGAAGGTTTTGATCTTGAAAACTTGTGAGGCTTATAAATTTTAATAGTGATTAGGGCCTAATACCGTATCGTTTCTCTTTTCGTAGAGTGGTCATAATAGCTTTTAGACTTACCGTTCAGGAGATATGACTATTTGAAGTTAGATAATTTTGAGATAGATAAGTAGGTAATTATCAAGGTCCAAATGAGGCCCGAAAGCCCATTTCGTGACTTGTGCCTAATAGAGCTAATGGGATAGCCTCCATTCATTATTCTATTTCCCAAAAACAGTTAAAAACCACCATTAATAATATCCTTAGCCAAAAAGCAACCATAATTCTCACTTTAATTAACCAAATATAGTCGGTAAAGAGAATTAAAAAGGGATTAGCATATTTACTGTTGGGTTACATTGGGGTTCGTGGAATTACTGTTCACTTTAGATTTTCATTGCTATTTGTGCATTTATTGATCTAGGTGAGTGGTTTATCATTCTTGCTATACTATGCTAGATAATATAGCTAAAAATGACACTTTCAAAATGATTTTAAATGTTAACACAGTTTTAAACATAAATCTAATCTTGATTTTAGCCTTATAATGGATTTAAGAAAATAAATGTTGATTTTGATTCATTTTTGAGTGTTTGACTATACCGACCATTATTTTCTAATTTGGTATATCTAAGATGTTATAAATGGTTGTATATTGTTTGCATTGGTTAGTTGGATGTTATGTAATGCTTGTATATAGTTGATTGTATGTATTTTGGTTCATCCGAGTGTGAATTGTGATTGGTGGTCATTTGAGTGAATCGAGGAGAAAAAATGCCCGAAATCATATGAGATCGTTTTAGGGTTCGTGATGGCCTAGGGGAGTAGCACTTTCGGTCGCAAGGCATTTGGGGAAAGAGAAGATGAAGTTTTGAGTTGCCGATGGTGGTGGCATAAAGTGGTCGAGGGTGATGCTACTTTGGGATTATTGATGATGGACATTGTGAAAATGGTGAAGGAACTATAGGCTTGGCCTTGGAAGGGTAAAGGCATATGACCATCGAATGTTTTCGTAAGACCCCATCCGGTTTTTGGATGTTGGACTTGGAGCTTCGAGCTTGGCGCATGAATGCTTTGGAGTAAGAAGGCTTTGCGTCAAGGAATGATAGCTTAACGAACGATTTTGTCCTTAGTTTTTACATAGCCAGTTTTGATACAGTACACAACCAAAGTGGTCGACGACGACAACTCTTGAGTGGTAGGTGCTAGCCACTACTGAAGTTGTGAATTTTGGCACGCTATTTGAGGGGTTGTACCAAGGTCAATCATGTGATGTTTTGGGGTCCCTACTTCGATGCCATAACCAATCGTATAACCAATGAATATTGATTCAAAGACGAGGAGAGTGAAGAGATTTTAGACGAGAAAACTAAAGTTTTATATTGGAATTGATGCATGAAAGTACAAAGATGGCTTCATGTCTTTAATGCGATGACTCTACGACTTATGATGGGTGTACAGAAATGTTCTGATGATGATGACTCGATGATAGAAGTTGTGATAATGATCCATAAGGACAAGTTTGATGAGGGGAAGTTGTCATTAGAACGATGAATCTACTATAAGGATGAATGGAATGGAATGTTGATGGGTTCTATTATAGAGATGCGTGCGAAGGGATCATTGATACTCGTAGGTTTCAAAGCATGCTCGTAAAGAGGGGGTATGTTAAGATGCTTACTTAGAGTTAAGCATACAAAATCTTGGATTTGTGGATACGAATTCGTGTACCCTAGACCTTGAGGATACATGGGTCTACCTCCTAGCCTTTGAAGTGGAGTGGATTTGAGAACCAAGGAACCAAGATTTTGGCTAGTCTCTGGTGGAGCATATGGTCATATGAGATATCATATATCAAATGCACCCGAGTGATGTGAGGATTGTTTGATGGATGCAATGACTGTTATGTTATCTTTATCACTCCAGGGAAGTCACATAACGTAGGTATTATCAATTTAGATGCCTAGACATCGGATATTGTACTTTGACTTATAGTACACCTATATGATGATGATCATAGTAGATTAGCATATACTATTATGCACTAATTCTTTGGATGCAAGGACATGTCAGGTATGATTCTTCATAGCTTATGTCCTACATTTTACTATATTGACTTTTATAGTGTTTTAAGATTGTAGATCGCTCATATCAAACTGTTGTCCAACTCGTGATTTTATGTTATGCTTCTTATTATCTTGGGTACTCTTAAATGAGTAGACAAGGTAGTAGGTATAGGATAGCACATGGCATTATTCAAATGGACTAGCACGAGGCTACACTTTCACATATACTTACTTTTTGGCTTACTATTGCTTATATTCTACTATATAGCACCGTGGAGCTTTGTTGGCACTTTATTTATTTAAAGACAATACTTTCAGGTTTACTATTTGATGTTTAAACTCTGTTATCTATGTATATAAATATGGAGAATCTGTCGCACTTTGATTATGTGGTTCATTTTAGTTATTATTGTCTCGCTTGTTTTATATCCATGTTGATTAATATATTTTATCCTTGCACTATGAGATATACAATAGGTTCTGCTTTCGAAATATTTCTTATTTTACCCACCCTTGACAATTGTCCAGCATCGGTCGGGTACCGCGATAACGCACTCTATATGTTATATTGGATACCGGAGGTGTAGGGCGGTCATCACATGATGTATCGCAATAACCTTTTTGGACTGGTCATTCTATTTCATTTTTAAGACGATGGTAGTTAGGGGTGTGGTTTCCATTGACCTTGTGGAAGCGACATTAGGCACCCTCAGTATTTATCTCAGGCTTCATCTCCATGTTGGGGAACTTATAAGCCAACCTAGAATTTGCAACTTCAAAGATATGTCCTGGATTGTAAGTGAGGGGAGTATGAGCAATAAAGTTAGAATCTTTTTGACTTTTAACTAGTTGGTTGTAAACCTCTGCCCCCTCTTCCTATCGCTTTGGATTGGGGTAGCTTTGTCACTCTAGATATTTTTTACTTTTGGGCTTCTTCAATCTTGATGCAGTCGCTGGCTCTCCCATAAAAAGCTTTCACGCTTTTACGTAGTTATCCAACATTCCAAACCCAAAATGTCGTATCTTTTTTAATATCAAAATGCGGCGCCATCAACAATGCTTCTTTGTTCGTAATTCTAATTCGTATAGCCTCGGCTTTGAACCGGTAATTAATCTGCACAAGCTCTCATTGTCATACTGCATGATGTAAGATAAGGTATTTGAATTTAGGGATATCTTCCAGCATTGAATTTTTGGTGGAAGCCCGATGGTAGTTGATGCCAAGAGCAGATTTCCCTATAGCTATATCTTCCGAACCACCTCGATGCTGCTCTAGGCAGATAGATTGAAAACAGATTGTATTGAGCTAATATTCCTATCTTTAGAATATTCATATGATATTCAAAGGTGCACAGATGGTCATTTGAGTTCGATGAAACATCGTATTTGTCAATGGTAGGAACCTTGAAATTATTAGGGAAGTTTGCTTCAACAATTTCTTATTAAACAGGAAAAAAATTCATTATCTCTCCCTTTCCTTTATCATTTGCATGTTGGCATAGATGTGCCAGTTATTCAGCTTGGACTTCCAATGCCCGTCTTTGACCTTATTTTTCAACAAGCCACCCCTTAAAATGGTGCTGGCCTCATCACCCCCTCGCGAGGTGGATTTACCACACTTTCAAGCAATAATAGGTTAATATTAGCTTTATCTTAGCGGCATGATATTTCGCTTCAACAGGAGGAGGAGTGGGTGAATTAATGATTTGTGTAGAGATTGTTGGACGCAAGTTTGTAGAGATGCGGTAGTTTGTTTAAAAAGTTGTAAAATAAATTTGCTAGGGGTTTGCAATCCTTCCACCGTCAAAATGTTAATTAGAATTTTCATTCTCACAACACCAATTAGAAGTAGTTGTGTTATTGTTTCACAATTATAAATTAGCAAGTTATCATTTATTAAAATGCCATGAAAAGTAGTAATTATGTTGTTGAGTGCTTACATGATTACGAGGATTATGTTTAATTGTTTGTTAAAATGCCTTAGAGTACTATCATAAATTTAGGCAAAACAAAACACAGAGAAAAGTACAAATACAATGTACGTAGTTCGGATGTTAAGAAATCATAAGTTCATTAGTCAAATCACTTAATAATTTATGGCTTTAATACACACATAAAAATTATTGGAGATTTTGTTTATATCTTTTAAAGCAATAAATTCTCTGAATACAAAGTGATCGATCCCCTTCTTATACAATGGTCCTTTCCTTTTATAAACAAAATGACATCATATGGATTACTACCTTCACTCCTTGTATTTTATTACTATTATTGGATTTCGTAGCACATCCTTCATCTGTATGCTTCTGCTTGTATGTTGTAGATTGATGATTTGGATTTGGACATGATAATTTTGGCTTTGGTGCGATAATTTGATTTAGGTGAGATAACTTCATTTTGAAATGCTAGAAACGATGCCGCTAGATACTTTCCATCTGTCTAAGTTTATGTTGTCTGTTGAAATGCTTCAATTTGCTATGTAACTGAATGCACTGTGTTGCTTCAATGTCGATAGGGCATTTTTGTCGATGCTTTGGATGCACATTGCACACACTATTGTTATAAATTATGATGCTGGACTTTGGTGACATATCTTTTAAAGGGAGAACGTTGGCTGGTAGCATGAGGAATTCAAGCATGGGATATCTCGGTGTGGAATTCATTGGGTCCCGGTTACTCTATTTGAAATTTGCATAGTTCCTATATGATTTAACTCCAGACCAATTTCACTACTTACTACACTGATCCTTTTACCGAAGACTTCGCATGCCTAAACACGCACTAAAAATTTCTCCGTGGAAAATGGGTGTAAGAATAAATTATGAGCCAAAACCCATCTTCCAAATATAACTTGAGTTCTAAATTACGAGGACTATGAGCTATGTCAAAATTCATAAATGTATCAAACTTTTCCACCATATCAGTACACATTTTTGAATATGGTCCTATAAATATGTTACTACAATCCAAGTTTCTCAATCCACTTGCTTCAATCTTACATCCCTTCTTTATTATTCCTTTGTGCTCATGATAATGATCTTTTAATTTAATATTTATCACCTCAAACTTCTCAAAATACTTATTGTCATAAAGTTATTTGTACGAAACTTAATAAAATCGATCTTATATCATGGATCCACAACAAGAGCTATGCAAAGAAACACACTAAATTCACTTTAATATTTGTTGGACTTTAGAAACATGCTACTTTCCATCTCAAACATAAATCATTAAATACATCTTTGTAAGGTAAACAAAAATAAAATCATTTTGAGCTAAAAAATAGAACTTGCGTACTTCATTCCAATAAATAAGAAAGTAGCACCATAAAAAACTTCTGAAAACTCAGTGATTCCTTTTGCATTCATCTACTCCTCTTGTGATAGATAATGAATATAACTTTTATCCACAAGTTGTAAGCGACCAAATGCTTTCTCAAAGTAAATAGAATTTTTCAACATAATAAAGGTTGAGTTAGATCTTGATGGTATATCTTGACGTAACCCATAATTAGTATTATCCAACAAAATATCCACTATATATATTGTACAGATATTTCTTTTTTGATTGTGATCTTTTTATATGTTTAATGTTTTATGTAATATAGATTAAATATGAAGTGATACGTTTCAAACCATCTTGGACCATCAAATATAATATGTGTGCAGCCCATCGCACAGGTAGATACTCTTCATTAGCAATCTAGGCTTTACAATCTAAAAGATGTGATTCTAACAACTCAATGAATTTATCTTCCAAGACGCGTTATCTAATGTATACATAAAAAATTATATCTTCAATATTCCAACTAAGCAACATATTAGATTTTTTTCCAAAAATAGCGACTCGAGAATGGAGGTGATGATACGCGACAAATACTTATTAAAAAAAAATTCATCAATTTCCATTCATCATCCAACTGTCTGCATTTATAAAGTCCACAAATCAGTAATCAAACTTACCCTTTTGGTACATAAAACATTTAAGCTGTCATTTTCATATAGTTTTAAAACATCAGTACTACATGTATTTCTCGAAAATGAAAGTACATTATCATTAAGATATGTACGACTCATGAATACCCTCGTAGCTGACAAACATAAATGGCGGATTATGTTGAATGACTGCACTAGCCATTAGTTCTCTATATATAGCTTGATCAAAAATAGTTTGGTTCTCTTCCAGTTCTTTTGGAAACATATATGTATATGAATTTTTAAATTAAACGTACCATACTAGTAAAGGACCTAGACCCTAGAGTGATCTTAAAAATCTCTTACCAAGCATAAATACCTCTTTACACAAAATCCATCTTTTATTCAAGGAATATCAAAATCCATTAATTAAGCATTTCTCCATACTTATTCTATCCCTTCACATTATCATTGTTTAATCATTAAATTACACATAATAACATGCATTAAAAACATGGATGATATAATATTATAGTCGGCAATTTCCTCTTTTATATTTTTTCTTTCATTTACAAATTTTATTTCATCATATCATAAATTAAATATCTGTTATCTAATTTAATTAATCTCTAAGTGTCAATCATCTTATCAGTTAGAATATCAATTGGATGGTTAACTCTTGCATTTTAAATTAAATTGGTTATTTAATAAAATTATTCACTATAACATTCTCAAGTTTGACATAAACAAGATATGAGATGTTGCGAAAACTCGCCGTTTTATTTTATTTTTTATGTTTCCAACGACATACTTTATCTTCCTACCGCAAAACATAACCGATGTGTCTGACATGTCCATGTGGGGCCTGCAACAATGTTTCATTAGGAAGAACCGTTGATGATCAACCGTTGACGTTGGACGCGTCTGCCAGTTAAATAAAAATTGTTAACATATGAACCATCTTTCTCCCTCCATCTTCCCTCCATCTCTACACTATCATCTTCTTCATCTCACTCCATCATCTTCTTTATCTCACTCCATCTCCACTTTGCTTAATTCCAAACAAAATCTTAATGGCTGAATTGTATGACAATGGTGATCATTCTAATTCCGTGCTGAAGATTTGGCTGATATATAAGTTATTGTGAGAATTAGAGCGCTACAAAAATCTCTAATCGAACGACTTCACACTTTATTGTATAAACGAATTTATTGGATTAACGATATATTGTGTCGTCATACAGAACATCGCCAATGAAACTTCTGAATAAAAGAGTTTGTTTTTTGATTTTGCGTGAGCGGTTGTAAGGCTACAACTTGAAGCCAACATCTGAAATATGCATTAAGGAAATGATAGTCATCTTTTGTGTACAATTGTTTTGGCCCTTGCTACGTGGTAGGTTGTTGAAATTTTTTAACAATCGAATAAAACGATTTGTGTTTATTTTCACGAAGTTTGGAAGTTGTTGAGTTAATGTCTATGGATATCATTTGGCAGGTAGATCCTTGATTTTATAGGGTTCCAGAATAAATTAGAATATCATACTGATATTACCATTCTTCAAAAATTGTGTTGGGGCTATTGATGGTACATATATGATTGCACATGTGCCTACGACAGATATGCAACGATATGTTGGATGTAAAGGCTTTGCTACGCATGATATTGCCCATTTGATTTAAAATTTAATTTGTAAGGACATGGTGAGAAAGATCTGCACACGATGCTGATGTTTTTTTATTCAGTTTTAAACAATGTAAATTTGAATTTTCTATCCACCGCTAGGACAATATTATGTAGTTGACTCAGGGTATTTACTGTGGATGAATTCTTACCTCCTTGCTACAATGCTACATACCATATTCTAAATTTTATTGAAACACACAATCAATCAAAGACCGAAATAAAATTTTCAACTAGTACCATTTGAATTTACGTATGACAACTGAAAGGACATTTGAAATATGGAATTTTTTTTTGCAACCTTACAAAACTTGATGACATACAAATATAAAATTCAAATAAAGGTTGTTACTTCTACAACGGCTATTCATAATTTCATACGAAGTTACAACGAAGAAGACCCAAAATTTAAGCATACGACGTTGATCTCGATCTAGCTCTGGAAGAATTTCTACAAGGATGCTATAATATTCGAACATCAGCAACCTGATCGTGAAACAGTTGAAAAAAATGCAACAAATTTCATGACAATCATTCGGGATAACATATGAAATGGACTGGTTGTTGTATGACTACGTTAGGAACTATTTGCATATCATTAATAGTTTTTATTTGTGTAACTGCACTTGTACTGCTATTATATCTATAATTTGAAACTGTTCTACTAATGTAACTGTACTTGTAGTACCATTATTGTATTTGTAATTCGAAATTGCTGTACTAGTATAATTGTATTCTTTTTATATTTAAATTATCAAAATTTCTGATTAAGTTGGATTCTCAAAATACATCTATATTAAAATTAAACTAAATAGCAATAACAAAATTAATAACCTTATTTGATACTCCTTTTCAAGTACCCCTTTCATAACACAAGAATGTGTTCTTCTTTCGTTAAACAATATCATTTCATGTCTTTTTTAAACGATCGTTTTAAATACTCCTTTCGTTAAAACAAGAACACACACCAAGAGTATTATTATTAGCAACACCCATCGATTCTTTATAACATCACTTTAAAATAAAATAAAATAAAATAAGTAAGCACATTTCCCAAACCAATCAGGTGTATAAAATGAAATGAATCAACAATCATTTAGATATGGAAAAACCAAAAAAGACAAGTTAAGAACTTGCACATAACAAACTCAAACATAATTGTGATTTATGGCATGAATTATGACTGGAAAGATCCAATTTGTATTCGGGTTTAGACTTATTAAAAGATGGATCTCATTTTGAAGCAATCATGTTATTTATATAATGAATGTAATGAGTCTAAAATATGGATTTTGATGGATCTCTTGTAAAATGAGTTTAAAAAAATAAAAAATAATGAAAGTAGATAATTTTTGTAACAAGCAAATTTTATTTAATGTGGACCCAAGATATAACGCTATTGGGCATTCATCCCTTTATTGACTAACATAATAATAAAGACAAACATTATTTTTAAAATGATTATTATTTTGAAAAAGATTAGAAAAATGAAAGTAAATAATTTTTGTAACAAACATCTTTTGTGTTCTCTAATGTGGATTCAAGAGAAAAACGAGTTTAAAAAATGGATTGATCTCTTCTAAAATGAGTTAAAAAGATGGAATGATCTCTTCCAAAATGAGGTAAAAAGACACAAAGCAAAGTTAAGTAATTTTGTAACCAGCCTCTTTTTAAAAAACGTGGATCTAGGAGAAAACCCTATTGTGCTTTCCTCCCTTTATTGATTAACCAAACTTTATTTTTGTAACATTTTCAAATCCAACGCTGATAAACAAGCTTCACCAGCCTCGACTTCCTTCATTACGTTGATGGATGTCTTCTCGTCTCAACCTCTATATATAGCCTCCTGCTCTCTCTTCTTTGCTTTGGCCTCTCCCCTTTCCTTTTCGTTCATAAATAATTTAATTTGGCATAATCAAAGAATAAAATATTTATTTTATTTATCGAAATTCATAACTTAACGTATTGATAATCCATTCGAGCTAGGTAAAGCTTATCTTCTTCATGCCAACTCTGTTTAGATCTTATTACTAACATAAAACAGGATCTGCTTCAATTTGCATCTGAAGCACGTTAGATCTTATTATAGGTAATTTCAGTGTGATGTTTATTTTTGTATAGGATAAGGATCCGATGCTTAGTCATTGATTTGTACGCTGTTTCTTATTGATTAGTCTTAAGCTTATTTGGCCGTCGGATCTATAATTTAGATCACTTGCCGTTTTTCTTAAATTTACTTAGACGGCATCTTCAAAATTGGATGTTGTTTGCCTATACTAAATTCTATTTGTTAATATTTCATCTGGATATGTGTCTTTTTATACTGTTTACTGTCTCTAACCATACCGAACATTAACATCCCCACCTGAACCATGAATTAGCTACGACCAATCAAATAGGTTGCCGCCAATGGATTTTACTGAGTGTGTAGACTGATCGATCAACTTACACAAAATAATAGAACCTGGCCTACTTTTCTAAATGAAAACCCGAGGGTCTATTAGGGGATTCATTGGTTTGCACCAAGTTTCCGTGTTGTTTTTCTTAAATTTGCTTAGATGGCATTTTAAAACTTGCACATTGTTTACTTCCATTGAATTCATTGATATTCGGTCTGAATATGTGTATATCCACATGTAGATAATGGAGTTGGATCAAGGCAAACTTTTTGTTGGAGGGATTTCATGGGATACTAATGAGGAGAGACTTCGTGAATATTTTCAAAGATTTGGTGATGTTGTGGAAGCTACTATCATGAAAGATCGAGCAACAGGTCGTGCCCGTGGCTTTGGATTCGTCGTATTTGCTGATCCTGCAGTTGCTGAGAGAGTGATCATGGAGAAGCACTTGCTTGATGGTCGAATGGTAATCCTCTAACAGTCTATACTGATACCACGGACAAACGTTGTTTTTTAAGTGCTACATTTTGCAACGATGAATGGATAGTTATATTTCGTTATTGTTTATTTGTTTACTTAGGCATCTTCATACTGGTTGAGAATGCTTTTACTTTGTAGTTTAAATTTAACTGTAAAATTCTATTTTCAGCAAAGTGATTTTGATAATTAAAACTAATTTCATCTTCATATGAACTTGAATTGAAATAAATCGAGCCAAGAGGTTGAATATTAGTTCATCTTATTACATTCTTTATTACCATCGCATATTTGCTTTGTACTGGAGAACTATCGATGATTTTAATGTAGCACAGCTAAAAAAAACAGTTTGTGTCAAGAATGCTTGCTTTGCATAGAAATGCAACTGAGGTGATTCGTGAATATTTCAATAAAGGAATCATTCAGGTGCAGGGAAAAATGTAGCAGCGGACAGCTATAATATGTTATGCGTTATCAAACAGTTTATCCTATGCTTCATATACTTAGTGCACGCATATATATATATATATATATATGTATATGTATGTATGTATATATATGTATGTATGTATGTATGTATATAAAAAATTGGGTCCTGTAATTTACCCAGAACAAATTTCGTTAACTAATTCTAAAGAATTATAAATAGATAAAACGATAAAAAAATTAGATGTAACTTGACCATATACCTTTTTGTGACCTTTACCCATATTTCGACGAATAATCTGGAAACCATTAAATAACAACCTCGTCTAAGTATTTCCGCACTTCAAAAACTCTCATATACAGTCCTGTATTTTTTTTCAGTCTCATTTTTCCAAGGCTTCTATTGTTTTTCTAGTTTTTCTGCACTGAGCTAAGATCTTATTCTGCACAATAAACATTTATGTTTTTATAACAGATAGTTTGAAAATGATTTTTGTTAAAATGTTAATATCTCATCCTTAATTGCTATTCTTTTCTATAAAAAAATATAGTTAGCTATCTTAGGGATTTAAATCAGAAACTTGCACAACCAAATGTTTTACCTCCATTATGATAGATCATCGGTAACATTCGTACACATACATATGTATATATGTACACACTACACATGCACGGACACCCCCTTTTGAATCAATCATTTTTCTGATATGTTTACAATATACGACTTATATCCCAAGCATGCATTAATATTACAATGCATCAAGTTTTCATAGCTATTCCAGTTAATTTTGATATCAATATTCATTTATTTATCCCATTATCGTGTATCTTTGCTGTAAGGTCTGGTGATACAATATTTTCAATTGCAGAATATTTGAAAGATATTTGAAATAATTACTCAAATATATATTGCCTCTTTTATAGCATTAAAGAGAGTAATAAATCACCTACGTGAGAAAAAGAATTATTTTGGGAGATTGAGGCAATCAATTAATTCCCTAATTAGCTGATTAAAGAAGGGATCTTATCAGACTCATGTAAATAGGGGGAAACTAGAAAATCAAATGGATAAACGTTTTCTATACGAATATGAGAATTAATGAGTCATTGATTTATGACCATAAATTAATTACTTCAACCCCAAGTAACAATATTTATATAAAGACAGAGATTAGCATGAGTAGAAATATCTCTCTCAGTTGTATTTCTTAGTCTTCTTTTTCATTATCAATCTTGTAAAAAATTTTACTTTTAGAAAGTAATAAAATCTCATATCCTCATGCGAATGTACACTATCTCGCAATAGTAGAACCACTATAAATCCCGCGTGTTATTTTCTTTTATTGTTTGATCTGTGATTGTTTTTTAGCTGGTGATTATCTGTTGTTTGTTTTGCCTCACCATCAATCCGGTCCTATTTGTTTTTCCACAAGGTTGGATATTTTGTTCCTAAGGCGATCTTGAGGGATTTTTTTTCCATCGGTCTAGTATTAGAGCGACAAGGTTGATTGAGAAAGAGTGTTAGGCATTATGGCAGGAGATGATGAGACTCCAACGGTTGTACAAAGACGCTATGTTAGAGGGACCTATATTGCATCAAGATCTAGTTTAGCAATAGAGAAGTGGAACGGTGATAAAGACTTCGAGAAGTGGTAATGGATGATGAAAGTTGTTCTGATGAGAAACCAAGTTCATCCTACGTGTTTGCTTCTGAAGAGTTGACTGCTGAAATTTCAGCCGCGGAAAGAAAGGAGATGGAAAAATGGACGTTCACTACTCTGCAATTAGATATGGGAGAAAATGTTATTTCTGATATTAGCTGTGCAACTACTGCTAAGGGCATTTGGACCAAGCTGGAAAATCTATCTGAAAAAAATCTTTGATTAATCGTCTGATTTCGTTGAAGACATTTTTCACCATGAGGATGAAAGATGATATTTCTATTAATGAACATATGGTTTTCTTTGACGATCTAGTGATAATAATGAAGACCGTTGATTTGAAGGTGGATGAAGAGCATATGACTATGATACTTTTGTGTTTTCTTCCGGAACATTACACAGGTTTCGCTAACAGCCTTATCTTTACGATAGATACTTTGACCGTTGAAAATGTGAAGTCGGGTCTTCTATCCGAGAACTTGAGGGATCAGATAAAGGAGATGGGTGAAGATAGCGAAGAAGTAGTAGTCAAGGACTATTTGCTGAGAGATGGAGAGAGGAGAAGAAGAATTGAAATTTTCCCTGGGCGTTTCAAATCTAGAAAGCCCGGTAATAATTTTAGAGGAAAATCTAAGGATGGAAAATGTCACTACTAAGAAACCAAGCCATTGGAAAAGAGACTCTTCGAGTTGGAAGAAGAAGAAAGAAGAAGATGGTTCTTCATCATTTGCGGTGGAGAAAGCTGTATCTGTTGATGTGTTATTTGCAGCGGTATCAGATATATCAAACCATGAGTGCTTGATTCGGGGGCGTTTTTCCATATGACGTCTAATATGGATTACTTCAGTTCCTTAGTCGACAGAGAGGAAAGTGCAATTCTTATGGATAATGATGCTAGTTATAGAGCCATGAGAGAAGGTATAAGATGTCTGACGGAGTAATACGCACTTTGACAGGTGTCCGGTATGTTCCGGATCTTCGTAAGTCCTTGATTTCAGCTGGCATACATGGGGTGCAAGGCCACTTTAGAAAAGGATGGTTTGAAAGTTTCGAGTGCTCTTGTTCTTATGAAGAGACATGTGTTGCGGAATCTGTATTTGCTTAAGGGGACCACAATTCTTGAAAAGTCGTGTGTTGGAGTTGATAGTTCTCATGCTTTGAATGCCACCAGATTTTGGCATCTTAGGTTGTGTCATATTTCTGAAAAAGACTTAGAGTTGCTTCGTAGACGGGAGATGACCAAAGGCGACTTCGATAAGTTGGAATTCTGCCAGGAGTGCGTGTTAGGTAAGCAGACTAAGGTATCTTTTGGAGTTGGACTCCATAGATCAGAGATAGTACTTGATTATATGCATATAGATGCTGGGGGACCAGCTGCCACTGCTTCCATTAAGGGAGCGAAATATTTTCTCTTTTATCGATGATTTTTCTCCGAAAGTTTGGGTGTATGTGATGAAGGCAAAATCAAAGAGCTTTGAGAAGTTTAAGGCTTGGAAGGTGCTTGTGTTGAGATCTGATAACGGCGACTAGTTTGTTTATAGGAAGTTCCTCGACTTTGTAGACATCATGACATTAAGAGACATTTCACTACACTAGGTGATCCACAATCCAATGGGGTTGCTGAGAGGATAAATAGAACTTTACTTGAGAAGGCATGTTGCTTGAGATTGACGGCGGACTTATTTAGAGGCTTTTGGGCTGAGGCATTATCGACTGGGGCGCATATTATTAATTGGATTCCGTGCTCAGCCATAGATAGGAAGAATTCGGAAGAGAAGTGGAGAGGTAAAACTGTGTACCTTGGTTATTTTCGTATTTTTGATTGTCCCGTTTATGTTCATCATACATGTGATGATAAGTTGGAGGCTAGAGCATATAAATGCATCCTTTTGAGATACACAGATGGTATCTAAAGGTATCGTATTTGACACCCTGTTGATGAAAAGATTGTTCATTCTAGACATGTTACTTTTGATGAGTCAGCAATGTTCAATCCTAAGAAAGACTTACCTACCACATCAGATGTTTTTGATAGGCCCAAGGAGATGGAAGAGATTTCAATTTTACAGCCTAGTTGTAGAGTTGTTGATGTTGTTGAGAGTGAGATAGATGCAGTTGATCCGACTTCACAGAATAATCCATATGTGCCTTCTAGTAGTGTTGGTGATGTGCATGAGACTAAAGAAAGTTCAGTTCAAGGTGGAGCCGAAAAGAGTTTAGGCGAAGTACTTACTCGGGCCAGTCGTAAGATTATTAAGCCGCCTGAGAGATATAGTGATTGACAGTATGCAAACCTTAGCCTTAGTGATCAATTTGATTATGCCTTACATGTGGTTCATAAGGAGCTGCTTGACCTTGATGAAGCTTTGAAGTCGTATGACAATTCGAAGTGGATGTGCGCTATGGAAGATGAGCTAGATTCATTGAAGAAGAACAAGACTTGGGATTCGGTAACTCTTCGTCAAGGAAGCCGAGCCATAGGTTGCAAGTGGGTGTTCAATGTGAAGGATGCTGGAAGATACAAGGTTAGACTTGTTGCTAAATGGTTTTCACAGAGGAAGAGATTGAAGTATGATGAGATTTTTTTCTCCTGTAGTGAGACACCTCCATCCATATTTTGTTTGCTACGGTTGCCACTCATGACTTATAGTTGGAGCAACTTGATGTGAAGACCGCTTTCTTGCATGAAGGTTTGGATGAGACCATTTACATGAAGTAGCCTGACAGATATGTCGTAGATTGGAGAAGATAATTGGGTTTGCAAGTTAAAGAAGTCATTGTATGAACTTAAGCAGTCGTTTAGACAGTGGTACAAGAGGTTTGATTCTTTTATGCTTTCATTTGGTTTTGATCGTAGCATTAAAGACGCTTGTGTGTACTTCAAGCATTTGAAGAATGGTTATTTGGTGAATTTACTCTTGTATGTGGATGATATGTTGATTGTTTTCAAGGATAAAGCTAAAATTGATAGTTTGAAGTTAAAGCGTAACGCGGAATTCGAGATTAAAGACCTTGGAGAAGCAATGAAGATTTTGGATATGGAAATCCAAAGGGATATGAATCTTGGACTTTTGAGGCTCACTCAACAGGAATATATTTTGAAAGTGTTTGCTCGGTTTAGCATGTAAGAAGCAAAGACAATTAGCACACTCATGCCTTTGCACATACAGCTTTCTAGTAGAGGCTCTTCAATCTCGAAGAAGGACAAGGCTTATATGAAGAAGGTTCTCTATGAAAGTGCAGTTGGTAGTCTGATGTATGTCATGGTTTGCACCAGGCTTGACATTGCATAGACGGTTGGATTAGTGAATAGAATCATGTCAAATACAGGAAAGACGCATTGGGAAGCAGTGAAGTATATTTTCAGATATCTTAAAGGGACTCCAGACCATACACTTGTCTTTGGCGGCAGAGATAGAGATTTAAGCTTGGTTGAATTTTGTAATTCTGACTATGCCGGTGATAGAGACCGAAGGAAGTCAATCTTAGGTTATGTGTTCACCAGTGAGACAACTATTAATTGGAGAGCGAGATTGCAGACGATTGTGACTTTGTCTAATACATAGATAGAATTTATAGCTGCGGTTAATGCGGCTAAGGAGGAACTTTACTTGAAGTATTTGTTGTGTGATTTGGGCTTCGTGTATGAAGGTATAGAAGTAAATTGTGATAGCCAAAGTGCAATTCACTTATCTGAAAATCTAACTTTCCGCTCAATGATAAAGCATATTGAGGTGAGCGAGTCATTTCTTATCTCTATGGATGAAGAGAAGCTTGTACGTCTTGAGAAGGTTCACACTGAGAAGAATGCAGCGGATGTGTTTACTAAGTCGTTACCCGTTGTAAAGTTCGAGCATTGCTCAAAGTTGATTCGCTTGATGAAGTACTAGGTGCAGGGTGGCACAGGGGAGAGTGAATTGATAGATGACGACGTTTGTTTTCATTGTGAAGATTGATAGGTCTTACTTAGAGAGGGTACTTTCAATGCTTTGTTGGCGGACGGTGGCCTTGTCGGAATTCGTCGACAAAGTGCAATGGCTATGCCGAAGCTCGTTGAGAAAGTATTTGTGGTGTCTTGTCCGAGAGCTAGGATGTAGATGGAGTTGATAGGCTTGCTGAGAAATATAGTATCAAGGTGGAGATTGTAAGATTTAGTGATACAATATTTCAAATTGCAGAAGATTTGGAAGATATTGTTGATTTCAGAGATACAATATTTCCAATTGCAGAAGATTTGAAAGATATCTGAGATGATTACTCAAATATATATTGTCTTTTTATAGCATTAAAGAGAGTAATAAATCACCTACGTGAGAAGAATTATTTTGAGAGATTGAGATAATCAATTAATTCCCTAATTAGCCGATTAAAGAAAGAATCTTATCAGGCTCATGTAAATTGAGAAAAACTGGAAAATCAAATGAATAAACGTTTTCTGTATGAATATGAGAATTAATGAGGCATTGATTAATGATCATAAATCAATTACTTCAACCCAAGTAATAATCTCTGTATAAAGGCAGAGATTAGAATGAGTAGAATTATCTCCCTCAGTTGTATTTTTTATTCTTCTTCTTCATTACGAGCGTTATAGCACGCGCTTCGTACGTGATAATGCACGCGCTTCGTACGTGATAATGCACGTGCTTCGCACGTGATAATGCATGCGCTTCCTGCGTGAATTATTTTTCTATAAGTTGAATATGTTAAATTAAGTGGTATTAAGGTTTGATAATATTTGTAGAGGAAAATTTTGAATTTGTAAACAAAAATTCGGTTATTAGATCTTATATTTAAGCGATACTAAGGTTTGATAATATTTGTAGAGGTTTATTTATTAGATCCTATGTTTAAGGGATATAAAGACAAATTCGTTATTATTTGTAATGGAGAATTTTGAATTTGTAAAAGAAGTTAGATCCAGATTTTAAGCGATATAAAGATAGAAGGGCGTTTTTGATAGTTCACGCTGATACCAAAAAAGTGTGACATCAAAGGTATTACAACTATTAATAAGGATAATCTTGTAAAATTTTCTTTTCTTAAAAAGTAATAAAATCTCATTTTCCCAAGTGGATGTACACTACCTCGCATTAGTGGAACCACTATAAATCCCGTGTGTTATTTTCTTTTGTTGTTTGATTTGTGATTGTCTTTAGTTGGCGAGTTGATTGTTTTGTCTCACCATCAATTCGGTCCATTTGTTTTTCCGCAAGGTTGGGTTTTTTGTTCTTAAGGCGACCTTGATGGATTTTTCCCCAACACTTGCAAGAGCATTGTTTTTGGAAACATGAAATTCTTCTCTTTCAAATAAACAAGTCACAACATCATTCTCACTTAGTGTCACCTAAAAAGTATAATCAATCTTAAGGTTTTGGTTTTAATTTTCTTATGCCATCCTAACAAGCACATATTCTTCTAAGAACCTTTCATAGTCTTTTAGCTTTTATGATTTGCTATGGTAAAGAAAAATCCATGTAGGTTTGTTGCTTTCCGTATTGGTACTATTTCATTTACAATCCATGCAAATATCTATCAACGTTTAGTCAATAAAAAAAATCAAACTTGCATGCGGTGCGGTCTACTTTCAAACATTATCTAGTGTGATTCTGCTTAAAAACAAAGCTTTAGATAGTCAATGGAAAAAGAAGACTTAATGAATCTTATTTAATTTCTTGAAGACAATACTAAAAACTCTATGACCATTAACATTACGACCGATTTAGGTCTCTGTGGACAATTATTACATAACATTGTTATAGGATTCAATTTGGTTACACCATTTGATCAAATTACATATATGCTAACAATGTTCAACATCTCTTCTGTTAGAAAATTTGACAAGTGGATCATTGTTTTTTTATGGAAGATAAATCATGAATCAATGAGTTACTTATCCGTTTTTCCTTATCAACTTACAAGATACTTCACGAAATAATCTATAATAATCTGTAGAGTCACGGTAATGCATTACTTTTCTTAGTCTCTTTATAAGTTTCTCTTGAATTATCCTTGTTTCTTTCTCTCTTTCTCTTTATGATAAAACTTAGTTCTCTTGGGGTTTATATAATATCAAACAAAAGTATATTTTGCTAAATGTATGTATATATTAGTCAATACAATATTCTCCAGTATATTTTGTGAAACATATCTCTCAATATGCTATTAAACATCTAAGTAGACATATATGTAGTCCAGTTATATCCCTATTTTTTATAAAAAAATCAACAACCATAATTCATGATCAAATCTACGTGTGATATGCATTTTATCAGCATAACTAAAGAGTTTGTTGAAATAATCCGTAATCCAAAACTTTTTTAGAGTGACATCCTTTCAGCAAAATTCAAGGTTCTATTTGCAGAACTTTTTGTTTCCTGTTTATGTCGCATTTACATTATTAAAGAGCTTTATATGGTCTTGCCAATCTTTATTCTCCTCTTTGTGGCTTTACCTTGATTCCAGCAAGTAGATCTTGGTTTGAAAACTTTCTACCTTTGGCTTCATCACATCAATTGTCTCGCCTATCATCTTGTACAAATTTTTTGTCCTCGTCTAGCATGTAATTCTTGCACTTCTCCCATGCTTTAATGCTTCAATCTCAGGAGAAAAAAGTACATCGTATCTTGTTCCATTGCCTAACCAAAGTAAGTTGTTCCTTTTTCCTAAAAAAAAAGAATGAGTTTAATTTCTGGAGTATCTTACTCCCTTGTTGTTATCACATTCTCATCGAACATTTAACTTCATTGAGTCTACATTTTTCATGCCCATTTCATTATCATTAGTTGTCCATACATTCTTGGTCTTCCCCACAATATCAAATAATTTGATGTTTTTTCACATATACATGATAACGTTCTTTCGACTTAAGCAATCACTCTTTGCTTGAATATTTCCCTAAGTTGAAAATGGTTTTGTCTTCATATATTTTTAGATTGGTCTCTTCATCGCTATTGTCATCATGATCAAATCTCTCTTCTTGGTTGACTTAAGCTTTCTTTTATCTCTTCTCGTACCACATCATGTAGCACTTAGAGTCATAATTCTCTCAATTTGAATATCATATTATTCCTCTTGGAGAAGTTTTCAATTTCTTCTGATATGATCTCCACTCTTTTCACATTGTGAAATAAGCTCTGACAAAGCATTGCTCATCTTTCTTTGCCGATTCACTTCTTCGTATCTCAATCCAATTTTGAGTTGTTCAATGATATCACACGTGTCTCAACTTTTCAGTAATGAAACCATCAATGTCGAATGCGTCTTCATCAAATTTTGCAAGAGAAATGTCTTATTCGCTGTCAAGTTTTTTTGTCTATGCTCCATTTAATTTATTTCACATCGGGTATGCCAATTTTTCATTGGCTACAAGGTGATACATCAGATCATCCTAAGATTGTCGAATAAGTCACTAAACTTTTATCTTCATTGTAGCCCACTTCTTTTCGCACATCTCAATTTGTTCTTATTTGTTCGCTAGTGATTTATAGAGGTACATTAGAACCAAAAATTCATCCATTTACGATTGTAAATTTCTCAGCTTTTACTATTCAACCTTTTCATATTCAGTTTACCCCTTCCAACCCTAATCTTTCATCAAAATTTATGTAGTTGACTTTGATACCAAATGTTAACTTTTTCCATCATGGTCTGTACGTAGTTAAATTATGAAAGGATAAATAACACAATAATTAAAGAATTGTCAATCTTCTCTTTATTCAGCTTACCCAAAACCTCTATACAAAATAATCTATGGAGTCTCAATGCTCTAATTCTCTTAATCAATTTTACTACTAAATAATCCGTAGTCTCAGGCTCTGATTATCTTAATCTATTTCTCTTTACTTCTCTCTTGAATTCTCTGTCTTTCTCTCTTTTCCCTTCTTAAATCCTACACAGATAAAATACATACATACATACATCTCTCAGCATATTATAAATAATTCGATTAGGTATAACAGATGTATATCTAATTCAAGTTTATCATATTCCGTAAATGACTCAACAGCTATATACCTAGTCGAATCGTCTTACTTGTGCATTCTGTCGATATAACTGTTATTTCTTTGGCATGCTTATTCTCTCTTCCGTTTTTCCTTCATGCGATATATTCAATGATATATTTGAATCACAAATTCCAACAATTGTATTATATTTTGGCCTGATATATGCTGCTGCTTCTGACAAATTTAAAAAATAAATGATATATATGCTTTGTTTCGTTTTAGGAAGTTTTAGAAAGATTGAGTTGTCGTTTTGCTTGCATAAGATAGCTATTGATTCTTTGTGGAAGTTACCATTTTGAGTATGACAGCTTAATAAGAGTTAATTCACTTTTTTTTTTACTGGACTGATAATTAGATTGATAAAGTAGAACAACCAGTCATGTTAGATTCAAACCTTTTGCAAGCGAATTTAGATTATATTGTTGCATCCAAATTTTCTCTGAGGTAGACTGGTCTGAAACTAGCTGCCTCATTGTTTCACGCATCAAAGTTTTCAAGATGTTTGCTCATCGAAGTTAGCAACATTTTTTGAAGGTTCAATGTTACTTCCAACAAGATGTAATCAAGCCTCTGTCAGGGAATTTCACCTTTCTTGCCGATGCTCTATTATCATTAGACACTGATGGTTGCGGCAATTTTTGGTTTGATGTACAAATGAGACAAATAGCGTCCTATCATAAAAGGAATATGTTTGCAAGAGGATTCATTATAGTTAGATAGCGGATGACCATCATAGAAGATGATTATTAGCTGTTCACATTGGTTTCTTCTTTAAAGAGATGAGAGGAACTAGATGTAGAAGTTAATATTCATTTATAGTTGCTCTCCAGATAAATTTTGTTGTAGTTTAGTTTTTTAGAAAAACTATAGATCATGGCCTTTCTTTCAGCTATTTTCATTAGAATGATAACTTGATTCATTTTTTTGCTTAAAATAGGATTCTAAAGCTTGCAAAGAAAAGATTATGCTACAAGGATATGCCTCTACAAGAGTGGAAAATTTTCCGTTTGATATAGTTTACTGGCTTGGAACTGAATGACAAATCAATCAGAAATAAAAACTAAAACAAAGAACACAAGACATACGGTATTACACAGTGTTGATCAAATTGGTTTATGTGCTGCAACCCAGCAACTCTTTTATTTCTTATTATGAGTAAGATAAGATGATTACAAGATCAAAACCAGTTACAAGATTAATGCAAATAACCTGGTGGAGAAATCCTAACCTCGTAATTGGAATTATGATGGCATAATTGTCTGAAGCATAGGGATAGAAATTTATACTAATTCCCTTTGTCATCAAATCAGATCATGCATATCATGTTCTGTCGACATAACCTAAAAGTTCTGTCAGTAGAAATCTGTTTCTGTTGCAACTTGGGGTTTTCAATATGACCATCTCAGAATCCAGTTCCTGCATCCTCTTGATGCTGAGTTTTTAACAGGACCATGGGTTTTGTCTGCATATATGTTGACTGTGGCACAGATGCCTGTTGATTTTTAATTTGCAAACTTGTTGACATCTTTTACAAACCGATCTTTCTTTTTGTCTGCAATCCTTCACAATATAGTTTTAGGCACTGGCGGAACCAAGTATACCTAAGGAGGGAGAGACTTCCCACTGTTCTACTAATTTTGCAACATCGCGTCATATCCGAAAATATAGTATGTATTGGAAAGCCGCATCATGAAAGTCGTATGTACTGCTTGGAAGGATATCTTTCGTATCTTTCAAGATCCACCTTAGAATATGGGGTCAAAAAGTCAAAATAAATGAATCAGTTTTAGTCCTTATGAAAAAAACTTAATTTTGAACCTCTTTCACGCTCCTGTCACATCGAGGTACTGCATAAGAAAAAATTGCAAAATTCGATCCAATTTATCGTAATTGGTTAGTTAACATGTTGGTTAACCTTATTATGAAACACGAAAACAATATTGGTTTATCAAACTATCTATCAAGTCGTGAAAAAGGATTCAACAAAAAACATTCATGGCCCATAGCAAAACCGGTAGTTTCTTGGTGACGATCCAGCTAAAGCTAAAATTCTATTAAAGAGTGTTTCCATGGAGTAGAATCTCCTCGAGCAATATAAGGTTTTCATAAGGTTGATCCTGAGCTGCCATCCAAGCAGGAATATCGTCGCTTGATATAAAATTGATGTAGAAAGTCTCAAATTCAGTCTGAATTCATTTTGATTCTAAATTTACTCTATTTTACACGATTGATTGGAATAAATTTTCGATAAATACATACAATTACACAAATGAATAGCACACGTGCGAACAATATTATGTTTCATATATTTCATGAAATAACGCAGGAACGAGCACATCATCGGTGCTGTGTAATATATTAGTTGATGTTATACTAGCCAAAGAATACATGCCATAGATTACCAAAAAAATGATGTGATGTTTATATTAGCTATTACAATTGGACATCGTACACCTACATAGATGCGTACGGTATGTATTAGTTGCTATTATTCTATAGATAGATAGATATATGCTGTAGTGAAAAAATAATCTTGTACCTACTAGTATGTTTGTACTCAACGATATGTGCATGCATATGTTAAATACACATACATGCAGATATACACATACATATACACAGACATACCTTTTTTAAGCCACAATGTGCGTAAGCATAGACTTACTTCCACTCTTCCATCCTATACTTATGCAATGCATTAAATAACATCAGCTTGTCGATTACCCTGGAAATATGAAATCCTTCGGCATTCTTATTTGACAAACGGATAAATATCCGAAATAAATAGCCTCTTCGCGATGTGGGGAAAAAGCTACGTATATTATCAACCTCCCCGGAGCTCGCTATCGTGCGGGAGCCTTATGCACTGGTTTTATCTAAAGTTTTATATTTATGTTTATTAGCTGTCAATGGATATGATAAATATCCGATACTCGTCCATATTCAAGAATGTTGATATTCGAAAATGATTTTGGACACGGATGTGGATATAACATTCTCCGTATTCGAAAGTATCCGCTGACAGACCTATGAATAACATGGATTGAAATAATCCAATGTATAAAATTATGTTACAGTTTACAACACATCATTTGGAATCAAATTTATGATTACCATTTATACTCCTATTTTAATTAAAAAAAATAAAAATGATACTGTTTATACTACTAACAATTATTTATACTACCATATCTAATTTCCAAAAAACAATAGTCATGCTATTTCACTATTTTATCCCAGCACGCAACACCTAAGCATCGTTCACAATGAGCGTGGAATACATACAAAACCCATGAATGAATGTAGTAACAATGTTTATTGGTTTTAAACCACATTATTTTTTTGTTTCGAGTTTATAACCACCAACTGGTGCTTTGATCAAGTACACCTAAATAGATGCAACGTACAATAAACTATTATATAAATATCCACCTTTTGTTCACAACCTTTATTAAATTTGCTCATTAAAATGGCTATGTATCTTTAAAAACGAAGCTAAAGTTAGACATAACTTTATAGGCCATTGAAGTGGCGATGGTTGAAATTGTATAAAATCAATTCCCTTTATTAATAGTAGAGAAGTAGATATATGAATGACACGCATGACGTGCACACAGGTGCACATGATGTAGCGATGGAACAGAATTTGAGAAGTTAAAGGTATTTATGTAACTTTGGTGACGCGTGAAGCGGCGGTAATTCAGCGAATCCTATTCAGTCCATTCTTTTCATTAGTAGTAGAGATAATAATATTCAATGTCTAAATTCTTTCAAACATGTTAAAATAATCTCTTAAAGGTAAAAAGTGAACTTAAAAAACCTTATTGTTTAGATAATGAACATAAGGGGTGAGTACGGATCGTAAGTCTGTCAACGGATATTCGAAAAATTCGAAATGTGTCCTCATCCGCATTCAAATAATGTGTGAATATCCGAAAAAACGGATAAAGATGCAGATACAAATGCATCCACATTCGAAAATTATCCATCCGATCTTTTTCAAGATCATAGTTTATATTATATGTATTTTAGTACAATAAAAGATATGTATTTAGTATTTTATCAAGTTAATAGTTTATATTATATACATTTAATGCATATTAATTGCTCAAAATTATTCATTATCATCATATTTGTTGATTTTGAATACTTATATAAATAGTGAAACTGGAAAAAAATTATGTTAAATGAAGATTTTCTATTTATGTTTCTTGATTTATCGATCGTTAGCGGATAAGATAATTGTCCTATATCCATCTGTATATGATATCCGAAGATGATTTTGAATGCGGATGTGGATATGACACTACATGCATCCGAAAGTATCCGTTGATAGTCTAACAGATCGTTCAACAATTAACAAGACAAAAATTGTTGTACGTGAGTTCAACCTTTTGAAGTAGCTTAGATTTGCACTTGGAAGCAAGGAATTACTAAAAACGGAGGTGGATCATACGATCAAAGAGAAATATTGCAACACGTCATGAAGTGGGCATGCACCAAGTGCATCCATGGAAATACTTGCTCAGGCAAATAAACACCAAAATCAGTAACATAACTGAAATTTTCATAATGCAAAAGTACCTAGAGATGTAATTCATGGGCTCTAAGTAAAATATAAATTTAAATACACGTAATAAAACCAATTCAAGATAAATCTGAAATTTTAAGAAAAATATATACAGTATGTGTGAAAAAACTAATGAGTTTTCAATAAACATAGTGTTACTCAAAGGCTTGATTTTAAATCCATATCTATTTGGATTGGTCTTGGATGAAATAATGGAACAAATCAAGAAAATGTATCATGGTGCATGATTTTGCCGAAGGCATTGTGTTGATTAATATATCATTAGAAAAAGCTAGAATAAAAATTATAAAAATGGATAAATACACTAGAATTAAAGTAACTGAAACTTTGTACGACTAAAGCAGAGTATATGTCATGTATCTTTAGAAAAGAAACCGTTATGGTAAAAAGAAATATAACATATCAGATTAACCATGTTCAATAATTTGGAGATGAATTGGTGTTTTTTATGTGGTAGGAGAACAAAGAGTATCAGTGAAGTAAAAGGAGTTTTTTTTTTTTTACCAATAATTGGACGTGCTATATTGTATGAAGTGGAATGTTGACTTCTACAAAAGAAACAAGAAAATAAGTTGAATTTAGGAGTAAAAAGAATGTTAAGTGAATACGATTACAAGAAAATATGGAGTTAATAAATGAGAGAACAAGGGAGAAACTAGAATCAACACATATAAATGAGAAAATTACAGGAAATAGACTCAGATAATATGATCACATGCAAAGAAAAGAAAGTAATACACTGGTGAAGAGATGTGATAATATTTACATTGACGAATATTTATATAAAAAAAAATTCTAAATCAACATGAAAAGAAATTATCATAAATGATCTACATAAACCGGAATTTAGTAATCAACCAACTAAAGGTACCACTTAAGATAGAAAACTATAGAATTAGGAAATTTTGTGGTCGATCCCAATCATTTGGAGAAAATCCAAGGGTGATGATGATTACATAATGCAAAAGTAAACTATAATAATAAAAACGTTGGTTAATTGTTGGTCTCTTCCTCTCAGAGTTTCTCTTCCTACCTATACACAGACCTTACTCTCTTTTGATATGAAATTCTTTTGATATATATCCTTTACCATTATTTAATATCGAACATTTTGTTTTTCCTTTGAAACAGATGAAACCTATAATATAAAACTTGTTTTTGGATTTCAGGTGGAAGCCAAGAAAGCCGTTCCTAGGGATGACCAGTCTATCCTTGGTAGAAGCACCCCAAGCATTCATGGTTCTCCGGTTCCAACTCGTACCAAGAAGATCTTTGTAGGAGGTTTAGCTTCTTCCGTAACTGATGCCGACTTTAGAGACTACTTTGAAAAATTCGGAGCTATAACCGATGTAGTTGTGATGTACGATCACACAACACAAAGGCCAAGAGGGTTCGGATTCATCACATATGAATCTGATGATTCCGTAGACAAGGTTCTAACCAAAAAGTTCCACGAACTTAATGGTAAACTGGTAGAAGTTAAGAGAGCCGTACCCAAAGAACTTTCCCCTAGTCCTAATACTAGATCTCCAATTGGAGGATACAACATGGGTATGAATAGGATCAATAATCTGTTCAATGGGTTATCTCATGCATACAATCCAAGTTCAATAAGTGGATATGGACTACGAATGGATGCTACTTTTGGACCACTATCTAATCGTAGAACTGGGTTCCCTTCATTCAATCCAGGATATGGAATTGGAATGAATTTTGAACCTGGGATGAACTCAAATTATAACACTGGCCTTAATTATGGACGTACTCTCAGCCCTTATTATAACGTGAATTCGAACAGATTCAATAGCCCTATTGGGTATGGAGGAAATGTGAGTCCTGGATCAGTCTTTAACTCACCTGGTCGTAATTTATGGGGTAATGGTGGAAACCTAAATTATAATAACTCCAATTCTGGAAATTCAAATTCATTTTTTGCTTCTGGAATTGGTAACACTGCACCCAATTGGAGTGGTTCGCCTTCTCATATTACACCTCATATTAACAATTCTTTCGCTGCTACTAACATTGGTTATCGAGGTGGAGAGAGTACCAGATATGATTTAGGTGCTAGTGACTATGGACGAAGCAACAGGCAAGGAAGTTCAGAGAATAATGATATTAATTTTAACGCGTTGAGAAATGGGTATGAAGGTAAATTTTCAGATTCATATGCTAGTGGATCTGTTTATGGAGACCCAACTTGGCATTCTGCATCTTCTGATCTTGATGGACCTAACCCATTTGGTTATGGGCTTGGAAATGAAGATCCAGAAGTCATGCCTAAAGGTTCTACTGGTTACGTTGGTGGTTATAGTGTTACTGGTAGACAAACAAATGGAGGTAAATAAATTCGAACTTCATAATGCTTGTTCATTGTTATATTAATCGCATGGACTCTTCCACTGTTGTAGTATAATAGAAAACCAAGTTAATATAGTCAATCTTTTAGCTATATTATTTTTAGGTAAGTGTATGCTACTAATTTTTTTTCTTCTTCTTGTTTGTATCATTGTAGGTTTGGATTATAATTGAGTTGAGGAGTTAAGTGATATTAGTTTAGAATACATGGTCTTGCTTGCAGTATGACAAAGGTGAGATGAGATGGCTTTCTCCAGTATAGTTTACTGTTATCTTATTCTGCTATTACAAATATCACTTATACATTGTACTATTATCTTATGCCGCTATTACAAATATCACTTGTCTTGATAATCTGAAACTTTGTGCCCGTTGTACCACTTTCATGTCATTAAATATCTGATCGGCAGTTTCAATTAATTCTACTTGATTTTACTTGGAACATCTTATACAGGCCCCTAAGCCTTTTACTCACCTTTTCTCGTGAACAACAAAACTATGTAGAAGGAAACCTTAGACGTGCAAATTAATTTTCTTTAAATTTTCAGTTTATACTGTATGATCTTTTATACACATTTGCGGCGCACCCATGTAATACATTGAAGTGATTAATTTACATTTAAAGTTTTAAATACGAGAAATAAAATGTAAAAGCTAATAGAACCATGATATCAGTTAAAGAACAATATTTTGTAGTTTAATCTGGCCAAATTGCTAGGCATACCTTTTGTTGTTATATTTAATAATTTTGGCAAAATACCATCATTTCCTCAGTTTTGAATACATGTATCATCCTATATACTGGTAAATCCACCATTGAAATTTTTGGCACATTTATTTTAGTCGCATAATATGCCAATATTTCTCCCCTTGATTTCCATGTTATCTTTCAAGAATTTACTGAAGGTACACCATCTTGTCGCATAACAAAGTAACTACCTTCAAGTTGCGAACGAAAGGGGGGGGGGGGGGGGCCATTTTTGCTGTTTAATAATGATTAGTTATGTATTAAATAGAATGTTAAAACCCCAAGTCTTTTAGTCACCTTTTCCAGTGAACAACAAAACTATGTAGAAGGAAACCTTAGACGTGCAAATTAATTTTATTTAAAATTTCAGGTTATATTGTATGATCTTTTATACGCATTTGCGGCGCACCCATGTAATACATTGAAGTGATTAATTTACATTTAAAATTTTAAATAAGAGAAATAATATGTAAAAGCTAATAGAACCATGATATCAGTTAAAGAACAATATTTTGTAGTTTAATCTGGCCAAATTGCCGGGCTTACCTTTTGTTGTTATATTTAATAATTTTGGCAAAATACCGTCATTTCCTCAGTTTTGAATAGCATGTATCATCCTATACACTGGTAAATCCACCATTGAAATTTTTGGCACATTTATTTTAGTCGGACAATATGCCAATATTTCTCCCCTTGATATCCATGTTATCTTTTAAGAAACCGCTGAATATACACCATCTTGTCGCATAACAAATTCACTACCTTCAAGTTGTGAACAGAAGGGGGGAAAAACCATTTTTGTTATTTAAGAATGATTAGTTATGTATTAAATAGAATGTTAAAAATATGATGAGATTGACATGCATTTCTTGATTTGTTGTTTGCTCTTTTGATCCTAAACTTTATTACACTTAGTTATGCATGAAATGATGATATACCCTAATGTGGACATTCATCATATAGCTGATCTCTCCACTTGTACGGTTGTACCTTATGTCTCAATGCTGTGTAAAAACTGTTTAATCAAGGATTTGGCTTAATGAGAATTTTATCATATTATTTGAAGTTATTTAATTTTGTCATATAATTTTAATTTTATCGTATGCATTTCATAAATATTTTGACTAATTTTAAAATGTTATCTTTTTCAGGAATCGCTGTCTAAGAAGGTGCCTTTCTTTTCATATCTTATATAGTGAAATCTACTGAGAAGTTTCATAAATGTCACGAGTATATGGGGTAGTAAATAATCTAGAGCTAGCCAGAGGGTTGATTCCATGATTCAACATTCAGGAAAATCATACACTATAGGATTTTGTGTTGAAGTTTGAGGTTTAAGTTTTCTTTTCTCTACATCAAGTTTAGTTTTTTGTCCCCCGTGACTGTCGAACCATAATTAGAAGAGTGTGCTAAAGTTTGTAGCGGCATAAATTTTCTGGTCTGGTCAGGAATGAGTTCCAATTTGGTTTTAATTTTTTAGTTCATATTTATTTAGAAGCATTGATTTACTAGTGTGAAACATGTGGGAGAGCCTTTGGGTCCCAAAGAATAATGTTTATACATAACATTCTGATTTATTCATAAACCGTACATTTCTGTTCTTTTATGCGATTCTGGTCTATATATGTTAGTACTTTGTACACAGTGTTTCAGCAGTAGTCTGGCACATTCTATGCAAGTGCTTCTGAAAACTAAGCACGAACGATTTTAAGATGTTTTTTCGATTTAATCCACATTCTAATTTTATGCTAACGAATAATTGAAATTATGTTTTTCCGACAGTGTTTTCCAACCGTTTTTTACAGCTTCAAGATTTTGAAAAGAATCTGGTTACAATCGTTTAGGGTGAGATATGTATAGATGTTTGTTGAACAAACATATGCAAGCAGCCGTTGATTGATCAAATGCTAGATCGTAGTAAAAGTCGATGTCATGTTTTAGGCACGTAAATGGTATGTATCTAAGTCAGGCCATTGTATAGATTACATAAAACTATAAAAGATAACAAGTGTATCTGTACATAGAAATGGATAATCATCGATGTCATGCCGGCATAAGTGTTGTACACGTTTTCATGCATAGTGGAAATTGAACTCCATAACAGAGTAGAAGTCCAGATCGGTAATACAAGAGTAAAATCGACCATGGTTTCATCTCTAATCTTTAAAATGTATATTTGATTAAAGTCGGACCTGAATGATTTGTTCTTTATTCTTTACGTATTGATTAATTTAAAATGTCAAATTTTATTATATGTTTTACGTTTTATTTTTACTTAAAAAGCCTACGCCTCAACGTTTCGAGGCTTACGTGTCACCCTACAGACATGAAAACGTCTTATGTACGTTTTACGTCTTAAAAGTATGGGCTACTACCAGAAGAACAATGAATCACACGTGTTGCACACTTCACTTCATGATGAGTGCTTCAACAACAAAATGTCCAGCCTGATCGCTCACTTGGCCCGTTGCCCAGCTCGCCCTAGATCATTTATATGGTTGCAAGTTCAAAAAGTTGAGACCCGGCATAACACTCACCTATGCTCTCCAAAATTACATACACACCACCAAATATCTATGCTACCAGTCCATAATACCCACCTAAAACTTCAAGTCCAACAGTATCGAGTAGACGTTTGCTGATCAGACTACTTCATTCTGCAGCGATCAACACATTGAGTAACCCCATTAACTTAGTTCAGTAACCTACCACCATTAAATGGACATTAATCATCCTCTTCACTACCAACTAAAACTCTTTAACCAACCGTTCACACGCTATTTAACCAGAAGCATTAAAATTAGCCGCAACATCAGTTTTGGGATCGACCACACATAAGTAGTAATGATTCCAATGCTCATCAGAGCCGACCAGGGCAGTGCTACGTTAGCACGTGTAAGCATATTTTCTCTCTAAAACATATTCTCTTTGATCAAACTTTAGAAAGGACCCGCTTGGTTTCATTTTGAACGTTCTTAAAATTCATTACAAATTATGAAAAGAGTAGAAAAAAATATTAAAAAATTTAAGTCATTGTGATGATGATGACGACGGCGATGGAGGGACGACCGAGGAAATGGAGGGGCGCTAGCAGACGGTGAAGGAGATGGGAAGACGGTGGAAAATGGATCGTTTCTCGTGTTTTGTTATTTCTTAAAAGATGGAAAATAAAATAAATCTGTTTTCCATTTTGTATGTTACCTTCATTTTTCAAATTGATTATTTTTCAAAAATTAAGGTAGTATTTGGTTAGTTATTTTTAGTTTTATGTTTTCGTTCATACAAAAATGCACACGACACATTTATATTGTCGAAAACGACCAATTTAAAAACGAAGTTAACATACAAAAATAGAAAACAACTTTTATTATTTTCTGCGTTTTGAAAAATAACACAAGCACGTAACAATCCGTTCTTCCGATGTCCCTTTATTTCGTCCTCTCATCTCATCCCTTCCGTCGTCCTCTCATCTGTCTTTCTTTCATCCCTTCCGTCGTCCCTCCATTCTTCTCATATTTGAGATATATATTGAAAACCGAAAACACAAAATTCGTTCTTAAACCAAACACTACCTAAATGCTTCGTGCGCTTTTTTGTTTGGACAAAAACCCAAACTAAAAATGACAAACCAAACGGAATTTTTGACTAACAAGAAGTTTATTTGTAATATCATTGCAATCTCTACTAAAAGAAATAAAGGTATCAAATTCCTCATAGTGGAAGCGGATTCATTAGAATCGAACCACCATAAATATTGGTATCATATTTCATTATTACTAGCATCATCATAGCTTAAAACATCTTTATTACATGTGTAATCGAGAAGCTTAAGAAATCACTATAATTCCAAGGCTAACGAAGAAAGTTAGTATTTTGAGGCTAAAAGAAGGGCTACTCGTGAGCCATTCCATTAGAATATGCATTCATGCTCACAACAAAAACAACCACAGCTTAAGCTTCAACTAACAACTAAATCGATGGCAACAACAATGGTTCGGTTCTCATATAGAGGATGAAGAAGAATATCTTGAACTCGCTTACTCAGGGATAAACGTAATCAATCAGACCACTAAGTTAGTAGAGAACCTTGAAACTCGTTTTGATACCAAGGAAGCATGAATCGCGAGGTAGGGTGTTATGGATAGATTTAGACCACCTATCAACAGTTGTTACCAATCTTCCTTTTAAAAATAGAAATTGGGTGAAACAATGAAATAAACACTTTGTGAATTAAGTTTTACAATTTAACTATAAGGCGTTCGATGTAAGTGTTGGAAAAAAAATTGGATTTTAATAAGATGTTTATTAAAAGTAAGAATATTTTAGGAATAAATATTTGAGAAATAATTTTGTATAAAGGAGTGATTTTATATACATCTGGTTTATAAAAAGGTGTATTATAAATAAAAGAATTTGAGAACTTAAATTCTAGTGATTTTGGAAAATGGTTTTCAAGATTTTTGGGAAAATAATAATGGTAATACTTGAAAGTATTTTTGTTTAAGTACAAAAATTTTAGAAATGAAAATTTTATAATGATGCATTTTCTTTGGTTGGTTCAAGGAATGTGTCTGGATTTGTTTTGTAATAATCAGAATAACTTCTAAGTAATGATCGGATGTTTGCTTAGACGAATGTTATAGTGCACTTAGTAATATATCCTCTTTATCATTGTATGATTGAAACAAGTTCAAACCCAAACGAAGCTAAAGCAGGTTGGCAATTGATATTGTTAAAAACTATTTGTTTGTAAATATGTAAATTATTGTTCCGAAAAGGGGATTTTGGAATAGGAGGAGTATTTTTATGTTAACTAGTTCGAGTGGTCCGAAAAATAACTAAAAAAGGAAAATAGAGGTGTTCGGATGGTAAGCACTTCGTTTTCTCCTTGGTAAGGGAATGTATGATACTATTTGGTAGTACTAAGTTCCTTAGTATCATTTTAGGGTTGCTCGAGTTATATATATATATATATATATATATATATATATATTATGTTTAAAATACATAATATCGTATCAAAAGTGGTTTTGAAAAAAACAGGGTAATTAGTTCTCAATTTAAATTCTTAGTAAAAGATTAAATCATATAGTGTTATTTTTATGAAAAGTATTCATAAATAATTTTAACAAAAAAAGAATTGGTATTAGTGAGCACTAATAAAATTAGTATGTAAGTTGAACGTACATCATTTCTCTTTTTCATATAGTTTTTTATACAAGATTCAAGTACATGACTTTGAGGTGTTTCACACCATTCCAAATAAGGATCTATCACTCAATTCTTGACGACGAACACTTGGTGAGGTTTCTTGATATGAAACCAAATTTTTCTATCATTGTATATTGCTACGTAAGGAAAATGGAGGTTTCTAATCAGGAAGCCAGATCAGAGTCCGCACTAGAAAATCATGTGAGCGATACTAGTTTGGAAGTAAAGATGTATATTTGAGTAGAGATCAAATTAGATTTTGCATGATGATCTACGAACACCGTGTGGATGATCTATAAACACCTTAACATGACCATTTAAGCACAAGGAAGGGGTTTGTATGTTGGTTAAAGAGGAGGAGGTGTGGCTAACGTGTGGAAGAAGCAAAAGAAAGTGGAGGTGATGATGTCGCATGATTTGGATGGAGGGTATGTCCTAAAGGGCATTTAGGTAATTTTCTTACTTCATTTTCTATAAAACTAATTTTTAATCTCTCTCTCTCCTTCCATTTCATTTTCTCAGTTTATTTCAAAATGTTTACTTCCTTCTTAAGCTTTTCAAAACCGTTCTAATGGCTTCCTTAGTTTTAAGTTTTAAAATTAAGTTTTTCCAATTCTTAACTCTTAATAATCACTAAAAAATCCTTCCTTTTCTTCCTACTCCTCTTATCCTTTCAATTTCAAGCACATGCGCTCCCATACAACTCATGGCCGTGCCCTATGACCTCTAAGCCAAGCCCATTTTCCAAAAGTCCAAGGTTTAAAAGCAAGTTTTTTCAAAAAGAAAACCACGGTCTAGTGTCAATTGTAAGCTCGGAGATAGTTTGGTTCATTTTTGTAAGATTTTGGTGAGTAAAAAGCTCACATTTTAGAAACAAGTTTTTAATTTTATGTTTTATTTAACACATTATTATGTCTGTTGGATGTTTGAGTGAAATTTGATGTTGTTTATATGAATATATATGTGCTTATATGTGTTGAATGTGATATGTGGTTTAGACTTGAAAATAAAGTCTAAAAGTGATGTGAAGTGGTAAAGTTGAGATCTTTTCTTACATTTGTGGTTGTGATATGTTATTGTATGTTATATACAGTTATTAAATCAAATCTACGGTTTCAATGACAACAACCATACAATGGAAATCGAATATGCCTATATATATTTCTATATATACATGTACTTGCTAGAACAACATCATTAGAAAGACAAGAACAAGACTCAAAGAACACTACAAGAGACTACAAGTAGATATGTACAAAGAAGCAACAGAAAAGATGCACAAAATAGACATGCACAAGTTTCAGACGTCTGGGTGCACAAGTTTCAGACGTCTGGGTGCACAACAAACAGACTAAACCAGACATCTGATTATAGCACTCAGACGTCGAAAAATCTACTATGTACAAAAAATATATAGTATCAGACGTCTGATACAAATACCAGACGTCTGAATTCAAACTCGGATTTCAGATATGAACTTCAAATGCCACATATTTATGGACACCTCCGCTTCTCTTTGCCGCAACTCTTCATCATCAACAGAAGCAACTTCAGAGTGTTCGTTAATGGATGCAACTCCTTAAGATACCTATCTACAACTATATATAGCATCAAGAATCAAAAGAACACTCACTTTACTTACTTAAGCTCTTTAATTACATACTCTATCATATATTCTCAATCTTTAGCAATCTATACTCGTATTTCACTCTTTCAAATATTCAGTTCTTCATAGACAAAAATCTCTAGATATATATTGGAAGCGTTTGTACTAATTAGTCAATATCCATGTTACAGAACACACATTTGACAAGAACAATTCATTGTAACCAAGCCTATTCCTCCGGACGAAGCGAGGGTGTTTGATAGTCGAATTCCGAAGGGGAGCTTCGGGACTGGGCGTAGGACGGGAGGTCCGAACCAGTATAAAATCGCGATGTTCTTATTCTATATTTACTTAGATTAATATTGCCTCTAGTTGCATCATATATTTTGTCACATATACTTGCATATACACTACACGATCCACCCTGTAGACTTTCAATTGGTATCAGAGTAAGGTTTGATCAAAGTACAGTAACACATTTTTAAACCACTTTAATATTGCAAGTATTTTTCAAGAATGTCAATCCACAGCCCGACCCCCACTTTTTAATGGTTCTAACTATGCATATTGGTCAACACGTATGAGAATCTTTACGGAAGCCAATGAATTAGAAATTTGGTCAGCCACTCAAAATAAATATGAAGCACCTGACACTGCTATGAACACATGGAATGATGCATAAAAAACCGCAGCCTCTAATAATGCCAAAGTTGTGAATGTTTTATTTTGTTCATTGGATAAAAATGAATTTTCACGTGTCATGTTATGTAATACTGCATATGATATTTGGCGTACTTACAAGTTACACACGAAGGCACAAATAAAGTTAAACAAACTAAGATTTCAATATTACAAAATCAATTTTCATCTTTTAAAATGAAACAAAATGAATCTATAGTAGACATGAACTCTAGATTCCAAACCATTCAACACGATTTAATGACACTTGGAGTCAAATTCACAAATTTGATTTAATATCTAGAATACTCAATTCTTTAACTCCAGAGTGGGAAAGAAAAGTATTAGCTATCGAAGAAGCTAATGATCTCTCAACACTCTTAGTTGAAGAATTGATAGGAAATTTAATGTTCTATGAAGCTAATTTGCAGGAGAGAAAAGAACAAAATTCGAAGAGGAAAAACACAGCATTCCTAGCAACAAATGAAGAGTGACTTAGACGAAGAAGAAATCGTATTTATTGCCAAAAATTACAACAACTTCAATAAATTTAGAAAAATGACCAGATTTCAGAAAGGAGGAAAATCAAACTCTACAAATCAAACATCAATCAAATGCTATGAATGTGATCGATCTGGACATGTGAAGAAAGATTGTCCCAAGCTCAACAATGATAAAAAGAAGAACAAATTTGAAAAATTCAAAAAGAAGAAAGCTTTCAAAGTAACATGGGATGACTCAGATTCTTCATCATCATCAGACAGTGACAGCGATAGGGACGGAGAACAAGCTAATATATGTTTTATGGCACAAACTGATGAGGTATGTCCAGAACTTAACTACGATGAATTATTAGAACTTAGCATGGAATTAGATGATAAATTTAGTCAAATTAAAAAATTGAATAAAGAATATATAGCTAAAATAAATAGATTAGAACTTGAAGTCGGAATGTTAAAAGATGAAAATATTATTTTAGAAGAGGAACTAGAATTATCTCAAGAAAAAATTAAGAATAGTTTGGTTGAAGAGACTATGGCTATTGATTTTGGAAAAACTAGACTAGAAAAAGATAACTTGTTAAAAGAAAATATCACCTTGAAGAGTAATATAGAAACACTGAAACTTGAAAATTTAGAATTAAAAGAAAAATTAGATAAAATTACAAACAATGTTTCAAAATTCAATAAAGGAAAACAAGATTTGGAAAATCTTATCAAAACTTCAAAACCATCAGGTAATAGAAATGGAATAGGATTTAAAAATATTTCTAAACAAAAAAGGAATAATATTAAGAAATATAGTTGTGTTTATCAAATGACTAGAAGATCATCTAAGTCTAATACGAATACCAAAAATATAAAAATTTGGATTCCTAGGACAAATAATAATTTGATTAGACAAAACATATTAATAATTTTTTAGATAATGTAGTTTATAATAAAAATTATATTCATAAAGGTACCATACCGTCTTGGGTAGGGCTATCTGCCCCTCATAACGTCTAGGACCCTAACAAAATATATGGGTACTAATTAAATCATCTTTTTGTAGGTACCCAAAACAAAAAAAATAAGGAGAAATAGACACTTGATAGTGGATGCTCTAAGCATATGACCGGAAACTCAAAAATGTTAACAAATATAACATACATCGATGGTGGAACGGTAACTTTTGGAGATAACTCAAAAGGATATGTCGTTGGCATTGGAGAAGTCATCAACTCTGTTATAAATCCTTTTTGATAATGCCAAAGGGGGAGAAATAATAAAAATCACAATAAATGATGGAATGCACATATTCAGGGGGAGATTTACAAATATATATATATATATATATATATAAGTACATTGTATAGTTGTCATCATCAAAAAGGGAGAGATTGTTAGAAAATCAAATCTACGGTTTCGATGGCAACAACTATATAATGGAAATTGAATATGCATATATATTTCTATATATACATGTACTTGCTAGAATATCACTAGAAGGACTAGAACAAGGCTCAAAGAACACTACAAGAGACTACAAGTCGATAAGTACAAAGAAGCAACAAAAAAGATGCACAAACCAGACATGCACAAGTTTCAGACGTTTGGGTGCACAAGCTAGACGTATGGAAAAGTCCGCTGGAACAACAAACAGACTAAACCAGACGTTTGGTAATAGCACTCGGACGTCTAAAAATCTACTGTGTACAAAAAATATATAATATCAAACGTCTGATACAAATACCAGACGTCTGATACAAATACCAGACGTCTGAATTCAAACTCGGATTTCAGATATGAACTTCAACTGCCACATATGAATGGACATCTCTGCTTCTCTTCAGCAACTCTTCATCATCAACAGAAGTAACTTCAGAGTGTTCGTTAATGGATGCAACTACTCAAGATACCTATCTACAACTATATATAGCATCAATTATCAAAAGAACATACTCACCTTACTTACTTACGCTCCCTAATTACATACTCTATCATATATTCATGATCTCTAGCAATCTATACTTGTATTTCACTCTTTCAAATATTCAGTTCTTTAGAGACAAAACTCTCTAGATATATATTGGAAGCATTTGTACTAATTAAGCAATATCCGTGTTATAGAACACATATTTGATAAGAACAATTCATTGTAACCAAGCCTATTCCTCCGGACGAAGTGAGGGTGTTTGATAGTCGAATTCCGAAGGGGAGCTTCGGGACTGGACGTAGGACGGGAGGTCTGAACCAGTATAAAATCCTGGTGTGCTTATTCTATATTTACTTAGATTAATATTGCCTTTAGTTGCATCATAAGTTTTGTCACATATACTTGCATATACACTACACGATCCACCCTGTAGACTTTCATATACATGAATATGTGATTGTATGTTAAGAAAGTTAGCGCCTTTGTATGGTATTTGCGACTTGGAATCCTTGTGGAAGTTATGTAAAATTGTTTTCAAAAATCAAAATCATTTTCAGTTTCAAACTCTGTTTTACTTTTAAAAAACATTTACTTTATGTTTTAGAAAAGTAAGTGGGCATTCCAAAGGTGATAAGTTTCCAAATTAATTTTAGAAAACATTTTCTGGTTATGGAATCCATAGAGATTATTGTTATGGATGCAGTTTCGATAAAAAATTCATTTTTTACAAGTTTAAGTTTTTATACTTAAAAATACTTTGGAAATGTTTTATAAATTGAATAATGATAACTAATAATAATTAACTAAATATTTTTTAATTAATTAAGTTTGGTAATTAATAATTAATTAAGTATTAAACAAGGTTTATTAATTATAATTAAGGTCGGAGTAGTTATTAATTAATTATCTTTTAAAAGCAAGATTAATTTTAATTAATTAGTGATTAAGTAAGATTAAATTTTAATTAATAATGAATAAAGTATAAGATTATTTTTAATTAATTATTAATTAACTATAGGGTTAATTATTACTTAATTATTAAGTAAGTGTTTAATTATTTTTAACTATCAATTAATTAAGGGTTTTAATTTATAAATAAATTGTTTATTAAAAGTTTAATTATTAATTAGTAATTAAGTCAAAAATTAATAAAGATTTAATTATGATCTAATAAAGGGTTTAACTTGTAATTAATTAATTATTTTAAAAAAATTTATTTTTTAATTTCTTTGTTTCCCAAGGATCAATTTGTTTAAAGACAACCTTCTTTTACAAAAAAAAGTTTGAACACAAGGAATTCGATTGTCGACATCATCAAGTAACCATACAAATGTGAATAAGTTACACTAAATTGATGACATCTACTTAGCAGAATAAATTCTCGTTCTGCTATAATTTTAAGTGAGTAGATTATTTGGACATCTATTTAGCAGGATAAATCATCATCCTGCTATTATATTAATTTGGACATGTATCTACAGTTGGTTTATATTGACACGCTGTCCCTTGATTTTGGTTTATGAATTTTATTTACATATCTATTGTTTATATAAATACTTTTATTGTGACTTGAAAATTCAAATTGAAATTAAATGGTAATTTGATTTAGTACCATTGTGGTCGCTAAGCCTCTGTCTGAATCTGTAAGTTTGGTTTTAAATTAGCTCCAATTCGAGGTTAAGTATTGATATAATTATAAAGGATGTTTCAATGTTAGTTAATTAACTGTTTATTTGAAAATGTTTTAAAGTAATTTGGTAACTATATTTTTAAGTATGTTTTTAAGTTAAATAATTACTTTATTAACAATGTTTAAAGTAAATTGCTTATTTTAATGTTTAAGGTAATTATTTAATTGAGTAATGGTGTTTATAAAGGATAAATTATTTTATAAAAGAATTTTATTTTGCGAAAGGATTTATTAAAAAGAGATTCACAAAAGAAACTTTGTAAAGGAAATAAATCATTTTGGAGTTTTATAAGGGAGTTTTATAAATGAAATTGGAAAGAGGAAATTATTTGCACAAAAAATGGGTAAACACTCAAATCGTTGTTGTACAGCTGTGAATATTGTTTGTAGTATATAGGTCTTGTTTGATGAAAATTAGTTGCTGACGTTTAAGATAGAAAGTTAGTAATTTGCAATAAAGAATATATAAAGGACCTAAATGTAAAAAGACATAGAATTTATAGTGGTTCGGCCTGAATGTGCCTATGTCCATTGTTCCTTTTTTATTATTCCTTTCATTTCTATAACAAGTACAAGCTTTGAATATGAGTAAACATGCTATTAGAACTGAGATTTTTCCCTCTTAAAGTTGTCTGCCATTGTTGCTGAAAGCTTCGCTCTTCAGCATCCTCCCTTTTTATGATGTCATGTGCTTGATATTTATAGAATGAAGGTATGAGGAGAGGCAGCTGAGTATATAGTATTTGGAATTTGGTTCAACCTTCCTTCCTCCAAGATTTGGTTCAATCTTCCTTACATGATTGTCAAGGTATTCAACTTCTGACGACTGCCATACACCTTCAAGAACCCTGTAGCGCACCAAGAATCGAATATCGTCATGCCATGATGAAAATCTGCAACTTTTTTTAGATCAGCCTGGATGAGCCCCAAGCAAACCTTCATCCAACTCCAAGCAGCATTACTCACAACGCTCCAAGTAAGACCTTAAATTTCTCATGCCGGACTCCAAGCAACCATCGAACCAAACTTTTGATTCGATCATTGGGCTGACTCCAAGCAGACTTGAGATTTTCAAGCCCTGACTCCAGGCAAGTGCCAAACCAAATTTTTGGTTCGGTAATCCAATCGACTCCAAACAGACTCTAGATTTTCAAGGCCCTACTCCAAGTAAGCGCCGAACCAAATTTTTTGTTTGGTAATCCAACCGACTCCAAGCAGACTCCACATTTTCAAGGCCCGACTCCAAGCAAGCGCTGAACCAAAGTTTTGGTTCGGTCATCGGGCCGACTCCAAGTCCACTCGAGATTTTCAAGCCTCGACTCCAAGTAAGTGCCCAACCAAAGTTTTTGTTTGGTAATCTAACCGACTCCAAGCAGTCTCTAGATTTTCTAGGCCCGACTCTAAACAAGCGTCAAACCAAAGTTTTGGTTCGATCATCAGGTCGACTCCAAGCAAGCGTCGAATCAAAGTTTTGGTTCGGTAATCCAACTTACTCCAAGCAGATTCCAGATTTTCAAGGCCCGACTCCAAGCAAGCGCCGAACCAAAGTTTTGGTTCGGTCATCAGGCCGACTCCAAGCAGAATCAAGATTTTCATTCCCCTACTCCAAGCAAGTGCCGAACCAATGTTTTGGTTCGGTCATCGGGCTGAGGATCTTGGCTTGCTATTGGACTGTCGACCTGGAATGGGGGTAGAGCGTCTCGATATCAACCCCACGAGATGGTGGTGGATAAATCTTAAGATGATCATATCTCTCAATCCATAGCTCGGATTTAGACGCGATTTTAGCCTATGTCCATATCTTGATCTCAAAAATACCTCCAGACAAGTTTGAGTCTATTCCAAAACAATGATGACTTTTCCATGACTCCTTATATTCACCATGTAGTGGGCGAAAATGCTCAGAACATTTGCCCCCCAAAGCATACTTTCGTGAATACAAACTGTGCTTTGTTTAATCGAAGAATGTCGTCTTAGTCTTGCAATGATTATATTGTTTGAATATTTATATCTCATCTTCGCCTCTGATTTATCTATGAGCCTCCTTTTGCTTGTTTGATGTGGGATTTTGTTTTTTCTGAGGACGACTTGGTAAAATTTTGAAGCCTTCTTTGATTAGTCTTCATCCGACATGATGCTATTTTTCTTGGACTTTTGGTTTCCTACGTCGAGGCTTCATACAATATGCAAACCAACTGATGTATACTTTCGTTCTCGACTTTAGATTTGTGATGGTTGAGTCAAGCTATCGTGACCATCTCATGTGATCACCAAGTTTGTGTATTTCTCCACTAATGCATGCTTTGACAAGATCAATCATTGATGAATTTGATAGAGTAAGAATCTCTTTTGAAGGGTCTTTGTATGTAGGAGATGATGTAGAGTGTTATTGAGTGAATGTCAGTTATGACTTCCCTAGCCCATGTTTTGTATCTTCTACCTAGACATTTGTACAAAGATATGTATATTTTATATAAATTTTGGTTGGAATTCTCATACATGATAAGGTGTAATTGGTTTGTGCGGCATACAGTCTGGTATAGTGATGATCGGTTTTACCAACTTCTTCAATAGCTTGATTTGATAATCCTTAGTGTACGTGTATAAAATAGATTGTTGGTAAGTTTTAACGGATAAATGTTGGATTATTGAGAAGATTAGTAAAGGAGCAAGGATAGTTGAACCATGAAATTGGGTTGGTGGAGTTTATTGGATCAAAACAATTTGGTTCGAGAGTGGAAGATGATAGCCGAAGCACTTGGTATGGTACATGAAAAGAGGCCAAACCAAGGTGAAAAATGGGGTCGGACGAAAGTGTTGGTAGGCTGCATGGCCCAAGGTCGAAACAATGATCTGGTGCACTACCTGTGCCAATCATAAGCTTTATTTTTGTGTCTAGCTATTATGACCAAGTCAAAATTCTAGTTTGGCACTAACACAAGACTATAACTAAACCAATCTTTGAGAGAGCGACAATTGGCTTTTCTGTCTAGGGTCTGCGAGGAATTTTCCATACTAGGAGTACTTCATTATTCTTGTGCAAAGTGATGGTCACGAAAAAATGTGAGTTATGGATGGCTCGATTGGAAAGCATACTCTGATTGTGGGTAAGAGAAATTCATTATTGCTGGTTTGAGTTATGCCAAGTGCTGATGTTGGATGCCCCCAGTATGTGATGTTAAGCTGGAATAATCTTTGTACATTGGAAACCTTTATTAGTATTGGTTTATTATTTCCTATTGATCAGGTAGAATTAATCTTTTATTTCAAATGTCCCATTGGCTTTGGCGGTAGTGGATCGTCTTATTCTGTTGACTTTACCTACAAGTTTAGGGTCCTCTCAAGCCTAGTGTGGTCAAGAACTTTCAACCTTGCGTAAGAATTAGTTACAGACTATTAATACATTTTTATTTGGAATTTTACCATAAATATGTGTTAGAGTCATCCCGCATGTCCTCGAGATTGATTTATTAGGTAAAGGTATCAAGCAGTTTGTGTTAAAATAGACTTTGATATGAATTAATTACATTCGAAAGGTTAGATATCGAATCAATTCCGTTTAGAGAGGTCCTTATCATTCGAAGTGATTCCCTATTACTAATGTTTAGAGAGTAATTTTGGGGATGTGGCGGTCCTCAAATACTCATCACATCCTCTAGAGCACCCTCTAGCGACGCTGTCATAAGTCGGTCGGGAGCGCTCATTAGTTGTCTGGTTTTTCCTCCAGTATAGTGCACTTGGTTGCTTCTCACAACATGCTGCCTTATATCATGAAAATGTTTCAAATTTGCGAACTTACGGTCATGATTCCAATGTGCTATTACCAAACTGAGTGGTAGTGTATGTGTATAATCAAGGGTGAGGTGGTGCTATGCCCCAAGTATTTTTTTATCAAATTTAGCTTATCTTACAAAGTTAGTCATACCTTTGCATTGAGTTTTTCTCAGGTTCCATAAGTGTGCTCAACATTGGGAGAATCCTTACAGTTTCTTGAGCGAAGTTGGCTGGAAGAGATATTCTAATTCTTGTGGCAATGTTGGATTGATGTTCCGCTATCTCTGATGGAGTTGAATCAATGTTCCGTTTCCTCTGGTGGAGTGGAAGCGAATGAATATCCTGTCGTGGTTGGCAGAGTAAAATTTATATTTCTACTATATGTATGTAATGCCATAAGACTAAAAGAAATTGTTAGAAGGTTCTAGTTTAAGTAAATGAACTATATTCTCCATCAAGAGAGTTCTTCTAAACTTAAGGTTCATGGAACGTAAGTTACTAGCCTTGATTGTGGATTTTGGTGACATATGATTTGTCAGCCCAACCTATATTCCAAAGGAGTGTAACTTTTGCGACTGCCGTACTTAAGATTTAGAGCCGGGATTCGCACACAATAACTATCCTGGCCATTATGGTCGATATCGTGAGTATTATTTGATTTACTGTGGCCCGGCTAGCGTGGGTGCCGATCGTCGACTACGAACTATCCCTGGCTGCAGCCATGTCTTAATCATGGAATTTATTATCGATTCGCAATTGCCGGCGAGCCGAACGCCAATGATATACTGCCTAGGCTATAAATGTGCCTAATCCGTGGCTTATAGTCGGTTTATCATTGCTGGCTGGGGGTCGACCGTCAGCAGTGAACTACCCATGCTATTTTCTTGCCATTAGTCATGGTTATCTTGCTTTCATTGTTGCTAGCGAGAGCTTGCGATTGATCGCAATAGGAAAAATATCTGATAAACAATCAAGCAAAGCATCAAATTTTAAAGTGGTTTGGACAGAATATGCCTACATCCACTGTTTTTCTTTTATTGTTTCAGGTGATACATGCTTTTTACAAGCTGAGAGAAGTAATGGCGGAGATGCTGGAGATTCCTTCCTTTCCTAAACACTTTTTCCGTCAACTGTCGACGAAATGTAAGCTCCATTGTGAAGATCCTTATGAACATCAAATGGTCCTCTCCAAACTAGATCTAGTGCGCCTGGATGAGGAAAGATTTGCTTGAGAACAATATCTCCCTCTTGTAACTCTTAGGGCTTCACCTTATATTTTTATTGTTTTTCCACTTTCCGTCTGTGTGCGGCAGTCTTGAAAGCGGCTTTATTCCTTCTTTCTTCAATCAGGTCTAAGGACATGCTGAGAAGCTGCTCGTTTTCTTCCGAATTATAATATATCCTGTGTGAAGGGACAACTGTTTCAACCAGAAGCATGGCTTCAGCCCTGTATGCTTAGGGCAAGTAAAATATGTCATGTTGCTATTTTGTAGGCGGCTTGGTAGGCCCACAGTACTGTGGGTATTTCGTCAACCCCACTCCTTTGGATTTATCTAGTTTTTCCTTAATTAGTGTTTGCAAGGCTTTGTTGACAGCTTCAACCTGCCCATTGATTGGGGAAAGTCCTATCATGAGTCAATCCACGTTAGACTTCGAATGAATTTATTCTTTGAGTTATTCAAGCTAGATTTGTGCCCGAATGCCTGACTGGTACGTCATTGCCAGGGAAGGGGGCGGTCGTCAGCAGTTAACTCCCCAGGCTAGTGCCCTTAGTCATGGCTATCTTATTTTCACTACTGGTAACACATGCTTGTGATCTGGGTTGCTAATCACAAAGAAGTAGTGGTTATAACAGCATAGGTGTTACGTGAATATAACTGCATATGTGTTACGTAAATGCATTAATCTCTTGTTTCGGTCAAAGGGAAGGAGTAGTTTAGGCCAAACCTGCCGCTTCGAAAGAAGTGCGAAGTACCAGGTTGTGTAGTATGTCTTGTTTAAGATGTTCTTTTGGATAGGAATTCTCACTTGGTATTTTGGTAAGACTCTGTGGAACCTAAGAGCCGAAGGCATTATCGTGAAATGACAACAACCGAGTTAGATAAAAATGAAAGAAGATGTTTGTTATGGTACCTCCTTTGTAGGACCGTTTGGTGTTATGCATATGACATGTTTATGCAAGCATATGGTGTGATCGGAGAGCTCTTCATAACGATTTTCTGCAAGTACTTTATTTGATAACGGGGGTTTTATTGGGCCAAGATTCTTGTTTGGCATTTTAGTACTGCCTCCTAACGGTCATTGGTCTAGTCATTTTGTCAAGTTGACTCCGGCTAGTTTGGTGGACTTATAGTGGATGTCCGCAGTGTGCATCTTGCTATCCTTAGTTCTTAATTAATTTGAATTTTTTTTTATTATTGGATCATGGTGGAGTGGTGAAGCCAGTATCTTGATTAGTGACTGAAATGTCCTAGTAGTTCACTGTATATATTGCTTATTTGTGTTGAATTGTAATATGAGGTGTAGTGGTAGTGGTTCTGGATATCCCTGCCTTTCTGTTGCGGGTCAAATATGTTGGAATTGTTGGAGCTCAGTCTTCCAAAGCCTTTCTGTATAAACTATTATGTCATCCAAGTTCTCGGCTGATGTTGTTTCCATCGTGTCCTCTTCCTTACCCTTTGAGGTAACACCAAACTCAAATGGATGGCTTCTATTTGATCATTGATCATTCGAGCACTGAAGCCAAAGAGTTGTATCTCTTTCATTTTGCTATAGCATTTGTACTGCAAGCTATGCTAGCTTCCCTGGGCGACCATCTATCTGAACTCCTGATGGTGATGTTTCCTCATTTTCATGTGCCTTGCTGACCTAATGGAGAGGTCATGCATAGTTCTAGGGCTAGTTTGATTTTTTGTCTTTACTTCGTGTAGCGTGTAAGCACCCTCGGGTCGATTAGCACATCATTGGATTTACAAATCCTTCTTCACCTTTTTCCAAGGATGGAGATCCAAGAGTAGATGGTAAAGCCCTGCAATAGCTTAAAATTGATTAGAATGAAAGAAAAATAATTATATAGTACCTCCTTTGTGCCCCCTGTTTATCAGCAAGTGTGGAGATATTGGCAAGTGTCTAAGGGGCCGGGTTAGCCCCTTATAAAGGTTTGTAGTGGACACTCAAAAAATTTCATTTTCCTGGGAGTAGTAATTCTTGGTCTTATCTCCTTCCTTTTTCATATTTGTTGAACGCATCCCTAGGTAAGGAGGGCTATTGACATTATTTGAATCATGTCCAGTACACATTGGATTGGTGATGCCTTCGTGCATGATAAGAGTGACAAAGTGTCATGCTTGTCATATCAAGACTTTGAGTATTCAATCATCGTGACTTCGGTCTTCAAGTTGTGATGTTTCGATCCATCAACAGGATCCCAATTGTAGTACTTTGATTTGATGTTGGATGGAAAAAGGGTTGTGCTTAGGGTTCATTTGGTTATATGGAATGCCCCTTGTATTCTCTAGACTGGGACTTTCCTTGTATTATGACATTGAGGTCGAATACTTCCGTCTGCCCTAAACGTGTCAAGAGTTTATCCACCAAAGTTTTATGTTAAGCAGTGAAGTGTTTACTGATTTCAATCACAATCATGTCAAATTTACGTCCGATAATTTTTAGCACTGGGAGGTTATTAGCCTAGTCTTCCTGCTTTTTTACATCTGGATAGCTGTTGCATTTTTTGCAGCGGAGTTCCCTTACTTTAGGCGGCATATTAGGAAGTTGTTCTCCTTCCCTTCCTAGAGAGTTTGTACTTTTCGAGAGAGATAATTCAATTTTCGAAAAGGATTGGGAGGTTTTGTAGCCTCGAAGGGTTGATGATCCAACTCTTAAAATAAAGAGAGAATCTTGAGATAGGAGGTATAGCTTCTCATTCCGAGGAATGGTGATTACAAACTTGAAAAAAGAAAAAGAGAAAAACACTCGTTTCAAAGAGACAATGACTTTAGATCAGGAGAAAAGATTTCAAGTTTGGAGGGAGAAAATGAATTTCTTAGAATTGTAATTTAATACTTTACTAGGGGAATAGATTCCTCTTATACAAAAGATGAAGACAGTTTTCTTGTGTTAAACAAGCAATACTTCTAGATGGAAAGCGAATAAAATTTGATTTTAGATCTGAAAAATGGCTAAGTATTTCTTTTGGTCAAAATAGTGTTTTTTAATCTGAAATGAGAAAAAGAAGATAAAACGATTTCAGATCTAAGAAATAAATCTTTTTGGTTGGGAAATAGTGTTTGCAGATCTGAAAGGAGATAGAATGATTTCAGATCTAAGAAGTGAATACATGTTTCTTGTTGGTTAAGGAGCAGCATTTTTCAAACTGGGAAAGTAAGAAAAAGAGAATCTCTCATTCCAAGGAGACAGTCACTTAAGATCTGCAAAGAATAAGGTATAAGTTTTATTAAAAAAAAATGCAATTTTGGCTCTTAAGACTAGAAACATATTTTCTTTTATGAAAGAAAATAAAGATCTAGATCTGAATAGGGGGAAAAGGGGTTTTTTATGCCAAGAAACCATTCTTTTAGATTCCAAATGAGAAAATATAGGTGGCTTGATTTTAGATCCAAAGAATGGGTATATATTTTCTTTTTGGTCAAGGGATATGTGTTGTGGATCCGGAATAGTAGAAGTAATATCTAAGGATTTCAGATCTAAGAGATGACATTTATTTTGCTAATAAACTACATCTGTGGATAGTAAAAGTAAGACTTTAAAAGTGGACAAGAGAATTCCTTTATGTAGTAAAATGGATGTTCAGATCTGAAGAAAAAATGAGGATTTTTGTTTTATGTAAAACAAACAGGGTAGATCTGAAATGAAATATAGATTTCAGATCTCAAAAAAGGGGAGAGAGTTTCCTAAGAGAAGAAACGATAATCTCTAGTCAGAAGACTAGAAATAGTAGGTTTCAAAAAAAACTGAAAATTAAGAAAGAGATAATTTCCTTTTAAAAAAGGAAAGTTCAATTCTCAGTGAAAGCAAAAATCTTCCTTAAGTTTTGTTAATATACTTATACCGTTGATATAAATATATGGATATATTTTCTACATATTGAAAGCATACTGTTTTGGCAATATACTGGTACCGTCGAGATAAGTATATAAAGGTTTTCCAAGTTTTGAAGGAGTATAAGAGGTTCGTGAAAATAGCCTTTGTAAAGGTATTTCAAATCGAAGTTTTGAAAGTCGTTTGATTTATAGAAAAATAATGTATAAAGGCTTAATGGATTCCACATGGAATTAAATCTATGTTGTTTGTTTGATTGTTTGATAGTTAAATAACCGATTATCATTGACTAAAACATAACTCTGAAAACATATAGAAGAAACACGTGAGTTATATGGCACAGTCATCTTCGATGATGTTGTACTATGCGTATAAGTCTCGTTTTGTTCTCCTAGGACAAATGATAAGGAAATCCATTCACTCAATGGTTAGGAGGTGATCTTTGCTCTTATATATTATCTGCTTATTTGTAAAAGAACAAAGGTTGAGTTTACAGAAAACAATCAAATGTTGTTTCGAAGAGACCGGGATTGGATAAGTATAAATTATTCGAAAACCACTTCGATCCAACTCAAGTGTTTCGAAGTGAAGACATCTTGAAGATGATGGAATTGAAGACGGAGCTTTTTGAAGTGCAAGGGCTACTTGCTACAAATCTTGAGGGTGATTCCAAAATGGATGTAGTGGAAGTAGTGACTTCGGTTTCGTTCAAGCCCAGAACGAACTTGTATGGGTGAATGCTAGCACTACACTACTGCCTAGAGGAAAGTGTTAGCATTCTAAGTGGAAAGCGCTAAAGGAATGTAAAATGTAGCCTCAAGCCTCATCAATCAAAAATGACTAAAACATAGGAGATACAGTAGGACTATGTGGATCGCTCCCATTAAAGTATGATCATCACCTTTCTAGATCGCTATTACGGATTTGATTGTGCATGAGAGCTCTCAAGGGAAAGGTTGGAAAGCAACCTTGGTGATGACATATTCAGTACTATCTAATAAGGGGTAGGTCAGTCCTATGTTGGCAAGGGTCGAGGAGAGGCCTTTGGTACATTTTATCCAAAGGTGTACTATTCGATAGGTAGTCCCTTACCTTGCCATTGGATGGAATCCACCCTCCAATACATGCCATTACGGCTTTAGTTTTATACCTATTGTGCTGGAATTTATTTAATGTAATAGTTTCAGCTTTGATTAATATGTATTTGTACCCTACACACTATTATAATATCACCAGATTTTCTATAGAAATGGTTCGGTTATCATAAGGTAAAAACTCATTCGTGTTTATGTGCGACATGGTCTTATGAAATACCTTTGTTTTTAAAGGATTTTATAAGTCAAAATAAAATTCCATGTGATTTGAATTTCTCACACTGGTTTTACCAGACTGATCCGGGCAAGTTTTTCTTTTAATGCTTAGGTCAGACTGAGCATATTTTTTGGACTAGCTTTGGATGCATTGCAACTTAGGAGACGAGCTGGAGGCCAAGACATATCTACATATTTATTTATGTTCCTTTACATGGTTTTGTTGTGTTTATCAAAAATTGTAAGGACAGATGTTATAACTGTCCAGGTAGGTAATAGGCGGCTAGTACTCTGATGGATGTATGTATATAAAAGTTTGTTTTGTAAAGATCATTATTATATTATAGATTATTCGTTTGATGTGGGATTCTGTGTTTTTTTGTTTCTTCATGTCTTATTTCTTCTTCTTTCCCCTAACATCTGTCTTTCCGACACTTGGTTGTTTGGCACATGAATACCGTGGATGTTTTAATGTCGACTTCCGAGGGCCGAAAAGGCGGATCATTACATCAATCTTAAAGTTGTTCTTAAATTTACTTAGTCATTGCCTCCCTTTGTCTATTCATCACTAATGTATCTTTTCTTGAACGTCATTAATGAAATGGCCGCTCATTTCACCATGGGATTCACCCTAATTAGAACCTCCCCGACTCTACTAGAAGGTTGAATTTAAGCACCCCGAGTACATTCTAACAAGCATCTTTACTAAGCATCAACAGTCCCTTCTACTCCTAGAAATACTTTTGTTTTACTTTGCTGATTCATTCATTAAAATACATCCATTTTGATGTTATTACTCACACTTGATTAAAATTTCCAAATTGATCCCAATGGACTTCATAGGTCTTTGCACCCAGCTATACACTATTGAATATAGACTCCTTAAGCCTTTGCCTCCGACCATTCAATAACTCTGTGGGTTGGTATATTTTCAGATCGTTGGTTCAATCTGTTTCTTTAATTAATTAATTATGTACCCTATATATTTTTTAAATCTTTATGTTAGATCAAAATCCTTTAATTCTTTAGATGAAAAGTTTTTATATTTCTTTTTAATTGATACACTTATCATTTCTTTGCTTCCCTAAGCTTAACATAGTTTTCATTTTAGTAATTTATTACATTTTAACTTATTAATTCCTTTATAATTTCATCATTATGAAATTTAAACTAAGTATTTTAGAAACTTGCTTCCAAAATGTTACCCAAAAATTCAAATATTTGAATAGCGAATTTATTATCGTTTTCTATCACATCTATGGTTATCCAAACCTATGGTATCGCAAGAATATCTACCACATATGTGTAGTTATTGCAAGTATAAGTTTTAAGCTATTGTAGGCATAAATAAGGCTATTGCTTTCTTAAATCTTTATAGCTATCACATGTCCAATTAGTATTGCAATTCTAAATGGTTACCGCATATATAGCAATAACACTTCTAAATAGCTATCGTATGTATAACCATCGCACTTCTATATAGCAATCACAAGTATAGCCATCGCACTTCTAAATAGCTATCGCAGGTATGGCTATTGCGCTTCTGAATAGTTAGCGCGAGTATAGCTATCATACTTCTAAATAGCTTTCGTAAGTATAGTTATCAGACTATTAAATAGCTATTGCAAGTCTAATTTTTAAGGCTATCAGATGCATAATTTTAAGGCTATTGCATGTATAATCCCATGTGCTATCGTAAATCAAACTCCAGTGCTATCACGTATATAAAGTTAGAAATTATTATAGGTATAAGTTTTGATGCTATCACACTCGCTTTTAACTTCAGTTAGCTACTACATGTTGAAAAATGGTTTATTTGTAATTAGATCAAAACTAATATTTTACCCTTAAAGTACTTTTTGACTAATTCCTTACACATTAGATTACTTATTCATTACTTTGCCGATGTAGCAGAAATCTCTTAAGGTAGCCAAAATTGATTCCTTCGATTTTTTCCTTATTAATTACTTTTCTTAACCATCTTCATTAATTAAGGTATTTTCTTTCTTACTATTTAAGTCATAGAAATTCACAAATTAATGTGAAAATTCCCAAAAATTCAAAAATATCTTTCTTTACCTTTAGTAAAAAAAAATTAGATCAAAATATTAAAGTTTAGCATTTTTAGATATTAATTTACAACCAAAATAATCCATTTAAACTTAGAAAATTCATAATACTCTCATCTACAAATTACGAAAATTAAAAATCATCTCTGCTATAATGCTAAAAACATCATTTTGAAATTTCAAAGCTTTTTGAGAAGGTAATTTCATGTTTTACCATAAAATATATATAAAAACAAGGGCTTTTAATTTCCAAACATTCATAGAAACATTCTATCATCACTATGACATGTTCATCCATATTCAAAACATCTAAGATGCATATAATCTGAACTCAAAATGGGTTTAGAAGAGAATATGGTGTGTATTACTCATCTCAAATTAGAAAAACTGATCAAAGGTCACTTCTTCTCATTTGAAACTGATCTTTTTTTTTTAATTTGTTCTCCTCTTCTTTTCTCTCTAGATAATGATGGCCTGGCTTGGATTGTTTTTGTTCTTATAAAATAAGGATATGAATGAAGAGAAAATATGCTTAGGGGTTTACGTATTGATAAATTGGCTTATGATAAAATCCCACGTTGCCTAGTCTTTTTAATTCAATTTCCTTAATACGAAATCCCATTCATTCAAATATTCAAATTTATTCCCTTGTTATCTTTACTGTCGAATTTAATTGCTAATTACCCTTAGTCCATTTAATTAATCTATTTTAAGTGTCTTACACTTGATTAATCAAACTTTTCTTGGGTACTCGTTTTAACTAAATTCTAGTAATTATTATTTAGCAAATTCTTATTATGTTTAATCTTGTATTATGGAAATCTAAAATATGAGATGTTATAGTCTTTTCTTCTTAAAGGAATTTAGTCCTTGAAATTCAGATAAGGTTGTCAAATAATTACACCGACACCAAGATAGTGTGAAGTCATCATCATACAAATTACGCATAAGCACAAAAATTTCACTGGTACCCTATTAATATAAAAATTCAATCACAAATCATAATGCATTAGTGCAACTACACATATCACTTATATAACCATGCACGTCTAAAACAACTAGGAATAGATATTCCTATTCATATCCAGGTACAATCATCATTATCATCACTCTATTAGAAGTGGATGAGTCTAATAACTTTGTTTCTCAACTCTTTCGTGCTGCTATCCTTTTGGTCTTCTAACATACATCATTGATTTTATACATAAATTCATTATAGCCCTTGGTTCCATTGCCATACTAGGGTCGTGTACGCATTTCCTCAAATGTGTTATATGAAAACATTATGCACACCGATCAAACTAAACCTGTCAAACGGGTTGGGTCAAGTCATAAATGGGTCAGGTAGAATATGACCCAACCCTTTCAATACATAAACAAACCTAATCCATTTGATCCACTTCATAAACGGGTTAACCCAACCCAATCCATTGATTAAAAGGGTCAACTCGACCCAACCCGTTTAACAAAAATTGCAACAAAAACTTCATCAAAAAAAGAAAAACTACACCATTATGATATCAATATAGCATCAAAGAATGAATAAACTGCACCAAAAAATAGAAAAATTGAATATAATAACAAAAAATAAGAAATAAATGAATACGAAAACATAGTATAATTTTAGCTCTACAGCATATGAATATTTCTACATCAAAGAGTCAGTAGAGCGTAGTTTAGTTGACAAACTCTATAGTTGAATACAGAAACTCATCAAAGAACTAAAATAAACTGAATAAAATACTACAAAAATAGCACCATTTCATATAAAAGTAATAAAACTGCAAAATATTTTAAAGTTCTACAACATATGAGCATAGTCTTATAGTCTAGAAACCATTAAGAAGAGAGCCTTATAATAAAACATCATTTTAAATATTTCAAGTCTAGATGTATCGAGACTGGATATAGATGCTATAATGATCCTAATTTTTTGTAACATTATTTAGTAACATTTAATTAGGTAAATTAAATGAAATAATGTTAAATCGTTAAGGGATTGGGATTTGTGATTAGTAAGGGTAGCCGTTCCATGTTAACAATTGAACTAAGTAAGTTGAAATGGAATAAAATGTTAGGAAATAGACAAGGGCAATATAGGAATAAGTATTATTCTTATACTCTAAACCCATTAAGCCATATTCTATACGTTCATTTCTATATCCATAAAACTAAAACCAAAGTAATAGGCTAGCCACCGTTAGGAAAATAAGAGAAGATAAGAAGATTTCAAGAGGAAAATCTTAAGCAACTTAATCGAGATCAAATCTTAAATCCTTAATCTCAAAGCTAAGGTGAATAGTAACTACATCTCATACTTTCTAATTGTTTTTATTTTTAGGTTAAATCTGAATTATTTTGCAAAGTTATTTGCCTTGTTTTAATTATTAAAATGGACATTTAAGCTTGTTGATGATTTGTGATATTTCATATGGATCTTATGATATGTTTTAATGTGAAACCCTATTAAATGACATCCAAATACCTTGCGATTTTATATTTAGATCAAAAATGATATTTTAGAGATGATTTTCAGTTTTCATAATTTTATGGGTTAATATGCATTTTATATTAATTTTCTAGTGAGGAAAATGGATATTTGGGTTGAAAATAATTTACGGGTAAATTCTATATGTTTTGGGTCTGAAATTTATATATGTTAAAAAACATGTTAAAAATGATTTATAGGAATTTTTATAGATTTTTCCTGAGTGTTTTAATAGATATATAAAATTATTTAAGGTATATGACTTAAATATTTTATATATTTATAAAAGGAGAAGAGGTATTTTGTAAATAGATTAAATTGTGTATTTCTAAAATTTTGGCAGTATTTTTAGAAAAGAAATTAGCAACCAGTCATGTTTTGACAAATAAGGCAAGTTGATTGAAAAGATTTACTTTAAAAAGTTAAAATCAGCTTAAACATGCTTTTTTCATGTTTCACCGCTTTCGGCACCGGGTTCCAACCGGGTACTTCCACCTCCATCACCATTGAAACCAATGCACATAGCATCAATGATTTGGTACATGGTGAAATGGATATAGGTGGAAGGTATTGGGTCAAAACGATGGGTTCCGATAGGGTCAAAGCGCTACTTTGCTTTCAAATGAAAATGCACTTGCTTTGCTTTTGAATGGAATGCTTTCGACTTGGCTGGGTTCCGACTGGGTCAAATTGATTTAAGGAATGGTTTTGAATGAGGTTGCGTCTTTTCTTTTTAAGTAAACGCTTTCGAAGGGGTCGAAACCCCTTGTTGCCGCTTTCTACCTTTCAAAGAAAATGGTTTCAAATGGGATACTTTGTTTTCAAAACTTAGTCACTTCTTCAATGCTTTCGAACGGTTGGTTTCGACACCATCACTTCTTTAGTTAGGAATTGCTTTTGAAAGAGTGCTTTTGAATTAGTTGTTTTACGGCCCTTTGTTCTATTGGATGTAAAATTCAAGGGTTTCGAATGGATTGGTTTTAAATGCTTTCGAAAGGATATTCCACATGTTTTACTTGAACCCAAAGGGTTTCGAAAGGTTTGATGTTTGGAAAGGATTTTAATGCTTTCAAAAGGTTTAAATGAAGATTTCGAAGGGGTGGTTCCCCAATGGTTTCGAAAGGTTTTCCAATATTTTCGTAATGCAATATTTAAAGAGTTTTAAAAGAAGGATTTCTAAGGTTTTAAAGCTTTCAAAGGTGATGTTATTCAATGGTTTTGAAAGTATGACTATGAATGGTTTTGAAAGGGTTTGTTTTGGCCTTTGGCCTAAGGTTTTACTTGTATTGAAAGGGGTACTTTCAATGGATGCGAAAGGGGTACTTCAAAGGTTAAATGTTTTCATCGACAAAGTTTTGTGTAAAGTATATATAACACGGCAAGGTGATTTGAGTAAAGTATAGAGTATATTTTCCTTGTTTAAGTATGATTTAAAAGGATTAAATCATTTTGATAAGAAAAGGTTTTCAAGGAAAATTTTGGGTAGACAACCCTATGTAAAATAACTCAGATTTAAGAATACTAGATGGGATTGGTATAGGTTTCACCCTATACATTAGCTATTATCCCCTAGCTAATTTAGTCCAAAATTCCAGTGTGTTGGGCTTTGTCACAAGTAAGACTAAAATGATGTTACACACAGAAAGGAATATACAGAGTGAGGATAGGTTATTGGTAAGCCCACAAAACCATTAGGATCAGGTGACCTGCAGAAGTAAGTTAGGGACATACCGTCTAGAAGAAGAGTATCTAACAGAAGTTAGATTATTTATTTATTTTATATGGTAGGCCCGAATCAGCCAAAGGTTAATAGTTAGCCAAACAAAACTATATTGTTTGGACAGATAGTCCATCTGTTACCTGATTTACATGCTTTCATGATACTGATATTATTGTTTTAACCAGTTTTAGTTGCAGGATTAAGATTTGAAAAAGATATGTTTTAAAAAGATATTGGTGAGTGCAAAACCATTTCGCTAGCGGCGTGGTCTCACATAATATCAAATAACTGAGATGTCTGACTCGAAGTTTATGTTTCCCCTTAAACTCTCGGGTGCTTAAAATTGATTTGAGTAGGCTGAGCATTGAGGATTTTCAGGTTTATTAGGTTGACAATTAAAGCTTCCAAAGACGAGCATGAGACTGAAGTTAGCTATTTTAGGGTTGTTTTATTTGTTTTATTTTGCCGTGTTGTATTAAGTCAGTTACGACTATGTAGTACTCTGGTCATCCAATGGGCATCTTCATATGTCGCTCTTGGCATATTTTGTAATAATTATATTTGATCTGAACTGGGAAACATTTGGGATTATGTAACTTAGATATGAAATGTTGTTTTGAAATGTAATCGAAAAAATGTTTTAATCTGTGATGATTTTTATTTCATATTCAAGTGCTTCTGATATTATGCATTATTAACATTACCGTATTTGGTCACCGAAAGATAACACTATGGATGACTACAACATCTGTAGCGCTTAGCTTCAGATCTCCAAATAAGGGATGTTACAACTTGGTTTCAGAGCATAGGTTTATGAAAAAATTTAAACTAAAATGATATTTGAAAACATAATCCTAAGGAATTAGATATAAGATTATGATATAGGATAACACTATAGTGATGTACTTGTATTTGTTTTATATAAGTATACGCTATATCTCCATTCTTCTATCTCTCTTAGGTTATTCTTATGTATCTCACGATGCTTGAATACAGATATGGATGCTAGAAGTGGAAGAGTTAACCTTGGGGGAAGCACCATTATAAATGGAAATGCCATACCAAATACTAGGAGAAACCCACATCAGGAACAAGTTGGAAATGTGGGCGCTGGAGTCCCGCAAGTTGACATGGGAGCTATGTATCAGTTATTTGTCAACATGATGCAGGCTGGTGTTGTTGCTGGAGTGGTTGGAGGAAATGCTGGAGTAGGGAATCATGAAGCTCCGATGGTCAACAATTATGCTATTTGAGTAGAGACTATGCTAGGTTGGGAGGAAAGCCATTCATTGAAACTAAAGACGTTATTGAAGTAGAAAACTGGTTGCTGCATTGTGGGAGAATCTTTGTAGATTTGGGGCTCAATGATGAGTAGAAAAAAAGGCTTGCTTTAAGACAGCTTCAAGGAGCAGTTTTATACTGGTGGAATAGTTTGATGGTTGGAGTTAATGAGGAGACGATGACATGGGTCAAATTCAAATGGAGATTTGAGGAAAGGTTTATGTTGGAGATTGCTAAGTCTTCTCGGCTTAGGAAGTTTGCTGAATTAGAGCAAGGAGACATGACTATACTTGAGTATGCGAGTAGTTTGGAGGAGTTAGCAAGATACGGCTATGCTACGGTTGATACTAATATTAAAAGGAATGAGAAGTTCATTAGGGGGTTGAAGTCTGAGCTTGCTAGGGCACTATTACTACATATTAGTGATCCATGTGATGTTGTAGTAGAGATGGCTTGGAGGAACAAAGAGATGCTTACTTTTCTAGAGAGAAACAAGGCAAAGGAAGTCCAGGTGGGGTAGATTCAGAAAAGGAATTTCCTCCATAAGAAAGGAGCTTAGAAGGGTGGAGCTGCTAAGAAGGGAAAGGCAGAAGTAGTCTATCATAAGTATGACAAGAAGGGACATTATGACCATGAGTGCTGGACATGTAAAGGAAAGAAAGCTGTAGAGAAGAAAGAGGTGAGACGTTTCAACTGTGAAAAAATTGGTCATTACAAGAATTAGTCAAAGAGCCTACAAAGGATGGAAAGGGCAAAGTGTTTGCATTGGAGCCAGCTACTTCGAGGCCAACGGTAAAGGAAATAGGGAAGATAGTGTTGGAAGGCACGCTTCTGATTCATGGTATGTCAGTTCACATTTTGTTTGATACCGATGCATCATATTCTTTTATATCTCGTTGTTTGGTAGATAAGATTAACCTAGAACTCTCATACTTAGTTACTTCCTTAAAGGTTGAAAATCCGATAGGAGGGTATGCGACACTTGGGATGAAGTGTGACCACATAGAGTTTGATTTGTTAGATCATACCTTTGTTTGCAGTTTTTATGTGTTTGATTTTGTAGGGTTCGGAATTATTTTGGGTATGCATTGGTTTAGTAAGTATGATGCTAGGATATTTTGCCATGATAGGAAAATATCGATTAGACACCCTAACTATAGTTATCGGTTTGTATATACCGTAGGAAATCCTAGTTATGAGGTGAATGCTTTGTTGGGTGTTGTGGAGTTAGAAGACAAGTTGAATCGATTTTTCATGGTTAGAGAGTTCATGGGTGTTTTTGAACACGTAGTAGGGTTGCCATCGAAACGAGCAACCGATTTTCAGATAGATTTGGTACCTGGAGCAGAGCCGGTAAGTAAACTGCAAGCAGGATGATGCCTACCGAGATGAGGAGGCTAAAGATGCAGTTGGTGGATTTGGAAGGCAAGAATTTTATTAGACTAAGTAGTTCACTTTAGGAAGCAGCCGTAGTATTTGCTAAGAAGCCGGACGGATCATTGAGGTTATGTATCGATTATCGTAAGTTGAATGAGAAGGCCATAAATAATCGATATCCGTTGCCTAGAATTGACGAGTTGTTCGATCAATTGAGTGGAGCCAAGGATTTTCTTAGTTAGATTTAGCAACAGGTTTCCATCAGCTTAGAGTAGCAGAGGATAGTATTCCTTTGACGGTGTTTAGAAATAGATATGGATCGTACGAATGGTTAGCCTACAGGTTTCCATTAGCTTAGTAAGACTGCACAGAATTCCTCGTAGCATGGTAAGTGATAGAGATTCCTTATTCACTAGCAAGTTCTAAAGAAGTCTACAGGAGATTTCAGGAATCATGCTCAAGATGAGTACCACTTACCATCCATAGACCAATGGGCAAATGGAAAGATTTAACAAAGTCTTAAAAGATTTGTTACGAGCTTGTATGTTAGATTTTGGGGGATCATGAGAAGACTATCTACACTTAGTTAAGTTTTCGTATAACAACAGTTATCAGGCTAGTATAGGGATGGCACCATTTGAAGCTTTGTATGGAAGGCCATGAAAATCTCCCTTTTTTTTGTTAGAGACCGGGGATAGGTTGGTTCTTGGTCTCGATTTAATTAGAGAAGCTATAGAGAAGATTGAGTTAATTCGAGCTAGGATAAAGGAAACTCAGTCTAGCATAAGAGTTATGTAGATAGAAGACGGAAAGACTTAGAGTTCTCTGTTGGAGATCATGTTTTTATTAAGGTGTCACGATGAAGAGTTTGATTCGATTTAGAAAATCAGGAAAGTTGCCACCGAGATTCGTTGGACCATTTCGTATTGTAGAGAGGATCAGGAAACTCGCATATAGAGTGGAGTTACTGAATAGTTTGGCAAGGTTTCACGATGTTTTTTATGTTTTTCATCTAAGGAAGTGTGTTCGGGATCTAAAGACTACTATAGCACCGACCGTATTAGAGGGTTTAGTAGTAGAAAAGCCAATTTATATAGTCGTGAGAGATTAGGAGAGGATAAGGAACAAGTCAATCGGATTAGTTAAAGTCCATTGGAGCAACGATGATAGATTTTGTACTTGGGAGACTGAGAGTAGGATTAGAGTCGTTATCCTGATTTGTGGATGGTATGTTTTACCTTTATGATTGATTGGTTGGGTACCTTGTTGTAATTTCAAGGGCGAAATTATTTAAGGAGGGGAGTCTGTAATGATCCTAATTTTTAGTAACATTATTTAGTAACATTTAGTTAAGTAAGTTAAATGAAATAATGTTAAATGGTTAAGGGATTGGGATTTGTGATTAGTAAGGGTAGCCATGCCATGTTAACAAATGAACTAAGTAAGTTGAAATGGAATAAAATGTTAGGAAATAGACAAGGGCAATATAGGAATAAGTATTATTCTTATACCCTAAACCCCTTAAGCCATATTCTATACGTTCATTTCTATATCCACAAAACTAAAACCAAAGTAAGAGGCCGGCCACCATTAGGAAAATAAGAGAAGATAAGAAGATTTCAAGAGGAAAAGCTTAAGCAACTTAATCGAGATCAAATCTCAAATCCTTAATCTCAAAGCTAAGGTGAATAGTGACTACATCTCATACTTCCTAATTGTTTTCAGTTTTAGGTTAAATCCGAAATATTTTGCAAAGTTATTTGCCTTGTTTTAATTGTTAAAATGGATATATAAGCTTGTTGATGATTTGATATTTCATATGGATTTTATGATATGTTTTAATGTGAAACCCTATTAAATGACATCCAAATGCCTCGCGATTTTATATTTAGATCAAAAATGATATTTTAGAGACGATTTTCAATTTTCATAATTTTATGAACTAATGTGCATTTTATACTAATTTTCTAGCGAGGAAAATGGATATTTGGGTTTAAAATAATTTACGGCTAAATTCTTTATGTTTTGGGTCTGAAATTTATATATGTTAGAAAACATATAAAAAAGATTTAGAGGAATTTTTATAGATTTGTCCTAAGTGTTTTTATAGATATATAAATTATTTAAGGCATGAGACTTAAATGTTTTATATATTTATAAAAAGGAGAAGAGGTATTTTATAAATAAATTAAATTGTTTATTTCTGAAATTTTGGCAGTATATTTAGAAAAGAAATTAGCAACCAATCATGTTTTGACAAAGAAGGCAAGTTAGTTGAAAAGATTTACTTTAAAAGGTTAAAATCAACTTAAACTTGCTTTTTTCATGTTTCACCACTTTCGGCGCTGGGATCCGACCGGGTACTTCTGCCTCCACAACCATCGAAACCAATGCACATAGTATCAATGATCTAGTACATAGTGAATTGGATATAGGCGGAATTTATTGGGTGGAAACGACGGGGTCCGATGGCGTCGAAGTGCTACTTTGCTTTCAAATGAAAATGTGCCTGCTTTTCTTTCGAAAGGAATGCTTTCGACTTGGTTGGCTTCCAGCTAGGTCAAATTGATTTAAGGAATGGTTTTGAATGAGGTTGAACCTTATGTTTTAAGTAAATGCTTTCGAAGGGGCCGAAATCCCTTGTTGCCGCTTTCTACCTTTCGAAGCAAATGGTTTCGAAAGGGATACTTTTTTTCAAACTTAGCGGCTTCTCCAATGCTTTCAAAGAGTTAGTTTTGACACCATCACTTCTATACTTAGGAATTGCTTTTGAAAGAGTGCTTTTGACTTAGTTGTTTTACGGCCCTTTGTTCTATTGGAAGTAAAACCCAAAGGTTTCGAATGGATTGGTTTTAAATGGTTTCGAAAGGTTATTCCACATGTTTTACTTGAACCTAAAGGCTTTTGATGTTTGAAAATGATTTTAATACTTTCGAAAGGTTTAAATGAAGGTTTCAAAGGGGTGGTTCCCTAATGATTTCGAAAGGTTTAAAAGGAAAGGTTTTCCAACGTTTTCGAAATGCAATGTTCAAAGAGTTTTAAAAGAAGGATGTTTAAGGTTTTAAAGATTTCGAAAGTGGTGTTTTTCAATGGTTTCGAAAGGATGACTATGAATGGTTGGCCTTTGGCCTAAGGTTTTACTTGTATCGAAAGGGGTACTTTCAATGGATGCGAAAGGGGTACTTTCAAAGGTTAAATGGTTTCATCAACAAAGTTTTGTGTAAAGTATATGTAATATGGCAAGCTGATTTGAGTAAAGCATAGATTATATTTTTCTTGTTTAAGTATGATTTAAAAGGATTAAATCATTTTGATAAGAGAAGGTTTTCAAGGAAAATTTTGGGTAGATAACCCTAAGTAAAATGACTTAGATATAAGAATACTAGATGGGACTGGTATAGGGTCGTGCCTTATTCATTTGCTATTAGCCCATAGCTATTTTAGTCCAAAATTCCGGTGTGTAGGGCTTTTTCACGGGTAAGACTAAAATGATGTTACACACATAAAGGAATATACATAGTGAGGAGGTTATTGGTGTGCTCGCAAAACCATTTGGATCAGTTGACCTGTAGAAGCAAGTTAGGGATAGAGCGCCTAGAAGAGGAGTATTTAATAGAAGTTAAATTATTTATTTACTTTGTTTGGTAGGCCCGAGTCAGCCAAAGGCTAATAGTTAGCCAAACAAAACTATATCGTTTGGACATATAGTCCATTTTTTACCCGATTTATATGCTTTCGTGATATTGACATTATTGTTTTAACCATTTTTGGTTGCAAGATTAAGATTTGCAAAAGATATGTTTTAAAAGGATATTAGTGAGGGGAAACCCGACGCGGTCTCACTTAATATCAAATAACCGAGATGTATAGTATTATTCACACCAGGCTTATTGTTTGACTCAAAGTTTATGTTTTTCCCCTTAAACTCTCGGGTGGTCAAAATTGATTTAAGTAGGCCGGGGGTTGGGGATTTTCGGGTTTTAGTAGATTGACGAAAAAAGTTTCCGAAGACGACCAGGAGGCTGAAGTTAGCTATTTTGGAGTTGTTCTATTTGTTTTTATTCCACTATGTTGTATTAAGTCAGTTATGACTATTATTACTTTGGTCATCCAAGAGGGCATTTTCATATGTCGCTCCTGGCATAATTTTGTAATAAATATATTTGATCTGAACTTGAGAAATGTTTAGGATTATGTAACCTAGATATGAAATGTTGTTTTGAAATGTAATCAGAAAAATATTTTAATCTATGATGATTTTTATTTCATATTCAAATGCTTTTGATATTATGGATACCAATAACATTACCGTAGTTGGTCATCGGAAGATAATACTATGGATGACGACAGCATCTGTAGCGTTTATCTTCGGGCCTCCAGATAGAGGATGTTACAGATGCATCCATTGAAACTAGAGTACATAATGCTATATAAATGTTAGATAGTGTATTGCCCATGAATACTGGAGGAACATAGGGGTTATGCATTAATGGTTATTGGATAACCATGGAATGACTCGCTCGATAATTTTCTATTAGTTAATATGAATAAGGTCAAACAAAAAATATTGATGTGACAAATGTACATAGTTCTCTTGACTTGAGATTACTATTGGCCTTTATTATGAAATATGTACTTTGATTATAGTTAAATCATAACATTGTGTCCATTGAACGACTATAGTTTAGTCAAGTGGAAGTACTGAAAGTGAAACACTATTCAAGTGAGAATTCGTCTCCTTAGTTATATGATGTTAGTATTATGGTTAATTGAAGTTAACTCAAAGTTATAATCTCTATCTAGAGTAGTTCGATTAATAATTGTTATTATTGAACCAAGGACTTTGTGTTTGGATTATAAAGTTGAATGCATATGATATTTGATTTTGACCATTACCAAATTCCATAAGTCCTAATGTGATAAAGTTTTGACGAAGAGAATTGGTGTAAATAATTGTCTCTACCGGATAACGCTTAAATCAATAAAATTGGATTTTGCCGAAGCCAAGTAAGCAATAAATTTGGTCATAATGTTACACAACCTACTAAGTAAAGTGTGAACGTCAATATTTAAATTGTATGATATTAATCACTAACTGAATTTACACCGAAGAGTTAGACAACCGAAATGTTAAATACTCCTGTTATGACCCGATTTAATTAAATTATAATTATTATAAATTAATTTAATTAACTAATATTTATGAAATATTAATTATAAAATTTTATTTGATAAGTACTGACCAATATTAAATAGTGAGTATATAATAGTTATAAATACATTGATCGATATACGATTTTGATATGCATTTGCACCGAATTTAAACGTGTTAATTAATGATCGGGTTTGAAGTGACTTTGAGGCCCAATAATGGGACTATTATAGTCGACTATAGATATGCATGTGAGTTTGTCCATATGATAGCTTGAAGGGGTTAGATTTTGAATTAAATGGGAGATAATGAGAGAGAAGAAAGTGGATTTAGATCATTATTTCTCTCCTTAGAATCTCCTTTTATTTAAACACCTCCAACCCTTACATTTGCACTAGATTTTTTTGCTCTCCCTAACCAGCAAAGGCTAGTCATTTCCCTTCCTGTCTCCTCACATTTTCAAGCTCTAAAACATTTTATCAAATAATGTATAAGCTTCGGTGGTAGCTACATTTGGGAAGGTAGCATCTTCTGGATATAGAAATTGTTTCAAGGAGTTTAGATTCAATGTTGCAAGATGTGCTATCCAGGCATTAGAAAGAGGTATATTCTCATTTATAATTATATATAATGTATATATTGACCACTATGCCACGTACGTTTTAGTTGATAATTGAATATCACGAATCTGCATATATTAGTATTGTCACCATGATGGATTGTGCATGTATGTATGTATGTATGTTTGTCTAAATAGTTTTTTATATACATCATCTGATGGTCATGGCCAAATTTAAAAAAAAAATATTTTAAATTTAATCATAGTATTAAATTGATTTTAATGAATAGATTAAATTAATACAAAATATATGAATACATAATCTATGCTTTTATATCATTAATATTTACATATAAGTGTATATAGTATTCAGCTAAAAAGTACAAAAAAACTGCATAAATATTTAAATCTGAATATTTAATAATTATAAATATATCACTTAATTTAAAATTATATATATTTAAAATAAATTCACATATAAAATTATATAATATATTTGTAAATACTACAATATAATATAAATTCATTTAAAATTGTTTTTAGTTTTTAAAATTATTTTTAGTTTATTTTATTTATATATTTCTTTATGGCAGCATTAAAAAGAAATTAGGAAATCTTGCATGGTCGAGGATAATATTTGATATATATATATATATATAATATTCAATTAATACTTCATCAAATATAATTATATGTATTTTTTATCTTATATATATATATGATACATTTAAATGTTATTTAGTAAATATGTATGTGTGTGTGTATTACTTTATAAATTTTGAAATATTTTATGCATGCGTATGTTTTAAAATTGATTTAATGCATTAAGTTTAGAATTATATTAATAATATGTTTAAATGTTTAAATTAGTTATTATAATAAAATAAATTTAATTTAATATATTCGTGTATATAGTGTTTTACAAAATTTTACATTTTACAAATTGATCTTTTATAACATATAAAATTATATATTAAAGATATATATATATATATATATATATATATATATAGCACTCATGTATAAACAAAGGGGCTTACGTGTCCGTTGCGGTGTAAATTATTAAATCCCAGCATCTATGCATGAGCATGTCAAACCATATACACCTTATTATGTTGCGCATGCATGTACACACATATGTGTATATAATGCACATATCATATAATATAAAGCAAATATAATAAAAAATAAAAAATTATTTATAAATTAAATAAAATATTAATTTTTTTAAAAAATAAATTTGGACAAGATCTAAATAAACTTAGACTTCATACACCCAATAAGATTCAAAAGGAAGATTTTTTCAAAATTTACCCATTTACTCAACTGTGGATTGGCCTTGTTCTAAGAATGGTATCAAAGCCCAATAGCCAGTGCGGTTTAAATTGATCATGTTGGGGTTAAATGATTAAACTTACAACCTAATTAGTAGGGTGTCTAGAAAGTAACGTTGAAGGATTGAGCGAGTAATCAAGTACTCTACCCTACCTGGTTACTGGCCCAGCCCAAATTATTATGTGAACCAGTAATCACTCCTAATAGAAAAGGCCCAATTTGAATTGGACCTTGGGTTTTTTCAAATTTATTTGAAAATTTAAATAAAAAGTTTTAAGTTTGAAAGTTAAATTTAAAATAAGAAATGTACTATAAAATGATATAATATAGTTTTTCAAATGCATGAAAACATTGTACAATAAAATTTTAAAATTTTTGATAATAAATAAATTAATTAAAAGGTTAATAAATTAAAAGTAAATATAATATATATATATCATATATGTTATGTTTTCTTGAAATGTTTAAGATAGGTAAGTATATACGTATTAAAAGAATTTTAGAAATTAAAAATATTTAATTAAAATTGTTTTATTAAATAAATTAATTAAAATTTATTAAATAAATAAAAATGCATATATATATAAGATATATGTGTATAACTATAAATGTTATAGTATACGCATTCAATAAAATATTACAATTGAATAATATAAAATTAATTAAAATGTTAATTAGTTAAATAAGATTTAATAAATATAATATTGTACTTAAGACTATTATATAAATTAATTGAAATTATAAAAGTTATATATAATGAAACTTATATAATATGAATGTATAAATTAAAGGTAGAACATTAAAAAAACGAATTAAACTTAAGGAAAGAATACATATGTAAAGCACATATACTGTGATTTTTGATGTGTCTGATACTTGAATTACTAGGGCATTTCATAAGTCGATATCACTCAGTATAATATATTAAAGATTATGAATTTTTAATATAAAATTGTCCTCTACTATTTGTGTACTAATAATTGATAGAGTTAGGGATATGCCCTAGTGGCAATTATGTAATTTGTTACTATATCGAACTCGATAACCAATCTTATTTGATATATTTTCTCTCTCTTTCTACTACATACTTAATATAATATGTTGTGTAAATTAATTAGTTAAATTAAAAGTATATTTAATAGAAAATCCATAATGTTTTGTGATAGTAATTACGCAGTGTTGTAACTATGGGTAATTTATATAATGAAAATAAATATACCACTTTAAATGTTCCTAGTCAAGATGCATCAAGACTGGATATTGATACATACATTTAGATTGGAGTACATAATGCTCTCCAAATGTTGGGCAGTGTATTACTCATGGCTGTTGGGGGGCATCAAGAGGTCATTTACTGATAGTTATTGGATAACTTACGAATGACTTACTCATTAGTTTTATGTTGGTTGATATAACTAAGGCTAAACAAAAAATATCGATGTGACAAAATTACACTATTCTCTTGACTTGGGAATACTGTTGATCTTCAATGTGAAAGCTTTGCTTTAATTATAGTTAAATTGTAACATGGTTTCCATCGAACGAATGTAGTTGGGTCGAGTGGAAGCATTGAAAGTGAAACACTATTTATGAGGGGGTTTGACTCTTCAATTATACGAGATTAGTATCATGGCCAACTAAAGTCAATTCAAAGTCAAAGTCTCTGGCTTGAGCATTTCGGTTAATAATAATTGTTATTATTAAACCAAGGACTTTGTGTTTGTATTAGAGAGTTGAATATGGATGATAATGGAATTTTAACTACTACCAAATTCCTTAAGTTCAAAGTGATATAGTTTTGACGAAGAGAATTGATGTAAATAATAGTCGTAACCAGTTATGCTTAGCAAAATAAAATTGGATTTTACCGAAACCAAGCAAGCAATAAATTTGGCCAAAATTTTACTCCGTTTGCTAAGTGGTGTGTAAACGTTTAATATTCGAATAGTTTGATATTAATCGCTGACCAAATTTACACCTAATGGGTCACACAACTGAAATGACGAATATTTATTTGACCAAACGATTTAATTATTTCAATTATTATAAACTAATTAACTTAATTAACATTTATGGGATATTAATTATAGAATTTATTTTGATTTGAGGAACAAACATTAATAAATGTATTTATAATAGTTATATATATATTAATTTTATTCAGAGACTAGAAATCTATTAGATTGAAAATCAGCTCAAGGAGTAAATCTCACTGTTTCAAGGTGTACTTACAGGCATTAGATATAAGGTATATTCCCAACAAATTTATGTATATTAATATTTACTTTTAATGTTTATATCATATATATTATACTTTTAGTTAGGTGACGATTCAGACATATAAATTCGTTTTCACAATTAAATTGGTTGTATGTTTGTATATGTTTTCATATTTGCAAAAACAATTGTCATGTATACGCCCATATATAGCTCAGCTTAAATAATTTTTTAATATAATATATACAGTGCTTATGTATATATATATATATATATATATATATATATATATATATAGTTTGTAATTTAAATACTACATCATACTTAATACAAAACGTGGTTGTATAAATTTATATATAAAGTTTAATTATATATAAATTATTATTATTATTCAAATCAAGTAATCATATAAATTAATTATATATGTTTTTAGCAAAGCTAGCCGATTTATAGTGGGCAGTGCCACTATGGATATATGATGGAAAACAGGTGTTCCGCACATGCACAGAACAGTTAAATCTGATTATTATAGCGGACAGTCCACTAAAAAAAAGGAGACAGACTGCTAATCTATACTACTCGGAAGGACGAAGGTCCCTCTGTCATTACTGATATCAACATCAGTACCAGGTCTTATAACGTGATGAAAATCTGCAAAGTGCATAGACAAAAATGGATCAGAAGAACGTGAGAGAAATGTGTAGAAATAAATCTGATCCCATGTAGGATCCAAGAACTACTACCAATTGTGTGCACTATCAAAACCAATGTCGTAAGAGAAAGCCCATTACCCTCAACATGATACTGAAGCCTCTTAGACTCCTCATCTTCACCTAGAAACACGTGATAACTGTGCGTCTGCGGGTCATATCACATTTCCATGTCCATGTGTACCCAAGAACACTCATCTGGTTGCCAGTAAATTATCTCATTGTTAGAATCACAAGCTACCAATGCCATAGCAGAGACAACAGAGGGAGAAACAAGTATTGCACTAACAGAGATAGGCGGAGAAATAACCTTGGAGACCCATTTCATTTCCATCCTAGGTAGTGGGGCTCTATCAGCAGGAGAAAGAGGTGCATTCCTAGAACACTTCTCAGCAATATGGCCAAAATATTGACAGTTTGAGCAAATATCCGGCTTCCAGCTGTATTTAACGCTTATCTCCATGTCGAAACCTTCCACGACTCTAACTTTTAAAACAGATGGAAGCGACTTCAAAGGAGATATTTCTATCAAAGCTCTAGCATAAAGTAAATTTTTATGAGAAACGGTATTTGCAACAAAGCATTTGAATTCACCAATAAGGCTCGCAAGCTAGTTCAGACCAATGAGAGGTTGAAGGACAGACGGAATATTAGAAAACGTGGCCCAAATTGGAATCGAGAGAATCTGTCTCTTGCTCTATCAATGCCAACACTCCAAGGAGTAACAATGAAAAGTCTCCCCTCAATAATAAAATGGCTTGTGTTAAGTGCTAAAAGTCTGTCATCATTGTTTCCAAACTTAAAGTAGAAAAATGAATTAATTACTTGGACATGAAGGGTACCTTTCATTTTCCTTGTGTGCCTACATTGCTCACGTAAACTGAATAAGAAGATGAAGCATCTAGAAAAAATCCAACCAAGTGTTCTGACCAGTAGCACACAACCTCTTGTAGCACTGCAGGTGGAAGCACACAAACCCCATCAATTACTCGAGTGTTAAAATTTTGTGGAGCTTATATACCAGCATTACACGGCAAAGATTTAAACAAAGAATCACAAGCTAGCTTAACAGCGTTGACACTAGCTTTGACTGGGATATCAGAGGAGTTAAGGATAGGAGAAGAGGAATTTTGAACATTTCCAGGCACAGGAATAGGGAAAGTAGAGGCAGAAGCTAACTAAAGCCTGGTAGGAATAACATGCAAATCGGATTCTAGAATCAAAGGGTTCCCCACTAAATTCATATTCACAGTATTTGCAAGAGTGACAACATTTTCAAATGCAAAAGCATCTTGCATAACAAGACTAGGAGATAATAAACATTCTTGCCTGGAACGCATATCCGAGACACAACCTAGCCTAGAACTAACTGCATCATCGCATAGAGAACACTCCTCCATGACTGACACATCGTCGTTCCCAAGTGCAACGTATTCTATCGAAGCATCCACATTAACTTGAATCGGCAACGCAATTAGTGCCTCCCCTTACAGATTGATCGATTCAATTGTAACCCTGTCGCCACTCGCCTGAACCAGTTTAGAGATCGGCGATGAAGTGTTGACGATGGAAAGTTCGAAGATAGGGGAGCCGAAGATATTGAGATAGCTAAAACGTCGACGAGGTTCGAATTAGGATTAGTCACTTCAGGAAGATTCATAGCAATAAGAAGCGAACCGGAAGAGGATGAAAGAACGTCGACATGGGGATAGGTTGGAATATCAGAAGGCGTAATAGAAGCAGCAAATTTTCTCCCAGATCTAGTTTTCGAAGTTGATTCGATTGATGCGGCAAATCGGGCTTTATATTTCTATTTTTGGCCATTCCGAAAAGAGGCGATGAGGAGGTAGAGGATTGAGAAGGGCGAAGCAAACAGGGAGGAGAGAGGCGAGATGGAAAAGGGATATAAGTAGCCGTGAACATTAGAAGATGGTCGCCACGTTCTTCATTTTAATGTGACAATATTTAATTTCAATATATGGAATTAAGTATATTTTGCAGAACCACAAATTAATTATATTAATACACACATATGCTATAAATTATGTTTTATATTTATAAAATTAAATTAATACATAACTTACTATTGGCAAAAAATTTAAAAACGGTTTTTTTAAAAATCTAAATATAAGCCGAAAATTAAAAAATAGATTTCAAAATTGTTTTAAATTATAAAATTATATAATGAATATTCAGGATAACAAAATATCATTTAGAATTTTACTAGAAATTTAAAGTTCAAAATAAGTTTTGAAAATATATTTTTTGTTAATCTTTTAAAATATACATATGGATATTTTCAATAAAACATATTTTAAAACTAAAAAAAATTATTTAGGTCGTGTGCATGACGTAGTAAATGCATAATTATTATAAACACATTTTGTGTATTTCATAAGAATTAAGCTGTATTTATTATTATGTTATTATATATATATATATATATATAATTAATTAAACTTATACATATACTATTTTCGGCTTTGTAAAAGAATATTTTTAATTTAATATAATTTCTATTTATATATTGGATGAGCTAACATGCCCTTTGCAATGTAAATCTCAACATCTATACACGGACATGTTGTACCTAGAACGGATTAATATGTTACACATGCACACACATATATTTGTATATGATACACGTATATATAAAATATAATATTAGATTAAATAATATATAATCATTCTATAAATTAAATTAAATTTAATATTTTATTTAAAAGAAATTTAAAAATGTTCTATATAAGTAAGATTTTAGAGGCCCAAATAAATATCCAAAATGGTAAAAAAAAATTGAAATTCACCAATCGCTTCAGTTGCGGGCTGACTCGACTCTAACATAAATTAGTTGCATACTCTCTAGTTGTTGAGCAACTTAAAGCTAAGGATGTTATGTGTAGTATAATTAGTATGTAGAATAGACAAGGTAAGGTAGCTATATGTATTTGGTATGCAAACTCAAGGTACATATACTATAATTACCCGTCACGAAATGGTAGGTACGAGCGAATAATCTCTTTCGATTGGCTGAGCAAACTCAATGTCAAAATGAGATTAGGATAAGAACCATAAGTTAGGAGTTGTATATGTACGACCAATAAGGAGTTATCCATCATGTGGAGGGCTATAACTTGTTGAACAAACTCAATGTCAGAATCCCAAGATAGACGAGTTTTAGAACCTGCTAGTGAAGTCGAAAGACTTTTATGTTTCATCTTAGTGTTTTGAGAAACATTAAAGACTAGTGAGGACTTAATAGTAAAATGAAACATAAAGTTTAACCTTACGAATATTATAAGAACATTTATTATGAAATTGTCCCAATCTACCCAAATTAAAATTTATAGAAAATGTCTACACCAAAATTATTTTCTACAAATGATAAGCTATCATTTCCAACTATATCAATTAGTTAAGAGGGATTAAGATAACATTGATGTACGAGTGCCTTTAGTCGTCTATTACCTACGATCCTAAAGAACAACCTATTGATGATGCAAACCCCGAACTTAGGCTTGCTTATGAGAAATGGGTTTTTGACCTAGAGATCGTCCAAGTTATCATGTTATATATGTTAGACAATCCATAATAGAGGCAGCATGAAAACATGTATGTCCAAGAGATATTTGATAGTCTCAAGGCCCTGTTTGACAAACAGTCACGTTCTGCAAGTTTAAAAGCTTATGAAGAAGCTGTTCAATACCAAAATGACTAAAGGACGAAAAATGGATGATTATGTTTTGATGACGCAGGGTTATGTTGATAGGCTTTCATAATTGGATGTAGCGATAACCAATGACTTATAGGTTGATTTTATCCTTGTTTCTCTTATGCCTCGGTATGAACCGTTCATACTAAATTACAATACAAACTAGTTGAATGTGAATCTCATGGAGCTCCTCAATATGTTGAGGTCGACCGAGTCTACATTCAAGGATCAAGGGATTGTACTTGCTATAAAGGGTGGTGCGACATCTTCAAAAGGTTCAAAGAAGAAGAAAAGGGTTACCAAGAAAAGTAAGAAAACTATTGTTGTTGACAAGAATGAGTGTCATCATCGTCACAAGAAATATCATTGGAAATGGAACTATTTGAAGTACTTGAAGATTGTTATAGAAAAGAAACTGAATAGCTCTGGTACTCCATCAGGTACTTATATTCAAAATTGATTTGCAATCAATAAATTATCTTAGGTTTGGGATATTGGATCTGGAACTCATATTTGTAATTTTTTTCAAGAAAAGAAATGAGGCTTCAAGTTGTTGATGGATCTATTGCAGATGCAATGTTAGTTGGATAATTTCACTTGAGTTTGTTGAGGGGATTTGCGTTGATATTACATAATTGCTATTTTGTTAAAGACTTTATTTGTGTAATTATATGTGTCTAAATTGTTTGAGACTGGTTACTTTTTCACCGTGTTGATAATGTTATGAACGTTATTTCAGACAGTAATAAAGTCCGTGATGGTATTTTAGAAAATGGCATTTTTGCGATCAATAAAAATTATGCATGTTCCTTGAATAGTTCTTTGAATAAAAATATGAATAATAACTATCTTTGACATTGTAATCTAGGTCATATAAGTGAAAAATGACACAAATGAAAACTGAAGGTTTTCTTCCGTCACTTGACTCTGAATCATTTTACATGTGTGAGTCATTTCTCAAAGGAAAGATAACTGAGCACTCCTTCAATGGGATCAATGAAATAGGTAATGAGCTCTTTGGGTTAGTACATAGTGATGCATGTGGCCTAATGCCTATAATCACTAAGGATAATAGTTCTTACTTTATAACATTCACCGATGATCTCTCAAGACTAGGATATGTGTATCTTATGAATAATAAATCCAATGTCTTTGAGAAATTTATTGAATATAAGACTGAATTAAAAAATCGATGAACCGCAAGATTAAGATTCTTTGATCCAATCGAGGAGGTGAGTACGTTGGACAAGAACACCAATAGTACTTAACATATAATGAGATTATCTCTTAGATTAATCTACCCTATACTCCATAGCACAATGGTGTGTTGGAGCAAAGAAACTGAACTATAACACCCCTAATTTTTGATAACATTATTGAGGACATTTAATTAGATAAATTAAATAGAATAATGTAAATGTTAAGTGATAAGGGGATTGAGATTTGAATAAATACTTAGGGGGCTGTGTTTAATTTGTTTAATTAAATGGGCTTAAAGTTAATTAATTTACATAAGCGTGTATTGAGAATTAGCCGTACAAAACCCCTACCCTTATATATGTTCACGTCCCTTATGCTATTCACGGTTATTTCTCATTTCATAAAAACACAAAACACAAACGTAAAGAGGAGCCGGTCATAGCTAGGAAGAAAAGAGAAGAGAATTCAAATCAATGTAAAGATAAGGATTAAAGCCAGGAAAATAAATCTCAATCCAATCTCGTTATCTTAATTAAGGTGAATAACGATTTATACCATCTATTTTGTTTATAATCATATGATTTTGGATTTAAGATTAAATTCGTATTTATAATGCTTTGGATGATGATATGCTTGAATTATACTTTTCTTAATTTAAACAAGATTGTACAAACGAGGTTTTATGCGGTTTTAGGGCAAAACCGATTGATATTAATTCTTGAATGCCATGGAAAAAAAATTATGTTATGTAAAATATGATATTGGTGTCGGGTTTTAATTTTTATAATTTTTCGAACCGTGGAAATATTATTTTGAATTTTCAAAGGAAAATATGGCTAATTGGGTTTATAAATTTATTTCAAAAATTATATTGAGAATTTGGGTATGAAATTTTGATATGTTAGATAACATGATGAAAGTGAATTTCTATAATTTTTTGGGATTTTTCCTAAGTGATTTGTTATGCAAATTAAATTATTTTAGAAGAATGACTTATTTGCAATATTGGTTTTGCTTAATGGAAGAGCTTATTTGCTAAATTAACCTTGGTTTAGTTCTAAAATTAAGCAGCAATTATTTTGGTAAAGAATTTGAAAAGTTAAGGCAACCAATCATATGTTTACATGTGACAAGTTAGTTAGAAAGTGTTTGCTTTACTTAGTATTAACTTAGGTTTACCCAGAAAAGCAGGTTCTGCCTCTATTAGAAGTACCTTTCGACTCCAATTCTTTCGCTTCATCTCAATCGAAACCAACCCAAGCCGAAACCAATGCACAAGGTATTACTTAGATGGTACATAGTGGATTGGAAAAAGGTGGAAGGTGTAGTATTGAAAGCATTGCTTCTGATGGGATCGATACCTTTGTTTGTTTTAAAAAGAGAAGCTCTTTCTTTTGTTTATTAAAGCTTTCGAAGGAGTCGAAGCATAAGTTTTCGAAAGTTTTTTTCTAATAGCTTTCGAATGGGTTTCCATTTTATATTTTAAAGTATAAGCTTTCGAATGAGTTTCTTTACTTATAAAAATGATACTATTGAAAGTAGTGGTTCCGACCAGGTCGAAACCCAACCGTTGTTCTTTTTTCTTTCAAGTGTATTGAAGTCGTCAATGCTTTCGAAGGATAGTTTTTGTTTTAAATATATACTAAGCCACTTCCTAAATGCTTTTGAAAGGGCCCAAGTGTTTCGAAGCCAATGGCTTCGAAAGGGAGTTTCGATATAATCCTTCTGTATTTTTGTTAAATGATTTGAAGCTTTCAAAAGGGATGGTGCCGACGCCATCAAGTTTTCCCAATTCATTTATGTGATAAAGAATGGTTTCTAAAGTGATACTTTCGTTTAGATTCGCTTTGACCCAAATGATACTTTTAAATATAACCCCAATGGTTTCGAAAGAGGGACTTTCAAATGGTTTCAGAAGGGATATTTCCTAAGGTTTCGAAAGGGGTACTTTCATTAGTTTCAAAGCTATGCTTCTAAGAGTTAGTAAGTAATAATTTATTACATTCGAAAGGTTTCGAACGGCAGGGGCCTAATGTTTTGAAAAGATACTTTTATGCTTTCTAAGGAGGTTATCCAGTGAAGTCGAAAGCAAGATTTTAAAGGTTTCAAATGCCTTAGTTTTTCAAAACATATAACCCAAATTCATTTTGAAAGAGAACCATGGCCTAAATAAATAAAGTGTTTTGAAAAGGAGTTTTTGAAGAAGTTTTGTTTGATTAATAGGTGAAAGTGATTAACCAAGTTATTGTGTTTGCTTCTTTATATATGTATGTATTCACATTGTAATGGACCTATAAATGTATCTTGTGGAAGGGCAGAATAACCGCTAGGCTGACCCCGTAGTGAATATAAATTAAGTGAACTCCTGAGTGAGTAGAATTGCATCTAGGAGGTCAGGAAGACCAGAATATAGGATGCTAAAATATTAAGGGAAGATATTGGCAGGGGCCAATAGGTTCACAGTAAACCCATGAAAACTGTGTATAAGAAAAGATATTGGCAGAGGCCAATAGATTCATAGTAAGCCCATGAAAACTATGTATAAAGACAGGTTCATAGTTAGCCCATGAAAACTATGATTTGATATTGGTCGGGGCCAATAGGTTTATAGTGAACCCATGAAAACTATATCTGAATTAAGATAATGACACATGTCAATAGGTTTTTAGTCAACCCATGAAAACTAGGATAAGAAGAAAAGATATTGGAGTCCCAGTAGGTTCCTTGTCAGTCCATGAAAACTATTATAAGAGTAAAGATATTAGAGTTACCAATAGGTTCTTAGTGATCCCATGAAAACTATGTAACGGGACAAGGTGTCCATAATCATTTTACCAATTATTAGTCAGCCCATGAAAATTATTAGTTCAACAGTAACCCTAAAAACTATAATTGCGACAGATAGTCAAAAATGAATAGGGATGGGCATCCAAAATTGATTCATTTATTTTTCATATCATCATATCATATTATTTCGAATTGTTTTAACCATTGTGGATATAGGAGCACAATATATGGTTTTATAAAGGTTTTAAGATACTAGTGTGGGGAAAACCCGTTGCGCTAAGCGGCGTGGTCTCACTAGATATCAAAATGGTTTGAGATGGTAGATTATTATTCTTATCGGGCTTTATGTCTGACTCGAAGTTTATGTTTTCCTTTTAAACTCATTGGTACTCAGTTGATTTTGAGTAGTTTAAGAGTTGAGGTTTTTGAATACCTCATTAGACGAATAAAGATTTCGGAGACGTGCATGAGGCATGATTGCTATCTAGAGTTCTCTTTTATTTTGATTCTACTGTGTTGTTTGTAGTAGCAAAGTTATTAAATTGCCTGGCATGATTGCTATCTAGAGTTCTCTTTTATTTTGATTCTGCTGTGTTCTTTGTAATGGCAAAGTTATTAAATTGCCTATATATGCTCTGATCATCCAAGGGGGCATCTTCATATGTCGCTCTTTGTGTATTTTGTAATAAATATATTTTCTCTAAACATGGTTAATGATTGTGTGATTATATAATGAATTGGAAATGTTTTGAAATGGAATGTGAGCTTGTTTGATGTTTTAATTTTTTTCCATATTCATGTGTTTCTATGTATCAATGAATCTAACATTGCCGTATTTGGTGCCTGATGATTAATAACTATGGATGACTGCAGCATCCATAGCCGTTAGTTTTGGTCCTTCAAGTAGGGGGATGTTACATGAACCCTGTAAGATATGTTTCGATCCATGATGAGTAAGGCCGGGTTACCTTTATCCTATTTGGGTATGTGCTAGAGAGCACAACGCATATGTTGAACCTATTACCCATTAAATCTGTGCCAAAAAAGCCATATGAGATGTGGTTTGGGAAAAAGCACCAACTCAAGAATTTGAAGGTTTAGGGTTATCACATTGGTCCGAATAAGCTTGAGGCAAAATCGGTATTGTGTAAATTTATAAGATATCCTAAAAGGCTGAATGGGATATGATTCTACAATACCGAGGAACAAAATACCATTGTTCCTCTTAATGCTATCTTTTTGGAAAAAGAATTTCTATCAAAAGAAATTAATAGTGAGGTTGTAGACTTGGATGAGATCTAAGAAATTAACATTGAGACTGAACATTGGGAAAACCAAGTTCACCCGTATGCGGAACACGCAACATATTAGAAGGTTTAGTATGGAATCTCATGCATCAGAGAGATACTACGGTTTTCTCATGGATGGTGAGAAGGACGACTTAGATGATGACACTTCTCTATCATTCCAACAAGCACTACAGGTTAAAGACTCTGCATTTTGGCTTGGAGTGATGAAATCCAAAATGGACCCAATGTACGAAAGGAAGTGTGGACTTTGTGTGACATACCCGTAGAAATAAAACCCATCGGCTGCGAATGGATAATTAAGAAAAAGCTAAATGTAGATGAACAAGTAGAGACTTATAAGGCTAGGTTAGATGTAGAAGGATTTCATTAAATTCAAGGTGTGACTATGACGAGGCCTTTTCGCCCGTAGCCATGCATATGTCTATTCGGATTATGATGGCCATTGCTTCATTCTATGACTATGAAATATGGAAAATGGATGTAAAGACAATGTTTCTAAATGGTGATTTAGAAGAGACCATCTATATGCCATAGCCCGAAGGTTTTATGATCAGTTGGAGTGAAGGCAAGGCTTGCAAGTTGTTAAAGTCCATGGACTTAAATAAGCTTCAAGAAGTTGCACCAAGTGTTTTGATAAAGTAATTAAACAGTTTGGTTTTTACCGAAACATAGAGGAAGCGTGTATATACCAAAAGGAATAGGAAAACATTATTGTATTCCTAGTGTTATATGTCGACGATCTTCTATTGATTAACAATGGTATTACATATTCCAATCAGTGAAACCTTGGATTTCTATGAACTTCTCAATGAAGAATTTAGGAGAAGCAGCCTATATACTGGATATAAAAATCTATAACGATAGATCTAAGTGACCATTGGGATTGTCCTAATCCCTGTACATAGACACCATATTGAAAATTTCAGTGTGGAGAATTCCAAGTATGAAAATGTTCCAATGTAGTCTGGAATCGTCATTTTTAAGAAGGGCGTCCCTCGTAATGATGAGGAGAAAGAGTGTATGAAGAGGATTCTATATACTTCAACCATAGGATTCATAATGTATGCTATGCTATGTACTAAACCGGATGTGGTATACACACTAGGATGCATAAACCAATATTAGTCTAAATCTAGAGAAAAGCATTAGATGGCTGTAAAATGTATACCAAAGTAGTTAAGAAATATTTGGGAATTGCTCCTGATATACGGTAATGGAGACCTTTTTATGAAGAGTTATACCGACTCTATCTTTCAAATTGACGTCGACGATAATAAGTCGAGTCAGGTTATGTTTTTACGCTTAATGGTAGGGTCGTCGGTTGGAAAATTTTCAAATAGGAAATAGCAACTGATTCTATGATGGAGGCAGCATCACCCTCAATGAAGCGGCTAAAAAAACGATATGAATGCATAATTTTTTAAGTGAGGTCAAAGTGATTCCCTATACAGAGTATCCAATGGGATTATTCTGTGATAACATTGCGACGATATAGATCAAAAATGAGGCCACAACATACAAGAAGTCAAAGCATATTCTTTGAAAGTTCCACCTCATCAGGAAATTCGTAGAGATGAAAGAAGTAGTGATACAAAGGGTAGATACCAAGGATAACATAGCAGATCCATTCACTAAAGGTCTAGCTCGGTCGGCTCTCGAGAAGGTAATCAAAGGGATGTGATTGAGATTCCATAATTGGCTCCAAGTGAAAATGGGAGACTAGTAGAGTTAAGGGTATGCCCTAGTACAAATTATGTAATTTATTAACTCTATAATCAATTCTTGTTCGTGATAAAATATTTTTTTTCTTTCTGTTATATGCTTGTTATAATATGTTTCAATTAATTAATTATTTAATTTAAGTATATTTGATAAAAAAATCCATAAATGGTATGTTTGTGATAGTAATTAAAAATAGTTGCGATCATGAGTATTTTATCATACTGTAATAGACACGTCATTTTAAATATTCCTAGTCAAGAGATATCGAGACTGGATATCGATGCATCCATTGATAGAGTATATAACACTCTACAAATGTTGGATAGTGAATTTCTCATGGCTACTGGGTGAACCTAAGGGTTATGTACTGATAGTTATTGGAAAACTATGCAGTGGCTTACTCGATAGTTTTCTGTTGGTTAATATAACTAAGGTCAAATAGAAAATATCGACGTGACAAAAATTTATATAGTTCTCTTGACTTTAGAATATTGTTGATCTTCAATATGAAAGCTACACTTCGATTAAATTTAAATCATGGAATAGGTGTCCATTGAAGGACTATTACCGGATCGAGTGAAAGTATTGGAAGCGAAACACAATTCAAGAGAAGATCAATCACCTCAGTTATATGAGGTTAGCATCACGATCAACTGAAGTCAACTCAAAGTCAAAATCTCTGGCTAGAGTAGTTATGTTTTTTTATTGAACAAAGAATGTATGTTTGGGTTATAAAGTTGAATATGGAAGATATTGGAATTTTGATCATTACCAAATTCCATAAGTCATAACGTGATATAGGTTTGGTGAAGAGAATTGGTGTAAATAATTGTCAATACCGAGTAATGCTTAAATAAGTAAAACTGACCGAAGCCAAGTAATCAATAAATTTGGCCATAATGTCTTGCCACCTACTAAATGAAGTGTGTACATTAATATTTGAATTGTTCGATATTAACCGCTGACCGAATTTACACCTAAGTGTTAGACAATCGAAACATCGAATACTCATGTTACCACCCGATTTAATTAAATTATAATTGTTATAAATTAATTAAATTAATCAATAGCATGAAATATAATTATTAAATTTTTATTTGATATGTACTCATCAATATTAAATAGTGTGTATATAATAGTTATAAATACACTGATGATATAGATATCGATACGCACTTGAATTGGATTTAAATGTTTTAGTTATTGGCTGGGCGTAAAGTGACTTTGAGGCCCAAAGATGGGAATACTATAGCTGGCTATAGATCTGCATATGAGGCTAGCCATATGATGGCTTGAACAGGTTGGATTTTGAATTAAAAAGGGCGAGCGAGTGAGAGAAGAAAGTAGATTTAAATCTTTATTTCTCTCCTTGGAATCTCCTTTAATTTAAACACCTCTAACCCTCACATTTGCGCTTGATTTTTTTTGCTCTCTCCAACCAATAAAGGCCAGCCATTTCCCTTCCTATCTCCTTAAATTTTCATGCTCTATAATGTTTTATCAAATAATATACAAGCTTTGGTGGTAGCTGCATTCGAGAGGTAGCATCTTCTGGATATAGAAATCGTTTCAAGGAATTTAGATTCAACGTTTCAAATTTAATCATATTATTAATTTGATTTTAATGAATATATTAAATTAATACAAAATATATAAATACATAATCTATGTTTTTATAGCATAAATATCTATATATAAGTTTATACAACATTCGAAAATAATATTTACTATATAAATATTTAAATCGGAATATTTAATAATTATAACCATGTCACTTATTTTAAAATTATATATATATGACATAAATTCACGTATAAAATTATATAATATTTTTTTAAATATTGTAATATAATATGCAATCTTTTAAAACTGGTTTCAGTTTTTTTTTTTAATTATTTAATTTTATTCATATGTTTCTATACGGAAATATTAAAACATTGAAAAATGATCTTGTATGGCCAAGTGAAATATTTGATATATGTATATGTATATATAACAAATATTTAATTAACTTTATTAATATAATCATACGTATTTATATTATATATATACATATACATATAAGACATTTAAATGTTATTTTAAATTATAAATATGTATATATGCATTTATAAGTTAATATGTATGTGTGAGATATATATAGTCCTTTATAATTTTTGAAATATTTTATATATAAATATATTTTAAAATTAATTTAATGTATTAAGTTTAGAATAGTGTTGAGAATATATTTAAATATTTAAATTTACTATTGTAATAAAGTTAATTTAATATATTCATGTATATAGTGTTTTACAAAATTTTACATTTTACAGATTGATCTTTTATAACATATAAAATTTTATATATGCATATATATATATATATATATTTGAAAATTTGTTCCATATATATAAGTTTATATATACATACATTTTTTAATATCACTCACGTATACAGAGGGGCTTACATGTTCATTGCAGTGTAAATATCAACATCTACACATGGGCATGTCAAACCATGTACACTGTAACGGCCCGCTATTTTGGACCATTAAAATCGACAATAAAACCATACATGTCCGACTTGAATAATTCAAAATACCGAATTGTTAATTTAAATTTGGCAAAACTTAAACATATACGGTAAATAAATCTATCACAGAATCACAGATACAAAGTAGTACAATAATATGCAATGGAATAAATGAATAGTAGTTCATGAAGCTACTATATAAACATCAGAGTTAGAAATAAAGTACATCTAAATATCTCAAATACAGTGAGGTCTTTAGTACGAACCAATGACTCCTCTGAAATAATCAACTGGAAAAGCTGAAAGTTGAATCGATAGTTGGACCTCTAACGAAGCTCTAAACTCTAAAGGTGAGTCTCTAATGCTGTGTCACTCAGTCTGATCCGAGCGTAAAGCAAAACACAAAACACTCAAGTCAGGATTAACATTCTTATATCTATAAATCCGACTCAAGTGAAATATCAACTGAAATATAATTAACTTAGAGGATGTTTGGGATACCCATCCTCTAAGGATCCAAGGAACTATCTACAGGGTAGAAATATACACTATAACACCGTGGTCATTTCAATTTTATTCATATTTCAAAACTAAAATATCATTTTCTTTTCAAATATCTCTATTTTCCAAATTAGTATATATATATATATATATCCAATAATTTATGAAGTAAAGTATTTTTATTTCCTCAAACTTCACAAATCGCTTCAAAAATCAACTCGACCTTCCCGTTCAAATTTAATTAAATCAAAATTTATCAATTTCCATTCAATTTAGTTTCTGACTAAACTAATTCAAATTTTATCTGTTTTAAATACGGATTTGAACCACAAAATAAACCATTTAAATTTCAATATAATTCGAAGTTAATATATTTCGGAGCTTTAAATATTCAACATTTCAAAGACTAAACTTTGATAGTTGTGTTTATCTCCCAACTTGACTCCGCTATTATTTAGTTTTGAAATATTCACTTAATAAATTCAATATTATTTATATGACTTTAAATTTACGTTTTCTATATATTACCTTCGATTTCTTTAGACATGAATCATCCATTAAATTTCTTAAATAAAAATTCAAGTTATAGGATCATATGTTAAAGTTTCGAATTTAATAGTTTCAAATTGATTTAACTAAATAAAATCCTTAATTAATGACAAATTCAAATAAGTCTCAAATATATCTTCAAACCTTAGCTTATAAAATTTATTCCATAAATCTATTTCAGAAATACAAATTTAATAAATCCTTAAACATATTTCATATTAATAAAATCAATCTTAATTAAATTATCTTAATATTAAATCTATATATAAAATAACCTTTATATACAATACTTTAAATCAATATTCATTAAAACCATATATTTCTTTTCAAGACCATAGAAATTATTTTCAGAACATTCATATAGACCACGGCGTCAATGTAAAATTTTCTATTCTTTCGACAAGGGATACGAATATTTATCATTTCAATCCGTAAGTTAAATATATACGGGTGGATATCATTTCAACCCGTAATCCCAAATTCAATTCAAATGAAAATCGCTTGGGTTTATCATTTCAACCCATAACGAAATTGCCCCATTCTAAAATCCGTTCAGGTATGTATCATTTCAACCCATAGTGATTTCTATACTAACAGGGAACTTGCAGAGTGATAAAAGATATAAAAATAATAATAACAACAAGCATATATCATCAAAAATAAATATAAACAACAGGATATGGTGTCATATCCCATAAGTGAATAGTTACAGATAATAGCATATATAACAATTTAAATAACTACAACATCATATTTCAATTGTCGTTTCAATTTAATCAAATTTCACAAATAAAGGAATGTTAATCGTGAGTGATTACTCACCTTTCAAGGCTAGAGAATACAGAAGATGACATGGATACGCACACTGATACGGACACTGAAATTTGAATTATAAATCCGAGCACGAATTTCAAAGCAAAGTAGGATTGGCACGAATTGGACGAACGAGGCTGATAATCAAGAATTTATGAATTGAATCAGAATCAGTCTGATATATACAGAAATTTTTTCTATTTTAATAAAAATCAAAATTGCATCCCTAAGAAAAATTTGAAGTCGAATCACACACACACACACAAATATATATATATATATATATATATATATATATATATATATATATATATATATAATTTACCTTTTTTCATACATAAACCAATAGTTTTAATATTTGAAATAAAACATATATGTTAAATAAAAATCCTTATAATTTTTCCAAACCATTTTAATTTTTACACATAGATCAAAATTTCTATTTACAAATCTAAGACCCAAACCACCCCATACGACCTATGTATATAATATCATTAAGATTTATATTTTAAAATAAGATTAATATATAAAACTTCAACAAATTACACTGTTCAAATCTCATTTGTAGACTACTATATACATATGGTACAAAATCCACTTCATAATACAATTATAAATTTTAAACACTTTACCTATATATATAAACTAATATATAACTACCCATACATAAACAGTAAAGCCTATACACAGACTTATATAAAATTTTAGACAACGGATGTACGAATTACTTATATAACTTGTATTATAACTTATTTTATAAATATATATAATACTGCAACCTGTGCAGACCGAAAGTATAAGTTAGAATGTAAACTTTATACAATATATATAAATAGCAACTAATATAACTTTTTTTTTGCGAAAGCAACTGGTCTACACTAAAACACATATACACCCTTAATTTTTATGCAAACATGCATGCCAACTGAAATGAAAACTTATATATTAGAAAACGAACTCCATACATAAGTGTATGCAAAGTATATAGATATATATAAGGCCATAAAGATATATCTATAATTATAATAACTTTATATAAATATATGTCATATACGAACTTAGGAAAATAAACAACTTCAAAAATCCTATACAACTTCCATAATAATAAGATGTAAATTGACCTTCAAATAAAAGTTATAAACCTGTTTATTATAAAACTATATATATAATAACGGATTTACAAAACTTATAAAATAAATCATACAATATGGTTTGTAAAATATACATATATGCACTCAAAGTTAAAACAAAAATGAATATAAATCTACTTGCCAAATATGCAGACTCCATTTACAGATCCAACACAACTCACACGTATTAAATATGCATACACTTCTAGAAACAAAACAAACTTTTCAAAAAAATGGAAACCACGTTTGGTATATATATGTATTCAAATCCAACAACTTTATACAAACCACTATATGTATGCATCTTATATTTTTATACCACTATCAATATATCATAATTATACTCCATATAAACAAATATGCGTACCAACTTTGAATGCTAGAATATGCATAAACAGCACGTACAGGGGGCGTGTATTGATAAAATCATCCGTATCATAGCTAAATATAAAACTATATATAATATATATATAAATAACACTTGAAAATATAAACTTAACTTACCTATGCCTGGTTATGCGAACAGTAGAGGAAACAGGGGAGGGTCGCTGCGTCTTCGATGGATATTGCGCAAGGGGAAGAGTGGGTTTGGTGGAGGAGCGGAGTTTGGAAAAGGTGAAGGAGAGGCCGAAATTTGTAGTGCCAGGCAAGTTTATATAGAAGAGGAAGAAACAATAGAGAGGGAAAGAAGAGAAATCTGGGAAGAAGCAATAAAAAAGGGAAGAAAATACGAACAGAAGTAAATGGAAACGACTAAACAAAAGTAACCAAAGAAATAGCACAATCACGTGCTATGATTCAGTTGAGGATTTAAGGCAAAATATTCACGTTGATTCAGGAAAATAATCAAAGCAAATAAATGGTAGCACGTTTCAAATTTGAACGGAAGGAAAGAGAAAAGTCACACTTCCGGAAAAATATCAAAGTAACAGCTACACATTGATTCAAGGGCTATTACAGCAATTTTTAAATTTTGAAGGCAATGTTACTCTGCATTATATTTTTAAAATAAGAATGCTGAACGAAAATCAACAGTCAAACATGATGCGGCGTAAATGGCAAGAGCCACGCTGATTACTGAATAAAATAAAAAGAATAACCATTTATTTATTTTTTTAGACGGTGGAAAAATGAATAAATAAAAGGTCAGTGAAAGTAGGAATGAATATATTAGAAAAGTAACAATTCTAGTAGCAACGGTCATCTTAGATTAAGTTGAAAAATTTATAATAATTTATTACCGTGGCTATGGTTCAAATTTTTTTGAAAGCAAGGAAACCAAAAGGTCACAATTAAAGGCAAGCTTTAAATTTTTAATAAATACAAAACATATCTAAGTTTATACATTTATAACTTTCCAGCTATAGTGTATATATATGATGAACGGTCATAATGAAAGAAGTGGAAACAGGGAGCGTAGGAAAGGAAAGGTTAGAAAAATAAAATTTTCACCCTTAAATTCCGGAGATTAATAAGGTAACGTACCTCTTTAATGAAATGTACAGCAACAGTCACAAGCTAAAATTTAGCTGAAAGTTTAAAGAAATGAGGGGAAGATGGGTTTTTTTAAATTAATCACTTCCCAGAATTAATATGTCAATGAAAAAAGGAAAGGAGATGAATCAGGAAAACGTATTATAACTTATATATAACTATTAAACGGATAGATGGAAGAAAAGGTGAGTAGGTGAGTAAAAGTGGAAACTGATTTATGAGTGAAATGGAATGTGAGCTGTTGCCTGGGAAGAAAATAGAGCAATTTAAAAATTAAAGGCAATGGACTGCTGAAATTAAATGAGTATAAAACGTGTAAAAGTTATATACTGAAACGGCTATAAATTTCAATTATTATTATAAAGCGGGGAATAACGAAAGGCAAGGACGATGATTTCAAAGTTTATTAATGGCTAGGAATGGGGAAGTCTATCTGTGAATTGGAAAAATTATTAAGCAATTGAAATCGGTAGAAAAAGTAACAGCTACACACTGTTTTAGAGACAATCAAAGCAATTAATAGCTTGATTGGACAGCAAGAATAAATATGGAAGGACACGTTATAAAGGCAAAATGAACCATTTGAAAATAAATAAAAGAAATGATGGCAAATAAAACAGCCGTGCCTTGAATTTTCCAAAATAAATTATTTTATGAACATCAATTATTACTGACTTAAATTGAACAGAATCACACCCTAAAATGTACTTTCTTAATTTTTGATGAAAATTTATCATTTGTCACATTTAACTATACGTAATCCAAATGTAAGATTTTATTTCAAAATATTATTATTTAAAATTTCTTAAAAATAAAATTAAATACGCTAAATAAAACCATTAAAAATTAACAAAATTTTACGGGTCGTTACATACACCTTATTATGTTGCATGTACACATACACACATATGTGTCTATAATACACATTTCCTATAATGTAGTACAAATATAATAATAAATAAAACATTATTTATAAATTAAATAAAGTATTGATTTTATTAAAAACATATTTAGATAAGATCTAAATAAACTTAGTTTTCATTGGCCTAATAAAATCCAAATGGAAGATTTTTCTCATTTTAAAATTTACCCATTTACTCGACTTGGGGCTTGTCTAGTTCCATCGTATCTGTAGGTACTTAAGTTCAATTCTATACCCACTGCACTTTGCAAACTTCTTCAGGACTCAGTGGTAAATAACAAATCCCTATTGCTAACTATGTTGCTCAAAATTCCGTGGAGTCTCACAACATTTTTCACATATAGCTTCACTAAGCTTGCAGCCTTCCTTGTCGTCTTCACTAGGATAAAATGAGCGAATTTAGGAAATCTATTAGATATTACTCATATACTATCTTTTATCGTTTTCAACCTTGGTAATTTATCTACAAAATCTATAGAAACTAAATCCCACTTCCAAGTCGGTATTTCGAAGGGTTGAAGTAAACCACTTAGCTTTTGATGTTCAGTATTATCCCACTAACATGTGAAAGACTTCTTCATACATACACCAGTATCTGTCTTCATCCCTTCCTAAAGGAAAACATGCTTCATGTCGTGATATATCTTTGAACCTAAGGGATGAATGATAAACTTAGACCGATGACTTTCATCTAAGAACTTCCTTCGAAGATCTCCTACACCAGGAACACACATTCTTCCATTCTTTCCAAGCCATTCTTTCAAGTCTATCTCAAACCCTCGTAGATCTCTCTCTCCATACCCATCTCTAGTCGCCTAATCCTTTCGGCCATAGATGGATCCTCTCTTTTCCTTAGCATAATTCTATCCACAAGTGCCGGACGAACTTCCAAACTTGCTGATTCTCCCAGATCTTGACTTGATCCAACATTTACCCTACAATTTTCTCCATATAAAGTTAACCACTCTAACACTTTTCATTCCTCAATCATGGCTAACACTCCATTTTGTTAGTTTTTACTGAAATCATATACAACCTCGATCGCTTTTCCCAGCATATACTCTATATCAAAATCATATGCTTCCAAATACTCTAACCACCTCCGTTTCCTTATATTGAACTCCTTTTAAGGGAATGAATACTTCAGAGACTTATGATCCATAAATAACTAGAACTATTTTCCTAAGATATAATGTCTTCAAATCATCAACACAAATACCATTTCTACTAGCTTTAAGTCATAAGTAGGATAGCAAATTTCATGCAGCCTCAATTGCCTAATGTGTAAGCTATCACTCTTCTTCTCTACATCAATACCACTCCCAAACTGTTTCCATATGCATCGGTATGGATGACCAAATTATGATACCCGTCAGGTATGATAAAGGCAAGAGCATTCACTAATAATATCTTCAACTCCTATAATGACGTTTCACACCTATCAGTCCATACGAACTCGTTCTTCCTGGTCAACTTAGTCAAGGGTGCTGCTATCTGTGAGAAAGCTCTAATCATTCTTCAATAATAGCTAGATGATCCTAAGAAACTTCTTATATGTGTAACCATCTTCAGTATATTCCAATCATTAATAGTTTTTATATTTGATGGATCCACTACCAATAAATTCTTTGTAACAACATAACCTAGAAATATAACTTCCCATTTCCAAAAGTGAAACCTGGAAATTTTTGCCTTCAATTCATGTTGTCTCAAGGTCTCCAAAACCAGTCCAAGATGGACTTCAAGGTCTCCCTCATTCTTAGAGTATACCAAAATATCATCGATGAAGACAACATAAATCTATCAAACTGATCTTGAAAGATCCGGTTCATAAGATCCATAAAGAATGTAGAGGCATTGGTTAGTCCAAAGGCCATTACTTACCACTCTATGAACTATACCTTGTTCTAAACGTAGTTAATGGAACACTATCCTTTAATACCTTAATTAATGGAATCAATTTACCAAATCCAGCTGTGAGTATACTCTAGCTCCACGCAACTGGTCAAACAATTTGTCTATCTTAGGCAACGGATTAAGATTCTTCGTCATTAACTCATTCAACTTTAGGTACATCCAGAGCTATCCATCTGACTTTTTCATTAATACATCAGATGCTCCCAATGATGAACTACTCGGCCTAATGAAACTTTTATCCTCAAGTTCCACCTTGGTGGGATTTTTCTAGGTGATCTACTAACAAGTTGTGCCTTGGTATCAGGAATTTAATCACTTTTCTTAGTGTCAATCGAACACATCCACAAATTCTCGAATCACTTGAACTTTATCTACCTCCTCTTCTTTTATCTCCAATGTAGATAAGGGAACTCCAAATTTCTCCTTTAACATATCTAGCTTCACCATAAACCTTTCATGACTTCCTGGATTTTATAAAGTAGTAGCTCTATTGGCACGATAATTTCTAACATCATTATGTCCTAACCAATCCACCAAAGATTACTCCTATCCTACGAAGTCAAACAAATATGGGTTGCAAACAAACAAATGTAGGTGCACATTAATATGAGAGTGGCATACCCACCGATTAGATCAAATAATGCAAAGACATAACTAAATAGGTAGTATGTAACTCCAACCTATCAACCAAATATTTCAAAATAAAAGAGTTATATCCCCAATGTCAAACATAACTCTAACTGAAACACTAGAAATTAAAATTATTTTACCAAGCTCTACACCCTTTCCTTTTTACTCACCGATTAGTCCACCTAACAGACCTTCCAAAGAATGCACTTCTGCATGTCTCAACTTTAGGCAATCCCTCTTCTTATGGCCTGACTTGTCACAGTTAAGGCACTTGGCTCTATCCTTCTCTGGTTAGATACATTTAGTCGAATAGTGACCCTTCTGCCCATAATTAAAGCAAACACATCCACCACTTTCTATTCCTGAGCTCCCTCATCTAAGATTTTTCCTCCCTTATGGTTCTAATTACATTTATGATGTAGGTTGAACCTCTTCTTTTTCCTCCACCTTATGCCTATTCCTCCTGATACAAGTGGTCATAGATACTCGCCATGTCCACTACAATTTAAAAAGGAGACAATAAATGCACCATCACCTTATGGTTTAGTCCCTTTCTCGGTCTGTCAATAAATTTATATTTAGACGCATGTAGTTGACATTATAGCGTGATGTGGTGACATGAATACGATATTTTTTATGAATTATATTTTATTTCCTTCCGCTGTGAGACTTTGAAATTAGTTGTTAGATAGTATTAGTTAGAATTATATCTGATATCTGTCTTGCTAGTAATTGTAAATATTATCTTAGTCTAATGACTCATCCTTTTGGTTCTTGGGTTATCGGTATCGGTATGGGCACTGGATCTAGATCTAAGGGGAGGGTTGTTGCATTTAGCATCAGAGCATGGGTTACAAACTAAGATAAGGATTAGGAACATATTGAGAGAGCGTAATTTTATTTTCTATTAGATATATATGATATATGTGAATCAAGTACATATGCACACACCATTTACTATTATAGTTTTATTTACTATCTATTGGGAAGTTGTTAGAATCTCATTTTTATAGATAGCTGAAATGATTAATTTAGTCGAAACTGGAACAAAGACCAACATAGCCAATTCCGATAAGATAGAAACCAGGGGGACTAGCATACCTGTGTAGATATACTTGAATTTCCCCAAGTTAATATTCCTGTATGATTCAGATACTACCTTTAAGAGATGAGTCAAACCAGTACCAACCCCATAGAACCCATAGCCACACTACCACCACCAATCAAGGTGTGGTTCTAAACCTAGCACCACCAACTGTTGACTTTCCTTAGATGTGTAAGGATTTCTCCAACCTTGGTAGGAAGCCTTTTCTTAAGATGGAGTCACACTCAATGACTCGGGCATGGATGAATGATTGCGAAAATATTTTCAACCAAGTAGGACTTAGTGATGGTGTTAAGAGACAGCTAGTAACTTGGCATTAGAAAATTGAAGCAGCATATTGGTAGGAAGTGTAATAGCTACAGTAGATTAGAATACAATTATTGAAAGGATGTTTAAGTCAAGGTTCGAGATGAAGTTTCTTTCCGATGCCAAGAAGGATTTATTATTGGAGAAGTTCATTTATATGATGCAGGGGCAAATGAAAATTAAGGAATATGTAGCCAGTTTAATAAGTTAGCCTAATCTAGATTCAAATTAGCAAATACTCTGACAAAGAAGGCGTTAAAGTTTGCAAAGGTATTTAATTCACCTCTTCGGGAGTTAGCATTGAATCAGAGACTGTTTAGAGCTACGTTTGAAGGATTAGTAGAGGCAGCACTACTAAATTCATGAATGTAACTTTGGATAAGGATTAATCTGAGGAAGGAGAGGGACAACAACAAGGAAAGCATAAAGGAAATGGACCATGAGGAAGGAAAAGGAAAAAGCATGTGGTTACTTGTCACAGATGTCAAAAGGTAGGACACCTTGTAAAGAATGTTAGGATAAACCTCTCGAAGAGTAAATGTTATAACTATAACCAAGTAGGACACATGGATAAGGATTATAAGGTAGCCCCAGCTCAGAAGAAGTTAAAGTGCTATAATTATGATTAGTTTGGACACATGAAAAAGGATTGTCCTACTTTGAGGAACAAGGGTCAAATTGTGAAGGCATATGCTCTGGAAGTCATTCCAACTTCTAATAAAGCACCACCGTCGATCTAGGAGAAGGGAAAGTAGATTGTGATGGAAGGCGTGTTGATTTTATACGATTATCATGTTTGTAATTTATTTAACACTGGTGCATCTCATTCATAAATAGTAACTACATTGATGATTTAACCCTTAAACCTGACATCATTCAAGAATCTATTACAGAGTTGAATCATGTTGGGGGATAGACCCACTTATTGATGTTATGTCATAATCTAAAGTTGGTCATCCATGGTGTGGAGTTCCCTTATGACGTATATGCACTAAACTTTTTGGGGGTATGGGTTGATTTTAGGAATTGATTGGATGTCTAGCTATAAGGTATGTTGGATTGTGACAAGATGATGGATCGATTGAGGAAGGGTGATTGACTTGATTTGATTTTATGTTGTTAGCTCTATATTTCTATTATAGAGACATATCTATATTCACTCAGTCGATCATAAGAAGAACGATCGTGTATACCAGTAGTGAAAGATTATCTCGATGTATTCAAAGAAGTTTCAACTCTCCCCCCTCAAAAAGAAATTGAATTTCATATTGATCGTAAGAAATATGCAAGGCCAGTTGTGATGCCTTTTAGTCATATGACTCCAAAGGAGAGAAAAGGATTGAAAAAGAATGTTTCAGAATTATTGTAGAAAGGCTTTATTTAGAGAAGTATCTCAGAATGGGGAGCGCTTGTTGTTTTCACTACTAAGGTAGATGGTTCCCTCGGGTTATGCGTCAACTATTGGGATTAAACAAACCGATAAAGAAAAATGGCTATCTATTGCCTTACATTGACAACCACTTCGATTAAGTAGTTAGAGAAAAGGTTATTTCTTAGCTTAACCTGGCAACTGGATTTTACTAATTGAAAGTTGCTAAAGATAATATCCAGAAGACCATTTTTTCTACACCTGATTGATTATTTGACCGGTTAGTCAAGCTCTTTGGGCTAACAAATGTTATAGCTTATTTTGTGGATTTGATGAGTAGAGCATTTCAAGAGCAGTTGAATAAGTTTGTTATGGTCTTCATGGATGGTATTCTTATTTATTCTAGGAGTGGAGCAAAGCATGAGGTTTATTTGAGGGAAGTGATGGATGTCTTGAGGAGATAGTAGTTGAAAGTAAAATTCTCTAAATGTTACTTTTAGAGGAATAAGTTCACTTCCTTAGGCATGTGGTATCGGCAGATGGATTGGCAGTAGACCCGGGGAAAGTAGCCACGGTCCGGGATTGAAAGACTCCAAATAATGCTTTAGACGTTCGTAGCCTTTTAGGTTTGATCAGATTCTATCGAAAGTTCATCAAGGATTGTGTGAACATATCAACACCTCTGACCCTTTTGACAAAGAAGAATCTGATTTGTACGTGGAGTCCAAAGCATGAAGCGGCAGTTATTCAACAAAAGGAGTTGTTAATGGGTGTCCAATATTGGTTAACCTGATGATGCCAAACCTTTTACCATATATATCAATGCACGTGGTACTTGTCTTAGTGTCGTTCTTCAATGATAAGTATGAGTGGTAGTATATGCAAGCAGATAGTTTAAGAACCACGAGAGGAATTATCCAACAATTGACTTGGAGTTAGCTGATGTTGTATTCGCGTTGAAGTCGTGGAGGCATTGTTTGTACCAAAATTGGGCACAACACTCTTCAAGCGTGTTTGAAGAGATTATTGTGAAGAATGTAAATGGAAAATGAGGTAAATCTAATAAATACACCAAAAACAAACAAACAGAAGTATGAAAACATAGAGATTTAGAGTGGTTCGGTGTTGTAGCCTACATCCACTATAGAAAGTTTGCTGTTTTATTGATAATTTTCGCTGATTACAACTAATTACAATAGTATACTCAAGGTACAATGAAGACTTCGGCCGAGTATCGGCGTTCCAGAGTCAAAAGTCCATTTTTTGAAGGCTTATGACTGCTATTTATAGGTGTAGGCTACAAATATCTCGCTCCAATCTCGAAGACCCCTTCTCTCACGTGGACGGGCATGCGTGATAGATCCCTGGATGTTTGGGATCAATCCGATATATCCGAGATCGATACGCATTAAATTCATATCGATCCAAACTTGTTCTTTTTAGGCTGAGATCGATTATGAACATTCTTGAGGTAGACGCAAGCTCCAATGAAAATTTGGTGGCTTTTGGACTTGTAGATTTTAAGATATGATCGATGCAAGTTTGTGTTTTCAACATATAGCCGAGCTCATATCGATACAACTCGTATCGCTTGCTTCGTATCGATAGTTTGCACGTGTCGATCAAGTGATGTAGCGCTATCTTTTAGGATCGATCCACTTTTCAAACCGAGCGATCGAGTCTTCCTTTCTTTTAGGCTCTGTTCATATCCACTGTTGCAGTTTCATTCGTATCCATATGTTGCATTCCATTTCATATCTATCCTTGGTGATCACTTCGTATCGATTGGTAGCCAGCTTTGCATCAATGATGCAGGGCCTCCTTCATATCGATCTGTGATGGACGGTACGAACCATGTAGACAAAGGACCGATACGAAATGTTATTTATTAGAAGTGTTGTCGTCATGATGGATAGAAAACAACTCCAGTTTGATGGATACGAAGGAAGGTAGCATTCGATGTGTACGAACCACATTTCTTTTGGGGAATGGACATAAACGTGGTGTTTCCTCCATGGATACGAACTAGCCATGTTTTACTCGAGACGTGATGGTTACGAAATTCCATGGATATGAACATGTTTGGTTTTCTTGATTTTGATCAGTCATATCTTAAGCATACAAACTCCAATTGACTTGAGATTTGGAATGTTGGCTTTCATAGTTTTGCTTGTCATGTCATATCAATTGTAGTTCGATCCGAACTTAGGCAAAATTTACCGGTATCCATAATGAACGTGTGTATTACCAATCTTCGGGACGATCTGTCTTTGGTTTCTAGTTAATTTCTTGGTATACGACCTTTCCCAAAGGTGGAATAACATTTACCCCCTAAATTTTGTCTTGTGTGAACATGACGTGCTTTGAAAAGCTACGATCTTTAGTCTAAAAAGTTTCGCCCGATTGGGTGAGTAGTTGTCTTTTCGTCGAAAGATGTATCATTCGATTGATTCCCGGTAATATAAATACTGAATTGTCGACTATCAGTGATTGTAAAGTGCATTGTTGTAATTGAGTGTTGAGTGTTAGGAATCCGTTGTTCATCATAACAATTGTCACCAGGTGAGCATTCAATTCCTATAAGTTTTTAAAAATTGAATGTTAAATTGTCAAACCATAAATGTGTGTAAACCTGACTCCTGTTAACATTTGCACATTCAAGAGTCATTGTCAGATTCTTCTTGTATCGAATTCTGTATCGATCCTCTCCTGAATCGATGTGAAATTCGAGTTGTAGCAGCTCTTAATGGTCATTTTAGTGTATACCTTCGTACCTATCCTCTCTTGGATCGATGTGAAAAGTTGAAAAATCATATTCGTATCGATGGCGATCGACACGAATTGGTTGGCTTCTCAAAACTTTTCGTGTCGATTAATATGAATTTCCGTGGGCTTTAGGTTGAAGGATACGAACAAAACATTACATATCGATGCAGTTCTAATGGATTTAACAGTCCAAATAAGCTTTAGCTTTGTGCACTACATCGATCATTGGATGGATACGATTTGCTTCCTCCCAAATGGGCTATGGATGGACACGAAGTAATCTTCGTATTGGAGGTATCAACATCGTTTCGATCAAGTCATGGATACGAACTGGCTATTTCGTATCGATTGGGTTGAAAGGTACGAGCAGTTCAATTTGTATCGATTAAGGGTGAAGACCGATTCGACTGGTAAACTTATATTGGGATATGAATCCTCATCTGCCATCTATATATATTTGACCTTGTACACCTTCAATCCACTAGACCAATCGTTGAATCTAGTAAAATGGCCATGAATTTTTGTTGAAAATGATGAGCCTCGAGATTCTTTTCCATCTCATTTATTTCCGTGACTGGTTACGATGAAGTAGAGGCCAGATATGGGCCAGAGCGAGGTTGGGAATGGAGAAGGTGATGCTTGAGTGGTTAGAGAAGAAGAAGTGTGGTAGTACGAAGGACTCATAGAGGAATGGCTCGGCCTCAACTTCGTATCGATGGGAAAAAGAAGGGATAGCAATTTCGTATCGACCTAGGGAGAATAATTCGTATCGACTTAGGGAGAATAATTCATATCAATCTTAGATGTAGTACAATTTCGTACCGATAGGAGAGGCTTGCTTTGTATCGATGGCTTGTGGTTCTTCGAATCGATAGACCGATACGAAATTTTGGACAAAACGATCGATACAAAGGCATTGTCGATAATCGATACGAAGCAAAGGATTTTTCATCGACATGAAATGCACTCTGCTAATCGATACGAAATGAAGCCTTATGACTAATACGAAGTGACAGTTCTTGAATCGATACGAAGTGTATCTCTGATGACCAATCCAATTTTAAATTTTAATCGATACGAAACTCCTTGCATACTCGAACACTTGACTCGACTAGCTTTTTCCTTGTGTAAATAGACTTAAACGTTTCACTGCATATCTGACTGCCTTTCGAAGCTCGTCAATGGACCTACAACTTGATGAAATTTAACAAACTTTAACTTGGATCGGTGATCGAGGTCAGAATGGCACGGTAGTGACGATCAGCGATGATGATCACTCCAGTTAAATTTCGAAGTCTCGTCCAAACATCTTTCTAATCTTGTAGAATCTCTTAAGTAACATGTAGCACTGCACTGCACAACACATTCATGCACTTCACACTAGGGGAAACACGGGTTTATTATCCTCTAACGATGAATTTTGCTGAGTTGATTAGCTATGGAACTCAGCAGTTTGCAACCACAGAAAGTTTAGAGTCTGCATCTTCCTATAATCGAGATGCCAACTATTACAGTCGAAGTTATCAGTCCTGCCCTAGATGCACTTCCAAGAGCAGTCTTCATCGCGCAACCACAATATTCGGCTCCATCCAATATCTTTGAAGACATGCTAGGTAGAATTTACACAAGGCATGTATTATCGAGGGATGATGTTCTATTGCCGGGAGCAAAAGATAGAGCCCATACCCCCCGAAAGGGTACATGACTTGTAACAGATTTTCATGTGTAGCCGTGACACTCCCTCCATTTAATCAATACATCTAAGAAGTGCTATTCTACTTAAAGATCACCCCGTCATAGCTGCACCCGACCAGGATTTCCTTGCTGAATAACTTGTGCATCATCTTCATGGAGCATCTCTTCCAACCCCTAACTCCAGAGGAAGTCAAATAATTTTTCAATATAAAGAGCCGAGGAGATAACCCATTTTTCACTTTCTTAGAGGTAGCCAGGAATTGTCAAGTTATGATCGGGGCTTGGACCATGCTTAACTATTTCAAGACCGGATGGTGTATGTTCGGTGCCCATCGGGTTTTGCCAGACGGTGGCTAGCCAGACGTAAGTGCTTCAACTTCTATGCCAATTAACTGGATAATAGTACTCGATTACAAAGTTTAACAGTTCTTTTCTTTCACAACTTTGATTCCGTGGCCCAAAGGGGCTTAGTTTAAGAAGATTGTAAGAGCTCTTCAAGAGAGGTCTGCCGAGCACAGGGAGATCGGTGAGGTCCTCATTGATGAAAATCTAGGGGCCATTGGGCTGATTGATAGAGATCAAAGCATAGGTCTTGAAGGATTTCTCAAAACGGCTCCAGCGAGGAAAGTTAGAAAGAGAGTTCCTGGAATCGTGATTGCCGAGCAAGGTGACGATTGAAATATACCCACTGGAGGCGAGCCGCACCCAGGCCTTCACAAAGTCATCGATATTCAGAGAGGATAAGGAAAGGCAAGGTCACTGCCCACAGAGCTCCGAGACGCAAGTCTGTTGTAATGTCTTTGCCAACAGCGGCTGTTGTAATTTCATAGGCCCCCCTTCACAAATTGAAAGTCCTTTCGAAGGCCTTGCACATATCCCCTTCTCAGATGATGTGTCTCTTCACCAAGACACCGGACTAGAGGGGCTTCAAAGTTCCCTAGATTTAGGAGAGCCAAACCCTCCTAGTACGGCTACTACATCCGGTTGGTTGGAGGGTTTACACATGCATGCACATACTTCATGGAACCACACAACTAACATTCACGAGCTGTTCAATATCCGGAGATAACTAACTCTATTTCTTCTTTCATTTTATAGATACAATGTCAAAGAGAGGATCCTGATCGGTAGCCTTCGTGTCGCACATCAATCTTCCAGTTCATACCAAGCGTTTTGCAGGCACGAGTCCAATTACGATTGCCGCTACTCTAGTGAAGACAGGGATTAATATGATAGAGAGGGAGACAAGGAGAGGGAGAGAGAGAGAGAAAGAGAGGAGGGGGGAAGAGAGTGGTGAGATAGTCGCCACTCCCGATCGTGTTCTCCTCCACCAAGAGTTCCCTTGCCATCCTCCGATTCTGGAACACACATTGCTGAAACTCCGTACCATCCAGTGCTTCAACAAACTTCAAGGCCTGTCGAACAGCGCCACAGAACTGGGGAGGATACTCCTGTTGTTACCACATCAACGACTATAGAGCTCACAGGGGAAGGAGCAACCTGAATTGCTCAGCTAAAGAAGGAATTCCCTAACATTTGTTTTGATGGCTTCCACTTCCCTCCAAATTTGTAGTTGATTCCAGAAGGGCAGAGAAAACTATTCACGACTATGTCTACCATACCTACAGCCAGTATAGGGAATGGAAAAAACTGCAGAGAAAGCCTCGGATGTGGCATTCAATCGGGCAAAGGAAATTGAACAGCTGAAAAAAAACCTCGCTCAAAAAGACCGCATAGTTCAAGTGCTAACTGATGAAAAATGACTCCCTGAGGAACTCAAAGACAGAGGCCTTGAAAAAATTTGATGAGGCCAACAAGAAAATGGAGCAAATGAGGCAAGAGCACTTAAAATATTCGACGATATGTGCCAAAGAAATACTATCGTCATAGCTGAAAGAGACAATGCGCTCAAAGAGCTTAATAAGCTTAAAGCGAAGTACAACTGAAGTCTTCAAAGAAAAAGATAATACAAATAAGGTTTCTAAGGAGGCATGTGATCAGACGATGGAGCTTAAGGGAAGCAAGATGCGATAGTTTTGAAGGTCCAAGAGGCAGAGGCTTGAATTGAAGCCGAAGTCAGAGTAGGGAAGGCCAGTTTAGAAGGCAATATGGAAGACCTTTTGATCACTTACAATGCCAATGTCTTGAAATGCCATGGCTTGAGTTGGCTCGTTGACTATCTGATTCATTTGCATAATGCCTGGCATCGCTTGGTGGATGATGAGAAGGCTGAACACCACACTACGTCTATTGACAAGTTTGAACTGGGGAACCGGGTGTTGATCGAAGACGAAAGGAGGATTCTTCATGAGGCCATTGTTATATTCGAAAAGGAGAAACTTGTTGCTTAGCATTCGTAGGTCGAAGAAAATTTTGATGTTGAGCATCATCACACAAGTTCCGAAATTCCCATGCCAACCCAGCCTGAATCTACCACTGCAGTCGATCCTCCACCTGCGCCTGCTTACGATCCTGGTCAACTGCAATTGTCTCCGGCTCGTGAGCGCATTTTCGAAGGAGTCCCGGCTCCACCCGCGAGCATACCTGAGGAAGGTATTCTAAACACTTCTTGAATTTATTCAAAGTTTGGAGTGTTATCATTAGAAGTATCTAATATTTTTTCTTATCTCCATTCAGTTATAGGAGCTGCACTGGCCTTGAAACCCAAGGGTAGCATTAAGTGCAGGAGGCTATCGTGATGCAAGCGATGACTACTACAGCTATCACATCGACTGAGAAAGTTTATGTAAGCGCTTCATCTTCAACGAATAGATGATGGAAGAACTCCTCGGTCATTAGAGCGATCCACTTACAGACTTTCCTTTTGTCATGAGTGAAGGCTGTTCATAGCCAGCTCCTCGACCCTAACTACCAGCAACCTACCGAGCACTCAAGCAGCTCATGATGAGGCGATAATGTGGGAGATCAGTGCTGAGATGGCAATTCCCACGTTGGGTAGTGATATTGGAGGTGGAATAGCAGGTCCTGGCCCGGCCCCTTTACAGGTCTCTCCGAGTAGTACAATCATCATCACTGCGGTACCCCCGAAAGCGTTCCAATTTCTATGAGTTTGGAGGAGGAGATTACAAATTCTTCCTCCAGTCGGGGATAAGTCGGGTGAAGGCAAAAGTTCAAAATGACACCACATCGATAGCTCCAGTGGATCGACACTGAAGGGAAGAAGAAGAAGAAACATAAGGAGTAGGCATGTCTCTTTGTGTCCCTTTTTGGTGTATAAGTAGGAATTCCTTTTTTTCTTTCAGCAGGCCGTGTTTAGATGCGGGTTCGACCCCTGCTAGTAGGAATTTTTGGAATAAGCTTCTTTGTACCCATTTTATTTCCAAAGAATAAAGGAAATAAGATCTTTCGCTTTTTTGCATAACCCTTATTTTATTTGCCTAAGTATTTCAGCACTTGAATTTTTATTCAATACACTTGTAAAGCTTTAATCTTTGGATAGGACTCATGTTCGGCTATTAAGTCTCGGATTCATGGCTCTGAACTATAACCAAACGTTAAGTCGAGTCCTATTGTTGTACTATCTCGATCGATAGTAGGTGCTTAAGTTATCCCCCCAGTCCTAGGGACGAGTTGAAGTGGTCGGATGACGATTGCTTTTCACCTTCGACACTTTTTAATTTTACTTAGTCGGAACTAAGTTGTTGTGAGATGAGTTCGAGTGGACGGATCACACTCGTTCATGTATTGAAAATTGCATCCACACTCTAGGGATTGAACTCGCATGTTGGCGGTCGATTACGCCTACTTAATGTTTAAAGTTACGTCCATGCTCCGGGGACTTAAGTTGTTTTGTGGGCGGTCAGTCACACCCAATTTGTGTTTATACTCCAGTCCGCACTATGGGGACTTAGAGTTAGTTGTGGGCGGTCAACCACACCCAATTAATATTTATACTCTAGTTCACGCTTTGGGAATCTGGAGTTAGTTGACAGAAAGTCGATCACATCTGTTTTGAGTTTTAAGATCTCGTTCGCACTCTAGGAATGACAAACTGATCATGATCATGGATGGTCAGATCACATCCATCCGGAGTTAACGAGAAAAGTCATAGATGAATGGATCCATCCTCCTCGCATTTAGATTGTACATGGACGAAGTCGTGGGTGGACAGATTCACCCTCCTCAAGCCCACATTTTTGATTTTAAGTTTATACTCTAGCTCGCACTTTGGGAGTCGAAGTTATTTAGAGGATTGTCCTATATCAATCCTTTTTGGCTTCAGTGTGATAGCTCGCCCCTAAGCTCGGGTTTCACTTAGCAAGTGACTGGTCATATCACGGTCACTCCCTATTTGAATAAGTCCCACCGTAGGATGGAACTTAGCTTCCTTGCATTGTGATGGTCGCATGACGCATTTCAAGGATCACTACTCTGGCTCGAAGAGATTGCATTTTATTCCTGAAATAAGAGAGTACGTCGAATTCAGTTTCCTTATTACAAGTTCAAATTTCGAAATGCATAAATAAATTGTAAATGAAAAGCAGACTAAATGAATCAACAGAGCATATTATGTGTAGTAGCAATAGAGGCTCTTGCTATTCCAAGCTCTTGGCAAAGTGAGATCGTCAACAGTCGAAAATTTGAATGTGTCGTCGCCAAGTCTCCATTCAATAACATACTGTCCTTCCCACGTTTGCTTTATATGCGAAGGGACCTGATAAATCCTCTTGAGCATGAGATAGCCAAGTTCAAAGGTTCAAGGTCGGACTTTAGAATTGTACAATCAGGTGACTTGACTTTTGTGCATGGCTTCCCTCAAATCAGCCTCTTCACGCTTCTCATCTAATAAGTCCAGAGATTTGGCAAGCAATATAGCATTTGTCTTCGGATCATAGTAAGTCAAATGATGAGAAGGTACTTCCAATTCGACTGGAATGATGGCTTATGAGCCTTAGGAAAGTGAAAATGGAGTATGACCGGTAGCGGACTTGTGAGTAGTCTGAAATGCCCATATGGCCATGGGAAGCTCATTGACCCATTTTCCTCCGGCCTTTTCCAGTTGTTTTTTCAGAATGGATTTGATAACTTTATTAACAGCTTCGACCTGTCCATTCACTTGAGGGTGAGCAACCGCTGAGAACTTCTTCTGAATATCAAAATGTTGACAAAAGCTCTTGAACTCGGCACCATCGAATTGGGCTCCGTTGTTAGTGATAATGGTATTTGGGAGGCCAAAATGATAGACGATATTGTGGCCAACAAAGTTTATTACTTTCTTCATCGTGATAATAGCAAGGGACTCAGCTTCCGCCCATTTGGTAAAGTACTCAACTGCAATGATGGCGTACTTTGCACCACCTTTAGCCAGAGGTAAAGATCCAATTATATTAATGACCAACGTGGCAAACGGCTATGGACCGACCATTTGACTAATTTCAGTAGACAGGGCTCTTGGTATCTGAGCATGTTTCTGACGTCTGTCAATCTCTTGGCATAATCTAATGCATCCCGATTCATAGTCGGCCAATAATACCTAATGTGATCATCGCATTCCCCCTAGTGCACATCATGTAACACTCATTTGGTTTCGTCATGGGCGATACACTAGAGTAAAGGGATAGAGTATCCTCTTCTATACATGACTTCATTTTGGATAATAAATCATGAAGCTTTTCGAAGACCTTGTCTTTTCTCATTTCTGCGCTAGGGAAAAGCTCCATGCTCAAGATAATTTCTAAAAAGGGTCATCCATGATTCTTTCTCGGGTGCAGCTTCATGAACCCTGTCTGTCTCTATCTGATCGATAGTTGGGAAGGTAAGTGTCTTAATAGGGGCAAGTCCCATTTGCAGTGCTTCATCGGTGTTGGCCAGTTTTGCCAGAGAATCAGTAGTCTGGTTATGCTCTCAAGGTATGCAATAAATGACATAATAACCAAACTAATTCAATACCTCCTGGACCCGAACGAGATAAGCAGCTAACCTCTGGTCTGTAGCTTGGTATTCTCCCCGAACTTGACATACGACCAATTGCAAGTCGCAGTAGATCTCCACATCAATAAATCTCAAGTCTTTGGCAAGCTTAAGTCCAGCAAGTAAAGCTTCATATTCGTCCTCGTTATTGGTTGCAGGAAAATCAAGCTTCAAAGCATAACATAGGGATCGACCTTTTGGGGTTTCAAGTACAACTCCAACGCCTGAGCAACGGTCGTTCGATGCACCATTTGTGAATAGCTTCCATATGTATTTGGGAGATTCACTATTTTTGTGCAAGTCTACCGGTATAGTGAATTTAGCAATGAAATCCGCTAGAACTTGGCCTTGAATAGCCCGCCTTGGTGTGTAAGCAATAGCAAACCGACTCAACTCGATGTTCCACTTTAGCAACCTACCATACATTTCAGGCCGCGTACGGATCTATTGTAACGGCTGGTCGGTGTAGACTGTGAGAGGATGAGCCTTAAAGTAGGGATGGAGCTTTCTCGAGGCAATGACGAGACAGTAGGCCAGCTTTTCCAACTTCGTATAGCTTCTTTCTGCTTCGGTCAATTGTTTGCTAATGTAATAGACTGGTCATTGTGTCCAATCCTCCTCTCGAATTAATGTAGCACTGATTGCATTATCTGACAATTCCAGTAGATGTATAGTCTCTCACGATTAATCGGCTTTGACAGAATAGGTGGCATAGCTAGGTGTTGAACTAGTGCTTGGAATGCGTCTTCACACTCCTCAGTCCACTCAAAGTTCTGCTTTCCTTTCTTGATCACATCGAAGAAACGAATGCACTTGTTGGTGGATTTGAAGACGAATCTGCTCAACACTGCTACCTTTCCGTTGAGGCTCTGTACTTGCTTTGTTGTTCTTGGAGTCTCGAGATTCCAAGTCACCCAGATCTTCCCGGGATTAGCTTCAATTCCTCGAGCGTTGACAATGAATCCAAGGAACTTTCCGGATGCGACTTTGAAGTGACACTTCATGGGCTGAGCTTCATTCGGTACTCTTGGAGGATGTTGAACATTGTTTCCAACTCTTTGACATGATTGATGGAGAGTCGCAACTTTACAAGTATATGTCCATGTACACCTCCATAGTTTTCCCAATCGGGCTAGCAAACATTCGATTGACAAGTCTTTGATAGGTTTCCCCAACATTCTTAAGTCCAAACGTAATCACTTTGTAACAATAGAGTCCAAGATCGGTGACAAAGCCGATATGCTCCTGATCGAGTAGGTGCATCAGTATTTGATTGTAGCCGGAATATGCATCCATAAAAATATAAGAGCTCGGGTCTGGCCGTTAAATCTACAAGTTGATCAATTGTGGGAAGCTGAAAACTATCTTTAGGGCATTCTTTGTTTAGGTCTGAGTAGTCCACACAAGTCCTCTGTTCCCTTTAGATTACCTGACAAGTACCGGGTTCGATACCAACTCTGGATATAATGCATCTTGGATAAACCCGTTCATATTGAGTATATCCACCTCTTCTTTCAGGGTGGGAGATCTCCCTGGATCCATATCGCGCCTTTTCTGTTTGACCGGGACAAGCCGCGGGTCAATATTCAATGCATGGCTTGTAATGTTCGACGAGATCCCATACATGTCTAAGTGCGTCTAAGCAAACACATCAACATTTACCCGAAGAAATTCAACCATTTCCTCTCTTATTTGTTTGCTTAGCTGAGATCGGACCTTTATCATTCTGGAGTCATCATCTTCATTGATCGGAACATCGATCGTCAACTCTACCGGGGAATCCTGACTGTCTTTGACTTCCTCTTCATTATTATCATATCTTGGATCAAGATCTTTTAGGAATTGGTTATGGAGCCCAGGCCTAGGACCAGGCGTTAGTTGTCAAATGTCGGTAAAATGGACGTAGAGAGATTCCTCTACGTCCTTGCCTTTCTCTTTTTGCTGCGCCTCCCGTAACTCAGTAACATAACAGGCGCGGCTAACCGCCTGATCTCCCAGAACAATCCAATCCCATTATCAGTGGGGAATTTCAAAGTTAAACACCAAGGGGCAATAGCTGTCTTAAATTCAGCCAGGGACAGTCGGCCCAAGAAAGCATTGTACGGTGAATTGATATCCAACGCAATGAATATTAGCACCCGGACTCTCCGGTGCTCTCCAATTCCCAACTCCATTGGTAGTTCTACCATCGTAGTGGGTATAGTTGCACTTCCATTGAACCCATATATACGAGACTGACACGGATTTAATTCCTTTGCTTCCATTTCCATTTGATCATATGCTCACTTGAAAAGAATATTCATAGAGCTTCCATTGTCCACTAAGATCCTCTTCATCCAAGCAGGACCTATCTGAGCTGATATGACTAGTGGATCAATGGTGGGGGCTTTGACTATACCGGCATCTCCATCATGAAAAACAATGTTGTCTGTCATCGTCTTTTGTTGTTTAGCCAGAGCTCGATCATCAAGATTACTGCAACACTCAAAGTCCGCATGCCTAATCGAACTGGCATACGACTCCATTTCCCTCTAGCTCTGATTCACTGGATGAGGACCACCAATAATTGTGTTAAACACTAACCTCCCGCCAGTATGTACGGGTTCCTCCGGTCTAGCCTGATTCTGTACTTGATTCTAATTCGATGATCCCGCACCTTTAACCTGCGGCGGTTGGACGAATTGTTCCAACTTCCTCTCACGAATCAGCTTTTCAATAATGTATGTAAATGGTGACATTCATTGGTATTGTGACCATAGCAATCATGGAATCTACAGAATTTTCCAGATTGAACCTGCTTTTCGGACGTCTGCTTCGGAGCAGGCTTCTTATATTAGCCAATATTACAGTTCTTCAAGTACACATTCTCCAGGGATGTATTCGAAGAAGTATAGGTGTCAAACATGGGAGTTCTGTGTCAGGGTTCACAATTTTGATCTCGCTTCTTTCCCTGATTTCCATCGCCTTTCTGCTGATTCGGTTTATTCTGTATATGCAACTGCACTTTACCAGAACTCTCACCTTTCTGCTTCACAACGACGTTACTTTAAATTCCTTCCACACTAGGCCCCATGTCATCCTTCTTTCTAGACTGTTTAGCATCTTCTCTTCTTAAGAACTAGGCCTCTTTAGAGTAGAAACGTTACAGTGATGCAGGGGCTTTCCTAGCCAACCAATTGCCAAATTCGGAATTAGAATTGATTCCTTTAGTCAGCCATCAATATGGAATTATCATTAGGGTTACTAATTTGTACACAAGCGACATGGAATTTTTCTAGATAATGTCTGAGCATCTCTCTTGGAGCCTGAGTGACGCTGGATAAGGTGTTATCATCCTTAGGTCTTATGACATGCATACGAAACTGTTTGATGAATTTCATAGCTAACTAATCAAAGCATGAAAATAGATCGGGGGGTAGGCGAGTAAACCACATGGTTCGATTCCTCTGAGGGAGATAGGAAAACTTCTTCTTTTGACTGCATCTTCAGCTCCTGTGGCATTCATCGGCCATTCATACTTTAAAATGTGTTGGTTAGGGTCTGAACTCCCTTCATAAATAGGTAAAGTAAGCATTCTGAATTGATGGGATGGTTCATCATAAAGGATGTTGTCCGTAAATGGCGTATGACTTCGGGAGATTCCTCAATTAATTTTAGTAAGGCTCTGACTTTCACGGATCATCTGATGGATCATGGTCGGGATGTCTGGCATCTGGACATTCTGAGCATTCTGGACCAAGGTGTGGTCGGGTTCCATAATGCGAGGATGGCCCATGCACGGTCGACGGTCCATGCCTCGCCTCCTTGGCTCTAAGTTTTCGGGAACATAGGGTTCAGGAGTACGATCTTGTTGATGAAGGTTCGGACCTGCTCGGTTTCGATTGTCAGCTTCCAAGTCTATGGTGGTGGCAGCAACATGGTTATCAACAGTGTAATAGGGAATTTCCCCTCCCCGAGAGGAGGGTTTAGCCTGGTAACTTGTAGATGGACCAACTTTTGCTTGTCCAAGGTTTAGAGTGCGCTGATGCCCTAGAGCTTGCGCGTAGCTTCCATCCAGCAATGGACGTGTAGATTTGTGATGGTAATCAGAGGAAGCTGAGCTCCCAATGGATGAGTAGGAAGCTTGATCCCTCCTGGATCTCCCTTCATCTTTCCTTATTCAGTCGGTTGGTTAACTCCATGTTCGCACGGATCTACTGGGTAAGCTGTTGGCAGCTTTGGGTCAGTTCTTGCATCAACATCTGGAACTACTCCCTGGTGATAGGGCCTTGTGGATCTGATGGTCCAACCGAGTTCTGGCTTATGGCGGATAGCTGCACAGGGTTCTTTCTACCTCCTCCTTCCTGATTTGCAACGGTTGAGGCAATCCTTGTAGTAACCATGATGAATGATGTAGCTCTCTCCTAGATTTGATGCAATTTGAATAGGATGGAAGAACTACCGGATGTGAGATCTGGATCTTCTTCTTAGATTCTTGCAATCCAACGACGATAGTAGATCCACAAAGCAAGAGAAAAGTCGGGTTTTCTAAGTGAAAGCACCAAAGTATTTGTACCAAAATTGGACACAACACTCTTCGGGCATGTTTGAAGAGACTAAAGTGAAGAATGTAGATGCAAAATGAGGTAAATCTAACAAACACACCAAAAACAGACAAAAGCATGAAAACGCAGAGATTTAGAGTGGTTCGACATTGTAGCCTACGTCTATTATAGAAAGTTTGCTGTTTTATTGATGATTCTCGTTGGTTACAACTGATTACCACAATACACTCGAGGAACAATAAGACTTTGGTAGAGTATCGGCATTCCTAAGTCAAAAGTTCATTTTCTGAAGGCGTATGACTACTATTTATTGGTGTAGGCTGCAAATATATCGCTGAAGGCCCCTTCTCTCACGTGGTGGGCCTGCGCGATCGACCCCTGGACTTTTGGGATCAATCCGAGATTGATAAACATTAAATTCATATCGATCCAAACTTGATCTTTTTGGGCCAAGATCGATCATGAACATTCTTGAGGTAGTACGCAAGCTCTTGTGAAAATTTGGTAGCATTTGGACTTGTATATTTTAAGATATGATCGATGCAAGTTTGTGTTTTCAACATACATCCAAGCTCATATCGATACAACTCGTATTGCTTGCTTCGTATCGACGGTGTGCACGTGTTGATCAAGTGACATGATGCTATCATTTAGGATTGATTTGCTTTTCAAGCCGAGTGATCGAGTCTTCCTTTCTTTTAGGCTCTATTCGTATCCACCGTTGCAGTTTCATTCGTATCCATCTCTTGCGTTCCATTTTGTATCGATCATCGACGATCACTTTGTATCAATTGGTAACTAGCTTCGTATCAATGATGTAGGGCCTCCTTCATATCGATCCGTGATGGACGATGCGAACCATGTAGGCAAAGGACCGATAAGAAGTGTCATTTATTAGTGGACACAAAGTGATGTCATCATGATGGATACGAAAACAACTCCAGTTCAATGGATACGAAGGAAGGTAGTGTTCGATGGGTATGAACCACATTTCTTGTGGGGAATGGATACGAACGTGGTTCCTCTATGGATATGAACTAGCCATGTTTTACTCGAGACTTGATGGTTATGAAATTCCATGGATACGAACATGGTTGGTTTTCTTGATTTTGACTGGTCAATATCCTTAGCATACGAACTCCAATTGACTTGACATTTGGAACATTGGCTTTTATAGCTTTGCTTGTCGTGTTATATCAATTGTAGCTCGATCCAGACTCAGGCAAAATTTACCAGTATCCATAGTGAACCTGTGTATAACCGATCTCCAGGACGAACTGTCTATGGTTTCTAGTTAATTTCTTAGTGTCACGACCTTTCCAAAAGGCGGGATAATAGGCATTATTTATTGGGTAAGGGATTTGAGAGATTTATGACCATAAATCTCTCAAATATCTATTCTCTCCAAAGGATCTGAATCTAAGATAGCAACGGTGGATAGAGATCTTATCATCATATGACTTTGGGATTTCTTACACTATAGGAAACAGAAATGTAGTTTCAGATGCTTTGAGTAGGAGACATGGACAGGTGAACGCTATGTTGATAGAATGGAGAAATTTGAAGTTCATATCAGAGTTTGATTTCCAACCTCGATTAGAGTTTGCACTTGGAATGTTAGCAGTAATGGAGGTTAGACCCGTGCTGATGGATCATGTTGGAGTAAGTTAAGGGAAAATGCATCCTTGGTTGATATTATGGAGTAGCTAGGATGGGGTGAACGGTCGAGACATTTATATCGTTACTCTAAGGATCAGAAGGGTTATTTGAGAAGAGATGGAAGGCTATGTGTACTATAGATTAAGGAGTTGATAGAAGAGATTTTGGGGGAGTTTCATCACTCTAGAATGACTATTCATACAAGAGGGGATAAGATGTACTAGGATGTGAACAGGATATTCTATTGGCCAGGATGGAGAGATAGGTAGTTGCATATGTAGCAAAATTTATAACTTGCTAGAGAGTGTAGGCGGAGTAGAAGAAGCCGAGTAGACTACTACTTCCATTAGATGTGCTATGATGGAAGTGGAAATGTGCATATATGAACTTTGTGGATGGATTACCCCAGAGTAGGAAAAGAAACAAGAGTATATGGGTAATTATAGAATGTCTCACAAAGAGCGCACATTTTATTCCGGTTAAAAGCATGAGAACAGCAACGACTTTAGCGATGTAGTATGTTAAAGAAGTGATCCGACTGCGTGGAGTCCCAGCTAGTATAGTGAGTGATTAGAATCCACTTTTCACAAGTGAATTCAGGAAGAGTCTGTAGGAGGCATTGGAGATGGAATTGAATCTAAGCACAACATATCACCCACAGACCGATGGACAGACATAGAAAATGAACAAAGTGCTGGATGATTTACTGAGGGCTTGGATATTGGATGTTGGAGGTTCTTGGAAGGCTTATTTACCTCTTTTGGAGTTCGCATACAATAATAGCTGCTAGGATAGTATATGCATGACGTTGTTTGAAGCATTGTATGAAAGTCCATGTATGTCACCTTTGTGTTGGTGAGAATCTACAGATAAGATTATTTTAGTTCTAGAAAAGGTTAAGGATACTGCAAAAAAGGTAGAGTTTGTAAGAAAGAGGATAAAAACCATATAAGATCGACAGAAATCATATGCAAATAGAAGAAGAAGATTTGGAGTTTGAAGTGAGAGATTTGGTTTTTACTAAAGTTTCTTTGTTGAAGAGGGTAGTAAGATTCGTAAGTTAGGGGAAGTTAGCACCAAGGTTCGTTGGCCCATTTCCAGTGTTGGAGAGGATAGGAAGATTAGCGTATAAAGTGGAGCATCCATAGAATATGGTAAGAGTCAATAACATGTTCCATGTGTCACATTGGTAAAAATGTGTACACGATCCTACGACTAGAGTTGCATCTAGTCAGTTGGAGGAGACAGAGTTGGATTCTATGCCGAGTTCATCCCATGGCCCGATCTGTATACTGGAATGTGAGATGAAACGAATTAGAAATAAGACTGAATTGGTTAGAGTGAAATAGGGAAATATCCGGGCAGAGATTATATTGGAGCTAGAAGAGAAGATGAGGGTTACTCATCCACAACCTTTTTCGATACGTTTCTTGGTTTGATTTTCTTCGGTAGGTTGTTCTAGGATTATGATTTGGATGATTCGGATTAATTGATTGTAGATTTGACATATGTGATTGAATTTGCAATCATATAGGAATATGTATGCTTATACTAAGATGTTGTGAATCACGCCTAATATGTCACCTTATTGTATTCATATAGGATGCGTTAACAACATTCATGCATTGTAAGGGTAGAATTTGAAAGTTCGTGACATGATTCATACCTTTATGTTGTTTGAATCAATCATATATTATATTGTTTGTTTAAATTGGGTGATACGTTTGCTAGCTTGATTTATATATATGTTTAACGAATGAATGTACGATATATTATATTATACATTCCTTAGGAATTTCGAGGATGAAATTATTTTAAGAGGTGGAGAATATAATATCCTGGGAATTTGATAAAACTTTTAATTAAATATTAATAATAAAATAATGGGAAAATAATTGAATTTAATGAATTAATTAAGTAAACTGAAAATAAGGAGGGGTAAAATAGTCATTTTTCAAATATGGGATTTGATGACAAGACTAGTGCTATGTCAATTGTCTCATTTTTTTATTCACCGGTATTTTTTTTACTCGTTTGGAGTTCGTATGGAGGTCAGAACAATGTTGAGTCAAATAGACACTAAAGAGTTAGGGTTTGCATTTGATTTTGGAAATAGGTAGACTCTTTCTTCTTCCTCCTTGCTTTTAACCTACCTAAGATCAAAACTTAGTAACTCTCTCAAAACTCCATCGAATCGAACGAGACTATAAGCGATGTAGAGTTATCGTAAAAGGCTATGTATCAGCAGTGATTTGAAGGCAAAAATCAAAAGTGAGAAGACCCAGCAGGCTGAGGATCCTGGGTAGAAGTAGACATATAAGTGCGTAATTCAACCTCTTATCTTCATATAATGTAATTATAATGTTGTAATAATGATATGTTGAATATATTAGTATAGTCTAAATCCTGTAAACACTTAATTTTGGATTTAAGGGGAATTTAGGAGGGATTTGGATAATAATAGTACTTAGAAACTAAGTTAGGTTAAAATATAGTAATTTGATGATTATAAGTTAAAATTGATGAAACAAATGGTTAAATTGAACTTAGAAATGAAGGGCTTCGATCTAGGTACATTGTCAAACTACAAACGTGAAATGGCAGTCGGAGGCGGAAACGATATGAAAACACCAGTTTTCCAAAACCTAAAACTTTTGAAAAAATATACACCAACCCATCGATTGCCAATTCTGGGCACAGGTTGAACTTGGACCTAGAATGGCAGATATAAATAAATAACGAATGGTTCGACTCTTGTTTCTTTTATATTCTATAAGGTGATCTAAGGCCAGCGATGAGACAAATTATAATGCTATGAAGTGAACGAATGTGTGTGATGATTGGTTGTTATTTGAAGTGAGTATATATGTTATGATATAGAAATATGATATGACGACGGACATGGATACAAACTTGTATGGAACGCAGGTAGACGGTTCTAAATACGTATAAATGTATGAATGCTGTCATGTTTCGGGCATACATTGCTCCCCCGTAGTGCTTCGATGACCCAGATGGAGGAAGTGGATGTTAAGTGACCCTGTAGGCTACGGACGATCCGGGGTGTGAGTCCAATTAGGTAGCACAAGGATAACAGGCAACACCGTAAGCTTCAGGCATTCCAGGGAAGTAAGTTCAATATACAATTGCATGACAATGGACAACAGGCGACCCTATAGGGTATAACGCCGGACCAAGTAAGTGATTTTGCATAGATATAATGCGATAGAATTAGAGGAATATGAAAGTTAGTTATGACATGATGATAGGCTCATATTATGTTACGGTATTTTTTTAGTATATGTAGAGTAGAACATGGCTCACTCACCAGACTTATGTCTGACCTATTCCTATTTCTCCTTTATATGTATAAAACGCATGTATGCATATCAAATATTCAAAAATATTTACTTTTTAATTAATAAAAAAATGAGTGGATGGAAAGGTGTTGTAAGTGCAAAAGTTTTGATAGTTGCAACACTTTTATTTCATGTTGTTTTGTTCATGGCATTGGTGACAAATTGATAGTATAATTTCGTTGATGGTTTGCTAGAAAGGCGATTATAGTGAAGTTGCAAATCAGTGGTATGATTTCTTTAATGGATAGGGGTATTTTTGAAATTTCAAAAGGATACCATGAAAATCATGTTCATTGAATTCTCTTTTTAATAGTTGATACACACACACACCAAAAGTTTTGATACTTACAACACTTTTATTTCACCTTGTTTTGTTTGTGGTATTGGTGACAAATTAGTAGTAAAATTTCATTGATGGGTAGTCGGAAAAGGGATGATAGTAAAGGTCGCAAATTGGTGGTAAGATTTCGTTGATGGATAGGGGTATTTTTGCAATTTCAAAACGACACCATGGAAATCATGTTCATTGAATTCTCTTTATTAATAGTAGATATTCACACACACACACACACACACACACATATATATGTATGTATGTATGTATGTATGTATGTATGTATGTATGTATGTATGTGTATATATCCAGGTTGATGGAGTCTAGAGATGAGATGATATGAGGGATAGAGATTCATTTGTATATCGTATCTATGGTGTAAATAAGTGTTCTATCTGGATATGACTATATATGTGGTTTGGACTGTATCCGTATCTATTTAGACATATATTTGACATTATAAGCATGTTGCGGTGATGTGACTATCATATTTGTTTATGCATTATATTTTATTTCCTTTTGCTGTGAGACTCTGAAAGTAGTCATTAGATAGTATTAGCGAGAACTGTATTTAATATATGATATCTATCTTTGCCAGTGATTATACATACACACACACACACACACACACACACACACACACATATATATATATATATATATATATATATATCTTACCCCTAATGACTCATCCTTTCAATTCTCATGTTATTGGCATCGATTCGGGCACAGGACCCAGAGTCAAAGGGCCAGGTTGTTACAATAGAATGTCTGATACAACCAGTTTCATGCACAAATATCATACCTGTCATGTACTACCACAATATTAAGTATATATCCAAGATATTGACATTATGACTCCAAGGCTCTAGCTATGCCCCTTTGATAACGTATCACCGAAAGCACTGTCTTCTAAACTGCTTAATCGAGTACCCAAGGGTTGTCATGACATAAACAGATAAAGACAAAACTAGAGTTAAGTTTAATGCTCGATGTGAGGGGAATTATCTCAAAATATTGTATTTCAAAACTATATACAAATAAAACGGTAACTACTATAGCATAACTGGTCCCCTCCACAAACGTGGCTCAAGGATATATCCATAAACAAGTAAAGTAAACCCTTCTTAAAGATGGGAATCATACCATAACATACTTTTCTCCCGTAATCAATAAGTCAACATAACAAATGTAATGTGATTGATACATAATAATATACTATGATAAACGTAACCCAATATAAAATTGTAAAGGTAATATAGATATCACTATATAAGCCTAGCACAACATGCACAACAATATTGTCATCTAACTAATGCAACATATAACATAGCGATATGTGATAAATAGAGAATATTTACCATCATTCCATACTAAATGAAATATCAATGAAGCAACTACATCTTATGTGATCTTCAGATTTATATACATTCTTACCCTTCGAAAGTCCGTGAATGGAGCTGAGCGTCCTTATACGACCTCTTTACTGCAAGTGCCCCCATACAGACCTAGGTCGCTCTCCTACACTAATGAAAATCCTAATCGCTGGAGTGCTCCCTAGCGCCTATATCTATGCTGCCACTACTGGATACAAGTATCCCTTAAGAAATGCTCCAAATCCTCCTTAAGGCTTGGCCCAAAATCATAAAATGAACGTATAAACGAATGCATAGCATTGGAACCTAGCTACGACCTGAATCTAGTTGCCTACACCATGACTCTCTTGCCTGCACTTACTTCAACCCCAACAGATTTCTTAGGCACAACAATGCTTCAAACCATGGAATCAATACTAACCATCTATTAAATCAATACTAACCCTTGTGACACCCCATCGAATTAAAAGTAACTAATAAATAATTATTAAGGCCCAAAAATGGAATTAAAAAACATCAGAATCTGACCATGAATCTTGCACCATTATGTTCGTGGTGATTTTTTGATCAATTTTCATATATAGAGTTTTGCGATCGGAGTTCAAGTGAAGAAGTTATTAGCATTTGAATTTTTCAAAACAAAAATAATTAAATATGAATTAAAAATGAAATAAATAACAAAATCAACATAGACCCTATTGGTCAAACCCCTCCCCACTTTGGGTCGATCGACCACTAGCGATTGATCTTCTAGGATCGAGCAGTCGACTGGTGGAACAGTGGCGGCTAGGGTTGAACCTTGGTCGAACGATCTAGATTTATTAATTTAAATCTATAGATACGATTGATTCGAGCACCTATAAATACATGCCTATCCCCTCACGTTTCCTGTTATATTTTCTGATCAAGCGGGACACTATTATTTTTCCATTCTCTACTATTTCTATTAATTATAAAATATTGTATTATATGTATTTATATATAATTAGAGAAGGGAAGAAAATAAAAGTGAAGAAGAGAAGGAGCAAACCAATACTGCAGAAAAAGGAAAATTTTGTAATTATAAATCTATATTTTAGTTAATTTAAATATCTTCTCATATCTGTAATTTAATAGGTACGTATATATATTCTTTTACATATGTATTTGGATTGGAAAGGAAAAGTAATCAATTAAAGGGATGAATTCATATTTGAGAGATTTGAAAAGCTTGAAAGATGGGTGGAAAATTATATGATTTACATAGAACATTGAAATTTATATCGTTGGGTTTTATTTAAATAGCATGCTCATGCAAGATCTATTAAGTTATAGGATTAGAAAGAAAGTATTCAATTGAAATCTTGCCTACATATTCTACAAATTAGAAAATTAGAACGGAATGGTATTTACACCCTAATCAAGAAATTCGAAAATCGGTACCTAAATTTGTTGAAGTAGAATGTTGATAAGATCGTAAAGTTTATTCCAAATTATGATAATTGGGTTGTAAGTTGTTAATATTAGTTTGGATTGCCCTAATTTGACTTGGAATGTGAATTTCCATGTTTTTATTTATTGGGAGCATGAGGGTACAATTCAGTTGTATCCATTTCCATGTAATTTCTGTAAATTATCTAATTCCACAACTATGTTTAAAAAGTGCTCATCTTAAATATTAAGGAATATGCCAAAAAAGAAATGATGTGTAAAGTATGGATGTTCTCCTCCATAGTTTGCACCATTTGTTTCAACAAAAGAAAATAGATAATTTCTTTTAATTTCAAATGGAGCAAAAACCTCATTTTTGGTCAATTTATGAAAAGTTATAATGATAATCCTTTTGGGGAAGGATAACACTAATATATTAAAATATAGAAATGAATATTTCTCATAGAACATATAAATGTATGCTCTGGAATTCCTAAGCATAGGAATTAATGAGTTAGCCATAAGAATATACACATACACATATACATACACACACGTATAACCGCACCTACCGATTAAAAATATAAATAACTTAGGGTAACAATTAAAGTGTACTATATATTGGTATTTATATTAGTTGTAATTAGGACGTATAGTTATTTATAGCGCAGTAAATCATAGGATTAGGAGGTTGAAATGGAAAATAGATGGTAACATCAGAATTTATGAACAATGATTGCAAATTTAGAGAGCAATAAATGTGTAGTTAATAAGGAGTTACAGGAATTAAATGGGGACAAAATTTGTTTAACGAGACTGATTAAAGGATTCAATATGAGATTCATGGGAAAATGAAATAAGCATAATAAGTTGAATTTAAACGAATAAATATAGGTCATTAGTGATTGTCCAATTTAAATAATAACGACTATTTAGTATGGATAATTGACATTCATGGGATATAAAAGGAAGTGAGGAATATAGGAAATAAGCGTATAAAATAGAAGTGCAGCAAATAAGTGAATTTAATACTTGCAAATAAACTTAGTGGGCAATATAACTTTCATAGTAGGAAATTATATAGCTTCAATAATACATTTAGGACAAACATGAATTATTGGGCCTAGCCCAATATCTAGGTCTAGGATAATTGGTTTGGTTTAGTATAGGTTGGATACGAGGTCAGTAGTGTTAATGGAAGTCTGCCATTCACCTAGAGGCAACCAGCAGTTATATATACATACCACTGATGTGGGACAAACCTAACCATAGGACCCGTAGGGAAGGGATATATGTTTGCATATAGGTATAGGAAAATATACCAACGATTCGCCTTGGATTTGAAGTATTAAATTCTTCCATACCTTTAGAGATGTTAATGGGTTTACTTTGGGGTGGAAGGTATTAAATGGCCGCTGGGTCTGCGTCCTCCCTATATAACTAATCTTAAATAGCCTACAATGATAGCTAATAGGGATTCGTGGTCTGTTTCCTTTCTAATAAGAGATATTAAGTAACTAGAATGGGTATTTTTCTTGACTTAAACTAGAACAGTCTAAAAGAGATTTCAGTTATGGGACGTCGACGGGCTATGTCAGATTTGTTGTCGGACTGGTATTTAGTAGTAGGGATGACATATGGGCATTGACAATCAGCAGTCACGAGCGGTTTTTAACAAAGACTTGGTTATGCCCTGATGGATTTTGATTTCTACTAGTGTGGAATTTGTATGGGATGCACAAAGACCTTAAAATTTAATTATTTATTTATTTTTCGAAGGTGGGCAAGTTAACCTTATCACCTACAAATTGATGGACAGACCGAGAGGGTGAATCGTATCTTGGGGGATCTCTTAAGAGCTTATATTCTCGAATTTGGAAGCTCGTGGGACGATCACTTGCACTTAGTAGAGTTTTCATCCAACAACGGTTATCAATCTAGCATCGATGTGGCACAATTTAAGGCATTATATCATCGACCGTGCAATGCTGCTTCATGTTGGTAGGAAGCAGCTAGAAACTAAAACTTGGGCCATATATGATTAGAGAGACTTCAGAAAAGATCGTGATCATTCGGTAACAAATGAAAGTTGCTTAAGATAGACAAAAGAGCTACACTGATAGGAGAAGACATGATTTAGAGTTCTCCATCGATGATATGGTATCCATTAAGGTCTCTCTATTGAAGATGTTCTTAGATACCGTATTAAGGGGAAGTTGGCATCGAGATCCATTGGTCCTTTTTTGATACTTGAGAGGATTCGAAACCTGGCTTATAAAGTCAACTTACTTCATAAGATGGAGCTTGTGCACAACATGTTCCACATCTCTCACTTGTGGAAGTTTGTGCAAGGCTCAGGCATGATAGTTGAACTGAATCAGCTTGATGATATCAAGATTGAACTAGAAGTATCGTGACCTTGTAGGGTTATTCGCATCGTCAGACATAATACAAAGCAACTTAGGAGGAAGATAGTAGAGCTTGCGAAGGTTTAGTGGTGTGAGGGCGAAGACAATTGTTCTTGGGAGACCGAGGAGAGCATGAGGAACTGCTTATCCATAGCTCTTTATTTGGCGAGACTCCTATTTATCTCATTTACTTTCACTTTCGATATTGTATAGGGTAGTTTAGTATCATGCACGCTAGGGTAGTTGTAGATATCATTTCTTGCTTCTGCATGCATGTTTGATGTTTGATATGGTTGCTCATGGATGTTAGACATGTAGGGTAGCTATGCTTAATTTTACCTTGGTTGTATTGGGGATTTCAGGGACAAAATTCCTAAAGAGGGGGAGAGCATAATGACCTACATTTCACGTATCGGAGGATCATAAAATATTACTTTTAAATTTATATGAGATCATATGACTTTATAATTTTGGAAAATACCTACTAGTGACATTTCTTATATTTAGAATTCTATCGGGCGATTTTACCCTTAGAAACCTGTAATGATTATAACTTTTGGTACAAGCCGAATTACTATCCGAGACCAGTTCCATTGGAAAGATATGATGGTTTCAATTTTCGTAAAGTGTAATAATAACGATTTGGACTTTCTGGGTAGGAGATATGGCTGTTTGGAAATTGACAGTTTTGGAGCAATTTGGTGGGTAATTAGCGAATTTAAGGGCAAGCCAACTAACAATTTTGGGTTTGGAGATTATATTTGGTCGAACCATTATCTCAAATCACTTTTACTTCTTCCCAAATAGATCTAAGCCTCCATTAACCCATTCTTCATCCGAAATCTTCTCTTCTCTCCTCCAAATCAAATCTAAATCATAGATTAATTGTAGATTTGCCAGGGGATTCATCAAAGACCTTTAAATCTACATTTTTTATGAAGGAAAAAATATATCTTGGCTATCGATTTTCGAATTTGCCTCAATTTTCATGCAAAACCTGGATTTAGAGGTTTTGATGAGTGATTTATCATCTCTCACCTTACTATATATGTATCTATAGGTTTTGACACGTTCTAAACTAATTTTCATGTCAACATCATGTTTTGGGATTGTTTACAGTTAAACCTAAAGTAAAGGCGAATTCAAAATGCTTTAAAGTGTTCTAATCATGCTAATTTTATGTATGATTGCCTTGGTGTGTTTTAGGCTATACTAGAGACATATTATTGGATGATTTACCATAAATTGTTGTATGTTTGCATATTTGAATGTTGTTTGGTGCATATGTGGTGTTTGCTTATATGCTTGTATGCTTGAAAATGCTCATCGGAACGATTTAGAGTTTGGAACCGTGAAACCAAACTTTGGTAGGTATGCCCGAAGAGGCTAAGAGTTGTATCAATGCATACAAAAGGCATAATGGTCGAAGAAAGGAGTGTACTAGTGGAATCGACGCAAAATTGGGATTCGAAGACTTGATGGTATTTTGGTTTCGGGGAATTCTGGTTGGTGCTAGGCATGGCTGTAGGTGAAGCATAAGTTAGTGTAACGACCCGTAAATTCTCAATAATATAATTTGTTGATTTAATATGATTTTGGTAGTCAAAACTGGAAGAATAAAGACTTTATAATTTAATAGTGAAACAAACGTTAAAATGAAATGTAACAATGTAATTAAAACTAATTATGAAATTTCAAACTAATTGAAATAATGTAAATTGTTGCACTTAGTTATAGATTTGAATATAAGAAAACAAGTGCGAATGTTGAATCATTAATGAGATAATATATAATCAATATAAATTGAAGTAAATCAGTGTTAATTAAGTAATTGTAACATTTGATTTGTAAATAATAATGAATTCATTAATGTGATTTAAAGTAATAGTAACGGTTGTAAGTTACTATTTAATTGGTTTATTAATTTAGTTGTAAATGTTAATTTTAGGTATAAAATTTGAATATAATAAAATAAGGATAAGTGTGGTGCGAATAAATGAATTAGTGTATAATCTATGATAATTGAAAGAATTTAACATTTTGTAAGCAATTATGATAATTAGAGAAAATGATAAACTTGAGTGTAAATTAAAGGGTAATGGCAACAACTATTATAAGTTGTCTATTTAGGCTATAAAATGAATTGGAAATCAATTGTATTCAAATGTAAATAAATGTTCATTAATGGGAATTAATGCAGTAACGGGCGGTGTGAATGTATAAATTAACTAGAAACGTTAATTTATTTATAAAGTAATAAATTCGTAAAAAGAATGGAAGTGAGGTAAATTTATTTAATTGGTTTCAAACCTTAATTAATGTGTACAATTGACAAAAGTACACATTTTAAAAAGTAACATTTATATAAATTAAAGATCTAAATAGGGGTGTATTAATGTAATGGAATATAAAAATAATGTAACTAGGTTTATAAAGAAATAGTGGGCATAGTATAAAGATGGAAATTAAATCAAATCAAATTATAGGAATAAATTTTAATTAATTGGAATGTAATCTATAATAAATAAATTTAATGATAAGTAAATGAATTTAATTACTATATTAATTGAAAACTAGGATGAAATGGGAATGCATATTTTATTCATAAGATAATATAAAAGAATGAAACCTATCTAAATAAATTAATTGAGGTTTCAATCATAACAAATGTATGCATTTGACAAATTCAATAAAATAAGCGATTTCTAGAAATTTTGTATTTTTGGTCAACTGAAAGTCAAAATTTGACCACAGTTGAAAATTTTAAATTTTAATTTTTAAATGCTAATCTTTTTCTTTGAAAATGTATTTTATTTTAATATTTATTCTGCTTTTCGTTTCATGAAATTCTGATTTATACTTTTAAATTTGGATAAATTACAACATTTTACACGCAAATTTTTTATGTATTTTCATTATATGTATATATATATATATATATATATATATATATATATATATTTCTATGTTTTTTCTATATCCGTCTCTTCGTTTATTTCTCTATTTATTTGTCTAGGCTTTTATTATATTCATTGGAATTTATTTGTTTATATCTTTTATAAAGAGTTGGAGAAAATCAAAGGGTATATGTTACTTTGTTAAATGCTTGCCTTTTCAATTTTCTGCCCTTTTTATTAGTTCTTAGCATTTCTCACATATTATAGCTGTGCATTACTCTATCAAATCATGTACAAAATCTTCCCAAATATCTCACATATTCATTTGCCTCTTCTGATTGGAAGATATTACATAAGTTTCTTTTATTAAATAGGAAATAAATCCCATTCATTCACTAGCCTCTTTATTTCTTGCCTTTTCATTTCCTACCTCCTTAATTACCTTCTAGTCGTGTATTTTGTTTTCTTTAAGCCATGAGAAACTTTCCATTCACTTCATTTGTCATTTGCGTACGAACAAAGAAAATATACAAGATTCCTTCTCCTTAAATTGTGCCTTTTAATTTCCTACCCATTCATTTTAGCGTTTACATCTCTAGCCATCCACTCTCCATATCTTTAGTCGTACATTGTTTCTGTAACCCTAGCCGCCACTTTTATTATCATTCGTGAAAACTTTCTTATCTCATTTCCATTTACGTGAGAGAAAAATAAAAAAAACTCTAAATTTTCATGGCTTCTCCTTACTTTCTTCTCCCTTTTTCTTTTGATTTTCTCTTTGGTTTTCATGCTAGCTCGACCTCTATCTCCTAGCCTACCTCTCCTCCTCATCACCACCACATGACCACAAATATCCCTAGACGTGAGTTTGTGATGCCTAGACCCTACCCAAACCCAATGGCCGAGCCCACTTGGTGGTTGAAAGCAAGGTTATGTCCTCTTTGATTCATAATTGCATTGTTTAATCCATCTTTTGTTGTATTGAGTCTTATTCTTATGACTTGTTTATTTGTTATGTATAAGATATGGATCTTGACTCTTCATCCACTCAAGTTTGCATTATGCTTTGTCATGTTTTTTGTGCTTTGCGGAGTTTGGATTTTTATTCTGAATTTCAATTCTAGCTTTAAAAAGGTGAGTTTTATCACTCTAGACATATGTACTTATTATTGTGGAATAATGACAAGTGGATCTGTATAAATTGATATGTTATTCATATATGCCTGTGATATGTTATATGTTGTTAAATGCTGTTACATATTTGTATATCATCTAATACGTTATTATATGATATACTGTTCATTTTATTTACTGTATCATTACTGCAAGTTCCCTATCACTATCGGTTGAAATGATACATACCCTAACGGACTTTAGAATAAGGAAAAATCATTATGAGCTGAAATGATAGGCTCAAGTAATTTTTATTATGATTTTTATTGCATTTATTTTACTTGGGATTGCGGGTTTGAAATGATAGAACCCAGATTTTTTTTTTTTGAATTACGGATTGAAGTGATACACATCTGTATCACTTGACCTAGGTTAGAAAATATTATACAGGCCCATGGTTATATTTTAAATGATATTTTCTTAAAAATTTATTAAGTATTTTAATATTTTCTAAAAATTATAAGTATTTTGGAATTATAAATATATTAAAATTTAACTTAATTTGATTTAATGCTTTAAAGTGTAAAGAAATATTGTTTGTCTATAAGTTAAAAAAATTATAAGCTAATTGGTTTTGGATGGAGTTTTAAGAGTCTTATTTATGATAAATAAATTAATAATTAAGCTGATTTAATTTGGAATCTTAAATCTAACTTAGTAATTTTAATAAAGGTTATTTCTTGAAATGGACATATTTCGTATAATAAATAATGAAATTTTGAATAAATAAAATGAAATACATTTTATGGAACATTTGTAACAAGTTTATTTAACTTGGAACCATAATTGAATTGATGTCTAAATGAATAGATCTATTAAGGAAATTTGATTGTTATATTAATTATGATAAAATATTCTTTTGTGAAATGTTATGTTGGGTAAGATAAATAGTTATGGTTTTAAAATGGCAAAATGTAATTTAAATAATGACTTAACTTGGAAATTTGAAATTTGGTTTTAAATGGAAATATCAAGTTAAGAAAATAAATGGAAATTTAATTTATTTATGAGATGGGTATGTTAAATAAATTATTAAGTTATTTATTGGAATAAAGGTTAAGCAATTTATCAAGATTGACTTAACAAATGGATTATTAATTTAAATTGGATATTTATTAATAAATGTTATTTTTCTAAAATTTATAAGTTAAGTAATATCCAAATAAATTTTTTTGAAAATTGGAAAAGTTTGATAAGTTAAAAATGAGAAAATTGAAGATATATTGTTTTAAAGGGTATAACAGAAATTATAGCGTTTCTGAAATGCTATAGTTTCTGAATACAAACTATGTTTTGATATATACTAAATATACCTACCGCAGCACTTTATAAATGTTGTTGTTTTGAATTATACAATGTTTTGGAAAGTTTATAATTAATGAATAAACTTGTAAGTGCTACAACTTTGAAATGAATATTATTTGACATTGAATTTAAAGGGTTAAACGAATCTTGTTTGGAAGATATTAACATTGAATTTAGATGGTCTAGATAAATATGTTTCAAAATGTTTGGTTTTAGAGTTGTTATAACTTGTAAGTGATATGGCTGTGGAAATGAAATTATTGGAAATTGTATTTAATTAAGAATTGTCTTTAAATATAAAAAATTGAACTGATTGAAATTGAAGATTTAAGAATATGACTTTATAAAATGGTTTGGTTTAAGATGATTTAAAGCAATATTTCGAGTTTAATAAATTGAAGGAATATTCAATGATTTGGAAATTGGGTTTCTTTTAAATGATATATTGATTTGGTTTTGGAATTTAGATGGTATACTATTACTTGGTTTTGAAATGGATATTATTTGGAAAGTAATGGTATTTGATTTTAAATGGTTTTGGAATAGAAATGATTTTGAAATAAGTATCCATGGGTAATAATAACGATTGTTAAAGAGACCAGGATCGAAAGTTGTCATACTCTCTACCAACCCCGAAAATAATTTAACAACCGTGTACGCGGTGGAGATTCCAGAATGAAGTAGGATGATGGCGGCGTTCCTTTGAGGTATATACATGGACCCGACTCCCATGAGTTGGCTTAAGGTGGCTAAAACATGAGCGATTCTCGGGCCGAGGTAGCCTCTCTGATCGGGCACACTCCATCGATATTATATTCTGACTTTGGATTGATTTGGTGGCCACTTTTGATTTTTTATTTAGGGGTGTGGCTCGAGATGGGCGGTAGCTGCGGCTATGTGTTACCACTAGCCCAGATAGCAATTGGTATATCTACCCTGGCATTGCCTAGTTAGGCCGTATCACCTACTCTAGCGCGTCTTGTATGAGTTTGATTTGTGCCGTACCTATAGAGTATCCTCTAGCAGCCTCCAAATCAGGAGGTATTACGGTACTGTATAGATTACTGGCACTATTACGTGTTAAGATGGAAAATGTAAAGCCTTAACGCTATTTAAAAGTAAGTTTATTTTACTATAGACATTATTATAATAGCGAAATATTACCACGTAGTAAATAGTTTAACGGATCCTTAGAGGATGGACGGTCCCAAGCATCCTTTAAGTTACTTGTGTTATCCCGGCTTTTGGCAAGGCCGTGATACCAAAAGAGTAAACAAAAACCAAAGACAATTCCTCCCAGAGATTGGTTATACATTGCTTCGTTATGGAAATCGATGAATTTTGTCCGAGTCTGGATCGGGCCACAATTGACCGAACATGACAAGCAAAGCCATAAAAGCCAGCTTTTCAAATTTCAGGTTAATCAGAGTTCGTATGAATGAGATATGATCGATACAAGTTAGAAGAAACACACTGTTCGTATCCAGAAAGGGAGGTTCGTTCAAATCCATCAACTTCGTACCCATTAGAATGACTTCGTCTTGCTCTGTTCGTATCCATCAGGTTCGCATCAATTAGAGTGTTCGTATCCCCATGTTTGAATCGATCAAGGTCATCTGTTCGTGTCAATCTTGTGGAATCCTTGCTCACATCGATCCTAGGTTCGCCTTTCCTATCGATCCCCAGAAATCGTGGGTTATTGTTTGCATCGATCAATAGGAGCCTTTATTTCGTATCGATCGGCTGATAGATACGAGATAAAGCCAAAGCCAATTGATACGAGCAGTACTCCCTTTAGCGATCGATACGAAATAGCACCCCAAACATTGATACGAACAAACCCCCTTCCATCAATACGAATTGGCAACGACTATCGAATCGAACAAGGCAACGGTCATCGATGCAAAGGAGGCGAAGTTCATGGATGCGACACGGTCAACTCGGAGCAAAAGGCGGATCGATGCGAGGAGTGTGCGCCACGTCGCCGTGTTGTCACGTGCTCCATCGATTCGAGACGATGGATTCGAACTGGACAGCATTCCGAAAATCATAATCTTGCATCGATCATATCTCACAAACCACAGGTCCAAATGCTACGAAATTTTCACAGGATCTTACGTACAAGCTAAAGAACAATCATGCCAATTTTCAGCTCGATTGGATCATTTTTTGATTGATACGAAATTGGTTCGTATCGATCACGGATCGAGTCGAAACTTTCCGAGATCGGTCGCGTAAGCCCACTCACGTGCCAGAAGAAGTCTCTCGAAGTTTGAGCGCGATATCAGCCTCTTACGCCTATAAATAGCCCCATGGAACCTTCAGAAAAGGGATCTTTCAGCTTGGGAACACCCAAACTCTGCCGGATTCAATTCTAAAATTCACTACCATCATTGTACTCGAACATCAAAGCTATTATCAACTGTAATCTGCTGTAACTGATTGAAACCATCAAGTGAATCAATAAAATCATAAAATTCAGAGTGGATGTAGGCCAGATCGCCGAACCATTGTAAATTCTATGTTGTTTACTGCGTTGCTTTGAATTTTCTGAGTGATCTTCGTACTTGTTATTTATCTGACATCTGTGATTGTGAATTATCAACTATCGGGTGTTTGTGACCAATTTTGGCGCAAACATTTTGGTGCTTTCACTAAGATGGCTAATTCAAGAGTTCTATCATTTGAAATTGAAAGTTTAGAAATTCATACCCAAAGAGTCATGACAAGACAATCAAGTAGAAGACAAAGGGCAGATAGGAGTCAGCATGAAGGGAGTCAAGAGGCTTCTTCAGGCACAAATCAGGCATCGATCTTCATCACCAGGGATGAGATGGGGACAATGATGAGAAGACAAGAGGAAATGATCCAGAATTTGTTTCAACAGATTGGGCAACTTGGAGCGCAGAATCAAGGAGCAGACAGAATTCATAATGGAGCAGGACAATCCGACGTAGCACCCGGACTAGGGGGCACACACCTAGAGCATGTTGATCCAATCCCGGGGAGAGAGACAGGGGCATTCGAGCAACCTGGTGGTGGTAGAGGGATGAACGGGCGGCATATTCTTGAAGGCTCACATGGACTCGGGAGGCAGGTCGAAGGTAGCGAACGAGGACTACAGCTTGGAGACAATGATAGATTGGCAGAGATGGTCAGACGAGCCATGAGGGGCGGATTAGTAAATAGAGATCTTGAAGATGTGAACAGGAGTCCCTTTTCCCGTGCGATTAGGATGGCTAGGAACCTACCAGAATTCAAGTTACCATCAGTGGAGATGTACGATGGGAGGGCGGACCCCGCGGTCCATCTAACAAAGTATATGAGGCACATGGAAGTGCTGGGGGCATCACAGGAAGTCATGGCCCGGTTCCTTCCGTTGTATTTGACAAATATCGCGGCACTATGGTTTAGGCAGCTGGAGAGCGGCTCCATAGAAACATGGACTGATTTAACCGAGAAATTCATGAGGCAATTCAGGGTTCACATCGCAAGACCCAAGAATGTGATGAGTTTGGCAACTTTAAAGCAGAAAGCTGGGAGTCCTTGAGGAACTTTCTGACACGATTCAATGCGGCAGCAGCATCAGTGGATCGACCAGATCCATCCATGGTAATGATGGCAACTGTATCTGGAATAGTTGATGGCATAGAGTTCAAAAATTCGTTAACTAAAGATCCACCTATGGATCTGGGAGAATTCTACCATGAGGCCGAAAAGTTTTTATGATTGGAGGATGCTAGTGCAGAAAGAGAAGATGGAATCGATGTTTATGCTGTCAAGGGTGGAAACCCATCTGGAAAAGGTGCAGAGATTGGTAAAGGGAAACGAAAGGCTGAGGATAATGATGACAGGTCAAAGTGGCCGCGGAGGGAGCCGCGATTCACCACTTATTCTGAGCTGAATGAAAGTTTGGAGCGAATCTACCAAGACACCAGAGGGCAAGTTCCTTATCGTAGACCAATGCGAAGGGATCCAACAACCGACGAGAGGAAATCAGACAAATATTGCTTATTCCATGAATTGAACGGTCATAACACAAACGACTGTAGACATCTGAAGGATGAGGTGGAAGGGCATATCAGGAACGATAGGCTACTTCAGTATGTGAGGAGGCGAGCTCCGGCAGTGGAGCTAGAACGACCACCATCAACATCAGCTAGGGGTGACCCTGAACTGGGACACCAAATGGTTATCAATTGATTGAAATAACGATGAAAGAGTTGTAAATTTCTCACTAATGCGGTTAATCCATTTACATATGTACAGGATTGCGAACGATCCACAGGCATGCTCTGAATGACTATTGACCGTATCGTAGAAGGAATTTGCACTTTGACATCCTTGTCTTGCTTCTGTTTAGTTTTGATTTGAACATTTGGATTTGGTTTGTTTGGACATTTCAGTTAGTGAATTCATATGAGCATTAATTTGATATTTATAATTCTGTAAAAGAAGTTACTTGTATATCCGTTGGATCGCGAATGGTCCACAAGCACACCTTGTATGGCAATGAACCGCCAAAGTCGCTGATTCAGAAAGTCACCCGAACGTGATGCCTGACTCTAGTAATGCAAAGTCACCCTCAATATCTGATCGGGAACGATCATATTCTGCCTCGTGCGGCATTCGATCGCGAACGATCACATTCATCCTTGTGCGGCATTCGATCACGAACGATCACATTCAGCCTCGTGCGGCATTCGATCGTGAACGATCACATTCTGCTCGTGCGGCATCCGATTGCGAATGATCACATTTCGTCTCGTGCGGCACCTGACCTCGAATGGTCATAATTCGTCAAGAACGACGACCGACCGCAAAAGATCGCAAATCGTCTAGAACGACATCCAACCTCGAACAGCCGCCCTTCGTTTGAAGCGGCATCCGACCGCGAACGATCATGTTCCACCATTTGCCACGAACGGCATTCGACCGCGAACGGTCACGTTTCACCTCAAATGGCATACGATCCCGAACGATCGTCATTCTAGGTCATATGAAACTATCAAGTTCTTTACAAGTCGTCGACAGGATATGAACATCCAGCTTATAGCATTACAAAGCACACCTTCCTATCGCAAGGCATGTTTTGGAAGGCAAGTGTTATCCCGCCTTTTGGCAAGGTCGTGATACCAAAAGATTAAACAAAAACCAAAGACAATTCCTCCCAGAGATTGGTTATACATTGCTTCGTTATGGGTATCGGTGAATTTTGTCCGAGTTCGGATCGGGCCACAATTGACCAGACATGACAAGCAAAGCCATAAATGCCAGCGTTTCAAATTTCAGGTTAATCGGAGTTCGTATGAATGAGATATGATCGATACAAGTTAGAAGAAACACACTGTTCGTATCCATAGAGGGAGGTTTGTTCGAATTCGTCAACTTCGTACCCATCAGAATGACTTTGCCTCGCTCTGTTCGTATCCATCAGGTTCGCATCGATCAGAGTGTTCATATCCCCATGTTCGAATCGATCAAGGTCATCTGTTTTTGTCGATCTTATGGAAGCCTTCCTCGCATCGATCCTAGGTTCGCCTTTCGTATCGATACCCAGAAATCGTGGATTATTGTTCGCAACGATCAATAGGAGCCTTTATTTCGTATCGATCGGCTGGTAGATATGAGATAAAGCCAAAGACAATCAATACGAGTAGTACTCCCTTTAGTGATCGATAAGAAATAGCACCCTAAACATCGATACGAGCAAACCCACTTCCATCAATACGAATTGGCAATGGCTATCGAATCGAACAAGGCAACGGTCATCGATGCAAACGAGGCGAAGTTCATGGATGCGACCCGGTCAACTCGGAGCAAAAGGCGGATCGATGCGAGGAGTGCGCACCACGTTGCCGCGTTGTCACGTGCTCCATCGATTCGAGACCATGGATTCGAACTGGACTACATTCCGAAAATCATAATCTTGCATCGATCATATCTCACAAATCGTAGGTCCAAATGCTATGAAATTTTCACAGGAGCTTACGTACAAGATAAAAAACAATCCTGCCAATTTTCAGCTCGATTGGATCAATTTTTGATCGATAAGAAATTGGTTCGTATCGATCACGGATCGAGTCGAAACTTTCCAGGATCGGTCGCGTCGGCCCACTCACATGCCAGAAAAAGTCTCCCAAAGTTTGAGCGCGATATCAGCCTCCTACACCTATAAGTAGTCCCCTAAAACCTTCAGAAAAGGGATCTTTCAGCTTGGGAATGCCCAGACTCTGCCGGATTCAATTTTGAAATTCACTACCATCATTGTACTCGAACATCAAAGCTATTATCAACTGTAACCTGTTGTAACTGATTGAAACCATCAAGTGAATCAATAAAATCATAAAATTCAGAGTGGACGTAGGCCAGATCACCGAACCACTATAAATTCTATGTTGTTTGCTGCGTTGCTTTGAATTTTCTGAGTGATCTTCGTATTTGTTATTTATCTGACATCTGTGATTGTGAATTATCAACTATCGGGTGTTTGTGACCAATTTTGGCACAAACAACTTGTACCTTATATTATAGTTCACTTGAGTTGGTTTACATTGTATAAGTATGTATGTCCTGACTCGAGTGTTTTGTATTTTGCTTTACTCCCGGGTTAGACTGAGTGATACAACATTAGAGACTCATCGTCGAAGCTGGAGCTTTGCTTGAAGATCCGGCTATCAATTTCAATTCCAGTTATTCAGTTGATTCCGGTGTTGTATCCAACTTTGTGCTTTATTATCATCTTGTTACTTCTGTTGTATCTTGTTTAACTCTGATGTATTTATATAGTAGCTTCATGAACTACTATCTCTTTCTTCCGCTGCATTATATTACTCTGTGTCTGTGATTCTATGATTTATTTATTTGCTGTATATTCTGAGATTTACCAAATTTATTCTACAATTTGGTAATTTGAGCAATTCAAGTCCGAGATGTGCGGATGCGAATGGTTGAAAATATTGGGTTGTTACAGTTTGCTTGGAGCCGAATAAGAATTGATGTTTCGGGGATGTTGTCCTGGGCTTGACTTCGGTTCGGTGGTGGTGTTGACTTGGGCAAGACATAAAAATTAGTTCGATGAATTGCTTTGGGTCGGTTTGGTGGAGAATCTAGGTGGGGCTTCGGTTCGGTTTTGGTCAGTGAAACCGGTTCGGTGCTTCTAGGGGTGCTTCAATCTAGTTCTGATCGATGAAATCGATTTGGTGCTTTTAGGGTTGCTTCGGGAATTTTCTTTCGTCGTGGCATGGTGATACTTCGAGAAATTCTTCAAGTCGTGCTTCAGGGTTCTTGGAGGTGATATAGGGTAAAGTAGGCGACTCCAAACAAAATTGGATGGCCTTGGATCTTGTATGGTTATTAGCAAGGCGATGGTGGGACACTTCGACACGACGATGATGATGAGGGCGATTTCAAAACCTTGGTACGATTTCTCTACGACTTACGATAGGTGTCCATAGATGTTTTAGAGACGATGAATTAATGATAGGAGTCATAACGATGATCCACAAGGGAAAGCTCCATGAAGGAGGCTTACAAGTGGGATTTGCGACAGTGTCATACTATGGAGATAGCCATGATGGAATAGATTGATTTCCATTATGGAGACTTGTGCAAAGGTATCGTTGATAATTTGGAGGCTTCCAGTGTGCTCGTAAAGTAGTGGTATGTGGGGATGCCCACTTGGATTTGCAATTGTGTTTGGATCTTGCGATAGTAGAATACCCTGGGCTTTGCGATTATGGGCCTGGTTCCTAGCCTTTCAGAGTGGCATGGATTCGAGCACCAATGGAGTCGGCATCTCTTAGATCTTTGGTTTGCAATTGTGCCATATAATTTATCATATATCCAATACATATAATTGATGGTGAGGATTGCTAGATGGATGCTATGTTTTCCATGGTTATTTATCATTTAGGGTGTCACACGATATAGGTATTTTTGATCGTACACCAGACATTGGACATTGTACTTTCTCTATAGTGCACTTATATGGCCACCATTGTATATTAGCTTATATCGACTGTTATGTGCTAACACTTTGGATGTAGGGATAGGGCAGATATGGTTCTTCACACCCCATGTATTACTTATTATATACAATTTTTATAGTATTTTTGAAATGACGCATCGCTCACACCATACTATTATCTGACCCATGGTTTTATGCTTTTCTTCTTATTATCTCGGGTACTCTTAAATAAGTACATTAGGGATAATAGGTCTGGATAGCACATGGAGTTGTATGGAGTACGAGCAGGAGGTTATGCTTTCTTATATCTATACTTTAGAGCTTACTATTTCTTATATTATGATGTGTAGTACTATGAAGCTATGTTATTACTTGTATTTCAAGAGATGGTTATAGAGTTTATTTTGGAGACTTGGGATGTATAAACTCTTCATTCCAGTTTTTGTATAGTTTGTGAACGTGATGCACTATGATGTTCTTATTTATGGTTCATTTGATTATATTATTATCTTGTCTGCTTTACAACTATGTTACTACACTATATTTCTTCGATGTGATGTGAGATGTCTTACAGGTTCTATGTTTAGATTTTTGTTTCTTTACACATTTAACTACCGTCCTGCATCGTCGGTACATCCATGGTGCATTATACAGGAATATACAAACCTAAGGGATAGGGCAGTCATCACATTGGTATCAGAGCGAGGTTTGAAGAGAAATATATACTGACTGCTCAGAAGTGGGTGCTCTTCCGAGAGTTTGCTGACTTGAGACAAGGGGATATTTCTATGTCAAGTATGTGGCTGAGCTCGACACGCTGTCGAAGTAAGGCTATCTTTTATCGGTACCGCGTTTAAGAACATTAAGTTCATTACAGGCTTAGATGATTCTCTGGAAGTGAAGCTAGTAGAACATATCGATGTGTCATTTGAGAGGCTGGTGGAGAAGGCTCTTAGACATAAGAGTCTATATCCTAAGCCTATGTTGGTTACTGCTCCCAAGGATGAGCTAAAGCCACAAGCTGGCAAAGGAGGTAAGAAAAAGTGGGACAACAACAACAAGAAGAAACAGTTCTAGAAGAATGATTGGGAGAAGGGAAAGTAGGAGCCTACTTGCTATTATTATGGAGAGAAGGGTCATCTTATCAGAGACTGCAAGGCGGAGGGCAAGAAGCGCTACACTGCAACAAGCCAGGGCATATCAAGAAGGATTGCCCATAACCTCCAAGGAATAAGTAGGTCATGTCTTCTTATGCTTTGAACATTGTTCCAACTTCGTCAAGTGCTCTATCGATGAAGGAGAATGGAAAGAGCACCGTTATACAGGGTATGCTTTCTATTTTTGATACACTGATACGTGTTTAATTCAATATCAGTGCTTCACATTCCTTTATATCTAGTAATTTAGTAGATAAATTGGGATTGAAACCCGAGATATTTGATAAACTTTTGATTGTCACAAATCCTGTTAAGGGGTCAACTAGCCTTCGCTTGGTTTTCCAAGACTTAGCCATATTGATTCATGAATGTTTATTTGCTTGTGATTTATTTATTTTGGGTTTTTTGGGATTCAGTATTGTTTTAGGGATACCTTAGCTGCAGAAGTGTGTAGTGTGGATTATGAGAAGCCTTCGGGGACGATAGGGATGGATGATGGGCGTAGGTTGGAGAAAGGATGCTTACCTAATGATGAGGTGATAGTTAGCTTTTTGTACTCGCTCAAGGTCCCACATGAAGGGTTGTCATTTATGCCTATAGGGAGGGAGTATCCGAACATATTTGAGGAGGTGACTAGATTACCACCACACGGGGAGATAAAGTTGTGTACAGATTTGATGAAGGATGCCAGACCAATAGTTATGCCTTTGAGGCATATGACACCCAAAGAGCAAAATGAGTTGGAAGTGCAAGTGAATGACCAATTGAGGCGAGGGTTCATTCATAGGAGTGTATCTGAGTAGAGCACACCTGTGTTATTCACCACTAAGGCAGATGTGACGTTGTGTGTAGATTACCGTGAGCTGAATAAGATGATGAAGAATGACAATTATCCACTCCCACGTATTGATGACTTGTTCGATCAACTTCATGGTGCTAGGGTGTTCTCTTAGTTCGACCTTGCAATGGGGTTTCATTAACTGAGAGCGGCAAAGGATAGTGTGTCGATTACAGCATTTCGTATGCCGTTTAGATTATATGAGTGCTTGGTTATGCCATTCTGGCTAACCAATGCATCAACATACTTTTCTGATCTTATAAATCATGTTTTCAAGGATTAGCTAAATAATTTTGTACTTGTGTTCATGGACGGTATTCTTATTTATTCGATAACTAGGGAAGAACACTAGGAGCAATTAAGTATTTTGCTCGAGGTGTTGAGGAAGCACCGATTAAAGGTGAATTTTTTGAAGTGTTACTTTTGGAGGAGGGAAGTGCGATTTTTGGATCACGTTTTTTCTAAGCAGGGTATTGCTATGAATCCTGCAAAGGTAGCAGCAGTACAGGACTGGGATCGACCTAAGACTGCTACAGATGTGAGAAGTTTCCTTGGTGTTGTGGGATATGGTAGACATTTTCTCAAGGACTTCTCTAAGGTAGCAGCGTTGTTAAGCAACTTGATGAAGAACAATCATACTTTTATTTGGAACATGAGGTGCAAGCATGCGTGCATGAGTTTGAAGGAGAGATTGATGAGTGCACCATTGTTAGTCATGCCAAGCGGGAATAAGGAGCTTACAGTATACACAGACGCTTGTGATAATGGACTTGGTGCGGTATTGATGCAGAGAGGGAAAGATTGTTACATATGCTGGTCGATAACTGAAATCGCATGAGAGGAAGTATCGAATTCATGATTTGGAGTTGATGGCGACGGTATTTATTCTGAAGAAATGGAGACATTATTTGCTTGGGGATGCTTGAGTTGTATACGGGCCATAAGTCATTGAAGTATCTATTCTCCCAGAAGGGCCTCAACCTTCATCAGCAGCGATGGTTGGAGTTCCTAACCTCCTATGACTTTAACATTTCCTATATGCCTGGTAAGGGAAATGTGGTCGATGATGCTTTGAGTAGGAGACATGATAGCTTGGTAGCGATGTTCCTAGAGTAGAAGTAGTTAGATTTTGTCGCTGGCTATGATTTTAGACCTCAATATGAGTCAGAGCCAGAAGTGTTGACTAGCCTGATGATCAGATCTATGGATCGATGCTAGTCAGAAGCGAGATGCTAGGCTAATGGAGATCCTAGTGAAAATAGAGGAAGAAGTAGAGTCAGAAGAGATGAAGTAGTATAGCCTTGATTGTGATGGTTAGCTCCGTAAAGACGAGAGATTGTTTGTTCTTGATGTTGATAGTTTGAGATGCTATGAGAGCGCAATCATTCGAGATTGCATCGGCAATAAAATATACCATGATATAAGGAGACATTTTATTGGAAAGAAATGAAGAAGGACGTTGGACAATTCATCTCGAAGTGCATGAACTGTCAGTTGGTAAAGGCGGAGTAGAAGAAGCCAAGTGGTTTGCTACAGCCGCTCGAGATTCCGAAGTGGAAATGGAAACAAATTTCGATGAACTTCATTGATGGATTACCAAGAACTGGAGGAGGGTATGATAACATCTGGGTCATAGTTGACGGATTGACAAAGAGTGCCTGATTCATACCTATGATGACTTCTCTACAATTCCGGCACCCAAAACACATAAGAGAGTGCGCTATTTCCATGCCCGACTGATGTAAGATGATTACCAAGGGTGAAAAAAAGATAACCAAAGACAAACTAGTAGACCATCTCACAGCACACATATAAAATGCAATATAACAACTCAGATGTAAAACAGATGAGACAGTAATATAATCAAATGAACTATAAATAAGGACATCAAAGTAAAACTAGTTCACATACCATATAAGAACTATAATACAGCCTCTAGTAATACAAGTACTGTCATAATTTCATAGTACTGCATAGCAGAATCCAGCATTGACGAAATAAAGGTTATATCAATCATCTACCCATGACATAGCCTGCATCCACTTTCCGTTTCCTATTCTGCTCCTACCTATCCATACATGCATATACATAAGGAATAAAAAGGAGAATGTTTCAACTATTTTTAGACCGTGCCAATTTCTTACACTCTAGCCCAACACAAGGGATCCAGCGGACTGCCTACGTACCCCTTTAGTGGGATCAAGCCCTCATGCATCCAATAGTCATTAGCTCATAACAACCATATTATCCATGCAACCATTCGCAATCATCAAAGCCAATGTAATTAATGGAACTAATGCAACCATTGCAATCATCACAGCCAATGCGATCAATATAACTAATGCAACCACAATCATCACAATTAAAGCAATCAATGCAAGCAGGAAACACTACTCCTATGCAACCACTAAACCACCGAAGGTACTCACCCACTATAACTATCCCGTTTTTAAGCCAATTTAATTTAGTAATTAATATAATTTTTTGAATTAATTTGTGAATTAATTTGAATTTTTCCAAAAAAATGAGATATGTGTTTGTGTGTTTGTATATATATATATAAATAGATTTAAAACTCTATATTTTAAAAACTAATATATGTATGTATGTATGTATTTATGATTTTCATTTAATGTATAGTTAGATTTTAAATCATTTTCTTTAAAGATTTTACAAATATTAATAAAAGAAAATGTATTTATTAAAATTGAAAATATAATATAAATTATGTAAGAATATTATTAACATGCAAATTTACAAATGTAAGTATTATAACATGAAATTCAACAAGTGTAACAATCTTAACATGCAATTAACAAGTGTCATTAGTTTCTTTTTATTTTTAAATAACAAATAAAATAAAAATAAGGCTATATATATATATATCTCACCTCTCCTACTCTTCTCATTTTCTTTAATAATTTTTAAAAAACTAAACCTGCAACTTAAAGAAAACCAGAAAACAAAATCAAAAACCAAAAAAATTCAACAACATCAAGTTCAACCGGATCTGAAGCAAGCAACTTCAAAGATCAACTCAAATATAAAGTGGATTCAAACCAAATCAAGTTCCAGATAAAAAAAAATTCAAGTTCAAAACAAATTCCAGATCCTCTATTCTTCATCAATCTTTGAGTAAACAATTCTTTCTAAAAGCTAGATTGTTTGATAGCCTAAGATATATGGAGTTTTGATGTGATATATGCTTGCATGGTTGTGTAAATATGATTGCATGCCTGAATATATGAAGATTTTGAGTATGCATGTCTGTTGTATAGGCAAATATCATGTTCTAATCTATAGACTTAGATTAGGTTCAAAATTTAAATTCTTTCTCTACTTATAATCACTTAGAGCTGATGATATTCAAACAAAAAGTGTTTGAATTAACAAGATTTAAGTTTTAAAAATATTTTCAAGTATAATTAGTTAGAGTTTTTCTAGAAATTCAGAATATGCAGTAAAAACTCAAAAGCATGTCAAAATTCGAGTATCATGTTTTCTTGATTCACCTATATCATCCAACTCGCCTTCGAAAACCATGATTTTTAAAAATAAATTCAAGATTTTTAGTTTAGTATTGAGTGAGGAATTCGTGGTTTAACGAGAAATGGGTTTTTGGAAATTTACGGCGATCGAAGCAGAGTGGGTGATCGGGATTGCTGCTGGAGGTAGCTGGGAGGTTGATAGTCTTGGGAAAATTGTCAAAGAATTTTCTGATCACCGTGATGGCCTGGCGACGGCAATGTAGGGTTTTAGATCCAGTTTTAGTTGACATAGGTGTCCAGGCTACTACGTCATTGTCAATGCATCGGAGCTGATCGGAGGTGGGGGAATCGGTACGTGGGTCCGTGGCAAGGCTTTGGTCAGAGGACCTAAGGCGGCGGGTCGAGGTGAATTTGGATGATCCAATTTTGTTCTAGTTGAACCCATGTTGCTCGAATTCAATTTTCGAATTTGTTCAAAGTAATGGTGGTCGGAATCGAAGGGGGAGGCTGTAGCTGACTTGCCGACGATGGCAGTGGTGATCGAAGGCTGGCAATCGATCGTGCACGTACAAAGGTATCTGTGTGTCAGAGAGTTTAAGGAGAAGGAGTTATCTCAAGTTTGTACTTAAGAAGAATTGGTTTTGGCTCGAGGACAGTATTGGGTGTTCGCGAGTGTGTAATAGGTTTTAAAACTTAAATAAAAAGAAAGAAAAAGAAAAAAGGGTGACTCGGGTTGGACTCAGGAAAATTTGTATTTGTCTTGGGTTGGCACACGGGTTAGACTTGGGTCTGAGTGCTTTATTATAATAACAGTTTTAAATTTTTAAAACAAATCAAGTTTTACTTGAACAATTTCTTAAACCGCTTCTTTTTAAATAATAATTGTTTTATTTAGGTTTGGGGGTTAGTTAAAAATTTAAAATAAATTATTTTAAATTAATTAAGTTCAAAATGTTTTAATATATATAACCTTTACTTTAAAGTTTATTTTAAATAAACTTAATATGGTGATTACGTAGTTGATTAAGAAGGTAAAATGTTTTTAATCATTAATTAACTTAACGTTCATAAGTTAATTTATATGTTAATGATAATTAATCCCAAGGTTTATTAAATAAATATTTTTAATGATAGTTAAGTAATTAATTAAGATAAGTGGGTTATTTTAAATTAATCAAGGTCTTGGGTAATTAAAGATTAATTAATTTATGAAAGTAATTAAAGAATAATTAACTAATTAATAATTAAGGTTAATCAATTAATAGTTAAGGTTAATTAATTAATAATTAAGGTTAATTAATTAATAATTAATGTTAATTAATTAATAATTAAAGGGTTTAATTAATTAATAATTAAAGGATTTTAATAACTAAAGGATAATTAATTAGTAATTAAAGGATAATTAATGAAAGTAATTATGTGATTGATAATTAATTAAAATGATTGTTAATTAATTAATGTTAATTGAGCAGGGTTAGATAATGAATTCATAATTAATTAATTTTGTGTTAATTAAATTAATTATGATTATGGGATTAATTAATCTTGCTTATGGATGATTATTGTATAGAATTTTTGGATTGATTGATATTTATAGTATGTTAATTTGTGATGTTCTGTGATGTGCGATGCTTTGTATTGAGCTGTGATAAATATTTAACCGTGATGAATTATTGTGTGAATATAATGTTCTACATTGAATTATAAAAGGTAGATCTTTTGTTTAAACCATTCAAAAGGAAAGGTTTTAGGAAATGTGTTGTGACTTATCTAAGACCCGAATGTATCCATATGTTTTGAAATAAACACTCATTATTCGGAAAGGCTAGGGAGGACAATAAGTCATAAAACCCATTCTGAATAATGATACGACGGAATGGAATTGCATTTGAAGACGGTGGTTGAAGACCGGATATTTCCGAAAATGAAAAGATTGCCTGTTGATTGTCTGTGCACTAAGTTGCTCCAGTATAGAGATTACCTTATGTGACGGGAAGTCCAAACGAGATAGGGAATATCCGGATTTGCAAGGACTTCTTTCCTTAATTTGACGAAGTGACTTCGGTTCCATTCAGACCTAGGATGGACTTGTATGGATGTATATCTGACATTACACTTTGAGATATAAAGCTGGTTTCTATCAAATACATTTCTGTTTGGTGGTAGAGAATTTATTCTCTTAGCTTAACACCCTTCTCTGAGACATACGAGCTCAAAGGTTATGTAGTTGATCGTTGTTGGTGATATATTCCCAATTTGGTAATGTGGCATGCTAAGTGTTGAGCATTGGTTGATCAAAGCATGGCTTTTGTGTAAAGCTTAGCTTTGTGGGACGAGACTTCATCGAGCCTCACACCCCAAGAAATGGTCAAAACAGGAAGGATGCAGCAAGGTTATGTGGTTCGCGACCCTAAGGGTATGTGCATTTCCTTCTGGATAAAAAGTGGTATACTGGTATGGAGCCTAGATATTTTACTTATGTGGTTGTTGGAATTTATGAGTCCCCGGGTAAAGGTCGTTTACGACCGTGGAATGGCATACTCGTGACAGTTAGTTACCTAGTTACAGAAGTAAACCAGCGTTGTGTTGGCAGAGATCCAGTTAGGTTCTTAGGACGTCCCTCCAAAGGCGTACCGATTCGGATAAAGAAAGTTCCTTGGCCTTGGCCATTTGTTGGAAATCCAAACAATCAATACGAGCCATTTACGATTTCAGTTGCAGAACCTGCCATTTAACATGGTAGCTATAGTAGGCATACTATAATGGTACGTATGCTGGCTAAGATTAATATTATACATGCAAAATGTTGTTTTCCACACTATGCACTAAAAATAATATTAAAAGGATTTCCACGTATCAAGCATGTTTGACTACTATAAGGAGAAACCTCCCTCATGTGTGCGATTGCATTTGAGTGTGTGTCGGGTGACCTTATGGTAGTTTTATTTTTCAAAGAGCATGAATGGATTTATTTTTGTACAAATAACTGTTTTTATGTTACTCACACCAGTCCCATGACTGACTCAAGTTTATTGTTCCCTTTCCTAAACTCTGGGTGCCCTTGATTTTCCACACGGGCAGCCAAGAGTCAGGTTATCAGTAGGTTCTGGATCTAAGTTGGGAAGTAGACATGGATTTGGAAGTCTTTGGCTTGGAAGCTTTTGGTTTTTGAGCTTTTTGGTTTGGACTTTGGAGCTTTGGAAATGAAGATGTAGTATGTTGGACACTCTCTCTTGGAAGACCGTGTTGATGATATTTTTCCACTGTTATACTGTATTCCGCTATTGTGTTGTATATATTAGCTCTGATGGTGTTGAACACTTGTTGTTGAATGTTGTAATCCATGTGGTTTATGAATGATAGTCATTTCTGTTTCCATTGTATTGTTATCATCTAATGTGTTATAGCTCCAGCAAACCGGACTCCAACGTTTGAATCTCCGGGATTTGAATCGGGTTATGATTGGATGCCGATTTTTGAAGGTTGAAGTGCAGGTCGTCACATTTGGTATCAGAGCTAGAGGTTGAGAAAGAACTTTAGCTTTGGAATATAACTCAATAGGTGACTCATTAGAGATTGGGTTTGAAATTCCCTAGAATGAGTATATTCTCTAAGATATCTCGTGCATATGCCTAAATCATTTTTTTTTACTATTTACAGATAGTGAGAATGAGTGCAAGAAGAGGACGAGGTAAGGGAGGGAGAAGTACCACTACAAATGGTCAAGACCCTGCAACAACAGTAATGGAAGGAGCAGCTCTTCCCGTCCAACCCCAGCCAAATCTGGCAGAGTTATATCGGAATTTCTCGATTTGGAGGGAAACCATTCAAAGGTACGAAGACTACTATAAAGCGCAAGCTTGGATTCGTTCTTGTGAGATGATTTTTAAAGGATTGAAATTGGATGATGATCAAAAGAGGTTCATAGCTTCTTGGCAGCTCCAGGAAGAAGTTTTGGCTTGGTGGGAGATCATTATGTTGGCCGAATCAGAGGATGAGTTTACATGGGATAAATTCAAGCAAGTATTTGAGCAGCGTTATATGCCTTCCACTGGTATTTCCAGAATGTATCAGGAGTTTACCGACTTGAAGCAAGAAAATCAATCTGTTGAAGAGTAGTTAAATAAGTTTAATGACTTATCCTGATTTGGACCTGAATTGGTGAACACCCCTCTTAAGAAGAATGAGAGATTTATTAAAGGGATGAACAAGAAGTTTCATGAAAGGATGACAGCCTATGTGAAGGAGTCTTTCGCTGATTTGGTAGATATGGGATCTAGATATGCCACCTTAGATAAACAAGAGATTCCAGAAGAGAAAGTAAGTGGAAGTAATCTGAATTGGAAGAAGAGAAAGTTTGGAGGAAAGAAGCCTTGGCAAGGTAAAGAAAAGAAGGATACTCAGGAGAACAAGGCGAAAAATGTTATCTATTTCAACTGTTTGGAGAAAGGTCACTAATCAAATAGTTGCAAGAAGCCCAAGAAGTAAGGGAAGAAGGATAAACCTAAGAAGTCAGGACAAGAAGCCAGGGAATGCTACTATTGCTATAAGCCAGGACATATGGTTAGAGAATTCCCGATAATGAAGCAGACCCATGTAGCAAAGGTATATGTAATCAAGGGTGTACCTTCAACCTCAGGAGCTGATAAAGGTAGAGGAGTTTTGGAAGGTAATGTTCTTATTTATGATAAAATTGTTAGAGTTTTATTCAACACTGCAGCCACGCATAGTTTTATTTCCTAACAAATTGTAGAATAGTTAAATCTTGAACCCAAATTTGTAGACGAACTTATTTTTGTGAAGAACCAACTAGGACGCCATGCGAATCTTTGTTTACGATGTAGAAAAGTTCCTATTTCGTATTCTCATCATCAGTTTTCTATTAGCCTTTTCGTTCTTGATTTTAATGAATTTGATATTTTATTTGGAATGAATTGGTTAACAAAATATGAAGCTAAATTAGAATGTACCAATAGAACGATTTCGGTCAAAACCAAATTTGGGAATTTTGTTGTGATTTCTTGTGAGGATCCAAGTCCGAAGAAGAACAAGCTAATGTATACTTTAGGGTATCCTGACCCGAGTTTGGAATCCATACCTATTGTTCAAGAATTTACTGACGTATTTGAAGAAGTTAACTCTTTACCTCCGCATAGGGAAATCGAATTTAGAATCGACTTGTTTCCCAATGCCCGTCCAGTTGTGCATGCAAGTTGTAGGATGACACCAAGGGAAAGAGTAGAGCTAGTTAAGCAAACCCAAGATTTACTGGAGAAAGGATTTATACGACCTAGTCGTTCCAGTTGGGGTTCAGCTGTAGTATTTGTAGCCAAGTTCGATGGGCCTTTAAGATTATGCGTAGATTATCGTGATCTTAATAACTTAACCCTTAAGATAAATTTCCTTTTCCTCGAATCGATGACATGTTCGATCAATTGCATGGTGCTCGATTCATTTCCAAGATGGATATAGCCCAAGGATTCCATCAGCTGAGGATTGCGGAAGATTGTATCTATTTACTGCTTTTAGGGGTCCTGATACATTCTACGAATGGTTAGTTATGCCCTTTGTACTAACCAATGCCCCTGGATATTTCGTAGACCTGATGACTCGAGTATTTCGTGAAGTATCGAATAAGTTCATTCTCGTATTTATTGACGATATTTTGATTTATTCGAAAACTGAAGAAGAGCATGCCGAACACTTCAAATAGTTTTGGAAATATTGAAGAGGAGTATTCTTTTTTCCAAGTTTTCTAAATGTCATTTTTGGGTAAAAGAAGTTAGATTTCTGGGACATATTGTAATAGAAGAAGGAATTTCTGTAGACCCTGGTAAGGTTTTTGCTATCCTAGATTGGAAGCAACCCACAACTCCAAAGGAGGTCAGAAGTTTTCTAGGATTAGCTGAATATTACCGAAAGTTTGTCTAGGATTTCTCTAAGTTAGCCAGTCCATTAACTAAGCTGACTATGAATAATGCTAAATTTATTTGGACTCTAAAGTGTGAGGAAGCGTTCCAGGAATTGAAGAAAAGGTTGACCACCGCTCTCGTTCTTGCTATTATTGATGGGAATAAAGGTCTATATGTTTACACAGATGTGCATGGTGAAGGAGTGGGTTCTGTTCTAATGCATGAGGGTAGAGTGATTGCTTTCGTGAGTAGACAATTGCGACCATATGAGAAGAACTAACCAACCCACGATCTTGAGCTTTTGGCAGTTATCTTTGCTTTGAAAATCTAGCGTCATTATTTTCTGGGTGAAAATTTGAATTGTTCACCGACCATAAATCTTTGAAGTACCTCTTTACCCAGAAGGATTTGAATCTAAGACAACAACGTTGGTTGGAATTCCTAGTGTCATATGACCTGGATATTCAGTATACACCTGGTAAAGCCAACGTGATAGTTGATGCTTTGATTAGAATACATGCTGTTTTTGCTTATCTTGTTGTCACCTACACTCTTCTTGAGAAGATTATTAGTAAGAAAAAAGAAGACAGGTTTCTCCAAGAAATTTATGGGAGAATATGTCGAGGCGAAGATTCCAGCTTTGAAATCGATAATAGTGGAATTATAAGGTTGAAAGGGTGGATTTGTGTCCCAGACATCCCAGATCTCAAACGAGAAGTATTGGACGAATGTCACAAATCCAATTTTAGTATCCATCAAAGGGTTAACAAAATGTATCGAGATATTAAGAGGATTTTCTGGTGGAAAATGATGAAGAGTAATATATCCATTTATGTTAGTCGATGCGCAATTTGCCAACAAATAAAGAATGATCAAATGAAGATGGCAGGTTTACACCCACTGGAAGTGCCTAAATGGAAATGGGACCAAGTTTCTATGATTTCAGAGATGGTATGCCACGAACTCGGAAGGGCAATGCGGCAATTAGGGTTATTGTGGATTCTCTGACCAAGACTGCCCACTTTATCCAGTTAAATCCACCCGAACGGCAGCAAGTTTGGAAGAGTTATATGTGAAGGAGATTGTTCGACTCCATGGAATACCAAGTAATATAGTGAGTGATCGTGACTCGATCTTCAATAGTAGATTTTGGGAGGCATTTCAAGCTGCACTAGGAACCAAGTTGAACTTCAGTACTGTTTACCACCCGCAGTCTGATGGGCAAACTGAGAGAATAAATCGAATCTTGGAAGATCTTTTGTGTGCTTGTATTCTTGATTTTGGAGGTTCATGGGAGGACCATTTGCATTTGGTTGAGTTTTCGTATAATAATAGTTATCAGGTCAGTATTAGAATGGCTCCTTTCGAAGCATTGTATGGTCCCCGTTGTAAATCGCATGTGTGTTGGATTGAGTCAGGTGAAAGGCTTGTTCTTAGTCTAGACATGATAAGGGAAGCTTTTGAGAAGGTTGATTTCATTCGGAAGAAGTTGAAAACTGCCCAGAGTCGACTGAAAAGTTATGCCGACCATAGGAGAAGAATATTAGAGTTCCAGGTTGGAGATTCATTTTCTTAATGGTTTCTCCAATGCGTGGAGTTTTGAGATTTGGAAAGACGGGTAAGCTGTCACCGCGATATATAGGTCATTTTCCTATACTTGAAAGGATTGGTCCTTTGGCTTATCGAGTGCAGTTACCTAATTGGTTAGTTGGCGTGCATAATGTGTTCCATGTTTCACACCTTCGGAAGTATGTGCACAACGCAGATCATATCATTGAGGAGGCCGCTCAACAGGATTTGGAAATCACACCTAACTTGGCAGTGAAAAGAGAACCATTGAAGGTTATTGGTCGAGATGAAAAGCGGTTAAGGAATAAAGTGGTGAAATTGATGAAAGTACAATGGAGTAGATATCCGAATGATTGTATTTGGGAAACATAGGAAAGCATGCAGAAGTCCTATCCCAAATGTAGAATAGATATTTCGGCTTGATCTGGTAAGCCATTTCTCTATCTTTTTATGTGTTCATATGTTCTTTGTTTGTCTCCCTGTCTATCAAATTTTGACGACGAAATTTTCTTAATGGGAGAATAACGATCCCCCTTTTAATCTTAATTTAATTTAGTAATTAATATAACTTTTTGAATTAATTTGTGAACTAGTTTGAACTATTTCAAAAACAAATGAGATATGTGTTTGTGTGTGTGTGTGTGTCTATATATATATATATATTGTAAATAAAATTTTGATTTGAAATTAAAAAATAAATATCTTAAAAATAAATTGGATTTAAAACTCTATATTTTAAAAACTAATATATATATATATATATGTATATATATATATATGATTTTTATTTAATGTATAATTATATTTTAAATCATTTTCTTTAAAAAATTATAAATATTAATAAAAGAGAATGTATTTATTAAAATTGAAAATATAATATAAATTATATAAGAATATTATTAACATGCAAATTTACAAATGTAAGTATTATAACATGAAATTCAACAAGTGTAACAATCTTAACATGCAATTAACAAGTGTCATTAGTTTCTTTTTATTTTTAAATAATAAAAATAATAAAAAAAAGGCTATATATATATATCTCTACCTCTCCCACTCTTCTCAATTTCTTTAATAATATCAAAAAAACTAAACCTGCAACTTAAAAAAAAAACCCGAAAAGAATATCAAAAACCAAAAGCAAATTCAACAACTTCAAGTTCAACCTGATCTAAAGCAAGAAAATTAAAAGATCAACTTAAACATAAAGTGGATTCAAATCAAATCAAGTTCCAGAAATAAAAAAATTCAAGTTAAAAACAAATTCCAGATCCTCTGTCTTCATCAATCTGTGAGTAAACAATTCTTTCTAAAAGCTGGATTGTTTGATAGCCTGATATATATAGAGTTATGATGTGATATATGCTTGCATGGTTATATAAATATGACTGCATGCCTAAATATATGAAGATTTTGTGTATGCATGTCTGTTGTACAGGCAAATATACCCTGTTCTAATCTATAGACTTAAATTAGGTTCAAAATTTAAATTCTCTTCTTCTAATCACTTATAGCTGATGATGTTCAAACAAAAAGTGTTTGAATTAACAAGATCTAAGTTTTAAAAATATTTTCAAGTATAATTAGTTAGAGTTTTTTATAAATTCAGAATATACAGTAAAAACTCAAAAGCATGTCAAAGTTCGAGTATCATGTTTTCTTGATTCACCTATATCATCCAACTCGCTTTCCAAAACCATGATTTTAAAAAATAGATTTAAGATTTTCAGTTTAGTATTGAGTGAGGAATTCGTGGTCGAACGAGAACTGGGTTTTTGGCAATTTACGGCGATCAGAGCAAGGTGGGCGATCGGGATTGCTGCTGGAGGTAGCTGGTAGGTTGACGGTCTCGGGAAAAATGGTCAGAGAATTTTCTGATCACCATGATGGCCTGGTGACGGCAATGTAGGATTTAAGGTCCGGTTTTAGTTGACATGGGTTTCCAGGCTAATGCGTCGTCGTCAATGCACCAGAGCTGATCGAAGGTGGGGGAATCGGTGCGTGGGTCTATGGTGAGGCTTTGGTCAGAGTTTCGGAGGGTATGATGACTTGAAGCGGTGGGTCGACGTGAATTTGGATGATCCAGTTTTGTTCCAATTGAAACCATGTTGCTCGAATTCGATTTTCGAATTTGTTCAACGTAATGGTGGTCGGAATTGAAGGGGGAGGCTGTAGCTGACTTGTCGACGATGGCAATGGTGATCGGAGCACTGGCGATCGATCATGCACGTACACAGGTATCTATGTGTCAGAGAGTTTAAGGAGAAGGAGTTGTCTCGGGTTTGTACTCGGGAAGAATTGGTTTTGGCTTGAGGACGGTATCGGGTGTTCGCGGGTATGCAACTGGTTTTAAAACTTAAATCAAAACAAAGAAAAGAAAAGGGTGACACGGGTTGGACTTGGGAAAATTTGTATTTGGCTCAGGTTGGCACACGGGTTAGACTCGGGTCTAAGTGCTTTAGTATAATAACAGTGTTTAAATTTTAAAACAAATCAAGTTTTACTTAAACAATTTTCTAAAACCACTTCTTTTAAATAATAATTGTTTTATTTAAGTTTGGGGGTTAGTAAAAAATTTAAAATAATTATTTTAAATTAACTAAATTTAAAGTGTTTTAATATGTACAACCTTTATTTTAAAGTTTATTTTAAATAAACTTAATATGGTAATTAAGTAGTTGATTAAGAAGGTAAAATGTTTTTAATCATTAACTAACTTAAAGGTCTTAAGTTAATTTATATGTTAATGATAATTAATCCCAAGGTTTATTAAATAAGGATTTTTAATGATAATTGAGTAATTAATTAAGATAAGTGGGTTATCTTAAATTAATTATGGTCTTGGGTAATTAAAGATTAATTAATTTATGAAAGTAATTAAAGAAAAATTAATTAATTAATAATTAAGGTTAATTAATTAATAATTAAAGGATTAATTAATTAATAACTAAAGGATAATTAATTAGTAATTAAAGGATAATTAATGAAAGTAATTATGTGATTGGTAATTAATTCAAATGATTGGTAATTAATTAATGTTAATTGAGCTGGGTTAGATAATGAATTCATAAGTAATTAATTTATTTTGAGTTAATTAAATTAATTATAATTATGGGATTAATTAATCTTGCTTATGTATGATTATTGTATAGAATGTTTGGATTGATTAATATTTATAGTATGTTAATCTGTGATGTTCTATGATGTGCAATGCTTTGGATTGAGCTGTGATAAATATTTATTTGTGATGAATTGCTGTGTGAATATAATATTCTACATTGAATTATAAAAGGTAGATTTTTTGTTTAAACCATTCAAAAGGAAAGGTTTTAGGAAATAAGTTTTGACTTAACTAAGACTCGAATGTATCCATATGTTTTAAAATAAATGCTCATTATTCGGAAAGGCTGGGGAGAACATTAAGTCGTAAAACCCATTTCGAATAATGATATGACAGAATGGAATTGCATTTGAAGACGGTGGTTGAAAACCGGGTATTTTCTAAAATGAAAGGAATGCATGTTGATTGTCTCTGCACCTAGTTGCTCCGGTATAGAGATTACCTTATATGACGGGAAGTCCGGACGAGATTGGGAATATCCGAAATTGCAAGGACTTCTTTCCTTAATTGGACGAAGTGCCTTCGGTTCCATTCAGACCCAGGATGGACTTGTATGGATGTATGTCTGACATTACACTTTGAGATATAAAGCTGGTTTCTATCAAATACATTTCTGTTTGATGGCGGAGAATTTATTCTCTTAGCTTAACGCCCTTCTCTGAGACGTACGAGCTCAGAGGTTATGTGGTTGATCGTTGTTAGTGATATATTCCCATTTTGGTAATGTGGCATGCTAAGTGCTGAGCATTGGTTGATCAAAGCATGGCTTTTGTATAAAGCGTAGCTTTGTGGGACGAGACTTCATCGAACCTCACACCTTGAGAAATGGTCGAAACAGGAAGGATGTGGCAAGGTTATGGGGTTCGCGACCCTAAGGGTATGTGCATTTCCTTCTGGATAAAAAGCGGTATTCTGGTATGGAGCTCAGATATTTTACTTATGTGGTTGTTGGAATTTATGGGGCCTCGGGTAAACGTCCGGCTACAACCGGGGAATGCATTACTCGTGACAGTTAGTTACCTAGTTGCAAAGGTAAACCGGCCTTGTATTGACAGAGATCCGTTTAGGTTCTTGGGACGTCCCTCCAGAGGCATACCTATTCGGATAAAGGAAGTTCCTTAGCCTCGGCCATTTGTTGGAAATCCTAACAATCAATACGAGCCCTTTACGATTTTAGTTGTAGAACCTGCCATTTAACATGGTAGCTATAGTAGGCAAACTATAATGGTGTGCTGGCTAAGATTAATATTATACTTGCAAAATGTTTTTTTCCACACTATGCACACGTATCAAGCATGTTTGACTACTATAAGGAGAAACCTCCCCCATGTGTGCGATTGCATTTGAGTGTGTTTCGAGAGACCTTATGGTAGTTTCATTTTCCAAAAAGCATGAACGGATTTCTTTTTGTACAAATAACTATTTTTATGTTACTCACACCAGTACATGACTGACTCGGAGTTTATTGTTTCCTTTCCTAAACTCTGGATGCCCTTAATTTTCCACACAGGCAGCCTAGAGTCAGGTTATCAGTAGGTTCTGGAGCTAAGTTAGGAAGTAGACATGGATTTGAAAGTCTTTGGTTTGGAAGCCTTTGGTTTTTGATCTTTTTGGTTTGTACTTTGGAGCTTTGGAAATGAAGATGCAATATGTTGGACACTCTCTCTTGGAAGACCCTATTGATGATATTTTTCCATTGTTATGTTGTATTCCGCTGTTGTGTTGTATATATTGGCTCTGATGGTGTTGAACACTTGTTGTTGAATGTTGTAATCCATGTGCTGTATGAATGATAGTAATTTATGTTTCCATTGTGTTGTTATCATCTAATGTGTTATAGCTCCAGTGAACCAGACTCCAACGTTTGAATATCGGCATTTAAATACGGATGATGTATTGGATGCCGATTTTCGAAGGTTGAAGTGCGGATCGTCACACCCACCATGTTAGTAACACAGCATTAACAACAGCTGCTGCACACTCCGTAGTAATAATAGAAAATAGGGTATTGGGTATGAACTACCAAATCTGACTTGTCCATACATCCAAAGAGTTAGTGCATAAACACAATATATGCTAAACTACTATCGCAAGGCGAAAATATGGGATATAGGGGTACCATATAACACATCAAACACACAGCATCCCTCATACATCCTTGAATTTCTCACCCAAGTGCGTTGGGTATATGATAATTCATGCGGCACTCTGCAAACCATGGACTCAACCGAAATCCCTTTCCAGGCCTTTCCATAATGGAACTCAAGCATTATTCCATTTCGATTGTCTCCATGGTAGGACACAATCGTAAATCCCACTCGCAAGTCACTATCGTTAACTTTCCTTTGTGGATAGCTGGTGTATTTGATCATTAATTCATCATCCTCAAAACGCCTTTAGACATCCTTCGTAAGTCATAGAGCCACTGTGCCAAAGTCCTGAAGCCATCCCATCGTTGACGTCGAAGCATCATACCACTACTTCACTAATTGCTGCACGAAGTCCATGGTCATCCCGAGTCATCCTGGAGTCATCCATCCTTACTTCCCATTATACTCGTTAGAGACCTTCAAACTCTTCCTTAACGTATGTCCACGCCATACCCAATGTACATAGTCAAACTCCATGCCCACCTCTACTGCTCTGAGCCAAGCTAGATGAAGCCAAGACACGCGTAGCCAAGCCACCTTCCATGGACAGACTCCAACCATCGAGCTGAGTTATGCATTCAGTCGCCGCTCCTCTTAGCCACGAACAGATCACCACGACCAACCACCTAACCAAGCTCGCCATCGAACCCCATCACCGAACAGCCAACCTTATTTGACATTGAACCAACACCCATCGAATAGCCAACCTTGTTCGGCTATTGAGCCAACACCCACCGAACAGCCAATAATGTTAGGCTATTAAGCTAACACCCACGAACATCCAATCTTGTTCGACGATTGAGCCAACACCTACCGAATAGCCAATCCTGTCCAGTCACCGCTCCACTACACCACCGAACCAATCTTCATGCTCAACCATAGATCCAAGCTCACCACCGAACTGAATATCTTGTTCGGTCATTAAGCCGCTCCCATCATCGAACAGACTTCTTTGTTCGGCCACCGCACCATTCCATTGCCGAACCAACGCCTAGCGGATCTAATGCCTAGCGGAAATAACTAATGCCTGATCAAGCTTCACTAATGGAGGTTAAGAATTGAGTGAGTAGTGGGGGAAGAAGGGAATGATTCGAGAGGGATGGCTCACCTATTTATAGAAAAAACCCCAAGCACCCCCTTCCAAATCGACCACTACCGAACCAAGGCAACTGCTAACCAAACTCTGAACACGCCTTGTGTTGACTAGATTCAAATCTTCAAACAGCTATATCTCCTAGTAAGATAATCCAAATCACTATTATGACCACTATATGGCCGCAAAAACCATCATATCTTTCCAATGGAAGTGGACTCGAGTGCTAACTCGGTTCCTATCCAATGATACAGATAAAGCAATACTTGTAGTGTAAAATTGTCCGGTAAAATTTATAAAATTAGCAAATGTCCCTAATAGGCATTTTCCAAAGCTATAGAGTCATATGACCTCACATGAATTAAATAATAATATTTTTTGATCCTCTGATACGTAAAATCGGGTCGTTACACTCTCCCCCTTAGAAATTTCACCCCTAAAATCCCAACTCAAACAAGCGAAAGTCAAACATATCTATCATGCTATCATCCATTAGCAATACACTCAAGTCCTGCCTTCCATAAGAACATTACTCCAAGACTGGTACACATCCTTAATACAACCTACACAACTCGAAAGTGTGTCATGTGGTCCTTTCCTACTAGAAGATAAGAATATCACCCAAAGCCCACCAGGAACTTGGCACTCCACTCTATCTCCAAAAGTCATCTGCTCACTATAAGGATACTATAAGCACTCCTCATCTGGATATACTCCTACAAAGGACCCTCTTATTCCATGGGCCTTACACTTTCTTCTCTACTTCTCGCTCTATGAGTACCACCCTCCTTGAAGATAGAACTCTAGTCCTAAGTCGATACGAAACTCAATCCCTTTACATCTCAGTAGTCTGACAAGCTTCGGATGTTTCCCTTACCATGGGAAATGATGAAGAATCCCCTTGCAGGTTCCCAAGAGAGCACGCCATGCTAACCATAATTATGCCCTCTCTGGTGCACAGTCCAGCTCCAGCCTATGCTCTTCACATGTCTCAATCGTCATTCTTAGCTCCTCTTCACCCACCAAATTTTTGTGTCCCTTTGGCCACTCCATCCTAAATGATATCAAAATTAATGACCCTAAACAAAGAGACCATCAGCAACAAACATTCGTGACTCAAAACTCTAAGTCTCAATGAACCACTCCTAAGTTTATTGAACTATCACCAGGTTATAAACAACTATAGGTTCGTCTATTACGTCAGGACACAATCCTAACCTGCTCAGTAAATCACCGGATGAAAGGGTCTAACATATCGATATCAAATGAAACACATACAGATATCGCATAAAAATAAAGCATACCTCGAATAATGATGCCCTTACCCCTCTCCTTCCTCGATGGAGCACTCAACGAAGCTGGGACAACATTCAAAGCATAAGCAGACACAACCTACTTATTCCTTAACTATTTTGGACAATCTCCCTTCATATCCCTGGTCTTACCACATCAAAAGCACATCTTCTGGTCCTCCCCTTCCCGAGATTGCTTCCACTTTCTCTTGCCTCCCCCCACTCACCTACGGTTTTGGCCCTCCTTTAAAAATAACAACCATGACTTTTGGTTTTAGACATGGGCTCTAGGGCTCCATATAATTCTCCATATCCCTCTCAAAGGTCTCATCAATATGGCCAATCATCCAAGTAAAGAGCTCCGGGTTGTAGTCCTCATGCTCTGCATGGACTCCCAAGCTAGCATGACACCTACTTAAAGCACCAGTGTGTCATCCTCATACTAAATGCCTCTCGCAACCACTAAGGAGGATTAGATCATGTCAAGGTCTTGCACTAGACCCTTCCTACTCCTACCAAGGTAAATTAGCTCATCACTAAGGTCCTACATGACCATATCCATCACCAAACCTTCACATCGTCACCAAGATGCTACTCTATCTGACCATTACCAAGGTTTGCTCCACTCGATCATCCTCGAAGCCTCGCTCTACCATGATCGTTCCCAAAGTCTCACCCCGCCATGACTTTCTCAAAGTCCACCCTCGATATTACCTTCTCAAGGTCTCTTGGATACATGATAACTCACTCTATAACATCTTAGATCAGCGGCATCTTATGCCACAATCAGATTCAGTGTTCTTCCGGATACCTATCTCATAGGTATTGCCCTCTCAGGACAAGCCTGACCATCTCACGGTTTATGGTACATAGGTGAGTGTCCTCATAACCCTGTTACTAGAAACAACCATAATATCCAAAGTTATCGGTAATCCCTTCAGCATCCAACTCGGTCCAAAACATCTCATGCTTCTCTGATCACTTCACCTTGTCAAACGTGCTTTCCTACACTACTCTAGTATCATCCACTTAAAGCAACCGATCAAACACCTCACCCTGTTAAACAAGGCTCCGAAGCCATCTCAGGTTATCCCGATCAGATAGGAGTTGTCTATTGCACCTCACCATCACTCGTGTGCGTAGGATATATGATAACTCGTATGACATAATCGCAAACCAGGGACCCAATTGTAATCTCGACTTCATTGGTGTTCGACTCCATACCACTTCGAAAGGCTAGGAACCAGGCTCAAAATAGCAAAAGCCCATAATAAGCCATAATTGCAAAGATCTGGACACAATCTCAAATCCAGGTGGGAGCTACCCACATACCTTTTCTACACGAATACACCAGAAGCCTCCTAGTTATCAACAATCCCTTTGCAGGCGTCTCATAATGGAACTCAATCGTTATTTCATCACAACTATCTCTACAACAGGACATAATCGTAAATCCCACTCGCAAGCTCCCATCATTAAGCTTGCCCTTATGGATCACTGCTACAACTCCTATCGTAAAGTCGTTATCTCTCAGTTCAGTGCTTCAGATATACGATAACTCTCTCAGATGCTCAACTCATTGCCCACATGGATGGCTAGGGTCTGCATACGCATATGTCCATAATATAAGTATGCACAGACTACTCTAGGTACATAGAGACTACCCTATCCCACTAATGAGAATCACAACCTCAGGCTCTACACTTCGAGCTATCGTGTAGAACTCATCCTTTTGGTACATCACCATATGTTATAGCCACTCGCCATATCGAGTCGTCGAAGTCAACGTGCTTCAACGGTTGCCATTCCAAAGTCACCTAGAGCTAGCCTAGGGTCATTCATGATTACCTCGAACCAACTCCCAAGACTGCCAAGCACAAGCTTCTCCCCAAAGTCCATTGCCAAATTCAAGGCTCCAACTAGCTGCCAAAGCTCCAAGAAACACCCTGTTTTGCTCCAAAGCCAATGTTCCAAAAGCACCACTCCATACTCTGTCCGACGTCCCTATGTTTGGCATGAAAATGCTCTCCCACCGAATAGAAGCAACATCGAATAGAATTTCCTGTTCGGCTCCACTCAACATCGAACCAACGACTACCAAACAGGATTTCCTGTTTGACCCTTCACTAGCCTAACTAAGTTCCCACCGAACATAATTTCCTATTCGATCCTTCACTACCGAGACACACTCCTAGCCAAACATCAAACTATACCATGCCGGTCCGAGCTTTGTTGAACTAAAACCTATAGCTCCTTCAGCACATCAACATCGCGTCGCTACACTTATCACTTTGATCTCCATGCATTGCCTATGCAACGATATGACTCCAGACACTATAGAGCCTATCCATCGAAGTCCAATTCCATGGTTCCTTCTCTAGTTTGCTCTGATGGACGCTTCCAGTCATGCAAGCATACCAGAAAACACCATGCCTACAAAACAACACTCAAACATACAAACGCATGATAAGAATGATTTCTCGTTCTATATTTTTAACCTAACAAAAGGTGTAAACCAAATGTGATGACTTCCCTACACCTCTAGCACCCAAAACATATAAGAGAATGCGTTGTTTCTATGCTTGGCCGATGTAGGGCGATTGCTAAGGGTGAAAAGAAGGAAAACCAAACACAAAACTGTAGAATGTCTCACAGTGCACATCTAAAAGGTAATGTAACAACTCAGATGTAAAATAGAAGAGATAGTGATATAATCAAATGACCCGTAAATAAGGACATCAAAGCAAAATTGGTTCACAGACAATACAAGAATTATAATTCTAATAAAACAAGTACTGTCCTAGATTCACAGTACCGCACAGCGGAATCCAACATTAATGAAATAAAGGATATAACAATCAACTACCCATGACATAGCTTGCATCCACTTTCCATCTCCTCTTCTGCTCCTACCTGCGACTTCATACCCGTATGGATACAAGGAATAAAAAGGAAAAGGTTTTAAATATTTTTGGACTGTGCCAATTTCTATACACATCAACCAAACTCAGGGGATCGAACGGCTATTGCATAGAAAAAGACTGCATATATACCCTTTTAGAGGGATCAAGCCCAAGTAGTTCTTATTCCTGCTCTTCTCCTGCATCCAAATAATCATTAGCGCATAATAACCATAACATCCATGCAACCCTTTGCAATCATCATAGCCAATGCAATTAATGCAACTAATGCAACCATTGCAATCATCACAGCTATGCAATCAATATAACTAATGCAACCATTTAAATCATCGCAACCATTGCAATCAATGCAAGTAGGAAACATTACTCATACGCAACCACCAAATCACCAAAGGTACTTACCCACCATGTAAGTAACACAACATTAACAACAACCAACTACACACTATGTAATAACAATAATAAATAGGTATTTGGTATGAACAACCATACTCGACCTGTCCTTACATCCAAAGCGTTAGCACATAAACATAATATAAGCTAAACTACTATCACAAAATGATAATATGGGATATAGGGTGCCAATACAGCACATCAAACACACGACATCCTTCACATAGCCTTGCATCTCTCACCCAAGTGCATTGGGTATATGATAATTCATGCGGCATTACAGCAAACCATGGACTCGACCGAAATCCCTTTCCTTGCATTTCCATAATGGAACTCGGTCGTTATTCCATTCCGGTTATCTTCACAGTCGCGAATCCCATTCATAAATCACTATCGTTAACTTGCCCTTGCGGATAGCCAGCGTATCCCATCATTGAGTCGTCATCCTCAGAATGCCACTAGACATCCTTCGTAAGTTATAGAACCACTATGCCAAAGTCCCAAAGCCATCCCATCGTTGACATCGAGCATCACACCACCACGTCATTAATCGCTACACGAAGTCCAAGGTCATCCCGAGTCATTCTAGAGTCATCCATCTTTACTCCCCATCATACTCAACAAAAACCCCCAAACTTTTCCCTAAAGTATGTCCATGCCATACCCAAAGCACATAGTCAAACTCCATGCTCCACCTTTACCACTCTATCCTATGACCGAGCTAAGCTAGATGCAAGCCAAGACATACGTAGCCAAGCCACCTTCCATGGTCCGGCTCCCATTATCAAACTGAGTTATGCGCTCGACTACCGGCTTAGCCACCGAACAGATCATCGTGATCGATCATCGAACCAAGCTCACCATCGAACCGAACCCCACCACCGAACAGCTAACCCTGCTCGACTATTGAGTAAACACCAATTGAACAGCCAATCCTATTCGTCCTTTCAGCCAACACCCTCTAAACAGCCAATCTTGTTCGGCTATTGAACCAACACCCGAACAACCAATCCTGTTGGGTCACCGCTCCACCATGCCCCTGAACCAATCTTCATGCTCGACCACCAATCCAAGCTCATCACTGAACCAAATATCTTGTTCGGTTATCAAGCCGCTCCAACCACTGAACCGACTTCCTTGCTCGTCCACCGCACTATTCCACCGTCGAACCAATGCCTAGCTGAACCAACGCCTGGCCGAACCAACCAATCTAGACCAAGCTTCACTGATGGAGGTATACACTCAAAAGCGAAAATGGTGGAATAAGAGAATGATTTGGGAGGTATGGCTCACCTATTAATAGGAAAAACGCCAAGCACCCCCTCCCCCCCCCCCCAATCGACCACTGCCAAACCAAGGCAACTTCTCTGCAAACTCCGAAAACCCCTTGCACTGACCAGAGTCAAATCTTCAGACGACCATATCTCCTAGTTATATAACCCAAATCGCTATTATGATCACTATATGGAAAGGAAAGCCATCATATCTTTTCAATGGAAGTAGTTTCAGGCACTAATTTGGCTCCTATCCGATGCTATAGATGAAATAAGACTTCTAGGGTAAAATTGTTTGAAAAAAATTCTAAAAGTAGAAAATGTTACTAATCGGCATTTCTCAAAGCTATAGAGTCATATGACCTCATATGAATTAAAAAATAGTATTTTACGATCCTTCGACATGTAAAATACGATCGTTACAATACCCGCCAAGTCTAGTAGCATGGCATCAAATTGGCCGAGTTTTATGTGAAGTGGGTTGTGTGATTTCATGGTGTGCCAAAGTGCATTATGAGCTACTGAGACATTTTCTTCACTAGCAGGTTTTAGAAGAGCTTACAAGAGGCGTTGGGGGTAATGTGGCATCTTGGTATAGCTTATCGCCCACAAACAGTTGGGTAGACCTAGAGGGTGAATCATCTCTTGGAGGATATCTTGTGAGCTTGCATTGTCGATTTTGGTGGCTTATGGGACAATTACTTGCACTCAGTAGAGTTTGCATACAACAACAGTTATCAATCTAGCATCGGTATGACACCATTTAAGCCATTATATGGCCGACAATGCAATGGTTCTTTAGGTTGGTGGGAAGCGGACGAGAAACTGATACCTGGGCTAGATATGATTAAAGAGACTTCAGAGAAGATCGAGATCATTTAATAATGAATGAAAGATTCTTAAGATAGGAAGAAGAGCTACGCTGATAGGATAAGACATGATTTAGAGTTCTCCATCGATGATATGGTATTCGTCAAGGTCTCTTCACCGAAGAATGTTGTTGGATTCCGTACTAAGGGCAAGCTGTCGTCGAGATTCATTAGTCCTTTTCCGATAATTGAGAGGATTAGGAACTTGGCTTACAGAGTCAACTTACCTTAGAAGATTATGGGTGTGCACACTGTGTTCCATATCTTTCACTTGCGGAATTTGTGTACGGCTTAGGTGTGATGATTGAATCGAATCAGCTTAATGATATTGAGATTGAACCGAAAGCGTTGAGACCATGTAGGCTTATTCATATCACCGGACGTGATATGAAGCAGCTCAGGAGGAATACGGTAGAGCTAGTGAAGGTTCAGTGTGTAAGAGCGAAGGTGATTGTACTTGGGAGAGCAAGAGAGCATGAGGAACACTTATCCAGTGCTCTTTACTTGGTGGGACTCCTTTTTATCGCATTTACTTTCACTTTCAATATCATATAGGATAGTTTGGTATTCTACATGCTAGGTTAGGCATAGATATCATTTCTTACTTCTATGTACATGTTTGATGTTTGATGTTTGATATGCTTGCTCATAGGATTAATATGTTTGATTTTACCTTGGTTGTGTTGGGATTTCAACGGTGAAATTCCTAAAGGGGGAGAGTGTATCGACCCATATTTTACGTGTTGGAGGATCATAAACTATTATTTTCAAATTCATTTGAGGTTGTATGACTCCATAACTATGGAAGATGCCTACTAGTGACATCTTCTATCTATAGAATTTTTTCGAACGATTTGACCCCAAAAAACTTGTAACATCTATAACTATTGATAGAAGCTGAACTAACATCCAAGACCACTTCAATCGAAAAGGTATCATGGTTTCCATTATGTAGAGTGTTCATAGTAGCAATTTGAACTTTCTGGCTAGGAGATATGGCTGTTTGGAGATTTTTGTTTTTAAAGCAGTTTAGTGAGTAATTAGTGAATTTAGGGCAAGCCCACTAACCCATTTTGGGTTTGGAGAGTATATGTAGCTAAACATCATCCCCCAATCACTTTTGCCTCTTCCCAAATAGAGCAAAGCCTTCATTTACCTATTCTCCACCCAAAAACATCCCTTTTCTCCTTTAAACCAAATCTAAATCATATATTAAGGGTAGATTAGCAAGGATATTCATTAGAGATCTTCAAATCTACATTTTGAGGAGGGAAAATTACATCCTGGCTGTTGATTTTTGAATTTGTCTCGATTTGTGTGTAAAATTTGGATTTTAGAGGTTTTGATGAATGATTTATCATCTCCCACCTTATTATATTTGTATCTATAAGTTTTGATATGTTCTAAACTCATTTTTAAAGTCAAAATCATGTTTTGTGACCATTTTAAAGTTAAATCTAAAGTAAAAAAAGAATATAAAATGTTTTAAAGTGTTCTAATCATGTTAGTTTGATATATGATTATTTTGATGTGTGTTAGGCTATGATAGAGATATATTATAGGATAATTTGTTATGAATTATTGTATGTTTGCATATTTGAATGTTGTTTGGCACATGTGTGGTGTTTGCTTTTATGCTTGTATGGTTGAAAACGTTCATCGGAGTAATTTAGTGTTAGGAACCATGAAATCGGACTTTGCTAGATAGGGTCGAAGAGGTTAGGGCCTGTATCGATGCATACAGAAGGATACAGGTCATAGAATGGAGCATAGTGGTGGAATAAATGTGAAATTGGGATTCGAAAACTTGATAGTATTTTGGTTTTAGGGGATTCTAGTCGGTGCTAGGCGTGGCTTGAAGTGGGGAACGAGTTAGCTCAGAGCCGAATGGGAATTACCATTCATGGGGTGTTGGCTCGTGCTTGACTACAATCCGATGGTGGTGTTGGCTCGCTGGACATGGAAATTGGTCTGTGGGTTGCTTCTGGTCGGCTCGGTAGAGAACCTAGGTGGGTCTTCGATCTAGTTTTGGCCAGTGAAATAGGTTTGGTGCTTTTGGGGTTGCTTCGGGCGTTTACTTCAACATCTTCGAGCTTAGTTTGGTACTACCGAACATAGTATGAGAGGTAAGCAATTTTCATCGTGGTAAGGCAATACTTCAAGAACTTCTTCATAGCATGTTTTGGGGTTCTTTGAGGTGATATAGAGTAAAATAAGCGACTCAAAATGACTCGAGATGACCTTAGATATTGTGTGGCAATTAGCAACCTGATAGTGCAATGCTTCAACATGATGACGTCAACGACGTCGACGATGACTTCAAAACCTTTGTACAATGGCTCTGCGACTTACGATGGGTGTCTAGAGGTATTTCAGAGATGATGACTTAACGATGGGAGTCATGTCTTTGATCCATAAGGGCAAGCTCAATGAAGGAGGTTTGTGAGTGAGATTTACTATTGTGTCCTACTATGGAGATAGCCGTGATGGAATAACGATCGAGTTCCATTATGAAGACGCATGCAAAGGGACTTTTGATGCAGGCTTTTATTGTGCTTGTAAAGAAGGGGTGTGTGGGGACACCCACCTAGATTTTCGATTGTTTCCAGATCTTGCGATAGTAGATTACCTTGGGCTTTGCGATTGTGGGCTTGGTTCCTAGTCTTTTGAAGTGGCATGGATTCGAGCACCAATGGAGTTGGGATGTCGACTGGGTTCCTAGTTTGTGATTGAGCCACATGAGTTATCATATATCCAACACACATGAGTGATGGAGAGGATTGTTTGATGGATGCTATGTTTGCCATAGTTGTTTATAACTCGAGGGTGTCACATGATGTATGTATTTTCGACTATATACCTAGACACTGAATGTTGTACTTTAGCTATAGTACACTTATATGGATGTGATAGTATATTAGCATATATCGACTTTTATGTGCTAACTTTTTGGATGTAGGGACAGGTTAGGTGGTTCTTCATGCCCTGTGTCCTATTTACTATATACGATTTTTATAGTATTTTTTAGATATTGTGTTGCTCACCCCAGACTGTTGTCTGACCCAAAGTTTTATGCTTTGCTTTTTATTATCTCGGGTACTCCAAAATAGATGGATTAGAGATAACAAGTCTGGATAGCTCATGGAGTTTTACGGAGTATGAGCAGGAGGCAATGCTTTTATATATCTATCCTTTGGAGCTTACTATTGCTTATATTTCGATGTGTAGTACATTGAGGCTATGTCAGTACCTGTATTTCGAAAGATAGTAATAGAGTTTGTTTTAGAGACTTGGGATGTATGTATAAAGTATTTATTTCGTTTTTGTACATTTTACGCACCTAATACGCTATGATGTTCTTATATATGGTTCATTTGACTGTATCGATGTGCCGCCTATTTCACATCTATGTTATTATACAATATTTTTTCTGTGCACTATGACATGTTTTACATGTTATGTGTTTGTATTTTTATTTTTTTACACCTTTAACTACTATCCTGCATTGTCCAGGTAACTCTAAAGCACATTGTACTGGTATATAAAGTACCAGAGATATAGGGTAGTCATCATAGAAGAGGTTAAGAGTAAAGGAAAACGAGGAAAAGTCAAAAAGAAATGACGATTAAGGTCCATTTTTGAGTCTGACCCCATTTGAAAAAATTTGACAAAAATATTTTTGAAAATTTCTTGAAACGTCTGAATGTGTTTTTTAAAGGATTTATTGAAAAAAATTTGTTTTGAAAAATCAAGATAATTTAAAAGTTCTTAGTTTAAAATAGGTTGGGTCATAAAAATTATTTAAGGGTTTTTGATAAAGAGCTTTTTCTTATTTCTGAAATGAATGGAAAAGAAAGCATGTGTTTGGCTCGATGAGTATTCCTATTTTGATAAATTAGAAAGTTTTTAAAATTCTTTCTAATAGGAGGTTAAATGGAAATGGTACTTTATTTATATAAGGCAAAGAGCAAGGAAGGGTAAGAACATATGATAATGAAGATAGGAGGAATATTCCGTATAACGATAATATGGAGAATAATAGCTAAAATATTTTTATGATATAAAAGAAGGTTGATGGCCATAGAAGTACACACTAGTGCACTACAAAATTGAATAAAGAGGGAAAGTTGTAAATGAAGGAGGAAGGGAACCCTATGAACGAGATGGTAGCTAAGGCATCGTCATGTAGTAGATAGCGATTTTTCGAAATTGCAGATCATGTCGGATTGAAGAAGAAAAATCCAGAAAGAAACGGTATTATAAATAAATTTCACCCGGTCCGAATAGGGTCTAAATTCAACCTCGACCTAAAAATGGGCAATCACTTGATAGCCTAGATTTTGGTAGTTGATCGGTTAACCCTAAAGCGATCAACTGGTTAACGGGTTTGAGCGCAACTCAAACCTTGAACACGACATATAGTCGTGTCCAAGCTCTGCCCTCCCCCTCGTTCCTCTCATCTTCCTCCCCCTTCCCCTTTCAATCTCTCCTCCCCCGTTTCCAAAAACTCACGAGCGACCCTTCCCCTTCAAGCCAGTCGTGAGCGCCCCTACCTCGATCTTATAGGCGCTAAGCATTTCTAGATCCAAGCACCCCCTCAACCAGATATAAACCCCAAACCCATCCCTCAGATAACTCGGTCCATGTATGATGGCCACCTTACACCATCGGCACCTAATATAACTAAATAGTGCATGGCTAATGTTCTCGGCTGATATAGGACAAGCATTAAGGGTTGAAAATGAAATAAAACATCATAGAACCTACGTATATCTCACAACACATGGAATAAAATATAATATACATCATAGATATAAAACATGAGAGACGGTTATAACTAAGTAATCCAAATATCAGAGAACATATCTATAGAGTTATATAACAAAAAATAGAGTCTATACAAATGGAAAAAAAAAACTTGAATAATTTTCTTATAATAATAGTAATAAGAAAGCACTATCAAGGCTCAACAGCATTGCACGGTGGAATAAGCATAGAAATCTATATATCATACGAGTTAGCTCCATCCAACTCATCCTCTTCATAGCTACTTCGTTGCACCTACACCTGCTATCCAGACTACTTATTTAAGAATATCCGAGATAATAGGGAGCAATTCATAAAACCTCGAGCCAGATAATAGTCTGGTGTGAGTGGTAGATGAATCTAAAAATACTATACAAGTCAATATAGCAAGGAACAAGGGTATACGAACCATACCTTCCTTGTCCCTACAACCAAATAATTAGCACATAACGAACATAATATCCTACTCTACGAATATAGCAAAGGTATACTGCAAACCAAGCATGACGATGGATGTCTAGTTATCCCTACCTCCAATACCGATCTCCAATGACATTCCTAGATTGATAGACTACGGAAGAAAATAACCAAAGCAACCATAGCATGCATCAAGCAATCCTCACTATCACTCAATGTGCTCTAGATATATGATAACTCGTATGACCTTTCCCATGCCAGAGACCAATGGAAATACTGTTCCGTGTACTCATCTTTAGCCTGAAGTTGATACTAGATCCTTTCTTATGGTCCAGGATATACGGATCCTTTCAAATGATTCGAGGTAGACTTTTCAAATACCCATGAATGCACTCTTAATACACCTGCTTTCGAGTACATCAAATAACATTCTGAGTATCAACAATCCCTTAGCATGCATATTCGAGCCCTTTCCTTGCTCTAGTTCCATTATCTTTGAGGAACCGCTCCTCTTTCCTCCATTCCACGATAGAACCATTCTCACATTCTATCCACGGATCACCCTTCCTAAAACATGCCCTTTGTGGAAAAATGTTCTCACGACTCCTCTCAACATAGAGCCGCCACCATGGGAACCTAACTCCATGCACCATCGGGTTGCCATCACCGAAGTCCCGAAACCATCATCGTGCACTACATCGCCATCAAACCCCAAATGAACAAACAAACACCTTCAGCAGTACCTGCAAAGCCTCCACTCCCCCTCCTGGAAGTTCCACGCCGATAACATCAAACTGGACCTCTCGGTACAAACTAGACCTCTCGGCGTACCTAACAAATTTGGTTAAGTATTCTTCCCTCTCATCCAAAGCTCCATCTTCTAGGTGCTTGGACCTCAACCACTCCACCAAAATGCTCTTGGCATCAACTATAAAGCTCTTGGTGCTAAGTCCAAAAGCCCTTATTTCCATGCCCTCCACAGCCCTTGGTGCTAAGTCTAATGCTTAGCCAAATTCTTGCATCTGTCTTCTACTCGTCACCCTGAGCCTTAACTTAAAGAACCATCACCCACCAGGATGATTTCCACTAAACATAACCACTCGGTAACAACACGACCACTTAGTAGTGACTCCTCTACTTTACTCCATTCTCGATGTGACTTAAACCCTGAGCTCCCACAATGCTCTAGAGCTCCTTCTTTAAGTTTCATCCAATTCCAACCATCTTTACCTTCGATTTGCCAATTTGACCACCTCTTTCCTAACAACCTAAAAACACTAGCAAATCACATCATAGCACAACATATGAACATGGAATATTATGCATGTACATCCATTCTTACATGCAATACATAAGAATATGATAGTCAAGCAAATCCTAATCTAGATATAATTTTACACTAGCATTTGAAAATGAACAATAGGAATTGCAAAACCATATAAAAACCACTTTAAAACCTTTAGATTTTGTCCATAAATATTTAGGAAAATGTGATTAAGGTTGGAAAACACTTTAGGGTTAAATCATGTCAAAAACATTATTTCTTAACTATATAAACATGCATAGTAGTGTAGAGGTCAAGAATCACTCACCAAATACCAAAAATACCAATTCCTCTCCTTGATCTGAAGCGAACAGTAAGGAAGAGGAATTCAAATCTGCCAAAATGGAAATATTAAGCTTTTATTTTCTAATCACTCATCTAATTGATGATTTGGCTAAGATTAGTAAAGGAAAAAATAGGCTTTTTGATGAAATTAGGGTTAATTGAGGTTTAGAGTTATTTTAAGGAAGATGGAAATGACTTAGATCAGTTCCTACAATATTCCCTTAGTATAATTCTCGAGATGGGTTAGTTGGCCTAAGTTTGAGCTTAGTTAATTACCCACTAATATAGGTCAGCGTCAGCTAAAGCTTAAAATAGCTATAACTTTCAAATGGTATGTCCGTTATTTCATTATTACCACTTTATGAAATGAAAAACCACCATCCTAAAGTAATGAAAGCGGTTTGAGAGCCTATTTCGGATCTTATAAAAAGTTATAGTCTAAACAATATTTTAGGGTCAAATCATCACACAGAAATTTGGCAAAAATCGTAGAAGTGGAAAATGTCCCTAAGAGTCATTTTCCAAAATTTTAAAGTAATATGACCTCATAGGAATAAAATAAAAATATTTTACGATCCTCTTATTTGTGAAATAGGGGTCACTGCAATCTCCCTCTTTAGAAATTTCATTACAAAAATCCTCAAATAAGTCAAACATAGTTACCGTACATGACTAACAATCATATGCAGCAATCATACATATCAAACAAGTGGCCATGCAACTAATAGTGTAGGTAAGCATATCCTAGCATGTGAGAGATTAAATTATTTTATATGATATCAAAGGTGAAAGTAATTACGATAAACAAGAGTTCTTACCATACAAAGAGCTTCGGATATGTGGCCTCATGCTCTCCTCGGTTTCTTACGTGCAATCACATTCACTTCCACCCCTTAAAACCTTCACTTATTCCACCATCTTCCTCCTAAGATTTTTCGTATCACATGCGATAATATGAACCGTCCTATGAGGTCTTGAAGCTTCTGGTTCAATCTTGGTATCATCAAGTGGTTCAGGTGAAATCATCACGCATGTTTCATGCACAAAATTCCACAAATGAGAAACATGAAAGATGTTGTGCACACCCGCTATCTTTTGAGATAAGTGTACTCTATATTCTATGTTCTCAATCCTCTCTGCTATTGGAAAAGGACCCACGAATCTCGGTGCCAACTTCTTCGTACTACCGAATCGAATAACATTCCTCAAAGGAAAAATCTTCACAAACACCATATCATCGATGGAGAACCCCAAATTTCTACATCTTCTACCAATGTAGCTCTTCTGCCTATCTTGAGTTTCTTTCATTCATTGCTGAATGATCTTTATCTTCTCTAAGCTTTCTCTACCCTTATCCGGCCCAAGTGTAAGCTTCTTGCCTGCTTCCAACCAACACGAATGGGTGTTACACGGTCGGCCATACAATGCTTCATACGGTGCTATATAGATACTAGACTGATAGTTGTTGTTGTATGTGGACTCTACCAAATGCAAGTGATCAGCCCACAAGCCTCCAAAATCGAGAATGCAAGGTCGCAAGAGATCCTCAATATATGATTCACTCTCTCAGCCTGCTCATCGGTTTATGGATGGTAAGCTATATTAAGGTGCAACTCGGCCCCCAATGCTTCTTGTAAGCTCTTCCAAAACCCACTAATGAATAAATGGTCTCAAACATTTGCAATGCTCTTTAGCACATCATGAGGTCAAACAACCCGTTTCGCATATAACTTGGTCAGTTTGGTTGTCGTTCTACTTGACTTAACGGGTATAAATCTAGCACTCTTGGTCAATCAGTTGACTATGACCCAAATGCTATCATACCTTGCTCAAGTCCTCAATGGTCCATCAACGAAATTCATCGATATGTGCTCTCACTTACATTCGGGAAATTCAAGTGGTTGCTACGGCCCACTTGGCTTCTTTTGCTTTGCCTTCACCAAATAGTAGTTCATACACTTCAAGGTGAATGTCTCGATATCCTTCTTCATCCCCCACCAATAATCGATCTGCTTCATATCACGGTGCATCTTATTATCGTCAAGATGCATAATCAACCTAAAATGGTGGCACTCTCATATCACCTGATCTGGCAATCCATCAACATCCAGAACAAACAATCTCCCATCCTTACGGAGCCAACCTTCTCGGTCGAGTCCATATAAATTCATATCTTCAGGCTCTACTCTTTCTTCTATTTAAGCCATTATCTATGCTAATCTAGCATCTTGCTTCTGACTAGTACCGATTCGCTCAATCAAAGTAGGTCTGATTGTTAAACTTGCCAACATCTTTGGCTCTTACTCGTAGTGTGGTATGAAATCATAACTAGCTATATACTCTAACTGCTTCCACTTTACGAACATCACTCTCAAACTGGCGTGTCTTCCACTCAATGCATCGATGACTGAATTTCCCTTACTAAGCGTATAGGAAATGGTAAAGTCGTAGGAGGTCAAAAATTCCAACCATCGCTGCTATCAAGGTTGAGATCCTTCTAGAAGAAAAGGTACTTCAAGGATTTGTGGTCCATGAATGGCTCAAATATTTCACCTAATAAGTACTGTCTTCAAATCTTCAAAGCAAACACTATCGCTGCCAACTCCAAATCATTAGTTAGGTACTTCCTCTCATGCAGCTTCAGCTGTCGACTAGCATAGCCGACAACTTTTCCCTTCTACAACAATACCACACCTAATTTAGTACCATAGGCATCTGTGTATACCGTCGGCTCCTCATTCCCATTAAAAATGGTCAATATTGGTACACTTTTCAAACTCCCCTTCAGACTCACAAACGCATGCTCACACTTCGCGTCCCAAACAAAAGTTCGATTCTTCTTCGTCAAACTAGTCAATGGTGCATTTACCTTTGATAAGTCCTTAATAAAATGTTTATAATATCCCGCCAATCTTAGGAAACTCCTCACATCCGTTGCATTCTTGGGTTGGCTCCAATTTTGAACCTCTGCCACCTTGGCGGGATCTACCGTGATGCCCTTCTCAGAGATGACATGACCCAAGAATCTCACACCCTTCTCCAAAAGTGACATTTCAAAGACTTTACTTTCAACCTGTGCTTTCTCAATAGTTCAAGCATAATCCTCAAGTGTGTCTTGTCTTCCTCCTCCGTCCTAGAATAGAACAAATTGTCATCCATGAACGCAAGTATGAACTTATTTAGCTGATCCTTGAAGACACGGTTCATGAAATCAACAAAGTATGCTGGAGCATTGGTTAGCCCGAATGGCATCACTACAAGAAAAAGTGGTTTTAACAGCATTAAAAGTCAGCGTTTCTACCATAACCACTGACAAAAGATTTCTAAAAAATAAAAACTAGAATATTAAACGCTGTTTAAACTCGGCCATTCAATGTTGACATTTTTTCATTTCGCGGTTATTTTAGCCGCCTTCCTTTCTTTCTTTTCCTTTTACTTCTCGTAAAATCCTAATACCTTCCATAGATTATTTTAAACCAAATCAAAATACCAAATACACATGAAATCTCCACGAAATTTTATTCATCCTCTGATTTTACCTGCAATATCCAATTCAGTCGACCCCTAACGCCTCTTGAATTTTTCCTTGGCAAATAGAAGTAAATGATCTAATTTTGAGTTTACTCAATAGTTAAGAGCATCGGTCTCTAAAGAGTTCTCTGATGATTCTCTTCAATAATCTGATTTGAGGTAATTTATGTTGAATATTGAAAGTTAATTTGTTAATTAGGTTGGAGAAACTGATATCAGAAAGGTGAATTTATCTAACAGCCTTAGTATTTATCAATTTCCTACTCCCATGAACTAAGAGGTTTCTTCTTTTTGATTATACTATAGATGGAGAGATTGTTCCATAGGTTTTGGGGATCCCAAACATGTAAGTTTGATGGATTAACCAATGTTGCAGTGACTTCATCCTTGTTGGAATCGATGTTCCATACTTATTCTTTGGTTTGTAAATCGGTAAATTCATCGATAATATGTAATGTACGTCATAGTAGTTTTTTATTACCCATATTTCCCTTCTCTAATAATTATGGATTCCTGAATCATATAAACTTTATTGTATATGGCAATTAACTATAGGTTGAGAGTGGAGATCTTTATCATATGTATCATTCTAGAGTTTATTGTAAAATTTCCTATATTGGTTAGCTTATCAGCATTAAAGGAAGACCAACTTGTTCAGATATGGGTTACTTGTAGGATTACATACTTTGTTAAAATGTGTTGGCACCTGAAGAAGTGAATTATGAAATTTAAAAGAAACTTCAATAAACAACTTGATATAAAAAGGCTACAATTGGCTCATGTAATGAGGAGATTGTCCTTTTTATTTATTCATTATTGTATTTGGCATATATTTTCTAGAACAATTTGACTAATGTGTTTGCATATCAGTATAACCTGAGTTTTTTCTGTTACTTCTTGTAATGGTCAGATTTCATGGTAGTTTCTTGCAATACCAACTGATAACTTCAAATAAATTACCCTGCTTTTACTCTAGAATTTTACCCCAAGTGCAATAGTTAAAACAAATTTTCAGAAAGTGATCGAATACGACTGTAGATATGTGATACCATCTTTTTTTATCCTGAATTTTTCCCTTCATTTTTCTTTTTCAAAATTTGCATTGTATGAGGTGATAGTTTTTGTATTTTTGGCATTTACTAATTTTTTTCAAATCTCATTGTTGTTGTTCACTCTTGGTATGATTTGGGAAAAGGTTAAATTTTCATTTTAAACAATTTTTCAAAATTTTGTGTACTTTTAGTTCAATTCTAAACTATTTGCAAGTTTAATTTCATGGAATCTATGGTTTTGACTTTTCACAACATCTAATATTATCACCCACATCCATTAGTCAAACTCAAGATATATTGAAGAAAGCATATTGAAATATAATTCAATTTTATGAAATTAAAATAGGCATGCGTGTGTAACTAAATCTGTTCCAATTTATACTGCATAGATTTTATGTCATATGCATCATGCCATATATCCCTAAAAATCTCATTCTATTATACATTTTCTAACTAATTTGTTAAATCAAAAGGATATACATTTATGATTGCTTTAGAACATGGGATACATGTAATTTGAGGATGAATCTCATGTGCATTTTGTACCCTTGCAATTGGGTATATACTATATGAATGCGAGATAAAAGAAATATAGAAGCAAAATTTGGATAACATAAATGTTTGTATAAGGTTCCGATTAGAAAATAACTTTCACATTTCTTAGAAGAAGGAATTCGTTCTCAAAGCCTGCTTTCACTACCTACATATGCCACAAATATATAGACCAAGAATGTGTCTTGACACATGGAGAGTGAAACTTTTGAATATTTACCACGTTAAATTCATTTTTCATATTATCACTAAATTTCCATACAGTGCTCTTTGGGCAATATTCCTATGCCTCACCTAGTCTTATGTGCATATCAACTAATACCATTTCTTCCTTTTTTTCATATCATACAAAAGCAACAGTTTTAGAAGTGAATAGTTAAGTATGTAAAAGTTATCATCATGAAAATGTCCAAGAGGAATTACACTAATTCATGCATATCCTGATCAATGGTATGTTTAGGTGACACTACAAGAAAACAAGCCAGTAACATCAATTATTATCAGTGTTTCTAAGCAGAGTGTTGTTTGAAATAAATAAGAAGAGAACAATAATTAAACATTGTTTTATCATTGTCAATATCAGCTAAGGAAGTCAGATTAATTCCGTAGTCTTGCCACTTATTTTCCCTTCGTAGTTATCCTCTTTCTCCAAAATCAAAGAACCCTAAAATTTCTTTTCTTTTTCTCAAACTTGAGTTTTATGATCCAATTAGAGCTCCATCGACAAATCCAAAGGCAGAGCTACTCGCTTAATAAACTTAGGAAAACTAGTATTTTACTTCACATATCTTCCAGATCTAAAAATTAGTTTGACACATCATCATAAATGTAAAATCTACATGGTTTTTAACAATAAATTTATCATTTTTCCAAATAAGAAAATATGTAATTAATGGAAACATGATTCAGTCCCACTGTTTCTAGATAAACAATCTAGAGATATATCATTGTCCCATTTGGGACATCCTTTTTTTTAATTTTTTAAAGATGGATAAATCGGTTCTTTAATTTGTTCTTCACAATGTTGTATGCATTTGTCATATTTTTAGTTATTGCAATGTTATAATGTTTATCACTTAATAGTATCATACTTAGTACAAATGGCATAAATATACGAACTACTAACTTGTATTTATCATTCTCTTTACAATATTTTATATGCTGCTATATGGATTTATCATTATGTTTTATTCAATGGTAAATGTTTGTCAGTGTTTCAAAATGATGCCTACCTATAACTGTAAATTTTAATACAATATTTTATGTGTCTTATCATGTATTCATTTGAGTTATTAGTTAAAGTGTATATGAAAATGTACTAGGTCCTAAAAACTAAATTGGAGTCCTTAATTTTTCTTTTTCATTGAAGCATTCCTTTAAAGCTTATTATATGAGATGCTATGCATTCATAGAGTGCCATATGAATCATATGAATGGTTTAATTTTCATGTTATGTGTTTATGTAGATATTGCTTTAATGACTCAATTTTATGTTGATTTAATGCCTAGGTTTTACTTGGACATATCAATCTTATAACAGATGGATTCATGATGAGATGAACTACTTTTTGGGATATCTATAACAGGTTCTTATCCCTGTACCCTTTGGTTGAGTTTGGTGTTTGTTTTTTCCTTCTTTCTCTCTCTTTACTTTGTTCCATAAATATAAAAAGGTAATTTTTTTCAGTCAAACTTACATATGGTAAAATATGATCTTATATTTGAATTTTTTTTTATAAAACAGAAAATACTCTATGGTATTAACTCTATTTTCCATTTTCTATAGCAGTTATCTTTTCGTTGCACTGGCATAATCTATTTCAGTTTGGTATTGTTTGCTTATTGTTATTTGCATTTGTGACTGAAACAAAAATGGTTAAATGTTTATTTTTTTGGAGTTTGAAAGCAAAATTTAAAACTCAACAAAGAATAAAGAACAATTGAGATTAAGTTAGAGTTACCTCCAACAAAGTTAAATAAGTATTGATTGCACATAGGTATTAACATGTAGTTTTTCAGTTATTGAACTAATATTCATTCTAGATATTGAACCAATAAGTATCTCTACCTAATCACTGTCAGCTTTAGCATTTGGAGCTAACATATTAACCTCACTTGATTTGGTAGTGGTTATAGAAGCCATCGATAAATTTTTGCTCAAATATAATTAGCAGCCACTTCCATTGTCAATTGATATTGTTGGTATTTATTTTCACTAATTCATTACTTCACTAGTAACACTTGCAGTTTTCATGGCAAACCACATACCCAACAAAGGTGCTCTTACACTTGAAAAATAATGGTTGTTACTTATTTTGATCTGGTGAAGGCCCTCAAAAGTTGAATGACAATCATGTTTGAGTATAGGCCACCAAAATCTACTACAGACATAATAGTTTTAGTTACACCTAGGAGTACTTCCTTGACAAAAACAAAATTTTAATACCAACATGACATCTTTACTAATTGATCAAAACCTATTACATAGCATCAAGCTGTAAGTGTGTTTTGTAGATTAAGTAAACATGTAAAAGGAAAATACAGAGTAAAAGGAAAATACAATTGAGGCAAATACAAATATAGCGATTAATGGAAATATATAATAGATAACTATATAAAATGCAATTTTAAAAAGGGCAATATTCTTAAACGCTGGTATATCCCGGCATATCATGTGGTTCAAGTCATAATTTTGCTTGGACATTTTGTAGTGTGTTACATGTAAACATAATACTCAAACTCATAATGTATATTGGGATTAGATATCGTAATCCCAAAAATAGTCGCAAGTGCCAGTTATAAAAGGAAGCTTTAGTTTTGAACACCAAGCTTGCAGAAGCCAGAACATGCATTATAGGAAAATAAAAGATACAAAATCTTGGTTCTCTGCGGCCAAGCAACAAATCACTTATCTTAAAAGGACACAGCATGCTCTATGTATTATTAAGACTCGTTTTGAAGTTTTTCAGCACAATCACATACTATTTATATTCCTTAAAAAAGGTATATAATTCGTCTTTTGTTCTTAACAAAATAAACATTAATGTCATCGAACCAAACTTTATTTGAACTAACTTTATATGTTTTCCTAATTGTAACCAGTACAATATTTTTAAGAGCATACTGAAATGGTAAGTAAAAAAAACAAAAACAAAAAACAAAAACCCTAGACAAGAAAATCAAGGAAATTCTGTTTATCAGTAAGTTATCTACAGTTTCAGTCAGGCATGCCTGTAAGCCAAGTTTTGAAACAGGGAACAGCGTCTATTTCTGTATGTGAAAGAGCATCCAAAGGAGTGATTGTAATCTATAGTATTAACATTATTTCATGTCAATTTTATTTGTAATAGCACATGTTAAAACGTTCAAATAGTATAATTAATGAATAAACTTTCATATCCTTCATTAAGAGCTATGTAATTCTACATCTGCAGGGTCCTCTTCTTCTCCATGACAATATTCCTTGATCTAATTAAAAAAATGTAAAATTGAGAATCTGAGGATTTTGGTGTATATAATTTTTGGTTCAAGTCCTACAATTTAAATTAGTTTTATCCTTGAACCTTATAATAGTTACAAATACTAGGAACTATAAACGCTAATTATGTTAAAACTGACAATATTTATTAATAATTTTGTCATAATTTTAATGAACAAAGAGTTTTAATAAATCATATGAATGTATCTTGCAATAAATATTATTTTTTTTCACATGAATCATAATTTTAAATTGAAGAAAATAAAAGCTAATTGAAATGTTACCATGAAAACAACCACGTAGAAATTCTAATAGAAAAAACAAAAACAAAATAGGATACAGATGAAGAGTTTGCGATGTCTGTACTGATTGTGTTAATAATGATTTTGCCTTATGCGATGTCTGTGTATTCAAAATGATCAGCAGATCATTAAAACATAGACACACCCATGTAGCATGTTTTACAAGGATCTTTCATGAATATTAGCTAAATTATGTATACTATCAGTAAAACATATCATATAGTCTTTGCTTGCTAGTATGATAGTCTAATTGAAATAGAAATAATTATACTTGTTGATAGTGCCAGAGAACCACTATTCATAATAGGGAGTGTTGAATGAGTAAGGGGAGTTTGAATGGTGATTGCAAGGCAAAGGTGACTGCTGGTGTAGGTTATAAGTTATTGACTGCTGGTGTTTGATGATGTGGTGCATGCGATTGGTGATTGGAATTGTCACAATTTGGGTATTGGGTATTCAGGAGTGGTCGCGTAGTGATTTGGGAGATGGCGATGGTTTGATTCAGGTGTTGGGGGTATTCGATTTATGCAATGGGTATTCGAATGTAAATCCGTTTACAGGTTGTTTATGTTTGCTGCAGTTTGTTCTGGTGGTTGGTCAGAAGCTCATGCACAGTCATGGTAGTAGATGTATGCAGTGGGTATTTGGTCAGTTTGATAAGGAGAACGGAGTTTGAATGATTGTGTGGTTGAGTCAATGTATGTAGCAGGTTTCAAAGGAAGGCAGTTGAGGTGATGCAGGCAGGTTGAGGCACTGCAGGCGATGAAGGTTTGATTGTAGAAGTGATCGACTTGCTTAGTTTTGATGTCTAAATTGTTTGTTGAATTTGTGTGAAGGGTAGCAGCACAGTTGCAGTTGTAATACAAACAACACACTGGTTTAGACTTTGTGATACAAACAACAGTTCTTGATGTATGGATGTAGTGGTATTGGGTAATGGCCAGTGAACATGGTGGTTTGGTCGAAGTTGATTGAAACTGTTTGTAGAAGTTGGAGCACTGGAACTGCTAATGCAATGGAAGGGTATTGCTGTGTAATTTGTCAGTGTGTAGATGTTTATCAGTGTGTATGTGGAAGTTTGTATGGGCTGGTGGTTAATGTATAGGGTGAATAGTAGGACGGTGACTGTTTTTGTGGTGAAAGGGTAGTGTATGTGGGTGATTGCAGAGATGGATGTCAGAGTGTGGTCAGTGAGAATGGTTGTGGTTTTTGAATTATATGGCAAGATTGTGGAGTTGTGGCAACTTGGTTTACTTTGTTATTTTTGTTTATGGATATTATTGAAACTTGGTTTGTGGATGTCTTTTGTTTATTAATATTGTCTTAACTAGTTTATGTAACCAATTAATAGTTATTAGAACCTGTTATATATACTAGTTGCTTGAATATGCTTAAAATATAGTTTTGGAATATTCAAAAATAGAGTGGAATATTAAAGCTGTTATATAAATAGAAGACAGCGTTTGATTAATGCTGTCAATGAAGAAACAACAGCGTTTAATTCGTGCTGTAATTATCTTGAAATTGTCAATAACAGCGTTTTTTATATGCTGTCGAAATAGTTGATGATTCAATAACAGCGTTTTTAACATGCTGTCGAAATTGTTGATGATTCAATAACAGCGTTTAGAAAAAGCTGTTGTAAACAGTTAAAGTAGAATTTGAACATCTTCGACAACTAAATTATAAACGCTGTTGAAACATAATACAGCACGTCTGAAAACGCTGTAAAAACATTATTGGCAGCTCGTAATAAACGCTGTCACAGAGATGTTTCAACGGCGTTTATAGAAAAGCTGTTGTAAGTTATATATATACGACAGCATGTCGTTATACAGCGTTTGAAATAACGCTGTTGTATCATATTACAGCGTTTATCAAACGCTGTTAAAAGCCTTTTGTGGTGTAGTGCATAACCAATCAACCATAGAAACCGGACAGTGTATGAAACATAGTGATCGACACACTCTCCTTCACTACTCTTAACTGGTGAAATCCCATCGCCAAATCTAATTAGGAGAACACCTTTGCACCATGGAGCTAATCGAACAAGTCATTAATACGTGGGAGTGGATACTTGTTCTTCTTCGTCACCTTATTCAGCTCACATTAATCCATACATAACCTCAGAGGATCATCCGCCTTAGTTGCGAATACTGCAGGTGCACCCTACTCGGATATACTTCTACGAGTGAACCCTCTTTACGACAGGCCATTTACTCACGCCCCTAACTCCTTTTGCTCTCCAAGTGCCATACGCCTCAAAAGCATAACTATTAGTTTGCCATTCTTCACTAAGTGCATCTGAAACTCAATCTCTCAGTGTGGGGTGATCCGGTTATCTCCTCAAACACAACTTGGTACTCTCTAATGATAGGCATAGATGACAACCTATCATGTGGAACCTCGAGCGAATATAGAAAGCTAACAATAACCCCATTCTATGGTAGATAGCCAATCACTACTATCCACCCTTCCACAACCCCAATCGTCACTAACTACCTCTCATAATCCACTATTACCACATACTTCCTTAGTCGATCTATCCCTAAAATAATCCAAAATCCAACAAAATTCAAAATAAAACAGTCACAAACAAAAGAGCATTCATGACTTGATAAGGTCAAACCACGACAAACTATGCATAGGCTAGTGGAGCATCCGATAAGGTTCGTCACAATCAAAGGTCAGTCAACTATTTCTAGTTTTAATTCCAATCTATTTATTAGGTCACTATATATGAAGGAATGTGAAGCCCTGGTATCGAATAAAACACATATGCAACATTATAAATGGAAAGAATACCTTGAATAACAACGCTCTTCCCCTTCTTTTTTGCCGAAGGAGCACTCGAAGAAGTCGTGACAACGTCGAAAGCAAATGCCTTTACAACGTGCTTTTGAAGTGCTGGTTCTAGACAACTTTTCCGCATATGTCCGAACTTGCCACAGTTATAACACTTCTTCTTCCCATCAGCTTTGCAGTTTTTGATCAAGTGACCCTTGTCTCCATAACTAAAGATAACGGGTTCCCATTTAGCATTTTTTTTAGCATTCTTTTCTTGAAACTGTTTTCTCTTTTTGTTCCATTTCTTCTTGCCTCCACCGTCTTGTTGTAGTTTTGGCTCTTCCTGTTAGCGCCAAAATTGGTCACTAACACCCAAATGTAAATGAAAGCACCAACTAACAATCACTGATAACAGATAAAGTGTGTGTAGAGAGTAATAATATGAAGAACAGTTAAAATTAAAATGAAAGCAGTAAAGAACAATAAGTTTTATAGTGGTTCGGCTAACTTCGGCCTACTTCCACTTAGAAGTTTCCTTATTATTGATGTTCGAATCAATTACAGTTACAAAGTGGTAGACTGGCCTTTGTCTTAGGAAATAAAAAGTCAGAGAGCCGAAGAGAAGCAGAAGACCCCCCCCTTTGAACCCCTACAAGTTGTATTTATAGGCGAATTTTGAGTTGATAGGCTTTCTGAACGGTAAAGGCCCATTAAGAATATCCACCAAGCCACATTCGTCTTATGCCGAACGACTTTCCACCGAGCCATCTTCGCCGAGCGACCCATGCTGAGCCGCCAATGCCGAGCGAGGTACGATGGAGCGAGGTGCGAGGTGTCGAGGTATCGAGGTATCGAGGTACGAGGTATCGAGGCGTGAGGTATCGAGGTATCGAGGTGCGAGGTATCGAGGTATCGGGTGTGAGGTATCGAGGTATCGAGGTGCGAGGTATCGAGGTATCGAGGTGCGACTCCTTTATGCCGAGCGGCAACCAATGCCGAACAATTTCTAATGCCGAACGATTCTTTTATGCCGAGCAGGGAGTGTAGATCGAACAAAGCACTTGTACCATGCATTTCCTCTATTTCTTGACCAAATGACATATCCAAGTAAACTTCATCCTTCGAAACCAAATCCATCATACTCCAACCTCGATAGTCGTGGAGTTAGTTGGGTTGAATCCGCCTACTTATGGCTTTGACAAAAGACGGGTTAACACTTTGCCTCCCAAAACATGCCTTGCTAATGGAAGGTGTGTATTGTAGCACAATAAGCTGGATGTTCGTATCATGTTAATGACCTGCAAAGAAATTAATAGCCTTATCTGACCACGAATGACGATCGTTTGGGATCGTATGTCATTCGGGGTGGTATGTGACCGTTCGAGGCCGAGTGTCGTTCGCGGCAAATTGTGACCGTTCGCATTCGGGTACCGTTCGAGGCGAGTTATGATCGTTCACGATCTGGTGCCGTTCGAGGCGAGTTGTGACCATTCGTGGTCGGGTGCCGTTCGAGGCGAGTTGTGATCGTTCGCGATCTGGTGCCGTTTGAGGCGAATAATGACCGTTCGTGGTCGGGTGCCGTTCGAGGCGAGTTGTGTGTGCTCGAGGGGGGGGGGACTTAGTATCATTAATGTCAGATTTCACGTTCAAGTGAGTTTTTGAACTGTTTGTCGTAGCGGTTTATCGCCATCTCAGAGCATGCCTAAGGACCATTCACGACCCCGTACATGTGTAAGTGGCTTAGCCGTCATGGAATCACAAACAGCAGATTTTCATTCAAAATTAGTCTTTCAACGGAAATGTCAAACTAAATCAAGTCCAAACATGAGAAATGGAAAATAAAAGCAAAACAGGGACGTCCAAGCGCAAACACCTACATTGATGCGATTTATTGTCGTATCAGAGCATGCCTGAGGATCGTTCGCGATCCTATACATGCGTAAATGACTTAATCACATGGGTGTGGAGTTTGCCACTTATTCGTCATTATTTCAATCAGCTGATGACAAGCTGACGCCCTGATCCCGAACCTTTCCTAGTTGGTGTAGGTGGTGGCCGCTCTCGTTCCACTGTCGTTGTTCCGCTTCTCACATGTTGCGATAGCAAACCATTCCGGATATGTCCCTTAACCTCATCCTTCAAGTGCCTGCAGTCACTCGTGCTATGACCGTTCAGTTCGTGGAATAAACAATACTTGTCTGGCCTTTTTTCATTGCTGGTCGGATCCCTTCTCATTGGCCTCCGATAGGGAATATACCCCCTAGTGTCTTGGTAAATTCATTCCAAAGTCTCGTTCAGCTTTGAATAAGAGATGAATCTCGGTTCCTTTCATGGTCGCTTTGGTCCATCGTCGTTATCCTTGGCCTTCCATTTCCCTTTATCAGTTCTTGAATCTTTTTTAGCAGGATTTTCACCCTTGACTGCATAAACATCATCTCCTTCTCCTTCCTCTCTCTCAGCATTTGCATCCTCTAATCGTAAAAATCCTTCGGCCTCATGATAAAACTCTCCTAGATCCATAGGTGATCCCTTGTCAGTGAATTTTTAAACTCTGTTCCATTAGCTATGCCAGATACAGCTCCCATTAAGACCATGGATGGATCTGGTCGATCCACCGATGCTGCCGCTGCATTGAATCGCGTCAGAAAGCTCCTCAAAGATTCCCTGGTCCTGTGCTTTAGAGCTGCCAAACTCATCACATTCTTAGGTCTCGAAATGTGAACTCTGAACTGCCTCGTAAACTTCTCAGTTAACTCAGTAAACGTTCCAATGGAACCACTCTCCAATTGTCTAAACCACAGTGCCGCTATGTCTGTCAGATACAATGGGAAGCATCAGGCCATGACTTCCACTGATGCCCCTAGCACTTTCATATGCCTCATATACTTTGTAAGATGAACCGTAGGATCCATCCTTCCATTATACATCTCCATTGATGGTAGCTTAAAATCTGGTGGGTTCCTAGCTCGCCTGATAGTAGGAGTAAAGGGACTTCTATTCACATCCTCCAAGTCTTTGTTTACCAATCCACCCCTCATAGGTCATCTAACCATCTCCGCCAGTCTGTCGTTGTCACCAAGTTGTAATCCTTGTCCGCTGCCTCTGGTCTGCCTCCCGAGTTAATGAGGGAATTCTGGAACATACTTCTCATCTCGTACTCCTGCACTTCTATTGGTGTCGGGTTGGACAGCGTTATCTGGTATCCCTCCATGGATTGGTTCAGCATTCCCTGGTGATATGCCCCCGAGTCTAGATCCATCCGGATTGATAGCCGTCTGCTGAATGGGTGCTGCCCCCTATTGAGCTATTCCCTCCACTTGCTGGTTGAGCGCTTCTGATCCAACTCCACGGACCTGAGCTCTTGCATTTCCTGCCTGTGCAAATTGTCTGAGAAGAGCCTGCATCATCTCCTCTTGTCTTTTCAACATTGCTTCCATCTCGTCTCTGGTGATGTAGATGGATGCTTGAACTGCTCCAGCTCCAGAGGAAGTCTCTTGACTTCCCTCCTGATTGCTCCTTTCTGTCACTCGCTTTCTTATTGATGTCCTAGCCATTGCTTTCTAGAGTCCAAGTTCCTAGCTCTAAAATCCCTGAGTGCTTGCCTTCTCAATGAAAGCATCAAAACGTTAGCGCCAAAATTGGTCACTAACACCCAAATGTAAATGAAAGCACCAACTAACAGTCACCGATATCAGATAAAGAGTGTGTAGAGAGTAATAATATGAAGAACGGTTAGAATTAAAATGAAAGCAATAAACAACAACAAGTTTTATAGTGGTTCAGCTAACTCTGGCCTACGTCCACTCTAGAAGTTTCCTTTTTATTGATGTTCGAATCAATTACAGTTACAAAGTGGTAGACTGGCCTTAGTCTTAGGAAATAAAAAGTCAGAGAGCCGAAGAGAAGCAAAAGACCGCCCTTCTGAACCCCTACAAGCTGTATTTATAGGCGAATTTTGAGTTGTTGGGCTTTCTGAACGGTAAAGGCCCATTAAGAATTTCCACCGAGCCACATTCCTCTTATGCCGAATGATTTTCCACCGAGCCATCTTTACCGAGCGACCCATGCCGAGCCGCCAATGACGAGCGAGGTACGATTTCGAGCGAGGTGCAATGCCGAGCGAGGTGCGGGGTGTTGAGGTATCGAGGTATCGAGGTGCGAGGTATCGAGGTGCGAGGTATCGAGGTGCGAGGTATCGAGATATCGAGGTGCGACTCCTTTATGCCGAGCAGCAACCAATGTCTAACCATTTCTAATGTTGAATGATTCTTTTATGCCGAGCGGGGAGTGTAGACCGAACAAAGTACTTGTGCCATGCATTCCCTCCATTTCTTGACCAAATGACATATCCAAGTAAACTTCATCCTTCGAAACCAAATCCATCATACTCCAACCTCGATAGTCATGAAGTTATTTGGGTTGAATATGGCTTTGACAAAAGGCGGGTTAACACTTCCTTAGCGAAAAAAGCTGATTTGGACTTAGAGTATAAACTTCCTTGGCGAAGAGCTTTCTCAACAAGTCTCTTGAATGGCTCATCAATGTGACTCGCCAACTTCTCCCTTAAATAGTCATCCATTCCGATAAGAAATTTCTCATTCTTTGTCAATGGGGTGTCAATGAAAGACATCCCATACTTCGATAGAGCGTCAAACCTAGCAATATACTTAGAGATAGACATATCTCCCTACTTTCAATCAGCGAATCTCTTGAATAACATCGGCTTCTGAGCAGTTGCAACAAAATTCCCCTCAAACCTAGCCTTTAACTGGTCCCTAGTGAACTGATCCTTGGGTGTAGTAGTAGTAATGGCATTCCACCAGTTCATGGCCCGTCCTTGAAGCTATCTAAGGCCAGCTTCCTATTCATGGCACCATCTACTTTTATGTCACCAAAGATATGCTCGTAGGTGTTCAACCAATCCTACACTTTGATGGTCGACTCCTTTTCAAGAAATGGTTTGCCTCCCAAGGTGGAATGAACTTTGGACAACCTAGCAAAATCGTCCCTCGACGCCTGCACTTGAGCACCACCACTAATAATAACATTTGGAGCAGCCGTTGGGAATTTTGCAGCATGTTTACCATCCTCGCATTAAACTGACTTGCAAGTCAGGGTTAGCAACCCCCGAACCTACTCCTTCCATAACTAAAGAGACGGAGTTCCCCATAATATTTCTTGTATGTTGGCTTATTCTTGATGTGTAATAAGAGCGATCAGCCTCTCATGTAAGAAAATTGAATCGATGGTACTCGGATATGCATGTGACTTATATACTACATATACTACAATATAGTTTCGAAAACAAAAATATATAACAAGTATGCACTCTCTCGTATACACACGCACACTCTTGATCGAGACTAGGATGATAGCTCCTTCCTTATCTCTACTAGACCACAGTATCAACTCAGTTTAATCATGTCACCAAAGCTCTGATACTAAATATGATGACCGCCCTACACCATCGGAACCTAATATAACTAAATAATACGTTGTTGACATGCATGACCAATGTAGGACGACTATTATGGGTTGAAAATGATATAAAACATCACAAAACCAATGGTATATCTAACAGTGCATGGAAAAATATAATATACATCACAAATATAGAACAGGAGAACAATAGTAACTAAGTTATCCAAATATCAGAGTATAGATCCATAGAATTATACAACAAGTAATAGAGATGCAAATGGAAGTAAACTCGAATGACTATATCATAATAATTGTAGTAAGCAAGCACTGTCAAGCTCCATAGTGTTGCATAACTGAATAAGCATAGATTCATATATCATACGAGGTTGCTCCATCCAGCTCATCCTCTGCATAGCTACTACACTGCACCCATACGTTCTATATAGTCTAGTCATTTAAGAGTACCCGAGATAATACGAAGCAAGAATAAAACCTTTGAGTCAAACAACAGTTTTGTGTGAGTGGTAAATGAATCTCAAAACACTATACATATCGATATAGTAAGGAACAAGGATATAAGAACCACACCTGACCTGTCCCTGCAATCTAAGAGTTAGCACACAACGAACATAATATGCTACTCTAAAAATATAGCAAAGGTATACTACAAACCAAGCATGATGCGGGTGTCCAGGTATCCTAAACCCCAATACCCATCTCTAGTGACATCCTTAGAGTATTAGACTATAGAAGAAAACAACCAAAACAACATAGCATCCATCAAGCAATCCTCACTATCACTCAATGTGCTCTAAATATATGATAACCTGTATGGACTTCCACATGCTAGGGACTAATGAAAACCTTCGTTTCCAGTGTACTTGTCTTTAGCTCGAAACTGGTTCCCGAAGTCCATGGTATACAGATCCTTTCAAATGATCCGACATACCCTTTCCAAGTACCTATGAGTGCACTCATTATACCTCTACTTTCGAGTACATCAAAATACACTTGATCCCTTAACGCACATATCTGAACCCTTTCCTTACTCCATCTAGTTTCCATTATCTTCGAGAAACTATTCCACATTTCTCCATTCCATGATAAAACCATTCTCAAAATTTATCCATGGGTCACCCTTCCTAGGACCCACCCTTTATGGACAAATATTCTCGTGACTCCTTTCAATATTGAGCTGCCGCCATTGGAACCTAACTCCATTCACCATCAAGTTGCCATCATCGAAGTCCTAAAGTTATCATCGTGCTACTACATCACCAACAAACCCCAAGCGAACAAACAAACACCTTCGGCGTGTAGAGCCTCTACTCCCCCTCTTGGAAATTCCACCATAATATCATCAAACTATTGCATCTGCCTTCAGATCATCACCCTAAGACTTGACTTAAAGAACCATCACCCACCGGGATAATTTCCACTAAACATAACCACTCGGTACTGACACGACCACTCTGTATGACTCCTCTACTCTACTGCAATCTCGATGTGACTTGAACCTTGACCTCCTCCAATGCTCCAAAGCCCCTCCTCCAAGTTTCATCCAACTCTGACCATCTTTTCCTTCAATTTGCCAATTTGACAACCTCTTTCCTAACTACCTAAAAGTACTAGCAAACCACATCAAAGCACAACATACAAACATGGAATATCGTACCTATACATCCATTCGTACATGCAATACATAAGAATATGATAATCAAGCAAATCCTGATTTAGATCTAACTTTTACACTAGCATATGAATATGAATTAAATAAGTTGTAAAACCATTTAAAACCACTTTAAAACCTTTAGATTTTTTCTATAAACATTTAGGAAAATGTGATTAAGGTTTTGAAACACATTAGGGGCAAAGTCATGTCAAAAACATCATTTCAAGCACTATAAACATGCATAGTAGAGTGAAAGATCAAGAACCAATCACCAAATACCTAAAATTCCAATTCCTCCACTTAGATTTGAAGTGGACAGCAAGGAAGAGGAATGTATATCTGCCGAAATAGAAATCTCAAGCTTTTATATGCTAATCACCCCTTTAATTGATGATTTGCCTAAGATTAGTAAAGGAAAAGATAGGCATTTTGATGAAATCAGGGTTAATGGATGTTTAGAGCTAATTTAGAAAAGATGGAAATGACTTTGATCGGTTCTTATAGCCTCCCTTTAGCATAATTTTTGAGATGGGTTAGTGTGTCTAAGCACGGGCTTAGTTAATTACCTGAATACAAGCCAACAACAATAAATCTTAAAACAACTATAACTTTTAAATGGTATTCCCGTTTTTCTATTATGACCATTTTACTATCATCCTAAAGCAAAGGAAGTGATTTGAGACCATAATTCAGCTCCTATCAAAAGTTATAGTCAAACAAGATTTTTTTAGGGTTGAAATCGACACATAGAAGTTTGGAAAAAAAAATCATAAATGTGGAAAATATACTAAGAGTCACTTTTAAAAAATTTAGAGTCATATGACCTTATATGAACAAAATAAAAATATTTTAAGATCCTCCGATATGTAAAGTATAGATCGTTACACAATGGCACTACAGCAAACTACCAGCACAATCTTGTGCCAGCCAAATCTTACTTCCCAAGAAATCACCTAGCTTGATGGAAATGACCAAAAATCTCCACTTATGAAGCATCAATGAACTTCGCATTTCTAAAAGGATGGCTAGTGAACTTCGGGGACTTCATCGCCTATGGGCTAGGGGATTTTTTTATGGCCTCAGGATTAGCATCAATCTTTAGCCATGACAATTTTGAGTGAGAATGCTACTCGTGTTGCATGTATCTATTTGATGTTAATTTGGAATACGAATTTAATGAAGATATCGATAGTCTTACATTGGAGGTGAAAGGGGTAGCAATTACTCTAACGGACGATAATTTTAGAGATATTCTAGGAATAGCCGCAGAAGGAGCGGATTTTGTGGATATAGAGACAAATGATCCGAATATTTTGTCATTGCCTCATCATTTGCATTGTCCAGTAGAACGTCATTCCTAAGACAGAGAGCTTTGACCTGATTTATCTGTTGATGTAGAAGACCACCTAATTATCATGGGTAGTACAATAGTGAATTGGGCTCGCACTATCATCGGCAGTACGTGGAGCTAGGAGTAGGGACTTCATAGAGATACATTTTATATTGTCATCTTTTTGCTCCCATCTTCAATGATTGGAGCAAACCTTCATGGAGAATAGGTCCAGAAGATGGCCCCTTCTCCACTTGATAGGATCACCATAAGGAGGATGGGGATCATGGAGGCATCGACCGAGGTAGCGGCATCGAAGGTTAAGGAGCAGCAGGCGATGGAATAAGGGCATGGTGTTGTAGGGTTATATAACCGAGCAGTTGTGCTAGAGCCGAGCAGCGGCGCCAGAGCCACGAGCTTGGATACATAGCTTCCGTGTTGTGCCTATGCAGTGGTCGCAGTAATGGCTCGAGCTCCCGTAGGGGATCATGACGATCCCATAACTCATAGGTAGTATTTAGGATTAGTAGTAATAGTTATTGTTATTTTTCTACCAACATTTGTTCCTTTTTCTTTAGGCTGTTTGGACTTTAAACGTTAATGTCTCTTTTATAAAAGATGTGTATAATATATTGTGAGATACGTTCTTATTTATTCGCTATGCTGATATTTCTAGATATGTTGAACACTATAATAAATTTGAGAAAAACATTATAAATATAGGAATTTCATATGGACACTTAACTAATGATAAACACAAAGTAAGAATAAAAGTTTACAAAACAAATTTTAGCAAGAAAATGATAGGGAAAAGTTATTGCCATTTACCTTAAAAGATAAAAATCATAAATAGGCTTGTGTATCATTGTTTCGAAAAAAGGAAAGGTTTGTAATGTTAGAACCTGCAATTTATGTTTCAATGATAACAAATATACAATCACATACATATATAGACTTTATCAAGATTGTAGGTATATATTATAAGAAGACAACATGTTCGAAGATATTGGGACTCAAAGAGAAACAAAGATTCATTGACCATTCTAAGGTTATTCTATTGCAAAAGTGTCCTAGATAAAATATTATTAAGGTCCCCTTGAGTATATATGCATACATGAGCACGCACAATTTTATATACATCAAAATCTAGTGAAACGCTATTTTTTCACCTCACGGACATCTGTGGTATACTCACAGACATCTGTGACAAGTCTCGGGTTAAAATTTAACACAAGTCACGGACGTCTGTCATTCTACTACAGACGTCTGTTATGGCAAAACCTTTTATATTTGAAAAGATGCTTCTTTTTGAAACTAAAGGAATTTATCTTTCGATGAAGAGTTCCATTAAAATAAAGATACTTCCTCAAAGAGTAACAACACTTCATCTGCGGTTTTCTGATTCTATAAATATCACTTTGATTGAGAAGTAGAAATCACTTAACTTGGTTTGATTTATTCTTTACTCTCTTGATTTCTAAGCACTCTCTTGCATATACACTGTTTACATACTCTTAATCCATTATAACCAAAATAGAATTTTGGTTAAATCACTTCCTATAACTCGAAGCATACATATTGATATACTCAAAGGAAATCATAGGAAGATTTGTACTATAAGTCAAAAACCGTGTTATTTAGAACACAAGATTGTCAGATATACTTTTATATTAGCCTATTCCTCCGGGCAAAGTAAGGGTACTTTTTTTAAAAGAAATACTAAAGGGGAGCTTCGGGACTGGACGTAGGATGGGAGGTTCGAACCAAAATAAAAATTCTGGCTTGCACGCTTTTTATACTTTACTATTTATTGTGTACTATCGCATTGATTTATATACCTGCATATTATACACAAGTTAGACAGTATATGATCCACAAGACATTCGATTGGTATCAAACAATGGTCATTTCAATCTATAGTAACACATAATTGAAATTATTAATATGGCAAGTACATCTCAAGATGGTCAATCAACTTCTCGTCCCCCACTATTCGCTTGGCTCTAATTATGCTTAGTGGTTAACATGCATGTGAATTTTTATGGAAGCAAATAGTTTGTAAATATGATTAGCAAATCAAAATAAATATAAAGCACCTAACACTGATATAGGTACATAGGCTAATGCGCAAAATGCAGAGGCATCCAAAAATGCCAAAGCTATGAATGTTTCATTTTGCTCACCCGATAAAAATGAATATTCACGAATCATGTTTTGCACTACTGCTTATGATATATGGCGTACATTACAAATTACCCATGAAGGCACGAATAAAGTCAAGTAAACAAAAATTTCTATTCTACAAAATTAATTTTCATCTTATTATAACACCGCGGTCATTTCAAAATAATTTATACTTCCAAACCAGAATATAATATCTGTTTCAAAATCATATAAATACGATATCATTTCCATTTCAATCCAAACCAACATGATATCATTTTTTTTATAAAAATCCAAATCGGTATAATATCATTTTTATTTCAAATATATCCTTTTTCCAAAATCATAGCACTATCAAAGTTATAACGCTTCAAAATCAAAACACTTAAAGTATAACACTTCCCAATCATACTAGTTTGAAACTCATAAATTTGAAATATCACTTCCACCACTAAAACGGTTTAAAATATTAGAATACTACATATAATAAAATAGCTTCTTATTTTTCACAAATCAATTCCAAAACAACTCGAATTTCTAGATTTTAATTTAACCAAATCCAAAACCAAATTTTCAATTCAATTCAATTTCCAAATAAACTTTTCCAAATTATGTCGATTTCAAAACCATTTCAAATTCAATATATTTCAAACTTTAAGTATTCAACAATTTCAAAACTAAGTTTGGTAATTACAGTTCAACAATTAAATTTTCTATTATTTGGTTTTTTAATATTTTACATAATAAATCCATTATCATTTAAATAAAACTTAAATTACAAATAACTAAATATTTCTTTTAATTTATTTATACTTGAAATATTCATTTAATCCACCTTAAACAAAAAATCAAGTTATAAAAATCATACCCTCTAAAACTTCCAATTTTATAATTTCACATCAACATTATTTGAGTTTAATCCTTAAATAAATTCAATTTCAAATGAATCTCAAATTTATCTTCCAACCTTAATATTTTATTTAAATCATTTTAACTCTATATTAAAATATAATTTAAATACCTAACCACGTTATCTTCAATAAAAATCAAACTTATTATTAAGCTCATTCTATATTAACACAAATTATACATAGCTAAAAATCAAGAATAAAATAACATTTATAAAATATCAAAAATCAATATTTATATAAAATCATATATTTCTTCACAAAAACAATGGAAATCATTTCTAAATGTTTATATATATATACCACGGTGTTTGTATATAATTTTCTATCCTATAGTCAAGTGATACGGATATTTATCATTTAAATCCGTAATTTAAAATATAAATACGGTTATATATCATTTCAAACCGCAATCTCGAATGAAATAAAAATCCATAACAACTTGCAGTTTATAATAATATAAAATACAACATCCATTCATCCAATATCAATCATCAAACATTTATCACAATCATCATCCAATTCAATCAATAACATCGATATAGAACAGAAATAAATAACAGGTATTTACTGGCAGTTTATATTCAATAATAAATTAAATAACTATTTTATCCAAATAAATTCAAATAAATTGGGATGATGATTCAAAATATGTCAAACAGTCATAGATAAATTTCTAATCACATCGTAGATCAATTTAACAAACATAAGAAATTCTAGAAGTTGTGAGTGGATTAAAACACCCACCTTTTGAATTTAAATCCAATTTAAACCCAAAATTCAAACTATCTCGGAATCTTTCCAAACCAGCGCCAAAATGTTCGAAATTCTGATACAATCCTATCGGAGAAAACTGGACCTCGTATGTGAAAGTTACATACGTTAGAACACTAAACGATTTTAATTATAAAATAAATATAAAACAAAAAAAACTTTCGTTACCCAATGCCACGTCACCAAAGGCAAGCCCAGTCGCACAAAACCGTAATTTCACCTTCTCGTACGTGAAAATGAGCAGACCTCTCACGCGGCTATCAAGTGTTGCAAATCACCAACGCCACACACCACTCCTCCACGATCAGACTCCGCCCCTAAGATCCTCGCCTCCATCTGCCCCAGTAGCTAGCTCGCGGCTGTAGCCGATGCTTCCAGGCGCCTCGCGCCGCCACACCCTTCTCTCGTGATTTCTGGTGAGATCGAGACAATCTGGATCAAACGAATAAATGATCGAAGACCAGCTCATCACTGGTTTCACAACGGCACCCTCCGATCGACAAACGGTCGACGATCCACCGTTGGATCATCAAAAATCCAATACGAACGACCACGGTTCATTCTCGATTTCTAGACAGCTGGTTCATCGAACTCAAAAATGAATCGTAGAATTGAGATGCGCTCTTCGAGTGCTTCAGATTGATATAAAATTTGACATTAATCGAGGAGTTTGGGTTTTGAAGTTGGATTTTAAATTGAAATTGGATTGAGGAGTTTTAGGGTTTTTAGCCATTAGAATAAGGAGGAGCAACTGGAATTGTACGTACAGAATAATGAACATAAAAAATAGGCTAGGGTTTATAACGAGGATATATATAGACAGAGCTGAAACAGAAAGAACGGACCAGATAAATTGAACGATACATGACCCAAAAAGCCCGATTCGACTCCAAGAACGAAAATGGTCAAACCATATATCAAACTAGATGTTTTAAAATGTTTTAAACGCAATGGAACAGATTTCAAGTCCAAATTCCATCGTACGAAGAAGTTACGCAAAAATCAAGTTATTTCAAATTGATTTCAATTTCATTGATTTCTAGGCGTTTCGAGCCCGTACGATCAAACGACAAGTCTGATCGCTATGAAACTTGAAATCCTATTATAATCCACCGTTACGGATCCGATGAAACTAGTTTTGGTGAAATCCGAGCCAATGGCCAAAATGGCTATTTTTACATTAATTAAATAAATTAATAATTAATTAATTAAATCGAATTTTTAATTTCGATCCTATAATTGACAAATTTTATCGTTTTAAATTTCTTAATCATTTACACAAATTTAGATGTCAATTTAGAGTTGATTAATTCCTCAATTTCAGTGTTAACCTCAATTTCATTAAATTCAGAAACTATATATTCAATTTCCAATAAATCCATTTAAATTACTTTTCATTCTATTATTCAATTTATTGTCGTCAAATGGATGCAATTAACATTGGATTCATGATCTATTACATTAATATTCTCACATTCCATCTTAATTTCAATTAACGTAATATTTAGATTTTTAATTTCATTTAATTGCAATTTATCCAATTATTATAGTTCAAATCCCAATAAATTGATAAGTCTTTATTTCTATTCTATTAATTCAACAAATTGTCGTATTATGTATAACATTAACATTATTTTCAAATATTACCTTAATTGACATTTAACATAATATTTTATTTAGATTATTGCAATTGATTCCAATTCAAGTTGTAAATAATTAACTATAAATAACATTGTTGCGCTCCACTTTAGTTATTATTTCGTTAAATAAATTACAAAATTTTTATATCTTCCAATATTTATTCACAATTTCCTATTTAAATTAACATCTTAATTATCGAAAATTACGGGTTGTTACACTCTCCTCCACTCAAAACTTTTCATCACCGAAAAGAAAAAGAAGGGAAAAGAAGGAATTAAGTAGTCAATGTTAGTCCTTGAGATGATAGTTTTGATGACAACAACCTTAGAATAGATTATAAAATATAAAGACTAACAGTATAAGTTTAGATATATATGTATATGTAGGATTAACCATGCAGGTACCAAGAATGAAGACTGTACATTATAGAGATTCAAGATATCGAGATTGAAGACTCATGAGTATCAAGATTATCAAGAGCTCAAGAGTTCAAGTAATTTATCTTTTAATTAGGAATTTTGTTAAAACTCCTAGAAAAGCACTGGCATCTTAAAATCTAATTTATTCGTGGAATGGAATCCACTTCGAGCCTATTAAAGGGATGGAACCCTAAGTAGGATGGAACCTACGAAAAATCTAGTGGAACATTGTTTTGTATCCACTAATTTTTATTCAAAATGATTTTTACAAAATTATACCTTGTTTTCAAAATGTTTTCAAAACCTTCCTTTTAAAAGCATCAAAAACATCTATCCTGATTTGAAAATACTTTAGCCTCAAAATAATCTTTAATTTCAAAATCAAATTATCCATGGTTTTAACTATCTTTAATAATAATATATTTAATTTTTAAATATTTATGCTTAGATTTAAATATAAAATTATAGTAAAATTTTGTGTATATATATATTTACTTATGTATTTTAACTATAGTCAAGTATATTTATCAAGTTTAAAATTATTTTAATATAAGATAGAAGTTATTTTCAAAGAAAATCAAATCACTAAAATATCCTTTGGGATGTCAACATGCCCATGTACCCTATGTCGACATACTGTTAGTTGAATTCAAAATTTAAATTTCAAAAGAAGTGTTTATTCGTCATATCTCTTCATGAATGGACATGGATGTTGTTCTTCTATAAATAGGGGATGTATTCAATGAATTTAAAAATGGATTTTCTGGTTTTTCACTCCTCTTCTTCCACATTTCTATATACATATTCTTACCATTACTCTGTCGAAATTTCCATGCTCACAAATCAGTTTCAATTATTTAAAATGAATTCTAATGAGTTTATTTCCGATATGTATAGTAGATTTCAGGATATTATGCATTCTCTAATATCCTTGGGAAAGCAGTTTTTGGAAGAAGATCAAGTCAGAAAAATTCTAAATTCTCTTACTCCAGAATGGGATCAAAAGACACTTGCGATCGAAGAGGCAAATGACATCAGTACTCTAAAGATAGAAGAATTAATTGGAAATCTAATGTCTTTCGAAGTTCAAATGATCGGGAGAAGAGAAAGCAAAGCATCTGAAAAGAAATTCAATTGCATTTAATGCATTAACTGATGGATCAGACTAAAACAGCGATAATGATGAAGAGATAGCATTTATAACCAGGAATTTTCGAAAATTTCTGAAATACAAAAAGATGAATAATCTCAAGAGAAACAACTATGAGAACTCTGGAAATCAGAATATAGTGCCAAACAATGTTAAATGTTTCAACTGTGATGAACCAGGGCATATCAAAAGAGACTATTCGTATCCAGATAGACAAAATCCTTCTATAAACAATGACTCGGTAAAGAAATGGAAGCGTGCATTTACTGCTACTCTAGATCACTTAGACTCGTCCACAAGCGATGATGATCAGAAGACAGATACTTCAAATTTGTGTTTCACAGCAGTTCATGATTCCGACGAAATCAGAGAAACAGACTTAGAAAAAGGTACACGTTCACAATACAATTGGTTTTAATTGCATGCTTAGAATTAGATGTTTGATTGCTTGATTGATTGGTTTTGAATTGATGTGTTATTTGAATTTTAAATTTTCTTACTATTATTTTATTATTATTTTTATTAATAATATATTATTGAAAATACTATAATTCTAATAATATTTCGGATATATAAATAATAAAAATAATAAGTACATATGTGTGTGTGTGTATTAAAGTACTTAAGGAAAATAAATCATAAAAATTCATAGGCACATGTCGACATGGTCCCTACCATGATGTCGACATGGGTACCAGAATTTGAAATTCAAAATTTGAATTCGAATGGTTGAATTTCCCTCCATCTTTTCACTTCATTCAATTCTCTGAAAAGGCATCTTTTGACCAGAGAACATGTCCTTTAAGAATCTATTTATTCACTATCTTTTATCATATCTTTTCACCCTCATTTTCAAATTCAAACTCTCTCTTCAAAACTTCAAGCTCTCTGCTCTCTACTTTAATGGCTTCTTCAAGCAACCCCTCCACCATGAGAATTTCAAGAAAGATAAAAGAGAAACTCTTCAATGATCCGGAGGCAATTAAAGCATATATCAATTATGCTAACTATGCAAAAGTCCATCCCGGAAAATTTGCTATCTTTCAAGATTTTTCTTCTTATGAAATTGATTCTCTTTTTGCAAACAAAAAAATGTTAGTCTTGTTGATGCTTCTCAAAATGATTTTCTTTGCTATCTAAACCTTGTCAAAATTTTCTATGCAAATTTAAACCGCGGATTTTATAACGGGATGAAATTTGGAGTAGTGTCAAAGGCACTAGAATTGTTTCGAATTGTGATCTTTTGGGTACCATTCTCAATTGCAAGAGTACGAGAATGGATCTTTCTAGTTTTAAAATCGATGAAAATGATCGTGAGACATTTCATCACATTTTCGAAGGGAATGATAATTTTGAATTCACAAATCGAAATTTTCGACCAAAAGCAAGAATAGTCAATGTTCTTTTGAAAAACACTTTGACCCCAAGATCGAGGAATTTTAATAATCCTACTTCAAAAGTTTGCAAAGCACTTTTTGCTATTTTTGGAAATTATGACATTAATCGGGCGCAAGTTATTTTGGATGAACTTTGTCCCAAAAATCTTGAAATGGGTGAGAATACTTTGTATCATGGAATTTATCTCACTCGGATTTTTAAATATTTTGGAGTGGATTTCAAAGGAGAAGAATTTGTTTCTAGAAAAGTTTTTAATCATTCCAACATTTCGCTTATGAAAATTCCATTTGTTTTTCAACCTTATGAGACTCTTGCCGAAAAGGAAGAGCGTTTGGCTCATGAGGAGATGGAAGAAGAGGAAGAGGAAGAAGAAGAAGAAGAAGAAGAAGAAGGGGATGAAATGGAAATTGAAGAAGAAGAAGGTGAAACTTCTTTGGAAAGCATTGACTATCCTCCTAATCCATCCAACAAAACCCATCTCAAAAACCAAAAAACCATTGTTGAGAATCAATGGATTCTTAAACGATCCGTTAGTAAGAAGATAGATAAAATTTTATCCAAGATGAACAAATTTATTTCCAAAGTCAGCAAGAAGATTAGATTATCTTCATCGTCATCATCCTCTAATTAGTTCTACCTTTTCGTATCTTATTGTATTTGTTTTAGTTTATTTTCATTTGAATGTTCGTGTAGTTCTTTATGATTAATCGTTGTATCGTCTTAGTATGAAATGGAATTTCTTTTCAGTTATCTAGCTTATCTTATCTCCAGAATAAATGTTAATATATTATATAAATATATATATACACACACAATTATTCACAAAATTAAAATAAGTCACAAAAATTCACTGCCCCATGTCGACATACCCTCTATAGTTACGTCGACATGTACTGGTCAGAAATGACACTTCATTTTGAATTTGAAATTTGAATAACTACCATATGTCTATTCATTTCAAATGAATTTCTACACCTATAAATACCTATTTCTTCCAGAATTCATCACCAAATATTATTTCTTATCTACTCTATCTCTCATTCTTCTCACAAATCCAAATATGGCTAATTCAATTCATAATTTATCTGAAAATCTTGAAGAAACTCTTAATTCGTTCAAGAATATTCTCTCGTTCATTCTTCGTAACCAGCGACACTTAGAATTGAGTCAAATGTAGATGATCAAGGAGCAAGAAAGGCATTTCGACATAATACAATGGATGATTTCCTCCTTGCACAAGGATGATAATGAAGCACATCCTCCAGTCTCTCTCATCAATGACAATGAAAATTGGGATGCTATTAAAGCAGACCCTATTTTTGGAGAAGAAGGATGGGTGGAAGTTCCTCGTAACGTTTAATTTTATTGATTTGTTTGAATTGTTTGCTTTGATTGATTTGATTTCATTTACTTTAATTTGGTTTGATATGGATGGATATATAGTGTGGATTGATGACTGTACAAAACATATATAAATATACATTTGATCATTGTTTGGTTATCAATTTTGTCAGTTTAAACTATCTCTTAATATATCTATTATATACTTCATTGTATAGTTTATTAATGCAGGTATTTTAGTCCAAGAATAAGGGGAGTTATATATTTGGAGTTAGTTTTTGTTGATGACAAAGGGGGAGAAATATAAAATAGGGTAGTTAGGCATAGATTAAGGGGGATTTATTAGGGTAGAAGTAATATTTTATAATAAAAGGTTGTCATCATCAAAAAGGGGGAGATTGTTAGTCCTTGAATGATAGTTTTGATGACAACAACCTTAGAATAGATTATAAAATATAAATACTAACAGTATAAGTTTAGATATATATGTATATGCAGGATTTAACCATGCAGGTATCAAAAATGAAGACTGTACAGTATAGAGATTCAAGATATCGAGATTGAAGACTCATGAGTATCAAGATTATCAAGAGCTCAAGAGTTCAAGTAATTTATCTTTTAATTAGAAATTTTGTTAAAACTCCTAGAAAAGCTGGCATCTTAAAATCCAATTTATTCGTGGAATGGAAACCACTTCGAGCCTGTTAAAGGGATGAAACCCTAAGTAGGATGGAACCTATGAAAAATCTAGTGGAACATTGTTTTGTATCCGCTAATTTTTATTCAAAATGATTTTTACAAAATTATATCTTGTTTTCAAAATGTTTTCAAAACCTTCCTTTTAAAATCATCAAAAACATCTATCCCGATTTCAAAATACTTTTAGCCTCAAAATAATCTTTAATTTCAAAATGAAATTATCCATGGTTTTAACTATCTTTAATAATAATATATTTAATTTTTAAATACTTATACTTAGGTTTAAATATAAAATTATAGTAAAATTTTGTATATTTATTTACTTATGTATTTTAACTATAGTCAAGTATATTTATAAAGTTTAAAATTGCTTTAATATAAGATAGAAGTTATTTTCAAAGAAAATCAAATCACCAAAATATCCTTTGGGATGTCGACATGCCCATGTACCCTATGTCGACATAGTGTCGGTTGAATTCAAGATTTAAATTTCAAAAGAAGTGTCTATTCGTCAATCTCTTTACGAGTGGACATGGTTGTTGTTCTTCTATAAATAGGGGATGTTTTCAACGAATTTAAAAACTTATTTTCTGGTTTTTCACTCCTCTTCTTCTTCCACATTTCTATATACATATTCTTACCATTACTCTGCCGAAATCAACATTGAATCTAACTAGGTTATCTCTGGTTTGATTCTCTATCACTATCTCAACAAGATCCTCAGTGCTATTCAGAGTTATAGGCTTTTTGTAATCAACTTAGTGAGAAAAAGTATGATTGTGGCCTTTGAAATCAACCAAGCGAGATAAGGTGTGATTGTAGCCTTGGAAATTAATTGGGTGAACATGTTGCCCAGGAAATCAAGTATCTCTACCCAGAGGATTGTGAATCTGGAGGGTGCACATCGTTGCCTTGAAATCGAGGGTGTAATTGTAAAGATTGTTTTTGAAAGGAAATCTGTACTTGTGTGCGGGACTGGATGTAGGGTAACTCCGAACTAGTATAAAATCCGGTGTGTTCTTTCCTTTACTGCTTTTACTTTATATTTGCATCTGTGTTTGATTCTGTGATCATATCTGTGTCTGAATATTGCATACGTTTGTGTTCAAATTAACAAAAACTCAAAAAGATTTAATAATTCTTTAAAACACTATTCACCCCCCCCCCCTCCAGTGTTTATCCTAGCGTTAAGATCCTTAATCCGCATTTCTCACAATCAATACATCTCATTCAAAAATACTAACTTTATAAACAAATAAATTTACAAAATTATCCAATTTGAGTAAAATATACCAATTTATAACCATTAAATCTTTTTATACTCAAATTAATAAAGTTTGGGAAACATTTTCAAAACTTTTCTAAGTCCAAAATTTACGAAAAATTTCGCCAGAGTCTCCTTTGTACGGAGAGGCTCGGGAGAAAATATAATATCAAATATAACAATATATATCACAATATCTCAAAAAAATCCCCAAATTGGGAAAAACAATATAATAATGCTATAAAACTATAATCCGAGAACATACCTATTTGTCGGGCAATTTACGCTTAATTATGAAACCAAAAGCAGTAGTAATTGCTTCCATAACTTGCATCTCACTTATATAATCCAAAAGAGTTAATAATTATATAAAATGAAATATTTAAAGTTGTTTCAACCATTAACAAACCAATCAATATAAAACAACCATCACTTGCAATCACAACATACAATGATCTATATAAAAATCAATTATCAATCCATATCAAACAAAACCAACAGTTGTTCGGGTTCGAAACTTTATATTGTACAGAATGAAAAATAAACTACTAAGTGCACCATTACTCAACAGTCTTAGATGAAACTAAATAAATTATTTATACATCTAAACAAATTTAAAGTATCCTTGCCCAAATAACCATAAACCGAACAAACAAAAATTTCAAACAATAGATCAAGTTCATTCTTATTAATTTCTTTTCATAATATTTGTTGTTGATTTCTTTCTATTCATATAATGATTCATTTTCTCTTAATCGCATTTTCTTCTTACAAATTTTTATTAACATTTATTTATTTATAGTGTTTAATTCAATTTCATAGCATATCAATTCATCTACTTAGGTTTATAATCATTTATTCATAATACTTAACTTTCTATTATATTAATTTTGAAGCATTTTCAATTATAATTAAGTTTATAACAACTACAACATCAAATTCTTATTTATTAAAGAATTTCATCGAATACTTTCATTACTTCAAGTTTTACTTGTATAATATCCATTACATTTTCTTATTAAACATTAGAACCTTTAATATTTGGTAAGTTATATATATGCTTTTAAGGATGTAATTAAAGGTTACACAAATTTATTTTATTTCTTCTTAATTTAACTTAATTTTCAATAACAACATCCGTTGTTTTATAGGTTACAAATTTCAAGTTCTTTTAATTCCATTTATAACTTAGCATTTAACTTCTTATTTTAATTAGAGGTTCCAATTATTAATTAGTTACATCCCATTTCACTACAATAATTGAAACTATTAATTAACAGAAATTTAAGAACTAAATACCGGGTTAAATTTTGAATCATTTGAAAGTAATGGATAAATGTATATACTTACAACTTATATATCCACTTATATTTAAACAATTTGAAATTTTATATTTTTAAAATAAATCCGCAGTAAAACTACTACAGTGGCCTTCCCACTTTGAAACTTGAAAATGAATGTCGATGATACGTGCACTCATCACCAACAGAGAGGGGAGTACAGAACTTATTTCTTTCCAAATCATACCGACATATTTATATCGAAAAATACTTCTAACAATATTATTATTATAACCTAAAATTATTCAAAAGAAACTTTTCCAAAAATCCCGGAACTCAAGTTCTAAGTTTTCAATCTTTCATTTCTTTTAATTTCAATCTTATTTTCAACTAATATCTAAAATTTCACCACCTAACAAAAAAAATATTACAACCAAATATACCATTTATAAAATATTTAATTTTATATATAAAAATATACAATAGGCAAAATAATTTCATTCTCCTACATTTCAAAACATATATTATGTCGGTCTGTCCTATTAAGTGTTTAGAAATCCCTATTGATGTCACAGCATCCCATGCACCAAACAGAATTTATAAATACAAAACAGAACAAATTAACACAATATCAAAACCTTTTTATAACACTAACAAATACGCTCTCTCATATATATACACTCAACGACTCATCATAGGATATTATTACCCTATTAATAAAGAGTCAGACCCCACAAAGCTAAGGTTTATTGCTAAACCAAAGCTCTGATACCAGATGTAACAGCCTACCTTTTTGTACGCTTTAAATCGACGATAAACCACACATGTCGGACTCAAACCATACAAAAGGTCGAATTGTTATTGGGGTAAATAAGAAAAGGAAGAAAGAAAGAAAATAAAACAAAATCTTGCAGCAGAACGACGAAATATAATAATCAAATAACAGTTCATGAAGTTGTTTGCAAAACGTTTGATTATACTAATACAATATAGAATCAGAGTTACACATACCAAAGAATAATAAATAATAATGCAGTGGAACATTATAGTAAATAATAGTAATACAGTCTTCGTCCTCCAGAAGTAAGGTCTTCAAACCCTGAAATGCTCAGGCTGACCAGAGCAAAATTGTAAAGACAAAACACTCAAGTCAGAACTAAAAGATCTTATGTGAGTTAAATCAATGGTAAATAATATGAGTGGAATGACATCAAAGATGTTTACGGGATTTGACATCTCCTATCCAGTGTCAAATGTGAGTGCAGTAACTTAAGAGATGCTCGAGATTCACATCTCCTAAGGATTTGTTAAACTATTTACTATGTAGTAATATTTCGCTATTATAATAATGTCTATAGTAAAATAAACTTTCTTTTAAATAGCGTTAAGGCTTTACATTTTCCACCTTAACACGTAACAGTGCCAATAGTCTATACAACACCTGCATACCTCCTGATCGGAAGGCTACGAGAAGATGCTCCATAGGTACGACATAAATCAAACTCGTACAAGGCTCGCTAGGGTAGGTGACACGACACAACTGGCAATGCTAGGGTAGATATACCAATTACGCTTCCGGACCGGTGGTAACGCGTAGCAGCTACTACCTCCCACCTCGAGCCGCACCCCCAAAATCAAAAAGGGCCCCAATCAATCACAAAGTAATAGAATGGTAACGAAGGAGTGTGTTCGATAAAAAATGCTACCTTCTTAGCACTTCAATCGCTTCTGTTTTAGCCACCTTATGCCAACTCACGGGAGTCGGGTCCACGTATATACCACAAAGGAACGTCGCCACCATCCTACTTCATTCTGGAATCTCCACCGCGTATACGGTTGTTAAAGTGGTTTTCGGAGTTGGTAGAGAGTATGACAACTTCTGATCCCGGTCTCTTTAACAACGAAACATTATTATAACACCGCGGTCATTTCAAAATAATTTATACTTCCAAACTAGAATATAATATCTGTTTCAAAATCATATAAATACGATATCATTTCCATTTAAAAAACCAAACCAATATGATATCATTTTTTTTATAAAAACCCAAATCAATATAATATCATTTTTATTTCAAATATATCCTTTTTCCAAAATCATAGCACTTTCAAAGTTATAAGGCTTCAAAATCAAAACACTTAAAGTATAACACTTCCCAATCATTATAGTTGAAACTCATAACTTTAAAACATCACTTCCACCACTTAAACGCTTTAAAATATAAGAATACTACATATAATAAAATAGCTTCTTAAATTTCACAAATCAATTCCAAAACAACTCGAAATTCTAGATTTTAACTTAACCAAATCCCAAATCAAATTTTCAATTCAATTCAATTTCCAAATAAACTTTTCCAAATTATGTCGATTTCAAAACCATTTCAAATTCAATATATTTCAAACTTTAAGTATTCAACAATTAAATTTTCTATTATTCGTTTTTAAATATTTTACATAATAAATCCATTGTCATTTAAATAAAACTCAAATTACAAATAACTAAATATTTCCTTCAAATTATTTATACTTGAAATATTCATTCAATCCACCTTAAACAAAAATCAAGTTATAAAAATCATACCCTCTAAAACTTCCAATTTTATAAATTTCGCATCAAGCTTATTTGAGTTTAATCCTTAAATAAATTCAATTTCAAATGAATCTCAAATTTATCTTCCAACCTTAATATTTTATTTAAATCATTTTAACTCTATATTAAAATATAATTTAACTACTTAATCATATTATGTTCAATAAAAATCAAACTTATTATTAAGCTTATTCTATATTAATACAAATTATACATAGCTAAAAATCAAGAATAAAATAACATTTATAAAATATCAAAAATCAATAATTATATAAAATCGTATATTTATTAACAAAACCATAGAAACCATTTCAAAATATTTTCATTTATAGACCACGGTGTCTATACATAATTTTCTATCCTACGGTCAACTGGTACGGATATTTATCATTTCAATCCGTAACCTAAAATATAAATACGGTTATATATCATTTTAAACCGCAATCCCGAATGAAATAAAATCCATAAAAACTTGCAGTTTATAACAATATAAAATACAACATCCATTCATCCAATATCAATTTTCAAACTTTTATCACAATCATCATCCAATTCAATCAATAACATCAATATAGAACAAAAATAAATAACAGGTTTTTACTGGCAGTTTATATTCAATAATAAATTAAATAACTATTTTATCCAAATAAATTCAAATAAACTTGGATGATGATTCAAAATATGCCAAACAATCAAAAATAAATTTCTAATCACATCATAAACCAATTTAACAAACATAAGAAATTCTAGAAGTTGTGTGTGGATTAAAACACTCACTTTTTGAATTTAACTTGAATTTAAAATCCAATTTAAACCCAAAATTCAAACTGTCTCGGAATCTGTCCAAACTAGAGTCAAAATGTCCGGAATTCTGATATGATCCTATTTGAGAAAAACGCACGTGAAATGGACCTCGTATGTGAAAATTACATGCGTTAGAACACTAAACGATTTTAATTATAAAATAAGTACAAAACAGAAGAAAAAAACTCCCGTTACCCAATGCCACGTCACTAGCGGCAAGCACAGTCGCACGAAACCCTAATTTCACCTTCTCGTACGTGAAAACGACCAGACCTCTCACGCTGCCACCAAGGGTTGCAAATTGCCGACGCCACGCGCCTCTCCTCCACGATCAGACTCCGCCCCAAGATCCTTGCCTCCGGCCGCCCCAGTAGCCAGCTCGCGGCTGTAGCTGATGCTTCTAGGCGCCTCGCATCGCCACACCCTTCTCTCGCGATTTCTGATAAGATCGAGACAATCTGGATCGAACAATAAATGATCATAGACCTGCTCATCACTGGCTTCACAACGGCACCCTCCGATCGACAAACGGTCGACGATCCACCGTTGGATCGTCAAAAATCTAATACGAACGGCCACGGTTCATTCTCGATTTCTAGATAGCTAGTTCATCGAATTGAAAAATGAATCGTAGAATTGAGTTGCGCTCTTCGAGAGCTTCAGATTGATATAAAATTTAACATTATTCGAGGAGTTTGGGTTTTGAAGTTGGATTTTAAATTGAAATTGCATTGAGGAGTTTTATGGTTTTCGGCCATTGGAATGAGGAAGAGCAACTGGAATTGTACGTACAGAATAATGAACATAAGGAACAAGCTAGGGTTTATAACGAATATATATATAGACAGAGATGAAACAGAAAGAACGGACCAGATAAATTGAACGATACACGACCCAAAAAGCCCGATTCGACTCTGGAACGAAAATGGTCAAGCCATATATCAAAATATATGTTTTAAATGCAATGGAATTGGTTTCAAGTCCAAATTCCATCGTACGAAGAAGTTATGCAAAAATTAAGCTATTTCAAATTGATTTCAATTTCATTGATTTCTAAGCGTTTCGAGCCCGTACGATCAAACGACAAGTCCGATCGCTACAAAACTTGAAATCCTATTATAATTCACCATTACGGATCCGATAAAACTAGTTTTGTCGAAATCTGAGCCAGTGGCCAAAATGGCTATTTTTTTGAATTACCTAAAAAACCAAGCTTCGATTGTAAACTCTAGGGAAGTATGTGCCTGCCAAACACATACTTCGGGTACTTGTTATAGGGTTGTCAGTTTCGGGGCTCGAACTCGTGACCTTCGATCACGCAGTCCGGACCATCAACCAACTGCGCCAACCCTATTTTTACATTAATTAATGGCTATTTTTACATTAATTAAATAAATTAACAATTAATTAATTAAATCAAATTTTCAATTTCGATCTTATAATTGACAAATTTTGTTGTTTTAAATTTCTTAATCATTTACACAAATTTAAATAAATTTAGATGTCAATTTAGAGTTGATTAATTTGTCAATTTCAGTGTTAACCTCAATTTCATTAAATTCAGAAATTATAAATTTAATTTCCAATAATTCCATTTAATTTACTTTTCATTCTATTATTCAATTCATTGTCGTCAAATGGATGGAATTTATCCAATTATTCTAGTTCAAATCCCAATAAATTGATAAGTCTTTATTTCCATTCTTTTAATTCAACAAATTGTCCTATTATGAATAACATTAACATTATTTCCAAATATTACCTTAATTAACATTAATGTAATATTTTATTTAGACTTATTGCAATTGATGTCAATTCAAGTTGTAAATAATTAACTATAAATAACATTGTTGCACTTCACTTTAGTATTGTTTGATTAAATAAATTGAAATTTTTTTATATCTTCCAATATTTATTCATAATTTCCTATTTAAATTAACATCTAAATTATCGAAAATTACGGGTCGTTACATTTTCAGTATATATGTTTTACTTGTAAACTTTCCAATACATATTCTTTTAACATTTCTACTTTTTAAAATTGGTAAGTTATATATGTCTTTAAGAATGTAATTGAAAGTTACGTAAGTTTTCTCATTTCTTTTTAATTAATTTAATGTTCAATAATCATATCCTTTGTTTTATAGGTTACATATTTCAACTTTCTGGAAATTTCATTTATAACCTAGCATTTAATCTCTTATTTTAATTAGAGGTTCCAATTATTAATTAGTTGCATTCTATTTCACTACAATAATTGAACTATTAATTAATGGAAACTTAAGAACTAAATACCGGGTTAAATTTCAAATCATTTTAAAATAATAGATAATTGTATATACTTACAACTTATATATATATCCAAGTATATTTAAAACAATTTAATTTTTTTTGTTTATCAAAATAAATCTGTAGTAAAACTACTACAGTGGCCTACCCACTTTGAAATTTGAAAATGAATGTCGATGATGAGTGCACTCATTACTGAAATTATTTTCCAGCGACATAGAGAGGAGTACAGAACTTATTTCTTTCCAAAGTTTCTTTAAACCAATTTTCTCAATTTATATTGAAATATTTATATCAGAAAATACTTATAAACAATATTATTATATTCCAAAATCCCTTGAAAGAAATTTTCAAAATCCCGGAACTTAAGTTCTAAAACTTCCAATTTTCATTTATTTTATTTTATACAAATTTTGTTTCCAATCAATATTTATGAATTTCACTACCTAACAACCAATATATTACAACCAAATATAACCTTTATAAAAAAAATATTTTATATATAGAAAATATAATAGGCAAAATTATTTCATTCACCTATATTCAAAACAAATATTGCGTCGGTCTGTCGTATTAAGTGTTTAGAAATCCTTATTGATGTCATAGCATCCTATGCACCAACCAGAATTTATAAATACAAAATGGAACAAATTAACACTATATAAAAACTTTGTATAACACTAACAAATATGCTCTCTCTTATGTACTCTCAGCGACGCATCATAGGGTATTACTACCCTATTAATATAGAGTCAGACCCCACAAAGCTAAGGTTTTCGCTAAACCAAAGCTATGATACCAAATGTAACATCCCGCCTTTTGTACGTTTTAAATCGACGATAAACCACACACATCAGACTCAAACCATACAAGAGCGGATTGTTATTGGGGTGAATAAGAAAAGCAGAGAAAGAAATAAAACAAAGTAGAATCTCACAGCAAAATGACAAAATATAATAATCAAATAACCGTTCATGAAGCTGTTTTACAAAACATTTGATTATACCTATACAACATATATCAGAGTTACACAGGCCAGAGAATAATAAATAATGTAGCAGAATACATGATGCAGTGAAATATAATGAATAATAATACGATCTTCGTCTTCGTCCTCCAGCAATAAGGTCTTCAAATCCTGAAATGCTCAGGCTGACCCGAGCGAATTGAAAAGACGAAACACTCGAGTCAGAACTAAAAGATCTTATGTAAGTTAAATCAATGGTAAAATATGAGTGGAACAGCGTCAGAGATGTTTACGAGGTTTGACATCTCATATCCAGTGTCTAACGTGAGTGTAGTAACTTAAAAGATGTTCAGGATTTACATCTCCTAAGGATCCGTTAAACTATTTACTACGTAGTAATATATGCTATTATAATAATGTCTAATAGTAAAATAAACTTACTTTAAAATAGAGTTAAGGCTTTACATTTTCCACCTTAACACATAAATAGTGCCAGTAGTTTATACAGTACCGTAATATCTCAGATCGGGAGGCTACCAGAGGATACTCCATAGGTAGGACACAAATCAAACTCATACAAGGCGTGCTAGGGTAGGTGACATGGCACAACTAGGCAATGTTAGGGTAGATATACCAATTACGCACACGAGCTGGTGGTAACGCGTAGCGCACAGCTACCGTCCACCTCGAGCCACACCCCCAAATCAAAATCAAAAGTGGCCAACAGATAAATTTCAAAGTCATAATATAATATCGAAGGAGTGTGTCCGATCAGAGGAGCTACCTCATTGGCCCGAGATCGCTCCTGTTTTATCCACCTTAAGCCAACTCACGGGAGTCGGGTCCACGTATTCACCTCAAAGGAATGTCGTCGCCATCCTACTTCATTCTAGAATCTCCACCGCGTACACGCTTGAAACGATCCCGATTTTTAGTTAAATTTAATTTGGTAATTAATGTTAAATTGTGAATTAATTCAAATTTTTCCAAATTTATAAACATATGTTTTGTTATTTATTTATATTTATAAATTTATCTTAAATCGAATCTTGGAATTGAAATTCAAAATTAAAAAATCTTATAAATATATTGGATTTGAAAACATTATATTTTCAATTAATAAAGATTTGTTTTCCAATTACATTAAATAGGCATTTTGATTTGGAAGTTATATTTTGAAATTAATACAATAATTTTTGAATTTCTATTTGAAAGTAATAAGTAAAAGATTAGAAATATATACATATGTATCTTTTGGAATCAATAAAGCATAATACGTTTCAAAATAATAAAAACATTTAGTTTTGGTATTTGTGAATTTTTACATAAGATACAAATTAAATTGTATGTATAATATATTCATGAAACATATGTATATAAACATAAAAACATGATTCTTAAATATACAAAAGTGCAAATAAATTATAAACAAGGGTTTAAACATAACTTGTAAGTAAAATAGAGAAGGGGGTTTAAACACAATTTAAAATAATAAAGGACATTTGTAAAACAAGTGTTAATATAAACTCACAAGTGTGCACAAATAATAACAAGTGTAACTTATGATAACAAGTGGCAAATGCATGTTTATTTTAAACTGAAATTTAATTAAAATGTATTAAAAGAAAAGGACAATTTCATTTCTTCTCATTTCAAAACCTGTAAACAAAAAAAACTAGAAAGAATCAAAAGTGAGATGAAGATCGAAAACAAACCTGAGAATTAAAAAGAAAAATCCAAGCAAAACAGCAATTCAAAGATCAAAACAGAAATCAAAAGAGAAATCAAAACAAATTCAATTTCTTCAACTTGAGCAAGGAAATTCAGATTAACTCAAACAGATCAGGTTCAAATTCAAAACCAAAAGATAAATTCAAGCAAGGATTAAAAATCAACAATCAAAATAAAAACAAACCAGAAGAAAATCAGTGCAACATCAAGTTTCAACATCAAAAGTTCAGATTAAAGATCGATTCAGTTTTCAAATAACATCTTCAGGTTCTCTGTCTTTCAAAACCTCAGGTGAGCAAACCACTTAACCCTATTTTATCATAATGATCATTGAAGTATGATCTGGAATGTGCTTAAATAATTGTGTGAATATGCTTGCATGTCTGTGAATATCTGTGAATTGATGTATGCATGTCTGTGTCTATGCATATATTTCTCTGTTCTACTTACAGGCTTTAAAACCATGATAAAAAAAATCAATCTTTTCTTCCCTGATCTCCTATAGGATATGATTTATAGACAAAATATGTTTATAATAACAGGATATAAGTTTTAAAAATATTTTTGAGTGAAAATTGGAAGAAATTCTTACCGGGGATAAAATTTATAGTAAATTTTAATAATATGACCAAATTCGACTTAGATGATTTATTAATTCATTTATATGATTTGTTTTGTAATCAAAAACTATGATTTTTAAAGATAGTTTAAAAATTTTAGTTTTAATTTAAGGGCAAATTTGCGCAATGAACAGAAAACACATTTTCATTAGTTCTCATCGATCGGCAAGGCAATAGTGGTCGTGATCGATGTTGAAGATAGCCCGGAGGATGCAAATCGATGGAAAAATAGTAATGAATTTTTTAGATGATCAACGCGGTGCTGGTTCATCAATGTAGGGTTTTACAAGCCATTTTGGTCGACGAGGGTTTCTCGGCAGTTGCGCCGTCATCGTGGAACCGGAGTGGTCCGGTGCGAGGGGGATCGTCGCATGAGTCTCTGGCGAGGCTATGGACGAAGTGGCGATGACTCTGATGGCTGGTGGTGGCTACACGAGGTGGATTTATGGATTGGGGTTAGTTTCAATTCGTTGCTCGTAAGCTCGATTTAGATTTTTATCGAATTCATCGAAGGTGGATGATCTGGTGGGTCGATGAAGTCGTCGTAGATGTGTCGATGATCACGATGCTGGTGGGAGGTGGCTAGTTTGGTTCTAAACGTACATAGGTGATCGCGTGTATCTGATGATTTTGGGTGTCTAGGGAAGAAAGTACGTCCTCGGGTTTGTGCTTGAGTTATTTGCGTGAGTGACTCGAAGAAAAGGTGCGAAGGTTGATACTCGAAGACAAGCTTGGGAATTTAGATGTAGGGCTCGGGAAAATTTCAAATTGGCTCGGGTTTTGTTTAAACTAAATAAACCAGATTTTTAAAATGAAAGGGAATTAAAAATATTATTAAGTTTTAGAGTTAAATGCATTAAATTTATTTTGTATTATATTGGATACTTTTGAAATTAACTTCTAAGTGTTTTCAAAGATTTTAAAAAAATGTTTTAAAATTTGTTTTAAGAGTAATTACATATTAGTTTAATTATGTAATTAAATTCATAAGGTTTTAAAAAAAATAAGATGTAGTTTGAATTAAGAAGTGATTAAAAGGTTAATTACTTAATTTATTTAAGGATAATTAATTTATGTGGTTAATTAATCAAGGAAATTAATTTGAGGATAATTAATTAATTAAAGGGATTAATCAAGGGATAATTAACCAAAGTGATTTATAAATTGATGTGATTAATTAACAAATGTTATTAATTAAAGACAATTAATTTATAATTAAGGGTTGACTAATCAAGTGATTAAATAATAATTACTCAATGTAATTAATTTGTGATTTAATTAATCAAAGAGGGATAATCACTTATTGTAATTAATTAAGGATAATTAATAAAATGGTAATTAATTAAGGGTTAATTAATTAATGTAATTAACAATAATTATTAAAAGAATAATTAAATAATTAGAGGTTAATTATTTAATGGTTAAAGGTTAATTGATTTATTAATTAAGGTTGATTAATTAATAAAGGATTAATTAATTTATTAATTAAGGTTAATTAATATATGATTAAAGGATAATTAATCAAAATGGTTTGTAATTAATTAATATTAATTAACCAGGATTAAACATTTATTCATAAGTAATTAATCTGAATTTAATCAGATGATTAATTAATCTTACTTATGGATGTTTGGATTCTATTGAATGTTGAATTGTTTGATATCCCTGATGTGTGATGCTCTGTTTTGATTTGAGCTATGATGAGTGTAATTTATTTATCTGTGATGAACATAATTTATTTATCTGTGATGAACGTAATTTATTTATCTGTGATGAATGTTATTTATTTATCTGTGAGAAATTTATATTATCTAACTGTGAATCCGTGAATGAAGACACGCGTTACAGATTATACCACTTATCGATATTGTTATGTTTGAATATGTGATGATTGATGATGTTGCACTATTGTGTAAATCCCCTGGACTACACCATACACACACAAATATGGATTTCACGAGGAAATCGGTTAAGTCACAGATATTTGAATTTAATATTATGAAATGGTTTTAAAAGTTGAATTTTGAATTCAAATGGTTTGGAAATGGAATTTGGTTAAATATGAAAATTTTTGAAAAGGAGTTTTAAAAATAAAAGTTATTTTGAATAACTTGACTAAATTTTGAAAATTTAAATAGTTGATTTGAATTTGAATTCAAGATTTGAATTATGGTTTAACAAGTTATATAATATATTTATATGGGTTTTAAACCATTTTAAAAGTATTATTTTAAGAATTTAAATTTAACCCAAGTTTATACTTTAAAGATATAACTTGTGCATATTTAATCGGATTTTTCCAAAACGAAAACTATTTGTTTTCAAATAATAATAGCTTTCATATAAAGAAAGGATTTCCAATTTGTGTTGAAAGGATTTCAAGTTTGAAATGAAAATGGTTTTCCAAGTTATGAATGAATTTTTGGAAATAGTTTTGAAAGCTATGAATTGAGTCTTTGATTTAAAGATTGAATGAATTAATCCAATTTGAATGGGAAATTGTTTTGAAAGGCTATGAATGAACCATTATGAAAGATTGGTGAACTTTGTGAAGTAAATCTGTTTGTTTAAAGATTTGAAAATGGTAATTGGTTTAAACCATTTTGAAGAAAGGTTTTGGATAATAAGTTGTGATTTAACTGAGATCCTATTATTCATATGGTTTTTAATTATTGCGCTTATTATTCGGTTTAGCCGGGAGAGGACCTTGTGTCATATAACCCATTTTGAATAATGATACGACGTTATGGATTGCATTTGAAGACTGGTGGTGAAGCCCGGGTATTTTCGAGAACGAAAAGATTACCCGTCGAATGGCACTGCACTGAGTAGCTACGGTATAGAGATCCCCATATGTGATGGGGAGTTCGATCGGGATTGTGAATACCCGTATTGCAAGGGCTTCTTTGTGAAGTGCCTTCGGTTCTGTTCGAACCCGAAACAGACTTGTATGGATGTGTGTCTGACGTTACACTTTGAGATGTAAAGCTGGTTTCTATCAAATACATTTCTGTTTGGTGGCGAAGAGTTTATTCTCTTAGCTTAACACGCTTCTCTGAGATGTACGAGCTCAGAGGTTATGTAGTTGATGGTTACCAGTGATACATTCCCAATTTGGTAATGTGGTATACGAAATGATGTTGATCATGTGTTGATCGAAGCATGGCTTTTGTGAAAAGCATTGCTTTGTGGACGAGACTTCGTCGAGCCTCACAACCCGAAAATGGTCGAAACAGGAATGTTATGGCAAGGTTTTTAGGGGTAGCGCCCCTAGGGTATGTCCATTTCCTTCTGTATAAAAGGTGGTATCATGGTATGGAGCCTAGATATTTAACCTATGTGGTTGCTGCAAATCTATTGCTTTGTGGTTGTTGGTTAAGGGCCCTCGGATAAAGGTCGGTAACGACCGGGATGGCATGCTTGTAGGTGTTACTTCCGGGCTAGGGTAACCCGGCCTTGTGTGGGCAGAGACCCGGTTAGGTTCTTGGGGGCGTCCCTCCAGAGGCGTTCCATTTGGTAGGAAGTTCCTTTGCGTGACCATTATTGGAAATCCAAACAAAACAAAGCCCTGTATGGTTTTAGTTGTATAACCTGCCATGGAATGTGGTGGTAACCTGCTATTGAACATGGTAGCTATTGTAGGCATACGACGAAATGTTGTATACTGGCTAAGATTAATATTATACTTGCAAATATTTTCCACTATGCACTAATACTAATATCAAAATGGTTTTTGCGTATCAAGCATGTTTGACTATCATAAGGAGAAATCTCCTCCAATTCTACGTTGCATTGTGTGTGCAGTGTGAGGCCTTATAGTAGTTTCATTTTCCAAAAAGCATTGCGGATTTCTTTTTAAATTCTTTTTGTTTGTTTTGTTTAAAGAAAACTGTTTTTGTTTGCTCACACCAGTCCTATGACTGACCTGGAGTTTATTCTTCTCTTCCTAAACTCTGGGTGCCCACAATTTTCCACACGGGTAGTCTAGAGTTGGATTTTTCAGATAAACAGATGGTAGACGTAGATTCGATAGCCTCCAGCCTTCTATTTGGAAATAGTTGGAGTCGTTCCTTGGATTTTTGCTATCGCTTTGTACTTCTCTTCAACATTCTGGACTGACCTTGCTTAGTCCAAATTGATGGTTGATCGAGCTTTTGGTTCAAGCTAGCTTTAGATTAGCGCATTTGAGATGGAGATGCAATGTTGGAGTTCTTTCTTAGAAGTTGAAGTTATGTTATCATATTCCGCTGTTGTTCCGCTACTGGTGTTTTGTATTCAGCTGTAGCATTGTATTTGTGCTTTGATATATGTTGGGCAGTGTAATATCGTATTTGGATATTGTATTCATTGGAGATATATGATATATTTATTCTTTTTCCGCTGTGTTCTGTTGTACTTAATGTGTTATAAGCTCCATCCGAACTGGAGTTCGACGTTTGAACCTGCATCATTCGAATACGGGTGAAGTATGGATGTCGATTTTCGAACGCTGGATTTTAGGTCGTGACAACAGTTGTTAAAGTGGTTTTCGAAGTTGACAGAGAGTATGACAACTTCTGATCCCAGTCTCTTTAACAACCAAACGTTATTATAACACCGCGGTCATTTCAAAATAGTTTACACTTCAAAACCAAAATATCATTGCCATTTCAACACAAAATACGATATCATTTACATTTCAAATATATCCTTTTCCAAAATCATAGCACTTTCAAAGTTATAACATTTCGAAACCAAAACACTTGAAATTATAACACATTCAACAAAAAATACTTGGAAATTTATTAAGCTTACTCTATATTAAAACAAATTTATACATAGCTTAAAATTAAAAATAAAATAACATTTATATAATATCTAAAATCACTATTTATATCAAACCATATATTGCTCTACAAAACCATAAAAATCATTTCAAAATATTATTATATATAGACCACGGTGTCCGTATATAATTTTATATCCTATGATCAAGTGATACGGATATTTATCATTTCAATCTGCAATTTAATATTTAAGGTTGTATATCATTTCAAACCGCAATCCCGAATTAATACTAATAAATCCATAATGAACTTGCAGATTATAATGATATAAAATAAAATATCCATTCAACCAATATCAATAATCAACATCAATCACAATCGTCATCCAAAACAATCAATCAATATTGATATAGAACTGATAATAGATAACAGGTATTTAACTGGTCGTTATATTCAATAATAAATTAGATAACAATTTAATTTATATAAATTCAAACAAACTGAGATGACGATTAAAATATACCAAACAGTCGTAAATAAATTCCTAATCACATCATAAATTAAATTTAACAAACATAAGAAATTTTAGAAGTTGTGAGTGGGTTAAAACACTCACCTTTTGAATTTAAATTGAATTTAAATCCAATTTAAATCCAAAATTCAAACTGTCTTCAAAACCGTCCAAACCAGCGTCCAAATGTCCGCAATTTCGATACGATCCTAGCGGAGAGAACCGCACGTGAATTGGACCTCATATGTGGAAGTTATGCATGTTAGAACATTATATGATTTAAACTAAAATAAAATGAAATAAATAATATAGAAGGACACGTCACCTCTCTCTGTTCGCAACCCTAGCTCTACAGATTCGAACGAAGCTGCGCCGCCACCCTTTACCTCAAAAACGCTGCCACCATGCTACCTTCCACTGCGATCGAACCTCCGCGTCGACTCCACTACTTCAAGCCGCCAGTACTGGCGCCTCGCGCGACCCCACGACCTCCAATATTGCAGCCGCCGCCGCGAAGAAAACGACTACGAAATCATCAAACTACGGTGATTTGGTGAACTATTGAGGCGAAGTAACTATATGGATCGACTTTCCTACACCACTTCTTCGCTGCAGCACCATCAGATTGAGTTATCATCGCAGATCTACCGTTGATCGAGCAAGTGGCCTACGAACGGGCGAGGTTCAACTTGAATTTCTAGAAAAATGACCGTTCAAATCGAAAAATAAATTATGGATCTGAGATGTGCTCGTTGAGAGCTTCAAATCAATATATAATTCAATATTATTGGAGGAATCTGAATTTTTGATTTGAATTCGATTTAGAAATTGCAATATGGGGATTAGGGTTTGTCTGCCATTAGAGAGAGGAGCAACAGAAATTTCTGTATGTACAGAAATAAGAAACAGAAAGGATGCTAGGGTTTATAACCGTATATATATAGGCATACTAGAATAGAGATGACCGGGCTTGATTGGTTTGGAAAGTTGAACGATAGTGACCTGAAAAGCCCGTTTCGACTCCGGAACGAAAATGGGTCAACCCATATATAAAAATAGATGTTTTCAAATATTTTAAAATCAATGGAACAGGTTTCAAGTTCAAATTCCATCATATGAAGAAGTTATGCTAAAATCAACTTATTTCAAATTGATTTCAATTGATTCCAATTAAATTGATTTCAAGGCGTTTCGAGCCCGTACGATCAAACGATAAGTCCGATCGTTACAAAACTTGAAATCCTACAATAATTCACCGTTACAGATCCGATGAAACTAGTTTCGTCAAAATCTGAGTCGGTGGCCAAAATGGCTATATTTCACATTATCAAATAATTTAGTATTAAATTAATTAATCACTTCTTCAATTCAAATTTAGTTATTTACCATTTCTATCATTTCTGATTACAATTAAACTTATAATTCATTAACCAAAATTTTCATGTCAATCAAATAAGGATTTATCGCAAAATTTATAGTGTTTACCTTCAATTTAAGTAAATTCAAATAAATTGTATTTCAGTTTCAAATAAGTAATTCAATTTGTTTTCAATCCCTTTATTTAATCAATCATCATCTTATGGATAAATTTACATTCGTATATATCCAATTACCTTAATATTTTTACAGTCATCAACTAAATTCATATTAACATAGTTTTTAATTACATTTAATTGCGATGGATTTAAATCTAATTCAATAAATTAAATAAATGGGTAAACAAGTAATGATTATAACCATTTTCCTAATTTAATCCCATTCATACTTTATTATCAAACAACAAATATTATAATTACTTATCTAACATTGATTTTATCAAATTACAGTTTATTGCGTATTATATCATCAATTAATATAACTTTGAATTTATTTCTTAATTTACCATTTACAATCAATTATAACCTTACAATTGTTTCAATTAATTGGGATTGCACTAAATTAGTTATTTATTAACATGCATTAACATTATTATCTTAATTTACATTCAATTACTATTAACAATGTGTTATTTCATTAGTCGTTTAAATAATCACATTTGTTTTCCTATATTCACTTTGTAACCAAAGATAACCTTTCATTCACCTTATTAAATTTGAATTCCATTAACTTATTAATAATTCACTTAAGTTAACATTGTTACAATTCGTTTTAGTTATCATTTCATTCTCAAATTACAAATTTTTATTTCTTCCAGATTTAATTACCAAAATCATATTAAATTAACAAATTTAAAACATCGAAAGTTACGGGTCGTTACAACTGATGCACAAAAAGCAAAGGCATCTAACAATGCCAAAGCTATGAATGTTTTATTTTGCTCACTCGATAAAAATGAATATTCACGAGTCATGTTTTGCATTACTGCTTATAATATATGGCATACATTACAAACTACCCATAAAGGCGCGAATAAAGTCAAGTAAACAAAAATTTCTATTCTACAAAATTAATTTTCATCTTTTAAAATGAAATAAAATGAGTCTATTATTGACATGTATGCTAGATTTCAAACTATACAACACGATCTGATACCACAATGTAACGGTCCAATTTTTCGACGTCCGAAAGTCGACATTTATACGTCCACTGTATCAAATGTCGCAAGTTGAACGCCGGAAAACCGAACCATTAGGGTAAATGTGACGCCCCACCTCTATACCCACGCTAGCCAAGAACATTACGGTGAATGCTGTCAACTAGCACGGAGAATAAGGCCGTTGAGGAGCGACCATCCATGTAATTGCTTTGTGCGAGCACCGATATGTCAGATAGTAAAACATGCATTTTATTTCAAGAGGAAATCCAACATACCGATACAAACTCAAAGCTACTACACAGTGGCTATATAAATCCTTCGGAAACAAATATAGAAATAAGCATAACATAAATCAGTCACAGATAATTCATATCACAAAGGCGGAAGAAGATATGAATATATAACTAACACATGAAAGTGTATATCAGAGTAGCGGTCTAAAAAGATCTGCAATATCACAAAAGAATAGTTACAAGAACTACACAAAAGAATAAGTATACATCATGGAGTCTATATCTCAATTGTATACAATCCAAAAACTACTAATCTAAGTAGTTAACCAAAAGTCAGAGAAATCAATCCTAAGTGAGAAGTCAAGTTGAAGCACCTGTAACATCTCGGTCTGACCCGAGTATTATTTAATAAGAAAATAATAAACGGATCAGTCTAACTATAAATATCAGATGAAACGATATAGAGTAAGAGATATGACTAAACACATAATAATCACAATGCCAAGCTGTGATATATATAAGTAACTGAAAATCAACAAGAGATTAATCAATATCACAAAATCTACACAAGAATCAAAGGAAATGTCATACTCCTTATTTCATTCACCAAACCATAAATATTGACGATTATATCAATGTCAATCACAAAAGTCAATGACACACAAATTCACCAATGCACAAATATTGATAAAACTTATCAATGGAAATCACGAAAATTGGTGGAACACAAATTCTAGAAATCATCTAAAGAAATCCAGAAGCCACAAAAGTCAATGACACACGAATTCACCAATGCACAAAAATTGATAAATCATATCAATAGAAATCACAAAAATAGGTGAAGCATAAATTCCAGAATTCAACACACGAAATCCAGAAATCACAAGAAAGGGGGGAGGCCTATCACACGAATGGGAGCATTAAAGCTCACCAACATATGTATCACACGAACGAGAAGCTATCTCATGGTAGCTAGCCATTGATTTTTGACACACGAACGGCCCGAAGGCCATAGGGAGCTACCCCACATGGGTGAGTCGACATCACACTGAAACAAAGAGACATCGCACAATTGCTAGTCTAAATCTTAAAATGATCGTCATGATCAAAGAGAAGTGTCAATTACAGTAAGCTAGTAAATATATGAGCTTAGCTTCATGTCCCATAACCACTAGCTTAACTTAAATATTTACGAACAAATTGTAGATCTCCACTAGAAAATTGTCACAAAAGTTTCAACCGAACAAGTCCAAGAATTAACCGACGAAGTAAACGCAAGCGTTTCATACCACTTGTTTTACTAAGCCGTTTAATTAGATTTCTCATACGAGTGAGGTAAAGGTTTGTGTATACTAGTAGATTGGAAAACGGTTTTATAAACGAGTTTGATATTGAAAATATAGTTGAAATCGTTTTGATGAAGAGGTTTTGATATTTAATACCAGTATTGAAACCTTTAGATTTTTAAAGTGACAAATCACAAAAATGATTGTAGAACAATCAATCACCAAAATTCACATCCGAAGACGTGAATAAAATCCACCGAAATCGATACCAAATCCATAGAATGGATATTTTCAAAAATCCATAAAAAGAAGTCATCAAAGTCAATAATAAGTGATAACGACTAATAGGACCGCTAAAATCGATAAATAATGGAAATTCACACAAAACAACCTGAATAGGCAAAAATAAACATCTCTAGACGTCTGATTTGGAATCCAGACGTCTGGATTTGTTTTCTGAAAAATAGTTCAGAAAGCTACCCAGACGTCTAGGAGAGCCAAAACAGACGTCTGAGCCCTAGCCAGACGTCTGGTTTTGTTCTCTGGAAATAACCCAGAGAACACCCAGACGTCTGAAACATCAAGTCAGACGTCTGAGACCTATCCAGACATCTGATCCTAAATTTCAGATGTCTGGAATTAGCCTCTGCCTTTTTTTTATATTCTGCGTGCATACATTTTTCTTTCCAAGTCCAAACCAGACGTCTGGACTTGGTCACCACACGTCTGGTCAACTGGTCTGGGCAACAATTTGCCTAGGCCAAAGTGGCCAACACGTATCGGGAGCGATCAGACGAGCAACAACGACTAAGGATTTATGCCTAGCGACAACCCGGCCTTAAAAGTTCTTCGATACACCCCGAATATCAATGTCCAAATGTCCATAAAAGGATTTTCATAAAATTGGACCAAAACACACTAAAATTTGGAAAATTCACCAAATCAATTCAAATTGAAAGCAAATGAATATGCACAAATGTTAGGAACTCATACCTAACCACAAAGATAGATATAGAAAAAGATGTGAGATAAAAATCTCACCTTTATGCACAAGAACACGGAGGAAGAAGCTATAGAACAATGACAATGACAATCACTCTTCAATTCCAACTCAACAAGCTTGAATCTAAGCAATGGGTTCTTCTATTAGTTTGGAGCTAGAGTTTGATTTGTAAAAGAAAACTAGGGTTTTGGAGTTTTAATTTCCCATCTCTCCCACCATTGATGCTTTAGAACTGAAAAGAGGAGAAAGTGAGGGTGGATGGGGAGGAGTGGTTCAGATTTGAGTATAAGTTAAACATAGGGCTGAACCCAAACCCAAACCCAAAGTAAAAAGTAGCAAAAATCAACTTACTCCAAACATATCGAAGCTTATACTCAAAAAGGTCGCAAACGGCATTTTAAACTCAATGGGAGTGGTCCCGAGTCCTAATTCGACCGTATGCAAAAAGTAGCTTTTCGGACTAAATTTCGAGTATCGATAAAATATTTAAATATAAAATCGACAAATATGCGGGTTGTTACAGACTCCCCTCCTTAAAGAAATTGCGTCCTCGCAATATTTAAGAAGAAGATATATAGTAACAACCATAAAAGCATATTCAACACAAAAGAAGTTTGAAATAAGAAGTTCACCTCAAAGAGCACGAGAAAGTAAGTCCGGATGTGATCGCTCGATGAACTCTCTAGACTCCCAAGAACAATCCTTAGGATTTGAAGACCATTGAACTTTCACAAGCGGAACATCCTTATTTCGAAGTCGTTTGACTTCCGAAGCAATAATACGAATAGGATGTTGCTCATAAGTTAAATTAGGCGAAACTTCAATCTCTTCCGCAACACCGGGCTCAAGAATAGAATCGGAATCTCGAAGACATTTCCGAAGTTAAGAAACGTGAAACACGTCATGGATAGCAGAAAATTGAGCCGGCGATAAAAGGCGATAAGCCATGGATCCAATACGTTCAGTGATAGGAAATGGCCCAACATATCGAGGCGCCAATTTTCCCGATCGGCTGAAACGTATAACACCTTTCATAGGTGAAACACGATAAATACGGGATCTCCCACAGAAAATTCTAATTTCCTTCTCGGGTTATTGGCATAGGATTTTTGTCTACTCTGGGCTTCTTTCATCCTATGACGAATAAGATCAATCTTTTCTGTGGAATCACGAATAAAATCTGGACCTAAGACCAGCTTCTCACCGACCTCAAGCCAACAAGAAGGAGACCGGCATGGCCTTCCGTAGAGTGCCTCAAAAGGTGCCATACCAATACTAGATTGGAAGCTATTATTATAGGAAAATTCAACAAGGGAAATATGATCTTCCCAACTTCCACCGAAATCAAGCACACAAGAACGAAGAAGATCTTCAAGAGTTTGATTCACACGCTCAGTTTGTCCATCGGACTGGGGATGATAAGCGGTGCTAAAATTAAGCTTCGTTCCCAAAGCTTTTTGAAGACTCTTCCAAAATCCACTAGTAAGCAATGGATCACGGTCGCTAACAATAGAAGTAGGAACTCCATGTAATTTAACAATCTCTTTAATAAAGATTTTGGCCAAAAGAGGAACTGTTCGATTGGACCGAACGGGAATAGAATGGGCGGATTTAGTGAGTCTATCAACAACCACCCATAAGCTATCATGACCCGAACGAGAACGGGGAAGGCCATCTATAAAATCCATGGAAATTTGGTCCTACTTTCAAATTGGAATTTTTAAAGGTTGCAATAACCCACCGGGCCTTTGATGTTCGGCCTTAACTAGTTGGCAAGTCATGCAACGCTTAACGGAGTTAGCGATGTCAAGTTTCATTCCCTCCCAATAATAAAGTCGCTTCATATCCGCGTACATTTTACTACTACCAAGATGAATGGTGAATTTAGAACGATGAGAATCTTCTAAAATATCTTTGTAAAGATCACCAATATTTGGCACGATAAGTCTACCAAATCTCCGAATGCCGCCACGAGAATCGATATCAAAGTCTTTCAAACCTTCAATATCAATTTTATCCTTAATATTTTGGCCAAGAAGAGCCAATTCGAGATCTAGCCTTTGAGCTTCAAGAATGCGGTCTAAAAGAGAAGGATGAGCCTCAAGGCTACATAAAATAAGAGATGAACATAAATCGGATACACGATCTTGAATCTCACAAGTGGATAAAATCTCGAGATCGTTCCATTCGGATATCATCATAGAAACAACAGCTTGTTGTTTACGGCTAAGAGCATCGGCGACACGATTACCCTTACCGGGAGTATAAAGGATATCAAGATCATAAGGTGCAAGAAATTCGAGCCAACGCTGTTGACGCAAATTAAGTTCCTTTTGAGAGAATAAATACTTCAAAGACATATGATCGGTATAAAGAACAAATTTCTCTCCCAAAAGATAATGACGCCAAATCCGAAGAGCGAAAACAATAGCCGCGAGCTCTAAATCATGAGTGGCATATCTAGTCTCGGCTGGCTTTAATTGCCTAGAAGCATAAGCAATAACACGTTCTCTTTGCATAAGAACGGCACTCAAACCAATGCGACTAGCATCGGTAAAAACAACAAAATCTTGATTCCCCTCGGGAATAACAAGAATAGGAGCATCAGAAAGGAGTTCCTTTAATTTCTGAAAAGAAGTTTCACATTTGTCTGACCAAATGTATTTAACACCTTTCTTCGTTAAGCTAGTGAGAGGCACGGCAATCTTAGAAAAGTCTTTGATAAAATGGCGGAAATAACCCGCCAATCCAAGAAAACTATGAATCTCTGTCACACTCTCCGGTCTCTTCCAATCCTGAATCGCTTCAATCTTTGAAGGATCTACGGAAATTCCGGATTCGGAAATAATATGACCGAGAAACTTCACACGAGATTGCCAAAAGTGGCATTTAGAAAACTTTTCCTTTAATTGATTACTCCTAAGAGTTTCCAATACAATCCGAAGATGCTCCTCCTCGATTTTTGAATACACAAGAATATCATCAATAAAGATGAGAACAAACCGATCGAGGAAATCTTTGAAAACTCGATTCATGAGGTCAACGAAATAAGCTGGGGCATTCGTCAACCCAAATGGCATAACAAGCCATTCATAAGATCCATAACGAGTACGGAATGATGTCAAAGGAATACTATTCTCAGCAATACGAAGCTGATGGAATCCAGTAGCTAAGTCTAATTGTGAAAAGACTCTAGCACCACTAAGTTGATCGAATAGATCATCAATCCGATGTAAAGGATATTTATTTTTGATAGTAAGATCATTATGCTTGCGGTAGTCAATGCAAAGCCTAAGTGTACCATCAGATTTCTTCACAAAAATAGCTGAAGCTCCCCAAGGCGAGGAACTAGAGCGAATAAATTGCTTCGTCTCCAATTCGGATAATTGTTTACGCATATCCTCGTTTTCTTTATTGGGCATACGATAAGGAGGACGAGTGATAGGTTGAGTTCCAGGAATGAGATTAATTATGAACTCAATTGCCCGCTTAGGTGGTAATCCTAAAACGGGCTCAAATATGTCGGAAAATTCACGAACAACGTGAATAAGAGAAATAATATCTTTCTCATCGTCATTATCATCATCACGAGGGTTTAAAGAATATAAAGATGCAACCAAGCTGGAATCCGAATCTTTAAGATTAATAGAAATCTGCTTAACAGATTGAGGATGTCGAAGATGAATAGTCCGCTCAGGACATAGGATATGAGCTTCATAATGGTTAAGCCAATACATTCCCAAAATCATTCCAAAGCCTAAATAACGCATGACATGCAAAGCGGCTAGGAAAGGAAAACCACACAAAATAATCTCCACATCTTTACAAAGCAAACTAAGAGTTGCGGATTCACCAACCGGATTCGCATCTCAAAGAAGTCATTAAAGCAACAACACTTAGAGAAAAAGTATCAACAAGCTCTTTTGATATAAAAGAATGGGATGCACCCGTATCAAAAAGAACTCGAATAGGATGACCACGAAATAAAATAATACCATCAAGGATAGAATGAGAAATACCTTGGCCACGAGATGTGTTGCCAGGGGCTTGAGCAACGTTTAACCTTCCTTCCCTGAAGCTTGGGGCAAGAAGATAAATAATGATCCGGGCTTTTGCGATAGCGACAAGTACGAGGCTTTGAACACTTGTTCGCAAAATGGTCTCTGGAACCACAGTTAAAGCATTTCCCTTTAGTAGAGGAAAAGGTCTTTGCAGCAGGAGTTGATTGCCTCCCTTTCTTATTGGGATAAGGACATTTGAATTTGTTTGGCCTCTTCTTGTTGTTGAAGTTTGGTTTGGAACCCACCACTTCAACCTCACTTTCCCTATCCGCCTCTTTAAGACTAAGAGCGATATCAATGAGTTAGTCGAAAGAAACTTCTAATTTTAGAAGTAATGGCTTCTTGAGATTTTTATTCAAGCCATAGACGAATCTCTGATTTTTCTTCAATGGGGTGTTGATGTATTCAACCCCATATTTGGAGAGAGATTCAAAAGACGCGACATAATCTGCCACGGAAGATTCACCTTGAACAAGGTCTATAAAACGGCGAGCCAAAGTCACCTTCTCAGCTTCTGGTACGAATTTCAACTCGAAGCGTTCCCGAAATCGCTCCCAGGTGAGATCCGCTTCATTAATCTCAGAAATAAGAAGTCCGTACCAGTCCAATGCTCTTTCTTGAAGCATACTAGAGGCCACCTGAACTCGGTGAATGTCAATAAGATTCATGCGAGAAAAGATTCGATCGCATGACCTTAGCCAAGACTGTACTTCGGTAATAGTTTCAGAACCTTTAAATGGCTTCCCACTTAGGTTGGTGTAATCATTGCACAAACGTGCAAACCCAGATTTAGGGTGAGTAGGTTCCGGATTAGAACTAGCTGCTTGAACATTCGTGACAAGGTCAAGAAGTTGTTGGGTAGTCATAAAAACTCCATCTTGGGGTGAAGCACTAGATTGACAGGCGCTGCGACGGCCAGGTCTAACCATTTCTCTTCCTTTAGAAAGAAATAAAGAAGAAGAAAAAGGTTATTCACAAAAGGAATATCAAGCAATCTTGATAGACAAAACAAGGAATCATAAAGAAAATAGGATGAATCGGTACGAAGACTCGAATTAAATCCTAAGGCACGACTCCTAAGAAGGACTTAGGACGATGATCCTTGTTATAATATTCCATATTGTTCCGAAGTTTGGCTTTGATACCAAGCTGTGACGCCCCACCTCTATACCCACGCTAGCCAAGAACGTTACGGTGAATACTGTCAACTAGCATGGAGAATAAGGCTGTTGAGGAGCGACCATCCATGTAATTGCTTTGTGCGAGCACCGATATGTCAGATAGTAAAACATGCATTTTATTTCAAGAGGAAATCCGACATACCGATACAAACTCAAAGCTACTACACAGTGGCTATATAAATCCTTCGGAAACAAATATAGAAATAAGCATAACATAAATCAGTCACAGATAATTCATATCACAAAGGCGGAAGAAGATATGAATATATAACTAACACATGAAAGTGTATATCAGAGTAGCGGTCTAAAAAGATCCGCAATATCACAAAAGAATAGTTACAAGAACTACACAAAAGAATAAGTATACATCATGGAGTCTATATCTCAATTGTATACAATCCAAAAACTACTAATCTAAGTAGTTAACCAAAATTCAGAGAAATCAATCCCAAGTGAGAAGTCAAGCTGAAGCACCTGTAACATCTCGGTATGACCCGAGTATTATTTAATAAGAAAATAATAAACGGATCAGTCTAACTATAAATATCAGATGAAACGATATAGAGTAAGAGATATGACTAAACACATAATAATCACAACGCCAAGCTGTGATATATATAAGTAATTGAAAATCAACAAGAGATTAATCAATATCACAAAATCTACACAAGAATCAAAGGAAATGTCATACTCCTTATTTCGTTCACCAAACTATAAATATTGACGATTATATCAATGTCAATCACAAAAGTCAATGACACACAAATTCACCAATGCACAAATATTGATAAAACTTATCAATGGAAATCACGAAAATTGGTGGAACACAAATTCTAGAAATCATCTCAAGAAATCCAGAAGCCACAAAAGTCAATGACACACGAATTCACCAATGCATAAAAATTGATAAATCATATCAATAGAAATCACAAAAATAGGTGAAGCATAAATTCCAGAATTCAACACACGAAATCCAGAAATCACAAGAAAGGGGGGAATCCTATCACACGAACGGGAGCATTAAAGCTCAACAACATATGTATCACACGAACGAGAAGCTATCTCATGGTAGCTAGCCATTAATTTTTGACACACGAACGGCCCGAAGTCCATGGGGAGCTACCCCACATGTGTGAGTCGAAATCACACCGAAACAAAGAGACATCGCACAATTGCTAGTCTAAATCTTAAAATGATCGTCATGATCAAAGAGAAGTGTCAATTACAGTAAGCTAGTAAATATATGAGCTTAGCTTCATGTCCCATAACCACTAGCTTAACTTAAATATTTACGAACAAATTGTAGATCTCCACTAGAAAATTGTCACAAGAGTTTCAACCGAACAAGTCCAAGAATTAACCGACGAAGTAAACGCAAGAGTTTCATACCACTTGTTTTACTAAGCCATTTAATTAGATTTCACATACGAGTGAGGTAAAGGTTTGTGTATACTAGTAGATTGGAAAATGGTTTTATAAACGAGTTTGATATTGAAAATATAGTTGAAATCGTTTTGATGAAGAGGTTTTGATATTTAATACTAGTATTGAAACCTTTAGATTTTTAAAATGACAAATCACAAAAATGATTGTAGAACAATCAATCACCAAAATTCACATCCGAAGACGTGAATAAAATCCACCGAAATCGATACCAAATCCATAGAATGGATATTTTCAAAAATCCATAAAAAGAAGTCATCAAAGTCAATAATAAGTGATAACGACTAATAGGATCGCTAAAATCGATAAATAATGGAAATTCACACAAAACAGCCTGAATTGGCAAAAATAAACATCTCCAAACCTCTGATTTGGAATCCAGACGTCTGGATTTGATTTTTGAAAAATAGTTCAGAAAGCTACCCAGACGTTTGGGAGAGCCAAAACAGACGTCTGGTTTTGAATCCAGACATCTGGTTTGTTCTCTGGAAATAACCCAGAGAACCCCTAGACGTCTGAAACATCAAGTCAGACGTCTGAGACCTATCCAGACGTCTGATCCTAAATTTCAGACGTTTGGAATTAGCCTCTGCCTTTTTTATTTATATTCTGCGTGCATACATTTTTCTTTCCAGGTCCAAACCAGACGTCTGGACTTGGTCACCAGACGTCTGGTCACCTGGTCTGGGCAACAATTTGCTTAGGCCAAAGTGGCCAACACGTATCGGGAGCGATCGGACGAGCAACGACGACTAAGGATTTATGCCTAGCGACAACCCGGCCTTAAAAGCTCTTCGATACACCCCGAATATCAATGTACAAATGTCCATAAAAGGATTTTCATAAAATAGGACCAAAACACACTAAAATTTCGAAAATTCACCAAATCAATTCAAATTGAAAGCAAATGAATATGCACAAATGTTAGGAACTCATACCTAACCACAAAGATAGATATAGAAAAAGATGTGAGATAAAAATCTCACCTTTATGCACAAGAACACGGAGGAAGAAGCTATAGAACAATGACAATGACAATGACAATCACTCTTCAATTCCAACTCAACAAGCTTGAATCTAAGCAATGGGTTCTTCTATTAGTTTGGAGCTAGAGTTTGATTTGCAAAAGAAAACTAGGGTTTTGGAGTTTTAATTTCCCATCTCCCCCACCATTGATGCTTTAGAACTGAAAAGAGGAGAAAGTGAGGGTGGATGGGGAGGAGTGGTTCAGATTTGAGTATAAGTTAAACATAGGGCTGAACCCAAACCCAAACCCAAAGTAAAAAGTAGCAAAAATCAACTTACTCCAAACATAGCGAAGCTTATACTCAAAAAGGTCGCAAACGGCATTTTAAACTCAATGGGAGTGGTCCCGAGTCCTAATTCGATCGTATGCAAAAAGTAGCTCTTCGGACTAAATTCCGAGTATCGATAAAATATTTAAATATAAAATCGACAAATATGCGGGTTGTTATAGTAAAAGAAGAAAAAGATAGAAGAAGAACAGAAAAAATAACAAAATCTCACATTACGCAGCGGAACAAATATAATAGATAAATGAATAATCTTTAAAACAAAAACACTATATCAGTTTATACATCACATTATCAGAGTTTACAACAACAAACGGCGGAAAAGAAATATTACATATATAAGTGATACGCCTCGCCATCCAACTTCAACTCCTGATCTCTACAGCAACTTCTTAACTTCGCTCCAGAATAATTGACAACCTGACTCTAGGCTACCCGTGTGGAAAATCATGGTCACCCAAAGTTTAAAAAGGGAACAATAAACTCCAGGTCAGTCATGTGACTTGTGTGAGATCTTAAAAATAGTTATTTTCACAAAGAAAATAAAATAGAAATCCGCTATGCTTTTGGAAAATGAAACTACCATAAGGCCTCCCGCCACACACACAATGCAAACGCTGAATTGGAGGAGATTTCTCCTTATGATAGTCAAACACGCTTAATACGCAAAATCCTTTGATATTATTATTATTTGTGCATAGTGTGTAAAACATTTCGAAAGTATAATACTAATCTTAGCCAGCATAGTCATTTCGCACTTATGCCTACTATAGCTACCATGTTCAATAGCAGGTTACCGCCACATTCCATGGCAGGTTATACAACTAAAACCGTACAGGGCGCGTATTTTTTCTTTGGATTTCCAACAAATGGTCAGGCAAAGGAACTTCCTACTGACACATGGGTACGCCTCTGGAGGGACACCCCGAGAACCTAACCGGATCTCTGCCAACACAAGGCCGGGTTACCTCTGCAAAAATAGGTAACTACTGACACAAGTATGCCATCCCCCGGTTGTAAACAACCTTTATCTGAGGATCCTCAACAACAACAATCACAAAGTAATATATATTTGCGATATCCACATAAGTTAAGTATTTGGGCTCCATACCATGATACCACTTCTATCCAGAAGGAAATGCACATAGGGGCGCTACCCCCTATAACCTTGCTGCATCCTTCCTGTTTCGACCATTCCGGGGTGTGAGGTCCGACGAAGTCTCGTCCCACAAAGCTATGCTTTTCACAAAAGCCATGCTACGATCAACAAATGATCAGCAGCACTTCGTATGCCACATTACCAAATTGGGAATGTATCACTAGTAATCATCAACTACATAACCTCTGAGCTCGTACGTCTCAGAGAAGGGTGTTAAGCTAAGAGAATAAATTCTCCGCCACCAACAGAAATGTATTTGATAGAAACCAGCTTTACATCTCAAAGTGTAACGTCAGACACACATCCATACAAGTCCGTTCCAGGATCGAACGGAACCGAAGGCACTTCCAAAGAAGCCCTTGCAATCCGGATACTCACTAATCACGTCTGGAATCCCCATCACAAAGGGTGAGAAAATCTCTATACCGAAGCAACCCGGTGCAGGGACATTCGACAGGTAATCTTTTCACTTTCGAAAATACCCGGTCTTCAACACCATCTTCAAATGCAATCCCATTTCGTCGTATCGTTATTCGAAATGGGTTTTATGATACAAGGTCATCTCCCCGCTAATCCGAATAACGAGCGCTTATTTTAAAAATAGGTGTTACATTCAAATTCAACAAATCATAACAAATCCACTTTGATCTTTTAAATAAAAGATCCATCACAATCACAAAGGTTCGATGTGGGTTTCGAATATCCATTTGGAATTCGACTCCCGGTCGCATCGAAATTTAAATACCATTTAAAGGCCAATATTGATAGTCGGTTATTTAACTATCAATCATCATTCACAACAGTCACTGGATTTCAAATAATTTTCCCCCAATTATTATTACTTTCAAAATATCTTCGCAAGATAAAATTTCACTTTTCAACACTTTGAAAACAAATTCAAATAAATTTTTCGTACTTCAATCCTTTGAAAATAAATTTCAGAACAATTTTTCCTTACGCGGAAACATTTTCAATATTTACTCATTTCCACTGAAAATCTGCCAAGTTCAAATATTTTAAAATAATATAAAATATTTATTCAAATTATACTTGGAAACATTTAAAATAAACATTTTAGAACATTTTCTTAAATATTAGTTATGAAAAATATTATACTAATACTCATATAAAAATTCAAGTCCAAAACTAGTTTTAAAATAAAATTAGTAGATAGGATATAACTATTTAAATATCCAATTTCTAAAACAAATATCAATTTAAAACTTTAGATAATTACTTTTATAATAGTTTAAAATATATTTTAACTTTACAGATTTTCAAAATAACTTAAGTAAATAATATATTTTTTTCCAAAACATTCTTTCCTTAAAACCATTTTTACAACTTCAATTTATATTTATAAACTATATTGCAAACATTCTTGGCTTTTAGGGAAAGTACACATTCCAATCTAAAATGGTTCATTCAAATCAATTAATAAATCTTTCTGGATTTATTTTAAATTTACGTTCCAAATTTGTAAATTTCTTCCCACAATTTTAAAAATAAACCAACATTTATTTTTTAAAAGCAAAATTCTCTTTCCTTTATAAAATTCCCATTGTGAATTTTAAATTTCCAAATATCGACTGATATACGATTTTCAAATCGTTTCCCAAATATCCCCTTTCAAACCATAAATAAAATTTCAAATTGATTTCTAATTTTATTTTCCGATACCGAATCAAATTTTCCAAATTGATTTCCCAAAGATTTATTTCAAAACACCAAATCAATTTCAAACTGATTTCCCAATTTATTTCCAAAACACCAACCCAAATTTCCAAATAGATTCCTAAGATTATTTTAACTCCAAATTAATTTCCAAATCGATTTCTAAAATTAATTTCAACTCCAAACTAAATTCCAAATTTAATTTCTAAATTTATTTCCTTTTGAAATAAATTCCTTTATCTCTTTCAAATGTTTAAAAAATATGTATCTTAAATAAATTCTTCAACGACTAAACAACATTACTCGAAATTCCTTTATTAAAATATTTTCCTATATTTTTAGAATTAATTCGATCGAATTATAAAAATCAACTTTAATACTTTAACTGTAACGGTCTAGCCTTTTCTACTTTAATTTTCAAAAATCCAATTTCATATTTCTGGTATCCTACGATACCAAAAATATATTCGGCTAAATTTTAGCCTTCAGTGGTCTCAATTAGTCACACACAGATTATAAATAATCAACACAAAATTTTTGAAAACAAATCAAAATGTTTTGAGGAATCCAGTTGGATCCCTCCAACCTGTTTCCCTGCATCCACAGACGTTAGCACAACAATTAAATACCAATTCCACTTCGAGGTGGAATATCACGGTATATGGGATTCATAAAATATCATCCGCTATTATGCGGTGCATAGGGTCTCATCCGTTATATAATGCGGGAAATCAACAACTCCAAATACATATATAATACCAATTTCACTTCGAGGTGGAATATCGCGATATATGAGTTTAAATATAATATCATCCGCTATTATGCGGCGCATAGGGTCTATTTCAATTCAACTAATAATAATCATCATCCAAGCAACAACCAATAATTTAAATAAACTATTTAAATCAAATCAAGCATCAAATAGAGCGAGAAGTTCTCACCTTTGTTTATGCATGCAATCCATTTTCATCCCAGATTGATTCTTTACAGATTTTGACCTAGTATAAACAATTATATATATAATTCAATAATATTCGAAATAATCGAAAAATCAATTTTCGTTTGATAATTTTAATTGTTCAACGATTTTATTTCAAACCATTTTCTTTTAGATAAATTTATTTAACTAAAAATTAAATTTAAAACTAAATTTCCCTTAATAAATTATTTTTCAATGTGTACATGCATAATTATTATTCATTGTGAAACCAAAAATAATCTCTAGATTTCAAGAACTAATTCTACATAACCTTCCTTTTTTATTTTCAAAATTTATTTATATAAATTAAATTTTCTGTTTTTCAAAACCCATATATTTTTATTAAATCAAAAAAAAGAATTCACTTTAACTATTTTTTCTGCTTCGTGTAAGATATATATATATATATATATATATATATATATATATATATATATATATATATACTGCCCTTATTCATTTCTCTAAAATGTATATATATAAATAACTAAATTGAAACGGTATCAAAATACCTTACTGGAAAATCTCACCTTCCCATCACTGTGCTTGAAAACATCGCGATAAACTAGGCCACCTAGACCTGTCAAACTCAAGTTGAAGCTTCGACCTCCCATCTTCCCCGCAAGCGTGCGCGAGACGATGCGCCTCATTGCTATGCCGAGATCGAAATCGCCGTGCCGTCGCCCCGAGCTGCCTTCAGCCAACGTCATCGCACTAACCATCCTTCATAAAATCGAGATCCCAATCGCCGCAAATGAAGTTGAGACTCTGTTCGAATCAATTTTTTTTTCGCTGAGGCATTATCCCCTCTTTTTTTGTTGAATTTCGAATTCGATTTTTTTTCTGGACATAGGAGCGACAACAGTAGCGGCCATTGTTCCTAACAATTAGACTTGATCTGCTTATAAATTTAAATCGATGCGTTCGTGATATTTAACCAAAGAGAAACGGCCATGATTCTTTGTTTTGTTCGAGCTTTTTTCTTTTCTTTTCTTTTCGGAGATGAAGTGTTTTATTATAATTTTATTTTTATCTATGCTTGGCCATAAACGAACGCGTGTTAGAAGGAATTTGCCAAGAGTTTAAAGAACGAAGAAACGTGTTATAATTTGCTAAAATATTTTTATATATTATTTATATTCAACAATTCAAATTTAAATCGTCTCGGTTTCCGCAATTCAAAATCTCGATCTCCGATCGATGCGTGCCGCTAGGCGTTTATAATGTTAAACCCCTATTCCGAACGCAATGGAAAAGGTTTCGAGTCCAAATTCGATCGTATGGAGAAGATAGCCTTTTGGACCAGTTAAAACATTGAATTTTCAATTTAAATTTCAGCGCGTTTGCTTATCGTACGGCCACACAACAATTCCGAATGCTATGGAAATTGAAATCCGATAATAAAACACTATTACGGATCCAACGGAACTGGTTTCGTCGAAATCCGAGACCGTGCCTCGGAAGACTATTTTTAAATATCGATTTAAACGATATAATTTCAAAACTGAACAATTCACTTTCAAATTCAATCCTGTAGTTTCTATTATCTTCAGTATTATCAATATAAATTTTCCAAGCCATCAAAATATTTTTAATCAGCTTAAAAATCAAGATTCAAATTTTTACCCAGATTTCTATAATTAAATTCAATAATTTATTTGCCAAATTTAGAGTTATATTTTGAAACTCAAGCTTAAATTAACAATAAGCTTAAATTAACAATTCAGATATTTGAAATCAATTAAATATTTCAATTTCAAACGTTGAAAATTCTAGGTCGTCACATTAATAAACGTTTGTTTATTTATAACTTATTTTATGTAATTTTATATAATAAAGGCAATATTAGTAATTACCTAATTATATATTTTTGTGCAAATGTGTGTATGTATTTTCAGTTAAAAAACTTTTGTTTATAGTCGTGAGTATATTAGCATATGAGTATTCGATTATTGCTAATTATAAATTATTACATGATTGTTTTATTTGGAGTTTGAAATTTAAAACTAAATTGTTAACCTAACTTATCAGTATTATACTGGTAGTTAGAAACACTGATGTTTTATACTATAAATATATAAATATGTATACATGTGAATAAATAAGTAAATTTATATTATTTATAAACACCACTATATTTCATGCTTAAATATATATACACACACACATACATATAAACATATTGGACAACACTTATGTATATAATGGGGCTAACTTATCCGTTGCCGTGTAAATCTCAACACATATATATGGGCAAGTCAAACCATGTACACCGTGACTGTTGCATGCGCACGTTCACCCAAATATGTGTATATTATATAGGTGTTCACCTGAATTGATTTCATTTATACATCAAATCAAAATATTATCTATAACTCACATAAAATATTGATTTTATCTAAAATAAAATATAAATAAGATCTAAATATGTTCAGAATTCATAGGCTTAATAAGACTCAAATGGTAAAGAAAAATTGAAATATAAGTGATAAAATATTTACCAACCAAAATATACAAATGAACTGAATTAATATTGACAAATTAAAATATAAAATATACTTACCAATATATTTTTGCATGTTGATCCATGTAAGCACCTAATTATACAACCACTATCTACGTTCATAACTTGATCATTTGGGGGTTTACTTGCCCGAGACTGTGTATTTTATTCAATGAGTTTTGAACTCTAAAAGCAATACAACAATATGGATATTTGATCCGTATACGATCGCATATAAATGTTATATGGTGAACGGTCATAATTCATAATTTTTGAAGCCTTAACGAAATTAGTTCATTAAAATAAGTAAGTAAACTGCAATGTGATATCGTTTGTCTAATATAATTGATTATAATAATGGTCTTGTTGTATTATATGTAACACTGGACCAAAGGCTACAGGTACATCTAAGAATTCGATCACTGAAATGTCAGCTTGATTTGTTTACGAAAAGTGCAATTTATTTGATATCCTTAAATGTTAAGTATGATCAAATGCACCTTTTTTAAAGAGTTCGTTATGATATTGTAGTAAGGATTTCATTTGAATGGTTTGACAGTTTAGAAAGAAATTGAGTGTATAAGAGTGGATATAACCTAAAGCACGGTAGGGATGAAGAGAGTGACTAGTAATTTCTGCTTCATAATGAAATTCAGATATAAGAATTATAAAATAATAATATATATTTAACATTGGAATGACAAATATGATTTCTATTCCAAAAAAATTTCACATAGAAAATTGTTTTCTATAATTTTTATATCTTTGAATTTAAGGTACTTGATCTAAAAATTCTCGACTGTATACTAGTTAGAGTAAATGAAATAAATAACCTATATTAAGTGGTTGAATGGAGCTTGGTATTTCATACGCTATTATAGTAGTGGCGGGAATAATGGAAGCAGCTATAACACTTATTGGTCACATCAAGTTACGAAAATTGTTTTCGTAAAGTGTACCAAATTTTTTTGTGAAATAATAATAATTTTTTGGTATTGTTTAAAAAATATACATATTTTTATTCAATACGAATATTCATTATAAAATAAAACTATAGTAGCTGTATTTGTGATGCATTAGAAAATATAAAAGTATCAAAATTTATTTGCAATTATTTTGGAATTATGGACTAAGCCACAATTTTAAGAAATAATTAATGATTATAGGATTATGAATGATATAGTACTAGTAATTATATCTCAGACAATTAAGGGCAAAATATCGATTCAATGAGAGCATTATAAGAGTTGATGAACTCTGCGGATTGATACATATAGATGTATGCAGTTGAAAGTTCCAAAATGGTTTCACGTACCATTGTATTCACCAGTTAATTATCATAAATGTGAACATGTGTATATAACACACATGTGATATGTTAACGGCGAGCTCATAGAACATAAAACAGAAGTAAATAAATTAATCTGCGATTGAAAATTAAATGATTCGATTTGATCAAATAGTTGAGTATACTAGAAGGAGTTCTGAACGTACCAAAATGAATAAAGATTTGATCTCGAAAGTCATTCCTTCTAATGATAGATAATGATGTATTGATAAGGAGCAATTGAACTTTGTTGAAGTACGATTGATTATGCGTGATGTTGAGTTAACTTCTTTATGTAAGGTCGTGTACTTAGAAGTAGTACACAAGGTTAAAATTAATTTCATCTAAAGAATGGTTTATAAATTATACAAGACAAGGGTTTATAAGAAAACCCACCATATCTTAGGCCAAGGAGTTGGCAAACCGTGCAAGTTGAAAGACTGCATGTAATAATGTACGTGAGGAATCTTGTATGAATCATCCCAAAAGGAGTTTGGGATCGATTATCATTGGATGACCAACTTATGTTTTGGACATAATTTTTTTATATTAGAATCAAATCAGTTTAATATAAGGCAATTCATGGAATGTTTATGAATACCTATTCCATTGCACAGAGAAACAATTGTTGTTTCAAGAAATACCAACTTCATAATGAAGGAATTTATTTTAGAAATTATTGGTAGTAAAATGGATTTGGATACGATCCAAGGATAAAACTAATTATAAGGAATGAAATGGAATTAATCAAACCTAAATGAACACTATGCATTAGAATGTTTAATAAACATTCTTGCACATTAAAGAGAAACTGTGTGTTTCTTATCAATGTCGATAATAAATAATCCTCAACAGTCAATTAAACCATTAAGAATATTTACTCTACCATATGGTATGATGCATAAATCTGAAAGGATTTCATGTATATTATCAAAATGTGATTTGATAGTTATACCCAAAAGAACATGATTCATCGGCTGCAAATGTGTCCTCAAGAGAAAGACTAATATAGTAGAATATTGTTAGCAACATTGATAAGAATAAAATTGTAATTTTCAGTTGTTGAAAGTAACATAACAGATTCATCATTCATTGTGCTCAAAATGGTTCAGTTTTTACTCATAAAATTATCGCTCCTTATGACTTCGTGTTTTGGTACATATGTGTTGAAATGAAAAATTCTAAATAATGATTTAGAATAGACCGTTTGCACATAACAAATAAAGTGTCACGAAGACTGTGGGATCGACATCTAGTTTGTGGGTTTTTCGGATATGATCCAGTAAATGAAACAAAAATATCATTCTATAAGCATCAAAATTGAATAAGTATTTTGATAGAAATATCGAATAGTTTGATTTTCTTTCAAAATGCAGAGGAAGCGTGTGTCCATAAGAAAGAACATTAAATGGTACATAGATACTTCTATAATTATAAGGAAACATCATACTACTGATCATTAACTTATGTTAAAATCGGTAATAGTTTGATTATTTAGTACTTGATATTGAATTTATAACTAATATCTTTTACACTGAGTATAAAGGATGTTAGGAATATCCCAAATGACATGCAAAGACACCTTATTGAAATGTTTAATATGGAACATGTAAGATAGATTCCTTATGCATTGGCAATAAAAATTATCATACATATTATATTGTCTATAATATCATAATTTTGCTTACGTATTTGATGCATTAGGTGAATATCAAATCCAAATTAAGATCACTAAATGGTAGTTTATAGCATTCCCTATTATTTACGAAATCTAAAGAATTGTTTAAAAAACACATCAAACTCCTTACGTAGGAGTATTCAAACTCAAATTTCATAAGCGATATTGAGTATAATATGTCAATATCAAATTCATGTTCAAACCTTAATTAAGAGCTTTAATATGGAAATGTTCTAAATGAAAAGGTCATGGTTGATTCAACAAAAAAGGGTAAATACATCAACTGGAATAGTGCCATAAATAAAAGCTATGTATAAATATAAATACACAAATTTATAGCCGAGATAATTATGATTCCAAATGTGGAGAATACCATGACATTTTTACATGATAACTATGCATGATATAATTCATAAAAGAACCTAAAGCTCACCGAGCATCAAAAGACATACTCTGAATTGTTACACATGTTATAAACGGTTTATCAGTAATCAGAGATAGTTGATTTATAGAGTAGATGACTAAAATAAAATTGCATAGCCACTCACTTAGGGACTGACCCGATTAGTTTGAAAAAACCGGTCGAGTAAGCTAGAATAGGATTCCATAATTGACCCTAAGTGCAAATAGAAGATCGATAGAGTTAGGTGTATGCCATATGGACAAATATGTAATTTGTTACATATATCTAACTCGATAACTACTCTTGTTCAAAATAAAAGGTGTTTTCTTTCTATTATATACTTGATATGATATGTTATGTTAATTTTTTATTTAATTAAATTCTATTTAATATAGAAAATCTACAAATGTTATGTTTTTGGGATGGTAGTTACAATGTGTTGTAATCATGAGTGATTTATCACAATAAAATAGACATTTTGTTTTAAATATTCCCAATCAAAGTGTATCAAGATCGGATACCGGTACATCCATTAAGACTAGAGTACATAATGCTCTTCAAACATTGGGCACTAAGAGGTTATGTACTGATAGTTATTGGATAACTATAGAATGACTCACTTGATAGTTCTCTGTTAGTTGATATAACTGAGGTTAAACAGCAAATATCGACGTGACATTTTTACACAATTCCCTTGACTTGAGAATATTGTCAAGCTTTAATGTGGACGCTCTGCTTTAATTATAGTCAAATCATGGCACAACGTCCATCGTACAACTATAGTTAGTCGGGTGAAAGTATTGGAAGTGAAACACTATTCAAAAGAGAATTTGTCTCCTTGGTTATATGGGGTTAGTATCACGGACTCAATTTAAGTCAACTCAGAGTCAAAGTCTCTGGCCAAAGTAGTACAGTTAATAATAATTGTTATTATTGAATCAAGGACTTTGTGTTTGGACTATAAAGTTGAAGATGGATGATATTAGAATTTTGACCATTAATAAATTTCATAAGTCCTAAGTGATATAGTTTTAACAAAGAGAATTAGCGTAATTAACTGTCACTAATGGGTAGCGCTTAAAATTGTAAAAATGGATTTTACCAAAGCTATATAAGCGATAAATTTGGCCATAATGTCACACCACTAGCAAAAATAACATGTAAACGTTAATGTTCGAAATGTTCAATATTAATCACTGATCAAATTTACACCTAGAGAGTCTCCAAGCTTGTAGTTGTTGATTTGTCTGAATGCAAAAACATAAGATTAATGTGTAGTAGGTAGAAATTTAAAATTAGTTGTGAGTTTAGAACAGTTGATATATATAAGTTATTTTAAATAAGTCTTTGAATTTGATACTGGATTATTTTCATATAACTTTATGTTTTACGTTCTCTATTTTATAATATATTAACTATAGAACATTTGTTATGCTTGAATTCCAATATTAGGAATGAATGGCGTTCTTTTAAAGCTAGTAGTTAAGAAGTGAACACAGAGGAGAATTTTACTTTTTTGTATATTTCCCCTATATTCGATGAAAGTAAGAATGCATAATCAATTAACTGAACTTATTTTATGTTAATCAGACCATTAGTACCTTAGTACCATTATTTAGAAGGTAGCATATTGTTACCTGTTTGCTTAGCCCAGCTACGAGACGCTAATGATAGAGGTTTTGATTGAATCTAAGTGAAACTCGAGCCAATGAAAGATTGACCCAAATTGAGGAGTTCGACGTATATACATCGTTCGGCATGTAAGCATGGTTCGGCCTGAATGCATGGTTCGGCCTACTTACATGGTTCGGCCTATATACACGGGTCAACCTGTGCGCAAGGTTTGGTCTAGTGCGGTGGCATATGCCACTCGGTAAAAAGAAAAGTGATGGTAGGAACTCAACGCACACCATTCGGCTAACGTCGCTAGGCTACCTTCATTCGACCAATACCGCTCGGCCACCACCGTTCGGCTAACGCTAACATCTCTGGCTACCTTCGTTCGACCAATACCGCTTGGCAGCCATTGTTCGGCTAATGTCACTCGGCTACCTTCGTTCGTCCAATACCACTCGGAAACCATCGTTCGACTAACATCGCTCGGCAACCATCGTTCGGCCAACTTCGCTCGGCTACCTACGTTCGACCGATGTCGCTCGGCAACCACCGTTCGGTACGCTTGGTTCGGTATACTAAAGTTTTCTATTGTGCGCCAAGGTACCTTATCCTTAGGCCCGCGCAGGGAGTCCAGCCTATCTTCGTCTATAAATAGAGGGGCATGAGCGCAATGTAAAGGGACCTTTTTTTTTAGAACTTTGAGGAGACTCTACCATTTTCAAGACTCATTTCCTTTCTGTAAGAACTTGTACTCAAGTTGTTGGTGTACGGATTGTATTTGTATTCAATTATTTAGAGAAATAATAAAGATTACGATCAAAGTGGACGTAGGCAGTGACACTGAACCACCATAATACTGGTGTTCTCGTTTCTTACCGTTCTTATTGCACTCTACCATGATATTCCTCAATCTTAATTTATTTCTTCATTAATCTCTCTACACAATCTTATTCAAGGGTGTTAGTAACCAATTTTAGTGCTTTCACTGAGAATAGCATTCTTAGGTTGTTAGGATCTACTTTGTCGCTACTGGATTGAAGAAATCCCCAAGGAAGATCCAAATTCGTTCACAAGAAGTTCATAGATTCTACTCAGAGTTCTTACCAATAACTCTACAATAGGAAGACTGCGTACCAGATCAGCCTCTCACAATATAGATGTCAACGAGACCGCAAGCGTCTAACAAGTAAGACCCAGCAATCAACAAGCTAATCTAGGTGCAGGGATCACTACCGCCCTAAACCAAGCAGAAGTTGTCACCAGAACGGAGTTTAACGAGCTGATGAGAGAACTCATGGAAAGCAGGAGATAGCTTAATGACCAGATACAAGCTAACGCCAATCTTATGACCTAGCGTACTCAACAACATCATCAAAATGCTGGAGGAAGTCCCATTTCCTACTCCTCGTCCGACAGCTCCGCTTCGTCTGATGAACCACCTAGGTATAGACGCAGTAGAACTGAAACAACGCAAACATGTGCAGCTAAACGATCCACCAGGGATGGTCCAGATTCCCTGACTGGAGCCATGGCCCCTCACTTACACCAAGGTAATCATACTCAAGTTGGAATAGGAAATTTAGGATCCGTAGCACGAGTGGAAGCTGGATAACCGACTCACCAAGGTCACAATGAAGCAGGTCCCCAGAACATGCATTTGGTAGATCGCCAACCGAGGATGCACCAACCGAAACGGTCCCGCAAGATATATTCCAATTTGCCGCCTTCCATACAAACCCCAGACCTATCTGCTATGGTTAGACAGCTGATGAGGGAAAATCAAGGCTTATCTAATTATGATTGGGGTGTATCTAGGAGCCACACTCCATTCATAGATGCTATCCTACAGGCTGAGTACCACAGGAAGTTTAACATGCCGACTATTCCAGCCTATGAAGGGAAGACTGATCCCCGACAACATGTAATGAGATATAAGTGGATGATGGATTTAGCTAGGGCAAACTATGCAACTAAATGTAGATGCTTCCCAATAACTTTATCTAGAATCGCTATCATGTGGTTCACCCGACTTCCTCCGTGGTTTATATCCAACTTTGATGACTTAGCGGTGAAATTTATGGAGCAGTTCAGGATTCATGCCACTCGTCCTAAGGACGTGATGTCCTTGTCTAGTGTGATTCAGGCTCCAGGGGAGTCATTAAAGGAGTACTTATAGGGATTTCACGTTGTCGCTACTGAGGTTAGCAACCCGAGTGACCATGCTATTCTATTGGTCGTGATGCGAGGAGTAGATCCAGATTCGAAATTCGATGATTGGTCGGCAGGAAAACCTCTATCTACACTGGAAAGTTTTTATTCAAAGGCACATCAATTTATAAAAAGAGAGGAAGACAGGTAGACGAGGCAAGGCACCGGGCCTAGCAAGGAGACTGTGTAAAGCAATATTGCTATAAAACAATACGTTGATAACTCTGGAAAGGTCAGGGTCAATGTTCAAAACAAGCCAGAACAATCTAAAGGATTCGGTGGAGGAAATCCCAGAATGAAAAGGAAAGCGGGGAAGTGGAAACCAATGATCCCAACTTACAATGAATACACTCCTCTGAATGCATCTCTGGAAAATATTTACCTATCGACTTGTAATACTTTTCAATATCGAAAGCCACACTAAAATAGTCCACTGAGGAAAAAAAGCGGACTGAGAAGTATTTCCGCTTCCATGAGACTTACGGACACAATATCGAGGATTGTAGGCACCTCCATGATGCTATAGAAAAGTTGATTCGGTAGAAAATTTTACAGGAGTATGTCAAGAATCACAGGAAGACAGACAAGGAACATCAGACCCCGGTCGTGGGCAAGCTCCACGCCATCCTGAGGAACCTGCTCGGACTATAGGTAGACTAATCATAAACACGATAGTCGGTGGGACCCATCCAGTAGACAAGAGTTGGCAAGAAATGGAACGCTATGCTATTTCCTTGAAACACACGGACTTTGAATGCTGCTCGAACTCAGAAGATGGGATTCCAGCGAAACAGCAGTGAATGATGACTGATTTTATAATGTTCAAAAGTAGAGATGTTGATCGGGTGGAGGCACCTACCATTGATCTGATGGTCATCTCGGCAACGGTTGGGTCAACATTTATGAGAAGGATATTGATTGATTGTGGGAGTTTTGTCAACATTATATTCAAAAAGGAGTACGACCAAATGAAGATGGAGTCAAAGGATCTAAAACCAGCTAAAGCCTGTATTCATGGCTTTAATGGTGCGGCTATAGATGTAGTGAGTTTTGTTGAATTACTAGTTGAACTGGGAGAAGGTGAACGTAGGATGGTGTGGATCCCATCGTTCATCGTTTTGGATGTCGATTCTCCGTGTAATGTGTTTCTAGGTAGACCGGCCCTGGTAGAGTTTAGGGCAGCTTTGGCCCCGTGGTGTTTAACCTTGAAATTTCCGACGAATAAAGGAGTTGGTGTTGTGCATGGCGATCAGGTGACTGGTCGTGCATGTTATGTAGCTGAGCTAAGAGAGGCCCAATGGAGAGAGAAAGGAAAGGTTGTGGACAACTCCGTCCGCATCCGAGTCACTGAAGATTGACAAGTAATGCATGAGCCTTTGCTTGGGCAACATGATCGGATCTATAGAGACATAGATCCGAGGGACGATGATGAGGAACCCAAGGAGGCAAAAGCAGCATCGGCTGAACTAACGATTGAGCCTGGATGATCGAGGATCTAACTTATTTCCTCCGAGTGAACCTGGATGTTTTCGCTTGGACCCACTCTGGTATGTGAGGGATTTGTACTGCCATCACAAGTCATTTGTTGAACATTAACCCAAAGTATGTATAAGTGAAACGGAAAAGGAGTGGTATGGACCCGGAGAGGTCTGTTGCTCTCAGAAAGGAGGTGGATAAACTCAAAGCCAATGGGTTTGTCCGTGCTGCCCTCTACCTTGAATGGGTGCCTAACCCCATGCTAGTGAGAAAAGAAAATGGGAAATGGAGGTCCTGTGCTGACTACTCAGACCTAAACAAGGTGTCCCCCAAGGATAGCTTCCTTTTACCCAGAATTGACCAGTTGGTCGACTCTACGGTAGGACACGAGTTATTGTCATTCATGGATGCATATTCGGGATACAATCAGATCCCGATGCACATTCCAGATCAGGAACATGCTAGTTTTGTCACATACGTTGGACTGTATTGTTATGTAGTGATGCCCTTTGGGCTAAAGAATGCAGGAGCGACTTATCAGCGCTTGGTAAATCAAATGTTTAAAGACCAAATCAGTAGAATGATGGAAGTCTACGTGAATGACATGCTCATGAAGTCACGGCAGTCAAATGAACCACATTCGAGATTTGGCGGAAATATTTAATATACTCGGTTATTACGGAATGAAAATCAATCCACTAAAGTATTCCTTTGCCATTGCATCGGGAAAGTTATTGGGTTTTATTATTAATGCAAGGGGAATTGAGGCTAATGCATAAAAGATTCAGGCTATTTGAGACATACAAGTTCCCAGAACTATAAAGCAAGTGTAAAGCCTAAACGGAAAAGTGGCCGTGTTGATTCAATCTGTATCCAGGGCGACAGACAAGTGTATTCCTTTCTTCGATGTGATAAAGAAAGGGAAAAGAAATTTCCAATGGATGCCCAACTGCGAGGATGCATTCCTAGCTTTGGTAAGACATTTGAAAAGTCCCCCGGTGTTGTCAAAGCCTATAGACCATGAAGTGTTGTATGTGTACTTGGCCGTATCTCAATATGCCATCAGTACGACATTGGTTCACGAGGAGGACCGAGTCCATAAAGCCGGTATACTATGTCAATAATTGTTTAACAGGGGCAGAGATAAATTATCCTAAAATTGAGAAGCTAGCCTACTTCTTGGTGATAGCATCACGCAAGCTTCGTTCGTATTTTCAGGCACACATGATCAGTGTTTATACCGATCAACGTCTATGACAGGTGCTCCAACGACCCGTAACCTCTAGAAGATGCTGAAGTGGATCATTGAGTTGAGTCAATTCGATATCACCTACCTGTTACGGAGGGCTATCCAAGGGCGGGCGTTGGCAGACTTTATTGCAGAATTCACCATATCAAACGAGCCAAGCAGTGAAGACGTTATCCCCACATTCGATGGAAGCTATACACCGATTTGGCATCCAACTACCGTTGTTCTGGAGCTGGTGTAATTTTTTAACTCCCGAAAACCGATCAATTTTTTATGCCTTGAAGCTCGATTTTTCAGCTACAAATAATGAAGCCGGGTATGAAGCATTGATTGCTAGCTTGAAACTTATTAGGGAACTTGGAGTAAGATCGATTGAAATCTTTTGTGACTCAAATTGGTGGTGTACCAGGTGCGGGGGGACTAACAAGCAAAGGGGCAGAGACTTCCCCCATACCTTTCTCGGGTTCAAGAACTGTTGGCAGACTTCGAATATTACGATCTTTCACACATCCCATGTGAGCAAAATAGGGAATCCGATTCATTGGCAAAATTTGCGAGTACTGGTGATGCAAAGCAGATGGGATTGGTTCCCGTTGAAATTTTACACGCTTCGAGTATAAATGAGATGGAAGTGGATTTTGTGTTAGAAATAGAAATCGAGAAGGAGTCATGGATAACTCCATTCAAGCACTACTTGCTACATGGGATTTTGCCTAAAAGAAAGAAAGATGACAATTCATTCGCAAAGGTTCATGATATATAACGCAAGACGGAATAATGTATTGAAGGGGATTCTTGGTTCCCTTACTTCGGTGCATCGCCCACAATGAGATAAAACGAGTCTTGAAGGAAGTTCATGAAGGAGAATGTAGCGACCATACTGGAGGGCAGACATTAGTGAAAAAGATCCTCCGCTATGGATACTATTGGCCAATCGTGAATCGGGACGCCACGGATTATGTGCGAAGATGCGACTAATGTCAAAGATATGCGAAAATCCTGACAGCTCCACCGACAAAACTCACACAAATGGTTGGGGAATCGATATAATCGGCTCCTTGCCAATCTCCAAAGGTGGTGCCAAATACGCAATAGTTGCAGTCGATTACTTTACCAAGTGGGCGGAAGCAGAGCCCTTAGCTACAATCACCACCAAAAAGGTCATTAATTTCGTTGTGCGAAACATCATATGCCATTTTGGCCTCCCGCGAACTATCATTACGGACAATGGAACTCAGTTCAAAAGTAAGGAGTTCAAAGAATTTTGTCAAAAGTATGGCATTTAGAAAAGGTTTGCAGCAGTTGCTCATCCAAAAGCCAATGGACAAGTAGAAGCTGTAAACAAAATAGTCAAATCCATATTGAAAAAACGTTTGGAGAAGGCTAGAGGCAAGTGGGTAGATGAGCTTCCGACAACACTTTGGGCTTACAGAACCACCCACAAGTCCGCGACTGGCCACACTCCATTCACATTGGCATACGACACTGAAGTTGTGGTACATATGGAACTTGAAGTTCCTTCTCATCGGATTACTCATTATGATCCTAGGAGGAATCATAATCTCCTGCTGGAATCATTGGACTTTGTTGACGAAAAAGATGATGAAGCTAATTTAAGGGCGGCGTATATAGGCATCAGGTTGCTCGATATTATAATGAAAAAGTTTGACCGAGAATTTTCTACGTGAGTAATCTTGTTTTGAAGCGAGTTTTTTCGACCCCATCACATCTGAATCCCACATGGGAAGGTCCGTATGTCATCAAAAGGAAGCTTGGAGAAGGAACTTTCAAGCTAGCGACCGTTGACGACGTGACACTTCCTGGCGCATGGAATAACGAGCATTTACATCATTATTACACTTAGTTTATTTCTTTTGCATTTTAGTTGCAATTATTTCCAGTGTATGTTTATTTTATTGTTCTTAGTTTTCATCATGTAATAAGTCAATTCAGTTTGTTTCAATTTGTTACGATCGATAAAGGCTTGAAGCCATTTTTCCATGAACTATTGATGTTTCATATGTTACAATTCAGTGACAAAAATTAAATTACATTATTCTGTCTGGTGTATGAATGCACATACAAACTTAAAAATCTCTAAGTCCCCAATGTGCGGACTAGAGTACTCTGAGTCCCCAGAGTGCGGACTATAGTATAAACGACTTCAAAATCTCTAAGTCTTCAGAGTGCGGCATAGAGTACTCTAAGTCCCCAGAGTACGGACTAGAGTATAAACGACTTAAAAATCTCTAAGTCTCCAGAGTGTGGACTAGAGTACTCTGAGTCCCCAGAGTGTGGACTAGAGTATAAATGACTTAAAAAACTCTAAGTCCCAAGAGTGCGGACTAGAGTACCCTGAGTCCCCAAAGCGTGGACTAGAGTATAAACGACTTCACAATCTCTAAGTCCCCAGAGTGTGGATTAGAGTACTCCGAGTTCCCAAAGTGCAGACTAGAGTATAAACAACTTCAAAATCTCTAAGTCTCTAGAGTGCGGACTAGAGTACTCCGAGTCCCCAAAGTGTGGATTTGAGTATAAATGACTTCAAAATCTCTAAGTCCCTAAAGTGCGGACTAAAGTACTCTGAGTGCGGACTAGAGTATAAATGACGTCAAAATCTCTAAGTCCCCAGAGTGCGGACTAGAGTGCTATGAATCCCTAGAGTGCGGACTAGAGTATAAACGACTTCAAAATCTCTAAGTCCTTAGAGTGCGGACTAGAGTACTCTGAATCTCCAGAGTGCGGACTATAGTATAAACGACTTAAAAATATCTAAGTCCCCAAAGTGCATACTAGAGTACTCTAAGTCCCCAGAGTGCGGACTATAGCATAAACGACTTCAAAATCTCTAAGTCCCCAAAGTGCAGACTAGAGTACTCTGAGTCTCCAGAGTACGGACTAGAGTACTTTGAGTCCTCAGAGTGCGGACTAGAGTATAAACGACTTAAAAATCTCTAAGTCCCCAGAGTATGGACTAGAGTACTCTGAGTCCCTAGAGTGCTGACTAGAGTATAAACGACTTTAAAATCTCTAAGTCCCCAGAGTGCGGACTAGAGTACTCTGAGTCCCCAGAGTGTGGACCAGAGTATAAATAGGTTAAAAATCTCTAAATCCCCAGAGCACGGACTGGAGTACTTTGAGTCCCCAGAGTGCGGACTAGAGTATAAATGGCTTAAAAAAGTCCCCAGAGTGTGGACTAGAGTGCTCTGAGTCCCTAAAGTGCGGACTAGAGTATAAACGACTTAAAAATCTCTAAGTCCCCATGGTGCAGACTAGAGTACTCTAAGTGCCCATAGTGCGGACTAGAGTATAAATGACTTAAAATCTCCAAGTCCTCAGAGTGTGGACTAAAGTAATCTGAGTCCGCAGAGTGCGGACTAGAGTATAAACGACTTAAAAATCTCTAAGTCCCCAGAGTGCGGACTAGAGTATAAACGACTTAAAAATCTCTAAGTCCTCAGCGTGCGGACTAGAGTACTCCGAGTCCCCAGAGCGTGGACTAGAGTATAAACGACCTAAAAATCTCTAAGTCCCTGGAGTGCGGACTAAAAGTATTCTAAGTCCCCAGAGCGTGGGCCAGAGGATCTACGATTCCAAAAATTTCTGAGTCATATGGAAGTGAACTGGAGCTTTTGTAACTCACAATATTTTGAATTTCGACTACAAGTTATACAGTAAGCTGGACAGTGAAAATAATCGAAAGCAAAGAAACAAATTTTTATTCATTAATTCAAAATAAAGTTCCACTACAAAAAGTCTATCTACAATGACTATGAAATAAATAGAAATAATTATATGATCCAGGCCTATTCGCATTGAATGAGGCATGATAGCTACCTTTTCGACTTCTTTTCCTTCCTCGGTTTCTCTGAAGACTCCTCTCCTAAGCATTTTCTCTTGGACGCCTTGAGCGGTGCCTAGGGAAGGGAGAGGAACTTCCAGTGGTGAGGTCCCACCGGGGAGAATAACCTTTAGGGGCCTGTTCAGTGGATCGCAAGTTCCACCACCTAAGGTTCAACCTTAATATCAGCCTTCTTCTTCCCCTCTTCGATGATTTGTTCCTCCATGCTCAGTTTTGAAGTATGTTCGAGGCGCCCGTAATTTCAACTTCATCATGTTCTTCGACAGACAATGGATTTTCAGATTTGTCTTCGTTAAGTGCCTCAACCACTTGAGCGTTAGGTCTGGGAGCTCTCCCGTTTGAATTGCCTCTCCCATTTTCTCCTCCCTTTCCGTGCCAACATCGCTCCTTGGAGTAGGTTTGGGGTCGGAATGGCCTATACGAAATCATAAGAAACAAATGTTAGAATACATTTACTACTCGCCAAAAACGATGGCCCTTTAAACCCTAGGAAGAAAAGTTATGTACCAGTTTCTAGCTGGCTCAACTGTTCGGGGAGTTTCACATTTTGGAATAGGAGATAGAGTGTGCATATCAAGTCCAAGCTCCTTTGGGTCATAGCCAATATGCTGCTCGAAGGGATCGAGAGATGGGCGACTAGTCGGCTGAATAGGAGGAGGAATTGAGGACTCGGTTCCGGATGGACTAGTAGTGTCATTCTTTCCTTTTGATGAGGAAGAATCCCTTTTGTAAAGGGCCTTTGCCGCCGGTAGATCAGTGCGCACATTCTCACAAATCACTTCATTCTTAAGGGAATCCTCATCAACCTCTTCAGTTCCTAACTCAACCTTTTTAATTTTTATTAAAGTGTCCCATGCTTCGGCCAAAGGTTCGAGGTAACCCTCGCCAAGAAATGTTAGGTTGCGATGCATGAGAAATCGAGCATTGTACTCAGCTATGAGTGGATCAAACATGCACTTAATCTCATCCCTACCAGTCTCAGCAGCCGCCTCAAGGCAAGAATCGATTTCCAAGAGCTCCATTCTCTTGCCCTCCTCACGGGCTTTGTCCTTCAATGCTTCAGCCTTGGAAAGCTCCTCATCAAGCTTTGTTTTAGGAGTCGCGAAGTGACTATTTCATCACAATATCATTACGACTCCTCTTGAGCGGCAGTCTTCTCTTCCTTTTCTTTAAGGAGTAGCTCCTCCAACTTTTTGACTCGTGGAGGGAGGAAACATTTCTCCTTTTGAACAGAGTCTGTCTCTAGGGCTAACGCTCCATAGCATTGAACTGCTTCATCAATTTCTTTTTTATGGGTAGCCTCCAGGCGATTGACTGCCTTGGCAGTATCTTTAGCATTCTTCTAAGCGGTCTTGAGTTGAGATTTATACGAGGAAAGCTCTTCATCATGAGCTTTGATGATGTCTTTATCATGAATGGTTTCAATTTTCAAGCGATCGATCTCATATTGACGTTTCATGGAATTAAAACTTTTTCGGCCAAGTGAACAAACACATCGTGTTGAACGTACACATCATTATTGCAAGCAAGGCACTTTGTTTAACATGCCTTGGAATAAGATGGATCACAAGAAGGAATTTTAATCCACCAAAACATATTTTTGGAAAGTGGCTTTAAGCTCAGCTAGCTTTTCTGCTATAGATGGATTGTGTGCAGGGGCCGAGGAAATTTGTTTAGCCGAAACCACGGACTTCTTATTAAGCTCACGAGATTGCCTGGTGCTTGATGAACCAAAATATTAGTCGCGAGGGTCTTCAGTTTGAGATCCCCTTTGAGCAAATTTCTCCCTACTTTGTTCTGGTTGAGGTGAAGGATCATTGGGGTATGAAGAATGGCTGTAAGTTTTCCTTCAAGACGACGACGAGTCTCGAGGACGATAGTCTCTGTTTTTGTTGTCGTCTCTATCTCAGCATCTACTGGACCCCAAGTCTCGGTTGGAGTGATAAAAGATAGAAGACCCATGAAGGCGAACGAATCCGTGAGTACGCCCCATATCGCCTGCATAGAAATTAAGAAAGGACAAGTTAGCAAGAATTACATAATGGTTGAAGTTTAAGTGCAAGGTGAGGTGTAAGTGTTCGTGTGTGTCCTAGTGATTCCCTCGGACGGACTAGTTTCTTTTGCTTTACCAACTAGGGTTGACTCTCCACGTCGAGCAGCCGAATCGCCTACATCGCCTCTCGTGGGCGAATTAAGCCCCATATCTTCTGGGTCGTTAAAACCATAATTCAGTAGGTCATCGGGGAAGGTCAGGTATGAATGACCTTTAAGTGAATCCTCTAGATATTGGGGAGAGGATTTTTCTCGACCAGGGTGATGGTAACTTTAGAAGTTCCGCTAACTGTTTTCTTCTTCAATTTATAGGCTAAGCTTTTTTGCCTCTTCGAAGGGAGAAGCAATTTGGTGACGTCGGGAACGTCAGTTTTAGGCACAATATTAGAGCCTAAGTTCTCATCGATGGTTTTTGGTTCATCGGCCTCCTTTATTTCACCCTTTTCAGATACATCAGGGGTCCCTCCTATAGAGGGCATCGAAGGCCCAGCTTGCCTTTTGCCTATTTCCGAGGCAGGTCTGGTAGTAGTGGCACTAGGAGAAAGACTTGTTCAACGACCTTCCGCCAATAATCCGAACTTTGAAAGTGATTCATTGGAGATAACGGATTTGATCTCCCAATCTCCCATGGGAACAGCTTGAATGGCCTCGACGGCCACAGAATACCTGGTACCTTCGGGACGTGGGCTGATACCTATAAAAAACGAAATAAGTTTAGAAGCAATCCACTACGTGCCTTAGAAAAATATTGATCCGGCAAAAGAACTTACTCCCTTCCAGCCATCTTCTCACAAAACCCGGGGTACAGCATACGTAGAACCGTTCTTGTTTGTATTGGGTGAATTTACTCCATGCCTCCGTAAGAATCTCACACTTGGAGTATGGCTCGAGGAATATGAATGATGGGCTATCACATAGTCTTTTGAAGCGATAGATGTAGTGAATGTCACCACGAGTGTGGAGCTTGAATAAAATGCTCATAAAGAGAATACAAGTGCCATAGATGAACGCATGGCTATTGGGATGTAGCTGTGTCGGGGAGATCTCGATATATTGTAGCACTTCGCGGAGAAAGGAGTTGAATGGTGGCACGCTATTGACCCAGCACACGAACTTATTGCAAGCTGTATATCCAACTGGGGGCAGGTGAGGTCGATCTTGCCCCGATGGAACTAAAACGTCGTCAAAAGGGATTTCGTGAATTGTGCACAATCAACGAAGACCGGCTTTGTTGATTTTTGAAGCTTTGGAATCAATAGGATTAACTAGAATAACCACTCCATCTATCACTTCAGGAGCCGGGTCAATAGTTGGAGACGATGGATTTGGGATATCCTGTGTAGGAGTTGTCGATGGATTCGAAGTTCCCACTACTTCCTGTTGAGAACTTAGCTCAGGTTTATCTAAAACTATGGCGGAGCTCGACTTTTTAGACATCCTCAACGAGAGTCAAATTTGGGTAAATAGCTGATTGAACTATGCTTGAAAGACAATCGATATTAGATAAAATGACATAAATATTCCCCCTCCCCTCGTGTGGTGTGTACTAGTGCAATCATTCGAGCATAAGTGTGAAAGAGTTAAAGATTTAAGGAATGGCGAATTGAGATTGAACATTAAACTGTCCTCTTCAAAGACCGTCATCGTTGACCGTCTTCGAGAGCTTATCCTATGTTCGATAGCATGGGTCTTGAAATCGGACACTGGCATTGCATATTGGAGAGTGTTGTTTGTTTTTGTTAAGATTAACTAGCGTTTATAGTTGTTAGAACTAGGAAGTTATCAGTCCAAACCAGTTCTATGTACTCATGTACTTAAGTTTTTGTCATTATTCATTCTTCTATGGTCAGGCGTGATATGTGATGTTGGCATATGCTGTGCTTAAGTGGAGATGATTTTGGTTGTCAATGTCGATCCCAAGGCCTGAGGCCGATCACCTTTCTGAACCTACATACCGAACCACCTAACCACGAGCTACCGAGCGACTCCTTAGATTAACAACACTGACTCACTCAACCTCCTCGCCAGCACTCTCTCATCATCGACCGGCCTATTGGGGCAACACCGAACCACACTTTCCTGGTATACTGAACCCTCCTAGTGGACTCTCACCGGGCTGTAACGCCACACTCAAATGACCAAACGACACTCACTCCCTCTCTCTAGACCGAACGACGCCCTTTCCCTCTACCTTCCTATCACTACTCCCACAAGAGTTCTACCAAATAACAGACTTCCACCCAAAGTACCAACCCGTAGACACACTATTCGCTCTCGTTCCTTGACCACCAAACAACTAGGACTGTCAATTTAGCCCTGTTTCAATAACCTAACAACCACTCTCCCTCGCTCGGTGGCCTAACAAGAACCTACATCCAAGTGACTACCGATATCTTTTTCTTTTTTTCTCTCCCCACCTCTCATCTATTAAAGTCATGCCAAGTTTCTAGCCTAATGCATGTCCTTATCTCCAATTCGTCCTCCCTCATCCACGACAACTCCTACTTATCATAATCCGAATGGAACTCGTGAACTCGAGCTTCGTACAACACCCCTAATTCAGGTAGATGGGTCGAGTGAGAGATTCATACCTATAGGAATGAGTTGAAGGTTTTAGGAGTCGTAGATTTTGGGGTCGAAACTCATTTAGGTTTATTAACTAAAGGGATTGCGAGGCAAACGTCTTAGAGTCGGGGAGAGGAAGGAAAGTTGGAGTAGTTGTTGAGGTTCGGGAGAAAGTAGGTTATTAGGTCTCGAAGTAATAAAGTAAAAGTGGAGAGAAGGAGGAAGGAAGTATTCTTATAAATGGGAGAGGGGAGGTGAACGGGCTATTTCCCAAAGAACCGATCATTGTGCTTTGGAAAATTGGCTGCTAAATGTACCTATTCCTATTCAAGTTAACCGATCGTATGACTCGGCCTCTGTATGTCGACCTGCCCAGTAGTATATATATGTAAAAAGGGGGAAGGAAAGAGGTAAAGAAAATAAAATCGAAACTGTTACATTCGAATTTTGATAGTAGGAACTGATTACTGATTCAAAGCGTGTCGTGTTGCTTCACACGACACACTTTTGGGGGCAAATGTTACCCGATTGCTTAGCCCGGCTACGAGATGCTAATGATAGAGATTTTGATTGAATCTAAATGAAACTCGAGCCAATGAAAGATTGACCCAAATTGAGGAGTTCGATATATATACATTGTTCGGCATGTAAGCACGGTTCGACCTGAATGCACAGTTCGGCCTACTTACATGGCTCGGCCTACATATATGGGTCGGCCTGCGTGCATGGTTCGGTCAGGTGCGGTGGCGTATGCCGCTCGGTAAAAAGAAAAGTGATGGTAGGAACTCAACACACACCATTCGGCTAACGTCGCTCGGTTAACTTCGTTCGACCAATACCACTTGGCCATCACCGTTTGGCTAACGTCACTCGGCTACCTTCCTTCGACCAATACCTCTCAGCAACCACTGTTCAGCTAATGTTTCTTGGCTACCTTCATTCGTCCAATATCGCTCGGCAACCATCGTTCGGCTAACGTCGCTCGGCAACCATCATTCGACCAACTTTGCTCAGCTACCTACGTTCGACAGATGTCGTTCGGCAACCACCATTCGGTACTCCTGATTCGGTATACTGAAGTTGTTTACCTTGCGCCAAGGTACCTTATCCTTAGGCCCGTGCAGGGAGTCCAGCCTATCTTTGTCCATATATAGAGGGGCAGGGGCGTAGTGTAAAGGGACCTTTTTTCGAGAACTTTGAGGAGACTCTGCCATTTTCAAGACTCATTTCTTTTCTATAAAAACTTGTACTCAAGTTTTTGGTGTACGGATTGTATCTGTATTCAATTATTTGAAGAAGTAATAAAGATTACAAACAAAGTGGACGTAGGCAGTTACACCGAAACCACTATAATTATGGTGTTCTCGTTTCTTACTGTTCTTATTGCACTCTGCTGTGATATTCTTCAGTTTTAATTTATTTCTTCATTAGTCTCTCTACATAATTTTATTCAAGGGTGTTAGTGACCAATTTTGGTGCTAACACGTATCAAGTTTTTTCCACTATTTGGGTTTTATCGTTGTTAACATAATAATGGTAATGATATAAATATAATGCTACTTATATTGTGTACCTAACTTGCTTTAATTCTATTTTAAAGCCTACATGCATTTTAAGGATGGAAAACTATCGTAGGTGGATGTAGCGCTAAGCTTAATTTATAGAGTTATGGTATAAATGTAAGTTATCTTCTACCACAATATTAAACTTTGCAATATATAAATGATATTGATTATATGTTAGAACATGTTTTTTAGTCCATCAAATGCTCAACAATGCTAGTTTCCTCACTTAGAACATATACATAGCATCAACATTTAACATGATTCCTTTCACGCTTCCAAGTTTAATGCTCGACGTAGTGCTCAATAGCTTTCAATTGCAAGACTTGCTCTTTGTTTGTCTGGGGAAGCACATGACATTCAATCATGTTTCTCCATTTCAGTTCAGATATCATGCACCATTAGGCAACTCTCCCGGAAGACACCATGCTACTATAACTATTAATATGAATATGTCGCACTTTATTCAGCTACTTGGAACATAAGAGGATTAGAGCCTTAGCATTTATTTGGCCTTTGCTATTCAGTTCAAGGTTTTTTAATTCTCTTTATTATGTTGTGGGTCTCAAAGATTTCTGAACTTTCTCTTATTTTCCATGGAATGGGATTACCTGTTTAAACTAGGTTCATATGTAGTTTTGTTTCAGTTAACAATCTATGTTGTTTTTTTACAACCTGAAGCTGATGTATTTATAAGCTGTTTTATATTATCTGTGCAATGTTTAGTAAGTTTTTCTACATGGTTTGGTTAGATTTTGTAATGCTTACACTACCTAAAGTTGATGCATTATTTTAACACTCCATATTTTTAGTAACATTATTTAGGATATTTAATTAGCTAAATAAAATAAAATAATGTAAGGTGGTTAATGGATTGAAATTTGATTTAACCAAGGGTAGCCGTGCCATGTTAAATGTAAATCAAAAGGAGATGGCATGAATAAAAGTGTTAGATAATAAGGGAGAGAAAAATGGGAAATGGGATGAACTTATACGCTAAACCCTTAGGAAACCCAACACACGTTCATTTCATTTTTCTCAAAAAAAAATACTCTAAGGCAAGCCGCCATTTTTAATTTCAAGAAGAGATAAAGCTAGGATTTTCAAGAGGAAGAAGTAAATCCACATAATCAAGATCAATTCTCACATCTTTAATCATGAAGCTAAGATGAATGATTACTAAATCCCATTTTTATTATAGTTTTCGGATTTAAGGATAACCCAAAATGGTTTTGCATGATAATGCCATGTTTTGGATGATTGAAAGTTTATACATGCTTGTTGATGATTTGTACATGTTTATATTAGTTTTTTGATATGTTTGATATGAAAACCCTATTAAATGACATTTAAATGCCTTGAAAATTTAAACGTAGATCAAAAATGATATTTTAGAGATGAGTTTCAGTTTTCATAATTTTCTGAATTAATGTGGACTTTATATTAATTTTCTAGTGAAGAAAATGATTTATTGAGTTATAAATTATTTACGACATAATAAATAATTATATGGGTTGAAATTTATATGTGTTAGAAAACATATTGAAAAGGATTTTTTGGAATTTTGTAGAATTTTCCTAAGTGTTTTAATGAATATGTAAAATTATTTAAGACATGTGACTTAAATGTTTTATATATTTAATTAAGGAGAAGGAGTATTTTGTAAATGATTTAAATTGATTAATTTTGAAATTATGGTAGCACTTTTAGAAAAAAAATTAGCAACCAATAAGAGTTTGACAGACAAGGTAGGTTAGCTAAAAAGTTTACCTAAAAAGGTTTAAAATCAAAAATTAATGTTAAAAATATGTTTCGCCTCTTTTGGTTCCGCCCAAGAAGCTTTGGACTAAGACCCTCCACCTCCTTCCACAAATCAATGCACATAGTATCAACATCCTGGTACACTGTGAATTGGATAAAGGCGGAAGGTAAAAGTCGAAACCAAGGGGTTCCGAAAGGGTCGAAGCGCCCTTTTGTTTTAAATGAGAAAAGCGCCTGCTTGCTTTCGACAAAGTAGTTTTCGACTTAGTTGGCTTCCGACTAGGTCATTTGATTTAAAGAAAGGTTTTAAGGCTGCGCCTTTATTCTAAGAAATAGCTTTCGAATAAGTCTTCTTTCCACTAAGTCAATGGTTTTAAACTTGGTTTCGAAGTAGTTGCGCCTTTGTTTTTAAATAACAGCTTTCAACTACATTGAAGCATTTACTACTGCCTTCTACCTTTCGAAACAGAGTTTTCGAAGGGGGTTATTTCGTTTTGTAAAAACCCTACCGCTTCTCCAATGCTTTTGGATGGGGTGATTTCGACACCATCACTTCTCTGCTTAGTTATAGTTTTCAAAAGAGTAAGCTTTCGACCCAGTTGCTTGTGACCCTCGGTGATTTATAAAGAATAACCCAAAGGTTTTGACTAGTGGGTGTTGAATAATTTCGAAAGGTGTTTTCACGTGTTTTAAATTGAACCCAAATGCTTTTGAAACGTTTGAGCTTTTTAATACCTTCGAAAGGTTTTAAAGAAGGTTTCGAATGGGGTATTTCACCAATGGTTTCGAAAAGTCTAAAGGAAAGGTTTTTCCTATGGTTTCGAAAGGCAATGTTTACTGGTTTTAAAGAGGGATTTCTAAGGTTTTTAGCTTTCGAAGGAAAAGGAATTTCAATGGTTTCGAAAGGTTTATATGAATGATTTCGAAAGAAGGATTTGACCTTTCGGCCTAGATAAAAGAAAGGGTTTTACATGGTTTCGAAATGGTTACTTTCAATAGGATCGAAAGGGGTATCTTCAAATGTTTAAAGGTTTTCATCAACAGATATTTGAATAAAGTATATATAGCATGGCAATGTGATTTTGAGTAAAGCATGGAGCATAAATGTTTTCCTTGTTTAAGTTTGGTTTAAAAGGTTTTAAATTATGATTACACACATAAGAGAATATATATTTGTACTCAGATAGGTTATTGGTGAGCCCGCAAAATCATTAGGATCAGGTGACATGGGAGTTGTTAAATTAGGGACAGACCATCCAGAAGAGAAGTATTTAACAGATAGTTAAGGACAGATCGTCTAGAAGAAGTGTGTTTAACAGATGTTAGATTATTTTGTTATTTTGTCTAATAGGCCCGAGTCAGCTAAAGGTTAATAGCCAGCCAAACAAAACTAAGATGTTTGAATAGATAGTTCTTTTATTACCTGATATGTATGTTTACATAATGATGCTTTACAATATTTAACCATTTTTGGTTGCAGGAAGTGATTTGCAAAAGATATGCTTTAAAAGAATGTTAGTAAGGGGAAACCCGTTCCGCTAAACGGCATGGTCTCACTTAACATTAATAACCGGGATGTATAGTATTTTTCACTGTAGGCTTTATGTCTGACTCGAAGTTTATGTTTTCCCATTAAACTCTCGACTGCTCAAAATTGATTTGAGTAGGCTGAGGGTTAAGCTTTTTTCAGTTTTTAAGTAGGACAAAGAATAAAGCTACCGAAGGTGAGCAGGAGGCTAACAGATAGTTATTTAAGAGTTGTAGTTCTTTATTTTTTGTTTATTTCCATTGTATATGTAATAAGTCAATTATGACTATATGACTCTGATCATCCAAGGGGGCATCTTCATATATCTCTCTTGGCATATTTTGTAATAAGTATATTTATCATTGCATGGGAAACATTTTGGGATTATGTATTATGAATATGGAACATGTGTTTTGAAATGAAATGGAAAAATGTTATTTTGGAATCTGTGATTTTTTTCATATTCAAGTGCTTCTGATATTATAGATATCATCAACATAGCCGTATTTAGTCGTCGAAAGTTAATACTATAGATGACTGCAGCATTTGTAGCGCTTAGCTTTGGGCATCCAAATAGGGTATGTTACAATCATAGTGCAAATTTTTTGGTTTTACTACATTAGTTTTAATCTATCTCTACAATGGTGATTGTGGCCATTGAATTTAATCACTGTAAACTTTGTATCAATGTATGTTGGATGTTTTTTTTTATAATTAATTATATATTTTCTACTATAAACTTTATTTTGATGTATGAACCATATAATGATAGGTAGAAAGTAATGCAATGGTATTTTGGTCCAAAAAAACCAAGTTACCAACAATTATAACTATTACCAGCAATTGCAATAAAGAAAAACATGTGTGTTGTTTCTAACAGTAATAACCGTTGGTAAATTTTCCTTTTCCAACGGTTATTATCGTTGTAGATAGAAATTTTTGTAACATTTATATCCATTGGCAAATACTGAATTGCTAATGGCTATATCCGTAACAAAAGCTGTTAGTAAAATTGCCTATGCACCTTGTGCTAACGGTTATTTCCTTTGCAAATTTCATTTGTAACGGTTATAACCATTGCAAATCACCAATTCTAGTGTTAAGATAATAGTCTACATTGATAAATTGGTGCATTAATACGATTGATAAAATGTTTATCAATTAAGATATACAAATGAACTGAATTGAAAATTTACAAATAAAATATAATACACACACTTACTATTAAATACTTCTTACATGTCAATGTTTTATATACCTATGCAAGCGCTTAATTTTACAACTACTAAATTCATTTGTAATTTTGTCGCTTCCGTGTTTATTTGGTCAAGACCATATATTGCATTCTATGAGTTCCGAACTCAAAGCACTACAAGACTATGGATATATGATCCATTTATTATCACATATAACTGCTACATAGTGAACAGTCATAGTTTTCAATGTACGATGCTTTGATGAAATTATTCGAAGAAAATAAGTAAACTGTACTGTGAGACAGAGGATTTAATTTGATTGATTATAATTGTATTATTAAATGTAACACTAGACGAAAACTACAAATAGATCTAAGGACTCGATTGCTGAAATACCAATTTGATTACACTACGTGAAGTGCAATATATTTAATGTCCTTAAATGTTAAGGATGATCGAGTGCGCTTTTGTGAAGAGTTCATTATGATATTATAGTAATGGCTTTCTTTGAATGGTTTGATCATTTAAAAAGGAAAACGAATGTATAAGAGTAGATGTGATTTAAGGTACATTAGGATGAAGAGAGTGAACGGCTACTTCTGCTTCATAAAGAAACATCGAAAATGAGAATTGTAAAATAATAGTTGATACTTAATATTGGCATAAGAAATATGATTTCTATTTCAAAATGTATTTTCACATAGAAAATTGGTTTCAAAGAGATTTATCTTTTAGTTTAAGATATTTGATCTAAAAATTATCGACTGTAAATGAGTTGCAGTAAACGAAATAAATAGCCTGTGTTAAGTGGTAGAATGGAGCTTAATATTTCACAAGCTATTATAATAATGGCGGAGGTGGTGGGAGCATGCCATATAACATTTATTGATTGCATTAAGTTACGAAAATTATTCTCGTAAAACTTACCATACATTATTTATGAAATAACGACTATTTTTCGATGTCGACTGAAAATTCAACATACCTATATTTTAATGTGTATATTTTGAATATTCGTTATGAAGTAAAACTATAAAGTGGTATTTGTTTTCACAAAAAAATGATGCATTGGAAAATACCAAATTATCTAAAATTATTTACAATTGTTTGGAGTTATAGACTAAGCCATAGTTTTAAGAGATGACTTTTATTAAATAACTATGAATCATATGATGCCAACAATTATATCTCAAGCAATTAAGAGTAATGTACCCATTTAGTGGGAGTATCGTAAGATTCGATGAACTCTTCGGATTAATACATATAGATGTATGCAATTGTAAGTCTATTATTATTAATACAGTTCTACGTTCTTCATCATATTCATCGATGGGTTATCACAGACATGGACACATGTATTTGATACACATGTATAGTCTATGATAAGCTTAAAAATATAAAATGAAAGTAAATAATATAATATGCGTCAGAATTGATTTGATTTGATTGAATGAGTGAGTATATTGAAAAGAGTTTCGTATGTACCTAATATAAAAAAGATTCAGTCTCAAAGATCAATCCTCCTATAATACATAAGGATGTATTGATAAGAAGTAATTAAACTTTGTTGGACAAAACAAGATTAACGATGAGTGAACTTAAGTTAAATTCTTTTTATAATGTGTGTACTTAAGAGCAGTACATAAGGTTAAAATTAATATCATCCAAAGAGTAGTTTACAAAATCATATAAGATAAAGGTTTTATAAGGAACCCCAACATATCCTAGGTTAAGGAGTTGGCTAGTTGTGCGAATAGAATAACAACACTGTATGAGTTTAGGAATGATTTCCATTGTATGGCCTATTTATGTTTTGAAAATAAGTTTTGTAAACTAAAACCAAATCAATTTTATATATAGGGCAATTCATGAAATGTTTATGAATACCTATTCCATTACACCGAGAAATAATTGTTGTTTCAAAATACCAACTTTGTAGTGAAAGAATTTCTTTGAGAAATTATTAGTAGTGAAATGGATTTGGATATTGATTTAAAAATGAAGTTAATTACGAGAGATAAATAAAATTAACCATACTTGAATAAACACAACACATTAGAATGTCTGATGAATATTCTTATACATTAAAGAGAAATTATGAGTTTCGTGTAAATGTCAAAAATAAATAATCCTCGATCGTTTCGTTAAACCATTACTAGTATTGACTCTATGATAATGATATGGTACGATGTGCATATCCGAAACAGATTCCAATTACATTATGATCAAAAAATGATTTTGATAGTTGTACCCGAAGGAATATGATCCATTAGCCGTAAATGTATCTTTAGGAGAAAGACAATTGCAATTGTAATATAGCGAGCCATATTAATAAGAATAATACCATGGATTCCAAATTATTGAAATTACATAACAAATACACCATTCGATATGCTCAAGTTGGTTCAAATTTTACTCACAAAATTATCGCCTAGTATGATTTTATATTTTGGTATATATGTGTTGAAGCAGAAAGTTCTAAATAAAGATTTTGACAAGACTGTTTGCATATAACAACCAAAGTAATTTAAAGTCAGTGGAAGCGACATTGAGTTTGTGGATTTTTCAGATGCGATTCGAGTATCGATACGAAAGTATCGTTTATAAAAGCATCAAAATCGAATAAGTGTTTTGATATAAATATCAAAAAGTTTGATTATCAATCGAAATGAAGAGAAGTGTGTGTTCATAAGAAAGAGCATTCAAAGGTACATTGATATTTCTAAAATATAAATAAACAACATACTGCTTATTGTTAAAGGATGTACTTGTGTTCAAATTAGTTGTTTTAATATTAGACGTTGAATTTGTAAATGATGTCATTTATAATAAGCATAAAAGATATTGGGAATGTCCCAAATGATATGTAAGAACACTTTAATAAAATGTTTAATATGTAACATGTAAGATGATTCTTTATGCTTCGGCAATAGAAAATATCATACATGTTATGTTGTCTATGATATCATGATTTCTTTATGTATTCGATATATAAATAAATTATCAAATCCAAATTGATATTACTAAATTATTTATGTGTTCTTGTGCATTTATAAAATACTAGAGAATTGTCTACAGAAACAATGAACTCCTTATGAAGGAGTGCTGGGACTCAAACTTCAAGTGATATTGAGTATAATATGTCAATAACAAATTTAAGTTAAGAATATTTAAGTTGGAAATACTCCAAATGAAAGAATATGGCCGATTCAATGAAAAATTCTTAGTACATTGCCTTGTATAACATCATGGTAAAAGCAGTGTATATATAATAAATGCACAAATTTTATAACCGAGCCGAGGGTGATTCCAAATGTTGTGAATCTCATGATAATATTATATTATAACAATATTGTTAGGAAACCAATTCTATGGTTTCGATGATAACAACTATACAATAGAAATCGAATATGCATATATATTTATATTTACAGGTGATTGATAAAGTAAAGAGACAAGAACAAGACTCAAAAGAAATATCAAGAGGCAACGAGTCGATAGAATTGGAAGAGGGATGACACTGGCACAGAAAAAGCAACATGCACAAATCCAGACGTCTGGGTGCACTAGCCAGACGTCTGATTGATTACTCTGGTTCGAAATTCAGAAAGAATCAGACGTCTAGTTAATGAACTCAGACGTCTAAAATGCAACCGTATACAAAAAATATATGAAGGCCAGACATCTGAAACATTTTCCAGACGTCTGATTTTAAACTCGACTGTGTAAATTCAAAGACCAACTGTCACATTTGAAAAGACACGTTTGCTCCTCTTCACTGCAACTCTTCATCACCATGAGAAGCGACCTTAGAGCACTTACTAACAAATGCAACTATACAAAGGATCTCTCTACCACTATAAATAGAATCGGGAATTCAAGAGAAGATCTTACCTTACTCTCTTACGCTCTTAACTCTAACACTCTGATTTATATCTGATCTCTAGCAATCAAATACCTGTATTTAACACCTTCATATATTCAGAACTCCTTATTCAATATTCTCTAGATAGATATATATATATATTGGAAGCATGTGTACTTAATAGTCAACATCCGCGTTATAGAACACATTCTTGACAAAGAAACTCTGCTATCGTAAACCTGTTCCTCCAAGTCAAGTGAGGGTTAGTTGAAAGCAAATTTCGAAGAGGAACTTCGGGACTGGACGTAGGACGGGAGGTACGAACAAGTATAAAATCCTGGTGTGATTATTTTCATTTACTTTGCTATTATCATCTATCAAGTTATAATAGATATATCATACAGTTAATTGCGTATACTTGCATATATACTCTACACGATCCACTCACATAGACTTTCAATTGGTATCAGAGCAAGGTTTTGATCAAAGAACAGTAACACGTTTTTGAATCACTTTAATATGGCAAGTATTTTTCAAGAAGGACAATCCACAGCACGACCCCCACTTTTTAATGGATCTAACTATGCATATTGGTCAACACGTATGAGAATTTTTATGGAAGCTAATGGTCTAGAAATTTGGTCAGCCACACAAGATAAATATGAAGCACCTACTACTGCTATGAACATATGAACCGATGCACAAAAGACCTTAGCTTCAAACAATGCTAAAGCTATGAATGTTTTATTTTGCTCTCTAGGCAAAAATAAATATTCACGTGTCATGTTATGCACTACTGCATTTGACATTTGGCGTACCTTACAAATTACACATAAAGGTACAACAAAGATCAAACAAACTAAGATTTCAATTTTGCAAAACCAATTTTCGTCATTCAAAATGAAGCAAAATGAAACTATTGTTGACATGTGTTCTAGATTTCAAACTATCCAACATGATCTTATGGCATTAGGAGTCAAATTTACTGATTCTGATTTAGTTTCTCGAATACTCAACTCTTTAACGTCAGATTGGGAAAGGAAGGTATTAGCTATTGAAGAAGCTAATGATCTCTCCACTCTCAAACTTGAAGAGTTGATAAGAAATTTAATGTCCTATGAAGCTAATTTGCAGGCACGAAAAGAATTAAATTCAGAGAAAAAGAACATAGCATTCCCAGCAACAAAGAATGATGACTTTGATTTAGATGAAGAAGAAATAGTCTTCATTGCCAAGAATTATAACAGATGAATGTGATCAATATGGACATATGAAGAAGGATTGTCCAAAACTCAACAATGATAAAAAGAAGAACAAATTTGAAAAATTCAAAAAGAAAAAGGCTTTCAAAGTAACATGGGATGACTCGGATTCATCATCGTCTGAAAGTGATAGCGATAGTGACGAAGAACAAGCTAATGTATGTTTTATGGCACAAATCAAAGAGGTATGTCCTAAACTTAGCTATGATGAACTTTTAGAACTTAGCATGGAATTAGATGATAAATTTAGACAAATTAAAAAATTGAACAAAAAATATTTAGTCAAAATAAATAGATTAGAACTTGAAATAGGAATGTTAAAAGATGAAAAAATTATTCTAGAAGAAGAACTTGAATTATCTTAAGAAAAAAACAAAAATAATTTGATAGAAAGTGAAGCTATTAATATTGATTTTGAAAACACTAAAATAGTGAAGGATAATTTGTTAAAAGAAAATGTTGACTTTAAAAATAGTATTGAATTATTGAAAATTGAAAATATAGAATTAAAAAAAAATTAGATAGAATTACAAATAATGTGTCAAAATTTAATAAAGGAAAACAAGATTTGGAAAATCTTATCAAAACTTCAAAACCATCAGGCAATAGAAATGGAATAGGATTTAAAAATTCATCTAAACAAAAAGGAATGATGCTAAAAATACTAGTTATATAAAAGCTAAAAATTTACATAAGTCTAAACTAAATGCCAAAAATATGAAGATTTGGATTCCTAAAACAAATAATAATTTGATTAGACAAAAGTTTATTAATTATTACTTAGAGAATGTAGTTTATAATAAAAATTATATTTATAAAGGTACCAAACCATCTTGGGTGTGGCTACCTTCTTCTAACAATTAGGACCCTAACAAAATATATGGGTACCAATTAAAACATCTTTTATTTTGCAGGTACCCAAAATAAAATTAAGGAGAAATGGATACTAGATAGCGGTTGCTCCAAGCATATGATCGGAAATTCAAAAATGTTATCAAATATAACATACATTGATGGCGGAATGGTAACATTTGGAGATAATTCAAAAGGATATGTCATGAGCATTGGAGAAGTCATCAAATCTGGTATATCTAACACTCCTATTATTACAAATGTTTTATTAGTAGAAAATCTAAAACAAAACTTACTAAGTATTAGTCAATTATGTGATAAAGGCTTTCAAATAAATTTTGAAAAGGATAGATGTAATATTTTAGATAATAACAAACAATTTATTTTTGAAAGTTTTAGAAACAAAAATATTTATGTATTAAACATGAATATAAATAAAAATTCAAATTTATGTTTAACCGCCAGACATGATGATCCATGGTTATGGCATAAACGATTTTGTCATATCAATTTTAAGCATATTAATAAATTGGCAAAATATGAACTAGTTAGAGGTTTACCTAAAATAAATCACAAAGTAGAAAATTTATGTGACGATTGTCAAATTGGAAAACTAAAGAAAAGCTCTTTTAAATCTAAAAATAATATTTCTACAAAACAACCATTAGAATTATTACATTTAGATTTATTTGGACCAACACAAATACGATATATAAATCACAACAAATATGTTTTCGTCATAGTTGATGATTTCTCAAGATATACATGGACTTTGTTTTTAAAACATAAAAGTGACACTTTTGGTATGTTTAAGATATATGTTAAAAGGAATAAAACACAAATAAACTTAAAAATTAAAAATATACGAAGTGATCACGGAGGAGAATTCGAAAACGATCTTTTTACTAATTTTTGTAATAACAAAGGAATAACTCATAATTTTTCTTTTCCTCGCACACCTCAACAGAATGGTTTTGTGGAAAGGAAAAATCACACATTACAAGAATGTGCACGAACATTACTAAATAGTAGTGGTCTACCAAAACACTTTTGGGCTGAAGCTATTGCCACAGTTTGTTATGTGTTAAATCGAGTAACCATACATCTTGTGACAAAACAAACTTGTTTTGAAATATTTTTTGGTAAAAAACCTAAAGTATCATACTTTAAAACTTTCGGTTCAAAATGTTTTATACTAAATACAAAAGATAACTTAGGAAAATTTGGTCCAAAGGCCGATGAAGGTGTTTTTGTTGGATATTCGGATCGTAGCAAAGCATATAAAATCTTTAATAAACGAAATAATACTATTGAAGAAAGTTTACATGTTTCTTTCGACGAAAAGCTTTTTGACCATAATACTAACGATGAAGAAGAAATTATCCCACTAACTAATTCAACAAATTCCATTAGTAATGAAATAAATAAGCAAAATTACACGTTGATATCATCTCCTAGAATTCTTAAGAATCATCCAAAAGATAATATCATTGGAGATCTTAATTCTAGAGTAACTAGAAATCAACTCAATCAAATAAGCCATATATCATTTGTGTCAAATTTTGAACCAAAAAATTATAAAGAAGCTTCAAATGACAATTTTTTGATAATAGCTATGCAAGAAGAATTAAATCAATTTGAACGTAATAACGTGTGGGAATTAGTACTAAGACCTGAAAATCAATCGGTTATAGGAACAAAATGGGTATTTAAAAACAAAGCAGACGAGAATGGAAATATAGTTAGAAATAAAGCACGTTTAGTTGCTCAAGGATATAATCAAGAAGAAGGTATCGATTACGATGAAACCTTTGCTCCAGTAGCAAGATTAGAGGACATTCGTACATTACTAGCCTTTGCAACTTATAACAATTTTAAACTATTTCAAATGGATGTCAAAAGTGCCTTTTTAAATGGTTTTATCAAAGAAAATGTATATGTAGAACAACCCCATTAATTGTTCATGAAAAATATCTCGATCATGTTTTTAAGTTACACAAAGCATTATATGGATTAAAACAAGTTGCATGAGCATGGTATGAACGTCTTAAAAATCATTTAATTTCATTGGGTTTTCAAATAGGAAAAATATATACAACTTTGTATATCAAAGGAGAAAATAATGATATTTTAGTTGTGCAAATCTATGTTGATGATATCATTTTTGGTTCAACTAACGAAAATCTATGTAATCAATTTTCAAATATTATGAAAAATGAATTTGAAATGTCACACATGGGAGAATTAAATTTCTTCTTAGGATTACAAATAAAACAGCTTGAAAATGGAATTTTTATTCACCAAGAAAAATATTGAACGATTTATTATGTCGCTTTAAAATGGATAAAACCTCAAGCAAACCAACACCAATGAGCACTACTATTCACTTAGAAAAAGATGAAAACGGAAAAGATTTTGATGAAAAGTTATATCGTAGCATGATTGGTTCTTTACTTTATTTAACGGCTAGTCGACCTGATATTATGATGAGTGTGTGTCTTTATGCTCGATTTCAAGCAAAACCAAAAGAATCCCATCTAAGAGCTATTAAGCGTATTTTACGTTATCTATCTAGTACTAGAGATTATGGTTTGTTTTACCCTAAAGGATCATCGTTTGAACTTGTTTCATATAACGATGTGGATTTCGGTGGACGTAGAACAGATCGTAAGAGTACTAGTGGAACTTGTCACTTTATCGGACAATATTTAGTTTCATGGTTTAGCAAAAAGCAAAATTGCGTTTCTTTATCTACTTGCGAAGCCGAATACATCTCTGCAACTCTAGCATGTGCACAAGTGATATACATGCAACAAACACTAACGGATTTTGGTAAAATTATCAATAAATCTCCAATATATTGTGATAACACAAGTGTTATAAATTTATCAAAAAACCTTGTTAGTCACTCACGAACCAAGCATGTAGATATACGACATCATTTTCTACGAGACAATGTTGAAAAAGGAACTATTTCATTAGAATACGTAAATACTGAAAATCAAGTAGCCGACATCTTTACAAAACCATTAAATGGACAAACTTTCATTAGACTCCGACGAAGTTTAGGTATTTGCTCACTTCATGACATTCTTCCTTAAAAATTAATACTTCATTTAAGGCTAAGTTTAGTCATCTACTTTATTACCACAAATTATACTTATTAATTTATGAACCTTTAAATTTTTAGACAGTTAGTTTGTCTATAAATAATATTTATAGCTTGTATATATACATAGTTACACAAAAAAATATACAAACAATTTATATTTTTTAAAATAAAAATAAAATAAAAAATAAATATAGCCATGTCTTCTGGAGACTCTTATATATCCATCTCCATCTCAACATCATCGATGGACAGCTTGGTTGATACGCCACAACGGCTTCCTACACCCACACCAAAGCAGGAGCCAACGAATAGGTGGTCCTCGTATCATACGGGTTTTACTCCCGACAACAAGAAAACCAAAAGATCTTTATTTGTCTCTCCTAACACTAAGGAGAAAATTGATGAAATTCATCATTATCAGAAACAACAGATAGATCTTCAATGAGAACTATATTTCGAACAAAAAGTTACGGCACGTCGCCTAAGCTTTTTAGAGCAAGTAGCGATGAAGTTTTGTTCGTCACGGAAGAAAGAAATCCATGAACCACTACCAAAACCATGTAGTTCTTTGGATCCCTCCTCTTCATATCGTACTCCTTCGGACCCTTAACCAAGATGATATTCTGGCTCTCCGATAATCCATGAGCGTAGGAATATATGGTCTCCACTTAAACCATGGACGGATGACAAGTCAGGAAATAACAAAACTCCATCACCTTCTAAATAATTTATATTTGTTATATTATGTATCTATGCTTATTTTATTTCACAATAAAAAATTACTTGTTATAAAAGCTAAAGAAATAAGCAAACACCATCAATTTTATGCTATTTTTAGCCACACTGCTTATTTCAGATGTACGAATATGGCCTTTAAACGTATGACACAATGATATACGTCTAAAAATAAAGCACTATGCATATGTCAGACGTCTGATATACCCCCTAGACGTCTGAAATTTTGCTCTGTCGTCTCCAAATAAATATCAGAGCATTTCAAACGTTTGGAATAAGATCCAGACGTCTGACTTATTTCTCTGCCTCGAAATATTTTCAAAAATAAACCAAACCAGACGTCTGGTTTTCATACCCAGACGTCTGATAAAACTCTCTGTATGACGCCCCACCTCTATACCCACGCTAGCCAAGGACACTACGGGGTAATGCCATCAACTAACGCGGAGAATAAGGCTGGTTAGGAGCGACCATCTATAGCCTTGTTTTAACTATCTATTGAATACGTTGACAATCGTCATACCAAGCAGATCAACATATCCAATAAATACTTAAAACAAAACCATAGGTGGCTAGAGGATCTATCAGAACAGAATATTACAACTCAAATGTAATATACATCACAGAACAGTAGATCATCATATTTACATACACCGATACATAACAGAGTATACAAACTGATACATGTCAAGTGGTATAGCAAACCACAATATACAGGTGAATCCAAAAGAATACATATCAGAGTTACAACAAAAAGGACCACACAAAAAGCTATAACAAAAAGGAGCAAGCTGAATAGTCCATGCGAAAGCAAAAGAGGCTAAGTCCAAAAGTACCTAACCTGAAACATCTCGGTCTGACCCGAGTATAAATACATGGGTCAGTCTAGCTAAACAAATCAGTTAGATAAACTGAACAACAATGAACCTGCAAGGTCATAAAGTATAACAAATATCTCTAAAAGAGATAACACAATCATCTAACAAAAGATGAATCATAATAAGAGAAGCCTCATATCATTGGCAACTCAAATAAACAAAGGATATGAATATCCCAAAACAAGCCAAAAAGGTACATAACAAATACCAATAAAGGTAACACAAGTTCCGCAAGGTAACCGCTATATATCGTGCGGCTCGAAAAGATCAACACCGAAGGGCGATACCTAGGAAATATACATATCAATGAAACAACATAAAATTGCACGTGCTCGGTACTGTATAAACAAGGATCCATGAGCCCGAAAGCTCCAAACCCAATATCACTCGAGCGGTGACGAATGACCAACTCCAAAAGCGATACAATAGAGCAACAAACCCGAAGGCACAAACCCGAAGGTACAAATACGAAGGCAACATACCCGAAGGCAACAAACCTAAAGGAGACAGTCTGAAGACACTATCCCAAAGGCAACAAACCGTAGTGGTGAAGGTCCGGAGGTCCAGTACTGGACACCAATAATTGGCAGAATGTGTCACAACTCTCGAAAAGGAATCCGAAAAGTTCTAACATGAGCCCCATAACCACCCGTTCACACTAAATGGTTTACTATTCGCTAGTCAATTTCACACTCAAAGGAGTACAAAGTTTACCTCATCTCATCGGTAAACCAGACCCAAAAGTCAAAACAATCAATTGAATAGGTCGGTGATTAATCGGAAATATAAACGCATGGATTCATGGTCTATGTTTTACCTAACAATTTAATTCCTTTCCACTTCGCTCGAAGTGCGAAATCGTGTGTGCGCGGTTAAAATAGAAAATATAAATTGGAAAAACGAGCTTTTAATACAATTTGAAAGATTATTTTATAAAACCCCGTGTGTGAAGTCAAAAAGGAATCATCAAAGTCAAATACGCATAAATAGCTAATTGGAATCAACATGCAACAATTAAATTTGGAAAACCAAGCCAAATAGGCAAATTGGCAAAAGACAGCAAATTCAGACGCCTGAAGTATATGGTTCAGGCGTCTAAATCTGGAAAATTAAAAGTTTTCTAGATCCTAATTCAGACGTCGGGCCCATATAATTCAGACGTTTGAAAATTGATTTTTAAGCCTATTTCCTTTCTGGTTGCTCTCGAACTAATTCAGACGTCTAGGGGATTTGATTCAGACGTCTGAATACTGGGGAAAGAAAATTCCTAGTATAATATTCAAACGTCTGGAATTGAGGATTCAACGTCTGAAACCTGATGTTCAGGCATTTCCTGAACCTAGGCCAAAGATGGCCAAACAAATCGAAAGCGATCGGATGAGCGATGATTTCGGGCTTACGTCAACGACTGCCCAACCTTAACGACTCACCCAACACTCCGAACAACATAAACATCAACCATATAAGGATTTCATAGATTTGGCTTTAAAAATCATAAATTGGAAAATTCACCGAATCAAACCAAATCGAAAGCAGATGAACATGCAAATATGTTGGCAATTCATTCCTAAAAATCCAACATAGTTGAATACATAGATGTGAGATAAAATCTCACCTTTTAACTCCAAACAAGAATGAGAAGCTCAATGCAAAGAAAAGACCAACCACTCTCCACTTCAACTCTACAAGCTTCAATCTAAGATCAAAACAAGTATTACCTAAGTTAGGTTTAGGAAACTTTCTGAAATTAAAGGAAGAAAGAGTTGGAGAAGATGAAGAGGAGGCTTACCAATAGCTTCACTTGGGTTATAGAGCAAGAATTTGAGTTTGCAAGAGTAAACTAGGGCTTGGAGTTTCTAATTCTGCTTCCTTTCCCCCATTTTCAGTTAAGAAAGAGTTAAAGAATGAAAATGCGTGAATGGAGAAGAGAGGGGTTGAGTTAGGGTATTAAGCTAAGCTAATGGGATGAACCCAAACTCAAAACCCAAATAGAAAAGGTAGCAAAATTCTACTTACTCGAAACATATCAAAGTTTATACTCAAAAAGATCGCAAACTCCATTTTGAACTCGATGGAAGTGGTTTCAAGTCCCAATTTGACTGTTTGTAGAAAGTAACATTTCAGACCTAAATCCGACTAACGACGCTATATTTGAATAAAAACATTTAAATATATAATCGTTAAATATGCGGGTTGTTACAGATCTCCCCTCCTAACAAAAAATGCATCCACGCAATTCCTAGAGACGATATTTGTAACAACTGCATACAACAATTCCAGAAGAAAAGGAAATAAGCTTGAGATGAAGAGATATTCTCACCGTTGCCAAGCAAAGATAGAAAACCCGGATAGGATCGCTCGATAAACTCTCTGGTCTCCCAAGTACAGTCATTGGGATTAGCGGACCATTGAACTTTAATGAGCGGCACGTCCTTGTTTCGAAGGTGTCGCACCTCCGTGGCAAGCACGCGAATAGGTTGTTGTACAATAGATAAGTCCGGTGAGATCTCAAGCTCTTGCAAATCGGGAGAATCGACAACAGAATCCGACTCTTGAAGACACTTCCGAAGTTGAGAGACGTGAAACATGTTGTGAATGCCAGATAAATGAACAGGAAGTGAAACTCTATAAGCCACAGGGCCAATACGTTCAGTAATAGAAAATGGTCCTATAAAGCGAGGAGCCAATTTCCCAGTCGTACTAAAATGCATAACCCCTTTCAAAGGAGAAACAAGAATAAAAACAAGATCACCAATCGAGAATTCGAGAGGCTTCCTACGGTTGTCCGCGTAGGATTTCTGGTGTCTTTGTGCCTCTTTCATTCTCTGACGAATAAGATCAATCTTATCAGAAGAATCACGAACAAAATCTGGGCCAAGAATATGCTTCTTCCCAGATTCCAACCAACAAGAAGGTGACTGACATGGCCTTCCGTATAAGGCTTCGAAAGGAGCCATACTGATACTGGACTAAAAACTATTATTGTAGGAGAACTCTACAAAGGTGCTCCTCCCAACTACCACCGAAATCAAGAATACAAATACGGAGGAGATCCTCCAAGATACGATTCACCCGTTCAGTCTGTCCGTCAGACTGCGGATGACAAGCTATGCTAAAATTAAGCTTTGTTCCCAAAGCTTGCTGAAGACTCAGCCAAAAATGACTCGTGAATAAAGGATCACGGTCACTCACAATAGAATTAGGAACACCGTGAAGTCTCACGATTTCCTTGACATACAACTTAGCCAAATGCGAAGAAGTCCTATTAGACTTAATGAGAACAAAATGAGCAGACTTGGTGAGGCGATCAACATTAACCCAGATGCTAGAATGGCCCGATCTCGAACGAGGTAGGCCGTCAATGAAATCCATAAAAATCTGATTCCATTTCCACAATGAAATCTCAAGAGGTTGAAGAAGACCCGAAGGACGCTGATGTTCGACCTTAATACGCTGACAGGTTATGTAATTACTCACATAACTAGCCACATCGTCCTTCATGCCTTCCCAATAATAAAGGCGACGCATATCGGCATACATCTTACTACTTCCAGGATGAATAGTATACTTAGAACAGTGACAGTCATCTAGAATGTCATGCCTAAGTACAAAATCAGAAGACACAAAAAGACGGTTCTTCTTGCGAAGACACCCATGAGAATCAATGTTGAAATCCCGCAATGCCTCATTACAGGATCCAGACTCACAAAGCTGAATAAGATGCAACAAATCAGGATCACGCCGCTGAGCATCGGTAATACGATCCAATAAAATGGGTCGAGCTCCCAAACTAAATAATAGAATAGGAGAATCAGAAGATGAACCTTGATCACGAATTTCACAAAAAGATAGAGTCTTAAGAATATTCTATTCGGCAAGCATCATAGAAACTACAGCCGAATGTTCGCGACTAAGCGCATCAGCAACACGATTACCCTTACCAAGGGTACTGGATATCAAAGCATAGGAGGCAAGAAACTCGAGCCAACGTTGTTGTCTCGTATTGAGTTCCTACCGAGTGAACAAATACTTCAAGGATTTATGATCGGTATAGAGAATGAAGCGCTCGCCTAATAAATAGTGTCGCCAAATCTTCAAGGCGAAGACAACGGCGGCTAACTCAAGATCATGAGTGGCATAGCGAACTTCATTCGGACGCGGTTGCCTAGAAGCATAAGCAACTACTCGATCCTTCTGCATAAGAACAACACCGAGACCACTGCAACAAGCATCGGTGTAGACCATAAGATCATGATTCCCCTCGGGAACTACAAGAATAGGAGCACTAGTGAGAAGTTCCTTTAATGTCTGAAAGGAAGCTTCACACTTGTCAGACCAAATATAATGAATGCCTTTCCGAGTAAGGCTGGTGAGAGGAAGCACAACACGGGAAAAATCCTTAATGAACCGACGGTAATAGCCCGCCAATCCAAGGAAACTACGAATCTCATGCACATTCTCAGGCCTCTTCCAATTCTGGATGGCTTCGATCTTTGAGGGATCGACTGAAATGCCCTCGGAAGATACGACGTGGCCTAAGAACTTAACCTTATTCTCCCAAAAATGGCACTTGGAGAATTTGGCTCTAAGCTGATGGTGACGGAGAGTGCTCAAGACAATTCTCAAGTGATTAGCATGCTCAGCTTCAGATTTAGAATAAATAAGGATGTCGTCGATGAACATAAGGACGAACTTATCGAGATATTCCCAGAATACTCGATTCATTAGATCGACAAAGAAATCAGAAGCGTTCATCAAACCAAACGGCATAACGAGCCATTCAAAAGAACCATAACGAGTGCGGAAAGCTGTAAGAGGTATGCAATCCTCCGCGACTCGTAACTGATGAAAACCTGTGGCAAGGTCAAGCTGAGAAAAGACCTTAGCACCACTCAATAGATCGAACATATCATCGATCCTAGGCAATGGATACCTATTCTTGATGGTTAACTCGTTAAGCTTGCGATAGTCAATGCAAAGCCTAAGAGTTCCATCAGACTTCTTCACAAAGACGACCGTTGATCCCCATGAAGAAAAACTGGACTAAATGAACTGCTTGGACTCAAGCTCTAAAAGCTGCTTCTTGAGTTCCTCATTTTCCTTTGCAGACATCCTCGAGGGAGGACGACTAACTGGCTATGTGTCTAGAATGAGATCAATGCGGAACTCAATTGCCCGCCTGGGTGGTAAACCTAAAACAGGCTCAAAAACGTTAGAAAAGTCACAAGCAATAGGAATACGAGATATATCATCATCATCTCGCGAGTCAAGAGAATGTAACCATTTCGGAATTATCCACATTCTGAAGAACAAGTGATAGCTAAGTAGGCGAATCCGGATGTCGAAGATATAAAATCCTCTGAGAACAAATAATCCTGGCATCGTACCTCACTAGCAAGTCCATACCCAAAATCATATCAAATCCCAGATAAGAAATAACGTACAGATTCGCACGAAAAGAAAAGCCACATAAAACATTCTCAACATCATCACAAAACGAGCTAAGGGTCGCGGATCCTCCAATAGGATTCGCAATCCTTAATGAAGTAACCATACAAGAAACATCCAAAGATAAATCACCGATGAGCGTCTTCGATACGAAAGAATGTGAAGCACCCGTATCGAAAATAACTCGAATACTAGATCATGAAATAAAATAGAACCTTCCAAAATAGATGGAGATATACCCTTGGGCTGATAAGAACCTTCAGAAGCTTTAGCAGCATAAAGCTTGCTAGACTTAGCACCAGCAGGAACAGTAGGGCAGGTGGAAACATGATGACCTTCCTTCTTGCAATAGCGGCAGAAGAGAGGCTTAGGACAAGCTCGAATTATATGATCAGAAGAACCACAATTGAAATACTTCTGAATGGAAGGTGTTCCAACAGACTGAGACTGAGAGCTAGAACCACCAGTCTTCTTCTTCTTAGAAGGAAAAGACCTGGACTTCTGAAATGGAAACTGCTTCTTGTTGGGGTTCTTGGAAACCTCAACATCATCACCACTATCACACTCTTTCTCTATGGCTTCGAGATGAAGTGTAAAATCTACCAACCCCTCAAAAGAAAGCTTAAGCTGGAGCAATAAAGACTTCTGAAGATATTTCTTAAGACCAAAGACAAACTTCAGATTCTTCTTATAAGATGTACTAATGAATTCAATACCATACTTAGATAAAGCCTCGAATGATGCAACATACTCAGAAACAGAAGATTTCCCTTGCTTCAACTCAAGAAAGCGATGGGTCAATAAAACTTTTTCAAATTCAGGAACGAATTTGAGTTTGAATCGCTCCCGAAACAGAGTCCAAGAAAGAGTAGACTCATCAGTTTCGACAATAAGAAGCTCGTACCAATCAAGGGCATGCTCTTGCAATAAGCTAGAAGTTACAAGAACTCTATCATGATCAGAAAGATCCATGCGAGAGAAGATACGCTCGCACGTGCGAATCCAAGCTTGGACTTCAAGAACAGACTCGGAGCCGTTAAACGACTTTCCTTCAAGATGAGAAAAATCACTGCACAAACGTGCAAAGGCAGACTTGCGAGGTGGAGATACACGAGTAGGAACTGGAGGCTGAGTGCTCCTAAACAACTTCAAAAACTGATCGGCAACCATATAAATGCCATCCAGATGTGAGCCACTGGATTGCCCTGCACCCGAACGTCGTCCCCTGCCTCTTCCAGCCATACGCTGAAAGTTAAGATAAGAACAAGATTATTCCCAAGGTAGATAATTCAATATGGGATACTACGGAATTTAAATCCATTCCTAGACGTATTCCCACATTCTATCTACCACCAAAGGCACAAAAGGAATATAGAGGCACGATGGTTCAAAGATTTGTAACACTTATACACTTTGATGTACCGTAATATGTGCTTCTATTTTGTGTTTATCATATTTTGTTTTGAAGTTAGCTCTGATACCAAGTTGTGACGCCCCGCCTCTATACCCACGCTAGCCAAGAACACTACGGGGTAATGCCGTCAACTAACGTGGAGAATAAGGCTGGTTAGGAGCGACCATCTATAGCCTTGCTTTAACTATCTATTGAATACGTTGACAATCATCATACCAAGCAGATCGACATATCCAATGAATACTTAAAACAAAACCATAGGTGGAAAGAGGATCTATCAGAACATAATATAACAACTCAAATGTAATATACATCACAGAACAGTAGATCATCATTTTCACATATATACTGGTACATAACAGAGTATACAAACTGATACATGTCAAGTGGTATAGCAAACCACAATATACAGGCGAATCCAAAAGAATACATATCAGAGTTACAACAAAAAGGACCACACAAAAAGCTATAACAAAATGGAGCAAGCTGAATAGTCCATGCGAAAGCAAAAGAGGCTAAGTCCAAAAGTACCTAACCTGAAACATCTCGGTCTGACCCGAGTATAAATACACGGGTCAGTCTAGCTAAATAAATCAGTTAGATAAACTGAACAACAATGAACCTGCAAGGTCATAAAGTATAACAAATATCTCTAAAAGAGATAACACAATCATCTAACAAAAGATGAATCATAACAAGACAAGCCTCATATCATTGGCAACTCAAATAAACAAAGAATATGAATATCCTAAAACAAGCCAAAAAGGCACATAACAAATACCAATGAAGGTAACACAAGTTCCGCAAGGTAACTGCTGTATATCGTGCGGTTCGAAAAGATCAACATCGAAGGGCGATACCTAAGGAACATACATATCAATGAAACAACATAAAATTGCACGTGCTCAGTACTGTATAAACAAGGATCCATGAGCCCGAAAGCTCCAAACCCAATATCACTCGAGCGGTGACAAATGACCAACTCCAAAAGTGATACAATAGAGCAAAAAACCCGAAGGCACAAACCCGAAGGTACATACCCGAAGGCAACATACCCGAAGGCAACATACCCGAAGGCAACAAACCTGAAGGAGACAGTCTGAAGACACTATCCCAAAGGCAACAAACCGTAGTGGTGAAGGTCCGGAGGCTCAGTACTGGACACCACTAACTGGCAGAATGTGTCACAACTCTCGAAAAGGAATCCGAAAAGTGTTAACATGAGTCTCATAACCACCCGTTCACACTAAATGGTTTACTATCCGCTAGTCAATTTCACACTCAAAGAAGTACAAAGTTTACCTAATCTCATCGGTAAACTAGACCCAAAGGTCAAAACAATCAATCGAATAGGTCGGTGATTAATCGGAAATATAAACGCACGGATTCATGGTCTATGTTTTACCTAACCATTTAATCTCCTTTCCACTTCGCTTGAAGTGCGAAATTGTGTGTGCACGGTTAAAATAGAAATTATAAATTGGAAAAACGAGCTTTTAATGCAATTTAAAAGATTATTTTATAAAACCCCATGTATGAAGTCAAAAAGGAATCATCAAAGTCAAATACGCATAAATAGCTAATTGGAATCAACATGCAATAATTAAATTTGGAAAACCAAGCCAAATAGGCAAATTGGCAAAAGACAGCAGATTCAGACGTCTGAAGTATATGGTTCACACGTCTAAATCTGGAAAATTAAAAGTTTTCTAGATCCTAATTCAGACGTCGGGCCCATATAATTCAGACGTTTGAAAATGGATTTTTAAGCCTATTTCCTTTCTGGTTGCTCTCGAACTAATTCAGACGTCTGGGGGATTTGATTCAGACGTCTGAATACTGGGGAAAGAAAATTCCCAGTATAATATTCAGACGTCTGGAATTGAGGATTCAGATGTCTGAAACCTGATGTTCAGGCATTTCCTGAACCTAGGCCAAAGATGGCCAAACAAATCGAAAGCGATCGGATGAGCGATGATTTCGGGCTTACGTCAACGACTACCCAACCTTAACGACTCACCCAACACTCCGAACAACATAAACATCAACCATATAAGGATTTCATAGATTTGGCTTTAAAAATCATAAATTGGCAAATTCGCCGAATCAAACCAAATCGAAAGCAAATGAACATGCAAATATGTTGGCAATTCATTCCTAAAAATCCAACATAGTTGAATACATAGATGTGAGATAAAATCTCACCTTTTAACTCCAAACAAGAATGAGAAGCTCAATGCAAAGAAAAGACCAACCACTCTCCACTTCAACTCTACAAGCTTCAATCTAAGATCAAAACAAGTATTTCCTAAGTTAGGTTTAGGAAACTTTTTGAAATTAAAGGAAGAAAGAGTTGGAGAAGATGAAGAGGAGGCTTACCAATAGCTTCACTTGGGTTATAGAGCAAGAATTTGAGATTGCAAGAGTAAACTAGGGCTTGGAGTTTCTAATTCTGCTTCCTTTCCCCCATTTCAGTTCAGAAAGAGTTAAAGAATGAAAATGAGTGAATGGAGAAGAGAGGGGTTGAGTTAGGGTATTAAGCTAAGCTAATGGGCTGAACCCAAACTCAAAACCCAAATAGAAAAGGTAGCAAAATTCTACTTACTCCAAACATATCAAAGTTTATACTCAAAAAGATCGCAAACGCCATTTTGAACTCGATGGAAGTGGTTTCAAGTCCCAATTTGACTGTTTGCAGAAAGTAACATTTCGGACCTAAATCCGACTAACGACGCTATATTTAAATAAAACATTTAAATATATAATCGTTAAATATGCGGGTTGTTATAGATCTCCCCTCCTAACAAAAATTGCATCCATGCAATTCCTAGAGACGATATTTGTAACAACTGCATACAACAATTCCAGAAGAAAATGAAATAAGTTTGAGATGAAGAGATATTCTCACCGTTGCCAAGCAAAGATAGAAAACCCGGATAGGATCGCTCGATAAACTCTCTGGTCTCCCAAGTACAGTCATTGGGATTAGCGGACCATTGAACTTTAATGAGCGGCACGTCCTTGTTTCGAAGGTGTCGCACCTCCGTGGCAAGCACGCGAATAGGTTGTTGTACAATAGATAAGTCCGGTGAGATCTCAAGCTCTTGCAAATCGGGAGAATCGACAACAGAATCCGACTCTTGAAGACACTTCCGAAGTTGAGAGACGTGAAACATGTTGTGAATGCCAGATAAATGAACAGGAAGTGAAACTCTATAAGCCACAGGGCCAATACGTTCAGTAATAGAAAATGGTCCTATAAAGCGAGGAGCCAATTTCCCAGTCGTACTAAAATGCGTAACCCCTTTCAAAGGAGAAACAAGAATAAAAACAAGATCACCAATCGAGAATTCGAGAGGCTTCCTACGGTTGTCCGCGTAGGATTTCTGGTGTCTTTGTGCCTCTTTCATTCTCTGACGAATAAGATCAATCTTATCAGAAGAATCACGAACAAAATCTGGGCCAAGAATATGCTTCTTCCCAGATTCCAACCAACAAGAAGGTGACTGACATGGCCTTCCGTATAAGGCTTCGAAAGGAGCCATACTGATACTGGACTAAAAACTATTATTGTAGGAGAACTCTACAAAGGTGCTCCTCCCAACTACCACCGAAATCAAGAATACAAATACGGAGGAGATCCTCCAAGATACGATTCACCCGTTCAGTCTGTCCGTCAGACTGCGGATGACAAGCTATGCTAAAATTAAGCTTTGTTCCCAAATGTTGCTGAAGACTCAGCCAAAAATGACTCGTGAATAAAGGATCACGGTCACTCACAATAGAATTAGGAACACCGTGAAGTCTCACGATTTCCTTGACATAAAACTTAGCCAAATGCGAAGAAGTCCTATTAGACTTAATGAGAACAAAATGAGCAGACTTGGTGAGGCGATCAACATTAACCCAGATGCTAGAATGGTCCGATCTCGAACGAGGTAGGCCGTCAATGAAATCCATAAAAATCTGATTCCATTTCCACAATGAAATCTCAAGAGGTTGAAGAAGACCCGAAGGACGCTGATGTTCGACCTTAATACGCTGACAGGTTATGCAATTACTCACATAACTAGCCACATCGTCCTTCATGCCTTCCCAATAATAAAGGCGACGCATATCGGCATACATCTTACTACTTCCAGGACGAATAGTATACTTAGAACAGTGACAGTCATCTAGAATGTCATGCCTAAGTACAAAATCAGAAGACACAAAAAGACGGTTCTTCTTGCGAAGACACCCATGAGAATCAATGTTGAAATCCCGCAATGCCTCATTACAGGATCCAGACTCACAAAGCTGAATAAGATGCAACAAATCAGGATCACGCTGCTGAGCATCGGTAACACGATCCAATAAAATGGGTCGAGCTCCCAAACTAAATAATAGAATAGGAGAATCAGAAGATGAACCTTGATCACGAATTTCACAAAAAGATAGAGTCTTAAGAATATTCTATTCGGCAAGCATCATAGAAACTACAGCCGAATGTTCGCGACTAAGCGCATCAGCAACACGATTACCCTTACCAGGGGTACTGGATATCAAAGCATAGGAGGCAAGAAACTCGAGCCAACGTTGTTGTCTCGTATTGAGTTCCTACCGAGTGAACAAATACTTCAAGGATTTATGATCGGTATAGAGAATGAAGCGCTCGCCTAATAAATAGTGTCGCCAAATCTTCAAGGCGAACACAACGGCGGCTAACTCAAGATCATGAGTGGCATAGCGAACTTCATTCGGACGCGGTTGCCTAGAAGCATAAGCAACTACTCGATCCTTCTGCATAAGAACAGCACCGAGACCATTGCAACAAGCTTCGGTGTAGACTATAAGATCATGATTCCCCTCGGGAACTACAAGAATAGGAGCACTAGTGAGAAGTTCTTTTAAGGCAAGAATTGCACGTGCTCAGTACTGTATAAACAAGGATCCATGAGCCCGAAAGCTCCAAACCCAATATCACTCGAGCGGTGACGAATGACCAACTCCAAAAGCGATACAATAGGGCAACAAACCTGAAGGCACAAACCCGAAGGCAACATACTCGAAGGCAACATACCCGAAGGCAACAAACCTAATGGAGACAGTCCGAAGACACTATCCTAAAGGCAACAAACCGTAGCGGTGAAGGTCTGGAGGCCCGGTTTGGACACCACTAACTGGCAGAATGTTTCACAACTCTCGAAAAGGAATCCGAAAAGTGTTAACGTGAGTCCCATAACCACCCGTTCGCACTAAACGGTTTACTATCCGCTAGTCAATTTCACACTCAAAGCAGTACAAAGTTTACCTCATCTCATTGGTAAACCAGACCTAAAGGTCAAAACAATCAATCGAATAGGTCGGGGATTAATCGGAAAGATAAACGCACGGATTTGTGGTCTGTGTTTTACCTAACCATTTAATCTCCTTTCCACTTCGCTCGAAGTGCGAAATTGTGTGTGTAGTTAAAATAGAAATTATAAATTGGAAAAACGAGCTTTTAATACAATTTAAAAGATTATTTTATAAAACCCCATGTGTGAAGTCAAAAAGGAATCATCAAAGTCAAATATGCATAAATAGCTAATTTGAATCAACACGCGCCAATTAAATTTGGAAAACCAAGCCAAATTGGCAAATTGGCAAAAGACAACAGATTCAGACGTCTGAAGTATATGGTTCAGACATCTGAATCTGGAAAATTAAAAGTTTTCCACATCCTAATTCAAACGTCTGACCCATACAATTCAGACGTCTAAAAATGGCTTTTTAAGCCTATTTCTTTTCTGGTTGCTCTCGAACAAATTCAGACGTCTGGGGGATTTGATTCAGACGTCTGAATACTGGGGAAAGAAAATTCCCAGTATAATATTCAGACGTCTGGAATTGAGGATTCAGACGTCTGAAACCTGATGTTCAGACATTTCCTAAACCTAGGCCAAAGATGGCCAAACAAATCGAAAGCGATCGGATGAGCGATGATTTTGGGCTTACGTCAACGACTGCCCAACCTTAACGACTCACCCAACACTCCAAACAACATAAACATCAACCATAAAGGATTTCATAGATTTGGCTTTAAAAATCATAAATTGACAAATTCGCCGAATCAAACCAAATCGAAAGCAAATGAACATGCAAATATGTTGGGAATTCATTCCTAAAAATCCAACATAGTTGAATACATAGATGTGAGATAAAAATCTCACCTTTTAACTCCAAGCAAGAATGAGAAGCTCAATGCAAAGAAAAGACCAACCACTCTCCACTTCAACTCTACAAGCTTCAATCTAAGATCAAAACAAGTATTTCCTAAGTTAGGTTTAGGAAACTTTTTGAAATTGAAGGAAGAAAGAGTTGGAGAAGATGAAGAGGAGGCTTACCAATAACTTCACTTGGTTTATAGAGCAAGAATTTGAGTTTGCAAGAGCAAACTAGGGCTTGGAGTTTCTAATTCTTCTCCATTTCCCCCATTTCCAGTTGAGAAAGAGTTAAAGAATGAAAATGAGTGAATGGAGAAGAGAGGGGTTGAGTTAGGGTATTTAGCTAAGCTAATGGGCTGAACCCAAACCCAAAACCCAAATAGAAAAAATAGCAAAATTCTACTTACTCCAAACATATCAAAGTTTGTACTCAAAAAGATCGCAAACGCCATTTTGAACTCGATGGAAGTGGTTTCGAGTCCCAATTTGACTGTTTGCAGAAAGTAACATTTCGAACCTAAATCCGACTAACGACGCTATATTTAAATAAAACATTTAAATATATAATCGTTAAATATGCGGGTTATTACACTCTGCCTCACCAAATTTTACAAATTCAATCAAATCAGACATCTACATCAAAAACCAAACGTCTGAATTTTTTCTACTGTACTCAATTTAGGGCAAACCAGACGTCTGATTTCCAATCCATACGTCTGAAATTCAATCGACTCTAAAAATTTACCCAGATAACATCATTTTTTTCACTTTCATCTCAAAATTTTCATCTGACATTTCACCATTAGCGATTTTTTCCAACTATTCATCTTTTTACGCGAAGATCGAATCACAATGCCTCCTAGAACGAAAAATCCTAAAATATCAAAATGAAAATAGGATCAACCTACCTCATCTTCAAATCCTCAGGTGTGCTCCGATGATCAAATCGAAAGGTGGGTGAACAGAGCGCCACATTCCATCAAAAGGTATGAAGATATTCAAAAGAAAAAACTCCACATAGGCCCATTCTATAATCTCCTTAAGTTCCCTATGTATGATTTAGATGAGCCAAGTGAAAATGCCGGCTTAGAAATCCTAATTTCTTTTACTTCTAATGATGTCCAAATAGACCAATTAGCCATTTTTTTATTCTATGCAAATCTAGACAGTACTTCAGTGTGGAATATTGAAAATGAGGATAACTGGCTCTGGTCTAACATGTATGGGAACACGATTAGATTAACTCCAAGCATAATAGGTCGAACCCTTGGATGCTCTAACACAAGGGAGAATTTATACAACATTTCGGATATGCGCTTCAAGCCACGGAACAATATAACTCATCAAATTTGGGAAGACGAAATGCCAAAATTTGCTTCCAAATTTCTACGTCCAAAAGCTCGACTCCTAACTCGAATGATAATTAACACAATCGTTCCATGAATGGGAAGTCACGAGCAAATCATCGAATTAGAGCACAAAGCCCTATATGCTCTATTTAGTGGAAAAAGAGTAAATTGGGCCAAATTCATCTTCGACGAGCTAAAGCATTTTTAGACCCGATCAAGGCCGTCAATTATTTATCCAACTTATATTATGATACTTCTTCGTGCACATTACATTCCATCCTACTTATCGACATTCGAAGAAATCTCGCCTAAATATGCTTCCACCAAATTCTTCTCCCTGATGCACCTACCTGAAATCCCTCCAGAATTCATATCCTTCAAAGATTGGACGCACAATCGTTAATCTAGAAGAGTTGAGCCTCCTCCTCAACCACACATTGATCCATCCCAAGAGGAGGAACAACATCGAGAAGTCGCTCCTCTTCCCGCAACATTGATTATCCGGGACAAGATGAAATTATGGAGACTCGTACGGATACAATCCAAATGAAAGTGTTCAAGATCTCACTCTTCGAAACCAACAAATTCTATCTCAAAACCAAATTTTTTTGGCTAAGCGAATTGACAACTTCGAAACATCATTTGCTACACGCCTAGCCACAGTTGAGGAATCCCTTTCCACTGTCTTGTCGGTTCTTAAAGAAGTACTACAACGGGTTCGCGGTCCAACACCACTTTCTGAAGATTGGCCAACCTAGTACCTTCTCCTCCCGCAAAATATTCCAAACTCTCCGAGGTTGAACCTCTCAAGGAAGCATTGACATCTCCTACAAAGACTAGCACTTCTGAAAAAGAAGAACCAAAGGAAGGTGATCAAAATAAAGCATCTCCAAAGGAACCGTAGATTTTGGGAATCATAGATTTAAGGTTTTTTTGAATATCAATTTTTGTACAAATCTATGTGTAATCTCACTTCAAATTATTAATGAAACGTTCTTTTTGTTTGACGATTGGCTTCAATTTTATTATACTTTTTGATAATGCCAAAGGGGGAGACATATAAGTATTATCATAAAACATTAAAAATAAGCACATGCTCAGGGGGAGATTTATAATATATATAAGTACATTGAATAGTTGACATCATCAAAAAGGGGGAGATTGTTAGGAAATCAATTCTATGGTTTCGATGATAACAACTATACAATGGAAATCGAATATGCATATATATATATATATATATATATATTTACAGGTAATTGATAAAGTAGAGAGACAGGAACAAGACTCAAAAGAAATATCAAGAGGCTACGAGTCAATAGAATTGGAGAAGGAACGACACAGGCATAAAAAAAGCAACATGCACAAATCCAGACGTCTGGGTGCACTAGCCAGACGTCTAATTGATTACTCTGGTTCGAAATTCAGAAAGAATCATACGTCTGGTTAATGAACTCAGACGTCTGAAATGCAACCATATACAAAAAATATATGAAGGCCAAACGTCTGAAACATTTTCCAGACGTCTGATTTTGAACTCGGCTGTGCAAATTTAAAGACCAACTGTCACATTTGAAAAGACACGTTCGCTCCTCTTCACTGCAACTCTTCATCACCATGAGAAGCGACCTTAGAGCACTTACTAACAGATGCAACTACACAAAGGATCTTTCTACCACTATAAATAGAATCGGGAATTCAAGAGAAGATCCAACCTTACTCTCTTACGCTCTTAACTCTTATACTCTGATTTATATCTGATCTCTAGCAATCAAATACCTGTATTTAACACTTCCATATATTTAGAACTCCTCATTCAATATTCTTTAGATAGATATATATATTGGAATCATTTGTACTTAATATTCAACATCCGTGTTATAGAACACATTCTTGACAAAGAAACTCTGCTATTGTAAACCTGTTCCTCCAGGTCAAGTGAGGGTTAGTTGAAAGGAAATTCCAAAGAGGAGCTTCGGGACTGGACGTAGGATGGGAGGTCCGAACCAGTACAAAATCCTGGTGTGATTATTTTCATTTACTTTGCTATTATCATCTATCAAGTTATAATAGATATATCATATAGTTAGTTGCTTATACTTGCATATATATTCTACACGATCCACTCACATAGACTTTCAAATATCATGAGTTAGTTCGTAACAAAACTTAGAGCTCATCATAAGTCGATAGATATACTCTGAATTGTTTCACATGATAAAGGTAGTTTATCAACGTTGGAGAAGTTGATTGACATAGTAGGTGATTAAAACCTAATAGCATACCTTTTCACTGACGGATTGACCCAATTGGTTTTTTGAAAAAACCAATTGAAGAAGTTGGAATAAGATTTCACAACTGACCCCAAGTGCAAGTGGAAGATTGATAGAGTTAGGAGTATACTCTAGGGCCAATTATGTACATATATCTAACTAGATAACCAATCCTGTATGAAATAAAAGATGTTTTCTTTCTATTATATACTTGATATAATATGGTATATTAATTAATTTAATTAAAGGTATATTTAATAGAAAATCCGTAAATGGTATATCTTGTGATAGTAGTTGCAATGTATTATAACCAAAAGTGATTTACCACAATAAAATAAATATACCATTTTAAATATTCACAGTCAGGGTGTATCGAGATTCGATATCGATATAGTCGTTAAGACTAGAGTAAGTAACGCACTCCAAATGTCGGGCGTTGTATTACTGATGACTACTTGAGGCACTAAGGGGTTATGTACTGATAGTTATTGGATAATTATGCAATGACTCACTCGATAGTTTTTGTTGGTTAATACAACTAAGGACAAACAGAAAATATCAATGTGACAAAATTACACTATTCACTTGACTTGAGAATATTGTTGATATTCAATGTGGAAGCTCTACCTTGATTACAGTTAAATCATGGCACACCGTCCGTCGAATGACTATAGTTGGGTCAAGTGAAAGCATTGGAAGTGAAACACTATTAAAAAGAGGATTCGTCTAGTTATATAAAGTTAATATCATAGTCAATTGAAGTCAACTTAAAGTCAGAGTCTTTGGAGTATTTCAGTTAATAATAATTGTTATTATTGAACAAAGACTTTATGTTTGAACTACAGAGTTAGAATATGGACGATATTTGAATTTTGACCATTATCAAATTCCATAAGTCCAAAGTGATGTAGTTTTGACAAAGAAATTTGGTGTAAATAATTGTCACTAAAGGGCAACGCTTATAATAAATTAAAGTAGGTTTTACCAGCAATGTGTAAGCGATAAATTTAGCCAAAAGATCACACCACTAGCCAAGGTGACATATAAACATTAGTATTTGAATTGTTCAATATTAATCTGTGATTGAATTTATAACCATGAGTCACACAACCGAAACGATGAAGATTTCAAATGAACCACATAATTTAATTAATTTTTAATAGTTGAAAATTAATTTAATTAATTAATATTTATGAAATATTAATTATTATATTTTATTAAATTTATTTGAATATCATTAATATGCAGTAAAGTGCGTATATAAAGTTATAAACATGCGTATCGATATAAGATATCAGTAGAATGTTTAAATTTGATTAAAATAAAATAAATATTAAAAAAGTCTTTAAATTAATTAAATTAATTAATATTTGTGAAATTTTAATAGCTAAAAGTTTTCTTATTTGATTTTTTTTATTTCCATTAAAATTTAATAAAGTGCGTATATAACAGTTATGAGCGCACGTATTGGTATATGATATCGATAAGAAATTTAAATTGGATTTAAATGGGGATAATACTAATTGGTTTTTGGAATGTTTTGGAGCCTATGTAATAGTTGAAATTACTTTGAGGAATAAGTGGGGTCTATTCTTTTGAGTGAGAAGAAAATATTGTTAAAAGGAAAGGAATCAACATATAATAAATGCTACATTTATTTCCTATTATAATAAAAATTTCTCTCGGACATTTATCTCTTTGATTCTCATCTTCTCCTCAAAAATTAAAATTTTTCATAATGGTAAGTCTCTAAAAGTTTAAAATTAAAATTCAAACAAAAAAAGACAAAAAAGTGGTTGTCTCTAGATTATTGTAGATCTAGAGATTGATTTGAAGAATCTAGAAATTCATTTTCCTGTAAGGTGTTATCTATAAGCTTCATCGTAAGGTAACTCTATATGTTTACATATCATTTGATTTTTTTTACATCCTCTTAGTTCTTACCTCTCCTTTCTGTTCATATATATGAATTTGGATTTTGATTTGATTGTCTCAAACCTCCTGCTTGAATCAATTATATATTCCTACTATAAAAAAAACTTGCTATGTTCACTGCTATTTTGTTATGAACAATGATAATAATTTTTGTCTTTGTTCTGTATGTTTACTTATCGAATTTGTTTAACCTAGATCTAGATCCTTTTAATTTCATTTTCTCTTTTTTGCATGTTGATTCATCCATGTATAACCTAGACCTTGGCCTTCTTATCATGAATCAGTACATGCCTATGTCGTCAAATTTTATCATTTTTATTAAAAAACAAAATTAAATTGAATTTTAAAATATTCTTGTCAATAAGTTAGTTTTCATATTAGAAGATTTAGACTTGAATGTTTATACATAAATTGATATGTGTATAATACTTTGAAATAATTGCTTTAATTAATATTTATTGTCAACATAATAGGATGACTTAATTGTATTACGTTTTAAATCATTCTAAAACAAGCTTTGCTAATTGAAATAAAAGGGAAACATTAAGTTAATGATTTGTTCCTAGTATTACAATTATATCCAGTATAATACTAAATCTTTGTTAAAAGGAAACATTATATTTCATATACTACTTGTATATTATTTTGTTTTATTTCAAATTTTGTTTTGTTTGTATATGCAAATGAATTTATATACTTATATAATATCATTTATGTATGTGTATTTGCATTTAACTCAAAGTTTCAAAAGGAGTTTTGTATAAGATATAATAGTAAACTTCTAAACTACTCTAATTAGACTTTGTATTCTTTGATTTATTGCATGTAATATAAATAAAGTATATTTCAATTTGAACTGCTATGCAAAATATTTATTGTGTATCTACGTGTACATTCATGCATGTAAACATGTACATACATACATACATATTAGTTTTTTCATGTTTTAGACAACAAATACGTATATAAAGAGGAAATGTATTCGTCGCGGTGTAAACCATAATACTAAAATAACGTTCACATTAACTATGTACACTTTTCATATGTTGCACTTACACTGTACACATGGGTGCATTTGACGTGCTCATCATAATATACAACTAATTAAAATTAAATTAAACTAATTTTTAAACAATTATAATAATATGAAAAACATTAAAAGGAAAATTTAGAAAAGTTCCAAATGAATTTAGACTATATAGTCCCAACAAAGACCCAATAAGATTTTTTTGAAATTTACCCATTTATTTCACTCCGGATTGGCCCAGTTCCTTTAGTTGTTTTTGAACCTAAAGCATCAAGGCCTCGAAATTTGATTCATATAGTCTACAAGAGTATGAAGCAACTTAAGAAGAAGTTGGTAAAGTTTTTAAAGGTTCGGTGGAGTGAAGGAAGGACGATAGTACTTGAGAGGCCAAGTAGAACATGATGACCGCTTATCCATAACTTTTTACAGTGTCCGATTCAATTTTTATCATTAGTTTTCACATTTAGTAATTTGTCTTGTTAGGTTATTTGCATGCTAGATTTTGCATAGGATTTATTGTTGCTTCTACTATGATTGCTATGCGTGTTTGGTTATTTAGCATGTTTGGTATCCATATTGTTGTGCTTATTTTTGTTTAATTGGGATTTTGGGGGTGAAACCCCTAAAGGGAGAGAATGCAACGACTTACATTTTTATGTATCTACGGATCGTAAAAATATTATTTTTAAAACCAAATTTGATCCAAATTGAATCTAACTTTAGGGAATGTTGAAGATTGACATACCTTGAAAATCTTGCAAGACTTATAACTTTTGGTTATAGCCGAGTTAGGGTCTAAAACTACTTCCAAATGAAAGATATGATGGTTTCATATTCTATAGATCGACCATAATAGATTTTTAGACTTCTAGTGGTCCAGTGGTTAAGACATAGTGGAGTTGCTACATATGGTTGTAGTAGCACCGGTTCGAATCCCAACGGCCACAATAACGAGACATAGTGCACGACCACTTATAAAACAGGCTAATCGAATGCCAGGGCAAACATAGTTTCCTTGGCCCCAAAGTTTTGTCCGCAAGTAGTGGCGTAGTGGTAAGATACTTGCTTTCTGGTAAGCAGGTCGCAGGTTCGATCTCTGTCTGCCCTACTCCCAATTTCAAGGCGCGGAGGTGGATCCCCATAAATCCTACCAAAATTGGTTGGGGACATCAAATCATTATGCTGGGCTGACTTAAATCCCAACTATCCGTGGTCGGACCAGGCAGGAGGGGGCTCCTCCTATCCCTTCGATTTCATCAGGGCTCTGGGTTGAGTTTTTTTTTAAAAAAGATATGGCTATTTGAAGTTTTGACATATTTTTAGTAGATTAGTGTTAGGGAAGCCTCCGTAGCTGCTATTAGTCACCATAAATACATATGTAAACATCCATTATCCTTTCTTAGCCTCCGTTGACCTTCTTCTGCCAATATTCCATTATTATTTCAATAAAATTAACCTAAATCAACTAATTAGAAAGGGAATAGATAAGATATTTGTGAGAGGCTTTTGAGATTTCAAAATTTATGCTATGGAAGCGTGCAGCTGCTGCCCAAATTCAGATCTACACTTGTTCTGGTAAATATATGCTTTATGGTGATTTTTTGTTAATTCTACACCCTAGGTGAGTGTCTATATTCTTCTACTTTATTATAAATATTGGTATATGTCTCTAAATTGTTTTAAAAAGGTTTTTCAAAATTAAAAATACGATTTTAAATTGGTATATGTTGTCTATTTCGGATCTACCTTGATTTGCGTGTTTACATTATTTTTTAAGTGATTAGAAAGTGATTTTTCATCCCTAGACCTGTATATACATATATATACACATACACACATATATATGTTTCTATAAGTTTTAACAAGTTTTGAATCCTTTAAAGTTAAAAAATATTATTTAATGCTGTTTTGGTTTAGAAACTGAAATAAAAATGAATTTAAAATGATTAAAGTGATATAAACATGTTGCTTTGATGCAAGTTTGTTCATAAGAGTGTCAAGCAAGATTATGAATGTGTTTTGGTATGAATTGTCGTGACATGATGTTTGCTTGCTTGCTAATTGTTGTGTTTTTATGTTTAAATAGTTGAAATACTCATCGAAGCAAATTGAGGTTATAATCATTTCTATGGGCGATGTTCTTTGTTTAGAAGGAGTAATGATGTACTCTTTGATTCGATACACAACGGATGAAAAATCCATAAACGTAGAATGAGCTTTGATAAATCGATTCTAGGATGTATGGAGACTTATCATTGTATTGGTGTTGAGCGCAAGTCAAGATGGTGGTCGCTACAATTGGAATAGGGTGGAACGTTAAAGTGTAGAAAATAATGTAGAAATTGGCTAAGTGTTCGGTTTGAAAAATCGCGGCATATGGGTTGCCCATCGGTGATTTGAAGGAAAACTCAAGGCCAGAGATGGAAAAACGAGGGACGGACTTGGGTTTGAGAGTGGAAAAGTTGGTTGGGTGAAATTTGGTCGGCACATGGCTATTCGGTTGTAACTTCAGGTCGGGGGAAGGAAAAATCCAGGCTATACATGTGAAAATTGAGCAAAAACTTTTGTCTGAGGGAATGGATGGTTCGTTCGGTGGTAGGTACAGAACTCAGATATCTGTTTGGGGTGCTTCATTCTAGTGGCCTCAAAACTTTGGGTCGATTATGAGAAAAACCGAGCAAAATCCAAGGAAGGTGGGCGACCAGAATGATTGAATGGGTGAGATCGATCGACACCAATCAATCACTAAACCCAATCACAGCCGTTCAATTCGACTTCTTCAGATTAACATCAAACTTTCAAGGATGGAAGAGAATGTAATGCTGAAGCTCTATAGAAAGTTTGGAGATGATCCGATGGTTGAATCATGTGATATCGAGGGGCGAAGATCAAAATGTGGTGGAGGCTACCTAGGAGTTTCTTCGGGCCTGACCTAGGGAATTTGAAGATTTACTTCAGAACCGATCTAGAGATTTTCTAAGACTTTTGACAGTGGTCCAGAAATGTTTCAAACTTCACTTACTTGATGACGTGAATGTATTAGATTGAACTCTTTAAGTAAAAAGTGTTCGTATGACCTGAGAATCGTCCAAGGAGGCAAGTTCGATATAGAGTGAACTTGTGGAGTAGAACCTACGAGGGTTTCTACTAGGATCGTCCAAGGAGGCAAGTTCGATACAGATTGAACTCATGGATTATAACATACGGGGTTTCTACTATTGAGACATATGCCAAAGGGATCATAGATAATTCAGAGGTCTTGATGCGTGCTTGAGAAGAAGGGATCGGTGGGGACGCTCGCTACAAATCGATAGGGGAAGATCTGTTAACCCAAGACCTATATGGGGTGGTCTAGTTTCCTAGCCTTAAGGAGTGACATAGATTCAAGCATTGATGAGACCTCGATGTTGAGTAGTTGTCAATCAATACTGAGGATCATATGAATTAATTTTATATCCAACGACATTTTGAGTTGAGAGATGCGAGATTGTTTGATGTTTTGCTATGTTTGATATGGATGCCATACGATGTAGGCATTATTATGCAGTATACCTATACTCCCTATATTGTTCTTTAAGTGGTATAATACCTACATGATAGTAAATTAGCATATATCGATGTTATGTGCTAACTTGTTGGATGCACGGGCATGTCAGGTATGATTCTCCATATCTCAAGTTCTTATTCACTATATCGACTTTTATAGTATCTTGAGTTTATAAATCCCTCATACCATACTATTGTGTGATCATAGATTTTATGCTTTGCTTGCTATTATCTCAGGATAGGGATAACAGGTCCGAGGTAGCGCATGAAGCTATGCGAAGGACGAATAGGTGACTAGCGCTTTCATATTTTATATTTTGAAGCTATTATTGTTATTTCGTTGTGTTGTATAATGAAGCTATTATCAATACTATTTATCTATTACAAATAGTTTTTCCTTTGGAGTTTGTTTGTTTCGATGTATAAACTCTATTCCACTTGCTTTGTATAACTTTGATGATCTGATGCACTATGAATGATTTTGATTCATCTAGTTAAATTACGGTCTCTCATGTTTATATCTGCGTTGATTATATTTTATCTTATGCGCCGTGGGATATATGACATGTTTTGCGTTTTGAATTTCTGTTATTCTACCACAATTACCGTTCTACATCGATCTGGCACCGTGACAACACATTGTGTAGATATATTAGGTGCTGGAGGTGTAGGGCGGTCATCACAAACATGTGATTCTAATCAGCGGCTTTGTATTTCAAATAAGGGTGACAATTAGAGTCGACTCGACGGATATAGACTCAACCCTGCTAGTGTCGGTTCTAGACAGATCTGGTTTTGTTGAGTTCAAATTATACACTATAAAATTTAGAGCAGACCCGAGTTTCGGTTCGAATCGATTAGTTGTATCCGTTTGGATAACAATATTGTAAATGCATACATTTCAATGTTTTTTGGTGCAGTTTTTCGGATTAGATCGGTTTGGATCGGGTTTAACGTGCTTTTATGATACTTTCCCATGAACCATGTAACCGTTTCGTGAACAGGACTTCCCTGATCAATTTTTCTCACAGCCCTAACAAAAATCACAACCAAATACCCTCGTCAATCTCTCTCCCGCGGCGTAGTAGAAGCGACGAAGATGAGTTTGATAGGTAAAAAAGTGATATTAGTACCATATATGAAAGAGCACGTGCCTAAATACCATGAATGGATGAAAGACCCGTCTCTTCTTCAAGCTACTGGATCTGAGCCACTAACCTTGGAAGAAGAATACCATATGCATCTCTCCTGGACCCAAGATCCACGCAGTATTAATCAGCTTACTCGATTTACTTCTGCTTTATTTTGTTATACTACTTCAAAATTTGACGATTTACAGGATATTTGCAGAGCATACTTTTATTGTTTTAGACAAGGAGTTTGTTGAAGGAGAATTCATTCATGGAGATCCCTATATTGAAGGTTATTATGTTTTGTTATTTATTATAATTTCTTTTTCATTTGCTTTGGGATTTTGATTTTGGATTGCATATGTATGCTATAACACCTGAATTGGTTTGGTGATAGTTGTCGTATACCTGAAAAAGGAACTTCTCTGGAAAACATTTCTAACTAAGAATGCTTGATAATCTGAGACACTGTGGATTTTGGAGTTCGAGAAATGCAGTTCACACTTTTTTTTTCCTCCGGTCAGTTTGGTTAGTTACATATACTAGAATGTTATGCAAGTTAGTTTCCACTTTGCGCACATATGGTGGTTTGATAGCACAAATTTGCTATAGCGGTATGGGATAGTTTGGCCAAGAAGTGAATACGAGAGTGCGTATATTTAATATAATGATAGATAATCACAGAGTACAAAAATCCCATCCAAATATTCCATTTTCCAATAGGTCATTTCAAATTGTAGCAATTTTACTGTACCATTGCCCTTATTCAACGCCGGTTATAGGACAAGATAAGCAGGACAATATGGGCAACACCTATGAGAGCAACTCCCAAGTCCTAACTACAATATGTATAAATTTATTTATTTAATTTTGAACTTATATGCACACTTATTTATTTTGTTTTTCCGACGTGGGACATATACAATCTACAATTTGGGGGCAAATTGTACGTACCCACACAAACAATCTTCTTTAGTAATCACCCAATAAATTGTTATTGATGATAATCAATTAACATTACTTTGAGATTATGCACCATAAATGATACACATTATATTGATCCGTATACTAGTGAAAACATTTCTAAAAATCAATATTGAAGTGTTTACATTAGTGTATGGTTCAATATAACATGTACCAGTCATTCTTCATCCCATCTCAATAACTCCTAAAGTAAAACCCTTCAAACTTTTTAGAAGTAACATCACTTTCAAGTTCAAAGAGGTAAAGTTATATTTTAACCCTTTGTTATGTAGACTAACACAATGACCTAAGTACTCACATCATCCTCCCTGTCTATAACATTATACACTAATTTGGATTTTTGTACCTTTCGACCATATAATAGGCTGTTATTATCCATTTAAGGTTGGAATTAAGCTATTTAAAATTAAGGTTGGTACTATTATTGTTAACTAATTTTCAAGAGATGGCTTAAGATCCATTCCGACTGTGGTTGAATTTAAAATTTCTCTGGCTATGGTTTTGGTGCATAGATCAATCAAATTATCGCTTGATCTTACATAAACTAGTAATTATCAAAGTATTAAATATTCTTTATTTCGCTTAGGATCCCCTTCAAGATATTCTTTTTGCATTCAGACGAGATAAAACTTCAAACGTAAATTTTAACTTGGACGCTCATCTCGTTCAAAATATTTAAGATCTCAATTCGAGATATGAACCGAGATGTCAGTTCGAGATCTCATTCGAAACCCGAATTCGAAACCTCGGTAATTATGTTATCAATGATTATTTGTCTTACATATTCATACAAAAGGCAATGTTTAGATTTTTCATTGCATGCATAACTCTGTGCTTAGACTTAGTTGGCTAACTATCATAATGTAAAGATAACATGGATCTTAGCCACAATTTAATCATTGCTACTTATAAAAGAAATTGGGCAAATAGAATACCACACCGTCCTTTTGAAACTCCATAAACGGCTTTCCTACATGACACTGCTCTCATTCCCATTATCATCTTGATTTCAGTGCTATCGACTTAACGTAAATAATCCTCCATCAAAGCTAAGCTATCACCATCATCTAAATTAAGAAGTCTCAATCCATCACTATCACCATCATCTAAATTAAGAAGTCTCAATCCATCACTGTAGTCTCAATCCATCACCATCACCATCAACATCACCAAAAAGGGCAATCACTAATACAAAAAATTCTCTATATCCTGTTTATCATCCAAAATTTATGGATGGTACTTTTCATTTGTATTTTTGTCATTGTATGATACTGGTTTTTCTCTCCTTGTTGGTTTGCAAGTTGTACTACTTTAATTATTTCATTCCCATGGATGTGTGTGAAGTATGCAAATTTTCTCCATGTCCTTTATGCTAGTATCTAATCATATATTTTGTAAATTTTTTGCCTCTTTGGTAATAATGGGAAGGGGCTTGAATTCAATTTCCATTGTAAAGTATGTATTACATATATGTTTCTTTATGCCCATGAAACAACACATCCTTTTAATGTAATAATCCAACTCGAAGTTGATTTATTGTTGCTAGCACTAAGCATCAAATTAGCTAATATGCTTAAATAACCATTCTAAAAAATCCTAGACTTTTAGCATAAAGTAACCATTCAACTGTTTTTTGCTTGATGTATGGTTCTCTAAATCTCCTTCCACACCCATTAAAATACACCAATCTAAAAAACCCTCTTTCCCCTCCACACCCTAGGCATTTATTGTAACACCCTTTCACATAATATTTTATTCCACCCGTTCATTCCATTTTTTGTTCCTTCTCTTCCATCTTCTAATTCTATTCCAAAAACCCTATGAATCTTAATTTCTTATTGTGCATTCTTCAATTCAACACAAATTTATTTTCAAATCACAAGTAAGATAAGCATACTTATTTTGAACTTTCAATTTCAGAATTTGTCATTTATCGTGATAACAATTTAATTTGGTCATTTTTTGAGTAGTAGACAATTATAAAAGTTTGGATTTGTTGCATAATTGTGTAATCTTGAGGAGAAATTAGAAAGGTTTTGTATGAGTTTGGAGGAGAAAAAAGAATGATAGAATGAGAGGTTTATAAAAAGGGTTTTATGTTACAATTCCTACGACTTTCTTTGGCCTAGGTTTTCGATGATACTCAAAATTACCTTATTGAGTCGTTCAAACTTGACACCTGTTTTACCATAGTTTTGCAATGAGTTCTATGCTTCAATAAACAAGTCCAAGGCGTTGATAAATTATTGTGTCTGAACTAGAGAGAGAATAAATCATTGAGGGAATACATTAAGAGGTTTAATGAAACTTCAACACATGTTAGGAAGGTGTCTTAGGAGACCAATCAATAGCAATTTATGTAGGTATGAAGCCAAAAACTCCCTTCCAGAACGACTTGCAGTTGCATGAAGCAAGCTTGATTGAGGAATTCTTCAGATTGAAGGATACTCGTTGTGGGTTGAGTAATAACGGGCTAACACATCTACTGTAAGTTAAACGAACAATGTTGCTATCAAAGATAACGACAATGGTAACGATAAGAGGAAGAATAAAGAGCTTAACTACAATAGCTAACGTCGACCCAGCTGAGGTTCAAACAATGAATCGAGAAATAGAGAACAATTCATTATTTATACCACTTATACCATGACTCCATCGAGTGTATATATCTAGCAATTGAAGGAACAATACCATTTACTCTACCTCAACCCTAGAGGTCAAAGCAAATTGACTAAAGAAGCTCGCACTTTACTGTAAATTTTTCTGTCCGGAGGCACTCAATTGACGATTGCAAGCATTTGAAAGACGGAACCGAAAGACTTATTCATAGAGGATTTGGGAGACTATATTCAACCTCAGCTAAAGCAACATGCTCAAGAGGCAACTCCATCTGCCAACAACGTCGCATTGGTGTCAAACCCTTAAAACATTAAACTGAAAGTAGTTGTAAATTCCATATGCATAGTTTCACATTTTGCGAGCAACAACAATCGATGTCGCAGATGCTGACTACGAGGCGATTGATGAACAAGCAACGATCTATGCTTTGGATAACCGGCCTATGAAGCAAGGTCGAACGACTAGTGAAGAAATCATGTTTATGCTAGGGGATGCAGAATCTATGTGTTTCCCTTATATATGACCCATTGGTTGCTAAAGCAAAGATCGAGATGGCTAAGGTAAAGAGAATTTTTGTAGATAATCAAGGTTCAATTGATATATTGTTTCGAGAAACTTTGGAGAAGATGAGGCAAAATACAAACTTAAGCCCATGTACTGAAGGTTGACCCAATATAAATTTGATCCATGGACAACATGAACAAAAGAGTTATGGCCCTAGACCTAAAAACAATTATGAGTTGAATTTTTCAGTAATTAGTAAATAATTGAGGGTTTCAGCTCATGCCATTATGATAACAATGCCCATAAACAACCAACTAAGCTGCAATGTCATTGAATGATTCTTTATAGAAAATAGCCCCCTAAATAGTTACAGCCCGGGCCATCATGCAACTGGCCCGAACCTAAGATTGTCCCTGGGTGTACTGTACGGTGCATGATTTTACTGGTGAAGGTGTGACCCCTACCTAAGTCATTACCTCTTTCATGATGGTTGGTTTGACTCTTCGAATGCTAACTGCATCGATTAAGTTTGTGACATTGAATTGTTTGAGCTGTTATAATGTGTTTCTAGGAGACCGGGCCTCGACGAGCTCGGAGTTGTTACTCATGTTAGGCGTTCGATGATGAAATTTCCGATGAACGTGCGGTCTAGTTCTTAAGAGCTGACACGTAGATTCACGTTTTTCTATATCTCTTCTATAAAGAAGGCCGGAAGAGTTTCAAAGATGATTGATGAAGAGAGTTTGGCCTTCTAGCAATTAAAGGTCGAGCAAGAGAAGGGGTCTATGAGCCATAACAAAGAATGCAATGATGATATAGACTTGCAGAAAAAAGAGGATAAACCATAGCATGCTTCAGTTGAAATGCTAGATAAGGTACAAATTAATCATCGCAACCCTTCGCGAGTTATAATTAGCTCGAATCCTCTTGGGGAGCTCAAAAAAGAGCTCATATCTTTCTTAAGAAGAAATTTGCATGTATTTGAATGGTCATACATGGACATGGTGGGAATCAGTCAAACAATGGTTTCCCAGTGCTAAATGTAAATATGAAGCTCCTACTAGTAAGGCAAAAACAATGACCTATGTTACTCTGAAGGAAAGAAGTTGCAGGATTGCCAATTCATTCGTGAGACCCGCTACTCGAATTGGATAATCAATCCAATATTAGTAAGGGAACCTAGTGGAAATGGAGGATGTGTGTGGATTACACCGATCTTATTAATTATGTGTGCACGAAGGGCTCACTCCCCTTACCAAGAATAGATCAACTAATGGGTGCGACCTTCAGACATGAAGTTTTATCCTTTATGGATACTTATAATTAGATTCAAATGCATAACAAATTGATGGACGTGCCAACTTCATCACATAGAAGAGCTATACTGGTTATCGAGTCATGCCTTTTGGATCAAAGAATGCATGGGTGATTTACCAAAGATTAGTAAATCATATGTATGTGGAGCAACTAGATCACAACATGGAGGTCTATGTAGACAATATATTGGTTAAGTTCAGAAAGCATCGAGAGGGGGAGGGGAAGAAGTGACACTTACAAGGGATTTTTGATGTTTCGATGAAGTATGAAATGAGGTTAAGTCGGACTAAGTGTACGTTTGAAGTGTCTTGGGGTAAATTCTTCGAGTATGTTGTCAGCTCTCGAGGGCTAAAAGCAAATCCTGAAAAAACAGACAATATTAGAAAAATGAATGGAAATTGATATCAAATAATCAAAAATTGGTGGGAAAGTTAACAATTATAAGCTGATTTGTATCCAAAGCGACTAACAAGCCCTTTCCATTCTTCAACACGTTGAAGAGCCCATGTAAGTTTGAAGAGAATGATGACTGGAAATGGGCCTTCCAAACGATCCAACCTCACCTAGAAGAAATGCCAATTTTGTTCAAGCCTATTGAAGGTGAGAATTTGTTCAATTTAGTAGTGTTTGAATATGTTGTAAGCATTGTCTTGATAAGAGAAGAATTTGCATTCGGTCTATCATATTAGCAAGAGACTACTAAAAGTAGGTAGGCCTACTTAGAAAAACTTGCCTTTTGTTTATTAATTGCACCAAAGAAATTGATCGTATTTTCAAGCAATACCCCATTAAAGTGCATACATATCTTTGAGGCAAGTGCCACACAGACCTGAAACCTCAAGGCGTCTTTGAAAATGGTTAATCAAGCTAAGTCCATATGCCATCACTTATCTATCCCGTGCAACAAATAATGAGTAGGCGTTGACGGACTTTATATCTAAGTGCATTGGTCGAATAGAGGAAGACACAAGTAAGGAATGGAACAAGCGTACTGGAGATTGCACGTCGATGGATCTTTCAACAATGAGTGCGCTGGGACCGACAGTGTTGGTCACCTCTGAAGGAACCAAACTGTAGTTCACAGTGAAGCTTTGCTATAAAGCAATCAATAATAAAGCAGAGTATGATGCTTTGACTTTAGGTTTCAAGCTCGTGCTAGAGTAAAATGTGGAAGTCTTAAGAATACTTATATAGCGATTTTCAATTGATGGTCAACCAAGTGCTTGGATCCTATTTGGCATTGGCTCAAAAGAATTTGTCAAAATTCAACCATTATTCCATTGATCAGGTACCCTAAGAGCACATGTCGATGCCTTAGCAAAGCATGCAAGCACGAGGCACACAAAGAATATTGGGTGATCTCAATCAAGCAACTATTTAATTCGCGTTACACGTATTCTGACTATAATTTCCAGATAACTAATGTTGAGATTGGTGCTACAATATTTTATCGCTTGGAGTTGGTGGGTGATGTGATTTGTGATACGAAATCACATTTAGAAGAAATAAATATAATAAAAGAGAAACAAATACTTGGACTTGTTCAAAATTATATTGTATATATTGATATGTATATCATAGTTAAAAAGAAGATTTTTACTTATTTTAAATTAGATGCAACAATTTATTTGTTTCCATATAAATGTGGATTTGAACACCAAGTACTCTTTTGTTATAAATAGACTTGTACATAGGTCATTGTAAGGTGTGGAAAAAATGTTATTTTTCTAGGATTTTGAGGATTGAGAGTTCTTAATTTTAAGGATTTTCTTCTAATATTTTTGGTGAGTTTAATAAAGATTGTTTGAAAGAATTCCGTCGTTTGTTTTTCTTCACTTATCGTCTCTTCTCAAATCTAATTGTATAGAGATCTTTGCGAAAATTCTAATAGTGGTATCATAGTCTACTACATAAATTTTTCTGAAGAGGGTTTAATTATGAAGAAGATAAATGTTGAAAAACTTAATGGAAGAAATGAGAGTTACGGAGGACGAAAATAGAAGTTTTTTATACCTCAATGATATTCGCCAGAGTCGACCCCAACTTGTTTAGGAATAATGGCTCTGTTGTTGTAAAGATCTTCACCGACCATTGAAGAACAAAATGGAGAAACCTAGTAATGTATCTGAAGCAAAATAGAAAACTTTGTATAAAAAGACGCGGTTGCTATTTGGTGTTTTTTTTAAGAATATAGTGTTTCATATTGTTAATGAAACATTCGCTTTTGGAATTTGAAAGAAATTGAAACGAATCTCTCCAAAAAAACTCAGTAACAAACAAGACTCTTCTCAATTGGGGAGCATTTTAATGATTTTCAAGCAATTCTGAATCAATTGACAGCCGTAAATTACAAGGTGGATGATGAGATACAAGCCTTGACGTTGATGAGTTTATTGCCTGAGAGTTGGACATTGTGGCATTGAACAACTCAAATTCGAATGGAGTTGTTTAAATTACATCGATGGTTAGTAGCCAGCTTAATAAGGAGATATTGAGAAAGAGTCTAATGGAAGGAAAAGATAATGAGAAAATGAAAAGTGGAAATACGATTGAAGATGTCCATCTTGTAAAGGGGGTAATCATCGAAATATGAAAATACGATCAAATAGATTGAATATGAAAAAAGATTTCATTCGTTATTACTACGAAAAACCCGATGATTAGTTGAAATTTTGCAATAAGCTTAAAAAGAATAAGGGAAGGAAAGGATAAAGAGAAAAGAGAAAGTGAAAATCCGATTGAAGAGGTCCATCTTGTAAGGAGGGGTAATCGTCGAAATATGAAAAGATGATCAAATATATCGAATATTGAAAGAGATTTTATCTGTTATTACCGTGAAAAACCTAGCCACTAGCTGAAATTTTGCAATAAGCTTAAAAGGGATAAAAAAGATGAAAGCATTAAAGGAAGATAAAGTTGAGCTTAAGGAAAACAATAATGACGAAGTGGATTTTTGTATTAGTACTGATATTTTCTACGTTGACGAAGAAAAGAGACGAGTGAGTGCTTGATTCGAATGCATGTTTCCATATATGCAATCAAAAAGGACATTCATTAATTATAAAGAGCAATAAAGCATGATGGAGTCTGCTAATAGTGGAGATGTCAAGGCGAAGGAAATATGTTCGGTTAGACTTAAGATGTAGGACAGAAGGGTGGTGAAACTCACGAGAGTTAGGTATGTCTCAGAAATTAAAAAGAATCTTGTTTCAGTATGTTAGTTGGAAGAAAGAGATCGTAATTTTCAACTAGAGGCGAAATCGCTAGGGTTTGGAAGGATAATAGGGAAGTGTTGTGCGCAAAAAGAGAAAGCAACAATGATTACAAATTGCTTGGGAAAACGATGGAGATGAAAGAACTTTTTAAAGTGGGGTTGGAGAGAGAAATTTGCGTGGAATCAACAACGGAAAGCCGCAAAAACTGTGTGGAGATCATTGTGGTATTACAAGCAGTTTTGAGTTATTGATGATATGCATGCTCAATTTTGGAAGGGGGAATACGTATTTAGATGGTTTAGAGGTTGGTAAAGTTTTCTTTTGGGAATGAATACATTTGTTTCCATTATGATATTGGAGATTGTTTGAAGCTTGAGGTTGTAGGTGGAGTTGGATGACATTTACGGAAATATAGTATTAAGATGGAGATGGTTGGGATTTGTACTACAATATTTTGTCGTTTGGAGTTGAAGCGTTGTGACATGTGATACAAATCACATTTTAAAAAATAAATATAACAAAAGAAAAACAAGTACTTGGACTTGCTTAAAAGTTGTTGCATATATGAGTAGCATATCATAAAAAAAAAAAATTGTAGTCTTTTAAATTAGATGCAACAATTTATTTGTTGCCATATAAATGAGGATTTGAGCACCATATAATCTCTTCTTATGAATACACTTGTATGAAGGTCATTGTAAGGCATGGAAAACACTTATTTTTCTAGAGTTTTAGGGATCGAGATTTTTTAATCAATTTTAAGATTTCCTCTTGTAATCTTTTTGGTGAATTTAATAAAGATTGTTCAGAGGAATTTCTTAATCTTTTGATTTTCTTCACATCTTATCTTTTCTCAAATTTAATTGTGTAGGAATCATTGAAAAAATTCTAAAATCTGAAACATCATCGAGAAAGGCAAACAATCTGAAGGTAGGAAGGAAACTCGTATATTGGGATACAAGGCTGCCTATTATGTGCTTGAAGATGACAAATTGTAAAGATCGTGTTACTGCATTCTATTGTTTTAAAAGGCAAAAGCGTACACGAGACGTTTTCGGATCCGTAAGGTGAGGCATAAGCCTCGGAACGTCGATACGTAAGCTTTTTGAATAAAAAAATACATAACATATGATGAAATTTGACATAGAATAACATTAAATATCAAATATTAAATAAGAATCATAGAACATTCGCAGCGGTTCAAACAAAATATAATAGTTGTAATGGATTTCAGTTCTGGAATCAAAGTCGATTTCAGAACTGGAATCGAGTTTCTATAATTGCATTTGCGCAAAAAAAATTTGAAAAAACTTGCATGTTTGCTTTTCTTTTGGTGGTTGTTGTTGGTTTAGTTTTTAGTGGAATGAGATAGAAGTAGGGTTTTGGGTGAAGTGCATAATAACTATATATATATATATATATATATATATATATATAACCCAAAAATCTATTAAGTCTCATCGGAATGAGGCGTTGAGGCTTACGTTTTTTATGCCTCAAATGTCAAAATGTCTGAGGCGTACATCTTACAGGTAAAATGTCCTTGGGAATGTGTTTTGAGGCTTTATTGCCTACGCCTCTCCTTGAGGTGCGCCTCACGTGCGTTTTTTAACACTGGTTCATTCCCGTGCTGAGAATTTTGGTTTCGAGGCATAACAGTTGCTTTTCTTATGACAACATTTGCTACGTTCAAGTTAGACTTTTGCTAATTTATTTCTTTGCAAATTGCTTACAAATCCTTAATTGCGTGTGAAATGACAGTATCCCTCCCTTCTTTTCCTCGATCTCTTGTAATAATCAAGGTTTTAAGTATCGGATTTCGGTCACGTTTCGTCTCGGAATTTTTACACAAATTATCTCGTATCGGAGGAGATCTCGGATGAGATAAGTACATATTGGGTGTACATCTCAGATTGACATTTCGGGTCTTATAATGCATCTCGGGAATATCTCGGATGTACTTATGTGTCGAAAATTGATGTGTCAAAAATTTATTTAACGGTTATAACTTTCTTAGTAAAAATAAAAATGGTAATATACTTGATTTACATGGAAAAAGAAATATTTTTAAAAGAGTAGTAGTTTGATTAGCTTAATTGATTTGGTAATGATTGAATAATATCTTTTTATTTGAACATAATAAAGAAGTGGAACCTTTCGCCATGACTCATTAAGATAAAAAGTAAAGAATATGTTTAAGAAGTTGATAAATTATAATTGGATTGAGTAGTTTCTTTTGAATCAATATTAAAATAAAAAATATTATGCAAAATAAGATAATTGCATAATTTCGGGTGAGATCTCGGATTGAGATTTCGATTCATATTTCGGGTGAGATTTGAATATCTCGGACGAGATGAGTGTGGAGGGAGATATGGAGGAGATTTGATGTCTCGTCTCATGTAAGTGTGAAAATGAGATCCCGGACGATATATAAAAGATTTAAAACCATGATAATAATTAATATAAAAGTACTGTAGCACATGATAACATATATATACACAAAATTTTAAACTATTTCCGGATACTGGACTAATACAATGCATAATTTGGGGCAAATGACGGGTACCCATACAAACAGTCTTCTCCAGTAGTTATTACCATTATAATACCTTTAATCTTGATCAGCGTGCTGTTCATTTGAATAAATTCGAACTCTGTTTTAGGCATGTTAACGGATACTTCCGGATATGGATAGTGTCATATCCGCATTCGCATTCGCGGATGACGACGGATATCAGATATTATCATATCCGCTAACGATTAATTAATCGAGAAATATAAATAGAAATTTTTGGTTTAGCATATTTTTTTTCAATCCCATTAATTATAAAAGTGTGAAAAATATACAAATATGATAATAATAAAAAATAATTTTGAGTAATTAATATGTATTAAATTCATATAGTACAAACTATTAACTTAATAAAAAAAATACACGTCTTTCGTTGTACTAAAATACACAAAATATTAACTATAATCTTGACAAAAACTGAATGGATAATTTTCAAATGCGGACTGCATCCGTTTTTTTGGATATCAGGTATTTATCTGCTTTTCGGATACGGATGTTGACGAATTTCGGATTTTTCGGGTATCCATTGACAGGCCAAGTCTGGTTACAACTACGTTTTAACACAATCAAGTGTTATATGAATATGAGAAGTGCATATATCAACAGAAATGAATTGCATGCTCTGAAATCATATTCATTTCTTTTCAGTACAGGTCCTTCGTATATATTACCACTCATGTAGATTTCCATGCATTATTCTTCAGGGAAGGTATCAGAGTTGTGACGTGCTTAAGCTACCCCAAACGAAACACATCATATTTAAGCAGTATGGTTTTTAAGGGATTGTAGACAATAAATATACTCTGAATCAGTGATGATATAATAAATAAGCAACTGTGAAAATGATCCGATATTATGAGTGAACAAAGGTTGACTATTATGGTGATATGTGTACAATGTGTTGTATCTATCAAAACTGAAATTTTGCTTTCTGTTTCAGCTATGGTTGGTGATGTGAACATATACATGAATGATCCGGACAACTTACAGTTAGCAGAGGTTGAGATCATGATTGCTGAACAAAAAAGGTATCAATTTGTAGCCTTTCTAAAGTATATTATTTTTCTACAAAAATTGCTTACATGATCAATGTTTGGTATTTATTACCAACACATGAACCAGCACCAATATTTTATTGTTAGCAAATGCTGAATATGATTGTATAATTTAAAGGTCAAGATTATAAACATGTAACCAGTTACTATATATTTTGTGATGTATTTTCCCATATGCACTTTCTCCACTTGACTACTGGGCTTGTTAATTATGTTACTTTTGAGTAATATGACAAGGATGCTGTTGTTTATACCTTGCTAGCTTTGTTACAATATCCCCTTAGGTATGTTTTCCTCAAAAATCTCATCCTAATATAGCAAACAAGTTATATTTTTTGTTTTCGTTTATAGTTAAAGTGGGACTGTAACTCAGTTGAAAAAAAACGCTTTAAAAACATAGGAAATAAATGCAAGTTAGATAACTTCCAAGATGAGGCTATCAGGGTTAACTGGATTACAGTACGATTAGGTGATACAAGGTTCTAAATGAGTCAGCAACCTCCTACTGTTCTGACATATCGCATTGAATCTCATTTGGAGTCTGGAAACTCTAATAAACTTCAAATCTTTCTATAAATTATTTATTTTACTTAGAAAATAATAATTGGAAACTCAAACTCAGCCTCGTTCAATCGAGAGCCTTGAGCACTGGGTAGAGAATGATGATGAAAGGAACTAAGCGTAAACCTGTCAATGGATATTGAAAAAACATGAAATCCGTTCGCATTTAAATTACGGATAAATATTCGATATCCGGAAAAACAGATACGGATGCGGATATGAAGGCATGCACATTCAAAGATTATCCATTCGGTTTTCGTCAAGATTATAATTTATATTATGTGTATTTTTAAAGGTTGAGAACTCGGTTTCGATCATTTGGAATTTTTCTTAGTTTCGATAGATTTTGACAATTTTGAAAGTTTTGTTTTTTATTACGTTTTCAGTCCCTGTTTCAACTTTTGGTATCTTTTGATGAAAAGACAATGATAAACATTTGAAACATAATACAAAATATAGTTTTGAATGAAATAAAATATAACATTAAACAATATTACATCCAAAACCTTAGTTAATATGAAACCTTAGTTAACTAAAATAAGCTTTATCCAAACCAAATCAGCTCAAAACCTGGTTCAAATAATTTCGAACGGTCCCAAAACCCTAATTATATTCAAACCCGGTTCAAATCTTCAACTCCCCTTCTTTATCTCTTCAATTCCAGCCGCCAACTAAACTAGGGCAGAAATAATAAAATTCTTCACTATGTTGCTTGGTTGGCCTCGATTTGTGGAAGAATACATGATAGAAGGTAGACTCGGGAAGAAATAAGCATGAGATAAATTTTTGTTCTCGATTTTCTTCCTTTTTCTCTCGATTCCCTTCGACTTTAAGTATTGTTTTCAGTCAGATGAGTTACTAGGCTAATTTCGTCTTGCCTTCGGCCGGAATCGATCCGAGATGGTCAGATTCTCAGGGTTCCGGCTAAGATCTTATACCTGGGTATTTTTACAATGAATGATATATATTTATTGTTTTACTAAGTTAAAAGTACATATGATATTTATTTAATGCACATTTATTATCATCATATGTGTTTATTTTTTTTACTTTTATAATCAATATGGCTGAAATCTTTTTATGTTAACCCAAAGAAAAATTATATTTTTGTTTTTGAATCTACCAATCTTCGACGAATATGATAAACATATGATATCCATTTATATCTACGAATGCAGATACTTGATATCCAAAAATAATTTCGGAGGCGGAGATGGATGTGGCACTATCTGCATGCATTCGAAAGTATTTGTTGACATACCTAACTCAGCGGAATGATGGAATCGCTTAGGCTTATCATAATTTAGATTAGGTCAACTATAAGTGCCATGGTGCGGTTTACATCTTCTTTGATCCCAAACTCAACCCACCTCCTCAATAATATACTTCGATTAATATTTTTACTTGATTGCCTACAGCTACAATCTTCTCTCGGTCACAAACAATTTCTTGCCTTCTCAATATCATCACTGCCAATACAACTGTTTGATGGGGCATGTTTGTAATTATTTTGGTTGACTTTTGGTGAATTTCGTAAGTTACGGTTGTTGTTCGAGTTGTAGCATTGTGCTGAATGGGGTTTTGATTTTTTGGATTTTATTGAATTTTGGTGTTAGTTTTATATTGATTCAAATTGTATTATGCATATTTTTTTATTATCTATAATTTTCTTACTACCTGAACATAGCTAGTTTAAAAATTATTAGATATATTTTTTCCCTATGTACCATATTCTTTATTATTAATCGTTTTGGAAAAAAAATAGTTTCTCTTAATTCATTGACATGCTACAAAAAGCTCAGAACAAATATGTGACTTGTAGAGTAACAAATCCTAAGCACATGGTTAACTTTAGAACATCATATTAAAATGTCAGAATATAAATAAATACTAATAAGAACTCATGTTTATAAGATAAGGCAATAATCAAATATTGTTCAGGTCCTCAATGAACAACTGCTCTGGCTTACCCCTGGGTTCAAAACAATAATAAGATAATGGTTAAATTTATCTTTCAAAACCACCAGTATAAATTATTCTGAAAATATCTTTAACTATTTAGCCAAAAATTTTAGATATGTGCTACGGTTAATGTTAAATCTTGATAGCTTTCGGAAAATTTGCTTGCATTCCTATTTTAAATCCAGATTCTCAATGACAGTGAAAAGTTGCATAATTTTTATTCTTTCATTACAATGTGAAATAATTTTTGAAGTGTTGATGTAGCCGGGGAAAGGGACTTGGAGAAGAGGCAGTCGTCATGATGATGACGTTTGCAATTAAAAAATATGGAATTCAGACATTTCGTGTTAAGATTGGTGATTCAAACACAGCCTCACTTAAACTTTTTCGCAAATTGGTCCTCTCTCACTCTCAATTTATTTACATGTTTCACAACAGTATCATTGTTGGCCAGTTTATATTTTATACATACTTGAATGCAGGGTTTTGAGGATGTTTCTTACAGCAGTGTCTTTAAAGAGGTTAGCATGCATTAAGATCATTTTCTTTCACATGCATACTTCTATCGTTTGATAACTTTACGAAACTTTCCTGTTCGGTTGCATGCTGCTCATTCATTTATCATACGCCATTACATATTGCTAGTTAGGTTATGTGTTTGTTGTAAATATTAGTTCATGCAAACTATTGTAATTTGATCTGCTTTGCAGGTAACTTTGGAATTAATTGCCTGCAGCAGTTAAACATTGAAAAGTAGAAAACTCCTAAAGGTAATTCTATTTTCAGTTATCACGTCAAATTAAACAAATAGTTGCATTTTACCCTTCATCATAAGGGCGATTCAAACCTATATTAGGATTTTTATTGGTTATTGTCTAAATTGAGTAAACTCAGAGCTTCATCAGTGATATTGGTGCCTTGTGTGCTTCTCAATTCCTTGAATATCCATGATAATCAGCAATTCAGCATTGCTTTAATATTGGGGGAAAATATATCATGAATAGTTTATACGATTGCTTATAATTTTGCTTTTGTTCTAACAATATACAGTTGAATTATATTTATAAGATATCCATTTGAAACAAGTTGAATGAATTAATGTGCAAGATTCAGTTCAATTGCTGACTTCTGTGATTGATCTATCCATATTCCAAAATTTTCAAACGTTCTGGCATATGATCTCCACTTTTGAGTGTAAGTTATGGACCACTTGGGCTATCAAGTTTATCTGTGCATTTTTCTACTCTAATTACTGCTTGCCTCTTTTAGTTACAAGATGCTTAATCGGGACAAAAAGCAGAGAATCATTATTATGTTCCACGTAGTTCACATAAACAAAGGACTTCAGACCTAAGAGAGACCTAAGAGGATCGCATGTATTAAAAAAAAATAAAAATAAAAAATGATGAATGTGGAAGACAAACATATTCCTTTCTTCCGCAAGCCTCCACTCTAATTTATCTTTTGCTTAAAGTGAAGGCAAAGAAAGTAGCTAAAGCGTATAATCCAGTTGGGGCATCTTGTTCTTTTTGCTAATACAGTGTATTGGAACCGTATATTAGAGAATATGATTCATCTTTTAACCGTATATTAGAGAATATGATTCATCTTTAGCTGTTGCTTTTAGAAATTAAATAGTATCGGCAATTGATCATGTCAAATTGTACTTGTTGCGCAATACCAATATACAGCGACGGTAAAATTAGTTAGAGATAATTGTATTATTAATCTATTTTCCGTTAATGGAAAAAAAAAGAATATAACTAAGTCACGAGCAAAATTCAAAAATAATATTTTGATGATGTGTATATAATCTTTTCAGATGATGTGTATTTTGTCAAATGTTCATGATTAGTTAGACGAAAACCAAGTACAAAGGCAGATTTCTCGAAGTACCTGTATTGCCGAGGAAGTCCCTAGTCCATATATCTTAGAAATGAACGGAGTCTGGATATTGTAAATCATGTATGCACAAAGAATGCTCTGGACAATATCACATCTGGTAAAGAAAACGAAGCAGATCAATGCAAGGAATGCATGGAACTACTTCAGTCTAAAGACTAATTCTATTCCAAAACAGACCAAATCATTTATGTTATTCATCTGAATATTCATTGTTATAAGACCCAACATAATCGTCACAATAAGGTCAAGATACTGTTAAAATACGACTAAACATTAATACTTTCAATGTCAATATGCTCAGCTTGAAGATAATCATATTATAACTTGTCCGAGTCCTATGTATGCAATACATCACATAGAGATCTCCAGGACATCGTTTACACTATTACCGGCTGTTGTTTATGCATCGAGACCTGCTCTTCAGCACTGCATTTCAGCTACAATTTGCATCTTCAACTTCGGCACATCTTCAGTTCAGCACAAGTTAACGTGCATGCGCGTTTAGTTAGCCTGTTTGCTTTGCACCTCAACAACACCATGCTACCTGACTGCTCGAGCTACCCCTCTCTTTCGCTTGTACCTAATTCTACACCTTGTTTTTCGTACTATATTATTCCAAATTAAATGAAACTTTAAAGTTAAATGAAATTTTGAAGATGCTTAATCTACCCTATAAACATCAACTCCAAAAAGAAAGGGATCATTTCAAACTTCAAAGATGTTCAAAATGTTTAGTCGTATATCAACAGTTAAAATATGTATTTTAACTGTTGATTTAAAACACGATTTTGAATATGTTGTGATTACTTAAATTACGTTGGATTTTGTCAAGATACCGTGAATTAGAGTACAATCAATAATGATTTGTTCAGTTGAAAAACTAACAACCAGGCAATCAGGTACGGCTTATTCAGTTTCTTGTAGCTAGTTTGAAATAAACTCGCGCCTGGTTGAGTGAACATAGCACTAGTTTATAAAACGACATAGTGTTTGCCGTTTTACATATAAAACGACAAAGTTTTTGCCGTTTTAATTAAAATGGCAAACTATGCCGTTTATTTTTCTAACATTCATAAGCAAATGGCTAGTTTGCAACAACTATTTCATCCCTATATATAACATTCCTCACTTCTTCCTTCCTCCACGCTAAAACTTCTTCACTTCTTTTTCTTCTATTGCACAATGTCTTCTTCATAAAAAGTGAGCAAAAGATCCTTCTCCACACTACAAACTCGTCCATTTTAACCATCATACCCTTCTACAGGTTTTACCGATGTCCGTCCCTCAAACCAACAACAAACTCTTTTACCGCAACATGAATATGACTATTCATCGATTCAAAAAGACACTACACTCAACCTTACCCTTCCCATGTTCCAGCTAGCTTCTCTCATCATCAACAACCTTACTACCATTCTACCACTCCTCAACCATACTACCATCACCGCCCTATTGACGCGTACGAAGAGCATTTATTGTGCATGTTGTTAATGATGCAAAGTGACCAACAATAATATCATCATCTTAACGCGCAACAGTTACAGACTCGCGGCCGAGATGCAATGCGGAATCTTTTAAGGCAGTTTTTGTCCGCGCGTAATGCACCTACCAATATTGATGTTGGTAGCAGTTCTGAAGAAGAAGAGCAAGAGCAAGACGCGAATGCAGAAAATATTGAAGGAGGCAACAATGAAGCTGTTAAGGAGATGCATGCACCTCTAAGCCCGGAATTTAATAAAAAGAAGAAAAAAAGTGGAAATCATTGAGCGGTATATTAGGCGGTCTTCACAAGGAGTCAACTTTTGTTGGATTTGATGTTGGAACAGAAGACATTGAAGTTGAAACTACCGAAGATGATACATGAGCAAATGATGGCAGAAAGAAGCAAGTTAAGTATACTCTGCAACAATACCTTTCACTTTCTAAATTTTGGATACGAATTTCAAATGATTGTATCACGGGCAACAATATGAAAGGCGAATTTTTTTAGCAAAAGGTTGCAGATTGCTATAATACTATAAAGCTGATGAAGATGACTTAGGCTTCTCTAAGATGAGGTTGTCGGATAATGAACCTTACATGTCAAAACTATTTGGCAATACTGATCAGACTTGAGAATAGACAGCAAAGCGGTGCTGCCCCTTATGATGTTGTAAGTTTGGTTTTAGTTTTACTGTATGGTTTTTAAATTGTGCAATTTATCCATACACTTTTGGTTTTGTTCAACGGATAGAAAAAGCGCATAAGGCTTACCATGCAAAGTACGATCATCCGTTCAAATTTTAAGAATGTTTTGATCCCCTCTCCTTTCTACCGACATAGAAGAACCCGTTTGGAAACACTGATGGTCATCCCCTTAGTAGAAAAAGTCAATTCAACCAGAACAATGAAATGTAGATTTTTTAAAAATCTTGAAAACTCGAGAGAAGTTTATTGGTGAAACAAGAGAGAACAGAGAAAAGTTAACATCACAGAGGATGCAATTGGATTCAGAGTTAGGTAAATTGTTAAGCAAGATCACGAGTTTAAGCAACAGTCTCGAGCACGAAAAGAAGCTATGATGAGAGAGAAGAACTTGATTACATTGATGACTTGCGATTTTAGTAAGCTTACTCCTTTACAACAAGAACTGGCAACTGAACTACTCGAATCTTATATGAGAGAGAGAGAGAGAGGAAGTGTAAGTTATGTATTTGTGTTTGTAGTTGTTGTGTTTGTTTAGTGGAAGTGGAAGTGGAAGTTGTAGTTGTGTAGTGCTGTTTTGTGTTTGTTGTATTAGTTATGTATCTGTGTGGTTAATGTATTTAGACTGAGTTATAATCTTATTGTATGATTTTTATTTCTAACTAAGTAGAAATGTTTGACAAAATTTGTTTTTTTTTGGGCAAGCATGGTTAATTGGTCCCCTGCCAGGTATTATAACATAAAAGAGATTATAAAGATTAACATAAGGATACAGAGGTAATAAAGAAATGAAAAAACAGAAGAAAAAAACACATAAACAGGAGAATGCATGAAAACAGACAAATCAAGTCTCATGCAAACCCTTAAAAAAACCATAAAAACAACTGGAAACAAGATAGCCAGCCTATTCTCCTGGTAGGAAAAGAATTTGCCAAACCATCTCGCTCTAACCAAACAATCTTCTTTCTCGTCGGTTCCTTTGCCTCGTGAAAAACTTCGTCTAAGCTTCTCCTTTTTCGTACCAAAAAGCCTTTGATTCCTCTCTCCGCACAAATGAAACATGATTCTTCACTAACAACAACATAGTCTTTCTTTTAACATTATTAGTTCTAGTGCTTTTGAAGATATTGCACCATTCCTACCGATTATATGAACTTGGGAAGTGCATGCTAAAGTGAGCTAGTAATTTTCCTCATAGGCTGTAACCAAATTCACATCTGATAAAAAGATGCTCCTTGCTTTCATCTTGTCTGTTACATAACAAACATGTTCCAAGTATAGCAATTCCCGTGGTTACATTTTGCCTCTAGCAAGTAATGCATTGTCCATAGCATTAGATTGTCTTTCTTAGACCCCACACGACTCCATGTTCTTTTAGCCCATACAGAGGGAGTAGAAAGGCTAAAGACGCAAATGGCCTTGTAAATGATAGATATGGAGTGTTGTTTGTGTTTGTCAGTCCATAATATGTCTTCCTCGGATGAAATGAAGGTGCTTAATGTAATGCCAGAGATTCCCGACTTCTGTACTGTTGTAGTTGGGTAAGACTATAGTTCCATTCTGTATGCAATTGTAGGCTAATGCATTTAAAGTAATTTCTGTAGCATGTCTTTGTTCGTATGTTAGCTTTTCATATAGGATAAGACCATTAGCTACCCATGGGTCATGCCAGAATGCGTGTTTGTTTGTAATGGAAGGAAAATTTTTGACACAAGCTATTCTAAAGAAGCTACTGGAAAAGGCCGCGGGCAAGTGGGTTGATGAACTTCCTATGGCTTTATGGGCTTACCGGACAACCCACAAGTCTGCGATTGGACACACTCCATTCTCTCTATCCTATGGTTCAGAAGCCGTTATTCCATTCAAGATGGAAGTACCTTCTCATCTTGTGACTTACTATGATCCGAAGACAAATGTCATACTACTTGCTGAATCCTTGAATTTGTTGGATGAGAAGCGTGAAGAGGCTGATTTGAGGGCAGCCACGTACCAAGTCGAGTCGCCCGATTATACAGTGCAAAGGTCTGACCATGAACCTTTAAACTCGACGATATCGTCCTCAACAAAATTTATCCGGTTCCTTCGCACATGAAACCAACTTGGGAAGGACCATATGTGATGAACGAAAGCTTGGGGATGACACATTTAAGTTATGGACCGTTGATGGTCTTACTTTGCCAAGAGCTTGGAACAACGAGAGTCTCCGTCGCTACTACACATGACAGGCTTTACTTATTTTAGTCTATTTTTTCATTTGTAATTTGCTTCTGCATTTCAAAATTTGAATTTGTAATAAGGCAACTGACTTTTCCGTATTCTCTCATTTCAGCAATAAAATGCCATCTCTTCGAGCCAGAGCTGTGATTTATTGAATGTGACGTACAACCACCACAATGCACGAAGAGCTAAATTCCATCATACGGTGGAATTTATTCAAATAGGGAGTGACTGTGATACGACTGGCCACTCGCTAAATGAAACCCAAGCTCGGGGGCAAGTCACTACACTAAAACCAAAAAAGGATTGGTACACGACAATCCTTTAACTAACTCTGAAATCCAAGAGTGCGAGTTGGAATATAAACTCATAAATGCGGTTTCGAAGAGGGTAGACCCGTCCACCTAGCGACTTCGACCATATCCTAACCAAGTTCGAGGAAGATGGATCCGTCCATCTAACGACCTCACTTGTTAACTCGGGGTGGATGTGAATCGACCATCCACGATCCCGATAAATACGTCGTTCGTGGAGTGCGGACGAAATCCTAAAAGCTTAAACAGATGTGACTGACCATCTGTCGGCCAACTCCAAATTCCCGGAGTGTGAATTGGAGTATAAACATCAACTCTAGGTTCCCAGAGTGTGAACTAGAGTATAAACACCAACTTCAAGTTTCTAGAGTACGAATTGGAATATAAATGCCAACTCGGAATTTCCAGAGTGCGGGTTGGAGTGCAGACACCGAATCCATGTTTCCAGAGTGTGAACTGGAGTTCAAACGTCGATTGTCTCCGGATTCCCAAAGTGCGAACCAAATTATCGATTGCAAATAACTCTAAGCCCCAAGAGTGTGGTCAGAGTATAAACACAACTCGAGTGCGAATGACCACTCATAAACTAAGTCCCCAGAGCATGGACACATTCTTAAAACTTAAAAAGGCGTGATCGACCGTCGAAGTTAAAATACAAATCCCCGGAGAGCGGATGTGATCATTATAAAGTGAGCAAGTGTGACTAGACCAGTCAACTCACGCTGGTGTTAGCATCGATTCGATGATGTTAACCTCGGCGAAATGAAGGCAAAATGCAGTCGCTAGCCGATCTTTACAACTCATCCCCAAAACTGGGGGCGGAGCTTAATTGTTAACCATTAACCAAAACAGTGCAACATCAAAGTTCAACATAATCTCCAGTTATGATTCACGTCTTTGATTTCTGGACTTAGCAAATAAAAGTGAATTCGACTCGAAGGTTGAAACTTTGCAAGTGCACTAGTCTGAAATTCAAATACTAGAACACTTGAGCATAAAAGACCGTAATAGAGTTAAAGCCAAAAACAAAATTTCATTTCAACCAACTGTAAATGAAGTTGATGTACAAGTTTTCCAAAATTCCTTCTAACAGGGGCCGAATCCGCATCTATACATAGTCGAAGTTTTATTTTACCATTCGTTTTCTTCATGTGAATTTTAAGGTAAAACGGGATCAACTTGGCTAGCCGTCGACTTACCATCGCTGGAGAGTGGTGCACCATGGTGCTATTCCGTTTCAAATCCATGCACTCATTTCTAAAAGTCGTATGGTGCAGTTTCGGCATTATGGACGGATGTTGCACCTTGCACCGCAGATGTTGCGCCAAAGGGATATCAATCCTTTGGACATGCATAACGGTTGATTCTTCTAGAGTTACGAGAGTCATAACTAGTCAAAACGAAGGTACGCTATAAGCCGTCAATGCATAGTTTCATACCCAAAAAACACTATTCGAATCACTTTCAAGACTCGAAAGTTTTTTTACCCTTCGTTTTCTTCACGTGAATTTTATGGTAAAACGGGATCAACGTGGCTGGCCATCGATTTACCATCGCTAGAGAGTGGCGCACGACGGTACTATTCCATTTCAAATCCATGCACTCATTTGCAAAAGTCGTACGGTGCATTTCGGCATTAGGGACGGATGTTGCACCTTGCATCGTAGATGTTGCTCACTGGGGATATCGATCCTCCAGACAGCTATAACGGTTGACTCTTTTGAAGTTACGGGAGCCATAACCAGTCAAAACGAAGGTCTATGTAAGCTCTACGACTTTATTGGCTTAACGACGTCAATGCATAGCTTCATACCAAAAAAACACTATTCGAATCACTTTCAGGTCTTAGAAGTTTTTTTTACCCTTCGTTTTCTTCACTTAAATTTTATGGTAAAACGGGATCATTGTGGCTGGCCATCGATTTACCATCGCTAGAGAGTGGTGCACCATGGTACTATTCCGTTTCAAATCCATGCACTCATTTGTAAAAGTCGTACGATGCAGTTTCGGCATTATGGACGGATGTTGCCCCTTGCACTGTAGATGTTGCGCTCAGGGGATATCGATCCTTCGGACAACCATAACGGTTGATTCTTTTCGAGTTACGGGAGCCATAATCAGTCAAAATGAAGGTCTCTATGAGCTCTACGACTTTGATGGCTTAACGACACCAATGCATGGTTTCATACCAAAAAAATACTATCCGAATCACTTTCAGGTCTTAGAAGTTTTTTTACCCCTCGTTTTCTTCACGTGAATTTTATGGTAAAACGGGATCAACGTGGCTGGCCATTGATTTACCATCGTTGGATAGTGGTGTACCATGGTACTATTCTGTTTCAAATGCATGCACTCATTTGTAAAAGTCGTACGGCGCAGTTTCAGCATTATAGACGGATGTTGCACCTTGCACCGTAGATGTTGCGTCCAGGGGATATCTATCTTTCGGACAACCATAACGGTTGACTCTTTTGGAGTTACAGGACCCATAACCATTCCAAACGAAGGTCTCTATGAGCTCTACGATTTTGACCACTTTAAGCCGTCAATGCATAGTTTCATACCCAAAAAAACCACTATCCGAATCACTTTCAGGACTCGGAAGTTTTTTTACCCTTCGTTTTCTTCACGTGAATTTTATGGTAAAACGGGATCAACGTGGCTGGCCATCGACCATCGCTGGAGAGTAGTGCACAATGGTACTAGTCCGTTTCAAATCCATGCACTCATTTGTAAAAGTCGTACGGCGCAGTTTCGGCATTATGGACGGATGTTTCCCCTTGCACCGTAAATGTTGTGCCCAGGGGATATCGATCATTCGGACAGCCATAACAGTTGACTCTTATTGAGTTACGGGAGCCATAACCAGTCAAAATGAAGATCTTTGTGTGGTCTAGGGCTTTGATCACTATAAGCCGTCAATGCATTCATACCCAAAAGAACACTATCCGAATCACTTTTAGGACTCGAAAGTTTTTTTTACCCTTCGTTTTTTCACGTGAATTTTATTATAAAACGGGATCAACGTGACTGACCATCGATTTACCATCGCTGGAGAGTGGTGCACTAAAGTACTATTCCATTTCAAATCTATGCATTCATTTGTAAAAGTCGTACGGTGCAGTTTCGACATTATGGACGGATGTTGCACCTTGCACTGTAGATGTTGCGCTCAGGGGTTATCAATCCTTCGGACAACCATAACGGTTGGCTCTTTTGGAGTTACGGGAGCCGTAACCATTCAAAATGAATGTCCCTGTGAGCTCTACGACTTTGATGGCTTAATGACGTCAATGCATAGTTTCATACCCAAAAAACACTATCCGAATCACTTTCAGGTCTCAGAAGTACTTTCTTCACATGAATTTTATGGCAAAACGGGATCAACGTGGTTGGCCATCGATTTATCATCGTTGGAGAGTGGTGTACCACGGTACTATTCCATTTCAAATCTATGCACTCATTTGTAAAAATCGTACGACGCAGTCTCGGCATTATGGACGGATGTTGCACCTTGTACCGTAGATGTTGTGTCCAGGGGATATCGATTATTCGGACAGCCATAACGGTTGACTCTTTTGGAGTTACCGGAGCCGTACCAGTCAAAACGAAGGTCTCTGTGATCTTTATGGCTGTGATGGCTTAACGACGTCAATGCATAGTATAATACCCAAAAAAACACTATCCGAATCACTTTCAGGTCTCGGTAGTTTTTTTACCCTTCGTTTTCTTCACGTGAATTTCATGGTAAAACGGGATCAACGTGGCTGGCTATCGATTTACCATCACTGGAGAGTGGTGCACCATGGTACTATTCCGTTTCAAATCCATGCACTCATTGGTAAAAGTTGTACGGCGCAGTTTCGGCATTCTGGACGGGTGTTGCACCTTGCACCATAGATGTTGCGCCTAAGGGATATCGATCCTTCAAGCAACCATAACGGTTGACTCTTTTGGAGTTACGGGAGGCATAACCAGTCAAAACGAAGGTCTCTGTGAGCCTACGGCTTTGACCACTTTAAGCCATCAATTCATAGTTTCATACCCAAAAAACACTATTCGAATCACTTTCAGGACTCGGAAGTTTTTTTTACTCTTCGTTTTCTTCATATGAATTTTAGGGTAAAACGGGATCAACGTGGCTGGCCATCGACCATTGCTGGAGAGTGGTGCACCATGGTACTATTCCATTGCAAACCTATGCACTCATCTTTAAAAGTCGCACGACGTAGTTTCGGCATTATGAACGGATGTTGCCACTTGCACCATAGATGTTGCGTCCAAGGGATATCGATCATTCCGACAGCCATAACAGTTGACTCTTTTGGAGTTACGAGAGTCATAACCAGTCAAAATGAAGGTCTCTGTTTGGTCTATGGCTTTGACCTCTATAAGCCGTCAGTGCGTAGTTTCATACCCAAAAAACTCTATCCGAATCACTTTCAAGACTCGGAAGTTTTTTTACCCTTCGTTTTCTTCACATGAATTTTATGGTAAAACGAGATCAAAGAGGTTGGCCATCGATTTTCCATCGCTGGAGAGTGGTGCACCATGATACTATTCCGTTTCAAATCTATGCACTCATTTGAAAAATTCGTACGGCTAGGGATGGCAATGGGACGGATCTAGGGTCCAAACCCGGTCGACCCGCCCCTGTTTTGGCCCGTCCAGACCCGCCCAATTGGGTCATTGGGGCGGGTTCGTGACCCGTTCTTGAGTGCTCCGGGTCTAGGGTTGGGTCAGGGCTCGGTTGACCCGCCCCAACCCGACCCGCACTACTAACATCTCATTAAACTGCTTTATTATTATAATGATTTATTAATCTTCTTAGATATAAGTGATTCTAGCATGGATATTAAAATGTTCCATAAATAATCTATATAAAAAATTAGAGTATTAAGTTGCATCATTGATAATTTTACAATAACATATGTATATATTTTCTGAATTGTTTTCCTAACTTTCTTTAGACACGTTGTTATTTGTATTTCTTGTATTATTTGGTGATAAAGAGTATAAACAAATAAATATATGTAAGTTGGTACACAATTTTGAATCAATACATGAGACTCGTCGGGTCTTGGGGCGGGTCGGGTCAAGCCTGACCCGTACGGGTCCTGGGTTTGAGGCAAAATTCCAGACCCGCACCGGGTCTACGGGGCGGGTCTGAGGCGAGGTCTAAAAATCTGGGACGGGTATGGGGCACTAAAAACTGCCCCAACCCGCCCCATTGCCATTCCTACGTACGGCGCAGTTTCGGCATTATGGACAGAAGTTGCACCTTGCACCGTAGATGTTGCGTCCAAGGGATATCGATCCTTTGGACAGCAATAACGGTTGACTTTTTGGAGTCGCGGGAGCCATAACCAGTTAAAACGAAGGTCTCTGTGGGCTCTACGGCTTTGATGGCTTAATGACATCAATGCATAGTTTCATACCCAAAAACACTATCCGAATCAGTTTTCGGTCCCGGAAGTTTTTTTACTCTTCATTTTCTTCACGTGAATTTTATGGTAAAACGGGATCGGCGTGGCTGGCCATCAATTTATCATCGCTGGAGAGTGGTGCACCATTGTACTATTCAATTTCAAATCCATGCACTCATTTGTAATAGTCGTACGGCGTAGTTTCTGGATTATGGACGGATGTTGCACCTTGCACCGTAGATATTGCGCTCAGGGGCATATCGATCCTTCCGACAGCCATAACGATTGACTCTTTTGGAGTTACGGCAGCCATAACCAGTAAAAACAAAGGTCTCTGTGAGCTCTACGGCTTTGATGGCTTAACGACGTCAAGGTATAGTTTCATATTCAAAAAATCTATCCGAATCACTTTCAGGTCTCGGAAGTCTTTTTTACCCTTCGTATTCATCAAGTGAATTTTATGGTAAAACAGGATCAACATGGCTGGCCATCGATTTACCATCGCTCGAGAGTGGTGCACCATGGTACTATTCTGTTTCAAATCCATGCACTCAATTTAAAAGTCGTACGGCGCAGTTTCGGCATTATGGACGGATGTTGCACCTTGCGCCGTAGATGTTGCGCCCAGGGGATATCGATCCTTCGGACAGTCATAACAGTTGACTCTTTTGGAGTTACGGGAGCCATAATCAGTCAAATCAAAGGTCTCTGTGAGTTCTACGGCCTTGACATCTATAAGCCGTCAATGCATAGTTTCATTCCCAAAAAAATATATCTGAATCACTTTCAGAACTCGGAAGTTTTTTTTACCCTTCGTTTTCTTCATGTGAATTTCATGGTAAAAAAGGATCAACGTGGCTGGCCATCGATTTACCATCGCTAGAGAGTGGTGCACCACGGTACTATTCTGTTTCAAATCCATGCACTCATTTGTAAAAGTCGTACGGCGCAGTTTCGGCATTATGGACAGATGTTGCACCTTGTACCGTAGATTTTGCGCCCAAGGGATACCGATCGTTCGGACAGTCATAAGGGTTGACTCTTTTGGAGTTACGGGAGCCGTATTCAGTCAAAACGAAGGTCTCTTAGAGCTCTACGGCTTTGATGGATTAATGACGTCGATTTATTGTTCATACCCAAAAAAAATATCTGAATCACTTTCAGGTCTCGAATTTTTTTTACCCTTCGTTTTTTTCACGTGAATTTTATGGTAAAACGGTATCAACGTGGCTGGCCATCGATTTACCATCGCTGGAGAGTGGTGCACCATGGTACTATTCTGTTTAAAATCCGTGCAATCATTTGTAAAAGTCGTACGACGCAGTTCTGGCATTATGGACGGATGTTGCACCTTGCACCGTAGATGTTGCGCCCTGGGGATATCGATCCTTCAAACAGCGATAACTGTTGACTCTTTTGGAATTTTTGGATCCATAACCAGTCAAAACGAAGGTCTTTGTGAGCTCTACGGCTTTGACAGCTTTAAGCCGTCAATGCATAGTTTCATACACAAAACACTATTCGAATCACTTTCAAGACTCGGATGTTTTTTACCCTTCATTTTCTTCACGTGAATTTTATGGTAAAACGAGATCAACGTGGCTGGCCATCGACCATCGCTGGAGAGTGGTGCACCATGGTACTATTCCATTTCAAATCCATGCATTCATTTATAAAAGTCGTACGACGCAGTTTTGACATTATGGACGGATGTTGCACCTTGCACCGTAGATGTTGCGTCCAGGGGATATCGATCATTCGGACATCCATAATGGTTGACTCTTTTAGAATTACGGGAGCCATAACTAGTCAAAACGAAGGTGTGTGGTATATGGCTTTGACAGTTATAAGCCGTCAATGCATAGTTTCATACCCAAAAAAACACTATCCGAATCACTTTCAGGTCTCAGAAGTTTTTTTACCTTTCGTTTTCTTCACATGAATTTGATGGTAAAGCGGGATCAACGTGTCTGACTGTCGATTTACCATCGCTGGAGAGTGATGCCCCATGGTACTATTCCGTTTCAAATCCATGCACTCGTTTGTAAAAGTCGTATGGCTCAGTTTTGACATTATGGACGGAAGTTGCACCTTGCACCGTAGATGTTGCGTCCAAGGGATATTAATCATTCGGACGGCCATAACAGTTGACTCTTGTGGAGTAACGGGGGCTATAACCAGTCAAAATGAAGGTCTCTGTGTGATCTATGGCTTTAACAGCTATAAGCCGTCAATGCATAGTTTCATACCTAAAAAACACTATCCTTCGGACTGCCATAACGGTTGACTCTTTTGGAGTTACGGGAGCCATAACCAGTCAAAACGAAGGTCTCTGTGAGCTCTACGGCTTTGACCACTTTAAGCCGTCAATGCATAGTTTCATACCCAAAAAACACTTTCCGAATAACTTTTAGGTCTCGGAAGTTTTTTACCCTTCTTTTTCTTCTCGTGAATTTTATGGTAAAATTGGATTAACGTGGCTGGTCATCGATTTACCATCGCTGGAGAGTGGTGCACCATGATACTATTCCGTTTCAAATCCATGCACTCATTTGTTATAGTCGTACGGCTCAGTTTCGGGGTTATGGACGGATGTTGCACCTTGCACCGTAAATGTTGTGCCTAGCGGATATTGATCCTTCCGACAGTCATAACGATTTACTCATTTGGAGTTATGAGAGCCATAACCAGTCAAAACGAATGTATCTGTGAGTACTACGCTTTGATGGCTTAACGACGTCAATGTATAGTTTCATACCAAAAAAAACTATTCGAATCACTTTCAAGACTCGGAAATCTTTTTTACCGTTCGTATTCTTCACGTGAATTTTATGGTAAAACGGGATCAACGTGGCTGGCCATCAATTTACCATCGCTGGAGAGTGGTGCACCGTGGTACAATTCCGTTTCAAATCCATGCACTATTTCTAAAAGTCGTACGGCGCAGTTTCGGCATTATGGACGGATGGTCCACCTTGCGCCGTAGATGTTGCGCACAGGGGATATCGATCCTTCGAACAGACATAACAGTTGACTCTTTTAGAGTTACTAGAGCCGTAACCAGTCAAAACGAAGTTCTATGTGAGTTCTACGGCTTTGACAGCTATAAGCCGTCAATGCATAGTTTCATACATAAAAAACACTATCCGATTCACTTTCAGGACTTGGATGTTTTTTTTACCCTTCATTTTCTTCACGTGAATTTTATGGTAAAACGGGATCAACGTGGCTGACCATCGATTTACCATCCCTAGTGAGTGGTGCACCATGGTTCTATTCCGTTTCAAATCCATGCACTCATTTGTAAGAGTCGTATGGCGCAGTTTTGGCATTATGGACGGATGTTGCACCTTGCACCGTAGATGTTGCGTCCAGGGGATATTGATTCTTTGGACAACCATAACGGTTGACTCATTTGGAGTTATGAGAGCCGTAACCAGTCAAAACGAAGGTCTCTATGAGCTTTACGGCTTTGATGACTTAACGACGTCAATGCATAGTTTCATACCCAAAAAAGCTATCCAAATCACTTTCAGGTATCGAAAGTTTTTTTTACCCTTCGTTTTCTTCACGTGAATTTTATGGTAAAACGGGATCAACGTGGCTGGCCATCGATTTTCCATCGCTCGAGTATGGTGCACCATGGTACTATTCCGTTTTAAATCCGTGCACTCATTTGTAAAAGTCGTACGACGCAGTTTCGGCATTACGGGCGAATGTTGCACCTACACCGTAGATGTTGTGCCCGGGGGATATTGATCCTTCGGACTGCCATAACGGTTGAGTCTTTTGAAGTTACGGGAGCCATAACCAGTCAAAAAGAAAGTCTTTGTGAGTTATTCGGCTTTGACAGCTTTAAGCTGTCAATGCATAGTTTCATACTCAAAAAACACTATCCGAATCACTTTCAAAACTCGAAAGTTTTTTTACCCTTCGTTTTCCTCATGTGAATTTTATGGTAAAATGAAATCAACATGGCTGGCCATCGACCATCGCTAAAGAGTGGTGCACCATGGTACTGCGTAGTTTCGGCATTATGGACGGATGTTGCACCTTGCACAGTAGATGTTGTGCCCGGGGATATCGATCATTCGGACAGCCATAACGGTTGACTCTTTTGGAGTTACGGGAGCTATAACCAGTCAAAACGAAGGTCTCTGTGTGATCTATGACTTTGACAGCTATAAACCATCAATGCATAGTTTCATCCCAAAAAAAACCATCCGAATCACTTTCAGGTCTCGGAAGTTTTTTTGACACTTCGTTTTCTTCATGTGAATTTTATGGTAAAACGGGATCAACGTGGCTGACCATCGATTTACCATCGATGGAGAGACTTGCACCATGAAACTATTCCGTTTCAAATCCATGCACTCATTGGTAAAAGTCGTACGGCGCAGTTTTGCCATTATGGACGGAAGTTGCACCTTTCACCGTAGATGATTCGCACAGGGGATATTGATCATTCGGGCAGCCATAACCAATCAAAATGAAGGTATCTGTGTGATCTTTGGCTTTGATGGCTATAAGCCGTCGATGCATAGTTTCATACCAAAAAACACTATCCGAATCCCTTTCAGGACTCATAAATTTTTTTTACCTTTCGTTTTCTTCACGTGAATTTTATGGTAAAATGGGATCAACATGGCTGGCTATCGACTTACCATCGCTGGAGAGTGGTGCACCATGGTACTAATCTATTTCATATTCATGCACTCATTTGTAAAATTCGTACCGTGCAGTTTCGGTATTATGGACGGAAGTTGCACCTTACACTGTAGATGTTGCGTCCATGGGATATCGATCCTTCAGACTGCCATAACGGTTGACTCTTTTGGAGTTACGTTCTTTTTGTATCATTGACTTGCCCTTTTTTGATCGATTTCTTTTTCTTAATTTTTTTCTTTGTTTTAAGTTTTCGATAAGATACTTATTAAGTTGGGTCCTAGGTCTTGTAGAAATTGCAAAATATTTCCCCTGTTCAAACACTTCCTAAAGAGAAAGTAAAAATTCCATCGTACTAACCGAATTTTTTTCACCGGGTCCGGGTGAAGACCAAAGATCTTGAGCGACCAATCCTGCAGAACAACTCAAAAGATAAAGAAGTATCGTTAATTTCGGGAGCCATAACTATTCAAAACGAAGGTCTTTGTGAGCTCTATGGCTTTGATAGCTTAATGACGTCAATGCATCGTTTCATACCCAAAAAACGCTAGGTCTTAGAAGTTTTTTTACCCTTCATTTTCTTCACGTGAATTTTATGGTAAAACTGGATCAACATGGCTGGCCATCGATTTACCATCGCTGAAGAGTAGTGCACCATGGTACTATTCTGTTTCAAATCCATGCACTCATTTGTAATAGTCGTACGGCGCAGTTTCTTGATTATGGACGGATGTTGCACCTTGCACCGTAGATGTTGCGTCCAGGGGATATTGATCCTTCCGACGGCCATAACGAACTCTTTTAGAGTTACGGGAACCATAACCAGTCAAAATGAAGGTCTCTGTGAGCTCTACGGCTTTGATGGCTTAACGACGTCAATGTATACTTTCATACCCAAAAAAATCTATCTAAACCACTTTCAGGTCTCGGAAGTCATTTTAACATTTGTATTCTTCACGTGAATTTTATGGTAAAACGGGATCAACGTGGCTGGCCATTGATTTACCATCGCCGGAGAGTGGTACACCATAGTACTATTCCGTTTAAAATCCATGCACTCATTTGTAAAAGTCGTACGACACAGTTTTGGCATTATGGACGGATGTTGCACCTTACACCGTAGATGTTGCGTTCAGGGGATATCGGTCCTTCGGACAACCATAAGGGTTGACTCTTTTGGAGTTACGGGAGCCGTAACCAGTCAAAAAGAAGGTCTCTGTGAGTTCTATAGCTTTGAAAGTTATAAGCCGTCGATGCATAGTTTCATACACAATAAACACTATCCGAATCACTTTCAAGACTTGGAAGGTTTTTTTACCCTTCGTTTTCTTCACGTGAATTTTATGGTAAAACGGGATCAACGTGGCTGGCCATCGATTTACCATGGCTAGAGAGTGGCGCACCACGGTACTGTTCCGTTTCAAATTCATGCACTCATTTGTAGAAGTCATACGGCGCAGTTTCAGCATTATGGACGGATGTTGCACCCTGCACCGTAGATGTTGCTCCCTGCGGATATCGATCCTACGAACAACCATAATGGTTAACTCTTTTGGAGTTATGGGAGCCGTAACCAGTCAAAACGAAGGTCTCTGTGAGCTCTACGGATTTGATGGCTTAACGTCAGTGCATAGTTTCATACCCAAAAAACACTATCCGAATCACTTTCGGGTCTCGAAAATATTTTTACCCTTCGTTTTATTCATGTGAATTGTATAGTAAAACGTGATCAACGTGGCTGGCCATCGATTTACCGTCGCTGGAGAGTGGTGCACCATGGTACTATTCCGTTCGTACATTCATTTGTAAAAGTCGTACGGCATAGTTTTGGCATTATGGACGGATGTTGCATCTTGCACCGTAGATGTTGCTTCCTGGGGATATCGATCACTCAGACAGCCATAACGGTTACTCTTTTGGAGTTACGGGAGCTATAACCAGTCAAAACGAAGGTCATTGTGAGCTCTACGGGTTTGACAGCTTTAATCCATCAATGCATAGTTTCATGCCAAAAAAAAACACTATCTGAATCACTTTCAGAACTCGAAAGTTTTTTTACCCTTTGTTTTCTTCATGAGATTTTTATGGTAAAACGGGATCAACGTGGCTGTCCATCGACCATCCCTGGAGGGTGGTGCAACATGGTACTATTCCGTTTTAAATTCATGCATCGTAGATGTTGTGCCAAGAGGATATCGATCATTCAGACAGCCATAATGATTGACTCTTCTGGTGTTACGGGAGGCATAACCAGTCAAAACGAAGGTCTCTGTGTTGTCTACGACTTTAACAGCTAAAAGCCGTCAATGCATAGTTTCATACAAAAAAACACTATCCGAATCACTTTTAGGACTTGAAAGTTTTTTTTACCCTTCGTTTTCTTCATGTGAATTTTATGGTAAAACGGGATCAATGTGGCTGGCCGTCGATTTACCATCGCTGGAGAGAGGTGCACCATGGTATTATTCTGTTTCAAATCCATGCACTCATTTGTAAAAGTCGTACGGTGCAGTTTCGACATTATGGACGGAACGTACACCTTGCACTGTAGATGTTGCGCCCAGGGGATATAGATCCTTCAGACAGCCATAACGATTGACTCTTTTGGAGTTACGGGAGCCATAACTAGTCAAAACGAAGGTCTCTGTGAGCTCTATGGCTTTGATGGCTTAACGACGTCAATGCATAGTTTCGTACCGAAGAAAACACTATCCGCATCACTTTTAGGTCTCGAAAGTTTTTTTACCCTTTGTTTTCTTCACGTGAATTTTATGGTATAACGGGATCAACTGAAAGTCTATAGTGGATCGTATAGTGTATATGCAAGTATATGTGACGAATTATATGATGCAACTAAGTTAAAATTAATCTAGTTAAATATAGAATAAGCATACCAGGATTTTATACTGGTTCGGACCTCCCGTCCTACGTCCAGTCCTGAAGCTTCCCTTCGGAATTCGACTATCAAACACCCTCACTTCACCCGAAGGAATATGCTTGATTACAATAGCTTGTTCTTGTCAAGTATGTGTTCTATAACACGGATATTGACTATTAAGTACAAATGCTTCCAATATATATATATATATATATATATATATATATCTAGAGAGTATTGATTGAGGAGATCTAAATATATATGGAAGAGTGAAATGCAAGTATAGATTGCTAGTGATCAAGAATATAACATTATGTGAGTAAAGAGCGCAAGTAAGTAAGGTAAGTTCTTCTCTTTGATTCTTGATGTTATTTATAGTGGTAGAGAGATTCCTTGAGTAGTTGCATCCATTAACAAGTGCTCTATAGTTGCTTCTGATGGTGATGAAGAGTTACAGCAAAGAGAAGCGAAGATGTCTTTTCAAATGCGGCAGTTGTAATTTGAATTTTAAAATCCGAGTTCAACACCAGATATCTGGTATTTGTTTCAGACGTCTGGCTATATCTTTGTATACAGTAGTCTTTCAGACGTTTAAGTGCATTTACCAGACGTCTAATCCTTTCTGTTTTGAACTCCAGAGGATTTCTTCAGACGTCTGGCTAGTGCACCCAGACGTTTGAAATCTGTGCATGTTTACTTTTGTGCATCTGTGTCATTGCTCTATTGATCCTATCGACTTGTAGTCTCTTATAGCGTTCTTTGAGCCTTGTTCTTGTCTCTCTAGTGATGTTACTTTAGCAATTACCTGTAAATATATATATATATATATATATATATATATATATATGTGTGTGTGTGTGTGTGTGTGTGTGTGTGTATGTATGCATGCATATTCGATTTCCATTGTATAGTTGTTGTCATCGAAACCGTAGATTCGATTTCCTAAAAATCTCCCCCTTTTTGATGATGGCAACTATACAATGTACTTATATATAATTTATAAATCTTCCCTTGAATATGTGCTTATTTATAGTTTTTTTATATTTCTCCCCTTTGGGTATTATCAAAAAGAATTATAAAATTTTAGCCAATCGTCAAAGATAACACACAAAAAAGAGAATTTCATTAATAATTTGAAGTTGACTACATTCATAGACTTTGTCAAGTGTACAAAACTTGAAATCCTAAAATCTATGATTCTTTCGAAGAAGTTTTTTCTTGATCATCTCCTTTATCTTCTTTTTAGAAAGAGCTAGGTTGCTTTATAGAAAATGTCGAAGCTTGTTTTAGAGGTTCGTCCTCAAAAAGTTTGGAATGTTTCGCGGGAGGAGAATGCACTGGGGTTGTCCAATCTTCAGAAGGAGGTGTCGGACCGCGAACCCTTTGAAGTACCTCTTTGAGAATCAATATGTGATAACCCGGATTTTTGAACATTTGATAACTGGATAATTTACTGTTTTTATATGAATAAATAAGTGAATTCTGATAATTTAAAATTATCGGGAAATAATAATCCTTATGGAAAATTAAAATATGTTAATAGACATATGCAAACGTAATTGAAACTTTAAGTGTGTTCATATACAAGTGAATACACATATTTATAGAGGAAGCTATTGTGTAACCTGAGCCATTCCTTTACAATTTGAATTAAATTTGAGATTCAAAGTAAAAATAAATAATAATGATTGTTTATATATATAGATATAAATAGATTTTTATAGGAATAGAATTGTTATTTTTAAATTGAATAGGTAGTTACATATGTATATGTGTATAACCTGATTTGTGAATTAGATTTTAGAATTTGATTTGAATTTGAATTTAAAGTTTTGAAAATTCAAGGTATAGATATTTATATTGTTTTGGATTTTAAAATATAATAATAAACTTTTATTTATGAATGTATTTGGTTTTATTTCTTTAAAATTTTCTATATATGTAAACAAATACTTATAAACTAATTAGTTGAATATAAGTTTATATTAACTTTAAAAACAAAAATATAAATACAAACTACTTAAAGAACATGTGTAAATCTATTAAGAGCTTGTTAAACAAGTGTTAGCATATAAATTCACTTGATAACAAGTGTTAGAAAATTAAATAGAAAGGAAGACAAGTGTCATAATTTATTTTCATTTCCTTTGATTTTTAGTAAAACATAAATTAAGTTATATAAACACATTTTCTATTCTCTTTTTCTTTCTTTTTTCATTCATCTCTAAAAAAAAAAAAGAAGAAGAAAACTTCTGTTGAAACCCTCCTTGAAACCAAATCTGAGAGCAAGCTTCCTCAAAACCAGATCAAAACCTTCATTTTTCTCAAACCATTAGCATGTTAACATTTGCAAAATCAAAACAACAAAAATTAAACCTGTAGTTCAATTTCAAACCAGAAGCCTAGACTTTTTCTTCAACTCTAAGATAATTAGGATAAGCAAAACTGGAATCAAGCCTATGCATTTCTGCAAGACCTGATGCCAGCATTTTTTTCCATAACTAAAGCAAGACGAAAGCAAAAGCATTTTCCAGCAACTCGAATTCAAAAGTTTTTTCGAAATCAGTGCTCTGTTCAACTCAAAGACAGGTGAGTAAAACTTTCCTTGAAACAGTTTAATAAATAAATTCCGGAATGCATGTGATAAATTGTAAAGGAAGTTGTAATTTGGTTTGCATGTTTGTGATTATCTGTTCTATGCTTGAATTTCCCTGTTAGAGGTGTATTTATATCTGAATATATGTATACAGACTATCTCTGTGTATATTGTAGGTTCAAACAATTTAAAAAGAAAATTTAAATCCTCTCATGCAGTAAGTATTGGCCTTTGATCCTTGAAAGAAGCATGGTTATAACAACATAATATAACATCTAAAAATATTTTTCAGAGATTTTAATGTTGTAATTAATCCAAATTTAGGAAAATACAGTGTGATGTTGAAATGGGTTAAAAATCAAGTGAAATGATTTGCAAATTTAATTACTCATTGTAAATTATGATTTTAAGGATGAATATCTTGATTTTTATCTAAGTATCAAGGGTGTGGTTCACAGATGAACAGAAAATGGAATTTGGCCATTTTCTGGTGATCAAAGACAGTTGAATGTCGTGTTTATCTTCGAGGCTTGTTTGTCGACCGGGGAGGTGGGGAAAAATGCCCGGGGGGAAGATTGATCATCGTAGTACCGACAATTGGTCGATTTAGGGTTTTAGGTGATGGCTCGAACGATGTCGTGATCGGGCAAATTGCGACGCACTGGATGATCTGGAGGTTGTCGGTGGTTGGGGAAATGGAGTGGGTGAGCAAGGCGAAGGTGTGGACGGAGTTGGGGAAACTCCGGTGATCGACTTCGCTGGTTCGAAGGGTTTTTCCCGTGATGCTTAGGTTTAAGCTCGCCTGGAAATACTCGATTTTGTTATGGGGTTCGAGGTGATAGATCAAGGGTCGGAGTTGACAGTAGGGTTGATCGTCGACTTGTGGAAGGGGTCGTGGGTGGTCGCGACGGCGTGGATAGGTTGTGCACGTGCACGTTGGACAGGTGTGTGATCGTTGTGTTTAGGAAGAAGAAGCAACTCGGGAAAAATCTCGTAGCGCTCCAGTGTACGACTCGAAGATTGGAAATGAACGATGTTGCGTGAGTGTAGTGATGTTAACTCGGGAGTCATTCGAGTTTCCTTGAGCTTTTTTTTCTCGAAGATGATTTAAGTTTTGATTTGTTGGGCTCGAGTTGGTGATGTGTTCCTTTCCCAGTTTTGTGTTAAGTTTAAAAAAAAAAAGAGAGAGAAAGGAAGCGGGCTGAAGGATAGGGAATTGGGCCTAGAGTAAATTATGGAAGGGAACAAAGAAATAAAAGAAGTAATTAAAGAGGAGGAAAGGAGATTTGTTCTACTTCAATCTCGGTTTAGTTCGAGAAATCTAGAGATTTGTCTTGGGTAGAATAATAGTAACATAATGTTTTAAAGTTAACATAATTTAGTTTTAAATAATACACTTAATTATTCTTTGATATTAAAGTTTTCATTTAAATGTTTGGTAATTTAAGATTGAATTATTTATTTAACTTAGTAAGTTAATTCTTACTTAATTAACAATGTAATCAAGGGTTGGTCGTGGGTGATAAAATTTAACAATCAAAGATTAATTATTGAGCAATTAATTTATTTATAATTAATCAATGAAATTAATCTAGATTAAGGAATCAAGGAATTAATTAAGAATGAAAATTAATTTGTTGATTTAGGATTAATAAATTGATTTGTTAGAAATTAATTGATTCATTGGTGATTAGAGTTTATCAATGTAAGAAATTGGAGTTTTATTTACTCAAATGATAATTATTTAATATAAATAATAAGGGGATTACTAAATGGAAGTAATTAGTTAAGAATCATTAATTAATGTAATTAATTATTAATTAATTAATGAGAGTAACTAAAGGTTAATTTCTGTTAATGGTCAAGAATAATTAATTTGTGTAATTAATTAAGGGTAAATTACTTAATGTAATTAAAGTATAATTAACCAAAGATGATTAATTAAGAATATTGGTTAAAGGATGATTTATTAATTGATTTGAAATCAATTAATGCTAAGTAAAGGAAAACTAAGTGATTGAAGATTTGAAATTTAATTAGAGATTAATTAAATTAATTTTGGAAATAATCTATCTTGCTTATGAATGATTGGATGATGACAAAATGCCTCAAATTGATTGATATCTCTGGTATGAAATGTTTTGAGATATGATATGTTTTTGGTAGACAATAATAAAGTGTTATCTATCGATGATGAATTTGCTGTATACTAAAAGTAACATCCTTTATTTATAGTCAAATTGTCTTTCCCTTGATTTACTTTGATTAAGATGGTATTGTGTTTCGAAGAGACCGGAGTCGGGTATTTGTAAATACCCGAAACCACTTCAACTCTTTATAAATTGATATGTGAAATAAATAGGCTGATATGAAATGATTTATGTAAGCTGGTCCATTTAGTCTAAGTTTGGCACTTAGAAATTGATGTGTGAAATAAGTAGTGTCTATAACAGCTTGTGAAGTTGTAACTGATAAGTTACCCGAGTTTATATAAGTTGCTTGCTTTTGTATTCTTGATAGATGGGTTTACTCACGCTGGTTTCCAGCCTGACCCGGGTGTTACTTTGATGTAATGCTTGTGTCAGACCGAGTATTACAGATTTTCAGATAAGGACGTTCTGGAGCTCAGGAGACGAGATGGATGGTAGGAACGTATGAGGTGTTTTGCTATATTTATCTGGGACAAGTTAGTTTTTAATTGTCCGGTATTTGTGTGATAATGTAACTTTGATGTATAAAGATATAAGTGTAATGATATAGTTCTTTTTGTAAAACCATTATTTATGTGATATTATATTTTATCCGCTACGAATGTGAGATTGTGTGTTTCTTTTCTGTTTTTCTTCTATCTCTTTCTTCTTTCTTTTTCTTCTTTCCACTAACTATCTGGAAATTTCGGGATCGAAATTTTCGGGTCGTTACATTTGGTATCGGAGCATAAGGTTAAGCAAGAACCTTGGCTCTGGTGGGATTACTCATTAAGGATAGGGTAAGTGGTACCCTAGAATGAGTTGAGTGTGTATATATATATGAGAGAGTGTACTTGTTATTTTCTTATATAAAGGTTTTTAAATGATTTCAAAAGTAAATGAATCTTATATAAGAAATAGATTATCTATTATATTAAGGAAATTGGTTGCTAAATTATTGGAATTAAATTGAGAAGTAATAGAAATACAACCAAACTAAAATTTAGTCTTGAATTTGGGAAAGGTTTCAGAATGAGGAAAATCAATTAATTTATGTAATTAATTAAACTTTATTTAATGAGATTAATTAGTGGATAATAATTGGAATTAATAAATAAGAAGGAGTTACTTAATGAAGTAACTAGAGGTAAGTAATTTATGGGACAATTACTTAATGAAGGTAATTAAGAAATAAGTTAATTACCGAATGTGATTAATTAATGAAGTAATTAATTTAAAGAAATAACAAATAATATTATTTCATGCATTTGAATGAAATGGTCCTATTTCAAACAAGAGTTGTTTGAAAATTTAAAAGAAATTTATTTTGAATTAAAACCAAAGGTGGTTTGAAATAAACTCTAAATATTGAGTTTTCAATTTGAAATAAGATATGATACCCAAAGTGATAAGTTTTTAAGTGGGAAGATTATTATTGTGAAAATTAAGGGTTGAATGAGGTTGATTGGATTAAGTAAATTGAATTTAACTTGGAAGAAGTTATAAAGGTTTAAATGAACAACTTGAATTGGAAATTTTAAGGTGAAATTGGAATTTAACTTGGAAAGTTAAATGGTTAATTTGAATTGGAGTTTGTGTGATCTTAAAATGGGTTTGAGATCTGGAATTGGAAATTGACGGATGTTTTAAGATGAATTAGATGATATCATCCTATTGTTGTTAAAAAAAATCTGTAAGCTGTGAATTGGATTTGTTTAAATGAATGAGAAATGGAGTATGGTAATCCATTGTTGGGATAAAAAGGTAAACTGATTTAAGGGAATTAAATCAACATTTGAAGTATTAACTCGAGTTTATATAATTCGAGATGGTTTAAATTTGAAATTTGAATTAGTTCAAATTGAATTTGATTTGAATTAATTGAAATGTTGATTGAAGATGTATGAGTATAAGATTCAAATGGAAAATTTGAGTTGGATTAATTTGAAATGATTTGAAATTGAAGTAGGTTCAATTTGAAGTTAGTCCAAATTGATTTGAATAATTTGGAATGGTAATTAAAGATTGAATAGTTTTAAATTCAAATGGAATTTGAATTTAATTTGGGAGGAAATCAAGAATAATTCAACTTGATTTGGTAATGGAGTTTGAAATTGAGATAAATTCAGACTGGAGATGAAATGAATTGAAACTAGAACTAGTTCAATTGAAATTTATTTGAATTAGTAGAATTTGAGATCAAGGTTGAATAAAATTAAATTTGGGAAGAAACTGTGGTTAATTCAACTTGAATTGGGGTTGAATCAATTTCAATAGAAATTGAAGTTATTTAAATTGGAACTGGGTCAATTTAAATGGAAGGGGAAATTTAAATTGAATTGATGAGAATGGAGATTGGGAAGTGAACAGTTTTGACTCTGGACTATTTTTAATATAAATTGTTTTAATATAAACCTATTTTCTAAGCTATTAATTATATATATACAACCTTTCTTTTAAAAAGCCAAACTATCTTATACTTGTTTTACAATTATTTTTGAAACTGTTTAACTATTTTCCAACTGTTTTATAAACCAATTACTATATTTCAACTATTTTACAAAACTAATTATTACCTTACTATTATTTTGCAATTATCTAAAATTTCTAAAATTATTTTAACTATTTTCTAACTATTTTATACCTATTTTACAAACTAGTAATTGTTTTCAAACTACTTATCTATTTAAAAAAAAAAATCAAGCTATTTTCTAAATAAACTGGTCGGAGTTCAAACTGTTAATGGTTAAATACCCAATCGAGATAAGAATAGAGGTGATAATCCAAATGGATTGAAGCAATTGTGAGTTAGTAAATGAAAATTTAAGTAAATGTGAATAGAAATGGAATTCATTTGGCTAATAACCAATAGAGATAAATACGTAGGGTGTACGTATGTTATTCTATTCGCATAGTGATTTGATCCAGATTCGAGCACAGAATTTCGAGATAGTTATATCGATCCGAGTGGGATTTTTCACTCGATTTTCAACGGCGAACCTAGATATGGATTATTGATTGGTTCTGGATATTCTCTATCATAGTTATGACTATGCAAGGAGAATGACGGTTTCTGATCAAGAAACCAGATCTGTGTCTGCACTAGGAAGTCGGGTGGACAATGCTAGTTCGGAAATGAAATTGTGTGATCGAGTGAGCGATCAGATTGGTATAGCGTATGGATGATATGTGTACATCGTACGGATTTGAAAAAAACTGATACGGGAATTTGTGGATAAGAAATGTGAAATGGTTTTTGAAATGAAAAATATATATTTTGTGAAATATATGATGAAGTAAAGTGGAAATTGGATATTTCTATGGTTGAAATTTTGTTTATGGAAGTAAGTGATATGGTAAGTGGTTTTGTAAAGAGTAATCAAATTTGAATATTTGATTTTGAATAAACAAAGTTATATATCTTTGTTATATAAGATAAAACTCCCCTTGATGAATCTTTTGCCGGAAGAAAATGATTTTTGGAAGTGTTTGAAGTATAAAGGAGTTTTATACAAGTTTGAAATGATCCAAAGTTTTAAAAATTTTATGTATGTATGTATGTATGTATGTATGTATGTATGTATGTATGTATGTATGTATGTATGTATGTATGTATGTATGTATGTATGTATGTATGTATGTATGTATGTATGTATGTATGTATGTATGTATGTATGTATGTATGTATGTATGTATGTATGTATGTATGTATGTATGTATGTATGTATGTATGTATGTATGTATGTATGTATGTATGTATGTATGTATGTATGTATGTATGTATGTATGTATGTATGTATGTATGTATGTATGTATGTATGTATGTATGTATGTATGTATGTATGTATGTATGTATGTATGTATGTATGTATGTATGTATGTATGTATGTATGTATGTATGTATGTATGTATGTATGTATGTATGTATGTATGTATGTATGTATGTATGTATGTATGTATGTATGTATGTATGTATGTATGTATGTATGTATGTATGTATGTATGTATGTATGTATGTATGTATGTATGTATGTATGTATGTATGTATGTATGTATGTATGTATGTATGTATGTATGTATGTATGTATGTATGTATGTATGTATGTATGTATGTATGTATGTATGTATGTATGTATGTATGTATGTATGTATGTATGTATGTATGTATGTATGTATGTATGTATGTATGTATGTATGTATGTATGTATGTATGTATGTATGTATGTATGTATGTATGTATGTATGTATGTATGTATGTATGTATGTATGTATGTATGTATGTATGTATGTATGTATGTATGTATGTATGTATGTATGTATGTATGTATGTATGTATGTATGTATGTATGTATGTATGTATGTATGTATGTATGTATGTATGTATGTATGTATGTATGTATGTATGTATGTATGTATGTATGTATGTATGTATGTATGTATGTATGTATGTATGTATGTATGTATGTATGTATGTATGTATGTATGTATGTATGTATGTATGTATGTATGTATGTATGTATGTATGTATGTATGTATGTATGTATGTATGTATGTATGTATGTATGTATGTATGTATGTATGTATGTATGTATGTATGTATGTATGTATGTATGTATGTATGTATGTATGTATGTATGTATGTATGTATGTATGTATGTATGTATGTATGTATGTATGTATGTATGTATGTATGTATGTATGTATGTATGTATGTATGTATGTATGTATGTATGTATGTATGTATGTATGTATGTATGTATGTATGTATGTATGTATGTATGTATGTATGTATGTATGTATGTATGTATGTATGTATGTATGTATGTATGTATGTATGTATGTATGTATGTATGTATGTATGTATGTATGTATGTATGTATGTATGTATGTATGTATGTATGTATGTATGTATGTATGTATGTATGTATGTATGTATGTATGTATGTATGTATGTATGTATGTATGTATGTATGTATGTATGTATGTATGTATGTATGTATGTATGTATGTATGTATGTATGTATGTATGTATGTATGTATGTATGTATGTATGTATGTATGTATGTATGTATGTATGTATGTATGTATGTATGTATGTATGTATGTATGTATGTATGTATGTATGTATGTATGTATGTATGTATGTATGTATGTATGTATGTATGTATGTATGTATGTATGTATGTATGTATGTATGTATGTATGTATGTATGTATGTATGTATGTATGTATGTATGTATGTATGTATGTATGTATGTATGTATGTATGTATGTATGTATGTATGTATGTATGTATGTATGTATGTATGTATGTATGTATGTATGTATGTATGTATGTATGTATGTATGTATGTATGTATGTATGTATGTATGTATGTATGTATGTATGTATGTATGTATGTATGTATGTATGTATGTATGTATGTATGTATGTATGTATGTATGTATGTATGTATGTATGTATGTATGTATGTATGTATGTATGTATGTATGTATGTATGTATGTATGTATGTATGTATGTATGTATGTATGTATGTATGTATGTATGTATGTATGTATGTATGTATGTATGTATGTAAAGGATCATATGAGGATTTTGGAAAAAGGTTTTGGGAACCTATGGATTTGGAAGGGCTTTTGATTTTTGGATAAAATCAATATTAAATTTGGAAAGCCTAGTTTGAGAATTATCGATTTTGGAATAATCGATTTTGTGTAAAGGAGCTTTGTATGAGATCATACTAGGTGTATGATTTAAAGATAGTTTATATGTATAGTATAAAATGTTTTGATGATGCTCTGGGGAAAAAGGCGCTCCCTTGGAATGGACTTCTCAGGAGTACCACCGGGTGGTGCTGCCTTGAGCCCCAAGGGGGGGTTCTAAAGTTGATCCTGTGAGGAATCCGGACAAAACTAGTTCCTGAGGATTATTGGGTAGCGAAAGTCGATGTCGCTGATGCCTACAAGGGCATTTGGGTTATGCTGTGACGACAGTGTAACTCGATGTTACTGCGATCTACTGTGGGGACCATAGCGAAAATCGTGTGGAGGATGAGTGTCAACGGTCTACACTTGATTTTGCCAGGAAGGCAACGCAACATCGGTAGACTGCGATCTATGGTCAATTGGAGTGGAGAAGTTTCATTCTTTTGGCAGCGAAATTCGAGGGCGCTGATGCCTACAGTTATATGGGTTTTTGCTGTGATAGCTACGTAACCTCAGTTGTAGCTGCGATCTGTAGCGGGTTCCATGGTGTAATCGAGGGGCGCGGAGGCCTACAGTTATCTGTGGATTTTGTCGGGATGACAACGTAACCATCGAGTTAACTGCGACCATGGATGGGGGTGATGATTTCCAGAGCATTCTCACCAAAGATATATCCTCTATTTTCAAAAACTGTTTTCTATATTTTCAATAAGATTATTTTCAAAGTATTTTCACTGGACATTGAAAACGAGTCTGCTAAGTACTTATAGATTTTCAGTCGTACACCTGATCAACGTATGACTGAATTTCTGTAAGAACAAGGATAGACTTATTGAAACATCGAGTTATAAAAGGTATTTTTATAAAACTATTTTGGCAGTATTATAGATTTTAAAGGTGTTTTTAATATGTTCAAAGAAAACTTATTTGATTTTAAGCATTTTAATAGATTCTGGCTTCGTTTTTTTTCGAGGACGAAAAGATTCAAAGGGGGGAGGAATGTGATAACCCGGATTTTTGAACATTTGATAACTGGATAATTTACTGTTTTTATATGAATAAATAAGTGAATTTTGATAAATTAAAATTATCGGGAAATAATATTCCTTATGGAAAATTAAAATATGTTAATAGACATATGCAAACGTAATTGAAAATTTAAGTGTGTTCATATACAAGTGAATACACATATTTATAGAGGAAGCTATTGTGTAACCCGAGCCATTCCTTTACAATTTGAATTAAATTTGAGATTCAAAGTAAAAATAAATAATAATGATTGTTTATATATATATAGATATAAATAGATTTTTATAGGAATAGAATTGTTATTTTTAAATTGAATAGGTAGTTACATATGTATATGTGTATAACCTGATTTGTGAACTGGATTTTAGAATTTGATTTGAATTTGAATTTAAAGTTTTGAAAATTCAAGGTATAGATATTTATATTGTTTTGGATTTTAAAATATAAGTATAAACTTTTATTTATGAATGTATTTGGTTTTATTTCTTTAAAATTTTCTATATATGTAAACAAATACTTATAAACTAATTAGTTGAATATAAGTTTATATTAACTTTAAAAACAAAAATATAAATACAAACTACTTAAAGAACATGTGTAAACAAAAATATAAATACAAACTACTTAAAGAACATGTGTAAATCTATTAAGAGCTTGTTAAACAAGTGTTAGCATATAAATTCACTTGATAACAAGTGTTAGAAAATTAAATAGAAAGGAAGACAAGTGTCATAATTTATTTTCATTTCCTTTGATTTTTAGTAAAACATAAATTAAGTTATATAAACACATTTTCTATTCTCTTTTTTTTTTCCATTCATCTCTAAAAAAAAAAAGAGAAGAAAACTTCTGCTGAAACCCTCCTTGAAACCAAATCTGAGAGCAAGCTTCCTCAAAACCAGATCAAAACCTTCATTTTTCTCAAACCATTAGCATGTTAACATTTGCAAAATCAAAACAACAAAAATTAAACCTGTAGTTCAATTTCAAACCAGAAGCCTGGACTTTTTCTTCAACTCTGAGATAATTAGGATAAGCAAAACTGGAATCAAGCCTATGCATTTCTGCAAGACCTGATGCCAGCATTTTTTTCCATAACTAAAGCAAGACGAAAGCAAAAGCATTTTCCAGCAACTCGAATTCAAAAGTTTTTTCAAAATCAGTGCTCTGTTCAACTCAAAGATAGGTGAGTAAAACTTTCCTTGAAATAGTTTAATAAATAAATTCCGGAATGCATGTGATAAATTGTAAAGGAAGTTGTAATTTGGTTTGCATGTTTGTGATTATCTGTTCTATGCTTGAATTTCCCTGTTAGAGGTGTATTTATATCTGAATATATGTATACAGACTATCTCTGTGTATATTGTAGGTTCAAACAATTTAAAAAGAAAATTTAAATCCTCTCATGCAGTCAGTATTGGCCTTTGATCCTTGAAAGAAGCATGGTTATAACAACATAATATAACATCTAAAAATATTTTTCAGAGATTTTAATGTTGTAATTAATCCAAATTTAGGAAAATACAGTGTGATGTTGAAATGGGTTAAAAATCAAGTGAAATGATTTGCAAATTTAATTACTCATTGTAAATTATGATTTTAAGGATGAATATCTTGATTTTTATCTAAGTATCAAGGGTGTGGTTCACAGATGAACAGAAAATGGAATTTGGCCATTTTCTGGTGATCAAAGAACAGTTGAATGTCGTGTTTATCTTCGAGGCTTGTTTGTCGACCGGGGAGGTGGGGAAAAATGCCCGGGGGGAAGATTGATCATCGTAGTACCGAAAATTGGTCGATTTAGGGTTTTAGGTGATGGCTCGAACGATGTCGTGATCGGGCAAATTGCGACGCACTGGATGATCTGGAGGTTGTCGGTGGTTGGGGAAATGGAGTGGGTGAGCAAGGCGAAGGTGTGGACGGAGTTGGGGAAACTCCGGTGATCGACTTCGCTGGTTCGAAGGGTTTTTCCCGTGATGCTTAGGTTTAAGCTCGCCTGGAAATACTCGATTTTGTTATGGGGTTCGAGGTGATAGATCAAGGGTCGGAGTTGACAGTAGGGTTGATCGTCGACTTGTGGAAGGGGTCGTGGGTGGTCGCGACGGCGTGGATAGGTTGTGCACGTGCACGTTGGACAGGTGTGTGATCGTTGTGTTTAGGAAGAAGAAGCAACTCGGGAAAAATCTCGTAGCGCTCCAGTGTACGACTCGAAGATTGGAAATGAACGATGTTGCGTGAGTGTAGTGATGTTAACTCGGGAGTCATTCGAGTTTCCTTGAGCTTTTTTTTCTCGAAGATGATTTAAGTTTTGATTTGTTGGGCTCGAGTTGGTGATGTGTTCCTTTCCCAGTTTTGTGTTAAGTTTAAAAAAAAAAAGAGAAAGGAAGCGGGCTGAAGGATAGGGGATTGGGCCTAGAGTAAATTATGGAAGGGAATAAAGAAATAAAAGAAGTAATTAAAGAGGAGGAAAGGATATTTGTTCTACTTCAATCTCGGTTTAGTTCGAGAAATCTAGAGATTTGTCTTGGGTAGAATAATAGTAACATAATATTTTAAAGTTAACATAATTTAGTTTTAAATAATACACTTAATTATTCTTTGATATTAAAGTTTTCATTTAAATGTTTGGTAATTTAAGATTGAATTATTTATTTAACTTAGTAAGTTAATTCTTACTTAATTAACAATGTAATTAAGGGTTGGTCGTGGGTGATAAAATTTAACAATCAAAGATTAATTATTGAGCAATTAATTTAGTTATAATTAATCAATGAAATTAATCAAGATTAAGGAATCAAGGAATTAATTAAGAATGAAAATTAATTTGTTGATTTAGGATTAATAAATCGATTTGTTAGAAATTAATGATTCATTGGTGATTATTTATCAATGTAAGAAATTGGAGTTTTATTTACTCAAATGATAATTATTTAATATAAATAATAAGGGGATTACTAAATGGAAGTAATTAGTTAAGAATCATTAATTAATGTAATTAATTATTAATTAATTAATGAGAGTAACTAAAGGTTAATTTCTGTTAATGGTCAAGAATAATTAATTTGTGTAATTAATTAAGGGTAAATTACTTAATGTAATTAAAGTATAATTAACCAAAGATGATTAATTAAGAATATTGGTTAAAGGATGATTTATTAATTGATTTGAAATCAATTAATGCTAAGTAAAGGAAAACTAAGTGATTGAAGATTTGAAATTTAATTAGAGATTTAATTAAATTAATTTTGGAAATAATCTATCTTGCTTATGAATGATTGGATGATGACAAAATGCCTCGAATTGATTGATATCTCTGGTATGAAATGTTTTGAGATATGATATGTTTTTGGTAGACAATAATAATGTGTTATCTATCGATGATGAATTTGCTGTATACTAAAAGTAACATCCTTTATTTATAGTCAAATTGTCTTTCCCTTGATTTACTTTGATTAAGATGGTATTGTGTTTCGAAGAGACCGGAGTCGGGTATTTGTAAATACCCGAAACCACTTCGACTCTTTATAAATTGATATGTGAAATAAATAGGCTGATATGAAATGATTTATGTAAGTTGGTCCATTTAGTCTAAGTTTGGCACTTAGAAATTGATGTGTGAAATAAGTAGTGTCTATAACAGCTTGTGAAGTTGTAACTGATAAGTTACCCGAGTTTATATAAGTTGCTTGCTTTTGTATTCTTGATAGATGGGTTTACTCACGCTGGTTTCCAACCTGACCCAGGTGTTACTTTGATGTAATGCTTGGGTCAGACCGAGTATTATAGATTTTCAGGTAAGAACGTTCTGGAGCTCAGGAGACGAGCTGGATGGCAGGAACGTATGAGGTGTTTTGCTATATTTATCTGGGACAAGTTAGTTTTTAATTGTCCGGTATTTGTGTAATAATGTAACTTTGATGTATAAAGATATAAGTGTAATGATATAGTTCTTTTTGTAAAACCATTATTTATGTGATATTATATTTTATCCGCTGCGAATGTGAGATTGTGTGTTTCTTTTCTGTTTTTCTTCTATCTCTTTCTTCTTTTTCTTCTTTCCACTAACTATCTGGAAATTTCGGGATCGAAATTTTCGGGTCGTTACACAATAATACATTTGAAAGTGATTCTTCAACTTTTGCTAGGCGTGTGGTAAAAGATATTTCAAAGCTGTCAATACGCTTAGCCAAAACCTTTTGATTTTGAGATAATATATGTTGATTTTTAAGAGGAGATCTCGAACGCTTTCATTTTGATTTGTTTCTGTTCGAGTTTTCAAAATCTCATCCTGGCTTGGATAATCAAATGGTGCAGGAGGAGGTGGAGTTGCTTCACAATGTTGTTCCTCCTCTTGTGATGGTTCATTATGTGGTTGCGGTGGAGGCTCAATTTGTCTGGTTTGACGATTATGCGTCCAATCTTCAAAAGATATAAATTCCGGAGGAATTTCCGGTAGGTGCTTGATGTGAACACGTAGAAGTATCATGATGTATGTGTGGTAGATAATTGATGGACGTGATCGAGTCCATAAATGTTTGAGCTCGTCAAAAATAAATTTGGCCCAATTCACCCTTGTTCCGCTAAATATAGCATATAAAGCTTTGTGCTCTAATTCAGTTTTCTGCTCATGACTTCCCATACATGGAACGATGGTATTGATGATCATTCGAGTAAGAAGTCTTGCTTTTGGTCATAGATATTTGGATGCAAATTTAGGCATTTCATCCTCCCATATTTTATGTGTTATACTGTTACTTGGTTTGAAGCACATATCGGGAGTATTATATATATCTTCGCCCGTATCGGAACATCCGAGAGTTATACCTATTATTTCTGGAGCGAGTCTAATCGTGTTGCCATACACGCTAGAGCATAACCAATTGTCTTCATTTTCAGTGTTCCATACTGCCGTGCTATCCAAATTTGCATAAAAGAGAAATATAGCCAATTGATCGATTTGGATGTCATTGGCAGTGAATGATATCAATGTTTCAGACCAGTATGCTCACACATTTCATTCAAATCATACATTGAAAATTTAAATAGGTTATAAAATGGACCTGTGTGAAGCTTCTTCTTCTGTATATCCTCATCTCTTGATTGAGTGTAGTGCTCGATTCATCCATCTTTCTATTTGATCATCGGAGCAAACTTGAGGATTTGAGGATGTTGGTTGGTCTTATTTTCTTTTGGATATTTTATGGCTTTTAGTTCTAGGAGGCGTTGTAATCGAGCAAGTGTAAAAAGAAAAGATGGTTTTGAGAAAAAACCGTTAATGGAGAATACGCAGTTGAAAATAGAAACGAAATTAGAAAAAAAAATGACGTTACTTGGGTGCTTTAAAAGTGTCGATTGAATTTCAGATGTCTGGTTTACCCTAATTCGAACACAGTAGATAATTTAAGACATCTGGTCTAATTGCTAGATGTCTGGTTTGGTCGATTTTTAAAAAATATGAAAGTCGAAGAGATTTTTCAGACGTCTGGTTAAAATATCAGACGTATGAAATAGGTCGAATTTTTAAAATTTGGTGGCAGAGACATAACTCGGACGTCTGGTTCATAGTTCAGACGTCTGAAATTGTCTGATATCTATTTCAAGGAGGCAAAGCAAATTTTCCGACGTCTGGATGGTTATAACATGCGTCTGACATATGCACAGTGATGAAAAATTTGTGGGATATTAGAGTGTCAGACGTCTGAGGTCCATATCCAGACGTCTAAAATAGGCAATCTTTCTAATAATAGCCTAAATTTTAATGGTGTTGCTTATTTCTCGATTCTCTATTGTTTGAAATGAAATGTAGTTTTATTTTGGTGAAACAAAATTACAAATATACGTAGATACACATACAATAAAAAATATGATATATTTAAATGGCGATGGAGTTTTACGATCATCTGACTTGTTGTCCCTCCATAGTTTGAGTGGAGATCATATATTTCCTCGTTTGTGTGTTCTCGGGGAACCCAAGAATCGCCTTGGTGAAGGGTCCGTTATACGAGGAAGAGGGATCCAAGAAACTGCAAGGCATCAAAAATGGTTCATGGACATTTTTCTTCCGTGAAGTACAAAATTTCATCGCTACTTGCTCCAAAAAGCTTAGTGGACGTGCTGTGACTTTTTGTTCAAAATATAGGTCTCGTTGTAGATCGATTTGTTGTTTTTGATAGTGATGTATCTCATCAATCTTCTCCTTTGTGTTAGGAGAAACAAATAAAGATCGTTTGGACTTCTTGCTATCGGGAGTGAATCTCGTGTGATATGAGGACCACCTATACGTTGGTTCCTGATTTGGTGTGGGCGTAGGAAGCCGTTGTGGTGTACCCACCGAGCTATCCATTGTTGGTGTCGAGATGGATATATAAGAATTTTCAGAAGCCATGACTATATTTGTTAAAAAATATGAATTGTGTATTTTTTTTCCTTTCTTGTTGTTTGAATATTTATATATAAGTTCAAAAATTATTTTTAGATAAATTTCAGAAACTAACTAACTAAAAAACTAAAGGTGAAAAATTTATCAGTTGCAATTTTGTGGATGGAAAATTATTAGCTAATCATAGCCTAAATGAAGGAGTGGTTATAATGTAGAAGATCATTAATAGTGCATATCCCTAAATCACATCGAAGTTTAATAAAAGTTTTTTCATTTAGTGGTTTTGTGAAGATATCTGCTATTTGATTTTCGGTATTTACGTATTCTAATGAAATAATTCCTTTTTCAACATTGTCACGTAAAAAATGATGTCGTATATCTATAAGCTTAGTTTTCGAGTGGTTTACAGGATTTTTTGATAAATTTATTGCACTCGTGTTATCACAATATATTGGAGATTTATTAATAATTTTGCCGAAATCTGTAAGTCTTTGTTACATGTATATCACTTGTGCACATGCTAGAGCTGCTGAAATATATTCGGCTTGACAAGTAGATAAAGAAACATAATTTTGCTTTTTGCTAAAGCATGAAACTAATGATTGTATGATAAAGTGACATGTACCACTAGTACTCTTACGATGTGTTCTACATCCACGGAAATCCGCGTCACTATATGAAACTAGTTCAAACGATGATCCTTTAGAGTAAAACAAACCGTAATGCTAGTACTAGATGGATATTGTAAGATGCGTTTAACAACTCTAAGGTGTGATTCTTTTGGTTTTGCTTGAAATCGAGCACAGAGACATACACTCATCATATATCGGGTCGACTAGCCGTCAAATAAAGTAAAGAACCAACCATGCTACGATATAATTTTTCATCGAAATCTTTTTCGTTATCATCATTTTCTAAGTGAACAGTAGCACTCATTGGTGTTGGTTTGCTCGAAATTTTATCTATTTCAAAATGACGTAATAGATCGTTTCAATCCTTTTCTCGATGAATAAAAATACAATTTTCGAGTTGTTTTATTTGTAAACCTAAGAAGAAATTTAATTCTCCCATGTGTGATATTTCAAATTCATCTTTCATTATATTTAAAAATTGATTACATAGATTTTCGTTGGTTGAAACAAAAATAACATCGTCAATGTAAATTTGTACAACTAGAATATCGTTACTTTCTCTTTTAATAAATAAAATTGTATCGATTTTGCCTATTTGAAAACCAGACGTAATCAAGTGATTTTTTAGACGTTCGTATCATGCACGAGGAGCCCGTTTTAATCCATAAAATGCTTTTTGTAATTTAAAAATATGGTCGAGATATTTTTTGTGAACAAATAATGGAGGTTGTTCAACATATATGTTTTCTTTAATAAAACCATTTAAAAAGGCACTTTTGACATCCATTTGAAATAATTTAAAATTGTAATGATTTGCAAAAGCGACTAATGTAGGAATGGCCTCTAATCTTGTTACTGGAGCAAATGTTTCATCATAATCGTTACCTTCTTCTTGATTATAGCCTTGAGCAACTAAACGTGCTTTATTTCTAACAATATTTCCATTTTTATCTGCTTTGTTTTTAAATACCCATTTTGTTCCTATAACCGATTGATCTTCTGGTCTGGGTACTAGTTCCAAACATTATTACGTTCAAATTGATTTAATTCTTCTTGCATAGCTATTATCCAAAAATCACCATTTAAAGCTTCTTTATAATTTTTTTTTTCAAAATTTGACACAAACGCTATATGGCTTATTTGATTAAGTTGATTTCTATTTACTCTAGAATTGAGATCCCCAATAATATTATCTTTTGCATGATCCTTAAAAATTCTAGGGGATGATATCAAAGTATTATTTTGCATATTTGTCTCATTATCAATAGAGTTTGTTGCATTTGTTATTGGAATTATTTCTTCATCATCATTAGTATGATGGTTAAGAAAATTTTAGTCGAACGAAACATGTATACTTTCTTCAATAGTATTATTTCGTTTATTAAAAATCATATATGCTTTGCTGCAATCCGAATATCCAATAAAGATTCCTTCATCGACCTTCGGATCAAATTTTCATAAATTCTCTTTTGTATTTAATATAAAACATTTTGATCTGAAAGTTTTAAAGTATGATACTTTAGGTTTTCTTCCAAAAAATATTTCAAAACAAGTTTTTTTACTCATAGGACGTACTGTTACTCGATTCAACACATAACAAGCTGTGGCAATAGCTTCAGCCCAAAAATGTTTTGGTAGACCGCTAGTATTTAGTAGTGTTCGTGCACATTCTTGTAATGTACGATTTTTTCTTTCTACTACACCATTCTGTTGAGGTGTGCGAGCAAAAGAAAAACTATGATTTATTCCTTTCTTATTACAAAAATTAGCAAAAATATCATTTTTGAATTCTCCACCGTGATCACTTCGAATATTTTTAATTTTCAAATCCATTTGTGTTTTAATTCTTTTAGCAAATATTTTAAACATATCAAAGGTATCACTTTTATGTTTTAAAAATAAAGTCTATGTATATATTGAAAAAATCATCAACTATTACGAAAACATATTTGTTGTGATTTATAGATCGTACTTGCATTGGACCAAATAAATCTAAATGTATTAATTTTAATGGCTGTTTTGTAGAAATATTATTTTCATATTTAAAAGAACTTTTCTTTAGTTTTCCAATTTGACAATCATCATATAAATTTTCTACTTTGTAATTTATTTTAGGTAAACCTCTAACTAGCTCATATTTTGCTAATTTATTAATATATTTAAAATTGATATGACAAAATCGTTTATGCCATAACCTTGGATCATCATGTTTGGCGATTAAACACAAATTTGAATTTTTATTTATATTCATGTTTAAGACGTAAATATTTTCGTTTATAAAACCTTCAAATATAAATTGTTTGTTATTATCGAAAATATTACATCTATCTTTTTCAAAATTGATTTGAAAACCTTTACCGCATAATTGACTAATACTTAGTAGGTTGTGTTTTAGATTATCTACTAATAAAATATTTGTAATAATAGGAGAGTTAGGAATACCAGAGTTGATAACTTCTCCAATGCCCACGACATATCCTTTTGAGTTATCTCCAAAGGTTACCGTTCCACCATCGATGTATGTTATATTTGATAACTTTTTTGAATTTTCGGTCACATGCTAGGAGCATTCGCTATCTAGTATCCATTTCTCCTTATTTTTATTCTGGGTACCTGCAAAATAAAAGATGTTTTAATTGATATCCATATACTTTATTAGGGTTCTAGATGTTAGGAGAAGTAGGTAGCCATGCCCAAGATGATTTGGTACCTTTATGAACATAATTTTTATTATAGAGTACATTCTCTAAGAAATTATTAATATGTTTTTGTCTAATCAAATTATTATTTGTCTTTGGAATCCAAATTTCATATTTTTGGTATTCATATTAGACTTAGGTGAACTTTTAGTCTTTTTATAACTATATTTTTTAACATCATTTCCTCTTTGTTTAGGAATATTTTTAAATCCTGTTCCATTTCATTTACCTGATGGTTTTGAAGTTTTGATAAGATTTTTCAAATCTTGTTTTCCTTTATTAAATTTTTAAATATTATTTGCAATTTTATCTAATTTTTTTAATTCTTAATTTTCAATATTTCAATATTATTCTTCAAATTGATATTTTCCTTTAACAAATTATCGTTTACTTTTTTAGTTTTATCAAAATCAATAGCAATAGCTTCATTTTCGATCAAATTATTTTTAATTTTTTCTTGAGATAATTCTAGTTCCTCTTCTAAGATAATTTTTTTCATCTTTTAACATTCTCACTTCAAGCTCTAATCTATTTATTTTGGTTATATGTTCTTTGTTCGGTTTTTTAATTTGTCTAAATTTATCATCTAATTACATGCTAAGTTCTAATAATTCGTCATAGCTAAGTTCGGGACATACCTCATCAGTTTGTACCATAAAACACACATTAGCTTATTCTCCATCACTATCACTATCACTATCAGATGATGAAGAATCTGAGTCACCCCATGTTACTTTGAAAGCCTTTTTCTTTTTGATCTTTTCAAATTTGTTCTTCTTTTTATCATTATTGAGCTTGGTAAAGTCCTTCTTCATACGTCCAAATTGATCACATTCATAGCATTCAATTGATGTTTGATTTTTTGAGCTTGATTTTTCTCCTTTCTGAAATTTAGTCATTTTCCTAAACTTCTTGAATTCATTGTAATTTTTGGCAATAAATACAATTTCTTCTTCGTCTAAGTCGGAGTCTTCATTTGTTGCTGGGAATGCTACGTTCTTCTTTTCCGAATTTAGTTTTTTTCGTGCCTGCAAATTAGCTTCATAGGACATTAAATTTCCTATCAACTCTTCAAATAAGAGTGCTGAGAGATCATTAGCTTCTTCGATAGCTAATACTTTTCTTTCCCACTCTGCAGTTAAAGAATTGAGTATTCTAGATACTAAATCAAAATTTGTGAATTTGACTCCTAGTGCCATTAAATCATGTTGAATGGTTTGGAATCTAGAGTACATATCTACTGTAGATTCATTTTGTTTCATTTTAAATGATGAAAGTTGATTTTGTAAAATTGAAATCTTAGTTTGTTCCTTTGTGTGTAACTTGTAAGGTACGCCAAATATCAAATGCAGTGTTACATAACATGACACGTGAAAATTCATTTTTATCTAGTGAGCAAAATAAGACATTCATAGCTTTGAAATTATTAGAAGCTGCCCTTTTTTGTGCATCGGTCCATGTGTTCATAGCAGTAGTAGGTGCTTCATATTTATCTTGAGTGGCTGACCAAATTTCTAGAGCATTAGCTTCCATAAAAATTCTCATACGTGTTGACCAATATGCATAGTTAGAGCCATTAAAAAGTGGGGGTCGTGCTGTGGATTGTCCTTCTTGAAAAATAATTGTCATATTAAAGTGGTTCAAAAACGTGTTACTGTACTTTGATCAAACCTTGCTTTGATACCAATTGAAAGTCTATATCGTGTAGTGTATATGCAAGTATATGTGATGAACTACATGATGCAACTAAACTAAAATTAATCTAATTAAATATAGAATAAGCACAACAGGATTTTGTACTGGTTCGGACCTCCTGTCTTACGTCAAGTTCCAAAGCTCCCCTTCGGAATTCGACTATCAAACACCCTTACTTTGCCCGCAGGAATAGGCTTGGTTACAATAGTTTGTTCTTGTCAAGTATGTGTTATATAAGATAGATATTAACTATAAAGTACAAATGCTTCCAATATATATATATATATATATGTATGTATATATGTATATGTATATATATATAGAGAGAGAGTATTGATTGAGGAGATCTGAATATATATAGAGGAGTGAAATACAAGTATAGATTGCTAATGATCAAGAATATAACAGAGTATGTGAATAAAGAGCGCAAGTAAGGAAGGTAAGCTCTTCTCTTTGATTTTTGATGTTATTTATAGTGGTAGAGAGATTTCTTGAGTAGTTGCATCCATTAACAAGTGCTCTATAATTGCTTCTGATGGTGATGAAGAGTTGCAGCGAAGAGAAGCGAAGATGTCTTTTCAAATCGATGCACTCATTTGTAAAAGTCGTACGATGCGGTTTCGAGATTACGGACGGATGTTGCACATTGCACCGTAGATGTTGCACCCAGGGGATATCGATCCTTCGGACAGCCATAACGGTTGACTCTTTTGGAGTTACGGGAGCCATAACCCGTCAAAACGAAGGTCTCTGTGAGTTCTATAGCTTTGACAGCTTTAAGCCGTCAATGCACAATTTCATACCCAAAAAAACTATCCGAATCACTTTCAGGACTCGGAAGTTTTTTTTACCCTTCGTTTTCTTCACGTGAATTTTTTGGTAAAACGGGATCAACAAGGCTGGCCATCGATTTACCATCACTGGAGAGTGGTGCACCATGGTACTATTCCTTTATAAATCCATGCACTCATTTATAAAAGTCGTACGGTGCAGTTTCGGTATTATGGACGGATGTTGCACCTTGTACTGTAGATGTTGCGCCTAGGGATTTCGATCATTTGGACAGCCATAACGGTTGACTCTTTTGGAATTACGGGTGCTATAACCAGTCAAAACGAAGGTCTATGTGAGTTCTTCAGCTTTTATAGCTATAAGCCGTTAATATATAGTTTCATACTCAAAAAACACCACCTGAATCACTTTCAGGTCTCGGAAGTTATTTGACCTTGCATTTTCTTCACGTGAATTTTATGGTAAAACGGGATCAACATGGTCGGCCAATGATTTACCATCGCTGGAGAGTGGTGCACCACGGTACTATTCCGTTTCAAATCCATGCACTCATTTGTAAAAGTCGTACGGCGCAGTTTCGCTATTATGGACGGATGTTGCATCTTGCACCGTAGATGTTGCGCCCACGGGATATCGATCCTTCGGACAGCCATAGCGGTTGACTCTTTTGGAGTTACGGAAACCATAATCAGTCAAAACGAAGGTCTCTGTGAGTTCTATGGCTTTTATCGCTTTAAGCCGTCAATGCATAATTTCAACCCAAAAAAACACTATCCGAATCACTTTCAGGACTCGGAAGTTTTTTTTACTCTTCGTTTTCTTCACGTGAATTTAATAATAAAACGGGATCAGCGTGACCAGCCATCGATTTTCCACCGCTGGAGAGTGGTGCACCATGGTACTATTCCGTTTCAAACTCATGCACTCATTTGTAAAAGTCGTACGACGCAGTTTCGGCATTATGGATGGATGTTGCACCTTGCACCGTAGAAGTTGCGCCCAAGTGATATCGATCCTTCGGACGGCCATAATGGTTGACTCTTTTAGGGTTACGGGGGCCATAACAAGTAAAAATGAAGGTCTCTATGAGCTCTACGGCTTTGATGGCTTAACGATGTCATTGCATAGTTTCGTACCCAAAAAAACCCTATCCGAATAACTTTCAGGTCTTGAAAGTTTTTTTATCCTTCGTTTTCCTCACGTGAATTTTACGATAAAATGGGATCAACGTGGCTGGCCATCGATTTACCATTGCTGAAGAGTGGTGCACCAGGGTACTATTCCGTTTCAAATCCTTGCACTCATTTGTAAAAGTCGTAGGTCGAAGTTTCATCATTATAGACGGATGTTGCACCTTGCACCGTAGATGTTGCCCCCAAGGGATATCGATCCTTAGAATAGCCATAACGGTTGACTCTTTTGGAGTTACGAGAGCTATAACCAGTCAAAAGCAAGGTCTCTATGAGCTCTAAGGCTTTGATGGGTTAACAACGCCAATGAATAGTTTCATACCCAAAAAACACTACCTGAATCACTTTCAGGACTAAGAAGTTTTTTTACCCTTTGTTTTCTTCACGTGAATTTTATGGTAAAACGAGATCAATGTAGCTGGCCTTCGATTTACCATCGCTGGAGAGTGGTGCACCGTGGTACTAATTTGTTTCAAATCCATGCACTCATTTGTAAAAGTCGTACGACGCAGTTTCGGCATTATGGACGAAAGTTGCACCTGCGCCGCAGATGTTGCGCCAAGGGGATATCGATCTTTCGAACAGCCATAACGGTTGACTCATTCGGAGTTACGGAAGCCATAACTAGTCAAAACGAAGGTCCCTGTGTGATCTATGGCTTTTATGGATTAACGACGTCAATGCATAGTATCATACCAAAAAAAACACTATTCGGATCACTTTTAGGTCTCGGAAGTTTTTTACCCTTCGTTTTCTTCACGTGAATTTTATGGTAAAACTGGATCAATGTGGCTAGCCATCGATTTACCATCGCTGGAGAGTGGTGCACTATGGTACTATTCCGTTTCAAATCCATGCACTCATTTGTAAAAGTCGTACGGCGCAGTTTCGGGATTATGGACAGATGTTGCACCTTGTACCGTCGATGTTGCATCCAAAGGATATCGATCCTTCGGACAGCCATAACGGTTAACTCTTTTGGAGTTACGGAAGCCATAACCAGTCAAAACGAAGGTCTCTGTGAGTTCTACAGCTTTGACCACTTTAAGCCGTCAATGCATAGTTTCATATCCAAAAAAACACTATCCGAATTACTTTCAGGAATCGTAAATTTTTTACCCTTCGTTTTTTTCACGTGAATTTTATGGTAAAACGGGATCAACTTGGTTGTCCATCGATTTACCATCGCTGAAGAGTGGTGCACCATGGTACTATTCCATTACAAATCCATGCATCATTTCTAAAATTCGTGTTGTGCTGTTTCGGCATTATGGATGGATGTTGCACTTTGCACTATAGATGTTGCTTGCAGGGGATATCGATCATTCGGACGGCCATAACGGTTGACTCTTTTGGAGTTATAGGAGCTATAACCAGTCAAAACGAAGGACTCTATGAGTTCTACGGCTTTGACAGCTACAAGCCGTCTATACATAGTTTCATACCCAAAAAACACTATTCGAATCACTTTCAGGTCTCATAAGTTTTTATTTACCCTTCGTTTTCTTCACATGAATTTTATGATAAAATGAGATCAACGTGGCTAGCAATCAATTTACCGTCATTGGAGAGTGGTGCACCACGGTACTATTCCATTTCAAATACATGCACTCATTTGTAGAATCGTACGGCGCAGTTTCGGGATTATGTACGGATGTTGCACCTTGCACCGTCGACGTTGCGACCAATGGATATCGATCCTTCGGACAGCCATAACGGTTGACTCTTTTGGAATTACGGGAGCCATGACCAGTCGAAATGAAGGTCTCTGTGAGTTCTACGATTTTGACCACTTTAAGCCATCAATGCATAGTTTCATACCCAAGAAAACACTATCCGAATCACGATCACGACTCTGAATTTTTTTTACCTTCGTTTACTTCATGTGAATTTTACGATAAAACGGGATCAACGTGGTTGTCCATCGATTTACCATCGCTGGAGGGTGGTGCACCATGGTACCATTCCGTACAAAATCATGCGCTCATTTCTAAAATTCGTACGGTGCAGTTTTGGCATTATGGACGGATGTTGCACCCTGCACCGTAGATGTTGCACCCAAAATATATCGATCATTCGGACAGCCTTTGTAACAACCCGGAGTTTTGCGGTTAATTTATATTCATCGTTAAATGGTTAATATCGATAGCTAATGACTATTTGAATTTTAATCGAGTCGAAAATTCTTTTGTGAATTGTTAAAGGGATTTTATCGTGTTAATATTAGTTTGAAATTGTTGAGAGAATTATATCGGGCTTTAAAATTTGTTTCGGCCCATTTCTTTTGTTGCCGTGATTAGTATCATTGTTGTTCTTTAACTTATTCCACCCTTCACCTTTTGCCAAACCCAAAAACAAATGTACCCCTCTTTTTACTTCGGCCCGTTCCTTTCCCCCCTTTCATTTTCTTTTGCAACCCTAAAATTAAAAGCATACGAATAATGGCGGCCTCGTGTTCATCGTTCCAAATTAGGGTTTTGAGCTAATTCGAAGCGTCGACTTTGGGTTTATTGATTGTCTCCTCGTTGCTCACTTCGGCTGCATTTTTTCGTGTCGAGACAAAGGTGAGTAATTAAATTTACTCACATCTAATTTAATCTTAATATAGGGTTTCTGCAAATTCGATGTTGATTTGATTTTGTGTTATCGGTTTTGAATTTGTGACTTTGTTCATTTGATTTTGCTTCGGCCTTGACTTGTTCATCTTGAAATTGTTTTGATTTCTGGATAAAAATCACGGCTTTGACTTTGTGCATTGGCTTTGAATTTTGAAATGCTTCGATTTCCTGTTGCATAGATAATTCTGTTGCTCGGCTCTGACTTCTGTATATTAGGGCTTGTTGTTGCATTTGTATCACTGTTGGGTTGCTGTACGTATGAACTTGCATCATTTCGAGTTGTATTTATATTCTGGTCGTTGTAGTATGTTGTCACATGTTGTCTGCATTTCATAAACTTGCAACCTTGTTACTGCATACATGAGTTTTGATGCTTCGTGTAGCTGTTGGATCTTGCATGCTTTACAAACTGTAGTGTCTTCAAGTATGTTGCTGTTGGGTTGTAGTTTGCATTATGTTGGTCGAGCTTGCATTTGTTACAGTATTCATGTACTGATGCATTTGGAATTTGTCTGTTGCACTTTGTGCGTTCCCTTACTAAACTTGATTCATGCTTGTTGTGTACTGATTCTTGAGCATTGCTTTTGGGTCTGCACTTGCCATGCTATAACTTGACCTCATTGTTCATGTATGCATCCCAGTCATACTTGTTGTCATAGTAGTTGTACTGACCTGTGCACTACTGTATACATGTCATGTTACTGTATACATGCCATGTTGCTCCATGTTGCATTGAACAACCCATTTATTATTTGGATTGTTCATAGTGTTCAGTATCACTTGATATTGGTTTCACTGCATAGTCTGGTGTTCGGTTTATTTTGAAGTTGGGTCCAGTCTTGTACCACCTGAGCCTGCACTTGCACTGTCGCTAACCTGTTGGCACTTATGTTGCATTTCATTTTTGTTGTTGTTTGGTCAACACTTATTGTTGTGTTACTGCATAGTGCACTTAGTTCCTTTATGTTGCTTAGCGTATTCTTTGGTATTGAGTATTGTTTGTATAAACTTAATTCATACGTAAGTTTATGATATTTTGTTTTGATTGCCAAGAATGGGGTCTGTTTTGAATTAAAAATTCATTTAAAATGACTTCAATATGAATCATGAGTAGGAATGTATTTGTAAGCAACATATAACCTGATGACAAAACATATGAACTGTTACTGAATTAATATTTGTGTGGTTCTGGTTGAGTAAGCTTGGTGTATAAATATGTTTGAGACATTAGAATTGCTTTGAAAAGCAGAAAGTAAAATCTGTATTGATTCTAGAATTTACTAAATCAATTTGCCAATAGGGTTTAGTTTAAAACTGAATGTGATCAATATTATGATGAATGCAATGGCACTGTTTCATGCTCTCACTTGTACACTGCCATATTTGTGCATATTCACTTCATCCTGTGTGCACCCCTGAGTTGCACCGTATGCATGGACTTGGTCCAAACACTGTTGCATCTGAAATCTGCTGTTGCACTTGAGACTTTAGACTTGATTTTGCTGTTTGCATGCAGTGGCAGTTCCATATATATATGTCCATGTACTTGAAACTACTTGATGTCTGCACTGTAGCTTTTGAATTGATCATTGATGCTGTATTTCTGTGTTCATGTACAGTTTCATTGTTGCAGTGATATTTTGAATTTTGGTCGAGGCCATTTGTACTTGTGTTGAATCTGATTTTGAGTTGACCTTGTGCACTCGAGTTGGCGAGGCAGTGCACATGTATGTACGTGTGTACTGCAGCCACACCGCCTTGATTTCATTGGTATTTGAACCTTCATTGATTTTGGTTCGTTGATCTTTTGGGTACATCGTCACTGTAGTGGCAAGGCAGTGCACGCAAGCGTGAACTGCAGCCACACGGTATGGCGTGTATGATATTCTATTTGTTTGATTTATGGATCTTTTGCGTATTCCATATGCGGTAGTGGCGAGGCAGTGCACGCGTGCGTGTACTGCAGCCCTACTCAACTTAATATTTTAATTGATATTTCAATGGTTTTGAACTGTTTTGTTTATTCAATTCAATGTTCTGATTTGGTTTAATTTGCTGATTTGTTGTTTAACACTGTTACGTGTTATATTTATCGTTATCCGAATTCTTTATTTAAGGATCGGATAGACGAGATTTATTGTGACTGTCGTCTATTCATTATTTAATTATTATTGCTTCTGTGCACTAATAACTGAGTTTGAATTAGACTGACCCGTGTATTATTTTCTTTTGAATGTAATACTCGGGTCAGACCGAGTATTTACAGGTTGTAGATTTTTAGCTTTGGGTTGCTGCTAGAGCTATCAAGTCTTTTCATATCTTTTGGAGTAGTCGTCGTTATTTTAGAAATCAATATTTGTATAGGAAGATATGTATTCATGTATATTATATACGATAATATACTTGTATATGTAACTTTCAGAGTCGACAGTTGTAGTTGTATCATATGTATTGTATCACATGTATATCAACTGACTTCAGCTATATATATATGAGACTTTCTGTTATATTTGTGTTCCGCATTTACTTTATCTGTGTTATTATTATATATATTGTCCTAAACTATTATGAACCATCGTAGTTCGTTTTATACTAGAATTGAGTATGTCGATGGGAGTAAATAAATATGAGATGAAAAAAAATAATATATACCATTCCTATCGAGGTAACCAATACTAGTGTAAGGCCTAACTACGGATGGCCGCTCCTATCCAGCCTTATTCTTCGTGATAACAGACAGTATTTCTTTTAATACTCTTTGTTATTGCGAGCATAGAGGTGGGGCGTCACAGCCGTAACAGTTGACTCTTTTGGAGTTACGGGAGGTATAACCAGTCAAAACGAAGGCCTCTGTGAGTTCTACGGCTTTGACGGCTATAAGATGTCAATGCATAGTTTCATATCCAAAAAACACTATTCGAATCACACTCATATCTCAGAAGTTTTTTACCCTTCGTTTTCTTCATGAGAATTTTAGGGTAAAATGGGATCAACGTGGCTGGCCATCGATTTACCATCGCTGGAGAGCGTGCATCACGGTACTATTCCATTTCAAATCCATGAACTCATTTGTAAAAGTCGTACGACGCAGTTTCGACATTATGGACGGTTGTTGCGCCTTGCCTCGTAGATGTTGCGTACAGGGGATATCGATTTTTCGGACAGCCATAGCGGTTGACTCTTTTGAAGTTACGGGAGCCATAATCAGTCAAATGAAGGTATCTGTGAGCTCTACGGCTTTGATGGCTTAATGACGTCAATGCATAGTTTCATACCCAAAAAAACACTATCCGAATCACTTTTAGGCCTCGAAAGTTTTTTTTACGCTTCATTTTCTTCACGTGAATTTTACGGTAAAACGGGATCAACGTGGATGGTCATCGATTTACCATCGCTGGAGAGTGGTGCATCATTGTACTATTCTATTTCAAACCCATGCACTCGTTTTTAAAAGTCGTACGGTGCAGTTTCGGCGTTATGGATGGATGTTGCTCCTTGCATCGTAGATGTTGCGCCCAAGGGATATTGATCCTTTGGACAGCCATAACGGTTGACTCTTTTGGAGCTATGGACGGCATAACCAGTCAAAACGAAGATCTATGTTAGCTCTACGTCCTTGATGGCTTAACGACTTCAGTGCATAATTTGATACCCAAAAAACACTATCCGAATCACTTTAGGTCTCGGAAGTTTTTTTACCCTTCGTTTTCTTCACGTGAATTTTATGGTAAAACGGGATCAAAGAGGCTGGCCATCGATCTACCATCGCTGGAGAGTGGTGCACCAAGGTACTATTCCCTTTCAAATCCATTCACTCATTTGTAAAATTCGTATGGCACGGTTTCGGGATTATGGACGGATGTTGCACCTTGCACCGTAGATGTTGCGTCCAGGGGATGTTGATCCTTCGGACAGCAGTAACGGTTGACTCTTTTGGAGTTACGTGAGCCATAACTAGTCAAAATGAAGGTCTCTATGAGTTCTACGGTTTTTACGGCTTTAAGCCGTTAATGCATAGTTTCATAACCAAAAAAACACTATCCGAATCACTTTTAGGACTCGGACATTTTTTTACCCTTTGTTTTCTTCACGTGAATTTTATGGTAAAATGAGGTCAACATGGCTGGCCATCGATTTACCGTCACTAGAAAGTGGTGCGCCATGGTACTATTCCGTTTCAAATTCATGTACTCATTTATAAAAATCGTACAGCGCAGTTTTGGCAATTTGGACAGATTTTGCAACTTGCACCGTAGATGTTGCGCCCAGGGATATCGATCCTTCAGACAACCATAACGGTTGACTTTTTTGGAGTTATGGTAGCCATATCCAGTCAAAATAAAGGTCTTTGTGAGTTCTACCGCTTTGACCGCTTTAAGCCGTCAAAGCATAGTTTCATGCACAAAAAACACTATCCGAATCACTTTCAGAACTCAGAAGATTTTTTTACCCTTCGTTTTCTTCACGTGAATTTTATGGTAAAACGGGATTAACGTGCTGGCCATCCATTTACCATCGCTGGAGAGTGGTATTATTCCGTTTCGGAGCCATGTACTCATTTTTAAAAGTCGTACGGCACAATTTCGGCATTATGGACGGATGTTGCACCTTGCACTGTAGATGTAGCGTCCAGGGAAAATCGATCATTCAGACAGCCATAACGGTTGACTGTTTTGAGTTAAGGGAGCCTTAACCAGTCAAAACGAAGGTCTTTGTGAGTTCTACGGCTTTGACAGATTTAAGCCGTTAATGCATAGTTTCATACCCTAAAAAACACTATCCGAATCACTTTCAGGACTCAAAAGTTTTTTTACCCTTCGTTTTCTTCACGTGAATTTTATAGTAAAACGGGATCAACGTGGCTGGCCATCGATTTACCATCGCTGGAGAGTGGTGCACCATGGTACTATTCCGTTTCAAATCCATGCACTCATTTCTAAAAGTCGTACGGTGCAGTTTCGGCATTATGGACCAATGTTGCACCTTGCACCGCAAATGTTGCGCCCAGGGGATATCGATCATTCGGACAGCCATAATGATCGACTCTTTTGAAGATACGGGAGTGATAACCAGACAAAATGAAGGTCTCTATGAGTTCTACGGCTTTGACCGCTTTAATCCGTTAATGCATAGTTTCATACCCAAAAACACACTATCTAAATCACTTTCAGGACTCGGATGTTTTTTTACCCTTCTTTTTCTTCACGTGAATTTTATGGTAAAACGGGATCAACGTGGCAGTTCATCGATTTACCATCGCTGGAGAGTGGTGCACCACGGTGCTATTCTGTTTCAAATCCATGCACCCATTTCTAAAAGTCGTACTACGCAGTTTTGGCATTATGGACGGATGTTGCACCTTGCACCGTAGATGTTGCACCTAGGGGACATCGATACTTCGGACAGCCATAACGGTTGACTTTTTTGAAGTTATGGGAGTCATATACAGTCAAAACAAAGGTCTCTGTGGGCTCGATGGATTTGATGGCTTAACGAGGTCAATTCATAATTTCATACTCGAAAGAACACTATCCGAATCACTTTCAGGTCAAGGAAGTTTTTTTTACCCTTCGTTTTCTTCACGTGAATTTTATGGTAAAACAGGATCAACTTAGCTAGTGTTATCCCACCCTTTGGTCAAGGCTGGAATATCGACAAACTGGCGAGAAAGAATGGATATCAAAATTGAAGATCGATTGGAAGCAAGGCTGCGATCGATGTCGTTAAAATTTGGCCGAGCTCCAATCAAGGCAGGATCGATCGGGAATGATGATCAAGGCTATGAGAGGCTATACTTCAAATTTTAGGTCAATCGGAGTTCATATGCTCGAGATATGGAAGGGTTAAAATACGTGAAATTTTTCGTATCAATACTGTTCGTATCGATCGACAGGCAACACTTCGAACCGATGTTGTTCGTATCGATCCACATGGATACGAACGAGGCTTTCATATCGACCAGGGAGAAGGATTAAATGGATTTCGACTTGCTGGCTGTAGGTTTGGATCGAATAGGCAGGCGCATGGTGGTTTATTCGACTGGATGATTTCGTGTAAATCATGATAGAGCGCAGTAGCATACTTCGAATTGGACAAAATCTTGATTGATACGAATTACGTTCGTATCGATCACGAATCGAGTCGAAAGTTCATGGGATCGATCGTGTGGGCCCACTCACGTGCCAGAAGAAGTTTTTCGAGATCTGAGCGAGATATCAGCCTCCTACACCTATAAATATAGCCCCAGGGTATACAGAAAAAGGATCTTTTGGCTATCCGACGTTCAGACTCTGCCGAAAACACTTTTGCACTATTGAGTTACTGTTGTATTTGAATTTCCTCATTGTAATGCACTATAATCAACTGTAATCAACGAGGAAAGTCAATAAAAGGTTAACTTTTGGAGTGGGCGTAGGCTGTAGATTGCCGAACCACCTTAAATCCCGTGTTTCTGCTTATTTCCTTCCGTTTTAAGTTTATTATGCATCATTTATCATCCTCTACATTACCTAGATCTGTGCCCTGTGTTATATACTGTTGATTTGTGTTCACACACTGGCGTTTTCACTTAGCGCAAACACTTTGGTGCTTTCACTGAGAACAACGAGCACCCGCTTTACCAGATTTGGAGTTCAGACTTGAAGGCTTAAGGATTTAGACCTAAAGAGCTATGACAAGGAAATCAAGTAGAAGACAAAGAATAGAGAGAAACCAGCATGAAGGAAGCCAGGAGGCTTCATCGGGCACCAATCAGACTTCAGCTTTGATTACCCGAGAAGAAATGGAAATGATGAGTTATGCACGAAGAGTTTCTGAAAAGGAAGGAGGAAATGATGCAGAACCTCCTCAGACAATTCAAACAAGCAGGAATGGCTGGAGCTTCAGGAGTTCAGATCCACGGAGCTGGAGTAGAAGGACCCAATAAGCAGCCAAGTGGAGCAGCTCAACAGGGCACAAACCCTGATCGGCACACAACTGCTAATCTACATGGATCCAAGATCGGGGGCACACCACCCGGCAACGGTGGACCATTTTATAGAGGAATTTCAGTTGACACAAAACAACAAGATGTTGGCAGGAATGCAGGAGCGCGTGATAAAGAGTACGTCCCGGAATTCCCTCGGGGGCTCGGGGGGCAATCCTTGAGGGGCAATGCTAGATTAGATGAGATTATCAGGCGAACTATGCACGGAGGATTGATCAACAGAGATCTGGAAGGAGTAAACATGAGTCCGTTTACTCGTGAAATCAGAATGGCTCGGAACCCACTAGAGTTCAAGCTACCTATGGTAAAGGTGTACAATGGAAAGGCTGATCCAACTGATCAGTTGATGAGATATACAAGACATATGAAAGTACTGGGGGCATCGGAAGAAGTGACGACTCGATGTTTCCCTCTATACTTGATAGATATAGCTGCGACGTGGTTCAGGCAGCTGGAGGAAGCATCTATTAGGACATGGACAGAATTGGTGGACAGGTTTCTGAAGCAGTTTCGGGTTCATATCAAAAGGCCGAAGAACGTGATGACGCTAACGTCAGTAAAGCAAAGGACAGATGAATCGGTCAGAGATTTCTTAACTCGGTTTAATGCAGAGGTTGCTTCGGTGGATCGGTCGGAACCATCAATGGTTTTAATGGAAGTAGCATCAGGAGTCAAAGAGGATTCAGATTTCAAAGTATCTCTAATATGAGACCCACCACTGGATCTTGGGGAATTCTTTTACGTAGCTGAGAGATTCCTTCGGCAGGAAGATGCATGTTCAGATATGAAGTTAAAAGAGGTGAACGCGGCTGAGGGTGGAGGGCTATTCAACGGAAGCTCGGATAAGAATAAGGATAAAGGAAATAGGAAGCTGGATGATGAAGCGGGAAAATCTAGGAAGCGGTGGAGAGAGCCAAAATTCTCCACCTATACAGGATTGAATGAGACGTTAGAACAGATATTCATGGAGACCCGGAATCGCCTTCCTTATCGAAGACCGGCTAGGAGAGAACCCTCAGAACGTGAAAGGGCATCAGGAATGCACTGTCTCTTTCATGATTTGGACGGACATGATACCAACAGCTGCAGGCATCTAAAGGACATAATTGAGGAGCATGTAAGGAATGGACAGTTGCGACAATATGTCGGGGCTCGAAATGCAGCGGTGGGGCAGGAGCAACCACCGTCTACCTCAAACAATGATGGTGCAAGGCCCAAGAATGATGGTCCATTGGTTATCAATTGACTGGGATAATATGAAATAATATGGTCAAACGTCCAAGTCGTTTACTCATGTACGGGAGCGAAGATGTCCCCTAGGCATGCTCTGAATGATGATAAACTACGATGCTATGGTTTGTGAAATCTGTTTTTTGTTTTTGGATTGGACTCTCGTTTTTCGGGTTTGGTTTGAAATCCTGGCTTGGATTTTTGTTTGAATGATTGTTTTCATGTTTGGATGTTGGTTTTGATTTCGGATGTGGATTTTTGGTTTTTCGATTTGATTTGGATTTTGGATTGGATTTTATCCGGTTTTTGGTAAATGGCCATCGGGTATGGATTATGACTGGCAAGGGGTTAAGTCTCTTCGTCCGAACGTGGTGAATTGGCTTATTTAGGTCGTCGAGTATGGGCAATGCTCAACAGGGGTCCGGAGCGACCAGGATTTGGCTTAGGACTTAAGCCATGGCATTACTCAACGTTCAGGGACATTAGACCATGGTCGTCAGGTATGGATTGCGCTTGATAGAACCCGGAGAGGTTATGGATAGGAATATTGGCTGTGAACGACAAAGGACTTGGATGACGGCCCGGAGAGGTCTTGGATCGGTTATTGGTTATTTGATAAGGATAGGTAAGGACTCGGTTATCAAGTTCGGATGGATATGGAATCAGCTAAGGCTTTGATTACTGGATTTGGAATCAGACATCAGCTCGGAGCAGTCAAGAATGATGAACTCAGATAGGATGGCTTGGTAATGGATCGGATTATGCATCGGATTGTATGGCTATGGACGGAATATGGACTTCAGATATTAGATTCGGAACTATTCAAACAACCTTCTTACCACAAGGCATATTTTGGGGGGAAAATGTTATCCCACCCTTTCGTCAAGGCTGGAATATCAACAAATTGGCGAGAAAGAATGGATATCAGGATTGAAGATCGATTGGAAGCAAGGCTGCGATCGATGTCGTTAAAATTTGACCGAGCTCCAATTAAGGCGAGATCGGTCGGGAATGATGATCAAGGCTAGGAGAGGCTACGCTTCAAAATTCAGGTCAATCGGAGTTCATATGCTCGAGATATGAATGGGTTGAAATATGTGAAAAATGGTTCGTATCGATACTGTTCGTATCGATCAGCAGGCAACACTTCGAACCGATGTTGTTCGTATCGATCCACATGGATACGAACGAGGCTTTCGTATCGATCAGGGAGAAGGATTAAATGGATTTCGACTCGATGGCTGTGGGTTTGGATCGAATAGGCAGGCGCATGGTGGTTTGTTCGACTCGATGATTTCGTGTAAATTAGGATGGAGCGCAATAGCATACTTCGAATCGGACATATTCGTATCGATCAAAATACGTACTTCGAGTCGATGGACTTCGCATCGATGTTGTGCGAACCGATTGGATGGATGCTTATGAATACGAAGGGTTCAAGACCATGGTTCGTATCGATCGTGTTTGTATCGATCGATATGAAGCAGTCGATGGATACAGGTTGATGGACACGAGTGTGACCGATGCAAACAGATGGATATGAACGGGCATGAAGCCTGGATGCGAGCTAGAAATATGCACGAATCAAAAGAAGATGCATTCAATGCGGTGAGGAAAATGGATCGAGCCTCGAAGGTAGGGCCACGTTATCGCCAAACACGTGCATGGTATCGATACGATCAAGTATCGATACGAAATTGATCGATACGAACGAAATGTCACACGAACACTACATTTCGTATCGATCATATCTGGAGATCTAAAAGTCCAAATGCTTTGAAATTTTCACAGGAGCTTACGTACAAGCTAAGGAATGTTCATTCCAAGTTTCGACTCCATTGGACGAAATCTTGATTGATACGAATTATGTTCGTATCGATCACAAATCGAGTCGAAACTTCATGGGATCGATCGCGTGGGCACACTCACGTACCTGAAGAAGCCTTCCGAGATCTGAACGAGATATTAGCCTCCTACACCTATAAATAGAGCCCCGAGGCTTATAGAAAAAGGATCTTTTGGCTATCCAACGTCCAGACTTTGCCGAAAACACTTTTGCACTGTTAAGCTACTGTTGTATTTGAATTTTTTCATTGTAATCCACTGTAATCAATTGTAATCAGCGAGGAAAGGCAATAAAAGTTTAACTTTTGGAGTGGACGTAGGCCGTAGATAGCAGAACCACTATAAATCCTATGTTTCTGCTTATTTCCTTCCGTTTTAAGTTTATGATTCATCATTTATCATCCTCTACATTACCTAGATCCATGATCTGTGATTATATACTGTTGGTTTGTGTTCACATACTGGTGCTTTCACGATATTTGGGGTTTGTGACCAATTTTAGCGCAAATAACTGGCCATTGATTTACCATCGCTAGAGAGTGGTGCACCATGATACAATTCCGTTTCAAATCCATACATTCATTTGTAAAAGTCTACGGCGCAGTTTCGGCATTATGGACGGATGTTGCACCTTGTAACGTAGATGTTGTGCACAGGGGATATCGATCCTTCGAACAGCCATAATGGTTGACTCTTTTGGAGTTACGGGAGCCATAACCAGTCAAAACGAATGTCTCTATGAGCTCTACGACTTTGATGGCTTAATGACGTGAATGCATAGTTTCATACCCAAAAAAACACTATTCGAATCACTTTCAGGTCTCGAAAGTTTTTTTTACCCTTCGTTTTCTTCACATGAATTTTATGGTAAAACGGGATCAATGTGACTGGCCATCGATCACCGCTGGAGAGTAGTGCACCATAGTACTATTCCGGTTCAAATCCGTGCATTCATTTGTAAAAGTCGTATGGTGCAGTTTCAGCATTATGGATGGATGTTACACCTTACACGGTACATGTTGCGCCCAGGGGAGATTAATCCTTCGGACAACCATAACGGTTGAATCTTTTGAAGTTACAGGAGTCATAACCAGTCAAAACGAAGGTCTCTATTAGCTCTACGGATTTGATGGATTAATGACATCAACGCATAGTTTCATACCCAAAAAACACTATCCGAATCACTTTCAGGTCTTGGAAGTTTTTTTTACTCATCTTTTTCTTCACGTGAATTTTATGGTAAAACGAGATCAACGTGGCTGGCTATTGATTTACCATCGATGGAGAGTGGTGCACCATGGTACTATTCCGTTTTAAATCCGTGCACTCATTTGTAAAAGTCATACGGTGGAGTTTCGGCATTATTGACGGATGTTGCACCTTGCACCTTCGATGTTGCGCGCAAGGAATATCGATCCTTCGGACAGCCATAATGGTTGACTCTATTGGAGTTACGGGAGTCATAACCAATCAAAACGAAGGTCTCTTTGAGCTCTACGGCTTTGATGGATTAACGATGTCAATGCATAGTTTCATAACCAAAAAACACTATCCGAATCACTTTCAGGTCTCGAAAATTTTTTTCAACCTTCGTTTTCTTCACGTGAATTTTACGGTAAAACGGGATCAACGTGGCTGGACATCGATTTACCATCGCTGGGGAGTGGTGCACCATGGTATTATTCCATTTCAAATCCATGTACTCATTTGTAAAAGTTGTACGGCGCAATTTCGGCATTATGGACGGATGTCGCACCTTTCATCGTAGATGTTGCGCCCAGGGAATATCGATCCTTCGGACAGATATAACGGACTCTTTTGGAGTTATAGGAGCCATAACTAGTCAAAACGAAAGTCTCTGTGAGCTCTACGGCTTTGTTGGCTTAACGATATCAATGCATAATTTCATAAACAAAAAAACACTATCGGAATCACTTTTAGGTCTTGGAATTTTTTTTACCCTTCGTTTTCTTCATGTGAATTTTACGCTAAAACGGGATCAATGTGGTTAGCCATCGGTTTACCATCGTTGGAGAGTGGAACGCCATGGTACTATTCTGTTTCAACTCGATGCACTCATTTGTAAAAGTCGTACAGCACAGTTTCGAGATTGTGGACGGATGTTGCACTTTGCACCGTAGATGTTGCGCCCAGGGATATTGATCCTTCGGACAGCCATAACGGCTGACTCTTTTGGAGTTACGGAAGGCATAACCTGTCAAAATGAAGGCTACTGTGAGTTCTATGGCTTTGACGGCTTAAAGCCGTCAATGCATAGTTTCATAATCAATAAAACACTATCTGAATCACTTTTAGGACTCAATTTTTTTTACCATTCGTTTTCTTCACATGAATTTTATGGTAAAACGGGATCAACGTCGCTAGTTATCAATATACCATCACTGAAAAGTGGTGCACCATGGCGCAATTCCATTTCAAATCCATGCAATCTTTTGTAATAGTCGTAAGGCGCAGTTTCGGCATTTTGGACGAATGTTGCACCTTATACCGTAGATGTTGCGCCAAGGGTATATCGATCCTTTGGACAGCCATAATGGTTGACTCTTTTGGAGTTATGAGTCATATCTAGTCAAAACGAAGGTCTTTGTAAGTTCTACGGCTTCGACCACTTTAAGCCGTCAATGCATGGTTTCATACCCCAAAAAACAGTGTCCGAATCACTTTCAGGACTCGGAAGTTTTTTTTACCTTTCGTTTTCTTCACGTGAATTTTATGGTAAAACGGGATCAACGTGGCTGGCCATCGATTTATCCTCGCTAGAGAGTGGTACCCCATGGTACTATTCCGTTTCAAATCCATGCACTCTTTTCTAAAAGTCATACGACATAGTTTCGGCATTATGGACGGATGCTGCACCTTGCACCGTAGATGTTGCGCCCATGGGATATCGATCATTCGGACAGCCATAACGGTTGACTCTTTTGGAGTTATGGAAGCCATAACCAGTCAAAACGAAGGTCTCTATGAGTTCTATGGCTTTGATAGCTTTAAGCCGTCAACGCATGATTTCGTACCCAAAAAAACACTATCCAAATCACTTTCAGGACTTGGAAGATTTTTTTACCCTTCGTTTTCTTCACGTGAATTTTATGGTAAAATAAGATCAACGTGGCTGGCCATCGATTTACCATCGCTGGAGAGTGATGCACCATAGTACTATTCCGTTTCAAATCCGTGCATCATTTCTAAATGTCATATGACATAGTTTCGGCATTATGGACCGATGTTGCACCTTGCACCGTAGATGTTGCGCCCAAAGGATATCGATCATTCGGGCGGCTGTAACGGTTGACTCTTTTGGAGTTACTAGAGCCATAACTAGTCAAAACGAAGTTCTCTATGAGTTCTACGGCTTCACCGCTTTAAGCCATCAATGCATAATTTTATAACCAAAAAAACACTATTCGAATCACTTTTAGGACTCGAAATTTTTTTTTATCCTTCGTTTTCTATACGTGAATTTTGAGGTAAAACATGATCAACGTGGCTGGCCATCGATTTACCATCGTTGGAGAGTGGTGCACCATGATACTATTCCGTTTCAAATCCATGCACTCATTTCTAAAAGTCGTACGGCTCATTTTCGGCATTTTGGATGGATGTTGCACCTTGCACCGTCGACGTTGCACTCAAGGGATATCGATCTTTCGGATAGCCATAATGGTTAGCTCTTTTGGAGTTACGGGAGCCATAATCAGTCAAAACGAAGGTCTTGGTGAGCTCTACGGTTTGATGGTTTAACGATGTCAATCCACAGTTTCATACCCAATAAAACACTATCTGAATCACTTTCAGGTCTCAGAAGTTTTTTTACCCTTCGTTTTCTTCACGTGACTTTTATGGTAAAACGGGATCAACGTGGCTAGCCATCAATTTACCATTGCTGGAGAGCACTGGTACTATTCCATTTCAAATTCATGCACTCATTTGTAAAAGTCGTGCGGCGTAGTGGACAGATGTTGCAACTTGCACCATAGATGTTGCGCCCAGGGGATATCGATCCTTCGGACAGTCACAACGGTTGACACTTTTGGAATTACGGGAGCCATAACAAGTCAAAACAAAGGTCTCTTTGAGCTCTACGGCTTTGATGGCTTTAAGCCATCAATGCATAGTTTCATACCCAAAAAAGCACTAACCAAATACCTTTCAGGACTAGGAAGTTTTCATTTTCTTCACGTAAATTTTATGGTAAAACGGGATCAAAGTGGCTGGCCATCGATTTACCATCGGTGAAGAGTGGTGCACCTTGGTATATTCCGTTTCAAATCCATGCACTCATTTCCAAAAGTCTTACGGCGCAGTTTCGGCATTATGGACGGATGTTGAACCTTGCACCGTAGATGTTGCGCTCAGGGGATATCGATCTTTTGGACAGCCATAACGGTTGACTCTTTTGGAGCTATGGGAGCCATAAACCATCAAAACGAAGGTCTCTATGAACTCTACGGCTATGATGGCTTAACGACGTCAATGCGTAGTTTCATAGCCAAAATAACACTATCCGAATCACTTTCAGGTCTCGGAAGTTTTTTTACCCTTCGTTTACTTCACATGATTTTTATGGTAAAACGGGATCAATATGGCTGGTCATCGATTTACCATCGTTGGAGGTTAGTGCACCATGGTACTATTCCGTTTCAAATCCATTCACTCATTTGTAAAAGTCGTATGGCGCAGTTTCGGCATTATGGACGGATGTTGCACCTTGCACCGTGGATGTTGCGCATAGGGGATATCGATCCTTCGGACAACCATGACGGTTGACTCTTTTGGGGTTACGGGAGCCATAACTAGTCAAAACGAAGGTCTTTGTGAGTTCTACCGCTTTGACGGCTTTAAGCCGTCAATACGTAGTTTCATACCCATAAAAACACTATCTGAATCACTTTCAGGACTTGCAAGTTTTTTTACCATTCGTTTTCTTCACGTGAATTTAATGGAAAAACGGGATCAACTTGACTGGCCATCGATTTACCATCGTTGGAGAGTGGTGCACATTGATACTATTCCATTTCAAACCCATGCACTCATTTGTAAAATTCGTACGGCACAATTTCGGCATTATGGACGGATGTTGAACCTTGCACCTTAAATGTTGAGTTCAGGGGATATCAATCCTTCGGATAGCCATAACGGTTGATTCATTTGGAGTTACGGTAACCATAACCAGTCAAAACGAAGGTCTTTGAAAGTTCTACGGCTTTGATGGCTTTATGCCATCAATGCATAGTTTCATACCAGTAAAACACTATTCGAATCACTTTCAGGTCTCAGAAGTTTTTTTTCTACCCTTCGTTTTCTTCACGTGAATTTTATGAAAAAAGGGGATCAACGTGGCTAGCCATCGATTTACCATCGCTGGAGAGTGGTGCACCATGGTATATTCCATTTCAAATCCATGCACTCATTTCTAAAAGTCGTACGGCTCATTTTCGGTATTTTGGACGGATGTTGCACCTTACACCGTAGATGTTGCACTCAGGGGATATCGATCTTTCGGACAGCCATAACGGTTGACTCTTTTGGAGTTATCGGAGCCATAACCAGTCAAAATGAAGGTTTTTGTGAGTTCTACGGCTTTGATAGCTTTAAGTTGTCAATGCATAGTTTCATAGCCAAAATAACACTATCTGAATCACTTTTAGGACTCGAAAGTTTTTTTACCCTTCTTTTTCTTCACATGAAGTTTATGGTAAAATGTGATCAATGTGACTAGCCATCGATTTACCATCGCTGGAGAGTGGTGCACCATGATTTCCGTTTCAAATCCATGCACTCATTTCTAAAATTCGTATGGCGCAGTTTCGGCATTATGGACGGATGTTGCACCTTGCACTGTAGATGTTGCGTCTAGGGGATATCGATCATTCGGACAGCCATAACGGTTGATTCTTTTGGAGTTATAGGAGCCATAACTAGTCAAAACGAAGGTCTCTGTGAGTTCTGCGGTTTTGATGGCTTTAAGCCGTCAATGCATAGTTTCATACCCAAAAAATACTATTTGAGTCACTTTCAGGACTTCGAAGTTTTTTTACCCTTTGTTTTCTTCACATGAATTTTATGGTAAAATGAGATCAACGTGGTTGGCCGTAGACTTACCATTGCTGGAGAGTGGTGCACCATGGTACTATTCTATTTCAAATCCATGCACTCATTTCTAATAATCGTACGGCGTGGTTTCGGCATTATGGACGGATGTTGCACCTTGCAGCATAAATGTTGCACCAAAGGGATATCGATCCTTCAGACAGCCATTACGGTTGACTCTTTTGGAGTTACGGGATTCATAACAAGTCAAAATGAAGGTCTTTGTGAGTTCTACGACTTTGACTGCTTTAAGCCCTCAACGCATATTTTCATACCCAAAAAACACTATCTTGTTCCGCTCTATCTGGTTCCTGGTTTGGTCCTTCCAGTCTTGCTTCATCAGTCTGAACTTCAATAACTCTAGCTGATCCTGCTTGCTCAACTCGTTTGAGAATGCTCTGCATCATCTCCTCTTGCCTTTTGAATAGCTCCTCATGCATGGCTCCCACCATCATCTCCATTTCATCCCGGGTGATGAAGACCGAGGTCTGATTTGCTCCAGAAGAAGCCTCCTGACTCCCTTCATGTTGACTCTTTTCTGCTCTTTGCCTTCTACTTGATTGCCTTGTCATAGCTTTCCAGATCAGAATCCTTAAGCCTTCAAATTCAGTTTCCAAGCGGTAGAATCCCTGTATTAGATGTTCTCAGCGAAAGCACCAAAGCGTTTGCGCCAAAATTGGTCACAAACACCCAATTCTCATTGAAAGCACCCGTTTACAATCATAGATCACACATAATAAATATGTAGAGAATTAAAAATGAAGAACACTCGGAAAATTAAGAAGAAAGCAGTAAAGAACATAAATTTTATAGTGGTTCGGCAATCCGACCTACGTCCACTTTGAATTTGGTGATTTTATTAATGCATCCTTGCTGATTACAACGAGCTTCAACTGATTACAATAGCAAAATTCGAGTACAATGATGAATCCGCTGGAGTTTGGACATAGAAGAACCAAAAGTCTCTTTTCTATAGGCTATAGGATGCAATTTATAGGCGTAGGCTGCAAATATCTCGCTCGGATTTCGGGAGACCTCTTCTGGCACGTGTGCGGGTCCACGCGATCAATCCCATGTGATTTCGACTCGATCCGTGATCGATACGAACGAATTTCATATCGATCAAGATTTTGCCCAATCGAGTCGAAATCGAGCATGAACATTCTTTAGGTTGTACATAAGCTCCAGTGAAAATTTCGTAACGTTTGGACCTGTAGATTGTGAGATATGATCGATGCAAGTTCATGTTTTCGAAGACTGTCTCCTTCGTATCGATTGCTGTTGCGTTGTTCGCACTCGATCGTTGTTGCACCGTTCTTACTCGATCGTTGTAGCACTGTTCGCACTCGATCGTTGTTGCACTGTTCCTACTCGATCACTGTTGCACTATTTGTACTCGATTGATGGTGCACTGTTCGTATCGATCCCTATTGCACTATTCGTGCTCGATCGCTGTTGCAGTTCACACTATATCGATGTTGTACTGTTCGTACTTGATCGCTATTGCACTGTTCGTATCGATCCCTATTGCACTGTTCGTACTCGATCGGTGTTGCACTGTTCGTACTCGATCGATGTTGCACTGTTCGTATCAGTCGCTATTGCACTGTTCATATCGATCCCTGTTGCACTGTTCTTATCGATTCCTATTGCACTATTTGTATCAATCACTATTGCGTTGACGACTTGATGGATACGAATAGTGGAGGTTTGATGGATACGAATAGTGGGGGGTTGATGGATACGAATAGTAGGGGATTGATGGATACGAACAGTGGAGGCTTGATGGATACGAACAGTGGAGGCTTGATGGATACGAACAGTGGGGGCTTGATGGATGCGAATAGTGGGGGATTGATTTGCATCGATTATATCTTGAGCATACGAACTCCGATTGACTTGAAGTTTGGAACGTTGGCTTCCGCCGCTTTGATTCTCGTGTCATATCAATTCTAGCCTAATTTGGACTCGGGCAAAATTCATCGATATCCATAGTGGATTAGTGTATAACCGGTCTTTGGGACGAACTGTCTTTAATTTTCAGTCAATTTATTGGCGTCACGTCCTTGCAAAAAAGGCGGGATAACAAATACATAGTTTCATACCCCAAAAAAACACTATTCGAATCTCTTTCAGGACTCGGAAGTTTTTTTACCCTTCGTTTACTTCACGTGAATTTTATGGTAAAACAGCATCAACGTGGCTGGCCATCAATTCACCATCATTGGAGAGTGGTGCACCATGGTACTATTCTGTTTCAAATCCATGCACTCATTTCTAAAAGTCGTACGGCGTAGTTTCAGCATTATGGACGGATGTTGCACCTTGCACCGTAGATGTTGCACCCAGGGATATCGATCCTTCGGACAGCCACAACGGTTGGCTCTTTTCAAGTTACAGAAGCCATAACCAGTCAAAACGAAGGTCTCTATGAGTTCTACGGCTTTGACTGCTTTAAGCCATTAATGCGTAGTTTTATACCTAAAAAACACTATCCGAATAACTTTCAGGATTCCGAAGTTTTTTTACTCTTCATTTTCTACACGTGAATTTTATAGTAAAACGGGATCAACATGGCTGACCATCAATTTGCCATCGCTGGAGAGTGGTGTACCATGATACTACTCCGTTTCAAATCCATGCACTCATTTCTAAAAGTCGTACGGCACAGTTTCGGTATTATGGACGGATGCAACACCTTGCACCGTAGATGTTGCACCCAGGGGATATCGATCCTTAGGATAGCCATAACGGTTAACTCTTTTGGATTTACGGGAGCCATAGCCTGTCAAAACGAAGGTCTGTAAGCTCTATGACTTTGATGGCTTAACGAAATCAATGCATAATTTCATACCCAAAAGAACACTATCCAAACCACTTTCAGGTCTCGAAAGTTTTTTTACCTTTCGTTTTCTTCACGTGGTGGTAAAACGGACTCAATGTGGTTGGCCATCGATTTACCATTGCTGGTGTACCATGGTACTATTCCGTTTCAAATCCATGCACTCGTTTGTAAAAGTCGTACGGTGCAGTTTCGGCATCATGGACGGATGTTGCACCTTGCATCGTAGATGTTGCGCCCAGGGGAAATCGATCCTTCGGACAGCCTTAACGGTTGACTCCTTTGGAGTTACAGGAGCCATAAACAGTCAAAACGAAAGTCTCTGTGAGTACTACGGCTTTGATAGCTTTAAGCCGTCAATGCATATTTTCATACCCAAGTAAACACTATCTGAATCACTTTCAGGACTCGAGAGTTTCTTAATTCTTCGTTTTCTTCACGTGAATTTTATGGTAAAACGGGATCAACGTGGTTGACCATCGATTTACCATTGCTGGAGAGTGGTGCACCATGGTACTATTACATTTCAAATCCATGCACTCAATTCTAAAAGTCCTACGGTGCAGTTTTGGCATTATGGACTGATGTTGCACCTTGCACCGTAGATGTTGCGCCCAGGGGATATTGATTCTTCGGACTGTCATAACGGTTGACTCATTTGGACTTACGAGAGCCATAACTTGTCATAACGGAGGTCTCTTGAGCTCTACGTCTTTAATGGCTTAATGACGCCATTGCATAGTTTCATACCCAAAAAATACTATCTGAATCACTTTCAGGTCTCGGATGTTTTTTTACCCTTCGTTTTCTTCACGTGAATTTTATGGTAAAACAGGATCAACTGGCTGGGCATCGATTTACCATCGTTGGAGAGTGGTGCACCATGGTACTATTCTGTTTCAATTCACGCACTCATTTCTAAAAGTCGTATGGCGCAGTTTTGGCATTATGGACGAATGTTACACCTTGCACCGTATATGTTGCGCCTAGGGGATATCGATCATTCGTACAGCCATAACGGTTGACTCTTTTGGAATTACGGGAGCCAAAACCAGTCAAAACGAAGGTCTCTGTGAGTTCTACGGCTTTGAGTTCTTTAAGCCATCGATGTACAGTTACATACCCAATAAAACACTATCTGAATCACTTTCAGGACTCGTAAGTTTTTTACCTTTCGTTTTCTTCAAGTGAATTTTATGGTAAAACGGGATCAGCGTGGCTGACCATCTATTTACCATCGTTGGAGAGTGGTGCACTATGGTATTATTACATTTCAAATATATGCTCTCATTTATAAAGTCATACGGCGCAGTTTCGGCATTATGGACAGATGATGCACCTTGCACCATAGATGTTGCACCCAGGGGATATTGATCCCTTGGACAGCCATGATGGTTGACTCTTTTGGATTTACGGGAGCCATAACCAGTCAAAACGAAGGTCTATGTGAGCTCTAAGGCTTTGATGGCTTAACGACGTCAATGCATAGTTTCATACCCAAAAAAACACTATCCGGATCACTTTCAGGTTTCGGAAGTTTTTTTACCCTTCGTTTTCTTCAAGTGAATTTTATGGTATAACGGGATCAACGTGGCTGGCCATCGATTTTCCATCATTGAAGAGTGGTGGACCATGGTACTATTCCATTTCAAATCTCTGCATTCATTTGTAAAAGTCGTACGGCGCAGTTTCGGCATTATGAATGGATTTTGCACCTCGCACCGTAGATGTTACACCCAGGGGATATCGATCTTTCGGATAGCCATAACGGTTGACTCTTTTGGAGTTACGGGAGCCATAACCAGTCAAAACGAAGGTCTCTATGAGATCTACGGCTTTGATGGCTTAACGATCTCAATGCATAGTTCCGTACCCTAGAAAACACTATCTGAATCACTTTCTAGTCTCGGAAGTTTTTTTTACCCTTCGTTTTTGTCATGTGAATTTTATGGTAAAACGGTATCAACGTGGCTGGCCCTCAATTTACCATCGCTAGAGAGTGGTGCACCATGGTACTATTTCATTTCAAATCCATGCACTCATTTGTAAAAGTTGTACGACGCGGTTTCATCATTATGGACGGATGTCGCACATTGCACTATAGATGTTGCGCCTAGGGGATATCGATCTTTCGGACAGCCATAACGGTTGACTCATTCGGGGTTACGGGAGCCATAACCAGTCAAAACGAAGGTCTCTGTGTGCTCTATGAATTTGATGGCTTAATGACATCAATGCATAGTTTCATACACAAAAAAACACTATCCAAATCACTTTCAAGTCTCAAATTTTTTTTTTTACCCTTCGTTTTCTTCACGTAAATTTTATGGTAAAACAGGATCAACGTGCCTGGCTATCGATTTACCATCGCTGGAGAGTGGTAAACTATGGTACCATTTCGTTTCAAATCCGTGCACTCATTTCTATAAGTCGTACGGCGCAGTTTCGGCATTATGGACGGATGTTGCACCTTGCACCGTAGATGTTGCGTCCAGGGGATATCGATCATTCGGACAGTCATAACGGTTGAATCTTTTGAAAATACGAGAGCCGTTACCTGTCAAAACAAAGGTCGCTGTGAGTTCTATGACTTTGACTGCTTTAAGACGTCAGTGCATAGTTACATACCAAAAAAACACTATCCAGATCACTTTCAGGACTCTAAAGTTTTTTTTACCCTTCGTTTTCCTCACGTGAATTTTATGGTAAAACGGGATCAACGTGGCTGGCCATCGATTGACCATTGCTGGAGAGTGGTGCACCATGGTACTATTCCATTTCAAATCCATGCACTCATTTTTAAAAGTCATACGGCACAGTTTTGGTATTATGGACGGATGCTGCACCTTGCACCGTAGATGTTGTGTCCAAGTGAATTGATCATTCGGACAGCCATAACGGTTTATTCTTTTGGAGTTACGGGAGCGCTAACCAGTCAAAACGAAGGTCTTTGTGAGCTTTACGTCTTAGATGTCAAAATTTGTCAATGTATAGTTTCATACCCAAAAAAACACTATCTGAATCACTTTTAGGTTTCGGAAGTTTTTTTACCGTTCGTTTTATTCACGTGAATTTTATGGTAAAACGGGATCAACGTGGCTGGCCATCGATTTACCATCGCTGGAGAGTGGTGGACCAAGGCACTATTCCGTTTCAAATTGCACTCGTTTGTAAAAGTCGTACGGTGAAGTTTCATCATTATGGACGGATTTTGCACCGTGCACCATTGATGTTGCTCCCAGGGGATATCGATCTTTTGGACAACCATAACGGTTGACTCATTTGGAGTTACGGGAGTCATAACCAATCAAAACGAACGTCTCTATGAGCTCTACGACTTTGATTGCTTAACGACGTCAATGCATAGGTTCATACCAAAAACATTATTCGAATCACTTTCAGGTTTCGGAAAAAAATTTACCCTTCGTTTTCTTCACGTGAATTTTATGGTAAAACGAGATCAACGTGACTGGCCATTGATTTACCATCAGTAGAGAGTGGTGAACCATGGTACTATTCCATTTCAAATCCATGCACTCATTTGTAAAAGTCTTACGACACAGTTTCGGCATTATGGATGGATTTTATACTTTGCACCGTAGATGTTGCGTCCAGGGGATGTCATCTTTCGGACAGGCATAACGGTTGACTCTTTTGGAATTACGGAAGCCATAACCAGTCAAAATGAAGGTCTCTGTGAGCTCTATGGCTTTGATGGATTAACGATGTCAATGCATAGTTTCATACTCAAAAAAACACTATCTGAATCACTTTTAGGTCTCGGAAGTTTTTTTTACCCTTCGTTTTCTTCACGTGAATTTTAAGGTAAAACGTGATCAACGTGGCTGGCCATCGATTTACCATCGTTGGAGAGTGGTGCACCATGGTACTATCCCTTTCAAAACCACGCACTCATTTATAAAAGTCGTACGGGGTAGTTTCGGCATTATGGACGGATGTTACACCTTGCACTGTTGATATTGTGTCCTGGAGATATCGATCCTTCGGACAGGCATAACGGTTGACTCTTTTGAAGTTACGGAAGCCATAAACAGTCAAAACAATGGTATCTGTGAGTTCTACTACTTTAATAGCTTTAATCCGTCAATTCATAGTTTCATACCCAAAAAAACACTATCTGAATCACTTTCAGGACTCATAATTTTTTTCACTCTTCATTTTCTTCACGTGAATTTTATGGTAAAACGGGATCAACGATGTTGACCATCGATTTACCATCGCTGGAGAGTGGTGCACCATGACACTATTCTGTTTCAAATCCATGTGCCCATTTGTAAAAGTTGCATGGTGCAGTTTCGGCTATATGGACGGATGTTGCACCTTGCACCGTAGACGTTGTGTCCAGAGGATATCGATCCTTCGGACAGCCATAACGGTTGACTCTTTTGGAGTTATGGGAGCCATAACCAGTCAAAATGAAGGTCTGTGTGAGTTTTCAGCTTTGACATCTTTAAGCCGTCAATGCATAGTTTCATAACCAATAAAACACTATCCGAATCACTTTCAGGACTCGGAAGTTTTTTTTACCCTTCGTTTTCCTCACGTGAATTTTATGGTAAAATGGGATCAAAGTGGCTGGCCATCGATTTACCATCGCTGGAGAGTGGTGCACGATGGTACTATTCCATTTCAAATCCATGTACTCATTTCTCAAATTCGTACGGCACAGTTTCAGCATTATAGATGGATGTTGTACCTTGCACCGTAGATGTTGCGCTCTGGATATCGATCATTTAGACAGTCATAATGGCTGACTCTTAGTAGTTATGGGAGCTATAACTAGTCAAAATGAAAATCTATGTGAGTTCTACGGCTTTGATGGCTTTAAGCCCTCGATGCATAATTTCTTACCCAAAAAAACACTATCCTAATCACTTTCAGAACTTTGAAGTTTTTTTACCCTTGTTTTATACACGTGAATTTTATGGTAAGACATGATCAACGTGGCTGGCCATCGATTTACCATCGCTGGAGAGTGGTGCACCATGGTACTATTCCGTTTCAAGTCCATGCACTCATTTCTAAAAGTCGTACGGTGTAGTTTCGGCATTATGAATGGATGTTGCACCTTGCACCGTAGATGTTGCGCCAAAGTGATATCGATCATTTAGACAGCCATAACGGTTTATTCTTTTGGAGTTACGAGAGTCATAACCAGTCAAAATGAAGGTCTCTGTGAGCTCTACGGTTTTGATGGCTTAAGACGTCAAAGCATAGTTTCATACTCAAAAAAACACTATCCGAATCACTTTTAGGTCTCGGAAGTTTTTTCACTCTTCGTTTTCTTCACGTGAATTTTATGGAAAAACGGGATCAACGTGGTCGACCATCGATTTATCATCGTCGGAGAGTGGTGTACCATGGTAGTATTCCGTTTCAAATCCATGCACTCATTTGTAAATGTCGTACGGTGCAGTTTTGGCATTATGAACGGAAGTTGCACCTAGCACCGTAGATGTTGCGCCTAGGGGATATCGATCCTTCAGACAACCATAATAGTGGACTCTTTTGAAGTTAAGGTTGCCGTAAATAGTCAAAATAAAGGTCTACGTGAGCTCTACAGCTTTGACGGCTTTAAGCCATCAATGCATAGTTTTATACCCAAAAAAACACTATCCGAATCACTTTCAGGACTCGGAAGTTTTTTTTACCCTTCGTTTTATTTACGTGAATTTTATGGTAAAACGGGATCAACGTGGCTGGCCATCGACTTACCATCGCTGGAGAGTGTTGCACCATGGTACTTTTCCGTTTCAAATCCATGCACTCATTTGTAAAAGTCGTACGACGCAGTTTCGGAATTATGGAAGGATGTTGCACCTTGCACCGTAGATGTTGGGCCCATGGGATATCGATCCCTCGGAAAGTCATAACGGTTGTCATAACCAGTCAAACGATAGTATTTTTGAGTTCTACGACCTCGATAGCTTTAAGCCATCGATGCATAGTTTCATACCCAAGAAAACATTATCTGAATAACTTTCATGACTCGGATGTTTTTTCCCTTCGTTTTCTACGCGTGAATTTTATGGTAAAACGGGATCAACGTGGCTGGCCATCGATTTACCATCGCTGGAGAGTGGTGCACCATGGTACTATTCCATTTCAAATCCATGCGTTCATTTCTAAAAGTCGTACGGCATAGTTTTGGCATTATGGATGGATGTTGCACCTTACACCATAGATGTTGCACCCAAAGGATATCGATCATTCGGACAGCCATAAAGGTTGACTCTTTTAGAGTTACGGGAGTCATAACCAGTCAAAACGAAGTTCTCTATAAGTTCTACGGCTTTGATGGCTTTAAGCAGTCGATGCATAGTTCCATTCTCAAAAAAACACTATCCGAATCACTTTCAAGACTTGGAAGTTTTTTTACCATTCGTTTTCTTCACATGAATTTTATGGTAAAACGGGATCATCGTGGCTGACCATCGATTTACCAACACTGGGGAGTGGTGCTCCATGGTGCTATTCTGTTTCAAATCAATGCAATCATTTCTAAAAGTCGTACGGCGCAGTTGCGACATTATGGATGGATATTGCACCTTCCATCGTAGATGTTGCGCCCAGGGTATATTGATCATTCGAACTGCCATAACAGTTGACTCTTTTGAAGGTACGGGAGCCATAACCAGTCAAAACGAAGGTCTCTGTGGGTTCTATGTCTTTTTTGGCTTTGATTCATCAATGCATAGTTTCATACCCAAGAATACACTATCCGAATCACTTTCGGGACTCGGAAGTTTTTTACCCTTCGTTTTCTTCACGTGAATTTTATAATAAAACGGAATCAACGTAGATGGCCATCGATTTACCATCGTAGGAGAGTGGTGCACCATGGTACTATACCGTTTCAAATCCATGCACTCAGTTCTAAAAGTCGTACGGTGCATTTTCGACATTATGGACGGATGATGCACCTTGCACCGTAGATGTTGCGCCCTGCGGATATCGATCCTTCGGATGGCCATAATGGTTGACTCTTTTAGAGTTACGAGAGGCATAATCTGTCAAAACAAAGGTCTCTGTGAGCTCTACGATTTTTATGTCTTAACAACATCAATGCACAGTTTCATACCAAAAAACACTATCCGAATCACTTTTAGTTCTCGAGAGTTTTTTACCCTTCATCTTCTTCACGTGAATTTTATGGTAAAACGACATCAATGTGGCTGGCCATCAATTTACCATCGCTGGAGAGTGGTGCACCATGGCACTATTACGTTTTAAAATCTATGCACTCATTTGTAAAAGTCATACGGTGTAATTTCGGCATTATAAACGGATGTTGCACCTTGCACCGTAGATGTTGTGCCGAAGGGATATCGATCCTTTGGACAGCCATAACGGTTGACTCTTTTGCTGTTACGGGAGCTTTAACCAGTCAAAACGAAGATCTCTATGAGTTCTACGGCTTTGATAGTTTTAAGCCGCCAATGCGTAGTTTCATACCCAAAAAAACACTATCTAAATCACTTTCAGGACTCGGATGTTTTTTTTACCCTTCGTTTTCTTCACGTGAACTTTATGGTCAAATGGAATTAACATGGTTGGCCATCGATTTACCATCACTGAAGAGTGGTGCATCATGGTACTATTCCGTTTCAAATCCACGCACTCATTTCTAAAAGTCGTACGGCGTAGTTTCAGCATTATGGACGGATATTGCACCTTGCACCGTAGATGTTGCTCCCATGGGATACTGATCATTCAGACAGCCATAAAAGGTTGACTCTTTTGGAGTTACAGGAGCCATAACCAGTCAAAATGAAGATCCCTGTGAGTTCTACGGCATCGACAGCTTTAAGAAGTCAATGCATAGTCTCATACCCAAAAAAACACTATTTGAATCACTTCAGGGCTTGGAAGTTTTTTACCCTTCGTTTTCTTCATGTGAATTTTATGGTAAAACGGGATCAACGTGGCTGGCCATCGTTTTACCATTGCTAGAGAGTGGTGCACCATGGTACTATTCCGTTTCAAATCCATGCGCTCGTTTTTAAAAGTCGTACGACGCAGTTTCGGCTTTATGGATGAAAGTGTCACCTTGCACCGTAGATGTTGCGCCCAGGGGATATCGATCATTGAGACAGCCATAACGGTTGACTCTTTTGGAGACATGGGAGCCATAACGGATGACTCTCTATGAGTTCTATGGTTTCGACAGCTTTAAGTCGTCAATGCATAGTTTCATACCCAAAAAACACTATCCGAATCACTTTCAGGACTCGGAAGTTTTTTTACCCTTCGTTGTCTCCATGTGAATTTTATGGTAAAATGAGATCGACGTGGCTGGCCATCGATTTACCATCAATGGAGAGTGGTGCACCATGATACTATTCCATTTCAAATCCATGGACTTGTTTCTAGAAGTCGTACAGCGTAGTTTCGGTATTATTGACGGATGTTGCACTTTGTACCGTAGATTTAACGCCCAGGTGATACCGATCCTTCGGACAGCCATTACGGTTGACTCCTTTGGAGTTACGGGAGCCATAACCAGTTAAAACGAAGGCCTCTGTGAGTTCTACGGCTTTGATGGATTAACGAAGTCAATGCATAATTTCATACCCAAAAAAATACTATTTGAATCACTTTCAGGTCTCCAAGGTTTTTTTACCCTTTGTTTTCTTTACGTGAATTTTATGGTAAAACGGGATCAACGTCGTTGGCCATCGATTTACCATTGCTGGAGAGTGGCGCACCATGGTACTAATGCACTCATTTGTAAAATTCGTACGAGGCAGTTTCAGCATTATGGACAGATGTTGCACCTTGCACCGTAGATGTTGCGCTCAGGGGATATCGATCATTCGGACAGCCATAACGGTTGACACTTTTAGAGTTACGGAAGTCATAGCCAGTCAAAATGAAGGTCTTTGTGAGCTCCATAGCTTTTGATGGCTTAACAATGTCAATGCATAGTTTCATACACAAAAAACACTATCCAATCACTTTCAGGACTCGTAAGTTTTTTTAACCCTTCGTTTTCTTCACGTGAATTTTATGGTCAAACGGGATCAACGTGGATGGCCATGATTTATCATCGCTGGAGAGTGGTGCACCTTGGTACTATTCTGTTTCAAATCCATGTAATCATTTCTAAAAGTCGTACGGTACAGTTTCAGCATTATGGACGGATGTTGCACCTTGCACCATAGATGTTGCGTCCAGGGGATATCGATCATTCGGACAGCCATAATGGTTGACTCTTTTGGAGTTACGGAAGCCATAACAAGTCAAAACGAATGTCTCTGTGAATTCTATAGCTTTTATGGCTTTAAGCTCACAATGCATGGTTTCATATCAAAAAACACTATCTGAATCACTTTCAGGACTCGGATTTTTTTTTTTACCATTCGTTTTCTTCACGCAAATTTTATGGTAAAATGGGATCAACGTAGCTGCTCTCGACTTACAATCGTAGGAGTGTGGTGCACCATGGTACTATTATGTTTCAAATCCATACACTCATTTGTAAAAGTCGTACGGCGCAGTTTCAGCATTATGGATGGATGTTGCACCTTGCACCATTGATGTTGCTCCCAAGGGATATCGATCCTTCGGACAACCATAACGGTTGACTATTGGACTAACGGGAGCCATTATCAGTCAAAACGAAGTCTCTGTGAGTCTACAGCTTAGATGACTTAACAATGTCAATGCATAGTTTCATACCCAAAAAAACACTATTCGAATCACTTTCAGGTCTCGGAAGTTTTTTTTACCCTTCGTATTCTTCACGTGAATTTTGTGGTAAAATGGGATCAACGTGGATGGCCATCGATTTACCATCACTGGAGAGTGGTGCACAATGGTACTATTCCGTTTCAATTCCATGCACTCATTTGTAAAAGTCGTACGGTGTAGTTTCCGCATTATGGACGGATGTTGCACCTAGCATCGTAGATGTTGGGCCCAAGGGATATCGATCCTTTGGACATCCCTTACGGTTGACTCTGTTGGAGTTACGGGAGTCATAACCAGTCAAAATGAAGGTCTCTGTGGGCTCTACAGCTTTGATGGCTTAATGACGTTAATGCATAGTTTCATACCCAAAAAACACTATCCGAATCGGTTTTAGGTCTCGGAAGTTTTTTTTACTCTTTGTTTTCTTCACGTGAATTTTATCGTAAAACGGGATCAACCTGGTTGGTCATCGATTATCATCGCTGGAGAGTGGTGCACCATGGTACTATTCCGTTTCAAATCTATGCACTAGTTTCTAAAAGTTGTACGATGCAGTTTCGGCATTATGGACGGATGTTGCACCTTCCACCGTAAATGTTGCGCCCAGGGGATATCGATTCTTCAGACGGCCATAACGGTTGACTCTTTTGGAGTTACGGGAGCCATAACTAGTCAAAATGATAGTCTCTGTGAGCTCTACGACTTTGATGGCTTAACAACGTCAATGCATATTTTCATACCCAAAAACACACTATCCGTATCACATTCAAGTCTTGGAAGTTTTTTTAACCCTTCGCTTTCTTCACGTGAATTTTATGGTATAACAAGATTAGCATGGCTGGCCATCGATTTATCATCGCTGGAGAGTGGTGCACAATGGTACTATTTCGTTTCAAATCCATGCATTCATTTGTAAAAGTCGTACGATGCAGTTTCAGCATTATGGACGGATGCTGCACCTTACACCGTAGATGTTGCGTCCAGGGGATATCGATCCTTCGGGAAGCCAAAACGGTTGACTCTTTTGGAATGACGGGAGCCATAACCAGTCAAAATGAAGGTCTCTGTGATCTCCACGACTTTGATGGCTTAACGATGTCAATCATTGTTTCATACCCAAAAAACACTATCTGAATCACTTTTTGTTCTCGGAAGTTTTTTACCCTTTGTTTTCTTCACGTAAGCTTTATGGTAATGCAGTAATAACGTGGCTGGCCATCGATTTACCATCGCTGGAGAGTGGTGCACCATGGTACTATTCCGTTTCAAATCCATGCACTCATTTCTAAAAGTCATACGGCGCAGTTTCGGATTATGGACGAATACTACACCTTGCACGTAGATGTTGCGCCCAGTGGATATTGATCCTTGGACAGCCATAACGGTTGACTCTTTTGGAGTTACAGGAGCCATAACCAGTCGAAACAAAGGTCTCTATGAGCTCTATGGCATTGATGGCTTAATGAAGTCAACGCATAGTTTCATACCAAAAAAACACCATTCGAATCACTTTCAGATCTCGGATGTTTTCTTACCCTTCGTTTTCTTCGCGTGAATTTTATGGTAAAACGGGGTCAACGTGGCTGGCCATCGATTTACCATCGCTGGAGAGTGGTGCACCATGGTAATATTCCATTTCAAATCCATGCACTTATTTGTAAAAGTCTACGACGTAGTTTCGCCATTATGGACGGATGTTGCGCCTTGCACCGCAGATGTTGCGCCCAGGGGATATCGATCATTCAGACAGCCATAACGGTTGACTCTTTTAGGGCTATGGGAGCCATAACCAATCAAAACGAAGGCCTCTGTGAGCTCTATGGCTTTGATAGATTAACGACGTCAATGCATAGTTTCATACACAAAATACACTATCCGAATCACTTTCAGGTCTCAGATGTTTTTTTAACCCTTCGTTTTCTTCACGTGAATTTTATGGTAAAATGAGATCAATGGAGCTGGCCATCGATTTACCATCGCTGGAGAGTAGTGCACCATGATACTATTTCGTTTCAAATCCATGCACTCATTTCTAAAAGTTGTACGGCGCAATTTCGGCATTATGGACGGATGCTGCACCTTGCACCATAGATGTTGCGTCCAGGGGATATCGATCATTCGAACAGCCATAATGGTCTCTGTAAGCTCTACAGCTTTGACATTTTTAAGCCGTTAATGCATATTTTCATAGCAAAAAAATATATATCCAAATCACTTTTAGGACTCGGATGTTTTTTTACCCTTCGTTTTTTCACGTGAATTTTATGCTAAAACGGGATCAACATTTTTAAGCCATAACGGTTGACTATTTTAGAGTTACGGGAGCCATAACCAGTCAAAACGAAGGTCTCTGTGAGTTCTATGGCTTTGACTACTTTAAGCCATCAATGCATAGTTTCATACCCAAAAAAACACTATCCGAATCACTTTTAGGTATCGGAAGTTTTCTTTACCCTTTGTTTTATTCACGTGAATTTTATGGTAAAACGGGATCTACATGGCTGGCCATCGATTTACCATAGTTGGAGAGTGATGCACCATGATACTATTCCATTTAAAATCCATGCACTCATTTGTAAAAGTCGTACGGTGCAGTTTTGGCATTATGGACGGATGTTGCACCTTGCACCGTAGATGTTGCGCCCAGGGGATATCGATCCTTCGAACAGCCATAACGGTTGATTCTTTTGGATTTATGGGAGTCATTACTAGTCAAAATGAAGGTCTCTGTGAGTTCTATAGCTTTGACTGCTTTAAGCCATCAATGCATAGTTTCATACCCAAAAAAACACTATCCGAATCACTTTCAGGACTCAAAAGTTTTTTTTACACTTCGTTTTCTTCACGTGAATTTTGTGGTAAAAAGGGATCAACATGGTTGGCCATCGATTTACCAACGCTGGAGAGTGGTGCGCCATGGTTATATTCCGTTTCAAATCCATGCACTCATTTCTAAAAGTCGTACGGTGCAGTTTCGGCATTACGTACAGATGTCGCACCTTGCACCGTAGATGTTACGCCCAGGGGAAATCGATCATTCGGACAGCCATAACGGATGACTCTTTTGGAGTTAAGGGACCCATAACTAGTCAAAACGAAGGTCTTTGTGAGTTGTATGGCTTTGATGGCTTAACGACATCAATGCATTGTTTCATACCCCAAAAACACTATCAGAATCACTTTCAGGCCTCGGATGTTTTTTACCCTTCGTTTCCTTCACATGAATTTTACGGTGAAACGGGATCAATGTGGCTGGCCATCAATTTACCATCGTTGGAGAGTGGTGCACCATGGTACTTTTCCATTTCAAATCCATGCACTCATTTGTAAAAGACTTACAGCGCGGTTTCGGCATTATGGACGGATGTTGCACCTTGCACCGTTGATGCTGCGCCCAAGAGATATCGATCCGTCAGAAAGCCATAACGGTTGACTCTTTTGGAGATATGGGAGCTATAACTAGTCAAAACGAAGGTATCTGTGAGTTCTACGACTTTGACATCTTTAAGCCGTTAATGCATAGTTTCATACCCAAAAAACACTATCTGAACCGCTTTCAGGACTCAGAAGTTTTTTTACCCTTCGTTTTCTTCATGTGAATTTTATGGTAAAACGGGATCAACGCGGCTGGCCATCGATTTACGATCGCTGCAGAGTGGTGCACCATGGTACTATAAAATTTCAAATCCATGCACTCATTTGTAAAAGTCGTACGGGGTAGTTTCGACATTATGGACGGCGTTGCACCTTGCACCGTAGATGTTCCCCCAGGAGATATCGATCCTTCGGACAGCCATAACAGTTGACTCTTTTAGAGTTACGGGAGCCATAACCAGTCAAAATGAAGGTCTCTATGAGCTCTACAACTTTTGATGGCTTAACGACGTCAATGCATAGTTTAAGACACAAAAAAACACTATCTGAATCACTTTAAGGACTCGGACGTTTTTTTAACCCTTCGTTTTCTTCACGTGAATTTTATGGTCAAACGGGATCAACGTGGCTGGCCATCGATTTACCATTGCTGGAGAGTGGTGCGCCATGGTACTATTCCTCTTCAAATCCATGCACTCATTTCTAAAAGTCATATGACACGGTTTTAGCTTTATGGACGGATGTTGCACTTTGCACCATAAATGTTGCGCCTAAGGGATATCGATCATTCGGATAGTCATCACGGTTGACTCTTTTGGAGTTACAGAAGCCATAAAAAGTCAAAATGAAGGTCTTTGTGAGTTCTACGGCTTTTACGGCAATAAGAAGTCAATGCATAGTTTCATACCCAAAAAACACTATCCAAATCACTTTCAGGACTCGTAAGTTTTTTTACCCTTCGTTTTCTTCACGTGAATTTTATGGTAAAACGAGATCAACGTGGCTGGCCATCGACTTACCATCGCTAGAGAGTGGTGCACCATGGTACTATTCCTTTCAAATCCATGCACTCATTTGTAAACGTCGTACAGCGCAGTTTCAGCATTATGGACGGATGTTGCATCTTGCACCAAAGATACTACGCCTTGGGATATCGATCCTTCGGGCAGCCATAACGGTTGACTCTCTTGGATTAACGGGAGCCACAACCAGTCAAAACAAAGGTCTTTGTGAGCTGTAAAACTTTGATAGTTTAACGACGTCAATGCATAGTTTCATACCCAAAAAACATTATTCGAACCACTTTCAGGTTTCGTAAGTTTTTTTACCCTTCATTTTCTTCATGTGAATTTTATGGTAAACGAGATCGGCGTGGCTGACCATCGATTTACCAACGCGGGAGAGTGGTGCGTCATGGTACTATTCCGTTTCAAATCTATGCACACATTTCTAAAAGTCGTACGACGCAGTTTTAGCTTTATGGACGGATGTGTCACCTTGCACCGTAGATGTGGCGCACATGGGATATCGATCATTGAGACAGCCATAACGGTTGACTATTTTGGAGATATGGGAGACATAACCAGTCAAAACGAAGGTCTTTGTGAGTTATACGACTTTGACCGCTTTAAACTTTCAATGCATAGTAATATACCCAAAAAACATTATCAAAATCACTTTTAAAGACTCGGAAGTTTTTTACCCTTCGTTTTCTTTACATGAATTTTATGGTAAAACGGGATCGACATGGCTGGCCATTGATTTACCATCGCTGGAGAGTGGTGCACCATTGTACTATTCCGTTTTAAATCCGTGCACTCATTTGTAAAAGTCGTATGGCGTAGTTTCCGCATTATGGACGGATGCTACACCTTGCACCGTGATGTTGCGCTCAGGGGATATCGATCCTTCGGATAGCCATAACGGTTGACTCTTTTGGAGTTACAGAAGTAATAACCAGTGAAAACGAAGGTCTCTGTGAGCTCTCCGGCTTTGATGGCTTAATGACGTCACTGCATAGTTTCGTGCCCAAAAAACACTATCTGAATCACTTTCAGGTCTTCGAAGTTTTTTTTACCCTACGTTTTCTTCACGTGAATTTTATGATAAAACGGGATCAACGTGGTTGGCCATCGATTTACGATCACTGGAGAGTGGTGCACCATGTTACTATTCCATTTCAAATCCATGTACTCATTTGTAAAAGTCGTATGGGACAGTTTCGGCATTTTGGACGGATGTTGCACCTTGCACCATAGATGTTGCGTCCAGGAGATATCGATCCTTCGTACATCCATAACGGTTGACTCTTTGGAGTTACGGGAGCCATAACCAGTCAAAAAGAAGGTCTTTGTGAGCTCTACGACTTTTGATGGCTTAACAACATCAATGCAGAGTTTCATACACAAAAAACACTATCTGAATCACTTTCAGGACTCGGAAGTTTTTTTACCCTTCGTTTTCTTCACGTGAATTTTATGGTCAAACTTGATCAACGTGGCTGGCCATCGATTTACCATCGCTGGAGAGTGGTGCACCATGGTACCATTCCATTTTAAATCCATGCACTCATTTTTAAAAGTCGTATGCCACAGTTTCAGCATTATGTACGGATGTTGCACCTTGCACCATAGATGTTGCATCCAAGGGATATCGATCATTCGGACAGCCATAACGGTTGCCTCTTTTGGAGTTACGGAAGCCATAAAAAGTCAAAATGAAGGTCTCTGTGAGTTCTATGGATTTTATGGCATTAAGCCATCAATGCATAGTTTCATACCCAAAAAACACTATCTGAATCACTTTCAGGACTCGGAAGTTTTTTTTACCCTTCGTTTTCTTCACGTGAATTTTATGGTAAAACGGGATCAACGTGGCTGGCCATCGACTTACCGTCGCTGGAGAGTGGTGCACCATGGTACTATTCCATTTCAAATCCATGCACTCATTTGTAAGCGTCGTACGGCGCAGTTTCGGCATTATGGACGGATGTTGCACCTTGCATCGTAGATATTGCGCCTAGGGATATCGATCCTTCGGACAACCATAACGGTTGACTCTTTTAGATTAAGGGGAGCCATAACCAGTCAAAACGAAGGTCTCTGTGAACTCTATGGCATTGATAGCTTAACGACGTCAATGCATAGTTTCATACCCAAAAAACACTATCTGAATCACTTTCAGGTCTCGGAAGTTTTTTTATCCTTCGTTTTCTTCACGTGAATTTTATGGTAAAACGGGATCAATGTGGTTGGCCATCGATTTACCATCCCTAGAGAGTGGTGCACTATGGTACTATTTCTTTTTAAATCCATGCATTCGTTTTTAAAAGTTGTACGGCGCAGTTTTGGCTTTATGGACGGAAGTGTCACTTGCACCGTAGAAGTTGCGCCCAGGGGATATCGATCATTGAGACAGCCATAACAGTTGACTCTTTTGGAGATATGGGAGCCATAACCAGTCAAAACGAAGGTCTTTGTGAGGTATACGGCTTTGACTGCTTTTAGTTTTCAATGCATGGTAATATACCAAAAAAAACACTATCTGAATCACTTTTAAAGACTCGGAAGTTTTTTTACCCTTCGTTTTCTTCACATGAATTTTATGGTAACATGGGATCAACGTGACTGGCCATCGATTTACCATCGCTGGAGACTGGTGCACCATTTTACTATTCCGTTTCAAATCAGTGCATTCATTTGTAAAAGTCGTACGACGCATTTTCGGCATTATGGATGGATGTTGCACCTTGCACCGTAGATGTTGCGCTCAAGGGATATCGATCCTTCGGACAGCCATAATGGTTGACTCTTTTGGATTAAGGAAGCCATAACTAGTCAAAATGAAGGTCTCTATGAGTTCTACAGCTTTGATGGCTTAATGACGTCAATGCATAGTTTCATACCCAAAAAATACTATCTGAATCACTTTCAGGTCTCGGAATTTTTTTACCCTTCGTTTTTTTCACGTGAATTTTATGGTAAAACGGGATCAACGTGGCTGACCATCGATTTACCATCGCTCGAGATTGGTGCACCATGGTACTATTCCATTTCAAATCCATGCACTCATCTGTAAAAGTCATACGGTGCAGTTTCAGCATTATGGACGGATGTTGCACCTTGCACCGTAGATGTTGCTCCCAAGGGATATCGATCATTCAGACAGCATTAACGGTTGACAATTTTGGAGTTACAGGAGCCATAACCAGTCAAAATGAAGGTCTTTGTTAGTTCTACGACTTTGATGGCTTTAAGCCGTCAACGCATTGTTTCACACCCAAAAAAACTATCTGAATCACTTTCAGTACTCGGATGTTTTTTTAACCCTTCGTTTTCTTCACATGAATTTTATGGTAAAACGGGATCAATGTGGATGGCCATCGATTTATCATCGTTGGAGAGTGGTGCACCATGGTACGATTCTGTTTCAAATCCATGCACTCATTTCTAAAAGTTGTACAACGCAGTTTCGGCATTATGGGCGGATGATGCACCTTACACCGTAGATGTTGCGTCCAAGGGATATCGATCCTTTGAACAGCCATAAGGGTTGATTCTTTTGGAGTTACGGCAGGCATAACCAGTCAAAACGAAGGCCTCTGCGAGTTCTATGGCTTTGATGGCTTTAAGCTATCAATGCACAGTTTCATACCTAAAAAACACTATCCGAATCACTTTTAGGACTCGGATGTTTTTTACCCTTCATTTTCTTCACGTGAATTTTATGGTAAAATGGGATTAACGTGGCTGGCCATCGATTTACCACCGTTGGAGATTGATGCACCATGGTATTATTTCTTTTCAAATCCACGCACTCATTTCTAAAAGTCATACGGCGCAGTTTCGTCACAATGGACGGATGTTGCACCTCGCACCGTAGATGTTGTGTCCAAGGGATATCGATCATCCGGACAGCCATAACGTTTGACTCTTTTGGAGTACCGGGGGCCATAACCAATCAATACGAAGGTCTCTGTGAGTTCTACGGCTTTGATGGCTTTAATCCATCAATGCATAGTTTCATACACAAAAAAACACTATCTGAAACACTTTCAGGACTCGGAAGTTTTTTTACCCTTCGTGGCTGGCCATCGATTTACCATTGCTGGAGAGTGGTACACCATGGTACTATGCCATTTCAAATCCACGCACTCATTTTTGAAAGTCTTACGGCGAAGTTTCGGCAGTATGGATAGATGTTACACCTTGCACCGTAGAAGTCGTGCCCAAGGAATATTGATCCTTCGGACAGCCATAACGGTTAACTCTTTTGGAGTTACGGGGGCCAAACCAGTCAAAATGAAGGCCTCTGTGAATTCTACGGCTTTAAGCCATCAATGCATAGTTTCATACCCAAAAATACAAACCCGGATATTTTTTTACCCTTCGTTTTCTTCACGTGAATTTTATGGTAAAACGGGATCAACATGGCTGGCCATCGATTTACCATCGCTGGAGAGTGGTGCACCATGGTGCTATTATTTTTCAAACCCATGCACTCATTTCTAAAAGTCGTATGGCGCAGTTTCGGCATTATGGACGGATGTTGCACCGTAGATGTTGGGCCGAGGGGATATCGATCATTCGGACAGCCATAATGGTTGACTCTTTTGGAGCTACGGGAGCCATAACCAGTCAAAACGAAGGTTCTGTGAGTTCTACAAATTTGATGGCTTTAAGCCATCAATGCATAGTTTCATACTCGGAAAAACACTATCTGAATCACTTTTAGGACTCAGAAGTTTTTTTACCCTTCGTTTTCTTCACGTGAATTTTATGGTAAAACGGGATCAACGTGGCTGACCATCGATTTACGATCGCTGTAGAGTGGTGCACCATGGTACTATTCTGTTTCAAATCCATGCACTCATTTGTAAAATTCGTATGGCGCAGTTTCAGCATTACGGACGGATGTTGCACCTTGCACCGTAGATGTTGCGTCCAGGGGATATCTTTCCTTCGAACAACCATAACGGTTGACTCTTTTGGAGACGGAAGCCATATCTACTCAAAACGAAGGTCTTTGTGAGTTCTACAGATTTGACCGCTTTAAGCCGTCAATGCATAGTTTCATACCCAAAAAAAACACTATCCGAATCACTTTTAGGACTTGGAAGTTTTTTTACCCTTCCTTTTCTTCACGTGAATTTTAGGGTAAAATGGTATTAACGTGGTTGGCCATCGATTTACTATTGCACCATGGAACTATTCCATTCCAAATCCATGCACTAATTTGTAAAAGTCGTACGGCTCAGTTTTGGTTTTATGGACGGATGTTGCACCTTGCACCGTAGATGTTGCGTCCAGGGATATCTATCCTTCGGATAGCCATAACGATTGACTCTTTTGGAGTTACGGGACCCTTAACCAGTCAAAACGAAGGTCTCTGTGTGTTCTATGGCTTTGATGGCTTTATGTCGTCAATGCATAGTTTCACGCCCAAAAAAACTATCTGAATCACTTTCAGGACTCGAATTTTTTTTAACCCTTCGTTCTCTTCACGTAAATTTTATGGTAAAACGGGATCAACGTGGCTGGCCATCGATTTACAATCGTTGGAGAGTGGTGCACCATGGTACTATTCAGTTTCAAATCCATTCACTCATTTCTGAATGTCATACAGTGCAGTTTCGGGAATATGGACGGATGTTGCACCTTGCACCGTAGATGGAGCATAGGAGATATCGATCCTTCTGACAGCCATAACGGTTGACTCTTTGGGAGTTGTAGGAGCCATAACTAGGAAAAATGAAGGTCTCTGTGAGCTATACGGCTTTGATGGCTTAACGACGTCAACGCATAGTTTCATACCCAAAAAAAACTACCCGAATCACTTTCATGTCTCGGAAGTTTTTTTTTTACCCTTCGTTTACTTCACGTGAATTTTATGGTAAAATAGGCTCAACGTGGCTGGCCATCGACTTGCCATCGCTGGAGAATGATGCACCATGTACTATTCCCTTTCAAATCCATGTACTCATTTGCAAAAGTCATACGATGCAGTTTCGGCATTATAGACGAATGTTGCACCTTGCACCGTAGATGTTGCGTCCTAGGGATACCGATCCTTCGAACAGCCATAACGGTTGATTCTTTTGGAGTTACGGGAGTCGTAACCAGTCAAAACGAAGGTCTCTGTGAGCTCTACGGCTTTGATAGCTTTAAGCTGTCAATACATAGTTTCATACCCAAGAAAAACTATCCGAGTCACTTTCAGGACTCAAAATTTTTTTTACCCTTCGTTTTCTTCACGTGATTTTTATGGTAAAACGGGATCAATGTGGCTGGCCATCGATTTAACATCGTTGGAGAGTGGTGTTCCATGGTACTATTCCGTTTCAAATTCATGCACTCGTTTCTAAAAGTCGTACGCCGCAGTTTCGACATTATGGACGGATGTTGCACCTTACACCATAGATGTTGCACCCAGGGGATATCGATCCTTCGGATAGCCATAACGGTTGACTCTTTTGGAGTTATAGGAACCAAAACCAGTCAAAACGAAGGGTTTTCTGAGTTCTACGGCTTTGATAGCATTAAGGCGTCAATTCATAATTTCATACCCAAATAACCACTATCTGAATCACTTTTAGGACTCGAATGTTTTTTTACCCTTCATTTTTCTTCACGTGAATTTTATGGTAAAACAGGATCAACGTGGCTGGCCATCAATTTACCATCGTTGGAGAGTGGTGCACCATGGTACTATTCGGTTTCAAATCCATAAATTCATTTCTAAAAGTCATACGACGCAGTTTGGCATTACGGACGGATTTTGCACCTTGCACCGTAGATGTTGCGCCTAGGGGATATTGATCATTTGGACAGCCATAACGGTTGACTCTTTTGGAGTTGTGGGAGCCACTTTCAGGACTCAGAAGTTTTTTTACCCTTCGTTTTCTTCACGTGAATTTTATGGTAAAACGGGAACAACATGCCTGGCCATCTATTTACCATCACTGGGGAGTGGTGCACCATGGTACTATTCCGTTTCAAATCCAGCAATCATTTCTAAAAGTCGTACGGTGCGGTTTCGGCATTATGGACGGATGATGCATCTTGCACCGTAGATGTTGCGTCCAGGGGATATCGATCCTTCGGACGTTCATAACGGTCGACTTTTTTAGAGTTACGGGAGGCATAACCAGTCAAAACGAAGGTATTTGTGAGCTCTACATCCTTGATGGCTTAACGACGTCAATACATAGTTTCATAGCCAAAAAACACTATCCCAATCACTTTTAGGTCCCGGAAGTTTTTTTTACCCTTCATTTTCTTCACGTGAATTTTATGGTAAAACGGAATCAACGTCGCTGGCCATCGATTCACCATCGTTGGAGAGTGGTGCACCATGGTACTATTCCATTTCAAATCCATGCACTCATTTGTAAAAGTCATACGGCGCAGTTTCGGCATTATGGATGGATGTTGCACCTTGCACCGTAGACGGTGCGATCAGGGGATATCGTTCCTTCGGACAGCCATAACGTTGACTCTTTTGGATTGACCGAAGCCATAACTAGTCAAAATGAAGGCCTCTATGAGCTTTACGGCTTTGATGGCTTAACGTAGTCAATGCAAAGTTTCATACCAAAAAAACACTATCCGAATCATTTTCAGGTCTCGGAAGTTTTTTTACCCTTCATTTCTTCATGTGAATATTATGGTAAAACAGGATCAACGTGGCTGGCCATCGATTTTCCATCGCTGGAGAGTGGTGTGCCATGGTACTATTCCGTTTCAAATCCATGCACTCATTTTTAGAAGTCGTACGACGTAGTTTCGGCATTATGGATGGATGTTGCACCTTGCACCGTGAATGTTGCGCCTAGGGGATATCGATCATTCAGATAGCCATAACGGTTGACTCTTTTGGAGTTACGGGAGCCATAACAAGTCAAAACGAAGGTCTCTGTGAGTTCTACGGCTTTGACAGCTTTAAGTCGTCAATGCATAGTTTCATCCCCAAAAAACACTATACGGATCACTTTCAGGACTCGGAAGTTTTTTTTACCCTTCGTTTTCCCCACGTGAATTTTATGGTAAAACGGGATCGACGTGGCTGGCCATCGGTTTACCATCGCTGGAGAGTGGTGCACCTTAGTACTATTCCGTTTCAAATCCATGCACTTGTTTCTAAAAGTCGTACAGCGTAGTTTCGGTATTATGGATGGATGTTGCACTTTGCACCGTAGATTTTGCACCCAGGTGATACCGATCCTTCGGACAGCCATAACGGTTGAATCTTTTGGAGTTACGAGAGCCATAACCAGTCAAAACGAAGGTCTCTGTGAGTTTTACGGTTTTGATGGCTTAATGAAGTCAATGCATAATTTCATACCCAAAAAACACTATTTGAACCACTTACAGGTCTCGAAAGTTTTTTTTAACCCTTTGTTTTCTTCACGTGAATTTTATGGTAAAACGGGATCAACATGGCTGGTCATCGATTTACCATCGCTAGAGAGTGGTGCACCATGGTACTAATGCACTCATTTGTAAAAGTCGTACAGCGCAGTTCCGGCATTATCGACAGATGTTGCACCTTGCAACGTAGATGTTGCGCTCAGGAGATGTCGATCCTTCGGACAGCCATAACGGTTGACTCTTTTAGAGTTACGGGAGCCATAGCCAGTCGAAACGAAGGTCTTTGTGAGCTCTACAGCTTTCGGTGGCTTAACAATGTCAATGCATAGTTTACTACACAAAAAACACTATCCAAATCACTTTTAGGACTCGTAAGTTTTTTTTTATCTTTCGTTTTCTTCACGTGAATTTTATGGTCAAACAGGATCAACGTGGCTGGCCATGATTTATCATCGCTGGAGAGTGGTACACCATGGTACTATTCTGTTTCAAATCCATGCAATCATTTCTAAAAGTCGTATGACACTGTTTCAGCATTATGGATGGATGTTGCACCATAGTTGTTGCGCGTAGGGGATATCGATCATTCGGACAGCCATAACGGTTGACTCTTTTGGAGTTACGGAAGCCATAACAAGTCAAAACGAATGTCTCTGTGTATTATACAGCTTTTACGGCTTTAAGCCCTCAATGCGTAGTTTCATATCCAAAAAAAACTATCCGAATCAGTTTCAGAACTCGGAATTTTTTTTACCATTCGTATTCTTCACGCGAATTTTATGGTAAAACGGGATCAACATAGCTGGTTATCGACTTACAACCGTAGGAGAGTGGTGCACCATGGTACTATTCCATTTCAAATGCATGCACTCATTTGTAAAAGTCGTACGACACAGTTTCGGCATTGTGGACGGATGTTGCACCTTGCACCGTTGATGTTGCACCCAAGGGATATCGATCCTTCGGACAACCATGACGGTTGACTCTTTTGGACTAATGGGAGCCATTATCAGTCAAAACGAAGGTCTCTGTGAGCTCTACGGCTTAGATGGCTTAGCAACAACAATGCAAAGTTTCATACCTAAAAAATACTATTTGAATCACTTTCAGGTCTTGGAAGTTTTTTTACCCTTCGTATTCTTTACGTGAATTTTGTGGTAAAACGTGATCAACGTGGCTGGCCATCGATTTACCATCACTAGAGAGTGGTGCACCATGGTACTATTCCGTTTTAAATCCATGCACTCATTTGTAAAAGTCATACAGCGTAGTTTCCGCAGTATGGATGGATGTTGCACCTAGCATCATAGATGTTGCGCCCAGGGGATATCGATCCTTTGGACATCCCTAACGGTTGACTCTTTTGGAGTTATGGGTGTCATAACCAGTCAAAATGAAGGTCTTTGTGGGCTCTATAGCTTTGATGGCTTAATGACGTTAATGCATTGTTTCATACCCAAAAAACACTATCCGAATCGGTTTTAGGTCTCGTAAGTTTTTTTTACTCTTCGTTTTCTTCATATGAATTTTATGGTAAAACGGGATCAACATGGCTGCGCATCGATTTATCATCGCTGGAGAGTGGTGCACCATGGTACTATTCCGTTTCAAATCCATGCACTCATTTCTACAAGTCGTACGATGCAGTTTCAGCATTATGGACGGATGTTGCACCTTCCACCATAAATGTTGCGCCCAGGGGATATAGATCCTTCAAACGGCCATAACGGTTGACTCTTTTGAAGTTACGGGAGCCATAACTAGTCAAAACGATAGTCTCTATGAGCTCTATGGCTTTGATGGCTTAACAACGTCAATGCATAGTTTCATACCAAAAAAACACTATCCGAATCACATTCATGTCTTGGAAGTTTCTTTTTAACCCTTTGTTTTCTTCACGTGAATTTTATGGTATAACGAGATTAGCATGGCTGGCATATATCATCGCTGGAGAGTGATGCACAATGGTACTATTCCGTTTCAAATCCATGCATTCATTTGTAAAAGTCGTACGACGCAGTTTCGGCATTATGGACGGATGTTGCACCTTGCACCGTAGATGTTGCGCTAGGGCTGTCAATGGGTCGGGTCGGGTCGGGTTTGGGTCGGGTCAAGTCAGGTTCGTGTTGATTTTAAATGGGTCGGGTCAACCCGTTTATTAAACGGGTCGAAAAAGCTCAACCCAAACCCGACCCGTTTATAAACGGGTTGACCCGACCCAACCTGTGTAACCCGATTATAAACGGGTCGGGTCGGGTCGTAAATGGGTCAGGTCGACCCGTATAAGGTGTAAACGGGTCGTTAACGGGTCGGGTCAACCCGTATAAAGTATAATTGGGTCGTAAATGGGTCGGAACGGGTCGTTAATGGGTCGGGTCAACCCGTATAAGGTACAAACGGGTCATAAACGGGTCGGAGCGGGTCGTAAACGGGTCAGCTCAACCTATATACTGTATAAACGGTTGTTAACGGGTCAGTTTCGGGTTAGCGGGTCAACCCGAAACCCACCCGTTTATAAACGGGTCAAATTCGGGTTGACCCGAAAATGACCCGCCAATTAAATGGGTCGGGTTAACCTGCTAATTTCCGTGCGGGTTTCGGGTCGTGTTTCGGGTCGTGTAGGAAATTGACAGCCCTATGTTGCGCCCAGGGGATATCGATCATTCGGACAGCCATGACGGCTGACTCTTTTGCAATTACGGGAGCCATAACTAGAAACGAAGGTCTTTGTGATCTACATGACTTTGATGGCTTAACGATGTCAATCATAGTTTCATACCCAAAAAAAACTATCTGAATCACTTTTTGGTCTCGGAAGTTTTTTGCCCTTCGTTTTCTTCACGTAAACTTTATGGTAGAGTGGGAATAACATGGCTGGCCATCAATTTACCATCGCTGGAGAGTGGTGCACCATGGTACTATTTCGTATCAAATCCATGCACTCATTTCCAAAAGTCGTACGGCGCAGTTTCGGATTATGGACAGATATTACACCTTGCACTGTAGATGTTGCGCCCAGGGGATATCGATCCTTGGACAGCCATAGCGGTTGACTCTTTTGGAGTTATAGTAGCCATAACCAGTTGAAACAAAGGTCTCTGTGAGCTCTATGGCATTGATGGCTTAATGAAGTCAATGCATAGTTTCATACCCAAAAAAACACTATTTGAATCACTTTCAGATGTCGAAAGTATTTTTTACCCTTCGTTTTCTTCACGTGAATTTTATGGTAAAACGGGGTCAACGTGGCTGGCCATCGATTTACCATCGCTGGAGAGTGGCACACCATGGTACTATTCCATTTCAAATCCATGCACTCATTTGTAAAAGTCGTACGGCGTAGTTTCGCCAATATGGACGGATGTTGCACCTTGCACCGCAGATGTTGCGTCCAGGGGATATCGATCATTCGGATAGCCATAACGGTTGACTCTTTTGGGTTACGGGAGCCATAACCAATCAAAACGAAGGCCTCTGTGAGCTCTATGGCTTTGATGGATTAACGACGTCAATGCATAGTTTCAGACACAAAAAACACTATCCGAATCACTTTCAGGTCTCAGAAGTGTTTTTTCAACCCTTCGTTTTCTTCACGTGAATTTTATGGTAAAATGAGATCAATGCAGCTGGCAATCGATTTACCAACGCTGGAGAGTAGTGCACCATGGTACTATTCCGTTTCAAATCCATGCATTCATTTCTAAAAGTTGTACGGTGCAATTTCGGCATTATGGACGGATGTTGCACCTTGCACCGTAGATGTTGCGTCCAGGGGATATCAATCCTTCAAACAGCCATAATGGTCTCTGTAAGCTTGACAGCTTTGACATTTTTAAGCCGTCAATGCATAGTTTCATACCAAAAAAAATATATCCAAATCACTTTTAGGACCCGGATGTTTTTTTATCCTTCGTTTTCTTCGCGTGAATTTTATGGTAAAACGGGATCAACATGGTTGGCCATCGATTTACCATCATTGGAGAGTGGTGCACCATGGTTCTATTCCATTTCAAATCCATGCACTCATTTGTAAAAGTCGTACGACGCAGTTTTGAGATTATGGATGGATGTTGCATCTTGCACCGTCGATGTTGCACCCAAAGTATTTCGATCCTTCGGACAGCCATAACCGTTGACTCTTTTGGAGTTACGGGAGCCATAACTAGTCAAAACGAAGGTCTCTGTGAGTTCTACGGCTTTGACTACTTTAAGCCATCAATGCATAGTTTCATACCCAAAAAAACACTATCCGAATCACTTTCAGGTATCAGAAGTTTTCTTTACCCTTCGTTTTATTCACGTGAATTTTATGGTAAAACGGTATCTGCATGGCTGGCCATAGATTTACCATAGTTGGAGAGTGATGCACCATGATACTATTCCATTTCAAATCCATGCACTCACTTGTAAAAGTCGTACGGCGCAGTTTCGGCATTATGGACGGATGTTGCACTTTGCACCGTAGATGTTGCGCCCAAGGGATATCGATTCTTCGAATAGCCATAACTGTTGATTCTTTTGGATTTACGGGAGCCATTACCAGTCAAAACGAAGGTCTTTGTGAGTTCTATAGCTTTGACCGCTTTAAGCCATCAATGCATAGTTTCATACCTAAAAAAACACTATTCGAATCACTTTCAGGACTCGAAATATTTTTTACCCTTCGTTTTCTTCATGTGAATTTTATGGTAAAACGGGATCAACGTGGCTAGCCATCGATTTACCAACGCTGGAAAGTGGTGCGCCATGGTACTATCCCATTTTAAATCCATGCACTCATTTCTAAAAGTCGTACGGTGCAGTTTCGGCATTACGGACGGATGATGCACCTTGCACCGCAGATGTTGCGCCCAGGGGATATCGATCATTTGGACAGCCATAATGGTTGACTCTTTTGGAATTACGGGACCTATAACTAGTCAAAACGAAGGTCTTTGTGAGCTCTACAGGTTTGAATGCTTAGACATCAATGCGTAGTTTCATACCCAAAAAACACTATCAGAATCACTTTCATGCCTTAGATGTTTTTTTACCCTTCGTTTTCTTCACATGAATTTTATGGTGAAACGGTATAAAAGTGGATGACCATCAATTTACCATCATTGGAGAGTGGTGCACCATGGTACTATTTCGTTTCAAATCCATGCACTCATTTGTAAAAGTCGTACGGCGCAGTTTCGGCATTATGGACGGATGTTGCACCTTGCACCCTATATGCTGCGCCCAGGGGATATCGATCCTTCAGAAAGACATAACGGTTGACTCTTTTGGAGTTATTGGAGCCATAACGAGTCAAAACGAAGGTATCTGTGAGTTCTATGGCTTTGACAGCTTTAAGCCGTTAATGCTTAGTATCATACCCAAAAAAACACTATCTGAATCACTTTTAGGACTTAAAAGTTTTTTTTACCCTTCGTTTTATTCACGTGAATTTAATGGTAAAACGGGATCAACGTGGCTAGCCATCGATTTACCATCGCTGGAGAGTGATGCACCATGATACTATTCTATATCAAATCCATGCACTCATTTGTAAAATTCGTACGGTGCAGTTTCAGCATTATAGACGGATGTTGCACCTTGCACCATAGATGATGCGCCCAGAGGATATCGATCATTCGGAAAGCCATAACGATTGACACTTTTGGAGTTACAAGAGCCATAACTAGTCAAAACGAAGGTCTCTGGGAGCTCTACAGTTTTGATGGATTAACGACGTCAATGCATAGTTTCATATCCAAAAAAACCACTATTCGAATCACTTTTAGGTCTCGGAATTTTTTTCACCCTTTGTTTTCTTCACGTGAATTTTATGGTAAACCGGGATCAACATGGTTGGCCATCGATTTACCATCGGTGGAGAGTAGTGCACCATAGTACTATTCCATTTCAAATCCATGCACTCATTTGTAAAAGTCGTACGGTGCAATTTTGGCATTATGGATGGATGTTGCACCTTGCACCGCAGATGTTGTGCATTGGGGATATCGATCATTCAAACAGCCATAATGGTTGACATTTTTGGAGTTACGGGACCCATAACCAGTCAAAACGAAGATTTTTGTGTGATCTACGGGTTTAATGTCTTAACGTTGTCCATGCATAGTTTCATACCCAAAAAGACACTATCTGAATCACTTTCAGGTCTCGGAAGTTTTTATTTACCCTTTATTTTCTTCATGTGAATTTTATGGTAAAACGGGATCAACGTGGCTGGCCATCGATTTACCATCGCTGTAGAGTACCATAGTACTATTCTGTTTCAAATCCATGCACTCATTTGTAAAAGTCGTACGGCGTAGTTTCGGCATTATGGACGGATGTTACACCTTGCACCATAGATGTTGCTCCCAAGGGATATCTATCCTTCAGAGAGCAATAACGGTAGACTCTATTGAAGTTACGGGAGCCATAACCAGTCAAAACGAAGGTCTCTGTGAGCTCTACAACTTTGATATCTTAACGACTTCAATGCATAGTTTCATACCCAAAAAACACTATCTGGACCACTTTCTGGTCTCGGTTGTTTTTTTACCCTTCGTTTTCTTCATGTGAATTTTATGGAGAAACGGGATCAACGTGGCTGGACATCGATTTACCATCGCTGGAGAGTGGTGCACCATGGTTCTATTTCATTTCAAATCCATGCACTCATTTGAAAAAGTCGTACGGCGCAGTTTCGACATTATGGACGGATGTTGCACATTGCACCTTGGATGTTGTGCCCAGGAGATATCGAACAACCATAACGGTTGATTTTTTTGGAGTTACGAGAGCCATAACCAGTAAAAATGAAGATCTATGTGAGTTCTACAGCTTTGATGGCTTAACGACGTCAGTGCATAGTTTCATACCCAAAAAAAACTATCCAAATCACTTTCATGTCTCGGATGTTTTTATTAGCCTTCGTTTTCTTCACATGAATTTTATGGTAAAATGAGATCAACGTGGCTGGCCATCGATTTACAATCGCTGGAGTGTGGTGCCCCATGGTACTACTCCGTTTGAAATCCATGCACTCATTTGTAAAAGTCATGTGGCGTAGTTTCGGCATTATAGACGGATGTTGCATCTTGAACCGTAGATGTTGCATCCAGAGGATATCGATCCTTCATAGAGCCATAATGTTTGACTCTTTTGGAGGTAAGGGAGCCATAACCAGTCAAAAGGAAGGTTTCTGTATGCTCTACGGCTTTGATGGCTTAACGACGTCAATGCATAGATTCGTACCTCAAAAAATACCATCCGAATCACTTTCAGGTCTCGGATGTTTTTTTACCCTTCGTTTTCTTCACGTGAATTTTATGGCAAAACGGGATCAACGTGGCTGGACATCAATTTACTATGGCTGGAGAGTGGTGCACTATGGTACTATTCCGTTTAAAATCCATGCACTCATTTGTGGAAGTCGTACGATACAGTTTCGGCATTATGGACGGATGTTGCACCTTGCACCGTAGATGTTGCGCTCAGGGTATATCGATCCTTCAGACAGCCATAACGGTTGACTCTTTGGGAGTTACGGGACCCATAACCAGTCAAAAAGAAGGTCACTATGAGATCTACGCCTTTGATGGCTTAACGACATCAATGCATAGTTTCATACCCAAAAAATTCTATCAGAATCACTTTCGGGCCTCGGTTGTTTTTTTTAACCTTCGTTTTCTTCACATGAATTTTATGGTGAAACAGGATCAACGTAGCTAGCCATAAATTTACCATCGTTGGAGAATGGTGCACCATGGCACTATTCTGTTTCAAATCCATGCACTCATTCGTAAAAGTCGTACGGTGCAGTTTCGGCATTATGGACAGATGTTGCACCTTGCACCATAGATGCAACGCCCAGGGGATATCGATCCTTCAGAAAGCCATAACGGTTGACTCTTTTGGAGTTATGGGAGCCATAACCAGTCAAAACGAAGGTATCTGTGAGTTCTACGGCTTTGACAGATTTAAGCCATCAATGCATAGTTTCATACCCAAAAAACACTATCTGAATCACTTTCAGGACTCGGAAGTTTTTTTACCCTTCGTTTTCTTCACGTGAATTTTGTGGTAAAACGGAATCAACATGGCTGGCCATCGATTTACCATTGCTGGAGAGTGATGCACCATGGTACTATTATATTTCAAATCCATGCACTCATTTGTGAAAGTAGTACGGTGCAGTTTCGACATTACAGATGGATGTTGACCTTGCACCGTAGATGATGCTCTCAGGGGATATCGATCATTCGGATAGCCATAACAGTTGACACTTTTGGAGTTATGGGAGGCATAACCAGTCAAAACGAAGGTCTTTGTGAGATCTACGGTTTTGATGGATTAACGATGTCAATGCATAGTTTCATATCCAAAAAAACCACTATTTGAATCAATTTTAGGTCTTGGAATTTTTTCTCCCTTCGTTTTCTTCATGTGAATTTTATGGTAAAACGTGATCAACGTGGCTGGCCATCGATTTACCATCGCTGGAGAGTGGTGCACCATAGTATTGTTCCGTTTCAAACCTATGCACTCATTTGTAAACGTTGTACGGTGCAATTTCGACATTATGGACGGATGCTGCACCTTGCACCGCAGATGTTGTGCACATGGGATAATGATCATTCAGACAGCCATAACGGTTGACGCTTTTGGAGTTACGGGACTCATAACCAGTCAAAACGAAGATCTATGTGAGTTCTACGACTTTAATGTCTTAACGACGTCAATGCGTAGTTTCATACCCAAAAAACACTATTCGAATTACTTTCAGGTCTCGGAAGTTTTTATTTACCCTTCGTTTTCTTCACGTGAATTTTATGGTAAAACGGGATCAACGTGGCTGACCGTCGATTTAACATCGCTGTAGAGTACCATGGTACTATTTCATTTCAAATCCATTCACTCATTTGTAAAAGTCATACGGCATAGTTTCGGCATTATAGACGGATGTTGCACCTTGTACCATAGATGTTGCGCCCAGGAGATTCGATCCTTCAGAGACCAATAACGGTAGGCTCTTTTACAGTTACGAGAGCTATAACCTGTCAAAACAAAGGTCTCCGTGAGCTCTACGACTTTGATGGCTTAACGACGTCAATGCATAGTTTCATACCAAGAAAACACTATCCGAACCACTTTCAGGTCTTTGTTGTTTTTTACCCTTCGTTTTCTTCACGTGAATTTTTATGGTGAAACGGGATCAACGTGGCTGGCCATCGATATACCATCACTGGAGAGTGGTGCACCATGGTACTATTTTATTTCAAATCCATGCACTCATTCGAAAAAGTCGTACGGCGCAGTTTCGGCATTATGGACGGATGTTGCACATTGCACTGTAGATGTTGTGCCCATGGGATATTGAACAGCCGTAACGGTTGATTTTTTTAGAGCTACGGGAGCCATAACCAGTAAAAATGAAGGTCTATGTGAGCTCTACATCTTTGATGGCTTAACAATATCAATGCATAGTTTCATACCCAAAAACTATCCAATCACTTTCAGGGCTCGGATGTTTTTTTTACCCTTCATTTTCTTCATGTGAATTTTATGGTAAAACAGGATCAACGAGGCTGGCCATCGATTTACAATCGCTGGAGTGTGGTGCACCAAGGTACTATTCCGTTTGAAATCTATGCATTCATTTGTAAAAGTCGTGCGGCGTAGTTTCGGCATTATAGATGGATGTTGCACCTTGCACCGTAGATGTTGCACCCAGAGGATATCGATCCTTCATAGAGCCATAATGGTTTACTCTTTTGGAATTAAGGGAGCCATAACCAGTCAAAAGGAAGGTTTCTGTAAGCTCTACGGCTTTGATGGCTTAGCGACGTCAATGCGTATATTCATACCCCAAAAATACCATCCGAATCACTTTCAGGACTTGATTTTTTTTTTTACCCTTCGTTTTCTTCACGTGAATTTTATGGTAAAATGGGATCAACGTGGCTGGCCATCGATTTACCATCGTTGAAGAGTGGTGCACCATGGTAATGTTTCGTTTCAAATCTATGCACTCATTTGTAAAAGTCGTACGGCACAGTTTCGCCATTATGGACGGATGTTGCACCTTGCATTGTAGATAGTGCGCCCAGGGGATATCGATCCTTCAAACAGCCATAACGGTTGACGCTTTTAGAGTTACGAGACCCATAACCAGTCAAAACAAAGATCTCTGTGAGCTCTATGGCTTTGACGGATTAACAACGTCAACGCATAGTTTCATACCCAAAAAACACTATTCGAATCACTTTCAAGATTTGAAAGTTTTTTTTACCCTTTGTTTTGTTCACGTGAATTTTATGGTAAAATGGGATAAACGTGGCTGGCCATCGATTTACCATCGCTGGAGAGTGATGCCTCATGGTACTATTCCATTTTAAATTCATGCACTCATTTGTAAAATTCATACGGCGCAGTTTCGACATTATGGACGGATGTTGCACCTTGCACCATAGATGTTGCGCCAAAGGGATATCGATCTTTCGGTCGGCCATAACGTTTGACGCTTTTGGAATTACGGGAGTCGTAACCAGTCAAAATGAAGGTCTCTATAAGCTCTATGGCTTTGATGGCTTAACGACGTCAATGCATAGTTTCATACCAAAAAACACTATCCGAATCACTTTCAGGTGTCGGAAGTTTTTTTTAAAACCTTCTTTTTCTTCACTTAAATTTTATGGTAAAACAGGATCAACGTGGCTGGCCATCGATTTACCATCGCTGCAGAGTGGTGCACCGTGGTATTATTCCATTTCAAATCCATGTACTCATTTGTAAAAGTCGTATGGTGCAGTTTCAGTATTATGGACGGATGTTGCACCTTGCACCGTAGATGTTGCACCCAAGGAATATCTATACTTTAGAGAGCCACAACGGTTGATTCTTTTGGAGTTACGGGAGTCATAACCAGTCAAAACGAAGGTCTCTGTGAGATCTATAGCTTTGATGGCTTAACGACGTCAATGCATAGTTTCATACCTAAAAAAACACTATCCGAATCACTTTCAGGTCTAGGAAGTTTTTTTTAACCCTTCGTTTTCTTCACGTGAATATCATGGTAAAACGAGATCAACGTGGCTGGCCATCGATTTACCATCGCTGGAGAGTGACCATGGTACTATTCCGTTTCAAATCTATGTACTCATTTGTAAAAGTCGTACGGTGCAGTTTTGGCATTATGGACGGATGTTGCACCTTGCACCGTAGATGTTGTGCGTAGGGGATTTCGATCCTTCAAACAGCCATAATGGTTGACTCTTTTGGAATTATGGGAGCCATAACCAGTCAAAATGAAGATCTCTGTGGGTTCTGTGGCTTTGACTGCTTTAAGCCACCAATGCATAGTTTCATACCCAAGAAAACACTATCCGAATCACTTTCAGGACTCGAAAGTTTTTTTACCCTTCGTTTTCTTCACGTGAATTTTATGGTAAAACATGATCAACATGGTCGGCCATCGATTTACTATCGCTGGAGAGTAGTGCACCATGGTTCTATTTCGTTTCAAATCCATGCACTCATTTCTAAAAGTCGTACGGTGCAGTTACGGCATTAGGGACGGATGTCGCATCTTGCACCGCAGATATTGCGCCCAGGGGATATCGATCGTTCGGATAGCTATAACGGTTGACTCTTATGGAGTTACCAGACCCATAACTAGTCAAAACGAAGGTTTCTGTGAGTTCTATGGCTTTGATAGCTTTAAGCCATCAATGCATTGTTTCATACCAAAAAAATCCTATCTGAATCACTTTCAAGATTCGGAAGTTTTTTACCCTTCGTTTTCTTCACGCGAATTTTATGGTAAAACGGGATCAACGTGGCTGGCCATAAATTTACCGTTGTCGGAGAGTGGTGCACCATGGTATTATTCCATTTCAAATCCATGCACTCATTTGTAAAAGTACCTTGCACCGTAGATGTTGCGCCATGAGGATATCGATCCTTCGGACAACAATTACGATTGACTCTTTCGGTGTTACGGGAGTCATAACCAACAAAAATGAAGGTTTCTGTGAGTTTTACGACTTTGACAGCTTTAAGTCATCAATGCATAGTTTCATACCCAAAAAACACTATCCGAATCACTTTCAGGACTCGGAAGTTTTTTTACCTGTCGTTTTCTTCACGTGAATTTTATGGTAAAACGGGATCAACGTGGCTGACCATTGATTTACCATCACTGGAGAATGATGCACTATGACACTATTTCATTTCAAATCCATGCACTCATTTGTAAAAGTAGTACAGTACAGTTTCGGCATTACGGACGGATGTTGCACCTTGTACCGTAAATGTTGCACCCAGGGGATATCGACCTTCAGACAGCCATAACGGTTGACTCTTTTGGAGTTACGGGAGCCATAACCAGTCAAAACAAAGGTCTTTATGAGCTCTATTGCTTCGATGGATTAACGATGCCAATTCATAGTTTCATACCCAAAAAACACTATCCGAATCACTTTCAGGTCTCGGAAGTTTTTTACCCTTTGTTTTCTTCACGTGAATTTTATGGTAAAACGGGATCAACATGGCTGGCTATCGATTTACCATCGATGGAGAGTGGTGCACCATGGAACTATTCTGTTTCAAATCCATGCACTCATTTGTAAAAGTACGACGCAGTTTGGGCATTATGGATGGATGTTGCATCTTGCACCGTAGATGTTGCGCCAGGGGATATCGATCCTTCGAACAGCCGTAACGGTTGACTCTTTTAGAGTTAGGAGAGCCATAACAAGTCAAAACGAAGGTCTCTATGAGTTCTACGGCTTTGATAGCTTTAAGCCATCAATACATAGTTTCATACCCAAAAAACACTATCCGAATCACTTTCGGGACTCGGAAGTTTTTTTACCCTTCGTTTTCTTCACGTAAATTTTACGGTAAAACGTGATCAACGTGGCTGGCCATCGATTTAGCATCGTTGGAGAGTTGTGCAACATGGCACTATTCCATTTCAAATCCATGCACTCATTTCTAAAAGTCGTACGATGCAGTTTCGGCATTATGTACGGATGTTGCACCTTGCACCATAGATGTTGCGCCCAAGTGATATCGATCCTTCGGATAGCCATAACGGTTGACGCATTTGGAGTTTCGGGAGCCATAACCAGTCAAAACGAAGGTCTCTGTGTTCTCTACGGCTTTGATGGCTTAACGACGTCAATTCATAGTTTCATACCCAAAAAAACACTATCTGTATCACTTTCAGGTCTCGAAAGTTTTTTACCCTTCGTTTTCTTCACGTGAATTTTATTGTAAAACAGGATCAACGTAGCTGGACATCGATTTACCATCGCTGGAGAGTGGTGCACCATGGTACTATTCTATTACAAATCCATGCACTCATTTGTAAAAGTCTTACAATGCTATTTCAGAATTATGGACGGATGTTGCATCCTGCACCGTAGATGTTGCGTACAGGGGATATCGATCATTCGGACAGCCATAACAGTTGACTCTTTTGGAGTTAAGGGAGCCATAACCAGTTAAAATGAAAGTCTTTGTGATTTCTACGGCTTTGACAGCTTTAAGCCATCAATGCAAAGTTTTATACCCTAAAAACACTATCCGAATCACTTTAAGGACTCGAAAGTTTTATTGCCATCAACGCAAAGTTTTATATCCAAAAAACACTATCCGAATCACTTTAAGGACTCGAAAGTTTTATTTTTACCCTTCGTTCAGGGGATGTTGCACCTTGCACCGTAGATGTTGCGTTTGGGGGATATCGATCCATCAGACAACCATAACGGTAGACTCTTTTGAACTTACGTAAGCCATAACTAGTCAAAATGAAGGTCTCTATGAGCTCTACGGCTTTGATGGCTTAACGATGTCAATGCATAGTTTCATACCTAAAAAAACACTATCTGAATCACTTTCAAGTTTTGGAAGTTTTTTTAACCCTTCGTTTTCTTCACGAGAATTTTATGGTAAAACGGGATCAACGTGGCTGACCACCAATTTCCCGTCGCTGGAGAGTAATGCACCATGGTGCTATTCCAATTCAAATCCATGTGCTTATTTGCAAAAGTCGTACGGCGTTGTAACAACCGAATTAGGGCTCGATACCACTTCCATTGAGTCCAAAATGGCGTTTGCGATCTTTTTAAGTATAAGTTTTGATATGTTTGGAGTAAGTTGAATTTTGCTACTTTTCTAGTTGGGTTTTGGATTGGGTTCAGCCCACTAACTAACTAATTAACCCTAACTCAGTCCCTCTCCTCTCCACTCACTTATTTCATTTCATAAAACTTAAGCTAAAAACTGAAAATGGGGGAAGAGAATGGGAATTAGAAATTCCAAGCCCTAGTTTACTTTGCAAACTTGAATTCTTGCTTCAAAATCAAAGAGAAGTTATTGGTAAGCCTCCTCTTCATCTTCTCCAACTCTTTTACTCTTCAATTTCAGAAAGTTTCCTAAACCTAACTTAGGAAATACTTGTTTTGATCTTAGGTTGAAGTTTGTTGGGTTGAAGTAGAGATTGGTTGGTCTTCTCCTTGTGTTTGAGCTCCTTCTTCTTCTTTTTGGCTTAAAGGTGAGATTTTTATCTCACATCTATAACTATAATTATCTTTGGTTGTTGGGTATGAATTCCTAACACTTATTCATGTGCATTTGCTTTTGGTTTGGGTTGAATTGGTGAATATTCCAATTTTTAGAGTTTAGGGTTCAAATCTTTAAAATCCCAACTTTGATGTTTTGATCATGTTTTGGTGATGCATCGAGGAGCATATAGGGCCGGGTTATCGATTGGCATAAACCCTTAGAGCCAATGTTCGTTCGGTTGCATTTTGGAAGAGTTTGCTCTTCATTTGAATAAGGCTGAAAAACAGCCCAGGCATGATTTAGTCGACTGAATTCTCTGTTCAGTCGACTGAACTTGGGACCCGAAAGTTTCCAGGCATGGTTTAGTGGACTGAATTCCCTGTTCAGTCGACTGAATCTGGAAACAGAAAGTTTCCAGGCATGGTTTAGTCGACTGAATTCTCTGTTCAGTCGACTGAACCTGGAAACAGAAAGTTCTCAGGCATGGTTTAGTCGACTGAATTCTCTGTTCAGTCGACTAAACCTGGAAATAGAAAATTTCCAGACAGAATTCAGTCAACTGAAAATCTCTGTTCAGTCAACTGAATTTACTATTTAGTCAACTGAATTCTCTGTTTAGTCAACTGAATTTGCTATTTCAGCCCACTTTGCCTTTTGGGATTGAATTTCCAATTTGAATTGATTCGTGATGATCCTATTTGTTGTTATCATTTATTTTGACTTTGATGATTCCTTTTTAATTTCAATCCACGGGGTTTTATAAAATAATCTTTTAAATTGTATTAAAAGCTTGCTTCTCTAATTTATAAATTCTATTTAAACGCACACACGCAATTTCGCACTTCGAGCGGAGTGGAAAGGAGATTAAATGGTTAAGTAAAACACGGACCATGAATCCATGCGTTTATCTTTCCGATTAATCCCCGACCTATTCGATTGAGTGTTTTGACCTTTTGGTCTGGTTTACCAATGAGATGAGGTGAACTTTGTACTGCTTTGAGTGTGAAATTAACTAACGGATAGTAAACCGTTTAGTGCGAACGAGTGGTTATGGGACTCACGTTACCACTTTTCGGATTTTTCGAGAGTTGTGACACATTCTGCCAGTTAGTGGTGTCCAGTACTGGGCCTTTGGACCTTCATCACTACGGTTTGTTGCCTTCGGGTGTGTTGCCTTCGGGTTTGCACCTTCAGGTTTGTTGCCTTCGGGTATGTTGCCTTCGGGTATGTTGCCTTCGGGTTTGTGCCTTCGGGTTTGTTGCCCTATTGTATCGCTTTCGGAGTTAGGTCTTTATGAGCCGCTCGAGTGATATTTGGGTTTGGAGCCTTCGGGCTTATGGATCCTTATTTATACGGTACTGAGCTCGAGCAATCTTTTGTTTTCATTGATATGTATATTCCTTGGGTATCGCTCTTCGGTGTTGGTCTTTTTGAGACGCACGATATACCTTGTGGAACTTGTGTTACCTTCATTGGTATTTGTTATTGCCTTTGTGGCTTGTTTTGGGATATTCCTATCCTTCGTTTCTCTGAGTTGCCGATGATACGAGGCTTGTCTTGTTCTGTTATGATTCATCTTTTGTTAGATGATTGTGTTATCTCCTGTAGAGATATTTGTTATACTTTGTGATCTTGCAGGTTATTGTTGTTCAGTTTATCTAACTGATTTGTTTAGCTAGACTGACCCGTGTATTTCATACTCGGGTCAGACCGAGTTATTTCAGGTTAGGTGCTTTTGGACTTAGCCTATTTTGCTTCTGCATGGACTATTCAGCTTATTCCTTTTTGTTATAGCTTTTGTGTAGTCCTATTTTGTTGTAACTCTGATATGTATTCTTTTGACTCGTCTGTATATTGTGGTTTGCTATACCACTTGACATGTATTAGTTTGTATACTCTGTTATGTATCTGTATATGTGTATATGATGATCTACTATTATGTGATGTATATTACATTTGAATTGTTATATTCTGTTCTGATAGATTCTCCAGCCACCTATGGTTTTGTTTTAAGTATTCATTGGATATGTCGATATGCTTGTATGACAATTGTCGATGTATTCAATAGATAGTTAGAGCAAGGCTATAGATGGTCGCTCCTAACCATCCATATTCTCCGTCTTAGTTGACGGCATTACCCTGTAGAGTCCTTGGCCATCGTGGGTATAGAGGTGGGGCGTCACAGCTTGGTATCAGAGCTAAGTTCAGAACAAAATATGATAAACACAAAATAGAAGCACATATTACGATACATCAAAGTGTATAAGTGGTACAAATCTTTGAATCATCGTGTCTCTCTATTCCTTCTACCATCAAAGGTTGGATAGAAATTGGGAATACGTCTAGGAATGCATTTCATTCCATAGTATTCCACAATTGTATTAATGACATCTACCTTGTGAACAATCTGGTTCTTATCTTAACTTTAAGCGTATGGCTGGAAGAGGCAGAGGACGGCGTTCAGATGCTGGGCAATCCAGTGGTTCACATCCAGATGGCGTTTATATGTCTGCTGATTAGTTTTTGGAATTGTTTAGGAGCACTCGGCCTCCAGTTCCTCCTCGAGTATCTCCACCTCACAAGTCTTCCTTTGCACGTCAGTGCAGTGATTTTTCTCATCTTGGAGGAAAGCCGTTTAAGGGCTCCGAGTCTGTTGTTGAAGTCCAAGCCTGGCTTCGCACGTGTGAGCGTATCTTCTCTCACATGGATCTTTCTTACCACGATAGAGTTCTTGTAACTTCTAGCTTGTTACAAGAGCGTGCTCTTGATTAGTATGAGCTTCTTGTAGCCGAAATTGATGAGTCTACTCTTTCTTGGACTCAGTTTCGGGGACGATTCGAACTTAAGTTCGTTCCTGAATTTGAAAAAGTTTTATTGACTCGTCGCTTCCTTGAGTTGAAGCAAGGAAAATATTCTGTTTCTGAGTATGTTGCATCATTCGAGGCTTTATCTCAGTATGGTCTTGAATTCATTAGCACTTCTTATAAGAAGAATTTGAAGTTTGTCTCTGGTCTTAAGAAATATCTTAAGAAGTCTTTGTTGCTCCAGCTTAAGCTCTCTTTAGAGGAGTTGGTTGATTCTGCACTTCATCTTGAAACCGTCGAGAAGGAGTGTGATAGTGGTGAGGATGTTGAGGTTTCAAAGAACCCCAACAAGATGCAGTTTCCATTTCAGAAGTCCACGTCTTTTCCTTCTAAGAAGAAGAAGACTGGTGGTTCTAATTCTCAGACTCAGCCTTTTGGAACACCTTTCGTTCGGAAGTGTTTCAATTGTGGTTCTCTTGATCATATGATTCGAGCTTGTTCCAAGCCTCTCTTCTGTCGCTATTGAAAGAAGGAAGGTCATCATGTTTCCACTTACCCTACTGTTCCGGCTGGTGCCAAGTCTAGCAAGCTTTATGCCGCTAAGGCTTCTGAAGGTCCTTCTCAGCCCAAAGGTAAATCTCCATCTATTTTGGAAGGTTCTATTTTATTTCATGACCATAGTATTCGAGTTCTTTTCGATACGGGTGCATCACATTCTTTCGTATCGCAAAAGCTCGTTGATGATTTATCCTTGGATGTTTCTTGTTTGGTTACTTCTTTAAGGATTGTGAATCCTATTGGAGGATTCGCGACCCTTAGTATGCTTTGTGATGATGTTGAGATTGTTTTATGTGGCTTTTCTTTTCGTGCGAATCTGCACGTTATTTCTTGTCTGGGATTTGATATGATTTTGGGAATGGACTGGCTAGTAAGATATGATGCCAAGATTATTTGTTCGGAGAGAATTTTGTATCTTCGACATCCGGATTCGCCTACTCAGCTATTACTTGTTCTTCGGAATGTGGATAATTCCAAAATGGCTTTACATTCTCTTGATTCGCGAGATGATCATGATATATCTCGTATTCCTATTGCTTGTGACTTTTCTGATGTTTTGAGCCTGTTTCGGGTTTGCCACCCAAGCGGACAATTAAGTCCCGCATTGATCTCATTCTAGGCGCGCAGCTAGTTAGTCGTCTTCCCACGAGGATGTCTACAAAGGAAAATGAGGAACTCAAGAAGCAGCTTTTAGAGCTTGAGTCCAAGCAGATGATTCAGTCCAGTTTTTCTCCGTGGGGATCCGCGGTCGTCTTTGTGAAGAAGTCTGATGGAACTCTTAGGCTTTGCATTGACTATCGTAAACTTAACGAGTTAACCATCAGGAATAGGTATCCATTGCCTAGGATCGATGATATGTTCGATCTATTGAGTGGTGCTAAGGTCTTTTCTCAGCTTGACCTCGCCACAGGTTTTCATCAGTTGCGAGTCGCGGAGGATAGCATACCGCTTACCGCTTTCCGCACTCGTTATGGTTCTTTTCAGTGGCTCGTTATGTCGTTCGGTTTGACGAACGCTCCTGCTTTCTTTGTCGATCTCATGAATCGAGTATTCCGGGAATATCTCGATAAGTTCGTCCTTGTGTTCATTGATGATATCCTTATTTATTCTAAGTCTGAAGCTGAGCATGCTAATCACTTGAGAATTGTCTTGAGTACTCTCCGTCATCATCAGCTTAGAGCCAAATTCTCCAAGTGCCATTTTTGGGAGAATAGGGTTAAGTTCTTAGGCCATGTTGTATCTTCCGATGGCATTTCTGTCGATCCCTCAAAGATCGAAGCCATACAGAATTGGAAGAGGCCTGAGAATGTGCATGAGATTCGTAATTTCCTTGGATTGGCGGGTTATTATCGTCGGTTCATTAAGGATTTTTCCCGTGTTGTGCTTCCTCTCACCAGCCTTACTCGGAAAGGCATTCATTTTATTTGGTCCGACAAGTGTGAAGCTTCCTTTCTGTTATTAAAGGAACTTCTCACTAATGCTCCTATTTTGGTGGTTCCCGAGGGGAATCATGATCTTGTTTGTTTACATCGATGCATGTGGTAGTGGTCTCGGTGATGTTCTTATGCAGAAGGATCGGGTAGTTGCTTATGCTTCTAGGCAACTGCGTCCGAATGAAGTTCGCTATGCCACTCATGATCTTGAGTTAGCCGCCATTGTCTTTGCCTTGAAGATTTGGCGACACTATTTATTGGACGAGCGCTTCATTCTTTGTACCGATCATAAATCCTTGAAGTATTTGTTCACTCAGAAGGAACTTAATATGAGACAACAACGTTGGCTCGAGTTTCTTGCCTCCTATGACTTTGATATCCAGTATACCCCTGGAAAGGGTAATCGTGTTGCTGATGCGTTTAGTCACAAACATTCGGCTGTTATTTCTTTGATGCTTGCCGAATGAGATATTCTTGAGACTCTATCTTTACGTGAAATTCGTGATCGAGGTTCATCTTCTGATTCTCCTATTCTATTATTTAGTTTGGGAGCTCGACCCATTTTATTGGATCGTATTGCCGATGCTCAGCGGCGTGATCCTGATTTGTTGCATCTTATTCAGCTTTGTGAGTCTGGATCATGTGATGAGACGTTGCGGGATTTCAGCATTGATTCTCGTGGGTGTCTTCGCAAGAAGAACCGTCTTTTTGTGCCTTCTGATTTTGCACTTAGACATGACATTCTTGATGACTTTCGCCGTTCTAAGTATACCATTCACCCTGGTAGTAGTAAGATGTATGCCGATATGCATCGTCTTTATTATTGGGAAGGCATGAAACACGATGTGGCGAGTTATGTGAGTAATTGCATAACTTTTCAGCGTATTAAGGCCGAACATCAGCGTCCTTCGGGTCTTCTTCAGCCTCTAGAGATTCCATTGTGGAAATGGGATCAGATTTCTATGGATTTCATTGACGGCCTACCTCGTTCGAGATCGGGCCATTCTAATATCTAGGTTATTGTTGATCGCCTCACTAAATCTGCTCATTTTGTTCCTGTTAAGTCTAATAGGACTGCTTCTCATTTGGCTAAGTTGTATGTCAAGAAAATCGTGAGACTTCACGGTGTTCCTATTTCTATTGTGAGTGACTGTGATCCTTTATTCACGAGTCATTTTTGGAAGAGTCTTCAGCAAGCTTTGGGGACAAAGCTTAATTTTAGCACAGCTTATCATCCGACGGACAGACTGAACGGGTGAATCGTATCTTGGAAGATCTCCTCCGTATCTGTATTTTTGATTTTGGTGGTAGTTGGGAGGATCACCTACCTCTTGTAGAGTTCTCCTACAACAATAGTTTTCAGTCTAGTATCGGTATGGCTTCTTTCGAAGCTTTATATGGAAGGCCATGTCGATCACCTTCTTGTTGGTTGGAATCTGGGGAGAAGCTTATTCTTGGTCCAGATTTTGTTCATGACTCTTCTGAAAAGATTGATCTTATTCGTTTGAGAATGAAAAAGGCACAAAGCCACCAGAAATCCTACGCGGACAACCGTAGGAAGCCTCTCGAATTCTCGATTGGTGATCTTGTCTTTATTCGTGTTTCTCCTTTGAAGGGGGTTATGCGTTTCAGTACGACTGGGAAATTGGCTCCTCGCTCTATAGGACCATTTTCTATTACTGAACGTATTGGCCCTGTGGCTTATAGAGTTTTACTTCCAGCTCATTTATCTGGCATTCATGACGTGTTTCACGTCTTTCAACTTCGGAAGTGTCTTCGAGAGTCGGATTCTATTATCGATTCTCCTGATTTGCAAGAGCTTGAGATCTCACTGGACTTATCTATTGTACAGCAACCTATTCGCGTTCTTGACACGGAGGTGCGACACCTTCGGAACAAGGACGTGCCGCTCGTTAAAGTTCAATGGTCCGCTAACCCCAGTGACTGTACTTGGGAAACCAGAGAGTTTATCGAGCGATCTTGTTCGGGTTTTCTATCTTTGCTTAGCAATGGTGAGAATATCTTTTCATCTCAAGCTTATTTCCTTTTCTTTTTGGGATGATGTATGTATGTAGTTGTTACAAATATCATCTCTGGGAATTGCAGGGACGCAATTTTGTAAGGAGGGGAGATCTGTAACAACCCGCATATTTAACGATTATATATTTAAATGTTTTATTTAAATATAGCGTCATTAGTCAGATTTTTGGGTCTGAAATGTTATTTTTTGCAAACGGCCGAATTAGGGCTCGATACCACTTCCATTGAGTACAAAATGGCGTTTGCGATCTGTTTAAGTATAAGCTTTGATATGTTTGGAGTAAGCTGAATTTTGCTACTTTTTCTAGTTGGGTTTTGGATTGGGTTCAGCCCACTAACTAACTAATTAACCCTAACTCGGTCCCTCTCCTCTCCACTCACTTATTTCATTTCATAAAACTTAAAGCTAAAAACTGAAAATGGGGGAAGAGAATGGGAATTAGAAATTCCAAGCTCTAGTTTACTTTGCAAACTTGAATTCTTGCTCCAAAATCAAAGAGAAGCTATTGGTAAGCCTCCTCTTCATCTTATCCAACTCTTTTCCTCTTCAATTTCAGAAAGTTTCCTAAACCTAACTTAGGAAATACTTGTTTTGATCTTAGATTGAAGTTTGTTGGGTTGAAGTAGAGATTGGTTGGTCTTCTCCTTGTGTTTGAGCTCCTTCTTCTTTTTTTTGGGTTAAAGGTGAGATTTTTATCTCACATCTATGACTATAATTATCTTTGGTTGTTGGGTATGAATTTCTAACACTTATTCATGTGCATTTGCTTTTAGTTTGGGTTGAATTGGTGAATATTCCAATTTTTAGAGTTTTGGGTTCAAATCTTTAAAATCCTAACTTTGATGTTTTGATCATGTTTTGGTGATGCATCGAGGAGCATATAGGGCCGGGTTGTCGATTGGCATAAACCCTTAGAGCTAATGTTCGTCCGGTTGCATTTTGGAAGAGTTTGCTCTTCATTTGAATAAGGCTGAAAAACAGCCCATGCATGATTCAGTCGACTGAATTCTCTGTTTAGTCGACTGAATCTGGGACCCGAAAGTTTTCAGGCATGGTTTCGTCGACTGAATTCTCTGTTCAGTCGACTGAACCTGGAAACAGAAAGTTTGCAGGCATGGTTTAGTCGACTGAATTCTCTGTTCAGTCGACTGAACCTGTAAACAGAAAGTTTCCAGGCATGGTTTAGTCGACTGAATTCTCTGTTCAGTCGACTGAACCTGGAAACAGAAAGTTCCCAGGCATGGTTTAGTCGACTGAATTCTCTGTTCAGTCGACTGAACCTGGAAACAGAAAGTTTCCAGGCAGAATTCAATCAACTGAAAATCTCTGTTCAGTCAACTGAATTTGTTATTTAGTCAATTGAATTCTCTGTTTAGTCAAGTGAATTTGCTATTTCAGCCCACTTTGCCTTTTGGGATTGAATTTCCAATTTGAATTGATTCGTGATGATCCTATTTGTTGTTATCATTTATTTTGACTTTGATGATTCCTTTTTAATTTCAATCCACGGGGTTTTATAAAATAATCTTTTAAATTGTATTAAAATCTTGCTTCTCTAATTTATAAATTCTATTTAAACGCACACACACAATTTCGCACTTCGAGCGGAGTGGAAAGGAAATTAAATAGTTAAGTAAAACACGGACCATGAATCCGTGCGTTTATCTTTCCAATTAATCCCCGACCTATTCGATTGAGTGTTTTGACCTTTTGGTCTGGTTTACCAATGAGATGAGGTGAACTTTGTACTGCTTTGAGTGTGAAATTAACTAACGGATAGTAAACCGTTTAGTGCGAAAGTGTGGTTATGGGACTCACGTTACCACTTTTCGGATTCCTTTTTGAGAGTTGTGACACATTTTGCCAGTTAGTGGTGTCCAGTACTGGGCCTTCGGACCTTCACCACTACGGTTTGTTGCCTTCGGGTGTGTTGCCTTCGGGTTTGCACCTTCAGGTTTGTTGCCTTCGGGTATGTTGCCTTCGGGTTTGTACCTTCGGGTTTGTGCCTTCGGGTTTGTTGCCCTATTGTATCGCTTTCGGAGTTAGGTCTTTATGAGCCGCTCGAGTGATATTTGGGTTTGGAGCCTTCGGGCTTATGGATCCTTGTTTATACAGTACTGAGCTTGAGCAATCTTTTGTTTTCATTGATATGTATATTCCCTGGGTATCGCTCTTCGGTGTTGGTCTTTTTGAGCCGCACGATATACCTTGTGGAACTTGTGTTACCTTCAATGGTATTTGTTATTGCCTTTATGGCTTGTTGTGGGATATTCCTATCCTTCGTTTCTCTGAGTTGCCGATGATACGAGGCTTGTCTTGTTCTGTTATGATTCATCTTTTGTTAGATGATTGTGTTATCTCCTGTAGAGATATTTGTTATACTTTGTGATCTTGCAGGTTATTGTTGTTCAGTTTATCTAACTGATTTGTTTAGCTAGACTGACCCGTGTATTTCATACTCGGGTCAGACCGAGTTATTTCAGGTTAGGTGCTTTTGGACTTAGCCTATTTTGCTTCCGCATGGACTATTCGGCTTATTCCTTTTTGTTATAGCTTTTGTGTAGTCCTTTTTTGTTGTAACTCTGATATGTATTCTTTTGACTCGTATGTATATTATGGTTTGCTATACCACTTGACATGTATTAGTTTGTATACTCTGTTATGTATCTGTATATGTGTATATGATGATCTACTGTTCTGTGATGTATATTACATTTGAATTGTTATATTCTGTTCTGATAGATTCTCCAACCATCTATGGTTTTGTTTTAAGTATTCATTGGATATGTCGATATGCTTGTATGACAATTGTCGATGTATTCAATAGATAGTTAGAGCAAGGCTATAGATGGTCACTCCTAACCAGCCTTATTCTCCGTATTAGTTGACGGCATTACCCTGTAGTGTCCTTGGCTAGCGTGGGTATAGAGGTGGGGTGTCACAGGCATAGTTTGGGCATTATGGACGGATGTTGCACCTTGCACCGTAGATGTTGCGCCCAAGGGATATCGATCCTTCGGACAGCCATAACGGTTGACGCTTTTGGAGTTACGGGAGCCATAACCAGCAAAACGTAGGTCTCTGTGAGCTCTACAGCTTTGACGACTTTAGGCCGTCAATGCATAGTTTCAAACCCAAAAAAAAACACTATCCGAATCACTTTTAGGTCTCAGAAGTTTTTACCCTTCGTTTTCTTCACGGGAATTTTATGGTAAAACGGGATTAACATGGCTAGCCATCGATTTATCATTGTTTAAGAGCAGTGCACCATGCTATTATTCTGTTTCAAATCCATGCACTCATTTGTAAAAGTCGTACGGCGCAGTTTCGGCATTATGGACGGATATTGCACCGTGCACCATAGATATTGCATCCAGGGGATATCGATCATTCGGACAACCATAACGGTTGACTCTTTTGGAGTCATGGGAGCCATAACCAGTCAAAACAAAGGTCTATATGAGTTCTATAGCGTTGAACGCTTTAAGCCGTCAATTCATAGTTTTATACCCAAAAAACACTATCCGAATTACTTTCAGGACTTGCAAGTTTTTTTACCCTGCGTTTTCTTCACGTGAATTTTATGGTAAAACGGGATCAACATGGCTGGCCATCGATTTACCATCACTGAAGAGTGGTGCACCATGATATTATTCCATTTCAAATCCATGCACTCATTTCAAAAGTCGTACGACGTAGTTTCGGCATTATGGATGGATGCTGCTCCTTGCACCGCAGATGTTGCGCCCAGGGGATATCGATCCTTCGGACAACCATAATGGTTGACTCGTTTGGGTTATGGGAGCAATAACCAGTCAAAACAAAGATCTTTGTGAGTTCTACGGCTTTGATGGCTTAACCACATCAGTGCATAGTTTCATACCAAAAAAAGGCTATCCGAATCACTTTCAGGTCTCGAAAGTTTTTTTAACCCTTCGTTTTCTTCACGTGAATTTTATAGTACAACGGGATCAAAATGGCTGGCCATCGATTCATCGCTGGAGAGTGGTGCACCATAGTATTTTTCCATTTCAAATCAATGCACTCATTTGTAAAAGTCGTGCGGCGCAGTTTCGACATTATGGACGGATGTTGCACCTTGCATCGTAGATGTTGTGCCCAAGGGATATCGATCCTTCGGACAGTCATAAAGGTTAACCCTATTGGAGTTACGGGAGCCATAACCAATAAAAACTAAAGTCTATGTGAGTTCTATGGCTTTGACAGCTTTGAGCTGTCAACGCATTGTTTCATACCTAAAAAACATCATCCGAATCACTTTTAGGACTCGAAAGATCTTTTTTACCCTTCGTTTTCTTCACGTGAATTTTATAGTAAAACGAGATCAACGTGGATGGCCATGATTTACCATCGTTGGAGAGTGGTGCACCATGGTACTATTCTGTTTCAAATCCATGCACTCATTTTTAAAAGTCGTACGGCGCAGTTTCGGCATTATGGGCAGATGTTGCACCTTGCACCGTAGATGTTGCGCCCAGTGGATATAGATCCTTTAGACAACCATAACGGTTGACTCTTTTGGAGTTATGGGAGCCATAACCAGTAAAAACGAAGGTCTTTGTGAGCTTTACGCTTTGACAGCTTTAAGCCGTAATTGTATAGTTTCATACCAAAAAAACACTATCCGAATCACTTTCAGGACTCAAATTTTTTTATCCTTCGTTTTCTTCACGTGAATTTTATGGTAAAACGAGATCAACGTGGCTGGTCATCGACTTACCGTTGCTGGAGAGTGGTGCACCATGGTACTATTCCATTTCAAATCCTTGCACTCATTTGTAAAAGTTGTACGGCGCAGTTTCAGTATTATGGACGGATGTTGCATCTTGCACCGTAGATGTTGCGTCCAGGGATATCGATCATTCGTACTGCCATAACGGTTGACTCTTTTGGACTTACGGGAGCCATAACCAGTCAAAACGAAGGACTCTGTGAGCTCTACGGCTTTGATGGATTAACACCGTCAATGTATAGTTTCATACCCAAAAAAACTATCTGAATCACTTTAGGTCTCGGAAGTTTTTTTGCCCTTCGTTTTCTTCACGTGAATTTAATGGTAAAACGAGATCAACGTGGCTGGCCATCGATTTACCATCGCTGGAGAGTGCTGCACCATAGTACTATTCTGTTTCAAATCCATACACTCATTTCTAAAAATCATGCGATGCAGTTTCGGCATTATGGACGGATGTTGCACCTTGCACCGTAGATGTTGCGCCCTACACCGTAGATGTTGCGCCCAAGGGATATCGATCCTTCCGACAGCCATAACGGTTGACTCTTTTGGAGTTACGGATGCCATAGCCAGTCAAAACGACGATCTCTATGAGCTCTACGGCTTTGATGGCTTAACGACGTCAATGCATAGTTTCAATCCCAAAAAAACACTATCCGGATCACTTTTAGGTCTCGGAAGTTATTTTTTACCCTTTATTTTCTTCATGTGAATTTTATGGTAAAACGAGATCAACGTGGCTGGCCATCGATTTACTGTCGCTGGATAGTGATGCACCGTGATACTATTCCATTTCAAATTCATGCACTCATTTGTAAAAGTCATACGGCGCAGTTTCGGCATTATGGATGGATGTTGCACCTTGCACCGTAGATGTTGCGCCCAAGGGATATCGATCCTTCGGACAGCTATAACGGTTGACTCTTTTGGAGTTAAGAAAGCCATAACTAGTCAAAACGAAGGTCTCTGTGATTTCTTCGGCTTTGATAGCTTTAAGCAGTCAATGCATAGTTTCATATCCAAAAAAACACTATCTAAATCACTTTCAGGACTCGGAAGATTCTTTTTACCCTTCGTTTTCTTTACGTGAATTTTATGGTTAAACGGGATCAACATGGCTGGCCATCGCTGGAGAGTGGTGCACCATGGCAGTATTCCGTTTTAAATCTATGCACTCATTTCTAAAAGTCGTACGATGCAGTTTCGGCATTATGGACGGATGTTGCACCTTGCACCGTAGATGTTGCGCCCACGGGATATCGATCCTTCGGACAGCCATAACAGTTGACGCTTTTGGAGTTACGGGAGTCATAACCAGTCAAATCGAAGGTCTCTGTGAATTCTACAACTTTGATGGCTTAACGACATCAATGCATAGTTTCATACCCAAAAAAACACTATCCGAATCACTTTCAGTTCTTTGAAGTTTTTTTACCCTTCGTTTTCTTCACGTGAATTTTATGGTAAAATGGGATCAACGTGGCTAGCAATCGATTTACCATCGCTGAAGAGTGGTGCACCATGGTACTGTATTGTTTCATTTGTGAAAGTTATACCGTGTAGTTTCGGCATTATGGACGGATGTTGCACCTTGCACCGTAGATGTTGCGCCCAAGGCATATCGATCATTCAGACAGCCACAATGGTTGACTCTTTAGGAGTTATGGGAGCCATAACCACTCAAATAAAAGGTCTCTTTGGGTTCTACGGCTTTGACTGTTTAAACCGTTAATGCATAATTTCATACTCAAAAAACACTATCCGAATTACTTTCAGGACTCGAAAGTTTTTTTACCCTTCTTTTTCTTTACGTGAATTTTATGGTAAAAACATGATCAACGTGGCTGGCAATCAATTTACCATTGCTGGAGGGTGGTGCACCATGGTACTATTCCGTTTCGAATCCATGCACTCATTTCTAAAAGTCAAAAGACGCAGTTTTTGCATTATTGACGGATGCTGCACCTTGCACCATAAATGTTACACCCAGGGGATATCGATCCTTCGGACAGCCATAACGGTTGATTCTTTTGGAGTTACGGGAGCCATAACCAGTCAAAATGAAGGTCACTGTGAGATCTCGGCTTTGATGGCTTAATGACGTCAACGCATAGTTTCGTACCCAAGAAAACACTATCTGAATCATTTTCATGCCTTGCAAGTTTTTTAACCCTTCGTTTTCTTCAAGTGAATTTTTGATAAAACGGGATCAACGTGGTTAGCCATCGATTTACCATCGCTGGAGAGTGATGCAGCATGGTACTATTCCATTTCAAATCCATGCACCCATTTGTAAAAGTCATACGGCGTAGTTTCGGCATTATGGATGAATGTTGCACCTTGCAACGTAGATGTTGCGTCCAGGGGTTATCGATCCTTCGAACAGCCATAACGGTTGACTCTTTTGGAGCTACGGGAGCCATAACCAGGCAAAACGAAGGTCTTTGTGAGTTCTATGACTTTGATGGCTTTGAGCCGTCAATGCATAATCTCATACCAAAAAAACACTATTCGAAACACTTTTATGACTCGGAAGTTTTTCTTACTCTTCGTTTTCTTCACGTGAACTTTATGGTAAAACGGGATCAACGTGGCTGACCATCGATTTAACATCGTTGAAGAGTGGTGCACCATGATACTAATCTGTTTCAAATCGATGCACTCGTTTCTAAAAGTCGTATGGCGCAGTTTCAGCATTATGGACGGATGCTGCACCTTGCACCGTAGATGTTGCGCCCAGGGGATATCGATCATTCGGACAACCATAACGGTTGACTCTTTTGGAATAATGGAAGCCATAACCAGTTAAAATGAAGGTCTCTGTGAGTTCTACGGCTTTGATGGCTTAACGACGTTAGTGCATAGTTTCATACCAAAAAAACACTATCTGAATCACTTTTAGGTATCGGAAGTTTTTTTACCCTTCGTTTTCTTCATGAGAATTTCATGGTAAAACGGGATCAACGTGGCTGGCCATCGATTTATCACTGGAGAGTAGTGCACCATAGTACTATTTCGTTTCACATCCATGCACTCATTTCTAAAAGTCGTACGGCGCAGTTTCGACATTATGGACGGATGTTGCACCTTGCACTGTAGATGTTGTGTCCAAGGCATATTGATCCTTTGGACAGCCATAACGGTTGACTCTTTTGGAGTTATGGGAGCCATAACTAGTAAAAACGAAGGTCTCTATGAGTTCTACGGATTTGACAGCTTTAAGCCGTCAACGCATAAGTTCATACCCAAAAAAACACTATCCGAATTACTTTCAGGATTCGGAATTTTTTTAACCCTTTGTTTTCTTCACGTGAATTTTATGGTAAAATGGGATCAACATGGCTGGCCATCGATTTACCAGCGTTGGAGAGTGGTGCACCATGGTACTATTCCGTTTCAAATCCATGCATTTGTTTGTACCAAAAAGGGGCACAACACTCTTCGGAATTATTTGAAGAGATAAAAGTGAAGAATAAAAATGTAAAATGTGGGTTATCTAAAAACACTTCAAAATTAGATATGAAAAACACACAGAAACTCAGCAATTTAGAGTGGTTCGACGTATTGCCTGAAAATGTGGTGTGCAAGTGCACGTGCTAATATAGTACACACGGATCGTGTAATATGGGATATAATATAAATGCAGAAATAGATGATAGTAGCAAAGTAAATAAAAATAGAAAAATCACACCAGAGATTTTTATACTGGTTCGGAGCACCATCCTACGTCCAGTCCCAGACTTCTATCTGGATTTTCACTACCAACTACCTCGCTTCACCCGGAGGAACAGGTTTACAACACCCGAGCAGACGAACGGGATTTCACGCCTCTAATACACTGAGGACTTCAACACTTTGCCTCTTACAACACCGAGAACTTCAACACTTGCCTCTTACAACACGGAGGACTTCAACAAAGATAAATATAATTGTTTGTCGACGGTATGTGTTCTTGCTAACACTATTTTGTCACTTGTAGTACAAACTTCCTATAATCTTATCCTCCAATATATTATTTGTATATATGAAGATTTGGAAGTGGATATCGTATTGAATCAAAATGATGTTAAATAAATTTCAAGATTCAAAATGATATATGATAGAATCTGAGCAATTTGAACGCTTGAGAGTACAAGATAGTGATCAATAGAACAGAGATTAGAAGAATAGAAAATTAGATATTTGGAATAATGATTTCATGATGTTTATATAAGAAATAAACAGTTGTAACCTTTTGTGAAAAGGTATGAACAAAGGTCATGATCATTGGTGAAGAGAAAGAGAAGCAACCGTTGAAGAAAAGGAAGTGTCTATACGAAGGGTTGCTTTCTGTTTGAAAATGGTCGACAGGTCAAAAAGGACCAGTAGACAGGAATTTGAATATATATACGTTATGTTCACTTGTGCACGTTATCTGTGCATTCTAGGCAGAAACGGTCGACCATCTGGTTTTGACCAGTCGACCGGTTTTGCCCAGAGTGCACGGTTAATGTGCACTCATATATATATATATATATATATATATATATATATTCGAAGATTGAAGGTATATTCTATTTGAGGATAGATTTTAACATAAATAATCATTACTAACATACCAAATAATCAACCTCTAATCATATGGAGCTCTTTGTATCTGAATAACTTCTTTTTGTCGATCACGGCTTATCCCTTTGTCAGAAATCAAAACTCTATATAAAAAATCTTGACTCAACATTGCCTACGTCTACTATGAAGTTTGATGACTTTATTGATGTTCACTTGCCGATTACAATTGATTACAATGGATTACAATTCTGAAATTTGAGTACAACAACAGCTATGGAGTGCAAAGTTGAATTCGGCAGAGCCTGGACGTCAAATAGAAAAAGATCCTTCTTCTATAGGCCTTGGGGCTCTATTTATAGGCATATGAGGCTTATATCTCACTTAGATCTCAAGAGACTTCTTCTGGCACGTGGGTGGGCCTACGCGATCGATCCCATGAAGTTTTGGCTCGATCTGTGATCGATACGAATGAATTTCGTATTGATTCGGATGTGACCCAATCGAGTCGAAACTTGGCATAAACCTTCCGTAGGTCGTACGTAAGCTCCTGTGAAAATTTCGTAGCATTTGGACTTATGGATCGTGAGATATGATCGATGCAAGATTGCGGTTTCATGTAGATTGCTCTGTTCGAATCGATGCTTTCGAATCGATTATTTCGAATCGATAATGGGCACGTGCTCAGGAGATGACGTGGCGCCTAACCTTCGAATCAATCCACTTTCGATGCCGAGTTGACCGAGTTGTTCCAAAACTTTCGCCTCGTTCGTATCGATAGTAGCTGCTGTGTTCGTATCGAAGGAAGTGATTCAATTCGTGATCGATTGACGTGGCTCTGTTTGCATCGATCAATGTGGCTCTGTTCGTATCAGTTAAAATGGCTCAGTTCGTATCGATTGTGTGGCCTTATTTGTATCGATTAAAGTTGCTCCAACTTGATGGATACGAACAGTGAATGTTTGATGGATACGAACAGTGACTGTTTGATGGATACAAACAGTGACTGTTTGATGGATATGAACAGTGATCCTCTGATGGATACGAAACAGCGATGCCTGATGGATACGAACTACTGTTGTTCGATGGATTCAAACAAGGCGCTTTAGCCGATGGATATGAAATGGTGCACTCTGGATCGATGAGAACAATAGACGACGCCGAGACTTAATAGACGCGAACTGATGGATGCGATTGTGTTGATTTCTTAGATTTGTATAGATCATATCTTGAGCAAACGAACTCGGGTCGACTTGAAATTTGAAAAGTTGGCTATTACAGCTTTGCTTGTTATATCTTATCAATGGTAACCTGATCCGGACTTGGACAAAATTTATCGACATCTATAGCAAGCTTGTGCATATCTGACATTTAGGATGAGCAATATTCGGTCTTTAGTCAATTTATTGATATCTCGGCCTTGCCAAAAGGCAGGATAACGTTTGCCCTTCAAAATACGTCTTGTGTGAACATGACGTGCTTTAGACAGTCGTATCTTTCATCCTGAGTAGTTCCGTTTGACTAGTTTAACAATTATCGTCTTCTCGTTGAAAGTTGCAATTCTTGTCTGACTTTTTAGTAATATGAGCTGCCGGTTGCCAACTGTTGTACCTTATATTGTTGTAACTGATTGCTACATAATAGCGATTAGCTTTTTTTCGTTGTAATCGTTCATCGGGTAGGCATTCAACTTTTACAAGTCGTTGTCAGTTGTCCCGTATTGAACTCTGTATCGATCCACTCCTGAATCGGTGTGAAATTCAAGTTGCAACAATGCTTGGCGGTTGCTTTAGAATGTTCCTTCGTATCGATCCTCTCTGGATCGATGTAAAAGGTTGAAAGACAGTTTTTGCATAGATGTGATTCATAATGATGGATACGAAATAAACATTCGCGTCGATAGATATAAGTTTCGGTGGACTCCACTATAGGAAGTATTAGGTCGTGGTTTCGCATCGATGAATTTGTGAAGAATACGAGCAGAGCAGTTGGTTCTTCGTGTATTGTTCGTATTGATGGCCGATGATGGATACGAACAACTAACTCGTATTGATGAATATGTGCCCTTATTGGTTGAGCGTTGATGGATACGAGTAAAGCATTTCGTATCGATGGAGTTTAACATTTTCAGAACATTCTTCATTGCGCACTTCGTATCGATGATGCTCGAGCTTATTGGATTCGAACAGCCAATTCGTATCGATGGATACGAGCCTTCAGAGGCTGCGACTTGATGGAATCGAAGGGTGCAATTCGTATCGCCGCATCTTAGATGGAGACGAGAACAATGGACACGAATAGGTGCTTCGTATCGATGAAACCTGTGTTGTTGGACATGAATAATTCATTCGCATCGGTCAGAGGTAAAACCGGTTGTGCTCGGTCATGATGACTGGGAGATGAATCGTATTTCTTCTCCCAAGTTCGAGCCCATATAAAAGCATTCTGGACTTAGCATTTTTCTTACTTGCTCATTTTTTAACTCTCTGCTTTCGTATCGCTCCGGATTAGGAGAAACTGGAACCGCTTTTTCCTTCGAACCGAATCAACCTTTCAATCTCTTAAATCAACTGTTAAATCTAGGTAATCCATCGAACGAATCCAACGTGTAAATGATGAGACTCGAAATCTTTGCCATTATGTTTGCCTCTGTGACCGATTCTGGCGAAATGGAGGCCGGAGATGGGCCATAGCAAGGTCGAGCATGGAGGAGATGGCATGTGAGTTATTTTGGAAAGGATGAAGTGAGGAGAGACGCATAGCTTCAACTTCATATCCATGAAAAGGAAGAGAAGGCTTGGCTTCGTATCAACTCTGGGCATGGGATTCGCATCGATGAGTAGTTGATCGGTGAAATAGTGAATTTCGTATCGATCTGAAGCGATAACAATTCGTATCGATTAGAGATGATCGATACGAAACCGAATAGTCAACAATAGATATAAAATTTATGGCAGGCGATCGATACGAATCTCACGGCTTGGGGGTCGTTACGAAACTAGTAATCTCCGATCGATGCGAATTCTTTGTAACTTGATCGATACAAAGTCGTTAAGCTTCGATCGATACGAAGTTAATAAGTTTCGATCAATATGAAACAAAACTCTTTGCCGATTGATCCGAGCTTGGATCTTGATGGATACGAAATTTCATGCATACTTGAACACTCGACTCCGACGAGCTTCTACCTTGCATAACTGGACATAACTGTTTCACTGCATATTGAACTACCCTTCGAAGCTCGTCGATGGAACTATGACTTGACGAACTTTAACTTGAATCGATTGCTAACGTCTGGACGGCACAGTTGTGACGTCAACGATGACGGTCACTCCAGCTGAATTGCGAAGTGTCGTCGTTTGCATGTCTTTTCATACTCTTTCGAATTTCTCAAGTAATCTATAACACTGCATTGCATAACACATTTACACACTTCACACCGGGAGATGCACGGTTTATTATCGTCTAATGATGATTTGTCATAAGTTAGTTAGTTATGGAACCTTCAAGCCCACAATAGCAGGAAGTTCAGAGTTCATTCCCCCAATAATCGAGATACCGTCAATCGCTTCCACTAACCCGTTTACGTTCATCTATTTCTTTTCAATTAAATCAATATCAATCACCTATTTAGACCCAGGGTTTCATGATTAATCAGTTTTAAAGTATATTGGAATCATAATACTACATTCAAAAATCATCACATACTTAGGAAAATCAATTATCGTCCATAGTAAAGAAGTTAAGGTCCCAAAAAAAACTTAAACTAAAATCACAATATTAAACCTAAAAGGAGGAAGGACGTGCTGAAATGAGATGCTACCGATGCTGGTGGTGTTGGAGGTGCTTGAGAAGCTATGAGGAGATGCCAGTGGTGATGTTGGTCGATGCTCGGTGGAGGTGCTGGCTGCCTCAAAATAGGGAGGATGAGGTGGATGTGCTTAGTTGATTCTTGGATGTGGTGCTCGGTCGAGGCTCGATGAAAGAGGAGGCATGGCGATCGAGCTTGCTTCAAGATAAGGTTGACTTGGTGAAGGATGAGGCTTTTTCTAGTTAAAAGCTAAACTCCAAAACATGTTCCCATGTTTGCTAAAACAATAGCTTATATATATCATTTTATGTCAAAGCTAATCCCAGTTACATTTTTTAACAATATGAATTATTTTCATCTTTATAAATTTAGTGCATTTGCTCTATTATATTTTAATCGAATCCATTTCATTTAAAGAAAATAGTTTCATCTTTATAAACCTTGAACTTCAAAATTTATTTTCTAAATATAAAAAGAGTATGCTTATGTCCTTTTTATGTTAAAAAATTAATAATTTTATTTTTATATTTATAATATATATGCTATATCTTTTAATGTTACACAAAATCATATTTTTTCTTTTATAAGCCTAACTTTTAAAATTTGGTCCAAAAAGACGTAAATATCCTTTTATGTTAAAACTAGCGATAAATATTGTTTTCATAAAGACGTCTAATATTACCTCTTTAATTGTAATTTAAACACTTTTAATTTTTTGTTAAAATCTAAACTTCATGTTCTTCAAAACATGTTTTCACCCATGCCAAAAAACAATTCGTATGTTTTTTGTTAAGAAAAATAATCATTATTTTTGTAATTAAATAGATAACTAATTCATCATTTATGTATTTATTAGCTTCAATACCATATCGTTTCATTATGTTGATTTATATAATTATTATCACAGTGCTAAATAATTTATCTTTTGATATTAATTGTTTTCTATGATTATATAACATTAAGTCTTGACTCCTATGTTAGCCAATAAGTTACATCATTAAGGCACTTTCATTATGTCCAACGTATCATAATAGAAATTATAGTTGTAATTAGTTTAGCTAGACAAAAAGTATACGATTATAGTCTATTTCATAGCATTAAATTAAGGATTCAAAGTATCCAGTTCAAATTAATTAGGGTAAACAGTTTAATTTTTTATAAGATGCGATTTGTTTTTGAAGTATGCGATTATTTGGAATACGACTCCTTTTTTAATCGAGAAGCAAATTAACATTCATTTTCTTGGTTGAGCTTTGAGTGATTAGAGTTTTGGAATGATTGAGAAAGAAATGACCGACTAATTCATTTGTTATTCAACGTTGTAAATAGCAAGGACAATGGTTAATTATGCTTATTTTTCTTTTAAAGCTATTTTTTTTGACTTTATAAACTTTTTGTACTAAAATGTTAAAGCCCTTCCAGTGCTTCCTTTAAAAGAGATGCGCTAGATGGTATGAAAAATTTGAACAAGGGAGTTGCAAATTTCGATTGGAAGGTCAATTTTAGGATGAAATTTTGTTGTTAAGCGGCTTAAATATTTTCAGTCTTGACCTTAGTTTAAGGCCTCCTAGAATTGCTGCCTTTAAAATAGTATTAATATTTAGGCTCCGCTTAGAAGTTTTTTTTTCTATTGGTTTTAACTGGTTTTGAACGGCTCTGTATTTTAGGTGTTATGATAACCCTTGCTTGTAAGTTTTTTCCACATTGGTTTTTGTTGGTTATAAAACCAATGAAAATCGATGTGATATACTGTTAATGACAATTCTCAACCCATCAAATTGGTGTGTTTCGAGGAGTTGTAACTTTAGTGGAAAACTTTTAAAGCCGATGTATGTTAAACTCCCAAGTATGTATTGATCGGCTATAACAACACTTCATGTAAACTAATCAAAACTGATACGATCATTTAAGATCAAAACCGGTACTCTTAAAATCTCTCATAACTACTATAAAACTTCTAAAAGGAACCATAAAACACAACCAATAATGACTTATGTAGTGAAGAATTGAATCAGCACAACACAACCGAATATTATTTTCACTTGCACGTATATTATTTTCACTTGCACGTCGCTGATTCAATTCAATTAAGTTCATTACTACGTGATTAGACGCTCCGCAAGAGTACTCAAGTAAAAGTGAAGGGGTAAATGAACAAATTTGTTGCTGGTAATGTTTTAATACAAAGGGCAGTAGTGCAGGTGCAGTAAAATTATGAATATGCATTATGCAATGTGATGGCAAGCATAAGCAAAAATTTAATGATGAGCACGACAGCATGCCAATGCCCGACGATATTAAAATAACACAAAATATAAAAAGGAAGAAGACATAACAAATTAACCGGCTATAAATCCATTTCTCTGTTTCTTTTTTGTTGCTTTCTTTTTCCATTTTCTTCTCTTTCTTCTTCCATCTACGAGAGGGAGAAAGAAAATCCACATTGCACCGCTTTCTCTCCTTCTCTTCAGATATATCATAAATTTATAAATAAATACAAAAATCGCCGAGCAACCGCCATTTGCATCACTCTTCCCTGGATCCGAACCGCATTCTCTCTCTTAGGGTTTATCTCCGTCCCATTTTATATGAGGTGACTTTCTCCCGTGTATATTGTTCTCTTGTATTTTTCTTTTTACCTTCTACGGTCACTAATCGGTAACTGATTGAGCTAACTTTATGTTAATGCTTAAATGTGAACAATTTTGCCGTGCTTTGTAGATTTTGAAGTGCGGTTGTGATTTTTCTGTTTCTGTTTAGTTTTCGGCTTTTAATTTGAATGTTTACGGCTACTGTGAATATTTTTTTTGTTATTGCTTGATTTTTTTTTTTTCAAGGAATTTTAAGATATGTCGTCAATGCATGTATACAAGCATTTTTATCATTTGGTGATTCTTTTTGAGAATACATATGTAGAAAATGAAAATTGGAAGAAATGCACCTTTTTTTTACTCTCAAAATCTGATAACTAGGATTATTATTTTAGCAAATTTTACTTATTTGATTGTTTTTCAAAAAGTAGGGGAATTTTATTGACAGTTCAAAAGTTCGGATTATTTTATTTTATTTTATCAATAGTTAAGAAAATACTTCTCTGATTGTAGATCTAAATACGTTTTTGGTAGGGACATCGTTGGATGTTGTTGCTTTGTCTTTTTCAATGATTTGGGTTGGGTTGTGAATATTTTACTAAACTAGCTATTTCATGCCTCATAGGATGATAATACGCACACACCTTTGTTTCTTTTGACAAGTTTGTTTGGTAAAAATTAGATGGAGAAAATAATTGAAATTGTAGGCCACAATGTCCCATATCCTGTTGATTTTAGGTGAACTACTGTACTCAATTTTAGACTTGGTTGGCTACTTGCTGACTTTCTCAACATGGCAAGTTGAGGTTGGACAAGTTTCTACTTTGTTGAGCTGTGTATTTAGCTCGGCCTGGCCAAGTCATCCAGGCATTGCAAGTCAGCATGAGTCCAGGGTTTAATGATTTGTTGGTTTCTTCTTGAAAAATTCGTGTTGACGTCAAAAATTGGCACTAATACCCAAATATCATATGAAAGCACCAAAATGTAGAGATCAAAATCCAACAAGCAAATATAACATGAAAATAAAGGGAGACACATGAATTACGTAACCTTCGGTCTGCGTCCGCTTTAATATTTATTATTAGTTGTTTTATCTCCGAATTACAATCAATTATACCAGGTCTGATCACAATCTAGTGGATCATAGATTTATAATGGAGTTTCTAGAGTATTTGAGGGAGAATATGAGAGTGAAGAAGATGCATAATGTGAAGCGGAGGGAAGATCCTTTTTTGGTTGCCATAGGGCTGGTATTTATAGGAAAACTGATGTATTGGGTTAGAAGCCTGCTTGCACCGAGGTCCAAGAGATAGTCCGATGTTGTACAAGAGAGCTTGGGGGTACGACTCGAGAAAACAACTTGGCGCCGAGTTAAAATGGGTCGGCATGGACTTGTTTTAATTGGTGCAAAGTTATTTTCTTCACTTCTTTTCTTCTATCTTTTATTTGATGTGTTTCAGCCTTTGTTCCATCGACTTATAGTTCATTCTAGCGATCTTCGATAACACTTGACTTATCCCGCTTTCTTTTCATTAATTCTCGGAGTCGCTCGTATAAACTCTGTGAAAATCACTTGAACATTACTAGTTGGACTTGTATATGAGGTATATGAAGTTTGAGAAGTAGGAAGGAGAGAAGAAATAGGTCGGTGCCGACCTAAACAACTTGGGGCCGAGTTGTGTATTTAGCTTCATTTCAGTTGAAAATTTTCCAAGTTGCTTTTCTTCTTCTTCGGATCTTGTTTTCAAGTCTGTGAATCATTTCGTCCTTGTTTTGATATTCTGAGTCCAGTTGAAATCTGTTTGGCGAAAAAGCTGGTTAACACTCGCTCCCCAATGTACGCCTTTCGAATGTAAGATATACTTTGCTCAAGAACAAGTTCCGGCAGCAACCATTCTTCAGTAGTTGAGCTCTTCTGCCTTCCATCAATCCCGATTTTGATGAATTGTTCGATTCTTTGGATTCTCTTGCAAATCAAAGGTCATTCCAAACCTGTTATAGCTAAGAACTTCAACCCTTGTTTAAGTGTGATTCATACATCATAATAAGTCCGATTTCATTCGGAATTATTACATCGCATATCAAATTTGTCTCATGTTCATCTGGGATTTATCTGTTTTACTCTAACTACAAGGCATTCAAATTCTTTTATCAAATCTGTATCCACTCTAAGGTTTGATCTTTTCGGATTGTTTTACATTCAGTTTAGCATGTGATCTCTTCAGATTGTTTCACATTTAATCTAAGGTTTCGGTTTTTTCAGACCATTTAACTTTCAATCTAGGTTCGATCTTCTGGGGTCGTTTATCGTCCAATCTAGAGTTTCGATCTCTCTGAATCCTTGGTGAGCACAATCCACTTGCTTTCCAACGAGGGAACCCAACGACCAAGTAAGCCCATCTGCTCACTCTTAGGTGGAGGGGACCTACTTTTTGTACAAATCCATCCACTTGCTTTCCGGCGAGGGAACTTGCACTATGCACTCTGGTCTCGACTATTCGGCCATGACTTAACACAATCAATATCGTACAAGTCCATCCACTCGTCCTCCGATAAGGGAACTTGCGCCCTATATTTCGGTCCCGACTCTTCGGTCGGGACTTAAAGCGATCAATATCATACAAGTCCATTCACTCGCTCTTCGGCAACAAAACTTGCACCCTGCACTCTGATCCCAACTCTCCGGCCGGGACTTAACACGATCAATATCAAGTGGATTTTCTAAAATCAAATATTCAAATCAAGGCAAACAAACAGAAATTCTAATTATTCATCATAGACATCCAACTCAGAACGTGCCTAGAGACCAATCTGAGCCTCGTACATGTGTAAGCGGTCCGATGTTATTATTGTCCTAACTAGTCATCTCAAATATCCGACTTAGAGTGTGCCTAAAGACCAATACAGGTCTCATACACGTGTAAGTGATACGAGGTTATTATTAGCTTAATTATTCAAAGCAAAAGCAAAGCGCGGAAAGTGAACTTGCCTTCCGGCCATCCCGATCAAGGGATTATCTTTCTCGATCCAGATCCCTGGTTGTTCCATGGTGCATTTGATACAGATGGTGGTTGCTCCGGCTATACCACATCATTTTGGTTTTTCTCTTATTATTACAACCGATTGCTCCAATCTAGTTCTTCTATCAGATCACAAAGGTGTCGACACTCGTTCGTTTCATGTCCATCCAGCTCATGGAAGATGCAAAACTTTTTAGATCTTCTCTCCTGATCAGTGGACTCTCTTCTAGTTGGCTTTCGATAGCGGATCTGTCTTCTAGTATCTAGGTATATCTTCTTCGGGGTCTTTGTTAAATCACTGTGGGAAGAGAACTTCGATTCCCTCCACGACTGTTTATGTTCTCCAACATTATCATTACCTCTTCGTTTTACTTTATCCTTGCTATATCCTGCTCCAAAGATTCCTCCCTCATCCACAGCGTTAGTCTCAGCATCCTCAGCTTCGGCGTCTTCTTGAAGCAAATATCTCTCGACTTCATGTAGAATTCCATAAGGTCCATTGATGGATCTCTTTCCAAAGCAATTTTAAGTCAGCCTTGCTTGCAACTTTTAACTTGCCGCCATTAGAATCACGGATGGATCCATCTTATCGACTGCAACAGCTGCCACGTTAAACATAGTCAAATAACTCCTTAGGGTCTCTTCGGTCATTTGCTTCAAACTCGATAACGTCATCACATTCTTTGATTGTGGGATATGAACTCTGAACTGCTTTATGAACTCACACCAAGTCGATTCACATGCTTATGGATCCCTTCTCCAGCTGTCTGAACCAAATTGCTACTAAATCTGTCAAGTATAACGGGAAACACTGTCCTATTAACTCCTCAGAAGTATCCGACACTTCAATGTGTTGGATGTATCTCAATAAATGAATTGTTGGATCAGATTGCCCATCGCACATTTCCAGCGTCGGAAACTTGAAATCGGGAGGATCTCATTTCGAATGTTAGCGGTATATAGATTCCTGTTTATGTCTTCCAAGCCCAGGTCCGAGGGTTTATCTCTAACTATTTTTCTGATCATCTCAGCCATCCGGCTGCTATCAGTTAACAAAAATCTTAAACCACTAGCTGCATTCTGCCCTCGCTCTTGTGGGGGAACTTCAGCACATATTATGGCACATACTCCTCTGGCTGCACATTTGCGTTTTGTCCTGCATCTCTAGTTTCATTCTGTCCTCCGTTCATGTGGGGAGATTTTGGCACATACTTCTCCGGTCGTTCATTTGCATTCTGGTTTGCATTTCTGAATCCAACATCATTTGCTTCAGGCATTGCAGTGCGTCCCAAGCTCGCATCAACGTTGCCTCTGAGTAAAATTCTATCGGTTCCCTATGGATTTGGGTTGGTACCGAGTGGTTCTGTTCGTGGGGGCATCTCTTCTTTGGTCATGTAGATGAATTGATGAGAATTTAAGGACACCTCCTGACTGTCCCTAGGCTTCCGTTGGCTTTCTCCAGCATTAGAGCTGATATTAGACATCTTCATCTCCTCTAAATCTCAGGTTCAAGCTTCAAGTCTTCATATCTAGTTCTTTCTTAGTGGAAGCACTAAAATGTTGATGTAAAAAATGACACCAACACCTAAATATCAGATGAAAACACTAAAATATAGAGATATAAACCAAACAAGCAAAAATAGTAGGAAAGTAAAAGGAGACAAGAATTTTTATAGTAGTTCGGCGTAATCTCCGATTTACGTCCACTTTAATATTTGTTATTAGTTGGTCTCTCTCTGGATTACAACCAATTATATTGGATCTGACCACCATTTAGTGGATCTCAGACTTATAATGGAGTTTCTAGAGTATTTGAAAGAGCATATAGGAATAAAGAAGATCCAGAATGTGAAGCAGAGTGATGATCCTTTTCTGATTACCATATGGTTGATATTTATCGAGAAACAAAAGTGCTAGGTTAGAAGCCCGTTTGTACTGAGATTCAGGAGATAGTCCGATGAGGCACAAGATCCGAGAAAACAACTAGGTGCCGAGTTAAAATGGGTCGGCACGGCTTGTTTTAATTGGTGCAAAGTGATTTTCTTTGCTTGTTCTCTTCTTCTATCTTTTATTCGATGTGTTTCAGCCTCTTTTCCGTTAATTTGTAGTTGATTCTAGCGATTTTCGATAACAGTTGACTTATTCCGCTTTCTTTTCAATTCTCAAAGTCGCTCATACAAACTGTGGAAAAATGACTTGATCTCACGTAGTTGGATTTGTACATGAGGTGTACGAAGTTTGGGAAGTAGGAAGGAGAGAAGAAATAGGTCGGTGCCGACCTAAACAACTCGGGGCCGAGTTGTGTACTTAGCTCCATTTCAGTTAAAACTTTTCCAAGTTGCTTTAATTCTTCTTCCGATCGTGTTTCTAAGCTCGTGAATCATTTCGTCCTTGTTTTGATCTTCCGAGTCCGGTTGAAATTTGTTTGGCTAAAAAGCGGATTAACATTTGGTATAATTTATTAACGTTTTAAAGTAGAAAAGATGTTATTACTCGGTTTTTATGTAAAAAATTGCAGATTCAGTTACATTGATAGATTTATACACCCTGGAGCAAGGTTTTAAATCTTGAATATCGAGCATGTTTCGTCTCGACGATTTTAGTGACTCGGTATCGTATCGGAGAATATATTGGACGAGACGAGTGCATTTCGGACGTCAATATCGGATTCACATCTCGAATTTAAAATTCATCGCGGGACCATATCAGAGTATAACACATCACATAATTTATAACAAAAAATGCCTGGTATCGGTTTATTTAACATTTACTGAATTACTGCAACTAATCTTCAGTATTCTAACTGAAAAAAGAATGCAATTATACTTCAACTATATGAAACTGTTCAACAAAAGTTACAAAACATCATCAGTTTTAGCAATTACATATAAGTAGATGAAAGACGACAAATTAACTGAAAAAGCGGGTTCTATATGATTACATATATGCAGTAAGAATGACATAATAACAGTATCAGGAACTGATGCAAATAAAAACAAATGCATATAAGACATATCAGAAATCGAAGGATTTCAGACAATGCAAATCTACTTGCAGAAGGTTATACAAGTAAGAATAATAAACTAAATCTACCCGCGACTCTAAATTATACTGTATATTCAATTTTTTGAAAAATTGAATTTCAGTAAAATAGAAACAACCCTAATTTACATACATGTAGAGGTAGAGAGATTGGTCGAAGTCGAAGCTGCAGACTGTCAAAAGCGAGATCGAGTAGTCGAAAATTGGAAACAACCGCGAGCTGTCGGATGTTAGAAAAGGGAGTTCGATATTTTGACGAGGAACGTGATCTTTTGAGAAGTTGAATCGGAAATAAAAGGGTTTTGTTCTTTTTTTGTTATGATAGACTGAGCTGGGCCAATTTTTTTTGAAAAAACAATACATCGGGGATATATCGGAATATCGTTTCGTTCCAAATATCGGTCGATATATGTAAATTTCGGCCTATATAATCGAAACGAGATATCAACCGATATCTCATGTTTCGTTTCTCCCAAGCCTTGAACCGAGATCTCGGCCGAGATGGCCGAGATTTAAAACACTGCCCCAGAGTATATATACTAGGTTCATAGGTTTTTAGACAAATTACACATATTCAGATTTGAGTATATTCGACGACAGAGTATGTATACTAGGTTCATAGGTTTTTAGACAAACTACACATATTCAGATTTGAGTATATTCGACGAATTTGCAATTTTCAGCAGTTCATTATTTTTGCAAGTTCTATTGCATCAACTCCAAGATAGGGATTGGTTATGAATAGAGGAAACTTGAGTACATTTTTGGACCCAACGGATCAGTTCAGGCATGTGACCTGGTCTAGATGAGGCTAGCCAAGTGGTTCACCAGCATAGGGGAGGGAGTAAAGGCCCATACCGTTGAATTGGGTTTAGCCACTTTTTGTTGGTTTATCAGTTAACGAGTCCTAAGATAGGTAGGCTGTTGTAGTAGTGTACTTCTAAACCTCTACCAGGTCTGTAAAATTTGCAGAGTATTTAACTTTAACCTTTGAATTTTGTATTTGTACTGTAATGTAGATGCATGATGCACACCAACATACCAAAGTGATGTTAAAAATCATTTTTTTAAACATGGTTAATTGGTGTTAACGAGATTCAATCCCACCACCTCCAGATAGACGATCTAGAGAAATACCACTATCCCAAAGGGACATCTATGTTAAAATCAAGTTTTTATTTTTTTTAATATATATTTATATTTATTTTTAAACCAAACAAGAGAATGATACTCATTTCCCTAATCTTTTTGTTACACCTGTTGTTGTGATTGGGCAATGTTACAGATGAATGTCTATGGTAGACAATTGGAAGTTCATTACATAGACACTGGGTTTCCCTACACGGTCACACAGAGCTTTATGGATTTGTTTGAAGGACTTCAATATGCTCAGGCTGATGTTGCACTTACAGAAGCACTGCAAGACCAGGTACAGCTTTTTTTTTCCCCTTCTCCATCCATTTGCTAGTAAAATTGAAAAGTTTCATTATCCTGTTATGTTTTGTTCATTTAGTTGGTCAGTTTAATCATGTTAAATTAATATTAACCAAAGCTTCAGCTGATACAAAAGAGTCTTCACAGGGCCTTGTCTTGTAGATTAACTTATGTGTTATAATGTGATGGATCTTTTTAGCACTTCCATTCAAAATTTGCAGGGAAATCCATACTGGTCGATGATGCATGCTAGCTCATATAAATATGGTTTTTATGCTCCAGCAAATAATACTTATTATAGTTCTGGTAATGCCTATGAGGCAATTGATTATGTTCCAAGGCTTGATGTGGGGAGAAGGGCATGGAACCACCCTGTTGCTCTATCGAATAGTGCAGAACTAAACTTGCAGCATGAGGCTGTAAATGGAGTTAGAAATGAAGAAACAATTGCTAGTCCTAACAACGAAGAATGTAAGTTTGTTCCATACCACTTCTAGTTTTCCTTGCATATTCATCCGAGTTTGTTTTGAGATATTTTGAACTATGAAAAATATAATTATATAATAGAAGCTGTAGAGTGGTCCCCTTCAAATCATCTACAGATTCCAGTCAATCGGTCTTGTACTTGTATCCCTGTGATCCCTATATTTTTATAATAGAAGATATAGATGAGGTCTCTTCAACTGGGATTTAAGTTTCCAATGAATTGTCAATCTAGCATTTTGTCTCTATGGTGTGGTACTAAAAAACTGCAAATAAGGTCCCTTCAATTCACATGCAGTTTCCAATCAATTATCTCTTTGCATATTGCGTCCCTGCGATATTCGGGAAACTCCAAAGAGATTTTTTATTCTTTTTTTTAATAATAGATTGTAGAAGCTGTAGGTTTCCAGTTCGTTTGTACTTTCCCTACAGCTTCTTCTACAATTTCCAATTCATTCCTGTGATACCTAAGAAACCCCAAATAGAATTTTATAACAGATGCTATAGATGGGGTCCCTTTGGTTCATTTGCAATATCCAATCAATCAATAGCCTTGTAGTGCTCCTCTGATACTCTTGAACCCCTGCATAAATTGATCAATGAAACCTGACTTGCATATTGTGTTCCTACACAGATTCAGCAATGAAGCATATGTTGCATAAAAAATACAATGGTTCTCTGTTATTTGACAAGACTTTTTTTTTGGTTATGATTTCAAGCTTAAATTAATAATTTCTCAAAAAAAAAAGTTAAATGTGCATTTAATTTTTGGAGTTGAATCGGATCGCTCATTTAATTTTTACTTATTTGGATATATGTATATATGTCAAGGTACATATTATACACATAAAAATATGCATATGCATATGTACATTTTACATTCATACATATGTACATATGCACATACATACATACATACTTATACATATATAAATACATACATACATACATACATACTTATACATATACATACATACATACTTATAAACACATATATACACACACACACATACACACACACACATTACACACACATTACACACACACACTTATTGTGATACAATAAGCGATTATAGTGTCCATTCCATGCCTTTCTGCTTCAATAAATGATCTGCTAATTTAGTTACTATAATTTCTCAAAAAAAAAAAAAAAAGTTAAATGTGCAGCCATCACCTACATTATTATGTATTGGAGTTGAATCGGATCGCTCATTTAATTTTTACTTATTTGGATATATGTATGTATGTCAAGGTACATATTATACACATAAAAATATGCATATGCATATGTACATTTTACATTCATACATATGTACATATGCACATACATATGCACATACATATATACATACTTATACATACATACATACATACTTATACATACATACATATATACATACTTATATACATACATATATACATACATATATACATACATATATATATATATATGTATATATACATACATACATACATATATATATATATATATGTATATATACATACATATAAATGTATATATACATACATACATACATATGTATGTATGTATATATACATATATATATATCTATGTATGTATGTATATATATATGTATATATATATATATATATATTTGAAAACCCAGGAGAACCCGGCGGACCGGTAAACTCCTGAAGAGGGTATGGTAAAGCCGTCCGCTGATCTAAGCCCCCATACCCCCGGGTAAATTTATATAGGATAGGGAAGCGCATGGTAGGAATCGAACCTGGGTCTTTTTACCAGAACTCAGGCCTCCTTTCCACTGCGCCGCACCCGCGGACAACTTATACATATATACACACACATACTTATACACACATACACACACACACACATATACACACACACATTACACACGCATTACATGCACACACTTATTGTGATACAATAAGCGATTATAGTGTCCATTCCATGCCTTTCTGCTTCAATAAATGATCTGCTAATTTAGTTACTGTTTTGCAGGCATTAGGACTAGCGATAATCTGGACACAAGCAGTCCTGAGGTGATTGTGAAACTTTCTTATATCAACTCAAAGATCTTAGACTTTCTTGTACTATTAAAAAATTGATGCATATGCACTTAACCATTAGCAACCTAGTCAAGTAGTTGACTTGAAAACATGCATTATATAATTGTCATGTTACCACCCTTTTATATATGTATCTTTGCCCAACTGTGTATTTGTTCCAATCAAAACTTCGTTCCTTTTGGATCTGCTTGATCACAACTCAAATAAGTTAGGTTATCATATTATCGGTCACACTGACCCAATCAATTATTGGTGCCATCTACCAAGATGGACCAAGTCCATCGATTCAGTTATTGCTTATCACAGATTCATAGAAGTATATACAACACGGGCAGCTTAATTTTTTTTCCCTCAAACTTAATTTGTTCCATCTAAATACTGATTTTAGTCATTGTAGTTTCTGATGTTACTTTCTGTTACACTACAGCATGCTCTTTGGCAAGACGATCTTGACTTAGACAATATGACTTATGAGGTAAATTCAAATGTTAAACCATATAAATATACTGTAAATTATGTGCTTTGACATTGAGAAGATTCACATTTTTTGTTTCATGTATTTCATACATCTCTTCTATTGTGTCTCCAGGGAGTCTTCTAAAAATACGTTGTATGAATAAATTGTTATATTGAACATTAGCATATTTAAAATGTGTCATGAGAAACCAAACATGCCTATACAATGTATATATTAAGGCAAAAGTACACTTGCAAGGTGTGCATGTGTTTATATGTGCATGTGCACGTGTGCGCGTGCGTGCACACACACAACCAACCTTAACTTTCTAATTTCGTCCATAAATTTGTATTTAAATATTCATTGCTTCTTCCTCTTAACACATCATACTGTTAATTAAATATAATATTAATTAAATATAAACTTGTAACTGAAATTAGGGGTTGAAAAAAGAGATATTGATCCTAGTTCATATACGTACATACGTATGTGTGTATGTATATAAATATAATGGACATGCCATTTTTAGTTCTTTATATATGGTGTTGTAATTACATGGCACAATATCAATATTCTTGGTTATTTAATTTTAAAAAAGGTACCTTAGGAAGTAGTTTTTAGATAGTTTTTAAGAATATATATTTATGTATACTTTATATATAAGGGTATTGTTAACATGTGCCCTAATGACACATACTAAAATATGATTGTTTTTTGCTAAAAGATTATTAAAAACTATTTCAGATACCTATTTTACCCTTACATTAAAATATGTGAATTTTTGGAGGGTTACTTGTGTTTTCCGTGTGTGTGTGTGTGTGTGTGTGTGTGTGTGTGTATGCATGCATGCATGTATGTGTGTTTATATGTATATATGTGTCTATGTATGTGTGTCGGTGTGTGTATGCGTGCGTGAGTGTTTGTGTACGGGGAAGGATCATGAATCCCCTCATTAAAAATCCCCCTTCTTTCCCTTACCGTCTTTTTATGCAAAATTGTTCATTAGCAAGTTCATATATGCAAAATATTATTTTAAAATCATTTCAAAACTTCTATCCCCTTCGAAATTACAATTCAGTTAAAATATTTATTATAACCATCGATTTACAATGTAATTTTGATGCTGATATAAGTATTGGGACGAATTCAAATTATGCATAAATGATCTTGCTAATGAACATAACATATCTGGAAAAATTCGTTTTCAATTTATTTTGCATAAAAAGACGGAGACGAGATTTTAAGGGGATAAATAAGAGGGGGAGACGTGTGTATGAATTTATTTAATGATCAAGATTGCTAGACATATATTTGAAAATATATCTCGTGGCTATTATTAATTTGTGGCAAATATAAATAAATATGTATAGCTTTAGGCGCCATTAAGGAAATTGGGAATTAGGATTTAATATTATAATTGAGTTATTTTATGTTTGGTTTCTACTGGATTTAGTAATGGAAATACCGTATTATGTTTGATTCTTCATTTTATATTCTCTTTTTAATATAATCCTATAGAGATCCTTAGGAAATCTTATAAGTTTAATAAGAGCCTTCTACAGATTTTTTTTTCCAAAAGAAATTAGATATGAAGAAACTAAACGAGAGAACTTGAGAAATTTAAAACAAAGGATCAAAGATTATTTATATCTTAACGATTTTCATATACCATTGGAGAAGAAAGAAGTGAGGTTGATTGTTACTGTTTGAAGAAGTTGTTTCATTTTGTTGCTAATGAAATATCGGTCTATGTGACTGTGGTATTAGGTGTGACTTGCATTGTAAATGAAATGGTGATTGGACGTTTAAAAGTCCCACATCGTAGGATATTTGAAATAATCGTGGTGTGTGTGGGTGTGGGTGTGTGTGTGGGTGAGAGTGTTGGCATGTAACATTGGGGATTTCTTTTGTTACAATGTGTTGTCAAGATCAGATTATATGTCCGATGGGAGGCGATGAATGAATATTCAATTGATCCCGATGGGAGGCGATGAAGGGATATTCAATTGGGACGCCGGCATAGGAGACTTCGACCGTTGATGTCGACTAAACATGGTGAAGCATACGCGTACGGAACGCGGAAATGCCGAAATCAACATGTGGTACCATGGAAGAGATTAGAGAATATCTAAGCAAAGAACTCAACGATAAACAAAACGTTTTTCATGCGAAATTTGGAACACTAGGAAGATGGATAATTCACGATCATTTAATGATTTTCAGGATATTGTGAATTAATTAATAGTCGTTAGCTACAAGATATATGATAGGACACTTTGATGTTGATGACTTATTGTTGAACAGTTGGGAGACGGTTGTAATGTCATTAAATAATCCAAATTCAATGAATTTTAATTTTGTAAGAAAAGAAAAACAATCAATCATGGAAAGAACTTAACAAAACGTGAAAAAAAGACTTCATATACTACTGTAAAAAAAAAAAACCCATGTGCAACAATTTTGTAACAAGCTCAAAAGAGATAGAGAGCCATTGAAGATGTTAGATGAAGGTCAAAACAAGCATGACGAATGCAGTGATGAAGAGGCATACATTGACATCGTATATAATGAATACGCATCTTGTATTGACAATGACAAAGGCAGTGAGTGCTTAATTCAGGTGTTTGCATATATTCAAGCAATTAAATCATTCATACATTATTATGAGCAAACCGGTAAGGTGGAATCAACTAATAGTTGTTAGATTGATGTAAATGGTGTTGACCAATAGTTGCGAGATTGATGTAAGGTGGAATCAACTAATAGGCGTGCACATAAAAAGATGGTAGGGGATAAAAGGGGGATTTTCAAACCAAAACGCCTAAAAAGCGTGCAGCGATTAAGGTGTTGTTCGCAACCTTAAATTAAGTCAAAACTTAAGAGAATTCAACTTTGACCGTAGTAAAAAAAAAATCCCACAAATCGTGCATCAACTTGCCGCCACCGTCACACTTGTAGAGCCCTTTGCCTCGTCTTCTCAACTTAGATATTGATTTTTTTCCTTATGCATTTAACCAAGTTAAGTAAAATTAAAGTTAGTATTTTAGAAGTTATTAGTGTTTAAAAGTTAAATTTGAACTTTTTAATTAAGTTAAATTTAAGTTAGCAATTAAAAGTAATTAGTCTAACTGTAACTTTAAATTTTATTTAAAGTTCGGTTAATTTTAATTTAAAGGTTAGTTAATGTTAATTCAATTTTGGTTTTAATTTTGGTTAGTTTTAATTTGAATTTAAAGTTTAGTTAATTTTAATTTCACGTTTAATTTTAATTAATTTTAATTTAAAGTTTAGCTAGTGTTAATTTAATTTTAGTTAATTTAAATTTAAAGTTTCGTTAATTTTAATTTAAGTCCCACTAATTTTAATTTGATTTTAAATTAAAGTTTAGGGAATGTATTTCTATATTAATGTTAGTTGATTTTAGTTTGAATTTAAAGTTTAGTTGAATTATAATTGGATATCAAGGATTAGAAGTTGAATAAAATTTAAGTGTTGTGTTTGAACTTGAACATCTTTATGCTTTGTAGCCTTTTGCTGTACTTTCTATGTTTTCGGTGTTGTAAGCTTGAATTTGACATTGGTCAAGGTTATCATTTGTGACTTCGTATCTAGTAGCCTATGCTTTTTTATTTGCAAAAAAAATTGTTTATGATATTAACGCTAAAATTATCACTTTTAATGTTAATTTATAATGCGGTTTTTTTTAGAACAGAAAAAGTGCAATGTTGTATAAAAGGCGCACAAAAAAGCTCAAGGCGCAAAAAATCCAAGATGCAAGCTTAGCGCCTTAGCATTTTAACTACCTTGTTGATTTCCAGTAGTGGCTTTAAAATTTTGTTCAGGTTCAATTGAAAAACCACTGAACCATCCATCTCTCAAGTTTGAACTATTAAAGCTACCTTTTTGTAAATCCTTTGAATTGTTGATTGAGAATCCGAACAATACTTAAATATTAGTGAATATTAGGATCCTTCGCTTATTTTCAAATTTAATACCCCAAAAATCCTTTGCAATTTTTTTTTATGAATAGCACTGTAGATGGTGTATTTTTGTAAAATAAATATTTGCAGTTTAGAATGCAAATATTTGTAACGAAGACTGCAATTTTTTTTAATAAAAATGTGCTGTTAAAACTGCAAATGTTTGCAGTTTAAAATGCAAATATTAGCATTGTAGACTGCAAATATGTGTAGTGTAGGATGCACATTTTTGTCGAAAACAATGACACGAGTTTTCATCATTTTTTATATAAAAATGTGCAGTTTAAACCGCAAATGTTTGCGGTTTAGAATGCAAATATTAGCATTGTAGATTGCAAATATGTGTAGTGTAGGATGCACGATTTTGTCGAAAGTAATGACATTAGTTTTCATGAAATCTGTTTTTGATAAGGGGCAGAAGTGAATTTTGAAACTTATGAAGGTGTTTGGAAAAACATTCCTAAATATTATTGTTTTCTACAGGAACTACTAGATTTAGGTGAGACAGTTGGAACTCAAAATCGTGGACTTTCAGAGGACAAAATATCTTTACTTCCGGTGACAAAGTACAAATGCAAACTATTTTCAAGAAAGAAATCACGCAAAGAAAGGTACTTCCTCTGCCCTTTAATATTCAGTTTTGGCTCTTGACCAAAGCAAAATGCTATCTCATATCTACTTTTAGTAGTTCATTTTATCAATTTTGACATTCCACGAGTCATCAAGTACTTAAAATCACACCATAACTCCATAAGAGTCTAAAAGTCAGGGTTTTTTTCTCTCCCTGGTACCCTTGTTTCTTGGATGAATTTTGTTAACGAACACAATATCTGGATAATTTTATTTCCTTTGTTTCAGGCATTGCTGCAGATTAATCACTTAGTCAAATTACATTTTTAATATTTGTTTATGCTATGTTATGTGGACATCAGGAAACATGGAAGAATCCACTATATTTGCAAAATTATATTCTAATTTGCAAGTTAGGGTTAATAAAATAAAATTTTGGCAGGTGTGTGATATGCCAGATGGAGTACAAAAGAGGAGATCACCAAATGACTCTGCCTTGCAAACATATTTATCACTCTTGCTGTGTATCTAAATGGCTCAGCATAAACAAAGTACACTCTGCTCTTTCCCTTGCCTTCACATATTCGTTCATTTCTTTGTATTTTCTGATTTAAAGGTTGCTGTATATTCAGGCTTGTCCAGTGTGCTTTGCTGAAGTATTCGCAGAAGAGCCCAGTAAGCATTAAAATTTCAACACAACCAAGACACAGCTTATCTTTACAGTTAGTTTCTTACCGTGTAGACTTTGCCTTGTGGAGAGCTTGATCATTACATGCATATCTTTTTCCCTTTTTTTTGGAGGTTAACAAAAATAGTTTTAATCTGATATACAATGCTGCACAGCAACGTCATATCATATTCATATGAAGTTTCGACATCTAATTAGGTTCCACTTATTAGATGTATTTAAATCACTGTTCTATATATAATGTAGTTATCTTGTTTGAAATTAAATGTTTGTTTCTTGCTGTATTAGTTCTAAGAGCTTGGAGTGTTGTAAATGTTTTATGTTTTAGAGAGACTGTCATCTAGACCCGCAAAAAGTTGTTTATTCTTGTTTTATGTAGTAATGTTTTTTTTTTTGCCATGCTTCAAATGTTATCCGAAGTAAGTGAAGTTCTCTGTGCCATATGTTTGATAGTTGATGAATTTACACAAATTTGAATTTCTTCGTGTCTTGTTTTTTCTTTTCTTTTGGGCTTTTCTGTTGTAACTAGCATCATAACAGTTGTACATGGGCTCTTATAGTAGTGGTATCCGTTACCAATGCTAATATCCAACAACCGGTAACTAATGTCAAGTTACATTGGTATATTAATGTTATCGGTGCGGTAATGGTAAATTTAGCATTATTAACGGCAAATGCAGCAGTAAAGAAATCTTAAAACCAATGTTACAATAAATTTACTACTCATTAGTTTTGATTTTGCATTATTTTAATTAATCCTAACTAAAAAACTTTTGAAAATTTATCATATATTAAGTTGGTCCTTGCAGTATTATTTATGATGATAATTCCTTTTGGCTTTATTAAGTTCAAAGTTAGCAAAATTATTATTTCATATTGTTGTAAATAACTTGTTATGAATCAAGAAAATTTTCTATGTCAATTAAAATAAATCAAAATGTTTATATAAGCATTTAATGAAATTATAATTGGTAACAATTTTTTTGCAATCATTATCAAAATTCTAATGTTAAAATTTTAATAGTTTTATGTATCGATAAGTTTACCAGTCAACAGCTTACCAGTTTAGCGATGTTTGCATCAAAAATGGTCACAAACACCCAGTTGTATGTGAAAGCATCAATTTTTAAAAACAATATCCAAATAGAAAGATAAAGCATGCATATCATATAAAAAGTAAAAGAAAACACGAGTTTTATAGTGGTTCGACAAACTCTGGTCTACGTCTACTTCAATAATCTTTTATTTACACTATAAGATTACAAGTACAGTTGTTTTTGCCTTAGAAAATTAATGGAGGAAGAGATAAGAAGTGATGAAAGAGAACCAACCGAAACGTCATTGCAATGAGCAAGTCCGATGTATTTATAGGTGAAGACTTGCATGAATCGGGCTGAAATTTCGACAGAAGAACCTCTAGGCCCATACGACCAATGCACAAAATTTGGGATTGATTGGACACTAAAAAATAATTTAGGCCGATCGTTCCATATTAACTCTAACGGGACTGCGATAATTTTTGTGGGGTCCTTCATGCCTCTTGTCTTTGCTTTCAAAATTTCGCGCCATTCCGACTTGCCGTCTGTGAGATATTGATCGATCTTCGCTGTTTTAACTAGAAATTGGATCATAGGAGATTATTTCATGTTTCATCCTTTTGAGTTGGGATCGATCATGGGTGTGCTTCATGATGTAAGTTACTTGCTCTTCGAATTTCGTACAATTTCGACGTACCATTTGTGAGATATCGCGTTTTCCGTAAAACTATGGATCATTATGCTGATTTGCATGATCGTTCCTGTAACGATCCTGATTTTTTAAGACGAATTTAAATTTATAATTTAATTGAATTCTTGGATTAAATTATAGATTTATTTGAATTTTTCAATTTTGATTAGATATGTATATTTATTTATTTTATAAATGGGATTTGAAACTTATTTTTAATAAAATTGAATTGAAATTTGAAATAAAGTGTTTAAGATAAAATAAAATAAAATATACTTTGTAAAGTTAATGTTGAAAAGGAAAATTAAATTAAAAGTTTGAATAAATAATAATAACAACATTGAATTCATTTATATTATAAAACATATTTAAATCAAGCAATGTAAAAGACATCTCGATGAACAACATACTAAATTGAATGCAAAGTAATATTTATAAAACAAATAAAACATAAAACATTAAATACAAAAATAAACAAAAGCAGAATATAAAAATCAAATGAGTTATTTTTATACAATACAAGTACATATGAGCAAACATAAACAAAGCTAGCATACAAAGTAAATAAAATAAACAAAATGATCTATGTGCATATACATACATAACAAAACCATTGTGTATAAAGCAAAGAACTGTACATACATCACATAAATAGTATAAGTTATAAACAAATCAGAAGCAATGCAGGTAAATTAAAAAAAAAAAAAAAAAAAAAAAATATTACACTTAAACAATGCAAGCATGTAGGCTGAGGAATGAGGACCTGAGCATTCAATGCAAGATCACTTCAGCCGAGAAAAATAAAATAAAAATAAAGTAAGCAACATATCAGCCAAGAAGCAAGGAAATGAACAAAGTAACCAAAGTAAAACAAGTACATATGCATTACATGTTTCTATCTCTAACAACATACCTCTAAATACACCTCAGCCATACCTGTTGTATAAACAAATGTATATCAACCTGTACATTTTTTTTTCTCCTTTATATTAAACTTCTCAGTTCTGTTTTCATTCCTTCAAACCACAAAGAAAAAAAAATAAGCATCATCATATATCTAAACAAAAACAAGATGATGTAAAAGAAGATTAGCAAAGTTTAAAAGCAAAAGCAAGTTTGAACCTGGAAAATAAAAGAAGAAAACAACTCTGCAGTTTTCAAAAACAACAGAGATCATCTGTTCTTCCTCTTCTCAAAACTGTGAGCAAACCTATAAACCTCTTCATTTAATTTTGGTTTGCATGATTGGATCTATGTTGTTAAATATGTTGTATGGATGAAATTTGTCTATGTGTGTATATATGGATGTGATTATGAATATGCATCTCTGTTAAGGTTCCAGGTTTTGAAAACAAATGAAAAAAAAATCATATCACTTAGATCAATCAATACTAGGCTATAACCTTAAGATGAAAAGTGATTGTAATGTTGTAATACCAGTTTTAAAAAGGATTACAATTATAATTATCGAATAAATATCTTGAAAATTGGGAATTACAGTAAGGAGAATTGTAAGCAGAAAATCCAAGTACTAAAATTTCAGATTTCGTTTATGCTATCAGATTTGAATACAAAAACTATGATTTTTAAGATTAACATCATGATTTTTAACTATGTAAATCACGAGATATGTCAAGATGATTGGATTTTGGGTTTCGTTCATTTACTGATGATCGGCTAGATTTCAAAAATCGAATTTTTGCAGAGTGATACTAGAGTGATCATAGATTGTTGGAAAAATGCAAGAAGATTTTTAAATTCACCATGGTTTGAGATTTAATTTAAACTAGGGTTTAAGGGTCCATTTTTGGTCGAGGGGAAGATGAGATCGCCACGACGTCGTCGTGGCATCGAGTGGGATCGCACCTGTGGGAAGCGCTGCGTGGATGGAAGGAGGTGCTATGGTCGAAGTCGTGGGACTTCTGGCGACGTTATGAGGCGGCGCGAAGCGATTTCTGGTTGAGGGGTTTGTTCCAGTTTTCTACTGGGAAGCTCGATTTTCATTTAAGATAAGTAGTGGGGTTTTGATGTTTGGATTGGGTCGCATAGTTCACAAGTGACGTGCTGGAGGGTTCGTAAGTGGCCGGAGGTGGCTGTGACGATGGTGCACGTGCACGTGTCATTTAGTGTTGGCGTTGAAGGTGGGGGTCGGTGTAGCAGTGAAACGGTTGGGGAAGAAGGGCAGGCAATCTCGAGTCGCGCACGAGAAAAAAAGGGGGAAGCTTCGGGTTTGAGGTGAGTTCGAACGTGGGTTTGAGCCTGATGCTTTGGATGTTACTTTCATTTGAACTTAAACTAATTACTGGAAAGATGAGAAAAGAGAAAGAAAGGGGAAGAGAAGGGATCTGGGCCGAGAGTTTATGGGCTAGAAAAAAAAAACAAAGAAGTTTTATTTTGTAAATAGTTCAAGTTTTAAAACCAAGATAAACGAGTTTTAGAATAAGTGAATAGCTGTATTAAAAGTTATTCATTAACATAGAAAAGTTTTAAAAGTTACAAGTTAAACCTGAATGCTTAATTTATCGAAATCGATTTCAAAAGAATTTTATTTGAAATAAAGTTGAGGATTAAAGTTTGGTGATCAATCACTATAAAGATTTATCTTAAGTGGTTAAGAAACTTTGATAAATTAAAGGTGAATAATTGTGAAGTTAATTTAACCAATTCAATTTTTATTAATAATTTAAGAGTATTGGTTAATGCAGAAAATTAATTAAGATGATTATTTTCACTAAATGGAATTAATTAATAACAATTATTAATGTGATTAATTAAGGAATTAATTTATTAAAGGTTAATAAATTTGATTATAAACTAAGTGGCAAATAAATTATTAAAGTTAATTAACTAGGGGTTATTAAGTAATTTAATTAATGTGATTGATTTTAATGAGATTAATTTATTTAGATAATCAATGACATATTTTTAAATGTAATTACTTAATAAGAGTAATTAAGAATTAATCATTTATCGTAATTTATTTTGGATCTTTTGACTTATTAAGGTTAATTAATTTTAATTGGATCAAACGTTAATTTAATTGATATGATTATTTTAAAATAATTAATTAATTAAGATGATTGATTTATTTATTTATATTAAATGATTTGTAATTAATCAAGATAGGCAAATTAATTCATAGGAAATCAATTTAATTGGAAATTTAATTTGAATTAATTAGGATTAAGCAATTAAATTAATCCTGCTTATAAATGTTTATTGAATGCTTATGAATGATTGTATTGTATGAAATGCCTTGAATTGGTTGTCCTATCTGATCTGTGATATTTTGTTCTGTGACTGCATATAAATTATCCATTCATTTACATTGTTATATTACCTGTGAATCTGTGAATGGACGATGAGCGTTATAGTTTATATTGCTTATCAACTATATTTCTGTGTTTTAATCTATGATGATTGATGATGTGGCACTTTTATTGTGTTAAACCCCTGGACCACACCATACACACACAAATATGGATTTCACGAGTAAATCGATTAAGTCACAGATTTTTGAAAAATAGTTTTGATTTTGAATTCTAAATTCAAATGATTTGAAAATATGATTGAGTTTTAAGTGAAAAGCTTTTGAAAATGATATTTCAAAGATAAAATTTATTTTGAATAACTTAATAAAGTTTGAAATTTAAATAATTTGATTTAAATTTAAAATTCAAAATGTGAAATTGAATTCTATAATTTGAAACTAGGGATTAAAAATGTTATACCAGTTATATATGGGTTAAACCATTTTAAAATGTATTAATTTGGGAATACAGGTATAAATTAAGAACTTTAACTCGTATACATATAATTGAATTTTCTGAAACGAAAACTGTTGTTTTCAATTAATAAAAGCTTTCACATAAGAAATGAACTTCCAATTTGAGTTAAAATGATCTCTAATTTGAAATGAAGATAATTTCCAAGTTATGAAAACGGTTTGAAAGCTATAAGTTAAATCTTTGATTTAAAGATTTAACGAGTTAATACAATTGAAATAAAATTGTTTTGGAAATCTATGAATTGATCTTTGTGAAATAAATCTTTTTGTTTAAAGATTTGAAATGGTAATTTGTTTGAACCATTTGAAAGAAAGGGTTGGGTAATAAGCTGTGACTTAATCGAAATCTCATATCCATATGTTTAAATGTTGCGCTCACTATTCGGGTTAGCCGGGAAAGGACCTTTGGGTCGTATAACCCATTCCGAATATGTGATATGTCGTTATGGATAGCATTTGAAGACCGGTGTTGAAGACCGGGTATTTGCGAGAGCGATAGGATGACCTGTCGATTGACTCTGCACCGAGTTGCTCCGGTATAGAGTTCTCCATATGTGATGGGGAATCCGATCAGGATTGTGAATACCCGGATTGCAAGGACTTCTTTATAAGTGCCTTCGGTTCTGTTCGAGCCCGGAACAGACTTGTATGGATAGTATGTCTGACATTACAGATTGAGATATAAAGCCGATTTCTTTCAAATATATTTCTGTTGGTGGCGGAGAATTTATTCTTTTAGCTTAACACCCTTCTCTGAAACGTACGAGCTCAGAGGTTATATAGTTGAAGTTATCAGCGATGTATTCCCAATTTGGTAATGTGACATGCTGAGTGTTGCTGTGAAATGATCATTGTGTTGATTATTTGTGATAGGATCATTTGTTTGATCGTCTATCTTTGTGATCATTTCTATGATCATTTGTTGACCCAAAGCACGGCTTTTGTATAAAGTGCGTTTTTGTGGACGTGACTTCGTCGACCCTCACAAACCGGCAATGGTCGAAACAGGAATTGTGCGGCAAGGTTTTCAGGGATAACTTCCCTAGGGTATGACCATTCCTTCTGGAAAAGGGTAGTATCATGGTATGGAGCCCAGATACTTACCCATGTTGAAACACTTATTATTATGGTGTGATGTTGGTTAGAGAGCTCTCGTTTAAAGGTCCCAAAGGACCGGGAGTGGTATATCTGAGGGTTTGTAATATTCCTTGGGAAAAGGGATTCCCGGCTTTGTTTAGCAGAGAACGGTGGTTCTTGGGGCGTCCTTCCAGAGGCGTTTCCATGTGGCAATGGGAAGTTCCTTGGCCTGACCATTTGTTGGAAATTCATTCTTCAAATACGTGCTTTGTACGGATTTAGTTGTATAACCTGCCATGGAATTTGGCGGTAACCTGCTATTGAACATGGTAGCTATAGTAGGCATACGATAATGGTCGTATGTTGGCTAAGATTTATATCTTTATTTTCGAAATGAATTTTCTCTACACTATGCACTAGTAATAATATCAAATGTTCTTTTTAATGCGTATCAAGCATCTTTGACTATCATAAGGAGAAATCTCCTCCGATTCTGCGTTTGCATTGTGTGTGTGTGCGGGAGGCCTTATGGTAGTCTCATTTTTTAAAAAGCATTGCGAATTGACTTTGAAATTCTTTTGTTGAATGTTTTAAAAAGATAAACTGTTTTTGTTGCTCACACCAGTCCCATGACTGATCCAGAGTTTATTGTTTATTCCCTAAACTCTGGGTGCTCAAAATTTTCTACACGGGCAGTCTAGAGTTTGGTTTTTCAGATAATTAGATTCAGTGGATTATCTGGAGCTAGTTCAGTTTTCTTTGGATATGGACGAGACTTGTTTAGCTTGGTGCAATCTTGATGGTGGATCGAGATAGGAGTTTTGAAGCTTTGTCTTTGGAGCTTTTTGGATCAGAGTTGTAGTATTATATTCCGAGAAGACTTATTTCATATAGTATCATGTTCCGCTGTATTCAATGTTGTATATTCTCTGATGTTGATGATTATCATTGTATTAAATTGATGTATCGGATATTGTATTCATGTTATATCAGTGATATCACCTTTTATTTCCGCTGTGTTATTTATCATTTAATGGTGTTGCAAGCTCCCGCGAAACGAATTTGATGTTGTTTGTTGGACATCGAGTTTGGGTCGTGACAGATTGGTATCAGAGCTGAAGGTTGAGTAAGAACTTTAGCTATGGAGTGTAACACATTAGATGGCTCATTAGAGATAGGGTGAAGTATACCCCAGAATGAGTATGACCCGTGGAACCAAAAATACAAATTTCTTAATCTATTCTCTTTATCTGTTGTTATTCTCTAAGATATTTCGTCTGAATGCCTAAATCGGATTTCTTACTATTTACAGATAGTAAGAATGAGCGGAAGAAGAGGACGAAATGGGAGACAGGAAAGTACTACTTTAGATGGTCAAAACCCTGCAACGATAGATATTCCTATTCAATCTCAATTGAATTTGGCTGATTTATATCAAAAGTTTTCTAGACTTGGTGGAAAGCCATTCACTGGCAAAGAAACCGTTATCGAAGCACAAGCATGGATTCGATCGTGTGAAAAGATTTTCAAAGGATTAAAATTAGAAGATGATCAGAAGCGATTGATAGCTTCATGGAAACTCCAGGAAGAGGCTTTAGTTTGGTGGGAAACTGTTACCGTGGATGTGTCGACAGATGAATTTACTTGGAATCGTTTCAAGGAAGTGTTCGAGCAGCGATATATGCCGTCTGCTGGTATCTCTAGAATGTACCAGGAATTTATGGATTTAGAGCAAGGGAGTTTATCGTTTGAAGAATACTTGAACAAATTTATTGAATTATCTCGATTTGGTCCAGAATTGGTGAATACACCGTTAAAGAAAAATGAAAAGTTTATTCGGGGCATGAACAAGGAGTTTCAGGAAAGGATGACTACTCACGTCAAGGAATCTTTTTCTGAATTAATTGATATGGGCTATCGATACGATACTTTGGAAAAGCAAAAAGATCCGGAGGAGAATGGAGATACAAATAAATTGAATTGGAGAAAAAGAAAGTTTGGCAATAAGAAATCGAAGAAAGATAAAGAAAAGAAGAGTATACTGAAGAAAAAGAAGGATGTTACTTGTCTCAATTGCCTGGAAAAAGGCCACTACTCGAATAAATGTAAAAATGATTGGAAGCCAGGAATGAGAGAGCCATTTATGAGGCCAGATGAGGAATCTACGGGATGCTATAAATGCCGCAAGCCAGGACATAGGATCAACAACTGTCCAGCAAAGAACCAGACTTTAGTAAAGGAAGTGTATGCAATCAGAGACGATTCTTCAACCTTAACAAGCTGATTTAGGAAAAGAAATTTTATAAGGTAATCTTCACGTTTACGATTAAATTGTTCGAATTTTGTTCGACACTGGAACTATCATTAGTTGTATTTTTTTCAGTAAATCGTAAATGAGTTAAATCTTGAATCTGAAATCGTAATCGAATCTATTTCTATCTATTTCATTGGGTTTCGATATATTCTACGAACGGTTAGTTATTCCTTCGGACTAACCAATACCCCTGTATACTTCGTAGATCAAATAACCCAATTGTTTCGTAGTTGATGGAGTTTGTTCTCAGATCTATTGTTGATAATTCTGATTTGGTAAGCCAAATGCAGAATTGATATCCAGTTGATCTGGAAAAATATTTCTCTATCTTTCATCTATCTTCGTTATCTTTCTCTGACGAATTTCGAGGACGAAATTCTTTTCAAGGGAGGAAGTCTGTAACGATCCTGATTTTTTAAGACGAATTTAAATTTATAATTTAATTGAATTCTTGGATTAAATTATAGATTTATTTGAATTTTTCAATTTTGATTAGATATGTATATTTATTTATTTTATAAATGGGATTTGAAACTTATTTTTAATAAAATTGAATTGAAATTTGAAATAAAGTGTTTAAGATAAAATAAAATAAAATATACTTTGTAAAGTTAATGTTGAAAAGGAAAATTAAATTAAAAGTTTGAATAAATAATAATAACAACATTGAATTCATTTATATTATAAAACATATTTAAATCAAGCAATGTAAAAGACATCTCGATGAACAACATACTAAATTGAATGCAAAGTAATATTTATAAAACAAATAAAACATAAAACATTAAATACAAAAATAAACAAAACCAGAATATAAAAATCAAATGAGTTATTTTTATACAATACAAGTACATATGAGCAAACATAAACAAAGCTAGCATACAAAGTAAATAAAATAAACAAAATGATCTATGTGCATATACATACATAACAAAACCATTGTGTATAAAGCAAAGAACTGTACATACATCACATAAATAGTATAAGTTATAAACAAATCAGAAGCAATGCAGGTAAATTAAAAAAAAAAAAAAAAAAAAAAAAAAAAAATATTACACTTAAACAATGCAAGCATGTAGGCTGAGGAATGAGGACCTGAGCATTCAATGCAAGATCACTTCAGCCGAGAAAAATAAAATAAAAATAAAGTAAGCAACATATCAGCCAAGAAGCAAGGAAATGAACAAAGTAACCAAAGTAAAACAAGTACATATGCATTACATGTTTCTATCTCTAACAACATACCTCTAAATACACCTCAGCCATACCTGTTGTATAAACAAATGTATATCAACCTGTACATTTTTTTTTCTCCTTTATATTAAACTTCTCAGTTCTGTTTTCATTCCTTCAAACCACAAAGAAAAAAAAATAAGCATCATCATATATCTAAACAAAAACAAGATGATGTAAAAGAAGATTAGCAAAGTTTAAAAGCAAAAGCAAGTTTGAACCTGGAAAATAAAAGAAGAAAACAACTCTGCAGTTTTCAAAAACAACAGAGATCATCTGTTCTTCCTCTTCTCAAAACTGTGAGCAAACCTATAAACCTCTTCATTTAATTTTGGTTTGCATGATTGGATCTATGTTGTTAAATATGTTGTATGGATGAAATTTGTCTATGTGTGTATATATGGATGTGATTATGAATATGCATCTCTGTTAAGGTTCCAGGTTTTGAAAACAAATGAAAAAAAAATCATATCACTTAGATCAATCAATACTAGGCTATAACCTTAAGATGAAAAGTGATTGTAATGTTGTAATACCAGTTTTAAAAAGGATTACAATTATAATTATCGAATAAATATCTTGAAAATTGGGAATTACAGTAAGGAGAATTGTAAGCAGAAAATCCAAGTACTAAAATTTCAGATTTCGTTTATGCTATCAGATTTGAATACAAAAACTATGATTTTTAAGATTAACATCATGATTTTTAACTATGTAAATCACGAGATATGTCAAGATGATTGGATTTTGGGTTTCGTTCATTTACTGATGATCGGCTAGATTTCAAAAATCGAATTTTTGCAGAGTGATACTAGAGTGATCATAGATTGTTGGAAAAATGCAAGAAGATTTTTAAATTCACCATGGTTTGAGATTTAATTTAAACTAGGGTTTAAGGGTCCATTTTTGGTCGAGGGGAAGATGAGATCGCCACGACGTCGTCGTGGCATCGAGTGGGATCGCACCTGTGGGAAGCGCTGCGTGGATGGAAGGAGGTGCTATGGTCGAAGTCGTGGGATTTCTGGCGACGTTATGAGGCGGCGCGAAGCGATTTCTGGTTGAGGGGTTTGTTCCAGTTTTCTACTGGGAAGCTCGATTTTCATTTAAGATAAGTAGTGGGGTTTTGATGTTTGGATTGGGTCGCATAGTTCACAAGTGACGTGCTGGAGGGTTCGTAAGTGGCCGGAGGTGGCTGTGACGATGGTGCACGTGCACGTGTCATTTAGTGTTGGCGTTGAAGGTGGGGGTCGGTGTAGCAGTGAAACGGTTGGGGAAGAAGGGCAGGCAATCTCGAGTCGCGCACGAGAAAAAAAGGGGGAAGCTTCGGGTTTGAGGTGAGTTCGAACGTGGGTTTGAGCCTGATGCTTTGGATGTTACTTTCATTTGAACTTAAACTAATTACTGGAAAGATGAGAAAAGAGAAAGAAAGGGGAAGAGAAGGGATCTGGGCCGAGAGTTTATGGGCTAGAAAAAAAAAACAAAGAAGTTTTATTTTGTAAATAGTTCAAGTTTTAAAACCAAGATAAACGAGTTTTAGAATAAGTGAATAGCTGTATTAAAAGTTATTCATTAACATAGAAAAGTTTTAAAAGTTACAAGTTAAACCTGAATGCTTAATTTATCGAAATCGATTTCAAAAGAATTTTATTTGAAATAAAGTTGAGGATTAAAGTTTGGTGATCAATCGCTATAAAGATTTATCTTAAGTGGTTAAGAAACTTTGATAAATTAAAGGTGAATAATTGTGAAGTTAATTTAACCAATTCAATTTTTATTAATAATTTAAGAGTATTGGTTAATGCAGAAAATTAATTAAGATGATTATTTTCACTAAATGGAATTAATTAATAACAATTATTAATGTGATTAATTAAGGAATTAATTTATTAAAGGTTAATAAATTTGATTATAAACTAAGTGGCAAATAAATTATTAAAGTTAATTAACTAGGGGTTATTAAGTAATTTAATTAATGTGATTGATTTTAATGAGATTAATTTATTTAGATAATCAATGACATATTTTTAAATGTAATTACTTAATAAGAGTAATTAAGAATTAATCATTTATCGTAATTTATTTTGGATCTTTTGACTTATTAAGGTTAATTAATTTTAATTGGATCAAACGTTAATTTAATTGATATGATTATTTTAAAATAATTAATTAATTAAGATGATTGATTTATTTATTTATATTAAATGATTTGTAATTAATCAAGATAGGCAAATTAATTCATAGGAAATCAATTTAATTGGAAATTTAATTTGAATTAATTAGGATTAAGCAATTAAATTAATCCTGCTTATAAATGTTTATTGAATGCTTATGAATGATTGTATTGTATGAAATGCCTTGAATTGGTTGTCCTATCTGATCTGTGATATTTTGTTCTGTGACTGCATATAAATTATCCATTCATTTACATTGTTATATTACCTGTGAATCTGTGAATGGACGATGAGCGTTATAGTTTATATTGCTTATCAACTATATTTCTGTGTTTTAATCTATGATGATTGATGATGTGGCACTTTTATTGTGTTAAACCCCTGGACCACACCATACACACACAAATATGGATTTCACGAGTAAATCGATTAAGTCACAGATTTTTGAAAAATAGTTTTGATTTTGAATTCTAAATTCAAATGATTTGAAAATATGATTGAGTTTTAAGTGAAAAGCTTTTGAAAATGATATTTCAAAGATAAAATTTATTTTGAATAACTTAATAAAGTTTGAAATTTAAATAATTTGATTTAAATTTAAAATTCAAAATGTGAAATTGAATTCTATAATTTGAAACTAGGGATTAAAAATGTTATACCAGTTATATATGGGTTAAACCATTTTAAAATGTATTAATTTGGGAATACAGGTATAAATTAAGAACTTTAACTCGTATACATATAATTGAATTTTCTGAAACGAAAACTGTTGTTTTCAATTAATAAAAGCTTTCACATAAGAAATGAACTTCCAATTTGAGTTAAAATGATCTCTAATTTGAAATGAAGATAATTTCCAAGTTATGAAAACGGTTTGAAAGCTATAAGTTAAATCTTTGATTTAAAGATTTAACGAGTTAATACAATTGAAATAAAATTGTTTTGGAAATCTATGAATTGATCTTTGTGAAATAAATCTTTTTGTTTAAAGATTTGAAATGGTAATTTGTTTGAACCATTTGAAAGAAAGGGTTGGGTAATAAGCTGTGACTTAATCGAAATCTCATATCCATATGTTTAAATGTTGCGCTCACTATTCGGGTTAGCCGGGAAAGGACCTTTGGGTCGTATAACCCATTCCGAATATGTGATATGTCGTTATGGATAGCATTTGAAGACCGGTGTTGAAGACCGGGTATTTGCGAGAGCGATAGGATGACCTGTCGATTGACTCTGCACCGAGTTGCTCCGGTATAGAGTTCTCCATATGTGATGGGGAATCCGATCAGGATTGTGAATACCCGGATTGCAAGGACTTCTTTATAAGTGCCTTCGGTTCTGTTCGAGCCCGGAACAGACTTGTATGGATAGTATGTCTGACATTACAGATTGAGATATAAAGCCGATTTCTTTCAAATATATTTCTGTTGGTGGCGGAGAATTTATTCTTTTAGCTTAACACCCTTCTCTGAAACGTACGAGCTCAGAGGTTATATAGTTGAAGTTATCAGCGATGTATTCCCAATTTGGTAATGTGACATGCTGAGTGTTGCTGTGAAATGATCATTGTGTTGATTATTTGTGATAGGATCATTTGTTTGATCGTCTATCTTTGTGATCATTTCTATGATCATTTGTTGACCCAAAGCACGGCTTTTGTATAAAGTGTGTTTTTGTGGACGTGACTTCGTCGACCCTCACAAACCGGCAATGGTCGAAACAGGAATTGTGCGGCAAGGTTTTCAGGGATAACTTCCCTAGGGTATGACCATTCCTTCTGGAAAAGGGTAGTATCATGGTATGGAGCCCAGATACTTACCCATGTTGAAACACTTATTATTATGGTGTGATGTTGGTTAGAGAGCTCTCGTTTAAAGGTCCCAAAGGACCGGGAGTGGTATATCTGAGGGTTTGTAATATTCCTTGGGAAAAGGGATTCCCGGCTTTGTTTAGCAGAGAACGGTGGTTCTTGGGGCGTCCTTCCAGAGGCGTTTCCATGTGGCAATGGGAAGTTCCTTGGCCTGACCATTTGTTGGAAATTCATTCTTCAAATACGTGCTTTGTACGGATTTAGTTGTATAACCTGCCATGGAATTTGGCGGTAACCTGCTATTGAACATGGTAGCTATAGTAGGCATACGATAATGGTCGTATGTTGGCTAAGATTTATATCTTTATTTTCGAAATGAATTTTCTCTACACTATGCACTAGTAATAATATCAAATGTTCTTTTTAATGCGTATCAAGCATCTTTGACTATCATAAGGAGAAATCTCCTCCGATTCTGCGTTTGCATTGTGTGTGTGTGCGGGAGGCCTTATGGTAGTCTCATTTTTTAAAAAGCATTGCGAATTGACTTTGAAATTCTTTTGTTGAATGTTTTAAAAAGATAAACTGTTTTTGTTGCTCACACCAGTCCCATGACTGATCCAGAGTTTATTGTTTATTCCCTAAACTCTGGGTGCTCAAAATTTTCTACACGGGCAGTCTAGAGTTTGGTTTTTCAGATAATTAGATTCAGTGGATTATCTGGAGCTAGTTCAGTTTTCTTTGGATATGGACGAGACTTGTTTAGCTTGGTGCAATCTTGATGGTGGATCGAGATAGGAGTTTTGAAGCTTTGTCTTTGGAGCTTTTTGGATCAGAGTTGTAGTATTATATTCCGAGAAGACTTATTTCATATAGTATCATGTTCCGCTGTATTCAATGTTGTATATTCTCTGATGTTGATGATTATCATTGTATTAAATTGATGTATCGGATATTGTATTCATGTTATATCAGTGATATCACCTTTTATTTCCGCTGTGTTATTTATCATTTAATGGTGTTGCAAGCTCCCGCGAAACGAATTTGATGTTGTTTGTTGGACATCGAGTTTGGGTCGTGACAGTTCCAATAACGATGGGTTTCTTTTTGAATATTTCATCCTTTTGAGCTGTGATCGATCTTGGCGGTGCTTCATGATGTAAGCTACTTGCTCTTTAAATTTCGTGCAATTTCGACGTACTGCTTGTGAGATATCGCATTCTCCGTAAAACTGTGGACCATTCTGGTAGATTTGTGCGATCGTTTTAATAATGATCGGTCTCTTTTTTCAAGATTTGGGAGTTTTGTCATGCGATCGTTTTTGTGGGCTCCACTCTTCAGTATATTAATGCTTTGAAAGTTTCAAGTGCATTAGCTTTGTAGATTTTGAGACATTGATCGATTTTCTTCGATTTACGCTGTTTTATGAATCGTTCCCGATTGATCCATATAAATTTTTTCTTTGCCCATAACTCGAGCATACGAACTCCGATGGACTTGAAATTTGAAATATGGCATCATCGGGCATTCCTTATCACTTCATATTGGTTGCACCTTGATTGGGACCCGATCCGAATCTGTCCAACTATTGTCCATAGTGTCAAATATCATTGATTTTCGCATCTGATAACCATCTTTCTGGGCTTTCCCACTTGATGATCACATAAGCAGTTTAGCCAACTTTTATGATATACTGCCTGGTCAAAACGTAGTATAACATTTGCCTCCTAAAACATGCCTTGTGGTAGAAAGACATGTTTTGAATTGCCTTAAGTCCAATGTTCGAAACACGTTGATGACCTGTGTACAAATATGTGATCTTGCCTGATAGTTAGTCACAGCTGTTCGGGGCTGTTAATCAAATTTTACCCATCCCAGGCTGATGATGATCGCACGAGAACTAGTGTCTAATCGAGGTGAAATGCGATCGTTCGAGATCGAATGCCTGCTTGAGGCGCAATGTGATCGTTCGAGATCGAGTGCCTGCTCGAGGCGAAATGTGATAGTTGGAGATCGAGTGTCGTTCGAGGCGAAATGCGTCGTTCGAGATCGAGTGCCCGTTCGAGGCGAAATGGGATCGTTCGAGATCGCGTGCCTATTCGAGGCAAAATATGATCGTTCGAAATCGAGTACCTGTTCGATATGTAATGTGATCGTTCGAGATCAAGTGGCTGTTCGAGGCGAAATGTCATCGTTCAAGAGCGATTGCCCATTCAAGGCGTAGTACTTGTTTTTCACATTTAAGTGAGTTCCGGAATCATTTGTTATGGTGGCTTATCGCCATCTTAGAGCATGCTTAGGGACCGACCTCTATTCCGTACATGTGTAAGTGGTTTAGCCATTTTAATGTGGAGTTTATTTTACTTCATGCCATCCCGATCAAGAGATGACGACCTGTGCTCTTAAGCCAGGTTCGCTCCAATTTATTACGGATGATGGCTGCTCCTATTCTATCACCGCTATCCATTTCTTTACAAAGCCATCCAAATATGTGCCCCTAGTTCCATGGGGAGTAGTGCCGATCTATGCGAATAGATGCATGCTGATCCATCTTCCTCGGTCGGGGCTTGCCTCTAGTTTGTTCCAATCCATATCAAACCAGTTAGTTTCCACTCCTAGTCCCGATTTTGGTTTTCTTTAGCTCATGCTGCTCTAATTCCGTGATCCATATTTCTAGTGTTTCATGCTATTCCATTCCTTAGGTTTTCCCTTCAGCTTGTCTAATCCGTCGGAGTAGATCCTGCATCATCTCCTTCCCTCTCTTTAACATCCTCTCTTGCATAACGTCCATCATTGTTCCATTTCATCTTTGGTGATGTAGATAGATGATTGATTTGCTCCAGCTCCAGAAGAAGCTACTGACTCCCTCCATCATGGCTCCTATCCGCTAATGTTCTCCTTGTTAATTGTCTAGCCATTGCTTTCTAGATCCAAGTATCCAAGCTTCCAAAATCTTAGCTTTCAAATCCGCGGGTGCAAGTCATTCTCAGTGAAAGCACCAAAATGTTTGCGTCAAAAATGGTCACAGATACCGAGTTGTATATGAAAACATCAATTTTCAGAAACAATATCCAAAGAGAAATAAGCACGCAGATCACAGAATAAATAACAGAAAAAGCAAAGGAACACACGAGTTTTATAGTGGTTCGGTAAACTCTGGCCTATATTCACTCCAATAATCTTTTATTTATACTGTAAGATTACAAGTGCAGTTGTTTTTTCCTTAGAAAATTTCTGGAGGAAAAGATAAGAAGTGATGAAAGAGAGCTCGCCAAAAAGTCCATTGCAATGAGTCATGTCCGCTGTATTTATAGTGAAGACGTGCATGGATCTTGCTGAAATTTCGGTAGAAGAACCTTCAGGACAATACGACCTGACCCATAAAATTTGGGATCGATCAGACACTAAAAAATAATTTTGGCCAACCGTGCCATACTAACTCCAATGGAGCTGCGATCGTTTTTATGGGTTCCCCATGCCTCTAGTCTTTGCTTCTAAAGTTTCGCGCCATTCCGACGTACCGTTTCTGAGATATCGATCGATATTCGCTGTTTTGACGAGAAATTGGATCATAGGAGATCATTCCATGCTTCATCCTTTTGAGTTGCGATCGATCATGTGAGTTCCTCGTGATGTTAGTTACTTTCTCTCTTAATTTCATGCAATTCCAACGTATCGCGTGAGATATCGCTTTTTCCGTAATATCGCTTTTTCCGTAAAAATATGGATCATTCTGGCTGATTTGTACGATTGTTCCAATAACGATCGGCCTCTTTTTCCAAAATTTGGGAATTTTGTCGTGCGAACATTTTTGTGGGCTTCTCCCTTTAATATATTAATCTCTGAAAGTTTCAAGTGCATTGGCTTTGTAGATTTTGAGATATTGATCGATCTTCGTCGATTTACGCTTTTTTATGGATCTTTCCCGATCGATCCATATAAATACTTCCTTTGCCCATAACTCGAGCATACGAACTCCGATTGACTTCAACCAGAGAGGTCTTCGTGCACCTATGGTCCTTCCTCAGGTCCCCTTCCATTCTCGAAAATTTAAAATATGGCTCCATGGGGCCTTCTGTCACATCATATTTTGATTGCACCTTGATTGAGACCCAGTCCGAATCTGCCCTACTATTGTCTATAGTTTCAAATATCATCAATATCCGAGCTTGATAACCGTCTCTCTAGACTTCCTGCCTTGATGTTCATAGAATTTATTTAGCCAACTTTTATGATATATTGTCTGGTTAAATGCGGTATAACAATCGGTATAACAATTAATATTTTACCAGCTGTGACGGTAAAGTATCAGTATTCATTTTTGAGTTACCAGTAGTATTGGTATGATAATGGTTTTATCGGTACTTGAAACTAGTACCATAACAACCCTAACTGTACATCTTTCTAAACCAAGTTAGCGCATATCAAGTTCTTTTTTCCTTCTACTGAAGAACAAATCTTTTCTCCTATACACATACTTTTGTCTTATATATAAGGTGGAATCCAATGCACAAGACTCCCGTACGATTGCAAGATCTGAGGAGGTCGATAATGTATGCTGCCTTTCTCTCGCATTGTGAAGAGGCTGTGTAACAACCCGCATATTTATCGAGTTTGTATTTAAATATTTTATTTAAATATTAACTCGTTAATCGGATTTTGGTCCGAAAAGCTACTTTTTGCAAACGGTCAAATTAGGACTCGAGACCACTTCCATTGAGTTCGAAATGTCGTTTACAACTTTTTAAGTATAAACATCGATAGGTTTGGAGTTAGTGAAATTTCACTAACTTTTTCCGCTTTGGACTTTGGGTTAGTTTAGCCTATTAAGCCCAAGTTCCAACCCTCTTCTCCTCACTCTTCATAAATTTCCTAACTAATCAAGCTTTGGCATTAATGGTGGAGGGAATGGGAAATTAAAACTCCAAGCACAAATTCAATTGCAAATCCAACATTCAACTCCAAATTCAAGTAGAAGATATTGGATTCAAGCTTTGGATTGCTTCTCCTTGCTTTCAAGCTTCATCTTCATAAACTTTAGTGCAAAGGTGAGATTTTTATCTCACAAATCTAGTCTATAACTATATTGGACTGTAGGGAATGATTCCCTATCACTTTTGCATGCACATTTGCATTTGGTTTGGATTGGATTGGCGAAAAACTCCAATTTTTAGTGTTTTTGGTGAAAAACTGCTCTTAGGTCGTTCTGCCTTCATTAGGTCGCTCGGGGTGGAAAAGTCACGGCCTTCGTATTTGACTCACTCGGTTTTAGGTCGTAGGTCGCAAGCCTTTTAGGTCGTAGGTCGTATGGTCGTTAGGTCGCTCTGCTTTGACTCTGGCCATTTTTGCTCACTCGCAGTTAGGTCGCTCACGATCTAGGACTTAGGTCGCTCGCGAGTTAGTGGCTTAGGTCGTTGGGTCATATAACCCATTAAGTCGCGCTCCTTTAGGTCGCACCTCTTTTAGGTCGCGCCTCTTTTAAGTCGCCCTTCTTTGGACCTTGTTAGGTCGCTCAACATTGATCTCGTTAGGTCGCTCAACACACCGTGTCGCTAGGTCGCTCGACTCTGGACCTCATTAGCTCGCTCAACCGTCTACCTTTATAGGTCGTAGGTCGTCTCCGACCTTAAACCACTCGGCCGCATTAGGTCGCGTGTTGCATTAGGTCGTATGACCTTAGGTCGTTAGGTCGTATGGCTTTAGGTCGCTAGGTCGTATGGCTTTAGGTCGCTAGGTCGTATGACCTTAGGTCGCTAGGTCATATGGCTTTAGGTCGCTAGGTCGTATGGCTTTAGGTCGCTAGGTCGTATGACCTTAGGTCGCTAGGTCGTTGGGCCTCGTTTCTTCTTAGGTCGCTGCTTCTTATAGGTCGCTCGGCTCCTTAATTTCTTTAGGTCGTTTGAGTGTTAGGTCGCGAACCCATTTTAGGTCGCATGACCTATACCCTTTAGGTCGCTGGACCACTAGGTCGTGCCCCTTAGACCCCTAGGTCGCAACCATTAGGTCGCTCGACCCTATCCCTCTTAGGTCGTTAGACCTCATTTTGTCTTCACTAAGTCGTACCGTTTTGGTCGGGGCGCTGCCCCGCACCCCGCCGGGGGCGCTGCCCCCTGGACCCCCGCGACCTGACCGGGCAGGTCGAACCCCGTAAGCGGTGGCGTTGCCCCCGCACCCCCGCCTTGGGGGGGTTGCCACCCCCCTGGACCCCCCCTCCGTAGGGCATCTTATCTGAAAAATATTCAACAGAACTTGCTGAGCTGATTTCCTTGGATTTTTATCACATCTTCGAATGCGACCTTTGTGATTGATTGTTTCTACAATCGCTTCTGTGATTTGTCACTTTAAAATATAAAGGTTTCAAAACTAGTAGTAAATATCAAAACTTTTTCAACAAAATGATTTCAACTCTATTTTTAATAACAAAGCTCTTTTCTTAAACCGTTTTCCAATCTATTAGTATATACACGCCTTTACCTCACTCGGATGAGAAATCTAATTAAACGACTTAGTAAAACAAGTGGTATGAAACGCTTGCGTTCACTTCGTCGGTTAATTCTTGGACTTGTTCGATTGAATCTCTTGTGACAATTTTATTAGTGAAGATTTACAGTTTGTTCGTAAATATTTAAGTTAAGCAAGTGGTTATGGGACATGAAGCTAAACTTCTATATTTACTAGCTTAGTGTAATTGACACTTCTCGTTGATCTTGATGATCGTTTTATGAATTAGACTAGCAATTGCGCGATGTCTCTTTCATTGCAAGGTTAGACTAGACACCACTTGTGTGATTCCATTCACACATACCTTTCTGCTTTTTGGTTAGTCTTGACCTCAATCTGTGTGATTCCATTCACACATGCGGGGTAGCTCCCCTTGGTCTTCGGACCGTCATGTGATAGGCCTCTTTCCCTTTTTATGATTTCTGGATTTCTCGTGTTGATTTCTGGAATTTATGTCATTGACTTGTTATGAGTACAAGTTTAGGGTATGATGCCCTCTTCGAATCTTTGAGAAGATTCTTGTGATATTGATTATCTCTTATTGATTGATCTTCTGTTGATCATTATTTACATACTTATAGTGGTATGTCGTTATGGATGTTTATGTTTATGCCATATCTTTTATGTTATATCATGTCATCTGATATTTATAGCTAGACTGATCCGTTTATTATTTTCTTAAATAATACTCGGGTCAGACCGAGATGTTACAGGTGCTTCTGCTTGACTTCTTCTCAGGGATTCATCACTCTGACTTTTGGCTAACTGTTTAGATTAGCAGTTTTTGTTGTATACACTTGAGATATAGACTCATAGTTGTATTCTTTTGTATAGCACGTGTTGCTATTCTTTTGTATTATCGTGGATCTTACTGACCACTACTCTGATGTACACTTTCATGTGTTAGTTATATATTCATATCTTCTTCCGCCTTTGTGATATGGATATCTGTGACTGATTTGTGATATGATTATTTCTATGTTTGTTTCCGAAGATTATTTATAGCCACCGTGTGATAAGCAATTACATGGATGGTCTCTCCTCAACAGCCTTATTCTCCGTGCTAGTTGACAGCACTACTCCGGAGTGTTCTTGGCTAGCGTGGGTATTGAGGTGGGGCGTCACAGGCTGCTTCCGGACTCGAACCGGTGCGTTCATAACACCATGCGGGTGATCTAACCGTTGTGCCAAGGCTTCACCTTATATCTTATATATAAATAAAATCCATTTTTGTAGGTTTAAATTTTACAAGAATTACAATTATTACAATTTTTATTTTTATTTTTTTATTTGAGACATTTTGGCGATAACAAGAAAAGGTCATTTATAGTTGGTCTATCGATTTCTGTAACATCCTTCACTTGAAACCCAAAGATGGACGTTGATGATGCTGCAGTCATCATCAAAATTATCTTCCAATGACGAAAGTGAGTTCAGTATAATATGAATACATAGATAAGTAAACAAAGCAAGCTGACATTGTTAATTACATAGCAGATTCTTTTTAATTTTCATTACAATTACTTGGGTCAAAATTTCCCAAGTCATGTCCCCATGCAGGGGTTAAATATAATAGCAAATAACATCATAAAGTGTCAGATCTACACATGAAGATGCTGCCCGCACTCCATCATAAATCTTTATTAGCTAAAGAGCTTCCTGCTCCGTCTTCAGTCTTCGTACCATGGTCATTATTCCAAACCTATCTAAGCTCATAAACTCAGTTTACTTAAATGAGTACCCGTGAGTTTATGGATAAAATAACAATAAAAACACGAGTCAGATATAAAGTTTTGTGTGAATAATACTGTCTTCGGAAACAAATATATAGTGAGACCAACCTGCATTGTACATATTAGGTTCCGTCCTCATTATTTAACCAATCATATGCGAAACACTTTAAACCTCTGATGCAAGTTATTTTTTATTTACTTCAATTACATGTTTTTTTAAGAAGATTTTCTTTACTACTCTGCACCCTACGCTGACCTCATCCGAGTCCCAATTTAGATTGTTTTTAGTCTAAGTATAAAATACTGCAGTCTTCGCATCGACCCCACCAAGTCCTTATAAATTCTTCTATGATCTACAAAGCATTCTTTCAAAGTATTTGAGGCGGTGCTCTACACAGTTCTTATATACCTTACTTTAGGATTTGATACTGTGCCTCTATGCAGAACTTACTTAGCTTTCCGTTGAAGTTTATCTCTTAATTCGAACTACTTAGGATCGCCAATTGCAGTATTCTTTTTGAATTCATTCTTTAGAAGTTTATCTTACCTAATCTGATTGGAATTGCCAACCGTAGTATCATTTTTAATTCATTGTTAAGTTCGAACTGCGTAGACTCGCTCCCCTCGCAATATTCAACTATCCAGCTAGTTAAGCCTTGGACTACAAAGAAACAGCCACTGCTTGAAAACCACGCCGCAGAAGACCACTAAGAAACCCACATGCAACCTTAGCCTGCGAAAAACCCATATGGAGCCTATAAACCATCAAAGAACATGTGTTTTGAATTGAATCACCTACACATGCGAAGCATTCGTTGAATCTAGCTATATGATAATGATTAATGAATAGTTCACTTCACTCTTTTGCTTTCTCACTAAGACATAGCAAAAATAGCGAACTCCCCCTTAAAAAAGCCTCTTCCTCTCAAGACTCCACGCATGCATCCAACTTTGGTGCGACTTGCTTCACTCATGTGGATCTGGAAGGTGGTACTGCAGACAAGTAGCTCGCGGTTAGGAATCCAACACTTTAGAATTCTTCTAGTCATCGCTAATTCAGATAAGTTCAAATTTTTTGCACAAAGTATTTCTTCGATTGCATTCATTTAAAAAAGGATTGATTTTCTGATAATTATTTTACAATCTTGCATTAGCAATTCAATCGAACTTTTTTTGGTACACTTTTATCTTGAAATAGTCTTGAATTTCTTTCTATCCAAATATGCCAAATAGTACTCGTAGATAAGACAACATCTATCAAATCTGGATAAAAGTAGTTGTGATGTAACGTCGCGACTTTTCGACGCTCGAAAACCGACATCAATACTTCCATTGTATCAACTGCCGAGCAATCAAATGCCGGAAAACCGTACCGTTATGCTTTAAGAAGAAGAAAAAGATAGAAGAAGAGAGAAAAAGATAGAACAGAACAGAAAGAAACAACAGAACAATATCAGAATCTCACAATCGCAGCGGAATAACATATAATAGATAAATGAATAATCTTTAAACAAAGAACTATATCAGTTATTACATTACATCACATTATATCATCAGAGTGTACAACAACAAACAACAATAAACAACGGAAAAGAAATACTATATACTAATGAATACGCCATGCCATCCAACTTGCCTCCAGCAACTCCTGAATTCCAGAATATCCTGATAACCTAACTCTAGACTGCCCGTGTGGAAATTTGTGGGCACCCAGAGTTTAGGAGGGAAAACAATAAACTCCGAGTCAGTCATGAAACTGGTGTGAGAACTTAAACAGTTTATCTTTTAAAAATAAAACAGAGGAATATTTTTAAAGTCAATTCGAAATGCTTTTAAAAATGAAACTACCATAAGGCCTCCCGGCACACACACAATGCAAACGCAGACTTGGGGTAGATTTCTCCTTATGATAGTCAAAGATGCTTACTACGTAAAATCAAATCATTTTTGATATTATTATTAGTGCATAGTGTAGAAACCATTTCGAAAGTAGAATATATATCTTAGCCGGCATATGTACCATTATATTATGCCTACTATAGCTACCATATTAGATGGCAGGTTCTACAATTAAAACCGTACAAGGTTCGTATTGTTTCTTTGGATTTCCAACAAATGGTCAGGCCAAAAAACTTCCCATTGCCACATAGGTACGCCTCTGGAAAGACGCCCCGAGAACCTAATCGGATCTCTATCAACACAAGGCCGGGTTACCCTTCAAACTGAGTAACTACTGACATGAATATATCATTCCCCGATCGTAACCGATCTATATCCGAGGATCCTCGATTCCAACAACCACAAAGTAATAAATTTGCAGCAACAACATAGGTTAAATATCTGGGCTCCATACCATGATACCACCTCTATCTAGAAGGAATGACATACACTAAAGGGGCGCCACCCTCTAATAACCTTGCTGCATCCTTCCTGTTTTGACCATTTTCGGGGTGTGAGGTCCGACGAAGTCTCGTCCACAAAGCCACGCTTTATATAAAAGCTGTACTTTGATCATCAAATGCTCAACAGCACTTAGCATATCACACTACCAAATTGGGAGTATATCACTAATAACCTTCAACTACATAACCTCTGAGCTCGTACGTCTCAGAGAAGGGTGTTAAGCTAAGAGAATAAATTCTCCGCCACCAACAGATATGTATTTGAAAGAAATCAGCTTTCTATCTCAATTTGTAATGTCAAACATACAATCCATACAAGTTTGTTCCGGGCTCGAACAGAACCGAAGACACTTCCAAAGAAGCCCTTGCAATCCGGATATTCACTAATCACGTCCGGACTTTCCGTCACTAAGGGTGATAAAACCTCTATATCGGAGATCAGCCGATGCAGAGTCATTCGAAGGTAATCCTTCCATTTTCAAAAATATCCGGTCTTCAACACCGGTCATCAAATGCAATCCATAATGACGTATCACATATTCGGAATGGATTACACGACCCTAAGGTCCTTTCCCGGCTAACCCGAATAGTGAGCGCTTATTTTAAAAAATAAGCGTGGCATTCAAATTCAAGCAAATCACAACAAATACCTATTTAAAGGTAAATATTGATAGTCGGTTATTTAACTATCAATAGGTATGCTCACATCACCAGATTCCAAATAATTTTCCAAATTATTTACTTTTCAAAATATCTTTACAAGATATACATTTTCCACACTTCAACATTCGAAAACAAATTTTCAAATCACTTTTCACCTTTACCACTTTTGAAAACAAATTTCAATCATTTTCCTTACGCGGAAATACTTTCATTTCAAAATGGTTCATTTAAACCAATTAAATAAATCCTTAACAATTTACTTTATATTTACGTTCCAAATCCGTAAATTTATTTCCACACTTCAAAAACAAATCAACGTTTATTTTTAAACAAATTCCCCTTCCTTTTATAAATTTCATAGTGAATTTACAATTCCAAAATATCTATGAATATACTATTTCCAAATCGATTTCTAATATTCATTTTCAATTTATCTTTAAAACGATAATTCCCAAAACGTTCATTTCATATTGGAAAAATATTTCCATACTTATTTAATAATAAGTAATTCACAAATCTATTTATTTTCAACATATGAAAATATTCAATATACTTAAATCACAGTTAAGTATGTATTTTATTTTCTAAGGAAAACATCCTTTCAAACACATTTAGTTGGGTCAAAACGAATGTTGCGTAAAACATCGTTACGATAACCCAAAATCACTAGTATAGGGATTCGAAATTAAGATAGATATATAAATCCCAATACTATATAAAACATTTCATTTCGGAAACCATTTACTATAACAACAGTGTTACAGTCAACCATTTCCTTCTCTTTCTCGAAAATGTCTATTTCAACAATGAATGTTGAAATCTATGGTTTCGATTCATAATACATTTTAAAACATCTTTAAAACAATTAACTTCATTTTATAATATCACTTCTCCAAAACTTCAATATACTTAAATCGAAACTAAGTATATATTTCATTCTTTAAAGAAAACGTTCTCTTAGCACATTTATTTGAGTCAAAACGTATGTTGCGTAAAACATCGTTACGACGACCCAAAATCACTAGTATAGGGATTCGAAATTTAGATAGATATATAAATCCCAATACTATACAAAACTTTTCCTTTCGGAAATCATTTACTATAACAACAGTTTTATAGTCCATCTTTTCCTTATTTCTCGAAAACGTCTATTTCAACAATGAATGTTGAAATCTATGGTTTCGACACTTAATACATTTTAAAACAACTTCAAATCGTTTTAATTCCATTTAAAATATCACTTTCCCAAAACATATTCATTTTATATATCATTCACTGTTCAAAATCGTGAATATAAATCATTAACGAAATTCAACACTTTTACATAATCAATTCAAAAATTATTCACTGTCCCAAAATCGTGAATATACTCCTTTAATAAGCTATAAAAATTTACTTATCAAATTCAATCAATCTTGAATTTATAAATCAATGTTTATAAATTCACATTTATATATTATAAAAACTTCAAGTTATAAAAATCCCTTATTAACCAATTCCATTTAAATCTCATTTAAATGCCAAAAATCCAATTTTAAAGTTAATTATTTATAATTTTCTATTTTACAAAATCTATTCATTTTATAACTTCACAATTTATAAATCTATAAATTTTATTCACTTGTGAAATCCATTTTTATTTCATTTTAACACTTATAAAAACTCGTTTTATAATTCCTATATTTTTAATTTATAAATATCAATATTATAAATCTTTTATGTAAATCGTTTATAATAATTCAAAAATCCCAATTTAAACCATTTTATAAATTAATTGACTATTTATTTCAAAAATCACATTTCGGTTATATTTCTCTAAAATCATAACTTTTATAACTTTAAATATTATAACGTTTATTTATTTAAAATAAATCAATTCCAAATTTTTAATAAAACGTATATTTTCAAAAATCACTTTGAAAATCCCTTAAAAATCAAAATCATTATTTTTAAACTTCAAAAATGGATCCGATGATGCAACAGCACCAAATAGTCAATCACGACAACAAAGACATCATATATCAGTATATGATAATCAACAAATATCACAATATCTGCAATCAAATCAATATAGTTGAGGAATCCAGTTGGATCCCTCCAACCTGTTTCTCTGCATCCACCGATGTTAGTACAATACCAATTCCGTTCCAATACGGAATATCGCAGTATATGTTTTTAATAAATAATATCCGCTTAATATACGGCGTATAATGTCTATTTTAACAATCAATAGATAATAATTTATCATCTAGGCATACAATCAATAATTTTAAATCTAACTATTTAAAATTTAAATCGAAACAGTTCGATTGAGTGAGAAGTTCTCACCTTGGTTTCAATTCAGTTTCCGCGTTTTATTTCGAATAAAATTAAACACGCGTTTAATTTTACCCGAAATTCTCACTAACTCCAAACGACTCCAAACCGACTCCATTACGTAGTGCTCGACAAAACGAAGCCAACGCAAGTCGTTTCGTCGAATTCCGACCTCGTAGCAAAAAGTTATGATATTTATAAGTTTACACGAATTTATATATAATTGAATTTACAATCTTTTTAATATTAAACCCTACGTTTAATCCAGGCCGTCCATCTCCTTGTGCAAAAAATCTGGGCCGCCCCTTCTCTTCTCCCCCAAACACGTACAGGCCGAGCCAAATGACCCATCAAGGCCGCCACTAGGGTTGAATTATACTTCCTCTCCGACGACATTTACAACGATCAGCCACTTCCATCGCGTAGCCCAACTCGAAAGCTACCCACGCCCCAAGCCGTGTAGAGCTCGGTCGTCCCTTGATATAGAAAAACGTGCTCGAGCCATGCACAAAAGCGAGCTAATTTCTTCGTCTCTGGTTGACGATTCGTCGACCCACCGTATGGATTTGAAGCTCTCTCCGTGCTCTTCTATTTGTTAGTTGAAAGCTCTTGCTAATTGTCTACAGATTGAGAGTGATTGAGAGGAGAAGAAGAGAAGTTTCTGGCCATTGATAATAATAGAGGCGGCCGGCTTTGTTGAAACCCTAGGGTTTCTTTTTATTGCAAATTGTGAGGTTAGAGGTGCTTATATAGAAAATTTCCAAAACACTATTCACTCAAAAAATTTCGAACTCCAAACGAAGCGTGTCGGTTGGAGTTTTTAAGGTTTACCCCGCGTTCCGAACACAATGGAACGTGTTTCGGTGGCTAATTCGATCATCTGTGCGAGTTACGGCAATAAACGATCAAATTTAAATTAAATCGATTTAAACTAATTTCTACGCGTTTTGGCTTGCTCCGGACAAACCGTAAATTCGATTGACACGAAATTTGAAACCATACAATAATATAACATTACGGATCCGATGAAACTGGTTTCGTCAAAATCCGAGACTGTTTGAAAAATGGCTATTTTAACTCGTCAATTAAATATTAAAATATTCAATTTTCACAATTTAACTTTAAATTCGATTTTAAAAGTTCTATAACATCACTCTAACTCCAATATGATATAATATAATTTTACAAATCATTTTCAGTCATATTTAACCCAATTTCCAGTTATTTCTGTAATTTCAACTATTAAATTATTGATTTAATTATGCAATTAAATCCAGATATGCGAAATAAAATTCATTCGACTTATAAATTTCACTTATTAATATTTAAAATAATTAAATATACAAATTTTAATTAACAGAAATTCTGGGTCGTTACATGTGTGCGCTTAAAAATAGACTCAGACATTCTGCTATGTTATTAAGTTGTGATATCTGTAGTTTATGTTTGATTTTCTGCCAAATGGAAGTTGAGTAATCACATAAAAAGAAAAAAATGCTATCCGATCTCTTCATCTCTGTTGATAACTTATAAATTGTTGATTGTATATTGCTCCATTATTTGATTTTGTCCCGTGCTGTTAATCTTTATAGTTATGCCAAATATAAGCATATGGACATTTGGGTGCAAAGTAGAATTCCATATATGATGACATCATGATTGGGTGGGTTCTTTGATTCTAGTGCCATTCCAACCACACTTTAAATGGGATTGTCCATTATGTTTTGGTTTCCACCACCAAAAGTCTTTGTTTCAATGTTGTTGGTATTGATTCCTTCAATTTGTTTGCACGTATTAAGGGCGAAGTTGGATGTGTCGAGGCACATCTCGTCTCAGAGATAAATGCAGACGTATCCTTTTGCTCACCCCTCCTACAGTCCTATATGCTAATCAATGATTTTCCATATGTATTTTTTTCCGTTTGCAATTTTCATTCCAGTTAAGCCATGACATGTGATTTTGGTTTTGGGTAAAAGTTTACTAGTGAGAAGCATTAACATCATCATGTAAAATCCAATTTTTGTTTCTTTGAGTAGCATATGCACTTCATCCATTCCGCCCAAAGGTTATATTGTTGTAAATATTTCCACAGCAATTTGAGAGACACAACACTTGACATATCCTATAGGCTTCTTAAGTCCATGCCACCTTTACGTTTTGTTCTGCACATTGTATTTCAATATACTTGATGTTGCTTGTGTTGCCGTAGAAAAATTTGTGCACACATTTCAATGAGATTGATGAAATTTTTAGGCATTTGACATATTTGCATTCAAAAAATTACAGTTGAATGTATGGCTGTTTTTATTAACTCTTGTTTTCCACTTATTGTTATTAGCATCCCACTCTATCCACTCCATCATGCTGATAATGAGCCTATTAATGTTTGCTCTTCTTAAGGAAGAGCTGTGGAGTGGTATTCCGAGGTAAGTGAGTGGATATTTCCACTCTCAACTCATGAGAAATAAGTGATTTCATGGTAATTTCATGATCCAAAAATAATTTTGATTTTTGCTCATTCATGAAATGCCCCTACCTTAGTTTTAAGATTTTGCATTATATTTTTAATGGATCGTGCATTTTCCAAACCAACTTTTGTAAATGCCAAAAGGTCATCTGCATAAAGCAGACGATTGGTGATTGAATTATTTTTATACATTGGGCTTAGATTACCTTTTATGTCTTCTAGATCAAACATAATTAAGAGATGTAAAATTTGGTGATACAATATTTCCAACTGTAGAAGATTTGAAAGATATTTGAAATAAATTACCTACATGAGAAGAATTATTTTGGGATATTGAGGTAATCAATTAGTTTCCTAATTAGCTTATTAAAGAAGAAATCTTATCAAGCGCATGTAAATTTAGAAAAATTAAAAAATCAAATGGATAAACGTTTACTGTATGGATAGGAGAATTAATGAGACATTAATTTATGACCATAAATCAATTACTTCAATCCCAAGTAATAATCTCTATATAAAGGCAGAGATTAGCATGAGTATAATCATCTCTCTCTGTTGTACTTCTTATTCCTCTCTCCATTATCAATTTTGTAAAAAAATTCCTTCTAGAAAGTAATAAAAACTCCATTCCCCAAGTGGATGTACACAACCTCACGGTAATGGAACCAGTATAAATCATGTGTGTTATTTTCTTTTATCACTTGATCTATGATTGTTTTTTGTTGGTGACTATCTGTTGTTGTTTTTGCCTCACTATCAGTTCAGTTCTATTTGTTTTTCCGCAAGATTGGATTTTTATTTCCTAAGGCGATCTCGAGGGCTTTCCCCCAACGGTCTAGTATTCGAGCGACAAGATTGATTGAGAAAGGGTGTTAGGCATTATGGCAGGAGATATGGAGACTCTTGCAGTTGTACCAAGACCATATGTTGGAGGGACTATATTGCATCAGGATCTAGTTTAGCAGTAGAGAAGTGGAACGACGATAAAGATTTCGAGAAGTGGCAGTGGAGGATGAAATATTTTCTAATCAGAAACGAAGTTCATCCTGTGGTGTTTGCTTTTAAGGAGCCGACATTTGGAATTTCAGCTGCGAAAAGGAAGGAGATGGAAAAATGGGTGTTTACTACTTTGCAATTATCTATGGGAGGAATGTTATTTCTGAGATTAGCGGTGAAACTACTGCTAAGGGCATTTGAACCAAGCTGAAAAATCTCTATTTGAAGAAATTTTTGACTAACCGTCTGATTTTATTGAGGACATTTTTCACCATGACAATGAGAGATGGTACATCTATCAAAGAGCATCTGAGTTTCTTTGACGATCTAGTGATGAAAATGAAGACTGTGGAATTGAAGGTAGATGAAGAGCATATGGTATGATGCTCTATGTTCCCTTCCGAAGCTTTACACATGTTTCGCTAACAACCTTATCTTTGCAAGAGATACTTTGACCGTTGAAGATGTAAAGTTGGATCTTCTATCTGAAAACTTGAGGGATCGGATGAAGAAGATGGGTGAAGGTAGAGGAGGAAGTAGTAGTCAAGGCCTATTTGCTGAGGGAAGGAGAGAGGAGAAGAAGAATTGAAATTCTAGGGGAGTGTTCCAAATCTAGAAAGCCCAGTAATATTTATAGAGGAAAGTCTAAGGATGGAAAATGTCACTATTGTAAGAAACCAAGCCATTGGAAAAGAGACTGTCCAGATTGGAAGAAGAAGAAGGAAGAAGATGGTTCTTCATCATTTACGGTGGAGAAAGCTGTATCTGATGATGTGTTATCTACAATGGTATTAGATGTATCAAACCATTAGGTGCTTGATTTGAGGGTGTCTTTTCAAATAATAGGGATTACTTTAGTTCTTTAGTTAACAGAGAGGGAAGTGCAATCCTTATGGGTAATGATGCTAGTTGTAGAGCCATGGGAGAAGGTACAATGCAGATTAGATGTTTGATGGAGTGATTCGCACTTTGATAGGTGTTTTGTATGTTCCGGATCTTCGGAAGTCCTTGGTTTCTTTGGGGCAGTTAACATCCATGGGATGCAAGGACACTTTAGAAAAGGATGGTTTGAAGGTTTTGAAGTGTGCTCTTGCTCTTATGAAGGGAGATGTGTTTTGAAATTTGTATTTGCTTAAGGGGATCGCAGTTCTTGGAGAGCCGTATGTTGGAGTTGATAGTTCTTGTGCTTTGGATGCCATCGGACTTTGGCATCTTAGGTTGGGTCATATTTCTGAGAAGGGCTTAGAGTTTCTTTGTAGACGGAAGATGATCAAAGTTGACTTCGACAAGTTAGATTTCTGGCAGGAGCGCATATTAGGTAAGCGGACCAAGGTAACATTTGGAGTTGGATTTCATAGATCAGAGAGGATAATTGATTTTGTGTATACAGATGTTTGGGCACCAGTTACTTCTGCTTCCATTGGGGGAGTGAATTATTTTATCTCTTTTACTGATGATTTTTCTCAGAAAGTTTGTGTGTATGTGATGAAGGCCAAATCAGGGAGCCTTGAGAAGTTTAAGGCTTGGAAGGTGCTTATTGAGAACCAATCTGCTTTTAAGTTAAAGGTGATTGAGATCTGATAAAGGCGGAGAGTTTATCTCTGGGAGTTCCTCAAATTTTGTAGGCAGCATGGAATTGAGAGACATTTCAATACACCAGGTGAATCATAATTCAATGGGGTTGCTGAAAGGATGAATATGACTTTACTTGAGAATGCTTGTTGCTTGGGATTGATGGTGGATTTATTTAGAGGCTTTTAGGCTGAGGCATTATCAACCGCGACGCATATTATTAATTGGATTTCGTGCTCAGCCATAGATGAGAAGATTCCAGAAGAGAAATAGAGAGGTAAAGCCGTGTACCTTGGTTCTTTTTGAATTTTTGGTTGTCCTGTGTATGTTCACCATACAGATGATGATAAGTTGGAGGCTAGAGCATACAAGAGCTTCCTCTTAGGATACACAGATGGTATCAAAGGGTATCGTATTTGGCACCCTGTTGATAGGAAGATTTTTCATTCCAGACATGTTACTTTTGATGAGTCAGCAATGTTCAATCCTAAGAAAGACTTACCTACCACATAAGAAGTTTCTAATAGGCCTAAGGAGATAGAAGAAGTTCCAATTTTACATCCTAGCAGTAGATTTGTTGATGCTGTTGAAAGTGAGATAGATGCAATTGATGTGACATCACAAAGTGGTCCATAGGTGCCTTCTAGTAGTGTTGGTGATGTGGTGATGTGCATGAGACTAGAGGAAGTTCAATTCAATGCGGAGCAGAACGGAGTTTAGGCGAAGTTTTACTAACTCGGGCCAATCGTAGGACTATTAGGGCGCCTGAGAGGTATGGTGACTGGCAGTATGCAAACCTTAGCCTGGTGATTAGTTTGATCATGCCCTACATGTGGTTCATGAGGAGCCGCTTGACCTTGATGAAGCTTTGAAGTCATGTGACAGTTCAAAGTGGATGTACGCTATGGAAGAGGAGCTAGAGTCGTTGTAGAAGAATATGACTTGGGATTTGGTACCTCCTCCTCAAGGAAGCCGACCCATAGGTTGCAATTTAGGCGTTCAAGGTGAAGGATGATGAAAGATACAACACTGGACTTGTTGCTAAAGGGTTTTCACCGAGAAAGTGATTGGATTATGATGAGATTTTTTTCTCGTGTAGTGAGACACACTTCTATCCTTATTTTGCTTGCTATAGTTGCCGCACATGACTTGGAGTTAGAGCAACTTGATGTGAAGGCCGCTTTCTTGCATGAAGACTTGGATGAGACCATTTACACAAAGCAACTAGATGAATATGGCATAGATGGAAACGATAATTGGGTTTGCAAGCTAAAGAAGTCATTGTATGGACTTAAGCAGTTGCCTAGATAGTGGTACAAGATGTTTGATTCTTTTATACTTTCACTTGGTTTTAATCGTAGCATTAAAGATGCTTGTGTGTACTTCAAGCATTTAAGGAATGGTTATTGGGTGTATTTACTCTTGTATGTCGATGATATTTTGATTGCTTTGAAGAATAAAGCTGAAATTGATAGTTTGAAATTGAAACTTAAGGCAAAATTCGAGATGAAAGACCTTGGAGAAGAAAAGAAGATTTTAGGTATGAAAATCAAAAGGGATAGGAAGCTTGGACTTTTGAGGCTCATTCAAAAGGAATATATTCTGAAAGTGCTTGATCGATTTAGCATGGAAGAGGCAAAAGCAATCAGCACACCCATGTCATTGCACATACAACTTTCTAGTAGATGCTCTCCGATCTTGGAGAAGGACAAGGCTTATATAGAGAAGGTTCTCTATGTGAGTGCAGTTGGTAGTCTGATGTATCCCATGGTTTGTGTTTGGCCTAACATTGCATAGGTAGTTGGATTGGTGAGTAGATTCATGTCAAATTCAGAAAAGACGCATTGGGAGGCAATGAAGTATATTTTCATATATATTAGAGGGACTCCAGACCATGGGCTTGTTTTCGGCGGCATGGACAGAGATTTCAGCTTGGTTGGATTTTGTGATTCTGACTATGCCGGTGATAGAAATCGAAGGAAGTCAACCTCATGTTATGTGTTCGCCATTGGTGGGACAACTATTAGTTGGAAAGCGAGATTGCAGACGATTTTGGCTTTTTCTACTATAGAGGAAAAGCCTATAGCTGTGGTTGAAGCGACTAAGGAGGTGATTTACTTGAAGCGTTTGTTGTGTGACTTGGTCTTTGTGTATGAAGGTATAGAAGTGAATTGTGATAGCCAATGTTCAATTCACTTAGCTAAAAATCTGGCTTTCAGCTCAAGGACGAAGCATATTGAGTCGAGAGAGTCCTTTCTTGTCTCTATGGATGAAGAGAATCTTGTATGTCTTCAAAAGGTTCACACAGAGGAGAATGTAGCAGATATGTTTATCAAGTCGTTACCCATTGCAATATTCGAGCATTGCTCAAACTTGATTCGCTTGATAAAGTGTTATGTGCCACAGGGTGGCATGGGGGAGAGTGAGTTGGTAGATGAGACGTCTTTTTTCATTGTGGAGATTGATAGGTCCTGCTTGGAGAGGGTACTTTCAAAACTTTGTTGGAGGGCGGTGGTCTTTTCGAAGTTTGTTGATAAAGTACAATGGATGATGGTTATGCCGAAGCTCATTGAGAAAGTATCTATAGTGTCTTGTCGGAGAGCTACTTGGAGTAAGAGGATGTAGGTGGAATTGATAGGCTTGTAGAGAAATATAGTATCAAGTGGAGATTGTAAGATTTGGTGATACAATATTTCCAATTGTGGAATATTTGTAAGATATTGTTGATTTCAGTGATACAATATTTCCAATTGCAGAAGATTTGAAAGATATTTGAGATAATTACTCAAATACATATTGCTCCTTTTATAACATCAAAGAGAGTAATAATTACCTCAAATATATTTCAGTGCATTTCACGTTAGACTCCGTATGCACCATGCCTCCCTATTTCAGCATTCTCACCCTATTGCAACTGCTACGTTCTCTATTACTAAGTCTTCTCTGCTACGATCGCCAGCTTTTTCTTCTCTAGGATCTCTATCATAGCTTCAGTTCCGTCACCACATCCTCTCAGTGCACACATGCCTTCTTAGTTCTTCAAGGCCTCTCATCTGCATAGTGTTCTCTTCAGTCAAGATGTGGCATTCTTAAATTAGTGCAGCATCATTTTTAGTATTTCAAATTTGAACCATGCACATATATTATCTTGTGATTTCTCTTATGCACTTTTATCGATCATGTTGATGATTATCCTATATTATGCTTTCACACATTTTCCATGTAATGTCACCGTTTTTTGGTTCTTTAAAATTTAATTAAATAATGAGTATGTTCTTATCTCGTTGAGGACCACTCTTTCATACAAAAATGATGTTTAATTCTACATGAAAATGGAATATTGATGAAGAACTGTGATTTGTGTATTATTTAATAGGTATGACCCTTTATCCACTTTGAAATCTTTTGCGTACAACATCGATATAACTAATACATAAGATAATATATATTATATATTCATTTATATATGCATGAAAAGATATGTACTTACACGCATATACATATATACGTAAATACATACATATATTTGATATGGACATGCATGCAAACTTGGTAAGTTTTATATAGCTTTAGTGTTTCTAAATTTATAGTATTATATTTTTTATTGTACAAACAGAAAAGGTTTTTCTTCTTAAATTTTATTGGTTCAACTGAAATTTAGTGACATTTAATATTTAACCCATCACCAAGTATAATAGAATCATAAAGGATGAAAATAAATTTGATTTTCCAAGAATATGTTCCTTTTTATTATTTTTTATGGAAACATCCTTCTATTAGGAACAAATACATACTCTACAAATTTTATGATCAAAAGTTAGTTCTTTGTTAGGTCTACAAAATAAATCTCTCTAACTAATTAGGATTACAAGAACGCGATAAATCCATTCTAAGCAACTAATATTTGCAATATGGATTTTTCTACGAAGAATCTGCATGCATACTCATTTTTTCCACGTTTACTAATATAAGTTTGAAAAAATGTAGAAAATTATGAGCTAAATCAAACCTTTAACGGAGCAACAGATACATGGGATATGTGGATAACAACAACCAACAAAATAAACGGAGAATGCACTTGGCCAATGACTTGAAGCTATAAATCAATCTCTTTCGGATAAAATTGCATCAGATGCATTGAGTGCCATTCCAACATGGCCAATTATATGGGTAGATGGCAACTGCCATCAACATGATTCCCATATATGAGGGTTTTGTTCGACATGCAAGATTTATTTGAATTAATTTTATAACACGATACTATTCATGAAGGTACTTATCTATTTTGTTCAAGATATGACTGTTAATTTAGTTGATATCCTACTATTAACAGTATATTAGGTGAATTGTTCTTTTAGAATTGACTAGCCAGCAATAATGAAGTTGTGAACCAATTCACAATAAATAATTGTTAATTATATGGTCATTTGTGAGAATATTAATTATATGGTTATTATTCAAGTAAAAAAGAGATTTCATTTGATTGATTTATAAACACTAATTGTGTTCTAAGCAAATCAATGAAAAGGCCGTATAGCGCATGAAATTTATTTTGGTAGAAATGTAAATATTGTTCTAGAATAGTTTATATATAGCCGACTAACTTATCTACTCCACGATCGCATATAGTAGCCATAGGATAGACATATGAAGGTTGTTATAAAACTCTATATAGGATGAATATTTTGATATATCATCTAGTTTACCGAATATCAATTTTGGATGGTCTTGTTGACATCATTTGGTAACTAAAAATAACTTATCATTAGTTTTATTTTCTAGAACTCAAACCCGATCGTCAACATTTATAATGCTTCTTCTAACAAAACATCGCACTACTTTAATTTCAACATTTATCCCCTAATATCTTTATGTTTAGGTAAAATTAAGCTCAATGATTCTTATAAATTCAATAAGGATTTCACTATTTCAATACAAATATTAACAACAATAGTTTTCTAGTTCATATTTGAGCAATGTGAACATCCCTAAATTGTAAGATTATATTAAGTATACATACCTATAAACAAATTAAAAATAACCGTATCGAATGCATGCATATAGTTTGACGCAACAAATACTCTATGGTCAACACCCAATTCGGACCATGCACCAAACTACCTGCTGCTTCTTAGCAACTGCTGAATACTTCCATCACTTGCATGCATTGAGCTCACTCTGCTTGTTCCACCGAGGCAGGAATAATTTACATATATTCATGCATCATCCAATCCACTTAGGTATTAGAATTATTCTTCCTCCTATTCGCCATAATGGATCAATGAATTACCTAGTAATCAAGTAATACCCTGAAAGGAATAAGCTAGAAGCATTCTAGGGATTCCGTTTGTTAAAAGATTGAGCATCCTTCAACAGATAAGAAAAGAAGAGACTTCTGATTGAGATGGAAATTTTAAAGCATGCTTTTTCTTAAGTTGAAGAAGAACCTTTGACTCAGGAATAAAGGAATAGTTGGATTTTGTATTTTTATGAAGAGAAAGGGACTGGGAATAAAGGATGGAGTAGTTTCAGGGTTTTTGGTTTTGCTTGAAGGGAATACAGGAAAGAGGAGGAAAAAAGGCGGGATATTGAGCGCGATGTGAAAAAAACTATACAAGTACACAACGCTTATTATTATTTTATTTTATTTTATTTTTTATTACCAATAATAGCACATAGAACATAAACCGTATCTATTGGTGCTATCAAAAGCGTGTTCTCTTGTAGTGTTGCAAGTCAACATCAAGGCACAGATTGTTACATCCTTTTCTTTCAAAGGTTCTAACCATTTCATAAGCTAATAAAGAATTCTCATTAATAAGTCTCCTTGCAATATTAGCATTTGGATTATAAAGATTAGCCCATTTATGTTGCCCTTAGTTCTATTGCAAATTATATTTGAGATGATTTTATATATGACATTGCAACAAAATATGGGTCTAAAGTATGATATGGATCGGGGGTTGTTTTTAAGGGGCTAATGTAATAAATGTGGGGATGATCTCTTTAAAAAACTACCCACTGGAGAAAATACCTTGGGTGGTTGAAACCAACATTTCTTTTTGAAGGAACCCGGTTCGTTTCACAGCCGATGAAATGAGTAAATTAAAAAAACCTATTTGGATCATTGGGCTTACGAAGTCTAATGGGTTTTACATAATCCAATCTAGTTAATTTATATAAAGCTATCGTTTTATTTAACTTTTCGATTTAATTTGTCAAATCTATGTTTATTAATTATAAAATTGAATAAGTATGAATGTATCATATATATTCACATTTCTAATGTGTTTAAAAGAGGAACGGATGTAAAATTAGATGTAATAACATCAAGACCTAAAAGGAAAGAGATTCATTGATTGATTTCACATTTCCGCTTTAGCAAAATTTAATTAATATACACAAGAGATAATATGATACAATAATATGGTTGAATTGAAAACAATATTGAGATTTATCTCTTTCATTAATATATTTTCTATTCATATGTATATATTATTGGCTCAACTTTTAAATTGTTCGATGAAAAAAATCATGTTTCTATTTCATGCCTTAGCAATAATACAATGATTAATCCAAAGACTTTCCAACTTATTAAAAAAAAAACATCCATATTATGTTAAAATTTTACGATGTATTTGCAAACATATGTGTAATAAAATTAATTAATAAAATACATGCATGCATGCATACATACATAGTTTTTGTGGAATAAAATTTTGGTTTTTTCATTATTAAACAGTCAAAATATTACAAAACCAAATTGCACACAACGAACCAAGCAAGATATCAAAAATCTCTTAAAAATTCAAATAGGGACATTTAATGATTAAATTGTATAATATGTTTGGAATATTAACATAAATAATTTTAAAATATGGATCCATAACCAAAACATTGTTTTAATCATATATAAATTTTGGTTTAATTTATCAGGTTAGACAAATCAAATCATTCGACAAATTGTTTAAGTTGTGTTACTAATTCTACATAACACGAGGCAATAATCGTACATATAAAATTATGACAAACATATGACATATAAAAGCATAATTAAAATTAGAATATACCTTTCAGATCTAGCTAATAAGTTACACTTTGACTTGGTTTGGAAATTCCTCTTAGATCTTTGAATGCACACCTAACTTTATAGGAAAATGATGAACTACGTAGTCTTTATATTTATTTGATGGTTTAATTTATTTTGGAGTTGATTGTATTTTAGAAGGGGATGTTGAAAATTTTTCCCATGGCAGGAAGGAAAAAGGAAAAATAAAAATAAATGATGAATGAATGAATCAACGAAGGAAGTAAAATTCAAAGAAGTTTTTCATTGTAGCAACCCTTTTTTCGAACTTGTAATATCATATTAATTGAATTAGAATACAAGTGTCTGAATTCAATTGAATTTTTTTTATTGAAATCAAATTTATGATTAAATAAAATCTCTATTCAATAAAATATTTTGTTATAGAAAAATTGAATTAGTTAATAAATTTTATTTTTAGATAATATATTTTAATTCAAACAAAAGGTGTTAATAAATATAAAATATTTTTAACCGCAAATAATTATATATATATATATATATATATATATATATATATATATATATAACTGAAATAGATGAAAAGAAGTTTTAAATTGATATTTATCTAAATCAATAAGTCGGTGAATATGAATAAATCTATTTATATCAATACGGTGAATAATTACATATAATTGAATAACATTAGATTGAATGAAATTGTATAGTTGTCGAGGTTTATATTTTGTAAAATGAAATTATGAACAATTTGAAACTTATTTAAAGATTAAAGGGAATTAAAGAGAGTGTGTATATATAACAGAGCAACCCAAGCCCATTTAAATGGACCAAACCCAGTTCTCCGTCAGCAGACTTAACCTGTGCCGTTGAATCCAAATATAAATTCCTGTATAGTTTGCCCTAACCCAAAAACATCCCCAATTTGTAAATCAATTTGAAAAAAAACACAAAACACACACGTCGATTGAATGAGGAGGCGTTGTCGATCGAAGGCTCAAACTGGGGGGTCGTAGAAGGTGGTGCGACTGCTGTATGCTAGGGCGAGTGCGCGATGGGGCTTGAAGCTAGGGCACGGCGACGTTGCAGCTAAGCTCGCATGATTCGTGGTCGTGTCTTAGGTAAAGGCGAAGGCAGAATGGGTGGTGCATTCATGGTGGAGGCGGCACAAGGCATGGAGGCAAATCCTTGCTGGTAGCATAGAGAGCACGAACTTGAGATCATGATCTGAACTTCTAGGCATGTTTATGCAGCATGGTTAAGGTGAGATTTTATCTCACACAATCTATATCATTGGTCTCTGGGATGATTACTATTTTGATTTCAGTGCCTTATAAATGAATTGATCAGTAAATGAATTAATATAATTTCAGCTTCTGAATTTATTACTGTTAGTTCTAATTTAAACACTGTTAGTCTTGGTTAAGTACAAACCCTTCCTGTATGCATACAGTATGATACTGATTATGTTTGAAAGCTTGATTGGAACTGATATCACCTCAATATTAGTTTACATTATGCCTAATTATTGATTGCAATTTGTTTCATATATATATTTGATGTACCCGCTTTCATGCATTTAAGTTGCACCTTGGATTTTATATATATACATATATAATATCACTTTCCACCTGTAAATTATTCATGTGCCTTGTTTTAATTGTTCACATGTTTTGATAGCAAGTATATGTGCTGTTATATTCTAAATTTATATTTAGTTGTTGTATGTAGCATGGTACCTGACGTACTGACATGTATTTTCTTTGATAATTACTTTAGTTAGCTCAACTTTCAAATTTTTATATAACTAAGATCGCATAATATTAATTCAATTAAAGTAATTTCTCTTCTTTTGAGAGAGAACTTTATGCACATATAAGTTTTTATGATTTGTAGTTAAATTATATATAGAAGAATGTACGTTTGTAGTTAAATTACTGAACCAGATATTCATATGCTCTGAATAATTATTATTTTCTCTATATAAATTTCACTTATAATAGACTCAATGCCTCGATGGTTTTATTAACACCATGTTGCTGTTATCAATTAATAGAAGTACCGCTTCCTGCACATGTAAGCGTGGGCTACTTTATGTTTGCAAGCTAGTAAAATTTACAAAACCCGACCTTGTATTGTAAGTACTTCCCAAGTTAAACACGTTTTTGATCTTATTTTCTTAGCAATTTCGGTTTCACAAATTATAGATTTTAAAATAAAGAAATTTTCTAATTTTGCAAAAGGGTGGGTAGATTTCTAAAATTTTAAAGAAGTTCTATTTTAAGATTAAAACTTTTAACTCCTTTTCTTTTTAAACATGGTATATGTATTTCAGAGAAAAGTTTAAAAGTAAGATATAAATAAAGAAATTTAGAAATCAATTCTTTATATGATAACAATTATATTAATTTTTTCCAAACTATAAACTATTATTTGTCTTTATAATGTTTTAGCCTTTGGCTATTTTTATGCAAATTCGAAAATTCATAATTTTCTATGAAACAAAGAATTTTAATAAACAATTGAATTGTCGGATTGGTATGGACTCTTCATACAATTCTTTCAGTTATTTTTATAATATATTAAAAGAGTTTAAAGTGGAAATTACTAGCTTTTGGTGAATACTTGAATTTACTATCTGGCATGGGACAGTTAGTTGAATTCTTGTGATTACTGGAGCGACAGTACTTAATACTTAGAGCTGTATTATCTTAGGGTGTTCGGATTTCAGACCGATAGATCTTTGAGATAAGATAACTCATTTTTCATCGATTTGAGAATCGATACTTTTTAGATTTGGGTAGGTAGATCTATTTCTTGGGGTTATGTCAATTCTGGTATAACACGGCTGTCCTTTTTGTTATTTGGACAGATGTTATATTGCAGCCCTACTAGTTAATTTACAGTGGGCATTGTTTACCTATTTATAATCGTTCGGTAAATTCACATAGTTTTGTCATAAGTACCTATTTCTGATCGTTAGGAGTCGGGGTTTTCACCTGATAGTCTATTTCTTTTTGTTAGACTATTGCGTTGTATGGCGGAGTTTATTTATTTTAGTTAGGCCCCATGTCGTAGTGTATCATACTGATAGTTGACTACCATTATTATTTCATTATTGATGGTTATTTCTTCAGAGATTTTTAGTATGGATATTTTGTATCCTTTATGGCTCTATGGAATTTTGAATTGGTTATTACCATATTTTGAGATGATAGTCTACTGAGACTTGATATGTATTTATGAAATGGTGATTTGTTAGATATGCCTTATTTGTGTATTTGTTTTGGGCATATTTTATTTATGATTTAATTGGTTATTGTTAAGTCATTATTGTGATATCTATATTTATTGGTTTGATATGCCTTTTATGGATTTTTGGGTTTTAGGCATATTTTGAGATGACTTATTTTGGAGTTAAGTCATTTATGGATCTATTAAATAGCGAATTAAATTAATATGCCTTATTATGATTGTTTGTTTGACATATTTTATTATGGCTCGTTATTTTAAGTCATGTACTTATGATATTAGTATCTCACCTCTCTATTAGATATAGTCTGACCCGTTAATTTTTATAATACTCGGGTCAGGCCGAGCTTTTACAGGTACAGGGACTCATTGACCTTTGGATTTTGGGCTAGCATTAAAGTAGACTATTATGATAGATTTTGTTTACTTCATACTTGTATATATTGACAGTTAGGAGTTTATGTCATCTATATTATATGGTAGTGACTTTGTGCCTGATACAAGATTTTGGATATGATGTATATATTTATATGGGTCTAGTACTGATATTTTGTAGACTCACATTCTATTATATCTATGATGATGTATATTATTCCGCTGTGATCTGTGACTCTGATTTATCTATATTATATACCATTCTGAATAATTTTAATCGGTGTATTTATTACTTGTATTAATACCGCACACGTCAAATTTTTATTTCAAATCCTCAGAAAAGTAAATAAGACGTGTCAGTGTTAGTATAAAGAAATATTCACATTCAATCGTCCTTAATCAATCGTATTCTCCGGATTAGTAGACGACATCACTTGTAATGTTCTTTGCTAAACTGAGCATAGAAGTGTGGTCGTTACAGCTTGGTATACTAACACAGAGTCGAGATATAAACCTAGTGAGACCTAAAATCCTGTCCCCATGGTGTGTGGTAGATAGTAATTTAACTATTTATCAAGGATATGAATAAAGAATGGTTATAGGGATAATCGTTTGGGTTGTATTTTAAAATTCTTCCTTTAGTAAATAAATACAACTTAATTTAGTGAGAATAACTTCCTTTTGCCTGTTTTAATGAGTAGCGGTTTGTTATTCGATTAAATGTGAGTTTTAGGAAATTAACAGTAGAATAATTTTTTGAGTTCATCTTTCTTTTAATAAATTTTGTATTGATTAGATGTTTTGAAACTTGAAGTACATCACATATACACTTTACTATATATTGAAAAAAAAATTAGGCTTAGAAAGAGTGTTGAAAAGGATTCTGTACTTATTGTAAATTCATTTTTGGAATTTTCAAAAAATCTACAAAGATTTTGAAAATTCATTTTGAAAGCAAAACTTTAAAAAAATTAATTCCTTCAATTTCGAACATAACTTGGATTTATCATATTTCGTATAATCTGAAGTAAAGAACTTTATAATTGTTGTTTGGATTGATGCTGAATTGATTTATTAATTATCACTCGAATGCTTGATTATAGCAAAGTCCGTACAAAGACCATAAACTTGGTTGGTATGTATGCTTTTGCTCCTTCTTCCTTTTCTTTAACTGTTTGCGTACTTAGATGATCTAAAGCATAAATTACACCATGCACTCAACATTTAACACCCTGGCTTCATATTCGAATACATTGAGAGGAATTTTTAAGAAATTTTTAGTCACTGTAAGTAATAATTAATATTTCCAGAACTTAATATTTTGTTACATCTTCATTCCTTTCTTTTTCCATGATTTTCTAGTACTTTTGTGATGATCTTGAATCTATTTTACACATCATAAACTCATTGAAAAATTATTTATAGCATAGGAATAATGATCACATGAAGTAATTGGAAAAAAGATTCTAAGTCGGCTGTCTATTGAAAGGTAATTTCTAGAAATTGTATATTTTAATTAAAACTCAAAAAAAAGAGTCAATTTTGGAAATTATAAAATATTTTAACTTATTTAAATTTAAATCCAAAAGGAGAATTTTAAATGTTTAAATAATTTCAACTAAGGAAATATTGATGACAAAACATGTTTATTATCTTAGAATGTTAAGAAATTATATTAAGAGCATTTTGAGATATGTTACATTTTAAAAGTCGATTGAATTATTTAACACTCTTTTTGATTTAAATTAAGAATGGAATCTTATATAAATATTTAAAAATGACCTTGACTTGAAAGCGATGAACATTTTATGGATTTGAAGTTAAATTTTTTTTTTATACAATGAAGATTAATTTATTTGAGAGATAGTTGAATTTGAAATTAAACCATAAAGGATGGATAGTTTAATTATACAAATTTTTCTATAAAAGGAATTTTTGGAGAATTATTCGAAAGGTTGTTTATAGATTTTGTATAAAATAAAAAAGATGTATTGTGATAGTATTTCTACAATGATAATTTCTCCAATTGAAAAAGATAAAGTTATTTCCTCAATGGAAATAGTTTTTGATGAATTAAATATATGTATGAATTTTGAAAATAAATTTTTTCTTACAAGCAAGCATATGATTAAATGAAATATGGAAATTATTTTATAAAGTGAGTGAAAACATATTTTAGTAGTTTATTTAGTGTAGTACTCTAAGAATTCTGGTCGATGCGTCTGATCAACGTTATCGATAAGGATACCTAAACGAAGAATTTTTTTTAAAGGACAATGTATATTAAATTTTAATGATTAGGGCACGGGTCACGTAATTTTTTCAAAAGGACAACCCAAAGCCTAAAAACAACTGTTCCCATCAAAAACTAAATTGGTCAACTTTCTTCCCATCAAATTCATTCCGCTCATCGTTCATCCTTAAAATAATATATTAGAAACTCACGTTTGCAATTTGCATAAGAGAAGCAACATGAAAGGTGAAAGGAGGATCTCGGCTAGGCCTGGGAGGAGTGGAGATGGCGGACGTCGGTGGAGGATCGGGTGAGGTTGCAGGTGGATCTGACAAAGGATAAGGCAGGTGTAGGCGTGGTTTTGGGTGGCATGATGGAATGTGGAGGTGCATGGCAAAACAATGGACATGAGTAGATGCGAAAGGAGGTATAGTCAAAGAAAAAAAATGAAATTTGGAAATGAAGCGATAGTCTAAAATTGAAGTGGGTGCGGACGTTCAAAGCTTTAGGAATATGAATTGGAAAATGAATTGAGTGGAGAAGACAATGCACGAAAAGGAGGTACATGCAAAGACCAAAACGACCGACAAACCAAAATGATGAAAAAAACGAAAAAAATGTTGGAAAAAACAGAAAGGAAAGCTAGAAAACCACAATTTAGAATATTCACACAAAAAAGCAGAAGCCAATTGAAGAAGAGACAAACTTGATAAAACAATCAACATTATTAGTCTCAGTTTAGCGTATTATAGGTATCGGTAGAAGAACTACTTTAGTTTTGTTATCACTTTTGTTTCAATTTAGTGTATTAGCATTAGTTTATTGTATTCTAGTTAACAATTTTATTATTGGTTTGGTGTATTGGTATCAGTGGAAGAGACTGATACCTGGTAGCTATTTGTTTGAAGTCGACACTTACTTATTTTATAAGTTATTTTGACTGGTACTTAAAACAATACCGATACCTATGTATATGAAAAATGATACCTAGTTCCTGTTCGATATAAGTTGATCCTCTATAAATTTAATTATTTATTTGGTTATCATGTATGACAAAAGTGATACCAAAATAGTGCAAAACTGATACCTAATGACTGTATGATTGGAATTCATTCTTGGTTATTTTATAAATTATTTTGACTATTATTTATAACAAAACTGATACCGATATATACGCAAAACTGATACCTAATTTCTGTTTGATAAAATTTGATGCTCTGTAATTTTAAATATTCATTTAACTGTCGTGTATGAGAAAAGTGATACAAAAATAATGCAAAACTGATACCTAGTAGCCGTTTTTTAGAGTTGATGCCTAGTTATTTTATAAATTATTTTGACTATAATTTGTAACCAAACTGGTACCAAAATATATGCAAAAACAATACCTAACATTGATATTAAAACTGTTAATTATTTTATTTCAAAGCATATGATCTGTATGCATCATTATCTCTTAAATACAATGTTATATATTTGTTACATACTTGTTACTACAAGTGATGCAAATTGACACTAATAATATATTTTGCTTTAAACAGGGTTGACCATAGTATATATGTCATGATATTCGTCATATCATTGAAAAAATAAAACCTAAAAAAATGTTGCAAATAAGAGCAAGAATTGTGTGTGACATATTGACGAACAATGATCACTGCTAGAATTTAGCAAAGTTCATGTCAACACTAGAAGAAAAGAAAATATGCAGAAGTGAATTTGTTGTAAAAACTACCGTGATGTTCAGTTCAATTAATATACATTTGAGATGTTGTGTCAGAACTAATTGAATTTAACTTTGTTTTAATGTAGATATAAACACTTGTTGAAATTATTTCAGTTTGTTGTAAAAACTAAGATCTTATATACGATGTTGTAAAAATTAGCTTTGTTTAACTTTTCTTACACGTGATGTTATGTTATGACTGTATTTTATATTAATTTATACCTAAAACCGATACTACAATATGCATGAACTTATACTATTTTTTATCATGCCTGAAACCGATACTGATAATAATATAATGAAAAACTGATACCATGTTCTATTATACCTGAAATAGATACTTATAACATGCAAAAACTGATATTATATTTTCTAGTACCTAAAAATGATACTAGTAGCATGAAAAAACTGATACCACATTTTTACATGCCTGAAAATGATACTAATAGTATCAATAACTGATACTAAGTAACTAATATTGAATAAACTAACCAGCATCACCACTTAACCTACAAAAAAACAAATAATAAAACTGATGCTAATTATACTACAAAACTAATACTTAAAATGCAACTACAAATGTTACTATATAACCTACGAATAAATAATAAAACTGATACTGTAAATGAAACTAAAATGATACTATATAATCAAGTTCAATTACAAAGAGCAAATCAATGACAAATTCAAAATATGCTAAACTAATATACTTATGTATTCAATGACATAAAATTGCCAAAAAAATCATATAACAAATATAAATATCAACAAATTCATAAAAACAGGAAAAACAAATCATATCTTCTTAGAAGCTTAACAATTACGGTTGTTGTGACCAAATTGTTTCCATACACCACATCTATTTTGCTTATTTTCAAAATATGGAAATCTTCCTTTCCATTTTATAAAAGGTCTACCGGCACCATGTTTCTGCTTAGGTGGCTTTATCTTCAACAATTGCATCAATAATAGGCTTATAAAAATTTGGAATATGATCAATAGCATTAGCATAAGAAGAACGATAAGATCCGCGATAAAATACTCAACATTTTCTTGAAGCATTTTTTTGTATGAAGATAGCAATAACCATGAATGGATGAAGGAAAAATTTTATGAACACATAAAATCAAACCTCGATGGCGATCCAACATAAGAAACCAAATCACGATCTTCTTGAAGCATTTATTTTAAATGATTCAAAAATCATTTCCAATTATCCACATTTTCCAGATAAACAATGTAACACTCCTGAAAATTTACCAAGTTTAATTTGGCAATTAAATTTATTTTTGAAAATAAATTGTGAATTTATTTGAGATTTCTAGAAAAAATAAATAATTTGATTATAAATAGAAATTTAATTAGAAATTTAAGCATAAGTATCTTACAAATAAATATTGGGTTTAGGAAAAAATAATTTATATATTTATATAAATGAATTATAATTAGAAATTTGATTTAAATTATAAGGATAAGTATTTTTTAAACAAATATTGAATTTCAAAATAAAATGTATTAAAAATAAAATAGAAATTAAAAGCTTGAGATTAATAAAAAGTTAATGATAGTTGTTTTCTAAATTTTTAATTATATTAATACTTGGAAGTTGTAATAAAAAGGAAAATTAGTGTACTCATTTTCAAAATGTTATTTTTAAGTTAAATTTTCATATATGAATAAAGGTGATTAATTGTTAATATGAAATCAAAGTATTTAAATTCATTCTTTTCTTTTTATAAAGTTGTACAAAAATAGATAATAATAATAAAAAATGTATGAATGTAAATTGTATAAAATTTATTAAATTTTTTTTTATCTTCGAAATTTGCAAATGATAAATATATAAAGGAGATAGAGTATAGGAATGAACATACATTGAAATTTCATAATCATTCCTTTTTACAAATGGCATTCACTATATTTAATTGAATAAAAAAATAAAATTTAAAATTATGGAAACTTTTGAGCTCCCCCATATGCAATTATATAACTTTTCAGCAAATCTGAAAATATATAGTAACAAGAGATCTCAAATCTGAAGCAAAGATCAGAAAATATAAAGTAGAAAGAAAATGTGTAAACCAAGTTATCTTCAGTTCAAAATTTTCAAGATAAGAAAAATCAAAAATCTGGCAATCAAATCAAGCAGCAACCTGAAATTCAAAGCAGATTTGTTCAATATCAAAGCCAGGAAAAGAAATAAGGCAATCAATATGAAAAAAAAGAAAAAAAAATGAACCTGGGAATTTACAAATGAAGATCAATGCAAAAGAAGCAGAGCTTCAGCTTGCCAGTGCAGTAATTTTGTAGGGAAATCTTTAGGCAAGTAAATTTCTTTTAAAAATGAAAAAAAATTGAGTTTGATGTTGTAATCAGATATAAAGCAAAGATATAAACAATCATATTAATCAGTTGCAGGAAGACATTAGGTTTTAAAGAATAAGTTAGTTCTGGATTTCAAGTGGCAGACAAAATCTATTCTCTGTTGCCTCAAATCCAAAACTGTAAGTTATTGATGAGTTAAGTAAACAAATACAACAAAGAATAACCTAAGATCTGTACTTGCAAGTTGCAGATCTAAGCTTCAAAAATTAAAAACAGAATTCCAGGCTTGAGTTCTCTGCAAATCCAGGTTTTATTGTCCTCTGTCTTCAATCCAAGGTGAGCAATCTAGTCCTGAATTTGTTCTCTGTCTTGATGAATGCTTGAATGAATTGTCTTCTCTGATATGTGATGATTCTGGAATGTAAATCTGTTTACATATGTATGTATATATTTGATACATGTCTGGAAACAGAACAAAGCTTGCTTTTGTTCATACATTCCAGATCTTAAAAACCTGTTTGAAATTAAAAATCATCCCACCCCAAACAAATTTAGATTTTAATTACTGAATGAAAGATGTTTATATGAGTATAACATCATTTTTAAAAATAAATACAAGTTGAAATATTGATTTAATATCTCGATGTTTAAATATTACAGTGAAATTAAATTTAAGTCAGGAAATATATTTTCTGGAATTCATGTTTTGATTATATATATGAATTCGCAATTCAAATCGATGAATTTTGATAAGAATTTCAAGATTTTTAGTTCATTAAATTGTGAGAAAAGGTGAGATGGTCGGAAATTGATTTCTGGCCAAATTTTGGCGATTGGTGGGTCTGGAATCATCGGGGTTGGTGGACAAGGTAGTTTAGAGGTTGCTGATCATCAGAAAAATAGCCACTAATTTTTTAGAGGACCGTGGTGGCAATGCGATGTCGATCTAGGGTTTTACTCTCAAGTTTGGCCATCGTCGAATTCGATACCAGTTGGTCATCATTGATGCATCGGACTGGATGGGAACGGAGAGGATCAGAGCGTGTCGTCGTGATGCGTCTTTGGTCATGGTCACGTAGCCTATGGTGGTCACGATCACCAGAGCGAGGCATTTTCGTTGGGGAGGTTATGGGTTCCAGCTTGTCTGGTTTCGTTCGATTTCACTTCCAGGCGAATCGATCTAACCTGGCTGGTCGAGATGTTAGGCGAGGTCATCGTAACCTGTAGACGTCGGCAAGGATGGTCAGAAGGGTGGTAAATTTGTGTACACGTGTACATGTGCATCAGTGTGTCAGGCCGTGTTTGGGTGAGCAAGATGAAGTAGTCTCGGGTTTAATCTCGAGTAAACAATAGAGTAGCTCGAGTGCATTACCGTGGGTACGCGAATATATATAACAGTTTTGAATGTTGAGATTAAAAACAAATTTTGGTGATTTTGGCCTAGGAATATTTGATTTTGGCTTAGGAATTTTGTGTGATTAGATCGGGTTTGTTTAAAATACAAGAAGTTTTCAAGTTATAATGTAAATTTTGTTCAGTTTTAAAGGCAATAGAAAATGTACGAGTTTTCAAGCAATTTTTATTCAAAGTTTTTAAAGTATAAGAAATCAAATAAGTTTCCAAATTAGAATTATTAAATAAGATTTTAAAACAAGTTTCAAGGTTTTAACGTTAAGGCTAAATGTTTTAAATTATTTTAGAAAAAAATAAATTGATTTTGAAATGATATGATGATAATGGATAAATTTCTAAGTATTTTCAAATGGAGTTTAATAACGTTTGAATTAAGAAGGTGATTATGGTAAGTGTATTGAACTTTAATTAATCAATACTTTTTATAAAAAAATTCGAGCATTTAATTTAGATGGTGAAATTAAGTAATGAATTAAGATAAAAAGGTTTATTTTAAATTGATTAAGGTAGATAATTAAAGGTATAATTAATTGATTAATTTATTAAAATAATTAACTAAAGGTTTACTTACTTAATTACTTAAAGAATGATTTGTCAATGTGATTAATCTATGGTCAATTAATTAATGTAATGGATAATTAAAGGTTAATTAAGTAATAATTTAAAAGTTAATTAAATTGTAATTGAAGGGAAATTAATTTGTTGTTAATTATTAATTAACGAGGAATATTTAATTAATAAAAGTAATTAAGATTTAATTAATTAACAATTAAGGGTTAATTACTTAATGCAATTAATTTAAGATTAATAAAGGGTAAATAATTAAAAGATAAATTCATTTATGAAAGTAAATTAAAGATAATTACTTTGTGTGATTAATTAAAAGATAATTACTTTGTGTAATTAAATAAAAGCTAATTACTTAGCAAAATTAATAAAGAATAATTAATTAAGAGTTAATTAATTAATTAAAGATAATTAATTAAATGGTAAATTAAATAATTAAAGGTTAATTATTTAATAATTAAAAGTTGATGAATTTTAATTAAAGGTTAACTAATTTATTATTTATGGATAATTTATACATGATAAGAAAAATAATTAATCAAAACGATTTGTAAATTATTAATATTAATTAACCATGATTAGCAACTTATAAGTAATTAGATCTGATTTGAACTAATCAGACAATTAACTGATTTTACTTATGGACGTTTGGATCCTATTGGATGATTGAATTGTTTGATACCCCTGATATGGGATGCTTTGTTTTGATTTGAGCTGTACTGATGTAATTTATTATCTGCGATATATATCTATGATCGGTGAATAAAAGATAAGCGTTATAGTTTATACCGCTTATCAAATATAAGCGTTATAGTTTATACCGCTTATCAAATATATATTGCTGTATTTGAATCTATGCTGATTGATGATGTGGTACTTTTATTGTGTAAAATCCCCTGGACCACACTTATACACACACCAATATGGATTGCACGTGGAAATGGGTTAAGTCACAGATTTTGAAATAGTTTTAAAGATTGAATTTTTGAATCCAAAATAGTTTTGGAATTAGAATTGAAATCTTTTGGAAAATGAATTTCGAAAATAAAAGTTAATTTGAATAACTTGATTGAGTTTTGAAATGTAAATAATTTGATTTGAATTTGAATTCAATATTTGAAATTGAATTCTATGATTTGGAAACTATGGTTTAAAAAGGTTATTCAACTTATAAATGTGTTTATGGATTTTAAAACCATTTTAAAAGTGTCGTTTTGGGAATTTAAATTTAACTCAAAGATTTTAACTTGTATAAATGAAATTGGATATTTCCGAAACGAAAACTATTTGTTTTCGAATAATAAAGGCTTTCACATAAGAAATGAACGTCCAATTTGCGTTAAAAGGATTTCAAGTTTGAAATGAAAATTGTTTTTTAAGTTACGAATAAGTCTTTGAAAATGGGTTTGAAAGCTATAAGTTAAATCCTTAATTTAAAGATTTAATTGAGTTAATCCAAATTGAAATGGAAATTGTTTTGAAATCTATGAATAGATCTTTGTCAAACTGGGTAAACTTTGCGAAACGAATCTTTTTGTTAAAAGATTTGAAATGGTAATTTGCTTAACCATTTAAAAGAAAGGTTCTGGATTCTATAAGTTGTGACTTAACTGAAATCCCATATCCATATATTTTTAAATATTGCGCTCATTATTCGATTTAGCCGGGAGAGGACCTTGTGTCATATAACCCATTCCGAATAGTGATACGACGTTATGGATTGCATTTGAAGACCGGTGTTGAAGACCGGGTGTCTTCAAGAACGTTAGGATAACCTATCGATTGTCTCTGCACCGAGTAGCTACGGTATATAGATTCCCTAAGTGATGGGAAGTCCGATCGAGATTGTGGATACCCGGATTGCAAGGGCTTCTTCGGAAGTGCCTTCGGTTCTGTTCGAACCAGGGATAGACTTGTATGGTTGTATGTCTGACACTACACTTTGAGATATTAAACTGATTTCTATCAAATACATTTCTGTCTGGTGGCGGAGAATTTATTCTCTTAGCTTAACACCCTTCTTTGAGACGTACGAGCTCAGAGGTTATGTAGTTGATATTTACCAGTGATATACTCCCAAATTTGGTAGTGTGGCATACTGAGTGCTGCTGTGTATCATTTGTTGATCAAAGCATGGCTTTTGTATAAAGCGTAGCTTTGTGGACGAGACTGCATCAGGACCTCACACCCCGAAAATGGTCGAAACAGGAAAGATGTGGTAAGGTTATGAGGGTAGCACCCTTTAGAGTTTGTCATTCCCTTTTGGAAAAGGGTGGTATCATGGTATGGAGCCCAGATACTTACTCATGTGGATACTGCAGATCTATTACTTTGTGATTGCTTTGTGGTTGTTGGTGTCGAGCGCTCGGATAAAGGTCCTAAAAGACCGGGGGATGGCACGCTCGAGTAGTAGTTACCTAGTTACAGAGGTAACCCGGTTTTGTGTTGGCAGAGATCCGGTTAGGTTCTCGGGACGTCCCGCCAGAGGCGTACCCATGTGGCAGTAGGAAGTTCCTTAGCATGACCATTTGTTGGAAATCCAATCAAAACAATACGCACCCTGTACGGTTTTAGTTGTATAACCTGCCATGGAATGTGGTGGTAACCTGTTATTGAACATGGTAGCTATAGTAGGCATAAGTGCGAAATGCCTATGCTGGCTAGGATTTATATTATACTTTCGAAATGGTTTTTCTACACTATGCACTATTAATAATATCAAAGAAATTTTCTCGTATCAAGCATATTTGACTATCATAAGGAGAAATCTCCTCCAATTCTGCGTTTGCATTGTGTGTGTGGTGGGAGGCCTTATGGTAGTTTCATTTTCTAAAAAGCATTGTGGATTTATTTTAAATTCTCTTATTGTCTGTATTAAAGACCAACTGCTTTTGTTTGCTCATACCAGTCCCATGTCTGACTTGGAGTTTATTGTTCCTTTCCTACACTCTGGGTGCCCACAATTTTCCCACACGGGCAGTCTAGAGTTGGGTTTTTTCAGAAAGTCAGGTTTAGTAGATTATCTGGAGCTAGCTCAGTCTTTGGATCAAGACTGCACTTGCTTATCTTTGTGCATCGTTATTGGGAGTTCGAGCTATTTCTAGATTGGTGCCTTGGAGATGGAGATTACCGATACTGGAGTTCTTCCTTGAAGATCACCTTGGAGATTTTTGTTCCGCTGCTGGTGTTATCTTTTCTTTCTGCTGCTATCATCTTGTATCATATCTTTGATGTATATTGATATTCATTGTACCATTCTGTTGTATCAGATATTGTATCAAATGTTGTATATTGATATATTCTTTTCCTTCCGCTGTGTTGTACTTAATGTGTTATAAGCTCCGGCGAACCAGATTCGACGTTTGGATCTGTGGCATTTGAGTACGAGTGTCGTATTTGGTGCCGATTTTCGAAGGCCGAGTCAGGATCGCTACAAACTATATCCATAGCTAAAGGAAAAAACCTGGAAATCAAAAAACATTAAAACAAAGTTAATCCAGTGTTAACTTAAAACTGATATCGACAAGCACCATTGTCCCAGTGGTTAAGTGATTCGACTTTGGTGCGAGAGGTCACAAGTTCGAAACTTGTGTAGCGTGATTCGAACATATATTGACATGTGAGTTGTGATATGTTGTTCCAGTGACATGTTGTATTTAAGTACCATTTCAAAAAAAAACTGATACCTAAAAACCGCTACCTGAAACTAGTACCTAAAAACTGACAACTAAAAACTAAAAACTAAATTCCGATATTATATAGTAAAGCATGTTTAAATTCTGGTACCTAAAATCTGATATTAAGCAATAATCTAATACACACTAATGCCACAAATGCAATACTACAAAATATCATTTTTTTCACAATAAATGATACTACAAAGTATCAACCGCGGTAACTTTATTCTCAAGCACGTAAGAAATCTCAATGGACAAAAGAGTCAGTGGAGACCAATAATGACAAATTTCATTCTTCTGATCATAAATAGAACAATCGGAGGACAACCGAGTGCTAAAAGTATTATCATTGAATACAAACAAAATAAGAAGGCTATTGTCACCACTGCAAAAAAACATTAGTAAAAAATGTTTGCTTCAGATTGTTATTTTATTCTAATATAATAATTTTCTTTATACAAAACAATTACCAAAAAACAGATCTTTCAAAAATGATACCTACAGTATATAAATCTGATATCTAAAAACTGATCCTCAAATTAGTAATAAAACTGATACTCAAATAGACTTTATTAAATGTTTGATACTAACAAAACACCAATTCAACTCATTGATTATTTGGTTCATATCATCATATTTACTCTCTAATAACTTTGTTTTTTTATATACTCAAACAAACAAAATGTCAGAAAATATTCACACTGCATTATTGTGAAAAATGATACTAAGAAAAAACAAAAATAATACCTAAAAACTGATCCTCACATTAATGAATACAGCTCTCAAATTCTCAAACTCAACTCTCTTCCCCAAAAAAAAATACTTTTTTCAATTCAAAGTCCAGAAAAGTTGATAGAATTTCTATGGTTTTTTCTTTTGCTCTTCCAACTGAAACCCAAATTGATGAAGAAGGTAATTGAGACATTCATTTTTCCCTTGATTGTTGTTGGTGAAGGCAGTAGCGATTGAAATTTAGGACATGGCTAAGGCTCATTTCAGCTTGAACATGCCAGAGTGGTTGACCTTCGTATCGATGAAGTCTTCTTAGTGGTTGTTCTTCGTATGAATGAAGTCGCCTTAGTGTGCTGAGCATCGTTGTGGTCTCCATTCATCTCCTAGTGGTCAAAGATGAGATCTGTAACCATCGCAACTTACGTCGAGATGATTTTTAGGTTCATCGAAAGTTCACGAGATTGGAATTGGTGGTGGTTCAATGGTTCATCAGAGGCTGCCAAGTTCAATGGACGTGGTGGTGCATAATTTCATGGTTGGAGGAGGAAGAACGGAGTTGGAAAAGTGTGCAGTTATGGGTTCTTCTGGCTTCAGGAAAAGGAAAAGGTGGAATGACAACAAAGAGGAAGATGGTGATTTGCATAAAATTAGATAGTTGGATAATTCCAGAATGGCACGTGAAGGCAAAAGGGATAAGGACTGTTTTCGACAACCGGTAGTTATTGTCCTTGAGTCAAATTTATTAACGGGCTGTCCTGAGTACTAAAAAAGCCTATAAATTTGTCCTCTAGAATGTTTTCTTGTTCCTAAACACTAGTACGAGACATTCAGACATAGTGTTTTGGACAATAAAATATTTTCAGAAATATTATTTTGTAGGTATATAATATTTTTTAAAAGAAGATAGAATTTTTAAATGATTTAAATATTATATAGGATAAAGTGGACAGTTAGGTAATGCTGTTTCGATAGTAAAACAATATTTTCTTTAAGTGTATAAATTATATTTTTAAAAGGAGATGCCTTAGGATAATAGGATAAATAAAATAAAGTATTTAAAAGGAGATTGAGCATTATTGGAAAACTAGAGTAACTTAGAAAGATATTTTGGTAAAAATTTTTTTGGCATTTGTAAATTTTTACATATTCATTTAGATGCATGTTAAATAAATTGGATGTGTTACTTTTAGATGATTGTGCATATTATACTGTTGTTTGAATGGATGTCAAGATTTAAATTCTTTTCCACTTTGAGTTAAAGCTAAATTTTCTATAGTGGAGAAAAAAAGAAAATAAAAATAACATATATATATATATGATAATGTTTTGAAATTATTTCAAAAAAATAAATGCAGATTAGTTAAAATTATTTTGAAAAAAGAAAGTAATGTTATGAATATAATATCATGTTTTAGCAAAACGAAATCACAAATCAATAGCTAAATAATTTTGCTAGTGACATGGACCTTTTTCTTCATCTTTAAAAATTGAGATAATGTTAATTTTAATATGAATGATGAGATGGGAATGAACCCATACTCTTTTCAACTTGAACCTTAACCTTCCGAAAAGAATATGTGAGATTTTATTGTCACGTATTTTAAAATTTTCCCCTTTATTGAACTACTATTTTCTGAAAGTATCCAGTATTGTAGAGAATGAGAGTCTAAGAAAAACCCGCTCCCCAGAATCTTGTGAATATATGTAGTGTCTGTTATGGTTGATAAACATGTGAATGAAGTGGAAAAAAGGGGTCCGAACATTTTTCCATTTCCATATCCAACTTGAAATAAATATAACAATCTTCGATGCATTTGCTTCAATATTATAAATATATATATGCAATTTATATTTCACACCCTTCCAATCCACACCAGCAGTACATAATAAAGTAAATTTCACATAATGAAAATTGCAAAGGACATGGATTTGAAGTGTTATCTTCCAACATACTTAGTGTGATTATCAAACATGCCAAACCAAGGATTTCAAATAAATTCACAAATTTGTATGGATGAATATCCTATTTTAGTGGCTTGAAAAAGAAAAAAAAACAGCTACAGTAGGAAGTTATATCCAGTTATAATGAATTATATAACTCGAGTTCAAGATTTGAGGAGCTAAGGCTTAATATGAGTTGCAAGAGATAATTAAATGATGGCAGTACGCCGGTTTGCTTTAAACATCAGTAGGTTGTCTTACTTTAAACAACAGTATGTTGACTTATTTTAAACATATTGGTTTCCATGTAGCAAACATATAGGTGTCGAAGTGGCGGAACATGTTTTGTTTTCTAAGCCTGGGTTTATGTGATGATTCCAGATTTCATGCCTTCTAAGAAAATGCTACAACTCACATTGTATTTTATGTTTTATTGAGCTATAAGTTGTTTTGGAAAGCCAAGCCATAATACAACTATCACTCCTTACAACTAATGTGTTTTGATCTTTGGAATTTATGTCGAATAATGGTCTTAACTAGAATATTGTGTTATGTTTAAATTAGATTATGCATGCTTGTATTTTCCGTTTATATGAAACTAACTTCTATGATTGAGTCGAGGATATGTATTCTAGAGAATGGTTTGGATTAATAGGCGACGACAGCTTGCTTTGGCCACTTTAGAAGTTAACCGCTTTGCTTTAAATGCTAAAATAAAAGGTATGCTTTCAGATTAAATACAACAGTGCTATAAGTATTGATTTATATTATGCTTTTGACTGTGTGGTCGATGTATATTTTTTATATTATATTTGTGAAACTGCAAATGACTCTCCATACATAGGAGACTCTACCGAAATTTTTCAAAAATTTTAACACATAGAAAATTATAAAAAAAAATTCATATGTGAAGAAATGGAAATTAATAAATGAATCTATTTAAATTTATAACATACGAAGTTTGATTCTAATGTTAACTGTTTAAGTTTTGATCGAGTTTCAACTTAATAGCAAAACTCACAGAGATTTAACATTGCATGTGTTTTTGACGTCTCCCTATAAGAAATTACGAGGATGTAATTTTCATAAGAGAGGAGGTCTGTAACAACCCTGTTTTCAAACTTGTAATATCATATTAATTGAATTTGAATATAAATGTTTGAATTCAAATTGGAATTTTTTAATTTTGAAGCCAAATTATTATTAAAAAAAATCTATTTAATAAAGGATTTTGTTATAGAAAAATGAATTAGTTAATAAATTTCACTTCTAGATAATATATTTTAATTCAAACAAAGGGTTTTAATAAATATAAAATATTTTTAACCGCAAATAATAATTATATATATAATTGAAATAGATGAAAAGAAGTTTTAAATTAATATTTATTTAAATCAATAAGTCAGCGAATATGAATAAATCTATTTATATCAATAAAGTGAATAATTACATATAATTGAACAATATTGGATTGAATGAAATTGTATAGTTGTCGACGTTTATATTTCGTAAAATAAAAGTTAGAACAATTTGAATTAAGTTGAAATTAATTAAAAATAAATGGGATGTAAAGAGAGAATGGAAATATATACATATACATACATACATACATGCATGCATGCATACATACATACATACATACAGATATATATATATTTATAACAAAGTAACCCAAGCCCATTTAAATGATCTAAACCCAATTCTCCTTCACCAAACTTAACATGTTCCCTTGAATCAAAATATACATTCCTCTATAGTTTTCCCTAACCCAAAAACATCCCCAATTCTTAAATCAATTTGAAAAAAAAAACACACACGGCGATCTAATGAGGAGGTGTTGTCGGTCGAAGGCTCAAGGCTGGGGTCGTAGAAGGTGGTGCGACTACTGTAGGCGAGGGCGAGTGCATGATGAAGCTTGGAGCTAGGGAACAATGACGTTGCGGTTGAGGTCGCATGATTCGTGGTCGCATCTCAGGAAAATGCGGAGATAGATGGTGCGTTTGTGGTTGAGGTGGCAAAAGGCATGGAGGCGAATCCTTGCTAGTAGCGTAAACGAGCACGAACTAGAAATCACGATCTGAACTTCTGGGCGAGTTTATGCAGCATGGTTAAGGTGAGATTTATCTCACACAATCTATATCTTTGATCTCTGAGATGATTACTATTTTGATTTCATTTTCTTATGGATTAATTGATCAATAAATGAATTAGTATAATTTCAGCTTCTGAATTTAGTACTGTTTGTTCTAAATTAAACGCTGTTAGTCTTGGTTAAGTACAAACCCTTCTTGTATGCATACGGTATGATATTGATTGTGTCTGAATTCTTGTTAGGAACTGATATCATCTCAATATTAGTTTACATCTTTCCTACTTATTGATTGCAATTTGTTTCATATACACACACACACACTTGCTATACCTGTTATCATGCGTTTAAGACGCATCTTGGATTATATATATTGATTCACTTTCCACCTGTAAATTATTCATGTGCCTTGCTTTAATTGTTCACATGTTTTACATAGGAAGCATATGTGTTGTTGTATTCTAAAATTTATATTTAGTTGTTGTATGTAGCATGGTACCTGACATATTGACATGTATTACCTTTGATAATTGCTTTAGTAAGCTCAAATATCAAATTTTTATATAACTAAGATCGCATCATATTAATTCAATTAAAGTAATTTTGCTTCTTTTTGAGAGAGAACTTTATGCATATATAAGTTTTTATGATTTGTAGTTAAGTTATATATAGAAGAATGTATGTTTGTAGTTAAATTACTAATCCAGATATTCCTATGCTTTGAATAATTATTTTTTCTCCGTATAAATTTAACTTATAATAGACTTAATGCCTTAATGGTTTTATTAACACCATGTTGCTGTTATCAATTAATAGAAGTACTGCTTCGTGCCCATGTAAGCATGGGCTACTTTATGTTTGCAAGCTAGTAAAATTTACAAAACCCGACCTTGTATTGTAAGTACTTCCCAAGTTAAACACGTTTTTGATCTTATTTTCTTAGCAATTTTGGTTTCACAAATTATAGATTTTAAAATAAAGAAATTTTGTAATTTTGAAAAGGTTGGGTAGATTTCTAAAATTTTAAAGAAGTTCTATTTTAAGATTAAAACCTTTTAACTCCTTTTCTTTTTAAACATGGTATATGTATTTTAGAGAAAAGTTTGAAAGTAAGATATAAATAAAGAAATTTAGAAATCAATTCATTATATGATAAAAATTATATTATTAAATTACTAGCTTGTAATAAATACTTGAATTTACTATCTGGTATGGGACTGTTAGTTAAATTCTTGTGATTACTGGAGTGACAATAATTAACACTTAGAGTAGTATTATCTAAGGGTGTTTAGATTGCAGACCGATAGATCCTTGAGAGAAGATAACTCATTTTTCATCGATCCGAGAATCGATACATTTTTAGATTTGGGTAGGTAGACCTATTTCTTAGGGTTAGGTCTATTCTGGTATAACACGGCTGTCTTTTTTGTTGTTTGGATAGATGTTATATTGCAGCCCTACCAGTTTATTTATAGTGGACAATGTTTACCTATTTATATTCCTTAGGTAAACTCATATAGTTTTGTCATGAACACGACTACCTATTTCTGATCGTTAGAATTCGCGGTTTTTACCTGCTGGTCTATTTCTTTTCGTTAGACTATTGCGCGATGTGGCGGTGTTTATTTATTTTAGTTAGGCCCCGTGTCGTAGTGTGTCATACTAATAGTTGACTACCATTGTTATTTCATTATTGATGATTATTTCTTTAGAGATTTTTCGTATGGATATTCTGTGTCCTTTATGGCTCTGAGGAATTTTGAATTCGTTATCAGCATATTTTGAGATGATAGTCTATTGAGACTTGATATTTTTTTATGAAATGGTGTTTCGTTAGATATGCCTTATTTAGTATTTGTTTTAGTCATATTTTATTTATGACTTAATTGGTTATTATTAAGTCATAATTGTGATATCTGTATTTATTGATTTGATATGCCTTTTATGGATTTTTGGGTTTTAGGCTTATTTTGAGATGACTTATTTTGTTGTTAAGTCATTTATGGATCTATAAAATAGCGAATTAAATTAATATGCCTTATTATGATTGTTTGTTTGGCATATTTTATTATGCTCATTATTTTAAGCCATATAGTTATGATATTAGTATCTCACCTCTCTATTAGATATAGTCTAACCCGTTTATTTTTATAATACTATGGTCGGGCCGAGACTTTATGGGTACAGGGACTCGTTGACTTTTGGATTTTGAGATAGCATTGAAGTAGACTATTATGATAGTTTTTGTTTACTTCATACTTGTATATATTGATAGTTAGGAGTTTATGTCATCTGTATTATATAGTAGTGACTTTGTACCTGATACAAGATTTTGGATATGATGTATATATTTATGTGGGTCCAGTACTGAAATTTTGTGGTCTCACGTTTTATTATGTCTATGATGATGTATATTATTCCGCTGTGATCTGTGACTCTGATTTAAGTATATTGTATATTGTTTTGAATAATTTTAATCGGTGTGTTTATTACTTTGTGTTAATACTACACATGCCAAATTTTTAGTCCAGATCCTTAGAACGGTAAATAATACATGGCGGTGTTAGTATAAAGATATATTCACATTCGAACGCCCTTAACTAGCCATATTCTTCGGATTAGTAGACGACATTACTCGCAATGTTCTTTGTTAAACTGGACATAGTGGTGGAGTTGTTACATTCTTGTATGCTCATCACAAAATATTTCTGAACCCCAATACACCTAATTCTAAATGGCTGCTAAAAAATACTAGCCAAAAAATACAATATGTGCTCCGACCATGCCTTCATAGGTCTGAATACTCGAATTTGTTATAGTATTTTCTTGAAATACTCTAACCACCTCATGAATTCTTTATTGCTAAACAAGTCATGAATGGACTTTGAAAAGCAGTGGCGCATGTGTAAACGTGGTGCTCTACCTAACTAAGCTTTAGCCCTTGTCAAATACATCTTAATATATAGAGATTTTTTAGTCAAATCTCACTTGTTAGAGTCCATGGTGGAAGAATCCTTTGAGGAATTGGTCATGATATATCTGATCCATACATAATATTATTGAAAAATGGATACAGATTTTTGACAGCTACTTGGTATTCGGAATGGGTCCAAAAAGTATCTATGAGGATGAAATTTAGATATTTGCACTCTGTTGAAGAAAGGAAGCATATCATACATGTTTGCAACAAATTCCATTTTGAGAGATTTGAAAAAGAGAATGGAACCTGTACAAATCCTTGAGTTAAAAATTCCCTAATTAATCCCTTAATTTTCCATCATTCCACCCTTCTTTCTCCACATCCGTGGCTGACCACATTTGCCACCTTTATGGCGCAAAATTTTCAAATAGCTTTATAAGCAATTATCTTTTATTTAAACTCATTAAAAATTATACCTATATTATATATTGATGTGTGCATATATAACTTTTATATATGCATCAAATCATTCTAAACAACTCCAAAACATTTAATAAATTAAATAATAATTGGTATTTCTTAAATATTAATTAATTTATAATATTTATACATTAATTAAATCATGTGGTTTTTGGAGAATTCAGAAATATGGTTGTGAGACTCAGAGGTGCGAACTTAGTTAGATTAATTTTGAACAACTCAAATATTAACGTTCACACGTCAACTATGCTAGTAGTTTGACAGAGTTCATTGCTTATAGGCCTTTTGGGTAAAATCCAATTTTACATTTTCATAAGCGGTGCCTTTCAGTAATGATAATTTTCGCACATTCTCTTGGTCAACACTATGTCACTTTAAGATTTATGAAAGTTGGTTTTGGTAAAAATTCCAATATCATCCTTTTTCAACTAGTTGGTCCATAAAAAAGTCCTCGGCTCAATAATAATATTTATTATGAACCATATTATTATGGCAAAATATTTTGATTTTTAATTAACTATAGATAACCGTGACACTAACCTCATAAAACCGAGGAGGCATATTTTGTATTGAACAGTGCTTCACTTTCAATGCTTTAGCTCAGACCTTTTTGGAATTTGGTTTGTATACATAGGGATAAATGAGTAACTTTTAAATTTTTTATTCCATTTTGGATCTTATTGGGCCTATGAACTCTAGATTTATTTAGATCTTATCTAAATTTCTTTTAAATAAAATCAATATTTTATTTGGTTTATAATTTGGTTTATAATATATAATTTAACATGCGTATCATCTACACGTGTGTGTGTACGTGCCCGTGCAACACAAATGGTGTACATGGTTTAAAATGCCCATATAAGTATCGAGATTTACACCGCAACGAGAATATTAGGCCCTCTATGTACATATGTATTGTCTAATATTAATGTACATTTATATATAAAATAGTTATATGTATAGTATAAAATAATTTTTACAAAATGCAAATGTTTATATTAATAAATATCTATATGTATAATTGAAATTATAATATTAAATAATTTTAAATATTGTTATAAATATTTTGAATGTAAAATCAAATTAATATTCAAATTTCAAATTTTAGATTTAGATTTGTATAATAAAATATCTGGACATTCCAAATTCAAATTAACATGTTGATTTTAAATAAATGTATATATTATATATATTTTGAAATCAAAAAAGAAAATTTACATTCATATACATATTGTGTGTGTGTATGTATGTATATATTAAATCAGTATTTCAAAAATACATATATACAAATTATATTAATAAATAAGCTTTAATATGAATAATTGATTAAATAATTATATATATATATATATAAACCTGTGTACGCAAACTTAATAATTCAAAAAATTATTTTTTAATTACAAATAACTTTCCGTTTTAAAATAGTTTTTTCTAAAAAATATTTACATATAGAAATATTTAACAAAAATTATTTTTTTCTATTTGAAAAACTATTTAATACATATACATAATTTTATACATACTATATGTATATTTATAATATATATATTTATAATATATAGGTTAAGTTTGAAATCTAAAATAAATTTTATATGTAATAGATTCATTTTTTTATATTATATATAAACATATATAAATGAATTTTTTATTTTCAAATATTATTGTGTACATAAGTCAACAAAATAAATACACATATATACTGTATATATATGTGTGTATTTTAAAATCAATTTTTGTTCAAAATAATTTTTAGTATTATTTAAATTCAATTTTTTTGCACCCATGACTTATATGTTATTATATACTTATAATTTTTTTAAATACATAAAGATATGTTATCAACCTAAGTGATATCATAGTCATATGTGGATTCATGATAATTCATTTACTATATATCCGTATGATGACATATGCATAATTATATACATAAATGTATATGCAAATAAAAGATTTACCTTTGTCTGAAGCCTAGATGAAACACCTTGAAACACAGAATCGAAAAACTCCTTGAATAAGCATCTAAAATCCAGAAAGAGCTACTAATTTGAATGCAACAACCACCGAGCTTTTATTTATATTTAAATTATGTTTTAAATGCTCGAAAAATTAGAGGTGGCCAAGGGGTGGTCAGCCAAGACTCATCTCAAAGGAGTAAAAATTTGATAGAAGAGAAAGTGAAGTTTGAGATGTATATATAGTGCAGATCTAAGGAGCAAAAAGGGGATTTAGATCCTCCTTTTTCTCTTATTATTTATTTTTGAATCAATATTCAACCCTCCAACCACTCCTTATAGTCGGCCGTAGATGCTTACACCTAGGCCTCCTATGCTTCAAGCCTGATCAAATAAATGTGCAATTTAATGCAATTCAAATGCATATCGATATTGTTTATCGATATGTGTGTATAAAACTTTATATAAACACTATTTAATATTGATCAACGCGAATAAAGTAAATTTTAATTGATATTTCATAAATGTTAATTAAATTAATTGATTTACAACAATTATAATTAATTAAATAAAGTGGTAGCAGGAGTATTTAATGTTTTGGTTGTGTGACTCTTAGGTGTAAATTCAGTCAACGATTAATATCGAACAATTTTGATATCAATGTTCACACGTTACCTTAGCTAGTGGTATGACATTATAACCAAATTTATCATTTACATAAATTTGGTAAAATTCGATTTTACTTATTTTAAGCACTACTTAGTAGTGACAATCATTTATACCAATTTTCTTCACCAAACTATATCATATTAGGACTTATGGAATTTTGTAATGATCAAAATTCTAGTATCCTCCATATTCAACTTTATAGTCTAAACACAAAGTCCTTGGTTCGATAATAACAATTATTACTAACTGAACTACCCTAGCAAAGACTTTGACTTTGAGTTGACTTTTGTTGATCATGATACTAACCCATATAACCGAGGAGACGAATTCTCTCTTGAATAGTGTCTCACTTCCAATGCTTCCACTCCATCCAACTATAATCGTTCGATAGACACCATGTCATGATTTAACTATAACAAAAGCAAAGTTTCCATATTCAAGCTCGAAAATATTCTCAAGTCAAGGGAATTTCATAATATAGCCACAATGATATTTTATGTTTGACCTTAGTTTTATTAACCGACAGAAAATTATCGATTGAGTACCCCACACTTATCAATAACTATCAATATGTAATCCATTGATGCCCCCAGCAGCCAGTAATATATTGCTCAACATTTGGAGAGCTTCACATGCTCTAGTCTCAACGGATGTATCGATATCCAGTCTCGATATATTTTGACTAGGAATATTTAAAACGATATATTTATTTTATTGTAATATATCACTCATGATTACAACACATTGTAACTACTACCACAAAAGCATTTATGGATTGTATTAAATATACTTTCAATTATATTAATTAACTAATATAAAATATATCAAGTGTATGATAGAAATAAACACCTTTACTTCAAACAAGTTGGTTATCGAGCTAGGTATATGTAAAAATTACATGATTGCCCCTAAACCATACCTCTAACTCTATCAATCTTCCACTTACACATGAGGCCAATTATGGAATCTTTATTCCATCCCTTCGATTAGTTTGATGAGAAATGATCTAGTTAGACCTTCGTGAATGGATCTGCTATGTTGTTTTAATTTTCTTCTTTATTAATCAACTCTCTCGATGCTGATAAACTACATTTGTCATGTGGTACTATTCGGAGTATGTTTCTCGACTTCTAGTGATCTCTTATCATTATATTGTTATTGTATCACAATAATGTAGTATTTTAATACTGGGAATCACCTCTAGCTTATTTGTACATTTGTGCATTTATATGTATATACATTGCTTTTATTATGGCCCTATTCAAGGCGACGTACTTAGTCTTTTCATTGAATTAGCTATAATGTTTCGTTTGGAACATTTCCAACTTAAAAACTTCTTAATTAAGGTTTGAACACAAATTTAATTTTGATATGCTATACTCGATAACACTTGTTAACAAATTTCTTTGTTAACCCCGAGATATGCAAAATAGGTGAAGCTTGGTTATGATTACACTTAAGTAGCCTTATGTCAACTTGCTAGAAAAATGTAAGTTCCATGTTAAATCTATGTACATATTGAAATCATAAGTACATGAGTCCAATACAATTCATACGTCAAGAATCTTTCAAGAATCTTTATTCAATATGCAATGTGGGCTATGCAATGTTAACATACAAGTCCTTATTTGCATAGGTCGTCAAATTACAATAGGCATTAGAAATCCCCAATTCGATTTAGGGTTTACATATTTAAAAATGTAAGAGAGAGAGAGAAGAGAATGAATTGCCCCTTTTACAATGCCCTTGGATTCGTATTTGTAGGAGTGGAGGTGTGCGGTATAGGTATCACATGTCCTTTGAGATGCCGACATTAGCCATCATTCATCATGTTGATTACATGCGACATCATTTGCTATATTGTTGTGCTACCATATCAACTAAGGATTTGCAGTTGCGATATCCACTGAGAGGTTGGTGATTCACGATATTACTCAATCGGCATTTCTTTAATCCTTGTTGTTTTCCGATAATCCACATAATGTTGTTGATATGCTGCATTATGCTTGATTAGTGATTCATGATATCCACTCTTGCTTTAATGGTGTGCGACATCCATATTGCATTGATGACTTATTACATCTTTCTATATATTGCTGCCTTTCAATATCCTCTTACTTGCTTGCCTTCGACATCAATTATTATATTGAAGAAGTGTGGCATTAGTGTCATACAATATCATTGTCAACTGTAAGCTTTCGACATCCTTTTCGTCTATGAAACACGAAATCGCTTGTCTCTCAATGAAATCTTGTGTAAGTTTTGTGTGTATCAAACATTTGATGTCCCCCTAAGGCATTGTGACATCCTTTTTCATATGCTCCCTTTCTTTATTTTCAACATTCTTGACTTTGACATACTATATCCATGCTTTTGACACCACACATCTCCTTTTGTATGCTTTCTTGCCTCCTTTTCAACTTCCTTGTTTTTGACATGTTTTCATATTTTTGACATTATGGTTTGCAGTAACATTTCTACCATAGTGTAGAGAAAATATTAACTTTTCAAGTCAATTTCTTGATGTTGCCGCCTGACTCCTTAATTTATATGTTACCGCCTATTGGCATTTCTTATACATCTGGGCAGTTTATTTGAATTTAAATCGATGGATCCTATGCTTTCACTTTCTCTCGATAAATACTCGTCCTTCTCTCCATTCTCTCTTTTACCTGGAACTTAAAAATCAAGACAAAGTTTTTAAATTCTTAAATTTTACCCAAAATCCTTTAAACTTTTGGCATCCAAGCTTTAATCAAGGTACGATTATCATCTTAACCAACTGAATCGAGAGATTAGATCAAGTATTTCTAGATTTAAATTACAGCTAGGGTTTTATTTAGGCATTTTTGATTTTGAATCAACACTAGGGTTTAATAATTGGGTTTTGGTTGTTGATTTTCAAATTATAAGTTAAATTATAGATTTTTTTATGCTTATGGGTGAATTTAACTAGCGAATTATCATATCGTTTGGGACTTTATTAATTAAATGAAGATTTTCGATATCAAATTTAAAGGGAGCTTCTGGTTTCGCTAAATAATGGGTTATTTATGAGGAGATTAAAACCCAATACAGAATTCACTAACTCACTTGATTTACAAGTTATTGCCTTACATAATTAAATATTCAGCATGATATTCGACATTGAATAGGCTCTTTCCTTTAACCATTTTTCGACAAATGGTTCAAATCTTGGGAACTATTAGAATACGAGATCCTTAGGAATGCAATAAATATTCAAGAATTTGACATGCATTTCAAAGGTTAGTCGTATAGATTTGATAACTCTATAGGGAGTTGTTATCCCTTTTCAACAACTACTTAAAGTGTTGATAATTCAATATTCTTTTTCAAATCTTATACGACATCACTAGTTTGCCATGTATTTATCATATAGTAGAAATATAAATTACTTATATATTCAATATCTTTATGAGTTCAACAATTGGTTAGAGTATTTCTAAACTGTTCTACGTTATTTACTATATTTGACCATTCCCCAATTTGATACTAGGTTACTGTTTCTGATATCTCATTGTAGTTTTCATAAGAGGCTATTAATGCGGCCTCCTATGAATTTGATATCAAATTATTGATTCAACATTCCATCTAAGAAGTCATTAACATGATACTTAAATTAGACCCATTTTGACTAGTTGCGAACTTACCATTTCATCATGGATTTAATAGTTGTTTACATACGCTCAATTGCATATAAACTTGAGCAATAAAATTCCTAAGTATTTATCAATTCAACATGAGCTATTTAATTGGTTATTAACCTATTGCAAGTGTAATAGCTATTTATGAATTTCAATACTATATTGTTTGGACTTGGGCAATTTTTAATTAATTAACTGCCTTTTGTTTAGGCATTTAATTATCTATTTTGCATATATAAGCATTCTAAAATGTGCAGTACTTCCTTGATTTTGTGTAATATCAATTAGTAGGCAAATGGAAAGCAAGAAATCAAGTAAGATCTCCAAACTATCTCCTTCTGCAAAGAAAGTGGACTTTTGGCTCAACAAATTTTACATTGTTACTCAGTAGAAAGCAAACACGATTCTTCGACAATTTAGGATTACAAACATAGAGGTCATGCCTGCCGGTCCCTCTAGCAGGATAGACAGCCACCTAGAGGAGTTCTTTGCCTATGCTCCTATCCATATAGAGCATTTGGGGTATTTGCCTTTTCTAGATTTCCTCTTGCGATTCCTAGAACATTTGAACATTTCTCCAATCCAGCTAACCCTTAATTCATACACTTGTCTAAGCTACCTAGAAGTCCTTGCTAGGGACACTAAACTCCCTTCTCTGAGCACTGAGACTCTTCATGTCATGGAAAACCCTGTGAGGATTAGTGAACAACTAGATAGTCCATTGTACCATCCCCTTCCTTTCCCAAAAAGCTTAATTACTCATCCCACTAACAAGACAAAGGAGTGAGATAACCAATTTTTCTACGTCAAATGCTAATTCCCTAAGATCAGGGGAATCTTCTTTGTAATTAGAAAGTTTCTATTTTCCATAACTTATGTTATATTTGTCACCCTCTTAGATTAATGCTTCTTATAGATTCTGCTCCTAGAAAAACTAGTTCTTCTGTCAATGGTACCATTAAGTCCCTGACTCGGGCATCTAAGAGTATGGATGATCGGCTCATCTCGCTCATACTCTTAACAGAGGCAAATCTTCACAATAATTCTATAATTCTAGATTACCACAAGATATTGGGAGAACCTTCGATGGAGAATGCTCAAGGAAAACGATCATTGGTCTTTGGCAACGAGAAGGCTTTCTTATCTCCTCTCTTGTCCAACATGAACCTTTTGGTAAGTTTTTATTACAACATAAATGGAATTTCATAAAATTTATCTTTCTGATTTAGACTCATCCGCATTCGTTTTTTTCTCGAAAAAGGAGATAATGTTCATACGTTAACTAACCCGACAAACCTGCTCCTATTAAGGAATCTATTGCTAAGGCGGTTGGGGAGCTACAAAGGAAAGCGAGCACTGGCGCTCTAGTTGATATTTCAGTTCCTCCCCTAAGTAAAAAAGCCTATGTTTGGGGGTGATCAGTCTTTTATCATCGTCATCATCGTCGTCATCGAGGAATCACATATGAATATTGATCTAGCAAATCAAAACCCTAATGTAATAAATTTATACTCTCCCGAACATAAGGCTCAAAAGCAAACCGAGGAGACTCATTCTCCTGATTCCTTCCTTAATACTTCCCTTCCTACTACCCCAACGGCCATCCGTCGCTTATATGATGAGTTTGGTCTATCTCCTCTTCAAGAATGATCCTCTTTCTTCAAAGGCTCAAGCTCAGACCCCTACTGTAAGCTTTAATGATTTTCTTCATTTGGCTACTCAGTCTCCTACTTTAGCCTCTCTCACACCATCAAAGCCATTGATTTACTTAAAAGATCACCTTTATATTATTTTTCAACAACTTTTACTAGTGTGCAGTCTTTCTTTTTTGGTTAGTCTAGACTTTTTTCTTTGTATATCCCAATTTGACTTATATTCATTATACGTTTCAAGCTGCCATGTACATGTTTTTTGCAATAGGCTTTTAATGGTCCTTTTAGTGAAGTGGCCGAGCTTAAGGTGCAAATTCCTCTCTTGATATGGAGAAAAAGGCAAAACAATTATTGGAGGAGGAAGTGAAGATGCTAAGAGCAGATATTGAGAAGGCCAAGATAGAGAAAGGAGAATTAGCTGATAAGAAGAAATCTCTTAATGATAAGCTGAAAATCAAAGGCGCTATCCTGACTTATGCAAAAAAACCATCATCAAAGATGCCAAGAAGAAAGTTTTCTATTTCCTTGATTATGCTCTTACCACAATTACTAAAAAATGCGATGAAGATGCCTTTTTCGTCGCGTATGGTGACAATATTCAGAAATGCCTGGATTTAGATTTTCCTTCTATCCTAGCTTTAAATGAAAAGTTCAAACGAAAGTTTAATCTTATTTTGGGAAGATCCCAGGGGTCTATTCAAGAGGAGTCCCGTGATGAGGAATAAATCGACGTAAAAAGTTGGTGTCCTTCGATGATCCCTCGCTCGATGAGGATAAAGGTTCAGATGAAGAGGAAGATAATGATGAAGATAATGACGACATTGTTGGCAACAATGATGATAATACGGAAAATAATGGTCATGGAGGTTATGGTGATGGTAAGGGTCCTGATGGATCAAGAGATGGGGGTGACAGATCGAGCAATCACAACTTAGATTCATCTACCCATGGTGTAGATCTTTCTGACTTTCCAGATCTTTAGAATATTGTACAGGAAAATATCCGTCCAAAAGATGCTATTTTCCCCAGTCAACAACCAGAAGAGAAGACTCAAGTTCCGACCTTTTAGGATGGTATGTAGAGACTCATTATTTAAATGCTTAAAATTATCTGTTAGCATTTAGTTAATAAGCTTATCACTTTAGTTAAGGAAAAGATCCAAATGTTACTATGAGGCTCTTTGTGAAAAGAATGAAAGAGAGGTGCATCGTTTGAAAAGGGAGATAAAAAGAATAATCAAAGAGCATAATGAAATATCTGAAAAGTATAGGGGCCTTGGCTTTCATGTCAAACAATTAAAAAACTTCAAGAAGAAATGAGCCGCTCGACTCTTAAAAGGAACTCGCCTTCACAGAAAATGTGTTTTGAGAGAAAATGAAGAGTTGACCACAGTCTTCTAGATACTTATTGAGGATATATATGCCTTAATATAATTTTTGTACAGAGTTTACTGTAGAAGTCTTATCATTGATTTTTCTTTCTTAGCAGAGAATAGTTGAGGTTTGATTAGACGCCTCCATAAGAGATATCTTGATAAGCATGGATCTGATCCCATCCTAGGGCATGTTGGAATTTTCCCAAGGTTGTGACTATTCCCTTACCCTAAACACTCTAAAGTTAAATTCAATAAGAAAAGATTTATATTTGAATTTTACAAAGGATCGATATTGTATGAATCCCAATGATTTTGTCTTTAATGTGTAATTCAGATAGTTTTAAGAATTTTAGTATTTTCATTTCTAATTCTTTGTAATTAGTTTATTTCTTATAAATCATACACATCAAGGAACCACCGAGTTGTCCTGTTCATAAAGAATTCTCAAGAAAATTCATCAAATTAAAGAGGAATTTTAAAGAGAAATCATTAACTCTTAAAACCTCTTGGCTATCGAAATATTGCTTTCTTAGAGAAATTCAGGAAGTTTACGTATGTTTTCCACACTTTCGCTTTGATTTCTTGGGTGACTAAAGGATAAATTGCTTAGTAAGATACAAAACACTCATACTAAATTGTAGTGATATCAACCCTTAGACAGAAAAATGGGATAATCATCAGTTCCCTCCAGTTCATACCCCTCAAGGTTTTAATGTTCCTTTGAATCTACCTGTTACGACCCAGAATTTTGGTCGTTTGGTTTTGAACATTTAATTTATTTTTAAATGTTGAATTTTAAATATTAATTGATTATAAATATAGAGATTTTGGTTGAATGGGTGAATTTGATATAAATTTCAAATATTACGATTTATCGTAATACGAAAATAGTGAAATTTAATATTTGGAATAATGTAAATAATTGAATTTGTAATTTAATATGAATCAAAATGGTTTCTAATAAGGATATAAATTCAATTTGAATTATAATTGAGTTAGAAAGTTTTTGAAATTGGAATTTCAAGTAATTTTGTCGATTTTGAAAATCGCTCGATTTAATCGGCGCATTAAAATAGCAATCCGAGGCATAGTTTCAGAATTCGATGAAACCAGTTCCAATGGATCCATAGTAGTGTATTATTATTAAATTTCAAATTTCGTAGCTTTTAGAGTTACCATTTGGTCATACGGGATAGAAACGCGTTGGATTTAACATCGAAAATTTAATATTTTAACTAGATTCAAAAGGCTATCTTCCACATACGATCGAATTAGGTGCTGAAACTTGTTCCGTTGAATATGGAATAGGGGTATAACATTAGAAACATCAGGCAGCACACCTCGACTGGGTTCAAAATTAATATCTAGATATTTTGAAATTTAAATAATTTATATATATTTGATTTGACATAGCCACCCTATCAGCCAATCTATATTTCATTCCAGCCACTCTATGATCGTACCTAGCCTTCTCTTTAAATCGCGTTTTCCCCTCTTCCCTCTTGGAAGTTTACAGAAGTAAATTTAAAAAAAAAGAGCAGCCTCCTTCAATTTAAATCAACGGTTCGAGTCTGTTGTTCGACTTCTCCTCACTAAGACCTAGGATCGAATGACCTTAGATTCTTGGAGGGTAGGGGCCGAATCTGGCCAAGGGTTCAACAGAAGGAAGCGAGATCATGGCCAGGCAGGTCGATTGGTGGTGGTGAATGAGACTGCGAGGGCACGTGGTTTCAGCTACGGCGAGATGAACAGCATCAGTTCTTGGCCCTTTTCACGGCAAAGGAGGAGGATTTAGGGGACTGGAGCGGCGTCGATGGGGAGCTCGTGGTCAGGCGCGTTCATGGGTGAGGTCAACTAGTGGTCCGGTGCTATGTGGAGGAGGCGGTGGTTGATGTTTGGTCTCATGTTGTTCGAACCTGGGTATTTCGGTAGATACATGATTAGAGATTTCATAATTACGAGATCATGATAATGACGGTAATTAACCGTTTAACATTTTAATTAAAGGAATTATCTTAACAATTAACTTGGGTAATTTTATAAATGCAATATTTAATTCAAACGAGGTGTGATTGAGATGAAACAAGCGGCAATGGAACCATGGTGATGAGCACTACGTTTTGGAATCGATATGGAGTTGATTAGAGCTAGCTAAAATTTTAGGTTAAATTAAACATCGTTCAATTTAATTTAAAGTTGGAATGTTTGGCAAATTGAAAACTCAAGGTGAGTTAAACTCACTTATTTGGTTAATCAATAATGTTTTGTAGCAAATAAAATTTATTTATACTGTTTAGATTGTTGAAATTGATTAAGATGACGATATAGCATCTTAAAATGCTATTAGATTGGTTGAACCGGATCTAGGATCATGATATAGCATCTCGAATTGCTATTAAACTGTTTATGTTTATTTTTAAGCTTATTTCAAGTATTGTATCATATATATGTGAAATTGATAAATGGATTGTTTTTGAAATTACGTTGTTAATTATAGCGTAAGTTGAATTGGAATATACTGGTGTTATTTATTTGGCCAAATAAAACACCGTGGAAAAATAAATGAAAAAGGGTTTTATTGTGAATGACATTAGGTTGGCAGAATCCATCCATGTTCTGTTATTAGATTAAATTGGATATTATTTGAGTGCCAGTTAATTTTATACTAGATAATTGATGTGTTAACGATTGATTGTTAATTATGGATTGACTTACTCATATGCCTGTTATTATGTAAATGCATGTAATTTAACTTGTAAAGTTAAATTGAAATTAAATGGTAGCTTGTTAAGTACTATTGTGATCGTTAAGCCTCTTTCTGAATTTGAAAGGTTATGGTTTCTGTTTAACTTCAAATTTTATAATTTGAAGTAAAAGATTTTATTTAATAATTATTATACAAATTGTTTTGTTTAAATTTTTATTTACAAATGTTTTGTAAAATCATTTATTTGGTAAAGTTAATTATGTTTAAAAATTAATTATTTAATTGATTTTGTTTAAAGATAACAATTATTCATTATTATTACTTATTTAGAACTAGAAAATTATTTCAATAATAATACAATTCAAAAGTTGATTAATTTTATTTAAAGGTTGATTTAGTTTATTTTATTAAATTTTAAAATTTTAAAGGTTAAATGATTATATTATTAATAAATATTTTAAAAGTATTTTTATATTATCAAAAATGGTTTAGATATTTTTGTGATTTTAAAATCCTGTTTATTATAATTATGTAATAAATTGTTTATTAAAGGAATCCTTTATGTGAAGAATTGGTTAAAGGAGTTTATAAATGTGAATGTGGTTTGAAATTTGTAAAGGGAGATTACAAATGGTTTAAATTTATAAAATAATATTTCTATAAATTAAACTTTGAAATTTATATAGAAGTTTTATAAATAGATTCAGAAATATTTATGAAATAAAGAAATTTTTGGGAAGTAATGGTATATTTTCATAGCGTAATTCGAGGGCAGAGATTGCCTACAGTTTGGGATATTTTCGTCGACATAACCGTTGAGAAAACTGCGATCTACCTTTGATTGCATGGTGGAAATCGGGAGGCATAGATTGCCTAAGTTAAGTTTGGTTTTTCTGAGATAGAGATGCAACCATCGAGCTGCGATCCATGGTCGATACCGAATGGTGCTTCTATATCTATTTTTTCTTCTTCCAAATAGTTTTCAAGTATTTTTGAAAGAAAGGATTTGTGAGTATATTTATCTCGATAAAATAAGTATGTGAATGTTTTAATAAGGAGATTCAATTTACTAAAATCAAATTAAACAGGCTTAGTGATTTCAGTGGGAAATAAAATCTTTGGTTGAATGTTTGTTTATTTGATGGTAAAATAACCGACTATCAAATCTTGGCTCAAATATGTAATCCTTCGTAATTTTGGTGGTAAGAAAAGATTTCCTACTTAATACAGAGGGATTCTAACTTTGGAAATATCTAAGGGAAACACAGAAATTATATGGTACAATTACCATCGGTGGTACTCTAATGTACATATAAACTCGTTGTTCTTCTAGGATAAATGATAAGGAGATCCGTCTACTTTAATGGTTAGGGGGTGATCCCCGCTCTTATGTATTGTCAGATTATTTCCTAAAGAACCGGTCTTGAGCATTCTGGAAAATCGATGAATGGTTTATGGAGTGCCCGTGAAACGGGAGGGTGTACTCGTAGGAGATGACTCAGAACCGTTACCACTCCAAAACCATATTCGGTTCTATAGAGGACTTCTGAGTTATATCGATATTTTGAAATCCATGTGTGGTTCCGAGACCGTTGGGTATGGAAATCCATGTGTGATTCCAAGATCTATCTGAGATGTGGGAATCTGTATGCGATTCCAAGGCCATTGTAGTGTAGGAATCCATATAGGATTCCGTGATCTATTTTGGAGCGGTGCGTAAGCTGGAACGCCGGACGTAGCGTCATCAGCCGAAATGACTAAAACCGAAGATAGGAGGCATGACCACTAAGGTTGGCATACCCATAGGGTGTAATCGGCTCCTTTTTCTAGTAATACCAATACCTTCATTTATTTTGGCATGCCGAAGTGATGCACTCGATCTTAGCAAGACCAGTTATGTTTTTCCTATAATACCTCAGCTAGATGGGTATGATGCTTCGGAAGGATAACTCTAATCCTTTTGTAAAAGGACCGTTCTCGAAGTACTCAGCCACCATCATGGAATCCTATACAATTAGCGAACGAGCCTTATCAAGTTTGATTTTGTACTAGTATTGTTGTGATGTACAGAGCACGAGCATCACAGCTACTTGATTATTATTATTTTGACCCTTAGACATTATTATAATATCACTTTATTTTTTATAGAAATGGTTTGGTGATCGTAAGGCAAAAAAAATCCGACCGTGTTTAGGTGCGTCGTGGTCTTACGATAACTTTATAACTTAATAAATCAAATTGGATGTGTTTTTCTCATGCTGGCTTACCGGAATGATCCGTGTGTTATTATTTTATAATAATGCTCGAGTTAGACCGAGCATATTATAGATATAAATTTGGATTACTTTGGAGCTCAGGTGACGAGCTGGAGACTGAGACGTATTCTCGTACTTGTTTATTCCGCTGTAGTATTGTTTGAAATTATCAGCAAATTATGAGGACAGGTTATTATTACTATTTAGGTTGATAATTATTGATTTATACTCTGATTTGAGGTATGTGTATTACAGTTTTGATTTTTGTAAAGAGCTGTTAATATTATATATTATTCATTTTGTTGTGAGATTCTGTATTTGTTTTAGCTTCTTTTTCTTTCTTTCTTCTACCTTCTTTCTTTTCCCGTAACAATATGTCTTGCCGGCACTCGATTGTTCGGCATGCTATACAGTGAACATATTGATGTTGATTTTCGAGGATCGAAAAATCCGACCATTACACTTTGGTATCAGTGCACAAGGTTAAGCGAGAACCTTGGCTTTGGTGAGGATTACTCATTAGAGATAGGGTCAGTAGTACCCTAGAATGTGTTTGAGTGTATTAATAGATATGAGCGCGTATTTGTTGATGAATATAAAATGTTTTATATTGTGTTGATTTATCGGTTGAGTGTTTAGAATTATGGTCGGTACGGGAAGTACAACCATATCTATAGGGGTTTCTAAACTCTTAAACAAGGTAAACCGACACAATATTGTTATGTAGAGGAATTTACCCAAACTATATTTTGATATAAAAGAAATAATTTCGTGAAATTATTATAACATAATTGGAATTTTGGTTGTTAATATTATAATCACAATAAGATTATAAAAATTAAAATGGTTTACATAACCAAATAGAAATTGTATAAGTATGATTATACATATGAGTTATAACTAAAAGTGGATTCAAACCAGAATTTGGAACTTTAAATCCTATAAATTTTGGGAAATGTTTTAAATGATTTTGGACTAAGTATTTGGGAATTTTCAAATCTTTGAGATTTTGGAAATTTTTTCCAAAATGGTTTGCGAAGAATAATGGAGTATTATTTGGGAGATATTTCTTAATAGAAATTGTTTTAAAATGGGTTTTGGAAGTAAGAAAGCAATGAACTCACTTCAGACGTTGAAAAATAATTCCAATGATGACGGTCGCATCATCGGTGTTCATTTCCGAGTTTCTAAGTGATGGATTGCTACCGTAGTTATTGGCTGTGATTATTTGCTTTGGACTTGTTTGGTAAACAAATTTTGTTTTAGAAATTCCAAAAGGGAATTGTTTTGGGCAAAACCAAGTTGTTTTAAAATTCCGAAAGTATGATTTGATATACAAAAGTGGATATATGTATATTTATGATTTCAAAATGATTTAAAATAAAACCAGGTGATTGAATTCTAGGATTTCCATTTAAATGATTTGTGAAGTTAGGAGAAAATTAGTTATTGAAGTTAGAATTTGGAGTTGATATAGATAAGAAAGGAAAGTGTGAATTTTAATCCTGAAATTAAAGATTAACTTGAGTAAGTTAAAATCAATAATACGGGTTGAAATTTAACGTAAGATTAGTTAAATAAAATTGAATTGGATTTGAATATAAAGTTTGAAATGTAAAATGATTATATAACTAAAAGTTATGGTTTTTGGATGGAATAGAGACACTTAAGCTATGAAATGATATATATAATCCAGAGTTACGATTATAAGATGTGAATGAACTCAAGTAAGCAATATGAGATTTTAAGTAAACAAGTTCTTGAACTTATGAATTGAGTAATGCAATGGTAAAACCCAAAATGAAAATGGTTTAATATTAAGGTAAAGAAATGGAAATTAAAAATTTAGAATTATAAATGGAGGGTGAATTGGAGTTGAGTAAATTGAATATAAATCACTTGTGAAGTGAGGTGATGAAGCGAACTCCTAAAATGAGTCAAATAAAATTGATAGTGATTGAAATGAATTAATGCAATGATTCCCTAGTGATATAGTATAAATTGGATATACTAAGTAAGTGGAAGCGAATAAATTGAATGAGAGTCAATTTAAAATGAAATGGAATTTGATTACAATGGAAACTTAACTTAAGTGATTATTTATGAAATGATTAATAGATAAATTAACATGGATTGGAATGTTGTTTAATATAAAATGAAACGAACAAAGTTTGGTGAATAACTTGAATGTGGATCAATGGAAATAAATAAATTGATTTAGAATCAATTTAAATGGATAAATTGAAACTTAATAAGATGGATACAAGTATTATATGTGTGAATGTGAATAGAACGCAATCGAATGGTGTGTGAATAAATTTAAAATTGAATAAATGGTATGAAAATCAATTTGAAAGTGTATAATTGAATGTTTGAACCCTGTAATTTCATATGCATTCTAAAATACATGATATGACATGTTTGCTTTACGAAATTGTATTTGGATTGGTTAAATGAGTGTAATGTTATAAAAAATTTCATGGTTATGAAACTTATGGGCTTCATTTGAGTAAGTACAGGTACAGGGAGCCGTTTGGATAAATTTTGGTTGCGTAATTGCATATAAATTAAGCGAACTCTCTTAATAATGCTAATATAAGGTACGCTTATGCATTAAAAGAGAAATGAGATAAATATTAACATACATAGTGTTTCCAACCATGTGGGTCGATGTATATTATAATTATCATATTTGTGATATTGTAAAAGGCTCTCTGTACATGGGCGACTCTGTCAAAAAATTTCGAAAATTTAGGGTGTTAGAAAATTTTTGTTAACTAAATTTGATTTAGAATTATAGCTTGAAATAATGGAATTTGATGAATAAATAGGAATCAATGGATTTGGGTGGGACTAAAAGACTTAGGAAATGGTATGATAGAATTTTAAACAAATGAGTTTTGAGAAACTAATGGGTTGAAGCATTTTTCCTACCTTAGAAATTTCGGGGATGAAATTCTTTAAGGGGCGAGGAATGTAATGACCCGAAATTTTGATCGTTTGGTTTTGAACGTTGATTTATTTTTAAATGTTTAATTTGAAATATTAACTGATTTTAAATATGGAGATTTTGGTTGAATTGGTGAATTTGATGTAAATTTCAAATATATCGATTTATCATAATACAAAAATAGTGAAATTTAATATTTGGAACAGTGTAAATAATTGAATTGATTTAATATGAATCAAAATGGTTTCTAGTAAGGGTATAAATTCTGTTTGAATTATTGAGTTGGTAAGTTTTTAAAATTGGAATTTCAAGTAATTTCGCCGATTTTGAAAATCGCTCATCGACGCGTTAAAATAGCAATACGGGGCACATTCTCGGAATATGACAAGACCAGTTTAATTGGATACATAATAGTGTATTATTATCGAAGTTCAAATTTCATAGCATTTGGAGTTACCGTTTGGTTGTATGGGATAGAAACGCATTGAATTTAATATCAAAAATTTAATATTTTAATTGGATTCAAAAATATATCTTCCACATACGATTGAATTAGGTCCCGAAACTTGTTCCATTGGGTTTGGAATAGGGGTACAATATTAGGAATGCCGGGCGGCACATCTCGACTGGAGTTCGAAATTAATTTCTACATATTTTTGAATTTTAAATAATTTATATATATTTGGTTTGACAATAGCCAACCTATATTTCATCCCACCCACCCTATGATCGTACCCAGCCTTCTCTTTAAATCGCGTTTTCCCTCTCTCTCTTATGGACATTTACAGAAGTAAATTTAAAAAAAGAAGAAGAAAGAGCAGCCTCCTTCAATTTAAAATCAACAGTTTGAGTCTATTGTTCGACTTCTCCTCATTAAGACCTAGGATCGAACGACCGTAGATTGTAGGAGAGCTAAGGGCCGAATCTAGCAAGGGGTTCAACAGAAGGAAGGGGCATCGTGGCCAGGCAGGTCGATCGGTGGTGGTGAGGGAGGCTGTGAAGGCACATGATGTCAGCCACAACGAGATAAACGACATCAGTCCATGGCCGTTTTCGTGGTGAAGGAGGAGGAGTTAGGGGACCGGAGCGACGTCGATGGGAGTTCTTTGTCAGGGGCATTCGTGAGTGGGGTCAACTGGTGGTCTAGAGCTATGTGGAGGAGGCGGTGGTCGAAGTTTGGTCTCGTGTTGTTCGAGCTTGGGTATTTCAATGGAGACATGATTATGGATTTCATAATTACGAGATTATGATAATAACGGTAGTTAATTATTTAACATTTTAATTAAAGGAATTATCTTAATATTTAACTTGGGTAATTTTATAAATGCAATATTTAATTCATACGAGGTCCGATTGAGACGAAACAAATGGCGATGGAATCATGGTGATGAGCACTACATTCTGGAATCGATTTGGAGTTGATTGGAGCTAGCTAAAATTATTGGTTAAATCGAAGGTTGTTCGATTTAATTTAAAATTGAAACATTTAGCAAATTGAAAACTCAAGGTGAGTTAAACTAACTCATTTGGTTAATCAGTAATGTTTTATAGCAAATAAAATTTATTTATGCTGTTTGGATTGTTGAAATTGATGGTTGTTGAAATTGATTAGGATAACGATACAACATCTTAAAATGCTATTAGATTGGTTGAACCGTATCTAGGATCACGATATAGCATCTCGAATTGCTATTAAACTGTTTGTGTTTATTTTTAAGCTTATTTCCAGTATTGAATCATATATGTGTGAAATTGATAAATGGGTTGTTTTCGAAATTACGTTGTTAATTATAACGCAACTTGAATTGAAATATGTTGGTGTTATCTATTTGGCCAACTAAACACCGTGGAAAAATAAATGAAAAAAGGGTTTTATTGTGAATGACATTTGGTTAGCAGAATCCATCCCTGTTCTATTATTAGATTAAACTGGTATTTGAGTGCCAGTTAATTTATACTGGATAATTATTGTGTTAATAATTGATTGTTAATTATGGATTGACTTACATATATGCCTGTTATTGTGTAATTTCATGTAATTTAACTTGTAAAGTTAAATTGAAATTAAATGGTAGCTTGTTATGTACCATTGTGATCATTAAGTCTCTTTCTGAATTTGAAAGGTTATGGTTTCTGTTTAGCTTCAAATTTTATAGTTTGAAGTAAAAGATTTTATTTAATAATTATTATACAAACTGTTTTGTTTGAATTTTTATTTACAAATATTTTGTAAAATAATTTATTTAGTAAAATTAATTATGTTAAAAAAATTAATTGTTTAATTAATTTTTTTAAAGACAATAAATTATTTACTATTATTAGTTATTTGGAACTAGAAAGTTATTTCAGTAATAATACAATTCAAAAGTTGTTTAATTTTATTCAAAGGTTGATTTAGTTTATTTTGTTAAAATTTAAAGGTTAAATGATTATATTATTAATAAATTTTTTAAAAGTATTTTTTTATTATAAAAAATGGTTAACATATTTTTATGACGTTTAAAATCTTATTTATTATAATTATGTAATAAATTGTTTATTAAAGGAGTCCTTTATGTGAAGAATTGGTTAAAGGAGTTTATAAATGTGAATGTGGTTGAAATTTGTAAAGGGAGATTACAAATGGTTTAAAATTTGAAAAAGAATATTTCTCTAAATTAAATTTTGAAATTTATATAGAAGTTTTATAAATAGATTAGAAATATTTATGAAATGAAGAAATTTTTAGGATGTAATGGTATATTCTCATAGTGTAATTCGAGGGTAGAGATGGCCTACAGTTTGAGATGTTTTTGCTGGGATAGGGATGTACCATTGTGCAAACTGCGATCTTTGATTGATTGCATGGCGGAAATTGGGAGGTAGAGATTGCCTAAGTTAATTTTGGTTTTTCTAGGATAGACAGGCAACCATCGGGCTACGATCCATGGTCGATACCGAATGGCGCTCCCATATCTATTTTTTTTCTTTCAAATAGTTTTCAAGTATTTTTAAAAGAAAGGAATTGTGAGTACACTTATTTCGATGAAGTAAGTATATGAATGTTTTAATAAGGAGATTCGATTTATCGAAATCATATTAAATGAGGCTTAGTGATTTCAGTGGGAAATAAAATCTTTGGTTGAATGTTTGTTTATTTGATAGTTAAGTAATCGACTATCAAATCTTAACTCAAATATGTAATCCTACGTAATTTTGGTGGTAAGAAACGATTTCCTACTTAACACAAAGAGATATTGACTCTGGAAATATGCGAGGGAAACACTGGAATTATATGGTATAGCTACCATCGGTGGTGCTATACTATACGTATAAACTCGTTATTCTTCTAAGGTAAATAATAAGGAGATCCGTCCGCTGTAACGGTTAGGGGGTGATCCCCGCTCTTATGTATTGTCAGATTATTTCCTAAAGAACCAGTCTTGAGCATTGCGGAAAATCAACGAATGGTTTATGGAGTGCCCAGGAAACGGAAGGGTGTACTCGTAGGAGATGACTCGGAACCATTACCACTCCAAAACCATATACGGTTCTATGGAGGAGTTTCGTGTTATATTAAGATGCTGAAATCCATGTTTGGTTCCGAGACAGTTAGGTATGAGAATTCGTGTGTGATTCCAAGATCTATTGAGATGTGGGAATCTGTATGCGATTCCAAGGCCATTGTGGTGTGGGAATCCATATAAGATTCCGTGATCTATTTTGGAGTGGTGCGTAAGCTAGAACGCCGGACGTAGCCTCATCAGCGGAAATGACTAAAATCAGACATAAGAGGCATGAAAAGAAGGGTTGGAAAACCCATAGGGTGTAATCAGCTCCTTTTCCTAGCAATGCCGATACCTTCAGTTATTTTGGCATGCCGGAGTGATGCACTCGGTCTTAGCAAGACCAGTTATGTTTTTCCTATAATACCCCGGCTAGACGAGTATGATGCTTCGAAAGGATAACTCTGATCCTTGTGTAGGAGAACCATTCTCGAGGTACTGAGGGCACCTCTGTGGAATCCTACACAATTAGCGAACGAGCCTTATCAAGTTTGATTTTATACTAGTATTGTTGTGATGTACATAACATGAGCATCACAGCTACTTGATTATTATTATTTTGACCCTTAGACATTATTATAATATCACTGTATTTTCTATAGAAATGGTTTGGTGATCGTAAGGGAAAAAAACCCGATCATGTTTAGGTGTGGCATGGTCTTACGATAACTTTATTTAAAAAGGTTTTATAACTTAATAAATCAAATTGGGTGTGTTTTTCTTACGCTGGTTTACCAGACTGATCCATGTGTTATTATTGTATAATAATTCTCGGGTCAGACCGACCATATTACATATATAGATTTGGATTGCTTTGGAGCTTAGGAAACGAGCCGGAGACTGAGGTGTATTCTCATACTTGTTTATTCTACTGCAGTGTTTATTTGAAATTATTATCAAATTGTGAGGACATGCTATTATAACTGTCCATGCTGATAATTATTGATTTATACTCTGATTTGAGGTATATGTATTACAGTTTTTATTTGTGTAAAGAGGTGTTAATATTATATATTATTCATTCAACTGTGAGATTCTGTATTTTTTTTATTTTCTTCTTTCTTTTACCTTCTTTTTTTTCCTAACAATCTATCTTTCCGGCACTCGATTGTTTGGCATGCCATACAGTGAACGTATTAATGTCGATTTTCAATGATCGAAAATTCTGATCATTACACTACCTTCTCTTTGTCTGCTGAATCACTTAAGAAGGCTCAAACTATTATCATTAAACTTTAATAGTTAAACACAGAAACCTTGTATTGATGTTGTAATTCGAATTTTCTTGTGCTTGTAATCCTTTTCGTTGTTAATAAAGAAAGCATTTCTACTTATTTTTATTTAGGAAAATAAATTAACTATCGTGTTTTGTGGTCTGGAACTCCTCCATCGATTTGACATCATTAAAGCTATGTTCAGGTTAGAATTCGCAAAGAAGTTTTCTTCCCAATATACTTCAACTTTGTCATTTTCGGATAATTCACTGTAAACTTTCAACTATAAAAAATGGTTTATAGTAAGCAATTTTTGAGCAGTTTTCAACCTGCAAACTAGTTTTTAACCTAGAATTGTTAGTATGCAACTCACCTTGGCAAAATGTTGAGCAAACTTGAATAAATCTTGAAGAAGATATGAGCTTTTGGCTTGTTTCAGTTGAAGGAACCTGAAAAGTGACAGTATACAAAAATGCAACGAAGAAACACAAGTTACAGACCACACAAGTTTTCAAAATCAGAAATTGATGAAATTATCTTTGATTTTGGATTGATTACCTGAGTCTGATGTCTTCAATTTGATTAAATAGCAAAGAAATTGAGAAATTGAAGTTTGGATTTAGGTTTTCAAAGAGAAAAAACTTCAGCTCTCTTTTTTTAGTACTGTTGTTGAACTATATGCATATCAAATTTCAGGTCTTTTCAACCTCTGTAGCATATAGAAATTTGCTGTCGAATTTTGAATCGGAGCATGTTTTTCTCCAGCTGAAATTTTTTGAGTTTTTTCACATAAATTTTTGAAGCTATTTCATGCATTTTTTTGAAGTCATTTGGGATGATTTCAAATGGCAATCAACTCCATAATGGAGTGCTGACATTTACAGCAATTCGCCAAGCGAATTGACAATGTTTATGTTGAGTTTTGGACCATTGATTTCGTTGTTTTCTGATGAGTTCGTGCACGATTTATATACTATTTTCAAAGTGAATTTCCTTATATAATTAGATTTCATAATAAATGTTTTCTAATTAATTTTTAAAAAAATAAAAACATATTACCAAGCTTTTTTAAAATTTAAAAATTATATTGTCCCCGATATAGTGGGAATTTTCAAAGAAATGGTTTCAAATAATTTTTATAAAATCGTTTTCAAAACCCTTTCTCGAAGTATATTTTCTATATAAAATGACATGTTCTTGCACTCTACGGGAGAACGAGGAAGTGATTTAAACGATGTAATAAACTGCATGGTATCGGACGCGTATGTTTATTATATCAAGTTAAATCCGGACTTGTTCGCTTGAAGTGACACATTCCGATGGTGGTGATGCCGGTACTTAGGCTGGTGCGCCATACATTGATTGGTGGATCAAATATTCGACCGAAGGGTCGAATATCGATTGGTGGGTCGATTAAAAGTCTGGTGGGACTTTATTTAGACTGGTGGGTCTATTATAGTACTCGGCAGGCTTCGGCCATTTATTAAAAACCATGCGATGGTGATGTGGATCCATTTTTATTATATATTTTGGTGATTTTTTTAAATGTTTTCACCTTTTATTTGGTATTAGTGATATACACAGCCTTAGTGCTATACGGTGATTTTATATACAAGGTGATTACATTTATGGTGTTTTGATCTCTTGTACAGGTTTTATATGGTATTTTGGTGATTTCCTTCTTGATGTTTTTTTGTGTTGTGATTTTCGATCGCTAACCATAACAAGTGAGCGAAATCGGTATTGATGGAAATAGACGTTGTTATTTATTATCGGAGATTTATATGTTGATTATGTAAGTTGAACTATATCTCATATACACAAGTTGCTTATATACCATGTTGACCCCTTCTATTTTATAAAACCGTTGTCTATATGAACTTATTCACCATCTTATCATGCATTGATACTGTTTAAGCTAAACTGACCCGATGTATGTTATGTACTCAGATCAGACCGAGTTGTTTCAGGTTAGTCCCTATAGTTGATGCTTATCTTGCCATTGCTTCCACATATGGACTACCCTAGTGTCTTGTTGTGTGTGGTGCATGTATTAGCGTTTTGTTTGGTGTATCACTCTGATGTATAATATTCTTTTAGTACCTCGATGTATATGGTTCATAAGAACCGAGACTATGCCATACTCGTACGTTGTACTCCTGTTGTATCTATGATCATGTACTTATTTATTACTATTATACGATCTACGATCTGTGTACTTGTACATTTTGTTTTGATAGATCCATTAGCCACTGTAATTTTTTTTAAACCTATATCGAATACGGTCAATCCACTTAAAAAAATGGAGCATTTAATCGACGTGTTCAATATTTATTTAAAGCAAATCTTAAGGATGGTCGCTCCTAACCAACCTTATTATCCGCATCAGCAGACAATATTACCTAGTAATACTCTTTGTTAATGTGGGTCTTGGGGTGGGGCGTCATAGCTTGGTACTACCACATGTATAGAAATGGCACGACATGTACTACCGATTAAGATCCACACTTAGTTGTTTAAGGGACATGACCTCCAACTTAGAGGAACAAATCAAAGAGAAGGATTAAAGAATCCAAGATATAAGAGAGAAAATGAATGTGATTTAAGAGATCGAAGATGATGCATAAATCGCTAAATTGTATCTGAGGATAATTGATCTTTGTGAGAAATGCGGATTACGGATCTTAAGGCTAGAATTAACCCTATAAGGGAGGTTGAACAGTGTTTTAAGGATTACTAAATCTTTTTGAGTTATTGTTAATTTGAACACAAATGTATGCAATATTCAGATACAGATATGATCACAGCATCAAACACAAATGCAGAAAATAAAGTAAAAGAAATAAGGAAAGAACATACCGGATTTTATACTGGTTCGGAGTTACCCTACATCCAATCCCACACACAAGTACGGATTTCCTTTCAAAAGGAATTATTACAATTACACCCTCGATTTCAAGGCCACGAGGTACACCACTTCAAATTCACAATCCTCTGGGTAGAGATACTTGACTTTACGGGTAACAAGTTCATCCAATTGATTTCATAGGCTACAACCACACCTTTTCTCTCTTGATTGATTTCACATGCTACAATCACACCTTTTCTCACTTATTTATTACAAAGATGCCTATAACCCTGAATAACACTAAGATTGTTGAAACAGTGATAGAGAATCAAACCAGAGATGATCTAGTTAGATTCAATGGTGATTTTGGCAGAGTAATAGTATGTATATATATATATATATATATATGTGTGTGTGGAAGAAGAAGAGGAGTGAAATCAGAGAGAATATGAATATAAATTCGTTTAAACTGCCCCTATTTATAGTAGAACAATAGCCATGTCCATTCGTGAAAGGATACGACGAATAGACACTTCTTTTAAAATTTAAAATTTTGAAATCAACTGCCACCTTGTCGACAAGGGGTCCTAGGGGTTGTTGACAAGCCTATGGTATTTTTGGTGATTTGTTTTACTTTGAAAATAACTTCTATCTTGTATTAAAACTATTTTTTAAACTTTATAAATATACTTAACTATAGTTAAAATACATAAATAAATATAGATAATAATGTTTTGATATATATAAAATTTTACTATAATTTTATATTTAATTCTAAGTATAAATATTAAAAGTTAAATATATTATTATTAGAAGATAGTTTAAAACCAAGGATAATTTGATTTTGAAAATAAAGATTATTTTGGGGCTAAAAGTATTTAAAACTAGGATAGATGTTTTTGATTCTTTTAAAAGGAAGGTTTTGATTTCATTGTGAAAACAAGATATAAATTTGTAAAAACATTTGAATAAAAGTTAGCAGATACAAAACAATTTTCCACTAGATTTTTTGTAGGTTCCATCCTACTTAGGGTTCATCCCTTTAACAAGCTCGAAGTGGATTCCATTCCACGAATAAATTGGATTTTAAGATGCCAGTGCTTTTCTAGGAGTTGTAACAAAATTCCTAATTAAATTACATATTATTGAAATCTTGAACTCTTGATAATCTTGATACTCATGAGTCTTCAATCTTGATATCTTGAATCTCTATACTGTACGGTCTTCTTTTTTGGTACCTGCATGGTTAAATCCTGCATATACATATATATCTAAACTGTAATGTTAGTATTTATTATTTTATAATCTTATTCTAAGGTTGTTTTCATCAAAACCATCTTCTCAGGGACTAATAATCTCCCCCTTTTTGATGATGACAACCTTTGTTTATAAAATATTACTTCTATCCTAATAACTCCCCCTTAATCTATGCCTAGCTATCCTAATTTATACTTCTCCCCCTTTGTCATCAACAAAAACTGTCTCCAAACTGTATAACTCCCCCCTAAAACTAATACTACGTGATATGTGATTATAATAATAGTGTTATCATAAATAATCATCACTTAATTCTAAAACTAAAACTTAGTCCTTAATTACTAACTTTCGAACTAAGATTCCATATACGATAATACTTATAATAGTGATAATGTGAGAAATCAAATATAAGAACACAAATTATTTATTATATATTGTTTTATTTACATTTAAAGATCATACAACAATAGGAAAGAGAGAAAAGAAACTATTATGTGCCTTTGAAAATGGGAGATCTATGAGCCGAACAATTTGGGTAGTGGAAACAGAAATTTCCACGTTGTTCGACTAGATTTCCATCCTTGTCAAAGCACACTTCGCCAACGCAAACGACTTTGTCGTCATCTTCAGCGTGCTCTTCTTCCATGAAGGCTTCTTCTTCTTCTTCCTCGCTGTCCTCTTGCACTTGATCTCCTGAAGGTTCTTCATCAATCAAGATCGGATTAGCATGATTGTCCATTAGAAACTTTTGCAAATTTCTAAGGATTTTGCCTTGACCGTTCTTGTTCTTTGGCCATTCTAAGTTGCACTACTTGAATTTTAGTCATTAGTTCCAGTGCATCCTTCAAGGAATCCTCCATTTTCATCACTCGTGCAAGCGTAGTTCGTTGAAATGGTCCAGTAGAAGGAGAAGGGAACGAAAGGGTTGAATTTTTGTTTGATTTGGAAGAGGAGGCCATTGTTTTATTGTTTTCAGAAGTTAGAATAGAGAAAGGACAGAAAGAATGAACAAAATTTCGAAATAAGAAGAATATATAACCACTTATTTGAATTTTGGTGGGAAAATTTCAGTAATAAAAAAAATCGTTACATGTCGACATGGGTATGAGGGGGTTGTCGACATGGTATCTAAATTTTTACTATTTTATTTATTTTAATTTAATATTTAATTATACTCTGTATTTATATTCTACATTTCAGTTATTGAACAAATACCTAATTCTCTTCTTAATTTAGTAAATATAGATTCATTTAAGGTTTTTGTTAAGATATTAGCAATTTATTTCTCAGAATTGATATAATCAAGAGTAATTACTTCCTTACTTATATTATCTCTGAGAAAATGATGTCTGATATCAATATGTTTAGTTCGAGCATGATGAGTAGTATTTTTGGATAAATTTATTGCACTAGTATTATCACAATAAATTGGTGATTTTGAGATATTTAAACCAAAATCTTTTAAAGTTTGTTGCATATATATTACTTGAGAATAAGCCAAAGCAGCTGAAATATATTCTGCTTCAGTTGTTGACAAAGAAACCGTGTTTTGCTTTTTACTAAACCAAGAAATCAAATATGCGCTAAAAAGTGACAAGTTCCACTTGTACTTTTTCGATCTGATTTACAACTAACATAATCAGCATCACAGTAAGATATTAAGTCAAAAGAATCATTTTTAGGATAAAATAAGCCATAATCAAAGTGTGTTTAGCATATCTTATGATACATTTTACGGCTTTTAAGTGGGTCTCTTTAGGTTGGGATTGATATCTTGCATAGAGACAAACACTATGCATGATATCAGGTCTACTAGCAGTGATATAGAGTAGTGATCCAATCATTCCTCTATATAATTTTTGATCTACATCTTTCAAGAGATCTTCTTTACTTAGGTACTCACTGGTTGCCATAGGAGTGGGTTTTCCACTTGCAGTAGTCAAACCAATACTAACTAGGTCTTTAGCATATTTTTCTTGACTAATAAAGATACCATTATCTAATTGTTTTATTTGTAATCCTAGAAAGAAGTTTAATTCACCCATATGACTCATCTCAAACTATCATTATTTCAGAAAATTCTTTGTTCATTTCAAAATCAGTTGATCCAAAAATGATATCATCTACGTAAATTTGTACTAGCAGAATATCATTTTTATTTCTTTTAATAAAAAGAGTATGATCTACTTTACTAATTTCAAAGTTTGATTGTAATAAGTAAGATCTTAGTCTGTCATACCAGGCTCTAGGAGCTTGTTTTAGACCATACAGAGCTTTCTTAAGTTTGTAAACATGATTTGGTATTTTTTCATTTTCAAAAAGTGGTGGTTGTTCAACATATACTTCTTGTTTGACAAATCCATTTAAAAAGGCACTTTTAACATCCATTTGATATAGTATTATGATTTTCGAAAGCATGTAGAATCCTAATGGCTTCTAATCTTGCTACGGGAGTAAAGGTTTCATCAAAATCTATTCCTTCTTGACAATAACCTTAAGCGACTAACCGGGTTTTATTTCTAATAACTCTCCTTGTTCATTCATTTTATTTTTATAAACCCATTTAGTTCCAATTATAGTTTTATTTTCAGGTCTAGGAACAAGTTTCCAAACATCATTTCTAGTGAATTGATTTAGTTCTTCTTGCATAGCCAAAATCCATGAATCATAAGTTGATGCTTCTTTTGGATTTTTAGGTTCAATTGTTGATATAAAGGCTACATTGCTCATTTTACTTAGTTGATTTCTAGTTTTAACAACAGATTGCATATCTCCAAGTACATTTTCTATAGGATGATCCTAATCTTTTTATTAGGATGATTAATTTCATTATTAGTTTCAGTTGACTCTTGATTTTGAGTGATTAAATCCTCTTCATCATTTGTATCTTCAAAATTTTTGAGATTTTCATCTAATGAAACATGCATTGTTTCTTCGATGGTATTAGTTCTTAAATTAAACACTCTGTACGCTTTACTTCTATTTTAATATCCGATAAAGATACCTTCGTCGGATTTAGGGTCAAATTTATCTAGATTATCTTTTGTATTTAAAATAAAACATTTACGTCCAAAAATTCTAAAATAAGATATCATAGGTTTCTTTGAGTGAAGAAGTTCATAAGATGTCTTATCAGTTAAAGGTCTAATTAAAATTCTATTTAAAATATAACAGGCGGTAGCAACTGCTTCTGCCCAAAAATACTTTGGTAATTTACTATCTGAAAGCATAGTTCTCACACACTCTTGAATCGTCCTATTTTTACGTTCTACTGCTCCGTTTTGTTGTGGAGTTCTTGGAAATGAAAAATTGTGAATTATTCCCTTTTTATTGCAGAATTCGTCAAACTTTTCATTTTCAAATTCACCACCGTGATCACTACGGATGGTTATAATTTTTAGAGAAAGTTGATTTTGAATCCTTTTTGTAAAGTTCTTAAAACATTCAAAAGTATCACTTTTATGTTTCAAAAATCAGGTAATTAGGCATAAGGAAAAAGTTGCAAAAAAAATTAGTCTTAGAGACAACAAGTTTGCTTTTTAGTCTGAAGGACACTTTTTAGTGTAAACTGAAAATGATAGTTACAACTATCATTCTGTGATTTGCACTAAAAAGTGTCCTTCAGCCTAAAAAACAAACTTTTTGTCCCTGAAACTAAATTTTTCTCTAACTTTTTCCTTGAGCCTAAAAACCCCTTTCAAAAATATTGTCCATGTAAATCTAGAATAATCATCTACAATTACTAAAACATATTTACTATGATTTATTGACAGAATTTGAGATGGACCAAATAAATCAAGATGAAGTAATTCAAGAGGTTTTGAGGTTGAAATCATATCTTTTAATTTAAAGGAATTTTTACTAAGTTTTCCTAATTGGCACACATCACATAAACTATCTACTTTAAAATTCATTTTAGGGAGACCTCTTACAAGATCATGTTTTGAAAGTCTAGATAAGAGTTTGAAATTCAAATGCCCAAATCTTTTATGCCAAATCCAAGGGTTACTTGTATTTGCCAAAAGACACAAGTTATCTTTTGAAACTTTCATACTACGAATATAAATATTAGTTTTCCTAATCCCCTCAAATATTATGGTTGAATTATTATCTTCAATGTGACACTTATCTTTTTCAAATTTAATTTTATATCCTTTATCGCAAAGTTGACTAATGCTTAGCAGATTATGTCTTAGATTCTTAACTAGCAAAACATTAGTAATAATAGGAGTTTTAGAGTTACCGACTTTGCCGATGCCAATCACATATCCTTTTGAGTTGTCTCCAAAGTTAACCAGTCCTCCGTCTTTGTATATTATATCATTCAACATATTCAGATTATCAATCATGTGTCTAGAGCATCCACTATCGAGTATCTATTTATTCTTTTTGATCTGCACAATTTGTCCATTGTGAATTGATTCCTCAACACCCATAAAGCATGTTTCCTGCACATCATACAATTTTGGTTGACAACTTGAATTTGAATATTGATTTTATGCAGACTCAAGAGACAATGATGATCTGAATATTCCTAAACTAGTATTAATAATTTTTTTTAAACATAGCCATTTTAAAAGCTTTTTCAAAAATCATATTATGAAATTTTGAAAACCTTGCTCTGATACCAAATGTGAGAAATGTGGATTATGGATCTTAAGGCTAGAATTAACACTAGAGGGAGGTTAATAGTATTTTAAGGAATTACTAAATCTTTTTGAGTTATTGTTAATTTAAACATAAATGTATGCAATATTCAAACAAAGATATGATCACAGAATCAAACACAAATGTAGAAAATAAAGTAAAAGCAATAAGGAAAGAACACACCGGATTTTATACTAGTTCGGAGTTACCCTACATCCCGTCCCGCACACAAGTACGGATTTCCTTTCAAAATCAATTGTTACAATTACACCCTCGATTTCAAGGCCACGAGGTACACCACTCCATATTCACAATCCTCTGGGTAGAGATACTTGATTTTACGGGCAACAAGTTCACCCAATTGATTTCACAGGCTACAATCACACCTTTCCTCGCTTGATTGATTTCACAGGCTGCAATCACACCTTTTCTCACTTACATTATTACAAAGAAGCCTATAACTTTAAATAACACTAAGACCTTATTGAGATAGGGATAGAGAATCAAATCAGAGATGATCTAGTTAGATTCAATGGTGATTTCGGCAGAGTAATGGTAAAAATATATATAAAGAAACGTGGAAGAAGAAGAGGAGTGAAATTCAGAGAAAATATGAATATAAATTCGTTTAAAATTGTCCCTATTTATAGTAAAACAACAGCCATGTCCATTCGTAAAAGGATATAACGAACATACACTTCTTTTAAAATTCAAAATTTTGAAATCAACTGCCACCTTGTCGACAAGGGGTCCTAGGGGTTGTCGACAAGCCTATGGTATTTTTGGTGATTTGTTTTACTTTGAAACTAATTTCTATCTTGTATTAAAACTATTTTTTAAACTTTATAAATATACTTAGCTATGGTTAAAACACGTAAATAAATATAGAGAATAATATTTTGATATATATAAAATTTTACTATAATTTTATATTTAAATCTAAGTATAAATATTAAAAGTTAAATATATTATTATTAAAAGATAGTTTAAGACCAAGGATAATTTAATTTTGAAAATAAAGATTATTTGAGGCTAAAAGTATTTAAAACTAGGATAGACGTTTTTGATTCTTTTAAAAGGAAGGTTTTGAAATCATTTTGTAAATAAGATATGAATTTGTAAAAACATTTGAATAAAAGTTAGCGGATACACAACAATGTTCCACTAGATTTTTCGTAGGTTCCATCCTACTTAGGGTTCCATCCCTTTAACAGGCTCGAAGTGGATTCCATTCCACGAATAAATTGGATTTTGAGATGTCAGTGCTTTTCTAGGAGTTTTAACCAAATTTCTATCTAAATTACTTATTATTGAAATCTTGAACTCTTGATAATCTTGATATCTTGAATCTCTATACTGTACAGTCTTCATTCTTGGTACCTGCATGGTTAAATCCTGCATATACATATATATATATATCTAAACTATAATGTTAGTATTTATTATTTTATAATCTTATTCTAAGGTTATTGTCATCAAAACCATCTTCTCAGGGACTAACAACCTTGAGGTGGACTTGTTGTAAAGTCAAGTAACTTTTCAATCTTTGGAGCTCATCGCAAGTAGAGGCGAATCCCACCTTCTTACTCCTACTCTTAGGAGAATGAATAGATCCCGATCTTTAGCTGGCGAAAAGGCATTTCCTTCTTTGTTAAACCTTCCTTAAAGTCTAGACCATGGAGAAATTTCTGGATGGTGCGAAAAGGTTAAATATGAATGTTTTTAGTTTTTGAAAGGAAAATGGGATAAGAAGTATCATAATGCCTCAATGATTATCAAGGTCAGACTAAAGAACCGAGTCGTGATAAATTTACTCTCAAGCAAAATGTTAAAAAATATTCAAAGTAAAGTTCAAACTCTCAAAGGAGCTAAAAAGACACTTAGTCGTGCGCTAAAGATTGAGACCACTTCCATTAGTGATACATACGTTATTCGAAAGAAGGAAAAGAAGCTTAAAAAATTCTAGATGTAGCAATTTGTCACATTATTGAACCCTCTTGGCTATTAAAGTTCTAAGAAAAAGTACAGGACCTCAAATCTCAACTGAAAGTAACCAACGTGATATCTTTCAAAAATTCTCGACTTGACTCTCTTGTTGATTATCTGCTCTAAGTAATAGTTGATTTTGAACTAGAGATCGACTTTTCCTTTCGAGGCCCAGATATATACCGGAGGATGAGTAAAGAAGCGAAGCGGGATATCGACGGTACCAACATTTCTTTTTGTATGAATGTGCTGATTACCTTAAAGATATTGTAGGCCCTCCATGTCTACCCTCCATGTCTACTTAGAGATGGTCCCTCTTTAAATGGAGGTCATCCATGTCCTCTTGAGGTTGAGGGAAAAGGAAAAGGGAAAGTATATCAACATCACCCACTTCCCCAACCTCATCCTCCTTCTTAGGAGGACTTGATTAGTCTTGTCTTGATATTCGCAATTTTTGTTCATAAAGAGCGAAAATTGTGAATAAATTTATACCTGAATGGCTGACATGTTGATTGTACTTTACGTTGAATTATTTGAGACAGGCGGCTTGTTTTTCAAAGCTTTAATTCTGATGCAATATGATATGTTGCCTTTGATTGAGTATTGGTTATCCTTCTTAATATAAGCTCTGTTATTAAAACCTAAAATCTATTATGATCAAGAGATTAATAACTTATTTAATCAAAAATTCGAAAAAGTATTTCCTTTAGTTAATTGGGAATTATTAACAAAGATTCTTGTTATTATAAAATATGTACTCCACTCTAGGAGGATTTAATAAAGCTTTTGATAACTTTATCCTTTGGCTTCTTCGCTTGGATCTTTGGAGTTTGGCACTTGTAGTTTTAGTCTTAAAGGAGCATATATCTGGAAATTTGTCTGAATTCCTTTGTCCATAAGAATAAGAGGCCAGAAAATCATTCGGTAATAATTTTGAAACAGAAGATCAGGAAATCATCCAACAATCTTAAATAGAAGACTAGAAAATCCTTCGGCAATTATCTGACAATAACTTGAATTAAAGACCGAAAAACTATCCTTTCTCAAACTAGTAGGAAACTAGAATTTTGAATAATAATGAAGATTCCCGTTATTAGATAATTTTAATTGTTTAAATTTTTTCTTTTGCATGATAGATAGCTTTTGATCCTTCCTGTGAAGGTTGCCTCAACTTTGCCTTAGTGTAGAACTAAATGTGTTTGACTGATCATCCTATAAAAGACTGCCTCGATCCTTTTTTAGGACAGAGTTTGATTTTATTTTGTATTCGATTGATCTTCCTCCAAAAGATTGCCTCTTACCACTCTTCAGGTAGTGACTAAGGTTTTGATTGACTTCTTTTTTTTACCATCATTAGGTAATGATGCACACTTTGAACGAACCCTTTATTACCATCTTAGGTGATGATTTAGGTTTTGGTTGGTGCATTTGGTTAGCTATCTTGAGATAAACCATAGTTTTTCCCATCCTCCATCTAGGAGGCACTCTGGTCAGGCCTTATAAGCGGAACCAAAGATTGGTTCGGTGCCTTTTCCAGGCCATCTTAGGAGGGACCAAAGGATTACTCCGTCCTTCCTTTAGGAGGCGCTTTAGATAGGTTTCATAGGCGGATTGAAGGCTGGTCGGTGCTCCGGTCAGGCCATCTTAGGTGGGACCAAAGGCTTACTCTGTCCTCCCTTTAGAAGGCGCTCTGGCCAGGCCACGTAAGCAAGACCAAAGGTTTGCAGTGCTCTGGCCAGGCTTATAGGCAGGACTAGATTACCCTGACTTTCCTTTAGGAGGTGCTTTGACCAGGCCATCTCGGCGGGTTCAAAGGTTTTTTCTTTATTTTTGTGAATGCTTTCTATTAAGAATCCCACTTTATTAGTCTTAATCCCTGCTTACAAACTCTTTGAGCTCTCCCCTTTTCAAGAAATGTTTGATCATCCCCTTGGATCGAAACTAATTGGTCTCATGTCCATTTGCTTGATGATATTAGCAATAAACGCCTCTAGGATTCCTTTCATTTTTAGGCCTCTTCTTCTTCGAAGGCCAACAATTCAGTCTTCCCTTTGTTGAAAGATATATATTTTCATAGGGAGTAGTGAGAGAATGGACCCAAGAATTCTTAGGGTATGATGCCTTATGCTCCCATTTAGCTTTCTAGTAGCACTGGATTGTCATATTAGGATCATCCATAATCTTCCTCTTATGAGCTTTAATTGGTGCAGGAAGACTATATATTACTCCTTTCCATTTCTGGACCAACATAATGAAATCGCTAATTAATTCCTATTCAAAGATCATCCCCTTTGATTTCCATTGTATGAACCTTCTTATCTTTAAGAAATAACTATCTTTCTTTGGGCTCTCTTTTCCTAAATCAAAGATTGGAGTTGGTCCTATGGAATGTTTCCATGCTCCATTTATCAGGATCATAAGGTGCCACTTATTTCTTTTCTTCTATAATTTGCAGTGCTAATATCCTTAGAACTTGTTTCGCATGAAACCGGGGTCAGTAGTGACTTGATAAATCAGCTGACTTACTTGAGGTTCAGAAGATCCTTGTTCGGAAATAGTCATCTTATAGTCTAATGGGCTATGTTGGATTCAATAAGTCCTTTTTATTTCTTATATTCAACTAGGGGAAAGTCCTTTATATGCAGGGTAAGTCAAGTAAGGTCAAATATGAAATATGCGGGATTTTGGAGGTTGAAGCCTTACTTCTAGCACCAAAATGTCAACAAATTTCTTTGTTAACCCAAAATGTGAAAAGTAGGTGAAGCTTGGTTATGATTAGGCTCAAGCAGCCTTATGTCAACTTGCTAGAAACATGCATCTGCCATGTAAAGCCATGTACATGTCGGAATCACGAGAACAAGAGTCAAATTCAATTAATAAGTCAAGAATTTTTATTTAATACGCTATGTAACGTTATGCAATGTTAATTGCACAAGTCCTTATTTGCATGTCATAAAACTTCAATAGGCATTAGAAACCCTAATTCGATTTAGGGTTTACAAAATTAAAAGCCTAAAAGAGAGCGAAGAGAATGAATCGCCCCTATTATAATATCCTTGGGTCCATATTTATAAGGGTGGAGGTGTGCGACATAGTTGTCGCATGTCCTTCGAGATGCCTGACATTCGACATCATTCACCATGTTGATGGCATATAACATCCTTTGTTGTATTATTGTGCTACGATATCAATTGAGGACCGGTAGCTGCGATATCCACTGAGAGGTTGGTGATTCAAAAAATTACTCATACAACATTCCTTAACTCATTGTTGTTTTCCAATAACCCCCATATTATTGTTGATACGCGGCATTATGCCTGATTAGTGATTCAAGCATCCACTCTTCTTTTGATGGTGTGCGACATCTATACTACATTGATGGCTTGTGACATCTTTTTTTATATTTCCACCTTTCGATATCCTCTTACTTGTTTGCCTTCGACATCTCCTATTATATTGATGAATTGCGACATTAGTGTCATACAATATCATTATTAGCTGTAAGCTTTCAACATCCTTTCTTTCTATGCAACACGAAATCACTTATTTCTCACTGAAAGCCTGTAAGAGTTTAGTGTGTCTAAGACATTCGATGTCCCCCTAAGGCGTTGTAACATCCTTTGTCGTATGCTCCCTTGCTTTATTTTTTGTATTCTTGACTTTCACATGTCGTATCCATGCTTTCGACATCAGACATCTCCTTTTGTATGCTTTCTTGCCTCCTTTTCAACATCCATGTTTTCGATATACTTTCATATTTTCGGCATCTGGGTTTGTAGTAACAATACTTATGAAATTCGAGTCTGAACACTCAAAACTATCATAAGGAGTTGTTTCTATAAAAAAATTCTTTATTATTTCGTAAATACTCAACAATACTCTAAATTACCAATTAGTCATCCTAATATGGATTTGGTATTTGCTTCATGCATCAAATATATAAGAAAATTATGATATTGTAGACAATACAACATGTATGATAATTCCTATCCCTAAAGCATAAGGAAGCTATCTTACATGTTCCTCATTGAAAGTTTTGATAAGATGACTCTGCATGTTGTTTGGGAAATTCCCAATATCCTTGTATACTGATTATAAAAGAAGTTTCTAAAGCCTATATCAAGAATTAAAAAAGCATACTAGAAAAGATTTTAACTTAGGTCCATCGTTAACAATCCGTATTGTGTTGTTTACTTGTAGTTTAGAAATATTTATGTATTTTTAATGTTCGTTCTTATAGACACGCGATTCCTCGATAATTTTTTTACTGAAAATCAAACTGTTTTATATTTCTAATTTTTTTTAACTCTGATGCTTAATGTGGATACTTTTATTGGAAATGGGCTAGCCAACAGCGGAAGTAATAGGTGAATTTCATTTTTTTTCTATTTTAGATCTTTATTTGGCTTATGAATATAAGTATTTAGAGTATTTTCAAATTTAATTTAAATAAAATCATTATTTAATTTATATTTATAATATATTTCTATATTATATAATTAATATTATGTTATATGTATATGCATGTGTAACATAGGAATGCGTGCAAGGTTTAACATGCCTATATATAAGTGTTGGGATTTACATTGAAATGGACATAATAGCTCATCTTGTATACAAATATATCGTCCAAATGTATGTATTCAAAATATTGTATATATCGGTGTGTGTGTATGTGTGTGTGTATAAATCTATAGTTTACTTTAAAATTGTTTGTAACTAATATTTATATATATATATATAAAATTTATAAAAAAATTAATTATGTATATGTATATTTAAAATTTATTTAAAATCATATTAATAATTTTATTTATTTGATTTTCTGAAAATTCAAATTCAAAATCAAAATTATTTTAATTGTTATTAAAATAAACGTACACATATTTGTATACACATAAACAAATATCTTATAAATAATTCAACAATATACACACACAAAAAAATGAAATATATGTATATATATAAAGCATATAAAATGATTTTTTTTTATTATAGTGCTTACTACAAAAGTAGTTTTTTTAAATTATATATATATATATATATATATATATCCCTGTGGAAACAAATAAAAATTAATAAAAAAATTTGAAAGATAACTTCAGATTTAAAATTTTCGGTAAAAATTTGATAATTTTTAGTACTTAAATATTATATATATAATAATTTAAAATCAATTTTTAATTCAATTTTTAATTTCAAATAATATTTAAATAATATAAAAGATTTTTTTTATCTTTTTGCTGAAAGAATGCCATGTACTAATTTAATTTTATAAATTATAAAACATATTTTATATAATACGAGTATATACGCACGTCCAGTTGGACCTGCGCTTGTCCCATGAGCCATATTTTATATCGTGGCTATTAAAAAACAATGACAATAAAATTAGTTCAATATACATGAATAGTAAGATATGACCTGACAAACAAACGATGTTCTATGTACCCCTTTTAGTTTAAAATAATTATTTTATCAGACTATTCTTACATGAGCTTATATCAAACTACTCTATCAATGCTTTCTCTAGGTATTATGGTTTTATTTTAATTCTCTATGTATATAGTTTTATTTCAATCAGTTAAACTTATAAAGTCAACGCACAGTTAACTCGGATGAATACGCTGGCTAACCGATTATAAATCGCCTTATAAATAACAGTCTAAATTGATATTCATTTACGTACAATACAAAGGGAAATAAAATAATAACTGTATTTCTTGGGTGCTCAAAAGGAGCCTAGAATTCAAGAGGGAGAACAAAAGCTTTTACCAAATTAAAAATCAGTTATAATGGCCACATTTACACATTATTCCTGATAATATTTTAGTCAAGAGCCAACTATTTCCTAATAATACAATAGAACGCTTGTCATTGATTTAATCAAGTTCACACATTTTCGTAGTAGTGATAGAACTACGTAGAAAACATGTATAGATCCTATTCATTGATAACTTCCAGCCATTAGTGGCAACATATAAGTATCCATATGCTAGTTTTAGATAGTCTTGCCTTCTTAGCTACTCCTAAGCTCATTCAAAACCTTAAATTCCAATTTAGATCAACCAATATTATAAAATACTAAAATTTTATCTAAAATATTTACCGAGAACTCCTAGCTTCAATTAATCCCCGATTAATCTTTGTCTATATTATTAATCTCTAGTTCGTACTTATTTCGTCTAACCATTTTTATCACCTTCATGTTGTATGTTTTCAAATCAATTGCGTTTGAACCTTAGAGAGCCAACGGGTTGGTTTGCTGCCTAATTCATATCTTGCTGCTCATACGGAAAATCTGAGTATATTAGACATACATATTAGTAGCAATTTAGCTGAGTTCAGCAGCTACTAAAGTAGTTTTTTTAAATTATATACATACATACATACATACATACATACATACATATATATATATATTATAGTGCTTACTACAAAAGTAGTTTTTTAAATTATTAATATATATATATATATATATATATATATATATATATATATATATCCCTATGGAAACAAATAAAAATTAATACAAAATTTTGAAAGATAACTTCAGATTTAAATTTTTCGTGAAAAATTTAATAATTTTTAGTACTTAAATATTATATATATAATAATTTAAAATCAATTTTTAATTCAATTTTTAATTTCGAATAATATTTAAATAATATAAAAGATTTTTTTTATCTTTTTGCTGAAAGAATGCCATGTACTAATCTAATTTTATAAATTATGAAACATATTTTATATAATATATATACATTGATATAATTAATTTATGTAATTAGTTGGTTTAAAAAGTTATATATATATATATATTATTTTATTTATAGGGAATATATTTGAAGTCTGAAATTGAATTTATAAAATTATAAAACCATATTATGTATAATATAAGACATCGTATTTAAATTATCATGTTCATATAATTTAAAAAATGAATATTAAAATTATTAATAATATAAATGGTTTTTTGTGCCATGAGAATTAATGGAAGATGTGTGTGTACAAATACATACATACATATATATACAACACATACATACAGACACACACACACACATGTAATCATACACCGTTCTAAATGTGATGATATATCAATATACTAGAATTTCCACCTAACTAACAGATCAATACACAATCTATGAACTTTCTAGACATTAAATTATAATTGTAGATCAGAAATAACCTTATTTCAAAGTCTATTAGTACACCTTGAAATAATGAGATCAACTCCTTGAACTAGTTTCCAATCCAGCAAGGTGCCAGCTCTCCAGCTATTAAATAACAACTGTTTTATTTGATTTGAGCTCTAGAAATGGAGGTGGAGATGGAGCGTACCTACGACCAAAAAAATTGTAGATAGAGGCTTTAAAAGTAGTAAATGACCATGGGTTAAAGACTAGAGTTAACAATTTTATTCTTACCAATGTTGCTCATTTTATTCCAACTACATTACTCTTTCTCTTGAAGAAACATTTTGCGATTGATGGATCATATCCCTTCGAGTACAACTACCAAAATCATATTTTGATAATGTACTTGAAATTCTTTCTGTTTTGTGCATCACAGAAGAGTCAATATGTAACGAACTGCCTTTCTTACTCTCGAAGATTAGCCATTAGGGGTAAAAGGAAAACAAAGATAAGATAGAAGAGACGAAACTAAATAATACAGAATCTCACAACATAACCGAACAATATATATTACTTAACATTACAAAGCCATTTCAAAAATGTTACATTGGAGTCATTACTAATACAAATTCTATCCTAGGACAGTTATAATAGCCTGTCCCTACCTAACCGATACAATATATGTATAATATAGTGGAAAATAAGGTAATAACTTGCTATTGATGAAGCCACCTGCTCCAAGCTTCTCCAAAATGAATCTGCGGAAAATCTAAACTACTTGGCTACCTATTAAAATTTTAGCACCCAAGAGTTCTGGAAAATAAAATAAACTCCAGGTCAAACATGGGTCTAATGTGGGTAAAGCATACCTCTTTAACTCTATAAAAACCTTTAAATCAAAGGCATCTCATAAGACCACGCCGCATATAAATACGGAAGGGTTTTCATCTTATGATAACCAAACCATTTCTATTGAAAATCCATTTATATTATGATAATTTCTAGGGGTCAAAGTAAAGTATGAATATAGATGAAATGCTTGCATCTCACATTTCAACATAGTTGAGCACAACTAAGTCCGTACAAAACTTATTGGAGAATGAATTCCATACAATGACTGGGGTACCTCCCATCGCGGTGCATCTTTGGACAAAATAACACCAAGGTCGAACCTATCAACCCCTACCAACATAGAACCGGCTTTCCCTTTACTGGATGATACCATATATGATCACCCTTTTTAATGGGCCTCGAAGCATACAAATGAAAGATAATATCGACTTTAGATAGGGATGATTAACCCTAATGAGAGTGACCCACCTAGCCATGCTGCATCTCTCATGTTTTAGTCATTCCTGATTGATGAGGCTTGAGGGTATGTTTGACCTTTTATATAGCACTTCCCACTTGGAATGCTAATACTGCCCTCCAGGCGATAATACAATGTCAGCATTCATCCATACAAGTTGTCCAGATGATAGACAAACCGAAGGCACTACTTCCACTATATCCATTTTGAAATCACCTTCAAGATTAGTAGCAAGCGGCCTTTGTACTTTAAAGAGCTCCATCTTCAATTCCATCATCCTCAAGATGTCTTCACTTCTAAATGTGTAACGACCCAGAATTTTTATTAATTAAAAATTTGAATATTTAATTTATTTTAAATATTTATAAGTGAATTTATAAGTCAAATAAATTTTTATTTGAATTATTGGATTTAATTGGATAATTAAATCGATAGTTTAATATGTGAAATTATGGAAATAATTAAAAATTGGGTTAAATATGATAGAAAATGATTTGTAAAATTTTATTTAATCATACTGGAGTTATAGAAATATTTTAGAACTTTTAAAATCGAATTAAAAGTTAATTTGTGAAAATTGAATATTTTAATATTTAATAATCGACTGTAAAATAGTCAATTTTTGAACAGTCTCAGAATTGAACGAAACCAGTTCCATTGGATCCGTAATAGTTAGTTATTACCGGATTTCAATTTTCGTGTCAATCGGAGCTATCGTTTGATCATGGCAGCTCGAAACGCATCGAATCGTTTTTAATTTAAATTTGGCGAGTCAAAATAGCCATTTTTCAAAAAGTCTCGGATTTCGACGAAACCAGTTTCATCGGATCCGTAATGTGATATTATTGTAAGATTTCAAATTTCAAGTCAATTGGATTTACCGTTTGTCCGGTACAAATTAAAACGCCTAGAAATCGATTTAAATCGGTTTAATTCAAATTGAACGTTTTCAGCCATAACTCGCACATACTTCCGAATTAGCTTCCGAAACTTGTTCCATTGTGTCCGGAACGCGGGATAAACCCTAGGTACGCTGGTTACGACGTCTAAATCGGAGTTCGGAAAATCCGGGATGAATAGTGTCGCTCGTTCCTTATAAATAGCCCCTACCTCTTCATAAAAATCAAAATAAACACTAAAACCCTAACCCTAATTGTTGTAGCCGCCAGTTACAATTCAAGGGCCAGAATTTTCTCAACTTCCCTCCTCGATTTCTTCCAATCCATCAGGAATTAGCAAAAAGTTTCAACTAGAATGTTGTAGAGGGCTGTGAGTACTACGTTTTCAACGGCTATGATCTAAAACGGAGCGAAGATGGAAGAGATAGGGGGGCCGACAGGGGGGAGCCTGCGCACGCACTTCCACGCAGCACCTGAGGCCGAGCTTGGCAAGGAGGGGGGCGAGTGAAGCTCTTGCTGCGAGCTTCGCGTTGGTATATCCCGATCGAATTCTAGTTGAGTGATTGGAGAGCAAATTCAAAACCTAATTTGTAGCTATGGGTTCATGGTGTCGGCCTCATGTCTGTAGCTTGAACGCAACATGGAAGATGAAGATAGACGGTGGAGATGGCTTGGGGCTTAGATCTGAGGGTTGGTGTGAGTTTGGGTTTAAAATTATATAGTTATGTTGTAAATTTAAGTTATAAAATTGTGTACAAACTTTGAAAAATCATAACTTTTTCATACGAGGTCGAAAAAATGCAAACTCAGTTGCGTTGGAATCGTATGGACGAGCACTACGCGATGGAGTTGGTTTGGAGTCGTTTGGAGTTAGTGAGAATTTCGGGTAAAATTAAACGCATGTTTAATTTTATTCGAAATAAAAGCTAAAAAGGAAATTAAAACCAAGGTGAGAACTTCTCACTCAATCGAATAGATTTCGATTTTATTTTAAATAGTTAGATTTAAAATATTTGAATGCATGTTTGAATGATGACTGTAAATTATTGATTGTTAAAATAGACATTATTCGCCGTTAGTAAGCGGATGTTATTTAATATAAACATATACCGCGAATATTTCATAAACAGTGAAATTGGTATTATATATAATATCAATATATATATATTGGCATATGTATATATTGCAGTTATTGATTTCCCGCATTTTTGTTTAGCGGATGAGACCCTATTACGCCGTTAGTAAGCGGATAATATTTAATAAGAACATATACCGCGATAATTTCGTACTGGAGCGAAATTGGTATTGTGCTAATGTTTTTGAATGCAGGAAACAGGTTGGAGGGATCCAACTGGATTCCTCAACAGTATTTATTTTATTTCAGATATTTTGATATTTGATTGATTATCATATCGATATATGATATCGTTGTTGTCGTGATTGACTATTTGATGTGTAGCATCATTGGACCCAAATTTTGGGATTTTAAAATGATTTTAAAAGTGATTTTGAAAATATACTATATTTTTGGAATTGATCCATTATAAATAAATAAACGTTATAATTTTTAAAGTTATAAAAATTAGGGTTTTTGTGAAATATAGTTAAAAAGCTGATTTTTAGAAATACGATTAAAAGTCGATTTTTGAGAAATATGAACTAATGATTTTATAAAATAATTTAGATTGGATTTTTGAATATATGATAAAAGTTTAAATATAGGATTTATAAAATTTGATTATTTTATAAATCGAGATGATGAGATTATAAAGGAAATTTAAGACGTTTTAGAATAATAATATAAACTGATATATATTAAGAGATTTATAAATGGATATTTATAAATTGAAATATAGACATTATAAAACGAGTTTTTATAAGTGTTTGAATGTAGTGAAAATGAATTTCATAATAGAATGAAATTTATAGAATTATAAACTGTGAAGTTATAAACGAAATTTATAAATAGTAAGATTTATAAATTTGGTGAAATTATTTGAAGAATAGATTTATTGAATAAATAAATCTTATAAGTTATAAGGTTTATAAATTGAAAAGTCTTTAAAAAGAACGATTTTGTAAAATAATCGTTTTATAAGCAATTGACTTATAATATGAACTTTTAGTTTATAATTGAGATATGAAATCAAATATGTTAATAAAGGAATTTATAAAAAAGGAAGTTTTTATAAATAAATAGAAAAGGAATTTATAAACGTTGTTTTTATAAATTCGCAAAGGACTTATTTTGACAAGTTAATTGTTATAACTTAGAAATGGAGTTATATTCACGTTTTAGACAGTGAATAATCCTTTAAGTTAAAGTGAATAGAAATGATGAAGTTTGTTAACGTAGTTTATTCACGTTTTTGAACAGTGAATAACACGTTAAAGAAATTGTTTAGAATGTGAATGTTTTAAATAGAATTAAAACGATTCAACGATGTTTTAAAAGGTATTGAGATTGAAACCATAGATTTCAACATTTATTGTTGAAATAGATGTTTCGAGAAATAAAAGGAAATAGTGGACTATAACACTGTTGTTATAGTAAATGATTTCCGAATGGAAATGTTTTGGTTTAGTATTGGGATTTATATATCTATTTTAATTTCGAATCCCTATACTAGTGATTTTGGGTTGTCGTAACGATGTTTTACGTAACATTCGTTTTGGCCCAAATAAATATGTTTAAGAGAATGATTTCCTTAAAGAATGAATTATATACTTAATTCGATTTAAGTATATTGAATATTTTCTAAGTGTTGAAAATAAAAGGAACTTGTGAATTACTTATGAATAAATAAGTATGGAAATGTTTTCCAATATGAAGTGAATAATTAGAATTTATCTTTTTGAAGATAAATTGAAAATGAATTATTGAAATCGTATATGCACGAATATTTTGAAATATAAATTCATTATGGAATTTATATGTGAAAGTGAAACTTGTTAAAAATAAATATTGATTTATTTTTGGAGTGTTGAAATTATATATCTAGTAAAGATATTTTGGAAAATAAATAATTTGGAAAATTATTTGGAATCTGGTGATGTGTGCATATCCAGTGATAGTTCAATAACCGACTATCAATATTTCCCTTTGAATGGGTAATTGATGTGATTTGTTTGAATTTGAATGCACACTTATTTTTGAATAAGCGCTCACTATTCGGGTTAACCGGGAAAGGACCATGGGGTCGTATAACCCACTCCGAATATGTGATACGTCGTTGTGAATAGCATTGAAGATCGGCGTTGAAGACCCGGTATTTGCGAAAGCGATAGGATGAACTATCGATTGACTCTGCACCGAGTTGCTCCGGTATTGAGTTCTCCATATGTGATGGTGAATCCGATCAGGATTGTGAATATCCGGATTGCAAGGACTTCTTTGTAAGTGCCTTCGGTTTTGTTCGATCCCGGAACAGACTTGTATGGATTGTATGTCTGACATTACAAGTTGAGATATAAAGCCGATTTCTTTCAAATATATTTCTGTTGGTGGCGGAAAATTTATTCTTTTTTGCTTAACACCCTTCTTTGAGACGTACGAGCTCAAAGGTTATATAGTTGAAGTTATCAGCGATATATTCCCAATTTGGTAATGTGACATGCTGAGTGATGCTGAAATGATCATTGTGTTGATTATTGTGATAGGATCATTTATTTGATCGTCTATCCTTGTGATCATTGTGTTGATCATTTGTTGACCCAAAGCATGGCTTTTGTATAAAGTATGTTTTTGTGGACGTGACTTCGTCGAGCCTCACACCCCGTGAATGGTCAAAACAGGAAAGAAGCAGCAAGGTTATGAGGGGTAGCACCCTTTAGGATGTGTCCATTTCCTTCTGGAAAAGGGTGGTATCATGGTATGGAGCCCAGATACTTACTCATGTTGAAAACACTTTATGATTGTGTGAATTGATTACGAGCGCTCGGTTGATAAAGGTCCCAAAGGACCGGGGGATGGCATATTCGGTCAGTTGTTACTCAGTTAGGAGTAACCCGGCCTTGTGTTGGTTGAGATCCGGTTTGGTTCTCGGGGATGTCCATCCAGAGGCATTCTCAGTGGCAATGGGAAGTTCCTTGGCCTGACCATTTGTTGGAAATCCAATTCCCAATACGAAACTTGTACGGTATTAGTTGTAGAACCTGCTATTCACTTATGGTGGTCACCACTGTTTGGATAGTAGCTATAGTAGGCATACGATAATGGTCGTATGTTGGCTAAGATTTATATTCTACTTTCGAAATGAATTTGTTATACACTATGCACTAATAATAATATCAAATATTATTTTAAATGCGTATCAAGCATCTTTGGCTATCATAAGGAGAAATCTCCTCCGATTCTGCGTTTGCATTGTGTGTGTGTGCGGGAGGCCTTATGGTAGTCTCATTTTTTAAAAAGCATTGCGAATTGAAATAAAAATATTCCTCGATTTTGATTTTAAAGATAAATAAACTGTTTTGAGTTCTCACACCAGTCACATGACTGACTTGGAGTTTATTGTTTTCCTTCCTAAACTCTGGGTGCCCACCAATTTCCACACGGGCAGTTAAGAGTTAGGTTTATCAGGATATTCTGGATATTCTGGAGTTGCTGGAGGCAAGATGGATGGCATGGCATATTACTTATATAGTATTTCTTTTTCCGCTGCACTGTTTGATGTTGTTGATGTTGTATACTCTGATGATATGATGAAATGAAATGTATAAAATGTAATAACTGATATAGTTCTTTGTTTAAAGATTATTCATTTATTATTATATGTTGTTCCGCTGCGAATTGTGAGATTCTGTTTCTGTTCTGTTCTATGTTCTTTTCTCTATTTTCTTTTTCCCTATCTTTCTCTGTTCTATCCGTTCTATTTTAAAATTTTCTATCTTCTGTTTTTCTAATTCTCTGTTTTCTAAAAATTGTCTATCTTCTTTTCCCTCTATTTTTCTTTCTCTATTTCTTCTTTTTCTCTCTTCTTTCTTTTCTTTTCTTTTTAAAACCCATAACATCTCGGTTTTCGGCCTTCGATTCCTCGGCAGTCGATAAAGTGAGTATCGATGTCGAATTTTCGAAGAACGAAAAACCCGTGATCGTTACATTTGGTATCAGAGCTCTGTTGGTTAAGCGACAACCATGGTTCTGTTGGGTATAATTCATTAGAGATAGAGTCAGTAGTACTCTAGAATGAGTTTGAGTGTAATAATAGCTATGAGAGCGTATTTGTTAGTGGATATAAAATTGTTTTATATTGTGATGATTGGTTTATTGAGTGGTATATGAACTTTCATCAGCACAGCCTCGAAACTGAGCCGAAAGGGTTTCTAAACACTTGAATAGAACAATTCGGCACAATATTGATTTTAAATTGGGTAAATGGAATAATTTTGCCTTGATTATATTTTTATATGTAAAGGAATAATTTTTCAGAATTATTAAAGTGTATATAAGTTGATTGTTAGGTTGTTTGAATAATCTAAATAAAAGAATAATTGTATAAGCAAAAGAATTATGAGAATTGAAATTATAATTAAAGTGTTTACAATTGTGAAATAAACTTATATATATAAAAAGTGAAACTATATGAATATAACTTAAGATATGTTGAATGAAGTTGATTTTGGTATCAAACTAAATTAATAAGGTTAGTGATAGATGTGAACTTAAGATTATATAAATGAAATTCAACTTTGTAATCAAATTGAATGAATATAAGCAAAGAAATTTGGTTGTTATATGATTGTAGTTGATTTTATATAATTCATTAAGTATTAATGAAGTGGAAAGCTAAAGTAAATTGAATTCAAATTTGGAGTAAATAAATTTGAATAGAATTGAAAGTGAATTGGATTTAAATTAGTAAATGTTAACTAATTGAATTAAGAATGAATGTTGATAAAATCCAATGTTGATGAACCAAATATGATTTAGAGTGAGAACCAATTCATTAAGTATTAATGAGAATATGAATGAATTTGTTGAATGTTAGTTGGTTGATGGTTGAATATATATGGCTATTGTTGCATTTGCTATGTGATATATATAGTTGATATGTTACTATATGTTGTATATTGAGATTATTTGCATATATGCATATTCTCATGTTGTTTGTTGAGTGATTAGTAGGTGCGGATCGCGTTGCTTCGCATTTGGAGTTCGCTTTAGCGCTATATTAGCCGTATATGCTCGCTAATAAAATATAAGGTACATATCTCGGATTAAATATCGTACTTTTATACTTTTTTCCCTTCGGGATGCCTCATTACTTGATGAGATGTATATTTGTGATATATATACTGTCATTTTTTTTTCGGATCGAGCCGCGCAAAGGAGACTATGGCGAATTTTTCCGAAAATTTAAGGCGTTAGAAAATTTTGAGAAAAATGGGAAAATTTTGAAAACTTTAACTTTGATTTTGAAATTGAAAGTTAAATGATATAGTTGTTTTTGAAAAGATAACTAAGTATGATTTGAAAACTTAGTAAAGATTTGAAAGAAGTTTAATTATAAATTTTGGAAAGTTAATAAATTCTGTAATCTTCTTACTTATAATTTCGAGGACGAAATTCTTTTAAGGGGGAAAGATTGTAACGACCCAGAATTTTTATTAATTAAAAATTTGAATATTTAATTTATTTTAAATATTTATAAGTGAATTTATAAGTCAAATAAATTTTTATTTGAATTATTGGATTTAATTGGATAATTAAATCGATAGTTTAATATGTGAAATTATGGAAATAATTAAAAATTGGGTTAAATATGATAGAAAATGATTTGTAAAATTTTATTTAATCATACTGGAGTTATAGAAATATTTTAGAACTTTTAAAATCGAATTAAAAGTTAATTTGTGAAAATTGAATATTTTAATATTTAATAATCGACTGTAAAATAGTCAATTTTTGAACAGTCTCAGAATTGAACGAAACCAGTTCCATTGGATCCGTAATAGTTAGTTATTACCGGATTTCAATTTTCGTGTCAATCGGAGCTATCGTTTGATCGTGGCAGCTCGAAACGCATCGAATCGTTTTTAATTTAAATTTGGCGAGTCAAAATAGCCATTTTTCAAAAAGTCTCGGATTTCGACGAAACCAGTTTCATCGGATCCGTAATGTGATATTATTGTAAGGTTTCAAATTTCAAGTCAATTGGATTTACCGTTTGTCCGGTACAAATTAAAACGCCTAGAAATCGATTTAAATCGGTTTAATTCAAATTGAACGTTTTCAGCCATAACTCGCACATACTTCCGAATTAGCTTCCGAAACTTGTTCCATTGTGTCCGAAACGCGGGATAAACCCTAGGTACGCTAGTTACGGCGTCTAAATCGGAGTTCGGAAAATCCGGGATGAATAGTGTCGCTCGTTCCTTATAAATAGCCCCTACCTCTTCATAAAAATCAAAATAAACACTAAAACCCTAACCCTAATTGTTGTAGCCGCCAGTTACAATTCAAGGGCCAGAATTTTCTCAACTTCCCTCCTCGATTTCTTCCAATCCATCAGGAATTAGCAAAAAGTTTCAACTAGAATGTTGTAGAGGGCTGTGAGTACTACGTTTTCAACGGCTATGATCTAAAACGGAGCGAAGATGGAAGAGATAGGGGGGCCGACAGGGGGGAGCCTGCGCACGCACTTCCACGCAGCACCTGAGGCCGAGCTTGGCAAGGAGGGGGGCGAGTGAAGCTCTTGCTGCGAGCTTCGCGTTGGTATATCCCGATCGAATTCTAGTTGAGTGATTGGAGAGCAAATTCAAAACCTAATTTGTAGCTATGGGTTCATGGTGTCGGCCTCATGTCTGTAGCTTGAACGCAACATGGAAGATGAAGATAGACGGTGGAGATGGCTTGGGGCTTAGATCTGAGGGTTGGTGTGAGTTTGGGTTTAAAATTATATAGTTATGTTGTAAATTTAAGTTATAAAATTGTGTACAAACTTTGAAAAATCATAACTTTTTCATACGAGGTCGAAAAAATGCAAACTCAGTTGCGTTGGAATCGTATGGACGAGCACTACGCGATGGAGTTGGTTTGGAGTCGTTTGGAGTTAGTGAGAATTTCGGGTAAAATTAAACGCGTGTTTAATTTTATTCGAAATAAAAGCTAAAAAGGAAATTAAAACCAAGGTGAGAACTTCTCACTCAATCGAATAGATTTCGATTTTATTTTAAATAGTTAGATTTAAAATATTTGAATGCATGTTTGAATGATGACTGTAAATTATTGATTGTTAAAATAGACATTATTCGCCGTTAGTAAGCGGATGTTATTTAATATAAACATATACCGCGAATATTTCATAAACAGTGAAATTGGTATTATATATAATATCAATATATATATATATTGGCATATGTATATATTGCAGTTATTGATTTCCCGCATTTTTGTTTAGCGGATGAGACCCTATTACGCCGTTAGTAAGCGGATAATATTTAATAAGAACATATACCGCGATAATTTCGTACTGGAGCGAAATTGGTATTGTGCTAATGTTTTTGAATGCAGGAAACAGGTTGGAGGGATCCAACTGGATTCCTCAACAGTATTTATTTTATTTCAGATATTTTGATATTTGATTGATTATCATATCGATATATGATATCGTTGTTGTCGTGATTGACTATTTGATGTGTAGCATCATTGGACCCAAATTTTGGGATTTTAAAATGATTTTAAAAGTGATTTTGAAAATATACTATATTTTTGGAATTGATCCATTATAAATAAATAAACGTTATAATTTTTAAAGTTATAAAAATTAGGGTTTTTGTGAAATATAGTTAAAAAGCTGATTTTTAGAAATACGATTAAAAGTCGATTTTTGAGAAATATGAACTAATGATTTTATAAAATAATTTAGATTGGATTTTTGAATATATGATAAAAGTTTAAATATAGGATTTATAAAATTTGATTATTTTATAAATCGAGATGATGAGATTATAAAGGAAATTTAAGACGTTTTAGAATAATAATATAAACTGATATATATTAAGAGATTTATAAATGGATATTTATAAATTGAAATATAGACATTATAAAACGAGTTTTTATAAGTGTTTGAATGTAGTGAAAATGAATTTCATAATAGAATGAAATTTATAGAATTATAAACTGTGAAGTTATAAACGAAATTTATAAATAGTAAGATTTATAAATTTGGTGAAATTATTTGAAGAATAGATTTATTGAATAAATAAATCTTATAAGTTATAAGGTTTATAAATTGAAAAGTCTTTAAAAAGAACGATTTTGTAAAATAATCGTTTTATAAGCAATTGACTTATAATATGAACTTTTAGTTTATAATTGAGATATGAAATCAAATATGTTAATAAAGGAATTTATAAAAAAGGAAGTTTTTATAAATAAATAGAAAAGGAATTTATAAACGTTGTTTTTATAAATTCGCAAAGGACTTATTTTGACAAGTTAATTGTTATAACTTAGAAATGGAGTTATATTCACGTTTTAGACAGTGAATAATCCTTTAAGTTAAAGTGAATAGAAATGATGAAGTTTGTTAACGTAGTTTATTCACGTTTTTGAACAGTGAATAACACGTTAAAGAAATTGTTTAGAATGTGAATGTTTTAAATAGAATTAAAACGATTCAACGATGTTTTAAAAGGTATTGAGATTGAAACCATAGATTTCAACATTTATTGTTGAAATAGATGTTTCGAGAAATAAAAGGAAATAGTGGACTATAACACTGTTGTTATAGTAAATGATTTCCGAATGGAAATGTTTTGGTTTAGTATTGGGATTTATATATCTATTTTAATTTCGAATCCCTATACTAGTGATTTTGGGTTGTCGTAACGATGTTTTACGTAACATTCGTTTTGGCCCAAATAAATATGTTTAAGAGAATGATTTCCTTAAAGAATGAATTATATACTTAATTCGATTTAAGTATATTGAATATTTTCTAAGTGTTGAAAATAAAAGGAACTTGTGAATTACTTATGAATAAATAAGTATGGAAATGTTTTCCAATATGAAGTGAATAATTAGAATTTATCTTTTTGAAGATAAATTGAAAATGAATTATTGAAATCGTATATGCACGAATATTTTGAAATATAAATTCATTATGGAATTTATATGTGAAAGTGAAACTTGTTAAAAATAAATATTGATTTATTTTTGGAGTGTTGAAATTATATATCTAGTAAAGATATTTTGGAAAATAAATAATTTGGAAAATTATTTGGAATCTGGTGATGTGTGCATATCCAGTGATAGTTCAATAACCGACTATCAATATTTCCCTTTGAATGGGTAATTGATGTGATTTGTTTGAATTTGAATGCACACTTATTTTTGAATAAGCGCTCACTATTCGGGTTTACCGGGAAAGGACCATGGGGTCGTATAACCCACTCCGAATATGTGATACGTCGTTGTGAATAGCATTGAAGATCGGCGTTGAAGACCCGGTATTTGCGAAAGCGATAGGATGAACTATCGATTGACTCTGCACCGAGTTGCTCCGGTATTGAGTTCTCCATATGTGATGGTGAATCCGATCAGGATTGTGAATATCCGGATTGCAAGGACTTCTTTGTAAGTGCCTTCGGTTTTGTTCGATCCCGGAACAGACTTGTATGGATTGTATGTCTGACATTACAAGTTGAGATATAAAGCCGATTTCTTTCAAATATATTTCTGTTGGTGGCGGAAAATTTATTCTTTTTTGCTTAACACCCTTCTTTGAGACGTACGAGCTCAAAGGTTATATAGTTGAAGTTATCAGCGATATATTCCCAATTTGGTAATGTGACATGCTGAGTGATGCTGAAATGATCATTGTGTTGATTATTGTGATAGGATCATTTATTTGATCGTCTATCCTTGTGATCATTGTGTTGATCATTTGTTGACCCAAAGCATGGCTTTTGTATAAAGTATGTTTTTGTGGACGTGACTTCGTCGAGCCTCACACCCCGTGAATGGTCAAAACAGGAAAGAAGCAGCAAGGTTATGAGGGGTAGCACCCTTTAGGATGTGTCCATTTCCTTCTGGAAAAGGGTGGTATCATGGTATGGAGCCCAGATACTTACTCATGTTGAAAACACTTTATGATTGTGTGAATTGATTACGAGCGCTCGGTTGATAAAGGTCCCAAAGGACCGGGGGATGGCATATTCGGTCAGTTGTTACTCAGTTAGGAGTAACCCGGCCTTGTGTTGGTTGAGATCCGGTTTGGTTCTCGGGGATGTCCATCCAGAGGCATTCTCAGTGGCAATGGGAAGTTCCTTGGCCTGACCATTTGTTGGAAATCCAATTCCCAATACGAAACTTGTACGGTATTAGTTGTAGAACCTGCTATTCACTTATGGTGGTCACCACTGTTTGGATAGTAGCTATAGTAGGCATACGATAATGGTCGTATGTTGGCTAAGATTTATATTCTACTTTCGAAATGAATTTGTTATACACTATGCACTAATAATAATATCAAATATTATTTTAAATGCGTATCAAGCATCTTTGGCTATCATAAGGAGAAATCTCCTCCGATTCTGCGTTTGCATTGTGTGTGTGTGCGGGAGGCCTTATGGTAGTCTTATTTTTTAAAAAGCATTGCGAATTGAAATAAAAATATTCCTCGATTTTGATTTTAAAGATAAATAAACTGTTTTGAGTTCTCACACCAGTCACATGACTGACTTGGAGTTTATTGTTTTCCTTCCTAAACTCTGGGTGCCCACCAATTTCCACACGGGCAGTTAAGAGTTAGGTTTATCAGGATATTCTGGATATTCTGGAGTTGCTGGAGGCAAGATGGATGGCATGGCATATTACTTATATAGTATTTCTTTTTCCGCTGCACTGTTTGATGTTGTTGATGTTGTATACTCTGATGATATGATGAAATGAAATGTATAAAATGTAATAACTGATATAGTTCTTTGTTTAAAGATTATTCATTTATTATTATATGTTGTTCCGCTGCGAATTGTGAGATTCTGTTTCTGTTCTGTTCTATGTTCTTTTCTCTATTTTCTTTTTCCCTATCTTTCTCTGTTCTATCCGTTCTATTTTAAAATTTTCTATCTTCTGTTTTTCTAATTCTCTGTTTTCTAAAAATTGTCTATCTTCTTTTCCCTCTATTTTTCTTTCTCTATTTCTTCTTTTTCTCTCTTCTTTCTTTTCTTTTCTTTTTAAAACCCATAACATCTCGGTTTTCGGCCTTCGATTCCTCGGCAGTCGATAAAGTGAGTATCGATGTCGAATTTTCGAAGAACGAAAAACCCGTGATCGTTACAAAATGCTTGAGTTGGATCGAAGTGGTTTTCGAATAACATATCTGATCTCGTTCCTTTTGAAATAAAATTACATTCCCTTCAAAACAACATTCAATAGCTATCAGTAAACTCAACCCCTATTTTTATGGAAATAAACAGTCAAAGATAAGAGAGAAGATCATCTCCTAATCTTTAGTGGAAGGATTTCATTATTATTTGTTCTAGGGGAACAAACGAGATTTATACGCACAATACGGTATAATAAAAGATGACTATGCCATATTACCCATGTGTTTCTCTAAGATATCCAAAGTAACGTTTTGGGTCCATATTCGATGGTCAGTCATTTAACTGTCGAATAAACAAACAATAATCAATTCCATTTGAGATTTATTTATCCATAACAATCACTAATCCTCAAAACAAATATTCATGTAATAAATCCCTTTTCAAAATGTTTGTCCAAAACATTTATATAATTATCTCTCTGACATAAGTATATTCAAAAAACATTTGCAAATAACTTTTTACTTCCAAATCATGATAAAAAGGATTAAACAAACGTTCTTTAAATGGGAGGTAAGGACAACCCTAAATACTATTCCCTCGGTGTTAATTGTGGAACGGATGTTCCATATCACCATTTTGAAAGGCCAGTTTAGAGAAACCAAGATCTCAAATTCTTTTTATACTTTTTTCGATAAATCCTTTTTAATCAAATCTATTTCACTCATGAAATATCATTTACTTGAAATCCATATCCATCTCAAAATGCTTTCCAAACTCCCAAATTCATTTATAAAACCCTTTTATAAATATTCAAAACCATTTGTATAAACTGCTTTTATAAATATCCGAACTTTTTATATAAATTTCTTATAAATATCGAAACCTATTTATAAACCCTCTTTATGAATATCAAAATATTTTCTAAAACTACTTTTATAAATTCTCAAATCATTTATGAAATTTCTTTATAAACCTTTCCTGTTTAAACATTAAATCAGTTTAGCTTCCTTTAATAAGCAAATCCATTATATAAGCCTTCCTTATTTATGAAATATTATTTTCTTAAAAAATCAAATCCATTTACCTAAAGCACTTTATAAATTTCCAAATTCCTTTATAAAACTCCTCATAAAAACTTCTTTTTATAATAGGGAAAACTCTTCCCATTAGAAAAACACCTTTAGTAAAACTATTTTTCAAATTATTCTTTAAATATCTTGTTTAAATTGAAATAACTTTGAAACCATTTCAAAAAGAAAATGAAATATTTATTCATACAAAATCAAATGGAGGCATAATGACCACAATGGTGCTTTTAATTTGGTTTTATTTATCCAGTCTAACATGACATCTCATACAAAAAGTATATAGGGGATCAACACATAACAGTAATTCAACTTAAGTAAATGTCCAAGTTAATTGTTATAGCAGAATGGTGTTTTGTTCTGCTAATGGATGTCATTAGTTTTCCAAATCATATGGGCTACTTAAGAGTAAGTGACACAAAAATCCCTTGATTTAAAACAAATTTGAAAAGAAAACGGTTTAAAACAAAACTTATTACTTAAACTCAAAGCGATTTTAAAATAAATTTAAACCCTTATAAATGAGAATCGGATCCTTTTCAAATAGTAATTAAACTCTAATTATAATTAATTAAACCTTATTAAAACATAATTAACTTTAATCTAAGATTAATTAATAAAACCCTTTTAAAATAATAATTAATTAATAATTACCTTAAATAAATAAATAAATAATAATTAATTTGTCCTTAAGTAATAATTAACTTTAATTAAGTAGCAAATCATGATTAATTTAATTGATAACACTTAAGTTTAAAAACCCTTATTAACAAATGATTAAGTACGAATTACTTTTATTAATTAGTTAATCAATAAATAATCATCAAATAATTAACTAATTAAATAATTAACTAATTAAATAATTAACTAATTAAATAATTAAATAATTATTCTATACTACTTAATTAAAGATAGAAAACATTTCCCCAAAATATTTCTATATGGAAAAAGTTAGATTAGAAAAAAGTAGTTTGATTTTCCGAACTGCATGTATAACGACTATCGCCATGCAGACCCTTAATTCTCAAAAACTTTAAACTTCCTTTTCTAATTTTTAAAACTTTCCATTTTTAACCTTTATCCTCATTGAAACATGAAAATAAATTTTCGAAAGTCAAAACAAAGTTTAAAACTTGAAAAAAATTTCACTTCGAAGCAAAAATCAAATTTTCAACAAAAAGCGGATTTCTACGTCGCTTTTGGTTTACGAATCGCTACCTTTGTATCATGAACCTACATATAATAAATACAAAATTCCAGCATAATATCACATCGTAACACTATTGCACCATTATGAAAAAAGTATTACTTCACAATACTAACTAACTTTTCCAATATTCAAGTTATAATCTTTATCGCATACTCAAACTTCAGCATAAGCAATCAACACCAAACAACATATATGCATGCATACACAACATATAACATTACTACATACTTAAGCAACATTTTAACTCATAAAATTTACAACTTTAAAATGTTTAGTAACTTGATTTGTAAAAAATACGAACTTTACTCACCGTAACTTATCTAAATCAAACTAAACTTCCACTGAACTTGGCTACGACACTAGCAAACTGCCTTAGCTTGAATATACGACCTAGTGTGACCTTCTGTGGTGCAAATGGGCTCGGTGAAAGGCATAATTAGGCTCGATCAAAGGTGGTTTTGAGGTGTAGTGGTTTTCTCATGAGAGCATTGGTATTTGGAAGTGAAGAAAGGCAATTTAACTTGATTTTTAGAAGTGTATACACAAATATTAGCTTAGGAATTTCTCTTGGAAGCCACGGATGAACTTGTAGACATAAAGAGGATATAAATGAATATGGTAATGATGGTGTAAAGGAAGAATGTGTAGAGATAGGAGGTCATTATAGAAAATGAGAGGGGCAACTAATAAAATTACCTTTAATATAATAAAATAATAAACCTTCATGAAAGCATGCTTGCCATACCTCCCACCATTGCTCTCCACATGTTACTCCCCCTCTTCCATGCCTTGAATCATGCTAGAGTTTCCTTTTGTGTGTACCAAAGATATGGAGATGTTTTGTGTGAACATAAATGTGTATATATATATGCCTTCTATAACGTAATTTGTCACATCCATATTTAGATAAATATATATAAGTTAATATACATAAGTATGCTTAATTAATACTAATCCTAACATATATAAATGTATGCATGTTGCACCAAGTGTGCGCAACATTCCCGACGACTTTCGGGTGGCGAAAAGTCGAAATTTCGGAAAACATTCTTCGGTCACATTTTCTATATTTTTATGAACTATCTATATTGGTAAAAAAAATTTGAAAACTATTTTATCATAATTATTAAATAATTAAAAATCTATTTATTTGCTAGTAAAAATCCTTTTATTGATTATATGAAATATATTTATATAACCTATTTCAAAGTGGTAAATCCTAGGTCATTACAAATCTATTTTACCATCGTTTATTATTATTTAAAATAGTTATATTTTAAATATAAAACCTATTATTTGAATATTTAAAATTTATTAAATATTCACAAATAACGGTGGTAAATTTTGGGTCGTTGCACTCTTTCCCCTTAAAGAATTTCGTCCTCAAAATTGTACCACAACCCTAATTCACAGAAACACTTAAACTATTCATCAGTCCGTATGGTATACATAGATCATTCTTATGTAAAATCCGATTTTATCATTCACTCAAACACATAACTTTACTTCCAAACTATTAAAGCTCACTCGACTTCCTAGTGCGAACTTTGATTTGTCCTCTTAAATGGAAACTTTGTTCTCTTTGCATAGCCATAAACTATGATAATTAACTTTGGTTTCACAGAAGAATCCTCACCAACACTCGCCATCAAAAATCGAGTGATAAATCCCTTTTTGAAATGGTGTAAAACGCCTTCAGTCGTATACTCGAATCTAGGATTGAGAACTGTGTGAAAAGGAGAGATGACCTTCGTACAACCCATGTACTGATCTAACGATTATTACCGTCTAACTACTTTCTACCCTCCCATCATTCTTCATAAGAATCAATTTTAAATTTAATTAACTTATATAATACTCTTCTACATCCTAAGAGTATACTCAAACATATTATTTTTAATTCTATTTAATTTTAACTATTAGATGTAGGCCAAAAATAATTTGGGTCATGAAACTATTGGTATGGTAAGTAACTAAGAAGAGTAGGACGCTAGCATCCAAAATCCATCCTAGATTCTACTTTTTCTTAGACACTACTAAGGTAAAAATGTCTATTAACGGGCCTAATGACATCAAATAATTCTTCACATCCCAAATGTTAAAATGAAAAGACAATTTAAATAAGCAAAGTTTATTAAATCCCCATATTAAATTTAACCTAACTAAAACTTCATTTATTAATCCACCTTAAAAATATCAATTTATTTTGAAATCTCTTCCTTTTTAAGGGATCCAAGAACACAATATCTAGATTTTATTTAAAAAACCTTTTGGAAATATACATATAGCCCTGGTAACTCCAAAACGATGTCAAGGAACTAGGTGCTACCAAATAGTATCATATACCCTTTTACTAAGAAGGGAAATACTCAAGGAAAGAGTTTACCATCAAAACGATTCTCTTACCTATTTTGAATCATGTTTGAGATACTCCAAATAGTTAATAAAAATATTTCTTTTTTTTTTTTCAAATTTCTTCTTGAATCAATACTATTTATGGACAAATAGTTTTTAACAAAATCACCAACTTGCTTTGGATTCATTCGAATTTGAACTTGTCTCGATTTGTATAATGATGAAGAGAATAATTTACCAAGCGCCCTATCATATCTGCCTAAACACACATTCGATTGTCACGTAGAAGATCATTCTGATCATCACAAAACAGATCAAGACTTATCCCGAACCGTCCAAAGAAAATATTTCTCTCAAACTTTATTTTAAAATCATTTGGAATTTATCAAAGTCACTAGAATTTAACATTCTCCAAACTTTTTTCATTTTTAAAACACATCTAACAGTTCTAGTTTATAAAGTCGTCTCTCTTAGTTCATCTTATAAAACTATATGAAGATTTTCCTTTAATAAACACATTTATTAAAATTCAGTTTTTAACACTACATATCATCGAACGCCTTATAGTCAAATTGCGAAACTTAACTCATAAGATGTCCGATTCAATGTTCCTACAAATTCTATGTACCCAACCCATGATGTGAAAAGGAAATCTAATATTAACTCTGATAATAGTCAATGCTCAACTGGACGAGCATGACTAGTTAAATCCTAAATGCTAATAATTTAAATATTATTAAATCCTAACCCACTCTCCTCATATTTAACTACATAGATTTTGATAATCATCCCTTTTTATATATAGAAAATATATTCCTAAGTAACATTGTTTCATTTACCAAATTTAGAACAATATTATGTCAATTTAACTTGTTCAAGTGGTTACGAAATCCCTATTGATAATTTGATCAGGCGCATCGACCAGAATTCTTAAGCCACTCAACTAATCAAACAACATAATATAAAACATTTTTATTTAATAATAAATATGCACTTATATATATATATATATATATATATATATATATATTACTCAGACTCGTTCTAGGGCACTACTGACCCTATCTATAATGAGTTTACCCCAGCAAAGCCTTGGTGTTCGCACAATCAAGGGTCGAATACAACATGTAATGAGCCGTCTTTCTTACTGTGAAAGACGAGCCATTAAGGGTGGAAAAAAAGGAACGATAAGATGGAAGAGAAGAAACTAAACAACAAAGAATCTCACAACACAACGGAACAATATATATTACTTAACATAATATATTACAAAGTCATTCCAAAAATGTACGTCAGAGTCATCACTAATACAAATTCTATCCTAGGACAGCTATAACAGCATGTCCCTACCTAACAGATTCAATATACATATAATATAATGGAAAGCAAGGTAATAACTAGCTATCGATGAAGCTACCTGCTCCAAGCTCCTCCTAAATGAGTTTGCGGAAAACCTGAACTACTTGGTCGCCCATTCAAATTTTAGCACCTAAGAGTTTAGGAAAAGAAAAGAAACTAAAGGTCAGACATGGGTCTGCTGTGAGTAATGCATAAGCCTTTAACTTTATAAAACCTTTAATTAAAGGCATCTCGTATGGACCATGCCGCATATAAACATAGACGGGTTTTTACCTTAAGATAACTTGACCACTTCGATGGAAAATCCGTTTATATTATAGTAATGCGTAGAGGTCAAAGTAAAGTATGAATATAGCTGAAATGCTTGCATCTTACATTTCAACATAGTTGGAAATAACTAAGCCCGTATGGTGCTTATTGAAGAATGGATTCCATACCATGACCGCGCTACTGGGGTACCACCCATCATGGTGAATCTCTAGATAAAATAACACCGAGATCAAGCCTATCGACCCTTGCCAACACAGAACCGACCTTCTTTTTAAATGAGAGAAAATATCGACTCCAGATAGGGATGATCATACCATGATGGGAGTGACCCACCTAGCCCTACCGCATCTCCCCTATTTCGTCATTCCAGGCTGATGAGGCTTGAGGTTACATTTGACCTTTTATATAGCACTTCCTATTTGGAATGCTAACACTGCCTTCCAAGCAATAATGCAATGCCAACATTCATCCACACAATTTGTGCACGAAATGGACAAACCGAAGGCACTACTTTAATTACATCCATTTTGGAATCACCTTTGGGATTAGTAGCAAGAGCCCTTTCACTTCAAAGAGCTCCATCTTCAATTCCATCATCTTTAAAATGTCTTTACCTCGAAACTTTTGAGTTGGATCGAAGTGATTTTTGGATAACATATCTGATCCCAGTCACTAATCATTTATAAAACTTCTTTATAAACCTTTATTCTTTAAATAATGTCTTAAATAACCTTAAATCAATTTTGCTTCCTTTAATAAGCTAATCCATTTTTTAAATCTTCCTTATTTATGAAATCCTCTTTGCTTAAAAAATCAAATCCATTTACCCAAAGCACTTTATAAGTTTCCAAATTCCTTTATAAAACTCTTTATAAAATCTTCTTTTTATAACATGGAAAACTGTTCCCTTTAGCTAAAACACCTATAGTAATAATATTCATCAAATCATTCTTTAAATATCTTATTCAAATTGAAATACTTTGAAACCATTTCAAAAAGATAATGAAATATTTTTCCTTACAGAATCAAACGGAGGCTTAACGACCACAATGGTGCTTTTAATTTGGCTTTACTTATCCGGTTTAACATGGCATCACATAACAATAGGTATATAAGGGATCAACACATAACAATCAGTCAACTTAAGTAAATGTCCAAGTTAATTGTAATAGCAGAATGGTGTTTTGTTCTGCAAATGGATGTCATTAGTTTTCCTAATCATATGGGTTACTTAAGGGTAAATGACATAGAAATCTCTTAATTTAATTTTTTTTGAAAAGAAAACAGTTTAAAAAAACTGATTACTTAAACTCAGAAGGATTTTAAAACAAATTAAAACCCTTGTTAATGAGAGTTAAATCCATTTTAAATAGTAATTAAACTCTAATTAAAAGTAACTTAAACTCATTAAAATATAATAAACTTTAATTAAAGATTAATAAAATAAAACCCCTTTTTAAAATAATAATTAACTAACAATTATCTTAATTATATAAATAAATATTAATTAATTAATCCTTAAATAATAATTAAATTTAACTAAGTAGGAAATCATGATTAACTTAATTGATTAACCTTACGTTTAAAAACCATTATTAATAAATGATTAAGTGCTAATTACCTTTAGTAATTAATTAATCAATTAAATTCATTAAATAATTAAATAATTAAATAATTGCTCTATATTACTTAGTTAAAGTTAGAAAACATTTCCTAAAAAGATTTCTAAGTGAAAATGAAACGATCCACTTTTCTGTACAATTTAAGTTGGCAATAAACCATACATGTCAACTCAAATTGAACAAAAACGCGGATAGTTAGGGAAAAAGAAAGAAGATAGAAGAAACTAAAAGCAAATACGGAATCTCACAACACAATGGAATAAGATAAATTAATCAACATAATTCTTTACAAAGTCATTTCAAATGATACATCAGAGTTATACTAATACAATTTCTAACCTAGGATAGTTATTATAGCCTGTCCTTATATATCAGATATAAAGTATATAGTATACATCGAAAACAAGATAATAACTAGCTGTCAATAAAGCCTTCTGCTCCAAGCTTCTCCAAAATGCATCTGTGAAAAAACCTAAACTACTTGGCTGTCTATAAAAATTTAAGCACCCAAGTGTTTTAAGGAAAGAAAATAAAATTTCGAATCAGACATGGTCTGGTGTGAGTAAACTCAAACAACATGATTATTACATTTCAAAACCTTTTAAAAATCAAAGGTATCTCGTAAGACCACGCCGCAAATAAACACGGACGGGTTTTTACTTACGATAACCAAAATACTTTTATACAAAATCCAATGATAATATAATAATTTCTAAGGGTTCAAAGTAAAATATTAAAATAGCTTGAATGCTTGCATCTCACATTCCAACATATTTGGTATACAACTAAAACCGCAAAGCTTGTATTGGAGAATGGATTCCAACTACTGACTAGGCTATTGGGGCACCGCTCGTCATAGTAACCTCTAGAACAATGCACTGAGATTGTACCTAACGACCCCTGCCAACACAGGACCGGCCTACCCCTTATTGGATAGTACAGAAAATGTCATCACCCTGGTTGTTTCCAACCTTTTTACCGAGCTCTTTACTACACAACTAAATCGGTAAATATAAGTGGTCATCTAGAAAGGTGACGACATACCCTTGATGGGTGCGATCCAACTAGTCATGCTGCATCTCCCTTGTTTTAGTCATTCTCGGTTGATAAGGCTTGAGGCTACGTATTAACTTTACATATAGCACTTCCCTCTTATAATGCTATCACTGCCCTCTTGGCATCAATGCAATGCTAGCATTCGTCCATATAAGTTCGTTTTAGAACTGAACGAAACCGAAGGCAATACTCCTATTACGTCCATTATGGGGAATCCCTCCCAAGGATTAATAAAGAATAATCCTTGCACTTCAAACTCCGTCTTCGATTCCATTCATTTCAGATGTCTTCATCACGAAATGTTGAGTTAAATCGAAGTGGTTTTCGGATAACATATTTGATCCTGATCTCTTCAAAACAACTTCAATGGTTTTCGGTAAAATCAACCCCTGTTCTTTAAGAAATAAACAAACAAAGATAAGAGCGGAGTTTTCCTCCAAACCATTTATGGACGGATTTCCTTATCTTTTATCCTAGAAAAACAAAATGAATTTATAGCACCACCGACGGTGAATGTACCATATAATTTCTGTGTTTCTCCTAGATATTTCCAAAGTTACGTTTTGGTCTAGATTTGGTAGTTGGTTATTTAACTATCAAATAAACAAACAATCAAACGTTGATTCAATTCCATATGGGATCCTCTAAGCCTTTATTAATTAATCTTTAGTTGATAAAATCGCTTTATAAAACTTTATCAAAGGATCTTTTCTAAAACACTTTTCCCTAAACCCCTTACATCCCTTTTATACTTAAAAGCTTTTGGAAAACTTTCCTCTTTCAAAACTCCATACTAAATGGCCAATTAATTCCCTTTCCAAAACATCTTTTAACATAAAACACATTCACTTATTCCTTACAAAAATACTTTTATAAGTTCACTTCACATTTCAAACCTCTTATAAATTTTCAAACTAGATTTAAAACCTCTTTTAAAATCTCTAAAATGGTTTATAAAATCTCTTTCTAGTTCAAAACTATTTATAAACTTCTTTATAAATCCTTTATCAAATATCATTTACAAAATATCCTTTGTAAACCACTTTAACTAAACTCTCTAGTAATACCCCTTTGATAAACAAGATATTAGTTAAAAATAACTTTATAAAATAACTTGAAATCATTCATAAATTTAAAACACAAATTGATCAAAGAATTTAGGTTAATTCAAAAACACACTTTATTATTTCAAAAGGAGGCTTAGCAATCCCAATGGTACTAATTTAAGTTACCATTCAATTACAATTCCAATTCACGTATCGGTTATTTACATAGATCAACATATAAGTAAATACAACTCACATCCAATAAGGAAATAACATGTCAATATGAACTAACTAGAATACATGCCAAATAACATTATAGAAAGATGTTGATTTGTCCTGCTAAACAGACAGATGTCGAAACAATTCAATCCATTAATAGTAGAATGGGGATTTATTCTGCTAACATATGTCCATGCGAACAAACAATAAACAATCAACAACAAACAATCTATAGTAAAATGGAGATTTATTCTGCTAACACATGTCCACACAAACAAACCCAATAATCTATATTATAACTCATCACAGTTATATGGTTTTTTAACGGTATCAACACCCGAATCACTTATATTGATAACTATCTTTGAAAAAGAAATACCTTAAAACAATTTACTTTTGGAAACCAAAGGATTTAAAAATTTAAAACCCTTTTAAAATAATTAATTATAAGTTAAATCCTTATTTAAGTCATAATTAATTTTAATTAAAACTTAACTTAATTTAATTAAATAATTATACAATAATTAATTATTAATTAAACCCAATTTAATCATTAATTAAAGCTTCATTAATAATTAAATACCAGTTAATCTCAATTAATTAATTAATCTTTAATTAAACTTAAACCTTTAATAAATAATTTATTATAAATTAAAACCTTTAATGATTTATAATTAAAAATAATTAACACTTGATTAATAATTAATCCCATACTTAATTAATGACAAATTAAATATAAATAATTTACTTAACCCATACTTAATTAACTTAATTAATAGTTAATTAAAATAAATCTTAACTTTAAAATATAATTAATTAAGAATTAATCTTCATTTAATTATAATATTAAACCTTGTTTAATCATTAATTAATTATTAATTACTAAAAACTTAATTGATTAAAAAATAAATTATTAAAACTTAATTAACTTTCTAAAACATTATTATTAAGTTTATAAAACATTTACAAACACTTTTAAGTTTAAAAAACAAAATTTTTCAAAAATCGAATTTTTAATGCGAAACTGCATCCATAGCGACTATCACTATGGATACCCATAATTTCAAGTGTTAATATTGCTCACTAACTTCCATTCACTAACATCTCTTACTAATTTTTCACTCACTAACTTTAAAATGATTTGGATTTAAAACCAAAGTTTGTATCTTTCTTCCATACAAGGATTCTCCATCGGAAACCAAATCAAAGTGCCATCCTTCCTAGCAACCTAACTTATAATCATGTCAATGCCAACATATACATGCAACAACCAAAACATAAGAAAGTTCATGATGTGTAACAAAGTTTACAACTTGCCAAATTACAACTTCAAGTCTAACTACCATCACATACAACCAATGTACGCTTACAAGCAATCACATAATAAACTAAGATTTCAACTAGCAAACCAAGCCACAAATCTATCAACATACAAAAGTTTAAAGCTTGAGTTTAAAAAAAATGTTTACTCACCGGAAATCCTTTGAAAATTTGACACACTTTGAAATTCGAAAAGCTTGGAAAACTACAAATTCTTCTCGAAAATGGGTCATTTTGTACTCGACTTTTGGACCCTTACCTCTTAGATTTTGGTCATGTGGTCAAAAAGAAAGTTTTAGATATTCTTTCATATATCATTCAAAAAAAATAATTACCAAAAAAGTTAAATTTTGAGGAAGTTATGGCCAAAACAGTGAGGGGTATTTTCGAACATCAAAATCTAGATTCAAAAACACTCTTGAAAAAATGGAATTTTGGAGCATATAAGCTCGAAACCAAGAAAAGTGATAAAATACAAAGTTGTAGCCATTGGAAATCTACAAGATTAAAAAAAAAAAAAATCTTATTTTGGAGTGGTTTAAAAGAAGTTATGGTCAAAACAATTTCGGTCAAAATGGAAGAATTTCTTTAAAAAAAGAAAAGGAGATCCAAGCTAGTTTAAACATTTTAAAATTTTAAAACTTTGAGATTAAAACTTGGAAGAATTTTGGAAGCCATTAAAATTCTTGGAGCTTTAGGAAAGTTTGGACATGAAGATAAGAATGAGAAAAAAGGGAAAGAAATTAGAAAAATTTATGTATATATTAAGTGCATTTGTTAGATTACCATAATACCCTTCCAACACTACCATCCACTCATGTATTGCCATGTCATCATCTCATTTCCACCTCACCATTTCAGCCTACAAAGCCTCCCCTTAGCTACCTTTCCATCAAATCAAATCCAACACGCAATTATGACTTCTACTCAAGTCGCCAAAATGTTACTTCATGTCTCCCTTGATGTGACACATACCTTTACTTATATTTAAACCATATTACCTCAACTTAATTAAGTTGCTTAAACCATTTTATATTCCTTACACCATTTCATATAATTAGTATATGTGTGCATATATATATATACAAAAGTGTATACAACATTTCGAACAACTTTTGTACGATGAAACGTCGAAAATTCGGAAAACGACTTTTGGTTACATTTTCTGTTTTTCATCGAACTATATATTTTTGTAAACAAATTTAAAAACTATTTCACTATTATTATTTATTGTTCAAAAGATTATTATTTTCATTATAAAACCATTTATTTGAATATTTAAAATAAATTAAATATTCGCAAATCAAAGTAGTGAAATTCCGGGTTGCTACAGAAACCAAGTTAGATTAGAAAAAAAATAGTTCGATTTTCCGAACTGCGCGTATATCGACTATCGCTATACAGGCCCGTAATTTTGAAAAATTTCAAACTTCCTTTTCTAACTTATAAAACTTCCCTTTTGAACTCTTATCATCTTGATACATGAAAATAATATTTTGAAAACCAAAACAAAATTTTAAACTTGAAAATTTTTCACTTTGAAACAAAAATCAATTTTCGACAAAAAGCAGGTTTCTACGTCATTTTTAGTTAGCGAATTGCTACCTTTGTGTCATGAACCCACATATAAAAAATACAACATTCCAACATAATATCACATCATGACATTATAGCACCATCATAAACAAAGTATTACTTCACAATACTAACTAACATTTCTAATATTCAAGTTTTAATCTTTATCGCCCACTCAAACTTTGGCATAAGCAATCAACATCAAATCAACATATATGCATGCATACACAACATATAACATTACTAAATACTTAAGCAATATTTTGACTCATAAATTTTACAACTTTAAAAGGTTAGTAACTTGAGTTTTAAAAAAACACGAACTTTACCCACCATAACTTATCTAAATCAAACTAAACTTCCATCGAACTTGACTACAACACTAGCAAACCGCCTTAGCTTGAAAATATGACCTAGTGTGACCTTCTATGACGCAGATGGACTCGGCCAAGGGCATAATTAGACTCAGACCAAGGTGGGTTTTAGGTGTGGGGGTTTCCTTTGGAGAGTATTTGTATTTGAAAGTGAAGTAAGGAAATTTAACTTGATTTTAGAAGTGTATACACAAATTTCAACTTAGGAATTTCTCTTGGAAGCTATAGATGAACTTGTAGACATGAATAGTATAGAAATGAATATGGAAATGATGGTATGTAGGAAGAATTTGTAGAGATGGAAGGTATTACAGAAAATGAGAGGGGTAATTTAGTCAAATGATATTTAGTATAAAATAATAATAAACCTTCATGAAAGCATGCTTGCCATACCTCCCCCCATCCCTCTCCACACATCACCTACCCCCTCTTACATGCCTAGAATCATGCTAGAGCTTTCATGTGTGTGTACTGAAGATATGGAGATGTTTTGTGCATATATAAGTTTGTTTATATGGATATATGCCCTTTGTTACATAATTTGTCACATCCATGCTTATATATATATAAGTTAATATGTAAAAGTATGCTTAATTAATACTAATCCTAATATATATAAATGTGTGCATGTTGCACCAAGTGTGCACAACGTTCCCGACGACTTTCGGGTGGCGAGAAGTCAAAATTTCGAAAATTGTTCTTTAGTCACATTTTCTATATTTCTGTGAACTATCTATATTGATAAACGAATTTTAAAAATTATTTTATCATCATTAAATAATTAAAATAGGTTTATTTGCTAATAAAATTCATTTATCGATTATTAAAAATATATTTAAATAGCCTATTTCAAAGTGGAAAAATTCTAAGTCATTACAAATCTATTTTACCATTATTTATTATTATTTAAAAAAGTTAAATTTTAATTATAAAATTTATTATTTGAATATTTAAAATTTACTAAATATTTGAAAATTAAGGAGGAAAAATTCTAGATCGTTACACAATACTCTTAATGGTTTAATTGACAAGCGAGGATTATCTATTGTCAATATTGATAAGAAACTTATAGTTTCTCTTCAAGTGTGAGAATACTTATTAAACACTTTAATGTGAGGTGTTCGTTTAGGCTAAGTTAATTTTATTTCATCCCACATAATTAGTTTTATCTTTGGATCATATCCAAATTTATTTTACAACCAATAGTTTCTAAATGAAATTCCTTGATGGAAGTTGGTATTTGTTGAAATAAAGTTTTTTCTCAGTTTAACAGAACATGTGTTCATAAACAGTTTACAAATTACCTTATATATAAAATAGATTTGGTTTTAGGTTATGATACTTATATTCAAAACATAAATTGGTCATCCAATGATGATCATTCCCAAACTCCTTTTGGGGTGATTCATACAAGATCCCCAAGGAACAAGTATTAGTGTAGTCTTTCGACACACACAACATGCCAACTCATTGGCTTGGAGATGTTGGAGTTTCTTACCTATATCTTGTATAACTTTGTAAACTTTACTTTAGATGAAATTAATTATAACCCAGTGTACCAATTTTAAGTATAAAAACTTACTGAAAGAAGGTAACTTAACTTCACTCGCCATTAATCATTTTTTGTTTAACAAAGTTCGATTGCTCCTTATCGATACATCATCATGTATCATAGGGAAGAGTGACTTTTGATATTGAATCTTTATTCATTTTTAGGTATGTTCAGAACTCTTTCCAATATAATTACATACTCGATCAAAATAAATCATTTTACTTTTTATCGCATGTTATTTTGTTTACTTCCATTTTATATTCTATGAACTTATCATAGACATACTACATGTGTACCAAATACACATGTCCGTGTCGGCGATAACTCATCAATGAATATAACGAAGTACATGGAACCATTTTAGTATTAATAGACTTGTGCTTGCATAAATTTATATGTATTAGTCTAAATAGTTCATCAGCTGCTCTCGGTCAATGGATGTTTTTCCCTTTATCGTTTGAGATATAAGTCATTAGTACCATATGATTCACAATCATATAATCAAAGAATTATTTCTCCAAACGTAGCTCAGTCCACAATCTCAAAATAATTGCAAATAAATTTAAATACTTTTATATTTTCCAATGCATCACAAATACCACTATTATAGATTATTTTATAACGAATATTCATAATATTCAAATTGAAATAAAGCCATGTATATTTTGTAGTCACTGCTGAAAACAATTATTATTTCATAAATAAGCGAAAAAAATTCGTAAGTTGATGAAAATGTTATATGGCATGCTCCCACTATATATGTCATTATTATAATAGCATACGAAATACAAAGCTTTATTCTACCACTTAATAGAGGCTTTTTGTTTCATTACTATAGCTGGTTTGTAATTTTCAGATCAAATATCTTGAACTCAAAGAAACAAATCTCATATAAAATAATTTTCTATGTGAAAATATATTTTGGAGTAGAAATCATATTTCTCGTTTCAATGTTAAGTATCTACTGTTATTTAACAATTCTCATTTCTGATGTTTCTTTATAAAGTAGAAGAGACCATTCAAAGAAAATCCTTACTAAATGGTTGGAAAGGAAATCCTTACTACAATATCATAGCAAACTCTTTATAAAAGTGCATTTGGTCATCTTTAACTTCAAATATCTATCTTGTAGCCTTTGGGCCAGTGTTACATTTAACACAACAAGATCATTTTTCAATCATATTGAATACACGATCTCACACTATAGTTTACTTGCTTATTTCAATAAACTATTTTCTTCTAGGTTTTGCACGTTACGAATTACGACCATTCACTATATAAATTTGTATGTAATCGTATTTGAACCAGATATCTATATTCTTGTATTGCTTTTAGAGTTCAAAATTCATTGAAGACAATATGCAGTCTTCGGAAAGTAAACTCGTACGCAACCAAGTTAGGAACATATTTAGTGGTTGTATAATTAGATGCTTGCATAGTCTATATGGAATTTATTATTGGAAAGTATATTTTATATTTCTACTGTTCATTTTTAATTCGGTTCATTTGTATACTTTGATTCACAAACTTTTTATCGGTTATATTAATTACATAATTTTATCAATATAAATTATTTAATTTTATATAACAGATGTTCTTACAGTGTTAGAATGGTTAAATGTTTCCATTTCATTTTTCTAATAAGGCTCCCACTAGTCTTTCATGTTTCTCTAAATCCTAAGACAAAATATAGAAGTTCTTCAACTTCACTAGTGGGTGTTTGTACTTGCCTGTCTTGGTATTCTAACCTTGAGTTTCCTCCACAAGTCAAAGCTCTACAAACACCAGATAACTCCTTATCGATTGTATCACATACAACTTCTAACCAATGGTCACTTGTTCTAATCTCATTTTAACCTTGAATTTGCTCAACAAATCGAAAAAGATTATTCACTCATACCTACCATTTCACGGCGGCCAAAGTACACTATATGTACCTTGAGTTTCTCACATATAGTTATCTTACCTCATCTATTCAATATATTAATAATACTACACATAACATCTTTAACTTAAGTTTGCTCAACAAATAGAGAGTATGCAAGTAATTTATTAATATATAAATGGTAGATGACAACAATTTTATTAAAGATTCATAATCTTCAATATATTTAATTAAGTGATATCGACTTATGGAATAATGAATTTCTTATGAAATACCCTCAAGATTCGAATGTGGGGCACATCAAAAATCATCGTATACGTACTTTTACATATGTATTTATTCCTCAAGTCTACTTAGGGTTTCTTTAATATGCGACCTTTTATTGTACATTTATGCTACCTGGAGATTTGACCAGGCAACTAAGTACTCGACATTCAGGGTGTTCGGCATTCAGGATGTTCGGCTTTGCTTTGTTCGGCATGATTCCATACTGTTCGACATTCAGGGTGTTCGGCATTTAGGATGTTCGGCTTCGCTTTGTTCCGCATGATTCCATACTATTCGACATTCAGGGTGTTCGGCATTCAGGATGTTCGGCTTCGCTTTGTTCGGCATGATTCCATACTGTTCGGCATTCAGGGTGTTCGGCATAAAGGATGTTCGGCTTCGCTTTGTTCGGCATGATTCCATACTGCTCGGCATTCGGGGTGTTCGGCATTCAAGGTGTTCGGCACCACTTCGTTCGGCATGAGAATGTCGTTCGACATTCAGGGTGTTCGGAATCACTTTGTTCGGCATGAGAATGTCGTTCGGCATTCAGGGTGTTCGGCATCACTTCGTTCGGCATGAGAATATCGTTCGGCATCCATGCCTTGCTTGGCATTTTTGCCGTTCGGCCTCTCTGGGTCGGCACATAGAGATCACTCTATTTGGGCCAAGCTACTTAGCTACCTGGCCCACCAGGGAAGTCCAACCCATTCTCGCTTATAAATAGAGAGGCAGGGGCACAGTGAAATGGACCTATTTTGGAGAGCAACGGGGAGACTCTACCGCATTCAAGATTCATTCAAGACTTATCTTTTTTGCTTAGCAATTGTATTCAATATAATTGGGATACGAATTGTATCTGTAATCGATTATCGAGAAAAGTAATAAAGATTAACCTAAAAGTGGACGTAAGCAATTACGCCGAACCACTATAAATCTGGTGTTCATAACCTCAAAGTGGACGTAAGCAATTATGCCGAACCACTATAAATCTGGTGTTCGTATTTTCTGCATTTAAATCTGCATATTATCCTCTGTTTAACTTACTTTCTTCATTAATCTCTCTACATAAACTCTCTTAAGGGTGTTAGTGACCCATTTTGGTGCTAATATTTTGGTGCTTTCACTGAGAATCGAATTCTCAGGACGATAGGATCTACTTTGTAGCTATTGGATTGAAAATTCCCCCGAAGGAGAACCAAATCATTCAAAAGACATCTGTTGATTCTACTTAGAGTTACAACCAACAACTCTCCCATAGGGAGACCACGAACTAGATCGGCCTCTCACAACGCAGATTTCCACAAAACTGCTGGTGTACAACAGATAGGACCTCGTAACCAACCAGCAATTCAAGGCGCAGGAACCTCCACCCAGAACCAAGCGGAGGTCGTTTCCCGAACAGAGTTCAACGACTTGATAAGAGAACTCAGGGAAAGTAGAAGGCAACTTCTGAGCATATCCAAGCCAATACTAATCTTATGACTCAGCTTGCCCGGCAGCAATAGCCGAATGCTGGAAGTAGTCCTGCTCCTTATTCTGAATCTGATAGTTTGACCTCGGCTGATGAACCTCGTAGGCGTAGACGCCGTAAGATGAAGCTGCACAAACAGGTGTCACTGATCGATCTGCCAGGGATAAGGCGCATGGTGAGACCAGAGACTCGGATCACCAAGACCCAAATCAAACGGGACATCAACCCGCACGGTCCCGTGGAACGAAACCCAACCTCCCATTCGCCATACAAACTCCGTATTTATCAGCCATGGTCAGGCAATTGATGAGAGAGAACCAAGGACTGACCAACGTGGATTGGGGAGTGTCCAGAAGTCATACTCCCTTCACAGATGTTATCCTACAGGCTAAGTATCCCAAGAAATTCAATATGCCGACTATCCCAGCCTACGAAGGAAAGACTAACCCGAGGTAACACGTGATGAGGTACGAATGGATGATGGATTCGGCAAGGGAAAACGACGCAACTAAGTGTAGGTATTTCCCAATCACTCTGTCCGGAATCGCCACTTTGGGTTTACTCGGCTTCCTCCGCGATCTATATCCAGGTTTGACGAGTTAGCGATGAAATTTGTTGAACAATTCAGGATACATGCTACCCATCCAAAGGACGCAATGTCTTTATCAAGCGTAATCCAGGCTCCGGGAGAGTCTTTGAAAGCATACTTACAGAGGTTTCATGTTGCTGCAACTGAAGTTAGTAATTCTAACGACCATGCAATTTTGATGGCAGTAATGCGAGGTATAGATCCAGACTCGGAGTTTGGAGATTGGTTGGCGGGAAAGCCCCCGGCTACATTAGAACGATTCTATTCCAAAGCCTATCAGTTCATACAGAGGGAAGAGGCTCGATGGACGAGACGAGATAAGGCACCAGGGCCTGTTCAGGAGACTGTGAAAAGTAACATCGCCGTAAAGCAGTCCGGCGATAGTTCGGGAAAAGTTCAAGTCAATGTCCAGAACAAGCCTGAGCAGTCCAAAGGATCCAGAGGTGGGAATCCTGGAAAGAAAGAGAAGCAGGGAAATGGAAGTCAAGGATTACGACCTACAATGAATACACCCCGCTGAATACTTCTCATGAAAACATTTATCTATCTACCTGTAACACCTTTGAATACAGAAAGTCGCGCCCAAAGGAGTCCACTGAAGAACAAAAACGGACAGGAAGTATTGTCGCTTCCATGAGACCCACAGGCACAATACCGAGGAATGTAGACATCTCCATGACGCCATAGAGAAGTTGATCAGACAAAAAAAACTACAGGAATTTGTCAAAAACCCGCAAGATGGAAGGCAAGGAACGTCAGACCCCGGGCGCGGGCCGGCTCCACGCCAACCAGAACAACCTGCTCAGACTATGGGTAGACTGATCATAAACACTATTGTCGTAGGACCTCATCCTGCAGACAAGAATTAGCAGGAGATGGAACGATATGCTGCCTCCTTGAGGCATGCAGATTATGAATGTTGTTCGAACATGGAAGATGGAACCCCCGCAAAGCAAGAACGCATGATGACTGAAGATATAGTGTTTAGGAGTCGAGACGCGGACAGGGTGGAGGCTCCTACTATCGACCCAATGGTTATATCTGCAACAATCGGGTCAGCTTACGTGAAAAGAATCCTGATTGATTATGGAAGCTCTGTCAACATCATCTTCAAGAAGGCTTATGACCAAATGAAAATGGAAACGAAAGATTTGAAACCATGCAAATCCCGTATCTACGGCTTTAACGATGCAGCAACCGACGCGATGGGGTATATAGAGCTACCATTTGAACTGAGAGAAGGTGAGCGTAGGAGAGTGCGAGCCCTACCGTTCATAGTAATGGATGTTGACTCTCTATACAATGTCTTTTTGGGTCGCCCGGCATTGGAAGAATTTAGGGCTGCTTTGGCCCCATGGTGTTTGACATTAAAATTTCCGACAGACAAAGGAGTCGGTGTTGTACATGGCGATCAGGCAACCGGTCGCGCATGTTACATGGCGCAACTGAGAGAAGCTCGGCGGAGAGAGAAGGGAAAAGTTGCGGACAGCTCCGTCCGCATCCTAAAGATTGATGATTGACAAGTAATGCCCGAGCCCTGGCTCGAGCAGCATTCTCGGATCCTTAGAGACATAGATCCGAGAGATGATGATGGGGAACCCATGGACACAAATGCAGCACCGGTTGAGCTGACGGTCGATATTCCAGTCAGCCGGGATGACCCATCACGAGTTCTTAAGATCGGACCACAACTCGACCCCTCAGTGGCCGAGAATCTTACTGATTTCCTCCGGGAAAATCTGGACATTTTTGCTTGGATACACTCTGATATATGCGGGATTTCTCTAGAAATTGTGAGTCATATGTTGAACATAGACCCGAAACACATTCTTGTAAAACAGAAAAGGAGAGGTATGGACCCGGAAAGGTCTGCGGCTCTCAATGAGGAGGTGGACAAACTCAAAGCCAATGGGTTTGTCCGCGACGCCCTCTACCCTGAATGGGTATCTAACCTAGTGCTAGTGAAGAAAGCAAATGGAAAGTGGAGAACTTATGTTGATTACTCTGATCTGAATAAAGCATGCCCGAAGGACAGTTTTCCTTTACCTAGAATCGACCAGCTCGTCGACTCTACCGCCGGACATGAATTATTGTCGTTTATGGATGCGTATTCAGGATACAATCAGATCCCGATGCATATTCCAGACCAAGAGCACACCAGGTTTGTCACGAATATGGGGCTATATTGCTATGTAGTAATGCCCTTTGGATTGGAAAACACGGAAGCAACTTATCAGCGTCTGGTGAATCGAATGTTTAAAGACCAGATCGGTAAGACGATGGAAGTCTATGTGGATGACATGCTCATGAAGTCACTGCAGTCAAACGACCACATTCTAGACTTAGCAGAAATGTTTGATATACTTAGACATTATGGTATGAAGATCAACCCCTTGAAGTGCTCTTTTGGTGTGGCATCAGGAAAGTTCTTGGGCTTCATTGTGAATGCACGTGGAATTGAAGCTAACCCGGAAAAGATTCAGGCTATTCGGGACATGCAAGTGCCCAGAACAATAAAGCAAGTACAAAGCTTGAACGGAAAGGTGGCAGCGCTGAGCCGATTCATATCCAGAGCCACGGATAAGTGCATTCCTTTCTTTGATGTGATAAAGAAGGGAAAAAGGAATTTCGGGTGGACATCCGACTACGAGGAAGCATACCGAGCTCTGGTAAGGCATTTAGAGAGCCCTCCGGTGCTATCGAAACCAGTAGACCATGAAACGTTGTATGTGTACTTGACAGTATCCCAACATGCTATCAGTACGGCTTTGGTCCATGAAGAGGACCGAGTTCAAAAGGCAGTTTACTATGTTAGTAAACGTCTGACAGGAGCAGAAAGAAACTATCCCAAGATCGAGAAATTAGCCTATTGCTTGGTGATTGCATCACGCAAGCTTCGCCCATATTTTCAGGCACACACAATCAGTGTTTACATTGATCAACCTTTGCGTCAGGTACTCCAACGACCGAAAACTTCTGAAAGAATGTTAAAATGGAATATCGATTTGAGTCAGTTCGATATTACTTACCTGCCGCGAAAGGCCATTCAGGGACAAGCGCTAGCGGATTTCATCGCTGAATTCACCATGACAGACGAATCAAACGGCCGCATTGTCATACCTTCCGTCCGATGGAAGATGTACATCGATGGTTCATCTAACGACCGTTGTTCGGGGGTTGGCATAGTTCTTGTAAATCCTGAAAACCAATCAGTTTGCTATGCTTTGAAGCTCGAATTCACAACAACAAATAACGAAGCCGAGTATGAAGCATTGATTGCCGGCTTAAGACTCGTCAAAGAACTGGGAATAAGATCGGTTGAATTCTTTTGCGACTCGCAACTGGTGGTGTATCAAGTGGAGACTACCAAGCAAGGGGGCAGAGACTTGCCCCATATTTGGTCCAAGTTCAGGAGCTGCTAGCGAATCTCGAATATTATGATATTTCACATGTTCCGCGTGAACAGAACAAGGCAGCTGATTCATTGGCAAATTTGGAAGCACTGGCGATGCGCAGCAGATGGGATTGTTTCCCGTTGAAACCTTACATGTTCCAAGCATAAATATGATGGAGGTAGATTCCATGTTAGAAACAGAAGTCGAGAAGGAGTCATGGATGACCCCATTCAAGTAGTACTTGGTACATGGGTCCGTGCCCGAAAGAAGGAGCGAAAGACGACAAGTCATTCGTAAGACTTCTCGTTATGTAATGCAGGATGGAATAATGTATCGGAGGGGATTCTCGACCCCATTACTCCGGTGTATTGCCCATGATGAGATAAAACAAGTCCTAAAGGAAGTCCATGAAGGTGAATGTGGCGACCATACCGGGGGCAAACGTTAGCAAAGAAAATCCTCCGCTATGGATACTATTAGCCAACTGTAAATTGAGATGCAGCAGAATACGTAAGAAGATGTGACAAATGCCAGAAGCATGCGAAAATCCCAAGAGCTCCACCGACGGAACTCACACAAATGGTTAGTCCTTGGCCATTTGCAATGTGGGGGATCGATATAGTCAGTTCCTTTCCCCTATCCAAAGGTGGTACAAAATACGCGATTGTTGCGGTCGATTACTTTACCAAGTGGGCAGAAGCAGAGCCTTTGGCCACTATCACCACCAAGAAAGTCATTAATTTCGTGGTAAAAAATATCGTATGCCGCTTTGGCCTGCCACAAACCATCGTTACAGACAATGGAACTTAGTTTGAAAGCAAAGAGTTCAGGGAATTTTGCCAAAAAAATGGTATTGATAAAAAGTTTGCAGCAGTTGCTCATCCGAAATCTAATAGACAAGTGGAGGCTGTAAACAAGATAATCAAATCCATATTGAAAAAACGTTTGGAAAAGGCTAAAGGCAAGTGGGTGGATGAGCTACCAACAACACTTTGGGCTTACAGAACCACCCACAAGTCCGCGACTAGCCACACTCCGTTCGCATTAGCATATGGCATGGAAGCTGTCATACCCGTGGAACTTGAAGTCCCATCACATCGAGTAACTTATTACGACCTTGAGTCAAACCAAGATCTCTTGCTCGAATCTTTGGACTTCATTGATGAAAAACGTGAAGAAGCTAATTTAAGACCGGCCGCGTACAGGCACCGAGTTGCTCGATATTATAATGAAAAAGTCCGACCGAGAATCTTTGGAGTAGGTGATCTCGTTTTGAACGAGTTTTCCCAATTCCATCACACATGATCCTCGCATGGGAAAGTCCATACGTCATTGGACAGTAGCTTGGAGAAGGAACTTTCAAGCTAGCGACCGTTGATGGTGCGACACTTCCCTAAGCATGGAATAGTGAACATTTGCGGCACTATTACACTTAGTTCATTTCTATCATATTTTAGTTGCATTTAGTTCCAGCAAGATTTTATTCTTAGTTTACGGCATGTAAAAAGACAATTTAGCTTATTTGCATTAATAAAGGCTTGAAGCCATTTCCTTTTCCCATGAATTGTCGATGTTTTAGTGTATGATAACGCTGTAACAAATGACTAAGAGATACATTACTCTGTCTGACGTACGAACGAGTATAAACGACTCAAAACCTCCAAGTCAGTACTCTAAGTCCCCAGAGCGCGGACTCGAGTATAAATGACTCAAAACCTCCAAGTCCCCGAAGTGCGGACTGGAGTACTCTAAGTCCCCAAAGCGCGGACTCGAGTATAAACGACTCAAAACCTCCAAGTCCCCGGAGTGCGGACTAGAGTACTATAAGTCCCCGGAGTGCGGACTATAGTACTATAAGTCCCCAGAGCACAGACTCGAGTATAAATGACTCGAAACCTCCAAGTCCTCGGAGTGCGGACTGGAGTACTCTAAGTCCCCAGAGCACGGACTCGAGTATAAACGACTCAAAACCTCCAAGTCCCCGGAGTGCAGACTGGAGTACTCTAAGTCCCCAGAGCGCAGACTCGTGTATAAACGGCTCAAAACCTCCAAGTCTCCGTAATGCGGACTGGATTACTCTAAGTCCCTAGAGCGCGGACTCGAGTATAAACGACTCAAAACCTCCAAGTCCCCGGAGTGCGGAATGGAGTGCTCTAAGTCCCCAGAGCACGGACTCGAGTATAAACGACTCAAAACCTCCAAGTCCTCGGAGTGCAGATTGGAGTACGCTAAGTCCCCTAAGCACGGTCTCGAGCATAAACGACTCAAAACCTCCAAGTCCCCGGAGGGCAGACTGGAGTACTCTAAGTCCCCAGAGCACAGACTCGAGTATAAATGACTCGAAACCTCCAAGTCCTCGGAGTGCGGACTGGAGTACTCTAAGTCCCCAGAGCACGGACTCGAGTATAAACGACTCAAAACCTCCAAGTCCCCGAAGTGCAGACTGGAGTACTCTAAGTCCCCAGAGCGCAGACTCGTGTATAAACGACTCAAAACCTCCAAGTCTCCGTAATGCGGACTGGATTACTCTAAGTCCCTAGAGCGCGGACTCGAGTATAAACGACTCAAAACCTCCAAGTCCCCGGAGTGCGGACTGGAGTACTCCAAGTCCCTAGAGCACGGACTCGAGCATAAACGATCTAAATGACCAAGTCCCAAGAAGGCAGACTGGACATAAAATGACTTAAAGTCATCAAGCCCTTGGCTTACGGACTAGAAAATATTCTAAGTACCCGGAGCGTGGAATAAAGAATGTGTAATGCCAAAAGATTATCCACTTATTTGAAGATGAATCGAGAAGCTGATGTAACTCGCAATAGCTTGGGTTCCGACCATGATTATAGAGAAAACCGGGCAACAGAAATCTTCCGAAAGGCAAAAAGAACTAAGTTTTATTCATCAAAAATAAGTTTCTACTACAACTCCTCCGAAGCTCGGAGTCAAAAGTTTATTTACATAAACTACGAAAACAAAAATAATTACATAATCTAAACTAGCTCTTGTTGAACGAGAGCGAAGACGACTTCTTTGACTTTTTGCCCGATGACTCCTCCGCGATACCTTTACCCTTGATAGCTTTCTTTGACGGGGGAGTGACAACCAAAGAAATATGAGGAACATCCATGGGTTGGGACCCGCTTGGGAGAATGACCTTCAACGGCTTGTTCAAAGGATCGTCCGGGTCTACAACTTGAGGTTCGACCTTGATCTTGATTGTGTTTTCCTTCTCTTTATCAAGCTGCTCCTTCATGCTCAGTTTGGACGTGAGCTCGAAGACGCCTGTAATTTCAACTTCATAACTTCCATCGATGGGGGAGGGAGTCTCAGATTTGTCCTCGTCAACCGCTCCGACGACCTGAGCATCGAGATTGGGAGCCTCTCCTGCATGAGTGGCTTCACTCGTTTTTCCCCTAACCGCCTTGGCGACATCGCTCCTCGGAGTGGGCTCAAGATCAGAACCACCTGCATAAAATCACGAAAAGCAAGTATTAGAATGCGATAGCTTCTGGTGGAAAGCGAAAACCCTTGGAATGTTAAAGTGAAAGAGTTGCCTACCAGGTTTCGGCTGGCTCTCAACTGTCAGGGGGGTCTCACCCTCTGGAATAGGTGACAAAACATGAACACCAAGGCCAGGGTCCTCTGGGTCATAGCTGATGTGCTGTTCAAAAGGATCGAGTATCGACCGACTGGTCGGCTGGGTAGGCACACGAGCTGGAGACTCAATCCTTGATGGACCAGAGATAACTTTTATCCATTTTGTTGAAAGGGAGCCTTTGCAATAAATAGCTTTAGCCGCTAACAGGTCCAAAGACTCATTTCCCTTAAGGAATTCTTTTATCAAGGCCCCCTCATCAACCTCCTCGATACCGTGTTCGGCCTTCTTGATTTCAATTAAAGTCTCCCATGCCTCGGTCAAAGATTCGAGATAGCCCTCGTCTAGAAAAGTTAAGTCCCGGTGCATGAGAACGTGGGCATTAAATTCAGCAATAAGCGGGTCGAACATGGTTTTGATTTCTTCTCTACCTTCTTCCTCGGCCGCCTCAAGATGGGAGTCGATTTCCGCAGAGGCTATCTTTTTGCCTTCTTCGTGGGCTTTATTCTTCAGCGCCTCAACTTTAGAAAGCTCACCCTCAAGTTTCGCCTTTAGGAGTCGCGTTGTAACAATCTCGTCGCAATACTGTTGAGACTCTTCTTGGGCAACAACCTTCTCCTCTTGTTCTTTGCGGAGTTGCTCCTCAAGTTCTTTAACCCAGAGACAGAATGCATCCCTCTCTTTTTGCACCGAATCTTTTTCCGAAGCCAAAGCCCTACAGCGTTGTACCGCCTTGTCGAGTTCTTTTTTGTGAGTCGATTCCAGACGAGTTACGGCTTCGACGGTATCCTTGGCGCTCTGCTGGGAGGCCTCAAGTTCAGATTTGTAAGTCGCAATCTCTTCATCCCGAGCTTTAATGATATCTTTGTTGTGGATAGTCTCAAGCTTCGGGCGATCGATCTCATATTGGCGCTCCATGGAGACTTCTGAAAATTTTTCAGCCAAATGAACAAACGCGTCATGTTGAACATAGACGTCGTTGGTGCAGGCGATGACGCTCTTTTTAACATCTCCAGGTATATGGTGGATCGTCAGAAGGAACTTAAGACCATCAAAGAAGATCTTTGGAAATTTAGCTTTAAGATCGGCCAGTCTCTCCGATACTGTTAGATCTGTTGCGGGAATAGGAGGAGACGGCTTTGAAAGTTCAACTCTCCTGTAAGGATCCCAGGAATGTCGTATGGAAGAAGAATCAGAGTGTTGGTCTCGGGGGACATTGGATTGCGACCCCTTATAGCCGTGCTTATCTTTGCTTTATTCCGAGTGAGACGAGGGATGTTGGTGGTACTTGGGCTGATAATATGTTTTCTTCCGACATGATGAGTCCCGAGAATAATAATCCCTATCGCCATCACCGTCTCTGTCCCGACATCTCCCGGAACCTGAGTCACGTCCAGAGTGATGGAAGACAGATAACCCGCGGAGGCGATTAATTCCGTGTGTACGCCCCATGTCACCTACATAGAATTTAAATAATTACAAATTAGCAAAGAGTAGTGTGACGACGAAAGTTTAAGTATGAGGCAAAGTGCACGTGTTTGTGTGTGTCCTAGTGTTTCCCCCCGACGGACTAGTTTCTTTACTAATGGGAGTTTTTTCTCCCAGAGTTTGGGCTTGAACGCCTGCATCGCCTCTGATGGGCGAGTGAAGTTTATGTGCCTCTGGATCATCGAAATCATAATTAAGTAGATCGTCAGGTATCGAGAGGTTCGAGAGGCCCTTTAAAGAACTTTCTAAACGTTGTGAGGATGCCTCTTTCTCTGTCGGAATAAGAGTAACTTTAGAGGTGCCCTCCTTATCTTGTACGCCAGTTTCTTTTTCCTCTTCGAAGGGGAGGATGGCGTTTCGATGTCATGAACTTCAACTAGTGGGTCCTGAGTACGCCCAACGTTCTCATCTTGTGCTTCAGGTGTTTCATTTTCTTTGATTTCTCCTTCTTCTATTGCGCTAGGAGCGTTGCGTGCTGAAGACTCAGCTTGTTTTTTCCCTTTACCGGAGGCGGGCCGGGGCATGGAAACACCCTGAGGAAGGCTTATCCGACAGCCTTCTGCTAACAGTCCAAACCTCGAAAGTGACTCATTTGAAGTGGGAGTTCAGATGTCTCGTTCGTCGGCAGGAAGGGATGTAATGGCTTCGACGGCTTCAGAATAACCACGGCCGTCAGAACGTGGATTGATACTTGAAAAGATGGAAAAAAGAGTTAGAAGAGGCACAGCTTTGACCAAGCATGAATACCGATCGAAAGAAAAGACTTACATCCTTCCACCCATCTCCTTGCGAAACTAGGGAAACGCACATAAAACCATTCCCGTTTGTACAGGGCGAACTTGCTACATGCCCCAGTTAAGATTTGGTATTTGTGGTGTGGCTGGAGAAACATGAAAGAGGGGCTATCGCTCCACTTCTTGATCATATATATATATCTGATGTCACCCGGGGTTTGAGGCTTAGAGAGGATAGTCATGAAGAGGATGTAGGTACCGTAGATGAAGGCGTGACCGTTCGGGTGCAATTGTGACGGGGCAATGTCGATGTATTGCAGCACGTCCCGAAGAAATAAGTTGAACGGTGTCACACTGCCGACCCAGCACATAAACTTATTACAAGCTGTATATCCAACTAGGGGCAGGTGTGGACGATCGTACCCCGATGGAACTAATATGTCGTCGAAGGGGATTCCATGGACGGAGCATATCCGGCGGAGTGCACTTTCATTGATCTTTGAAGCCTGTGAATCGACCGGGTTGTCCAAGAAAATTAATGCCTCCAGGGCATCGGGAGCTAAGTTATGAGCAGGGGAAGTCGACGGGTTCGAAGTATATGCGACTCCTTGTTTAGAAGACGGCCCAGGTCTATCCAAGATCGTGGCGGAGCTAGATTTCTTAGACATATTTGGTAGAAATTGTATTTAGTAGAGTACCCGTTTGAACTATACTTGAAAAACAATCGACGTTAGACTTAACAACACAAGTATTCCCCTAGTGTGGTGTGTGAACTAGTGTGACAATTCAAGAAAAAGCGCTGATAAACTGAAAGTCACGGAGTTAATGGTATAAAGTTGAGCTTCGAATCGTCGCCTTCGAAGACCGTCATCGCTGGCCGTCTCCAAAAACCTACCCTACGGTGTTTACAATTTTGGACTCAAACATTGGAGCTAAATGTTAGCGGAAATTATTCGTTTTTGTCGATTTAGGTTCAGGCTTGTGACTACTGAAACTAGGAAGTTATCAGTCCAGATTAGTTTGATATGCTAGTTTACTTAGGTCCTTGTCCTAGTTTTTGTCATAAGATTAGGCAAAGTGAATATTGATCGGCCTAAGTATCGTTCGATCAAAATACTGGTCAGCCTGAATTTCTTTTGGCCAAAGTGTTGTTCGACCTAAGTATCGTTCGGGCAAGATGCTGTTCGGCCAGAATATTGTTCGGCCTAACTGTCGATCGGCATTCATGGCTGTTCGGCCTGCGCACTGTTCGGCCGAAATATCGATCAGCATCCTATCCAATTCGTACTTCCTTCCTATTTTTCCACTTCACTGCCCGGCATGTGGCAAATCATGCCGAGCCGAAGTTATGCCGAGCCCAACGCTTGGCACTCCGTCCAGTACTCCATCTTTAACAATGGTTTTATCTTTCTCTCCTATCCATGCCGAACGATGTGGCCAAGTCGTTCGGCAAGTCACACCGGATTGTGTTGTTCGGCACTCTAGCCAATTCTTGCTCCTCCTCTACTCTTCCCTTCAATCTCGTTCGGCATGAGAAAACTATACCGAACCACAGTACATCTTCCAACAACTCCCTCATGTGCTTGCCTCTGACCACTTCCCCTTTTCTCTACGTCATCTAGCCTTAAAACATACCATAATCGCAGTTCGATCTTTTCATCCACGAAGTACCAATGGGTTACGGTTCTAATTTATGAACTTAAGCCTCGTATTAAAACTCTTTAGTCAGGAAAAGCATTTAAACAGAAGGGGTCGATACTTAGCAAATAGATTGAAGCTCGAGAGAATTTTGGCATTAAGGGCACGACTTTGATTAATTCCGAGTGACTTAGGAAAAGGGTGATGCAGGGTATGAAGTTCGAGGAAAGAAGGGTAGTCAAATTCTTGGAGTTTGACGAGATTCGTGAATACAGGATAACGGAGGTAAAAAGTGAAAAGAGAAGAAGAAGGAAAATGCTGACTTTTATAGGAGAAGAGGGGAAGTCGAAGAGATTATGACCGGTAGAACCGGTCAGAGCTGCAGCATTCGGCTTCGGCTATACTGTTCGGCACACATCACTTCATCTGGCAATAAAGGGAAGTCACCATTGCGGAAATTAAACCACGGCTCGGAACAAAGCACAGTGGTCACGTGAATCAAAGCGCACCACGTTCGACCACGTGATGCACTTTGGGGGGCAAGTGTTACCTGGAGATTTGACCAGGCAACTAAGTACTCGGCATTCAGGGTGTTCAGCATTCAAGGTGTTCGGCATTCAGGATGTTCGGCTTCGCTTTGTTCGGCATGATTCCATACCGTTCGGCATTCAGGGTGTTCGGCATTCAGAATGTTCGGCTTTGCTTTGTTCGGCATGATTCCATACCGTTCGACATTCAGGGTGTTCGGCATTCAAGATGTTCGGCTTTGCTTTGTTAGGCATGATTCCATACTGTTCGGCATTCAGGGTGTTCGACATACAGGATGTTCGGCTTCGCTTTGTTCGGCATGATTCCATACTGCTCGGCATTCAGGGTGTTCGACATTCAAGGTGTTCGGCACCACTTCGTTCGGCATGAGAATGTCGTTCGGCATTCAGGGTGTTTGGCATCACTTCGTTCGGCATGAGAATGTCGTTCGGCATTCGGGGTGTTCGGCATCACTTCGTTCGGCATGAGAATATTGTTCGGCATCCATGCCTTGCTCGGAATTTTTTTCGTTCGGCCTCTCTGGGTCGGCACACAGAGATCACTCTATTTGGGCCAAGCTACTTAGCTACCTAGCCTACCAGAGAAGTCCAACCCATTCTCGCTTATAAATAGAGAGGCAGGGGCACAGTGAAGTGGACCTCTTTTGGAGAACACCGGGGAGGCTCTGCCGCATTCAAGATTCGTTCAAGACTTATCTTTTTTTCTTAAATAAAATTGGGACACAGATTGTATCTGTAATCGATTATCGAGAAAAGCAATAAAGATTAACCACAAAGTGGATGTAGGCAATTACGCCGAACCATTATAAATCTGGTGTTCGTTTTTTCTGCATTTAAATATGCATATTATCCTCTGTTTAACTTACTTTCTTCATTAATCTCTCTGCACAAACTCTCTTAAGGGTGTTAGTGACCCATTTTGGTGCTAACAATTTATATTATATAAATTTTATTATATAACTTTAATAATTTGATCTACTTATATAATAGTTTGATGTACAATATTATAATAATTAAATCTTATTTAATTAATTTAATTAGTTAACACATTAATTAATTCTTATATTATTCAATTATGACATATTATATCAAATATATATACTATAATCTTTCAACTAATACACACATGCCTTATATATATACATATATATATATATGTATATATGTATTTTAATTTTATTAATTAGCTTTTAGTTAAACAATTTTAATTAAATTTTGTTAATTTCGAAAATTTATTTGTACACACATGTATACTCATATTGTCTTAAACTATTTAAGACAACAAAACATATATTAAGTAAATTATAAATGTATATACATTTAATTAATTAACTTATTTAATTTATTTATTTGTTTTATTAACCTTATTAGTAAAGTAATAATTTCGAAATTAATTTTATGCATTTTGATAAATTACATTATAACTTTTATAATATGTACCTTATTCTAAATTTTAAACTTTTATTTTTAAATTAAAAACTATTTTGAAATTAGCCCAAGGCCCAATTTAAATCAAGCATTTTCTATTAGGGGCAACCTTTAGGTTCACATAACTGCTCGGGTCAGGCATGTAGCCAAGTAGGGCGTGTTACTTGATTACCCAACAATCTAGCATAGACACTACCTTTCATAGACACCCTACTAGGCTGTGAGCTTAATTAGTAAACCCTAACATGATTAATTTAGTCTACATAGGCTATTGGGCTATAATACCATTGTTGGAATTTGACCGGTCCGCAACGTAAGTAATGGGTGGATTTCATTTTTTTTTACCATTTTGGATCTTCTTGGGCCTATAAAGTCTAATTTATTTAAAATATTTCAAAAAAAATTTCAATAAATTTATTATTTTATATATATTCATAATATTGTTTTATATTATATATACACACATGCTTCATCCACATATATTTGTGTGTGCATGTGTAACATAGGAATCCGTGCAAGGTTTAACATGCCTGTATATAAATGTTGGGATTTACACCACAATGGACAAACTAGCTCATCTAGTATACAAATATATCATCCAAATTTATGTTTATATAATTTAATTTATGTATTTAAAATATATATATATATATATATGTATATATATATATAATTTTATGTATATAAACTTATATTTTATTTTGAAATTGTTTGTAATTAGTATATATATTTATATGGAATTTTTAAATATATGTACATATAATCATGTATATATACGTTTGAAATTTATTTAAATTTATGTTAATAATTTTATTTATTTACTATGTTGAAAAAAAATCAAAATCATAATTTTTTTATTTTTATTAAAATAGATGCATATATTCGTATATCATTTTCTATTATAATATATATATATATATATATATATATATATATATCTTATAAATAACTTCATAGTAAATTATGTAAATATATATACTTAAATGGAATATATATATATAAAAAGTATATAAAATAAATATATACCATATATATACATATATATTCATATATACATACATATACACGCACATATATATACATATACACGCGCACATATATACATATATATACATATATATATATTTCTGTACATAAATTAATACATTTTAATAAAAAAATTATTTATGAAAGATATTTTCACATTTAGATTTTACAGTAAAAATCTGGGTAATGTTTAACATTTAAATATTATATACATATATATTTTATAGTTAATTTTAAGCTCAATTTTTAATTTCAACAAGCATTTAAATATTTAAATTATATAAAAATGTTTAATTTAATATTATAAAATATAAAACATATTTTATAATATATATACATATGTTGATATAATTAATTTATGTAATTAGTTGACTTAAATAATATTTAAATAATATACATGCATACATACATACATACATATATATATATATATATATATATATGTATGTATATATGTATATGTATGTATGTAATTTTATTTATGCTAAAAATATTTTAAGTATGAAACCATATATCAAAAATTATAGAACCATATTTTGTGTAGAATAAGATATTGTATTTAAATTATCAAGTTTATATAATTAAAATTGCGAATATTAAAATTATTAAAAAGCAAAAATCATTTTTTGTTCCGTGAGCGTTTGTGGCAGGTGTGTGTTAGAAAAGAAATTATATATACATATATACACATATGTATATACATGTGTGTGTATATAAACATATAATCATACAACCATTCTAAATGTGGTGATATATCGATATACTAAAATTGTCACATAACTAACAAATCAATATATCAACTCCTTGAACTAGTTCCAATCTAGCAAGGTGCTAGCTCCTGAACCGATGACCACCAGTTATTGAAATTTAGTAAGGTTCTAGCTCCTAAACCGGCGACCACTAGCTATTGAATAAAACAGCTATTTGGTTTGATTTGAGCTTTAGAAATGGAGGCGGAGAAAATGCGTATCTGTAACGACCCGTATTTTTGGGTCTTTGAATTTGAATATTTGATTTGTTTAAATATTCGAATTTGAATTAAATTACAATAAATTCTATGTTTCAAATTAAGGCCCGATCATTAATGACGTATTCTTGATTTAATTTATAAAAAAATTCATAATTTTTAATTTTGATAATAAGTAAATTTTCGTTTGATGTATTTTATGTCAAACATTGGCATTTTTGGAACTTTACATAACTTGTTAACCGTACATTTTACTATCGTTTTGGGACCGCATTACGTTGTTGTGCATGACCGCATTTTATTCTCTGTCGATCGCGGCTCATAATCAGACATATCAATTATGCATAGTATAGCCACCTTGTTCCTCCATTTTTCCCTGCCCATTGCCTTTTCCTTCCTTGCCTTGTCCTCTTTGTCCCCCCCAGCCACCTTCCTATTGCCCAAGCCGCCATTGTCCCCTTTGGATTTGAGTGTTTGAGTTGATTTATGTAGCCAAGAATGGTGCTCGACATGTATATATGTATGTGTGTGTGTGTGTATGTATATATATGTATGTATATGTATATATGTGTGTGTTCATATGATCACCTTCTCCCCTATTTCTTCTCCATTGTACAAAGAAAAACTTAGAAATAATCTCCACCTTCTTGCATTCAAAAATCAAAAGTTCCTAAACCCCTCACTTTTAGCTTCGACGTTCAACTACAAAGTTGTTTGCGAAGGAATCTTGTTTTTTTAAATTAATCGTGTTAGATTTCGTTAAGAATCAAGCGAGATATTGTTAAAAATCTAAAAGTGGATAAAAATGTTCATGATCTTTAAAAATCTAATTCCGTCAATTCGGGTCGAATCGTTCGACGCCGCCTATACCGTTGGATTCGTACAGAGATGTATTATTTTTGGTAGCAATTCGATTGTGATTGGTGATGGTCGACGCCCATGGTTTATAACTAGGGTTTTGATTTTTCGAGTCTATAGAGTTGTTAGGCATTGTCTTTGATGGCTTAGGGTTTCTCGAGTGGAGGAGCCTCGATGGTGACCTTTTTTTGGGATGGTCCGGTGGACATTTGAGTGGTGCGATAAGGGGGTGTCGCATTTTTTCTCCTAGGTATTGGTTCGGCTTGGAGGTCGAATTCGTTTGGGCAACGGTGGGGTATGTCGATGGCGGCATCGTGACGAGATGGTGAAGGCGAGGTTGTGGTTGTCTCGCGATGATAGCTGATGGCTTGGGGAAAGAGTGTGCATGCACGCGTGCATAATCGTGCACGTTGAATTTCATTCCAAGAAAGGCACGACCAATATTTTTTGGGAAAGAATCTTTTCACTTGGATGTGGGTTGTGTAGCAATGGACTACGACCCATTTGTTTTGGTGAGAACTTTTTATTTTTTATTTATTTAAATAAGATGCTAAGTTTTAAAACGTGGTATATAGCTCATCTTAAATCGAACCGACTCCCAATTTTTGCGTTGAACTCATATTGATGAGTATAATATTGTCATATAATTTGTTAATTGCTTTGGACAAGTTTAAATTTATGACATATTTAAACAGACAGAATTTAAATCGCATTATTTTAATAATAACGTCGATTATAATTTTATATACCTTAATTATGGATGTTTATTTGGCCAAATAAATTATGTTGAGTTCAAGTGGATTGAATATGATAATTGGACAGTGGTTTAGCGGAATAAAATACCGTTCTGCTAATTAAATTAATTTGACAATTAATTAGCAGAATAAATCCCCGTTCTGCTATTTATAGTTTTGGAACAATTGATTGTATATCGTTAATTGATATCCCGTCTTGAATAAGCGATATTTTAACCAATGATTGTTAAGTGTTGGATTTATTTTACATAGTCGTGGATGAAGTAAATTGCAACGATCGTAAATTTTAACGATTTTAATAACGTAATTAACTGAAATTTTCTGAAATTTTAAATAATTGAATTTGAAATTTTAATTTTGATACTTAAAATACGTCTAATTAACATAGCAAATGGTAAATTTTCATCGGTAAATATGGAAGTTTATTCTGTGTAATTTTATATAAATTTCAATCAGTTAAAATTGATATAAATAAAAAACTTTCCAAACCTGAATATTTTTTATATAATAAATTTGTAAATCATCTTCTATGTGAGACGTCATATTTCGTTTCGCCAAATTTGAGCTACTATTGCTCCATTTATTTTAATTCCGGCATTTTAGCAACACTTTTGTACCGAATATCAACTTTTGATAATTTGATCGTACCACTGATGTTTGTATACCATTTTGATCGTTTCGTCATGCTGATCTTCATAGTATATTCATATTTGTGTTTCAGTGTCAAAACAGCGATACGGTTAGCCATATCGGCCCATATTCGAGCCTTTTTATTTCCCTAACCCTTCATGTACCAATGTAAATCAATAGCCATCAACCATTGACATTCCCAATAATTCAGCATTTGGAATTTTACTATTCCAACGTATTATACCTGGTCCATTTATCTGTCCATTCATTTCCTTTCATTCTCTGATATTCTGAAAAGAAAAAAAATGTAAGTTGCTGTCCCCTTCAATTTACCCGTGAACTTACTTGATTATCTCGAATTTTTTCGGAGCTAAATACTTTAACCTTCTAGCTCCCATCTCAAACAACTCGGCCTCTCCATTGAAGCACGCATGCTCCACCAACTAGCCACAACACCCACAACCATCTCTTCTCCACATGGCCCATGTCTCCACCTTCCTATCCTTCGGCACCACCTCCATCCGGTCTAGCACGCCCTGCAAACCGAGCCTAATATCCCACCGACCTCCTTCCCCTAGCTTCCTCTGAGCCCTCCCTGTTGCCTGTACCCCACACCCTCTTTCTCATGCATAGCCAACACCCCTCCATCAATCGGCAGCCACCTCCCATGATCGAACCCGCTTCCCTTCCTCCTCCACTCATCAGTTCATCGCCACCCTAGACCATCTCAGACCCGAACCCTTCAGGCCTTCTCCGTGATGGGTGAGTATATATGAAATACAATATATATATATATATATATATATATATATTATTATTAAGTTTTGGTAGGCAGCATATATATGCTCGTATATATAATTTCTTGTGTGTGTATATATATATATTGATTTCGGTTTTGGTTTCAACATGACATATATAAAATTTTGATTTTTAAGGTGTTTGTTTGTATATATTAGTTATAGTATATATATAGTTTATTTCTATTTGTTTTTTCGTTGACAGTAATCTGTTGAAAAAATATATATATTTATCTAAGTTATATATATATATATATGGTCGGTGTCTAAATGTGAGGTTACATAAGTTATAAATTATGATAGTTTATATATATGTGTGTGTGTAGTATAAGGTGTTGCCTATATCTGTTTATTCGTATACTATGCAGGTCATAATGTTAGTTATATATATGTTTACTTCATATATATTTAGAAAGAATAAAATAAAATATATTGTTGTGAAAAATATAAACTTATCAGGTTCTCTTCCAGTTTTAAATCATAATGCTTTATATATAAGCTTATCTCCACCTGACTTTTTATTCTCGTTTTGTATATATTATATAATTCTATTTCTCATTTATATATAAGCTATTACATGCCGCTTTCGTATATTGTTTTAAGTATTTGTATATTAAGAGGTATGATATATAATTTAGTTGGTTCCATCGATCTGTTGCATATATATAAAAAAGTTTTACAAACTATATAAGATACGTCTGTTTTGTATATATAAAAGCATATATAAGGTATGTATATGAATCTGTTTATATATAAAAGCTTGATATGTTTGTATATATATTAGTTATATATATGAATCTGTGGAGTTTATTCATAAGTTATATATATATATACGTGACAGGTTCATTCATATATAGTTATTTATGTAAAATATTTGTTAGTTATAATAAAGGCAGTATTACATTATATGTAAGTGTATGTAAGTATATATGTATGCCTATTTCTTGATTTTAGCATTTGATTTATATATATGTATTACATATGTTATACAGTAAAATTATATATGTACAGTAATAGATAAACTTACAGTAGTATATTTTCAAAAATATATACACGTTATGGTAGTATACATATGTTGTGTAGTATTATACAAAAGATTTAAATGGTATATAATAATACAATAAGTTTATGTAAAATGAATTTGTTTAGTGATTTTGATGTTTATATATATATATATATATATATATATATATATCAATTTATATATTAGTATGTTGATTTCAGAGTTTATATATATATAGGAATTTTATTTTATATATGTTCGAACTAAATATGGATTTGAAAATATATGTTTTGGAATTTATTTTAGAAAACAAATAAATATATTATATATATTGTTATAATAATGTATATATTTTCAGTTTATATCAAAACTGATTCGATTTGTTCGCATCGATTCCCATTTATCAGCTCTGTTCGTCGAATTCGTGCCAATCTTGCTTTACTTTGGAATTCATGCTTGGATTCGTAACTCATCTCACTCTCGTTCATCTCTAGCCTCAAAAGGTGAGCAATCACTCACGATTAACGTTCTTATATTTATTATATTTGATTTTATTTGAAACAACAATTGAAATATGCTGTTGTTAATTGTTTGCCCCACACACAGATATATATATATATATATATATATATATATATATATGCCATTATTTGTAACTGTTCACCTATGACATCTGACACCATGATCTGTTATTTATATTTATCTGTTATTGATGATATATGCCTGTTGTTATTATGCTATATTTTTACCATATATGTTCTCACTCTGCAAGTTTCCTGTTAGAATAGAATTTCCTATAGGTTGAAATGATACATACCCGAACGATCTTGTAGAATAGGAAAAAATCGTTATGGGTTGAAATGATAAACCCAAGCGATTTTCATTAAACTGCATTTGGGATTGCGGGTTGAAAAGATATATACCCATAGATATTTAAATTGCGGATTGAAATGATAAACATCTGTATCACTTGACCATAGGATAGAATATTATATACAGACACCGTCGGTCTATATATATATATATATATATATATATATTGAAAATGATTTCTAAGGTTTTGAAAAGAATATATATGGTTTTATATAATTATTGATTTTATTATATATAAATGTTATTTTATATATGTTTAAAATTTTAGATTTATAAAATTATATGTTTTGAAATTTATCAATTATATGTTAGTTTTGAAATTTGTTAATTTTAAGATTTTACTTATAATTTTACTTTTTTTTAAAATAAATAAATTAATATAAAATAAGTTTAATAATAAGATTTAATTTAATAAAGTTTGATTTAATTAAAATATAATATGTTTAAGTATTTATTTAAAATTTTATTTTTCAAATGTAGAGTTTATAATAATTTTTAATAAATTAAGGTTGGAAAGAGAAATAGAATTGGTTTGAAATTGTATTTATTTAAGAATTATACTCAAATAAGTTTGAGTTGAAATTTATTAAATTTTGAGATTTTAAAGATATGATTTTATAACTTGATTTTGACTAAAAGTGATTTAAATGAATATTTTCAAATTTACATATATTGAAATGGGATATTTAGTTTATTTAAATTTGTAATTTGAACTTTTATTTAAATGTTATTGGAACGATTGAGTGAATATTTCAAAACTAAATAATAGTAAGGTGAATTTGATACATACATACTTACATACATACATACATACATACATACATACATACATACATATACATATATATATATATATATATATATGAAATTGTCAAACATAGTTTGTAAATGTTTGAATATTTAAAGCTTTGAAATCTACTGAAGTTGAAATGGTTTAATTTGTCATTTATATCTATATTTGAAATCGATATAAAATGGTATATTGAGACATGAATTGAATTGAAATGGGATTTTGATTTCAATAGGATTTGATTTGAATGGATTTTGGAATTTGAGTTGATTTGAATTGATTTTGTAAGCTTTGAGGAAACCATTTTATCATATAAAGCATTTTTAATATATATATATATATATATATATATATTACATTTTATAAGTTATTTTAATATATATATTATTCTATTTTATATACTATTTTTAATACAAACTATTTTAATATACTAATGATTTTAATATAAATTATTTTAACTTATAACTATTTTATTTTATAAACTATTTTATTATATAAACTATTTTATTATATACATATATATACTATTTTCTATATCTAAACCATTTAAGCTGGAATTATTATGATTTTAAAATGTTATGGTTTCCAAAATGTTATGATTTCCAAAGTGTTATGATTTTCAAAGCGTAATGATTTCCAAAGTGTTATGATTTTCAAAGCGTAATGATTTCCAAAGTGTTATGGTTTTCAAAGCGTAATGATTTCCAAAGTGTTATGGTTTCGAAGGTTTTTATAATTTCGAAAGAGTTATAATTTTGGAAAGTGTTATGATTTTGGAAATGAATATTATTTTAGAGCGGGTAATGATCTTGAATTGATATGGTTTTGAAAGGATCTGGTTTGAAATGAAATGACCACGGTGTTATAATAACGTTTGGTTATTAAAGAGACCGGGATCAGTTATTGTCATACTCTCTGCCAATACCGAAAACCACTTTAACAACTATGTATGCGGTGGAGATTCCAGAATGAAGTAGGATGGTGGCGACGATTTTATTTGAGGTATATACGTGGACCTGACTCCCGTGAGTTAGCTTATGGTGGCTAAAATAGGAGCAATTAACGGGCCAAGTGAGGTAGCTCCTCCAATTGGACACACTTATTTGATACCATTCTATTACTTTGTGATTGATTGGGTGCACCCCTCGGATTTTTGGGAGTGTGGATCGAGGTGGGCGGTAGCTGCGGCTATGCGTTACTACCAGCCCGGAAGTTTAATTGGTATATCTATCCTGACATGGCCTAGTTGTGTCGTGTCACCTACCTTATCGAGACCACTATGAGTTTTTTTTGTACCGCACCTATGGAGTGCCCTCTGATAAGCCTCCAGTTTATGGGGGAAGTTACGATATTGTATAGACTATGGGAATATATAAAAATGTGTTAAGGGGGATATCGATAACGGCTTAACGCTATTTTAATAGTTTACTTTACTATAGACATATTATAATAGCGTATTGTATTACATAGTAGATAGTTCCACGGATCCTTAGAGGATGGATATCCCAAAATCCTTTAAGTTACTTGTACTCCAGTTGATATTTCACTTGAATTGGATTTATTGATATAAGAATGTTAATCCTAACTGGAGTGTTTTGTGCTTGTTTTATGCTCGAGTTAGACTGAGTGTCATAGCATTTGAGACTCACCTTTGGAGTTGGAGCTTCGCTTGGAGATCCATCTATATATATCCAGCTTTCAGTTATTTATTTGACTCCAGTGATATATTTAGGTTATGTTATTTGACTATTGTATTGAGACTTCTATGTATTCAAGACTTCTGTTTATCTTATTTTATCTCTGATATATATATATATATATAGTAGCTTCATGAACTACTATTCATTTGTTCCCGCTGCTTATTGTTATATTACTCTGTGTCTACGATTTTGTGATTGATTTATTTACCGTATATGCTGAGTTTTGCCAAATATAAATTAACAATCTGATATTTTGAGCAATTCAATTTCGACGTGTGCGGATGCGAATGGCACGAAATACTGGGATGTTACACAAATATATGTTAATAACTTGGGAAATTAAATTGAATAATATGGTACCTTGTTTAAGTTCCATTGAGCTCGTTAAGCCACCTTCAGAATTTGAAAAGCTAGGTTTCGATTTGAAAGTTATTTTAAGAATAATTATTTTATTATAGGGTTTAAAGATAATTATTATTTAGTAATAAGAATTAAAAAGTTAATGACTTATTGATAATAATAATATTTTAAAGAAATTTTATAATTGGTTTAATAATGGTTTAAGTTAACTAATTATTAATATGATTCTTAAAGGATATTCCTTAATGAATGTTTAATTATTATCATAAAGTTATTTAGTTATTATTTTAAAAATGTTTTATTTTTAAATTTAATTACTTATTTAAAATATTTGACAATACTTTAATTTTTAATTAAAATTAATTAATTATATTTATTTAAGCTATTTACTTATATTTGATAGATAATTAATTTTTATATTAATATTAGTTTAAGGTTAATTAATTACTGTTTTAATAACTTACAAAGCTAATTAGTTATTATATTAATATTATTTTGAAGTTGACTTATAGATATAATAATAATGTTTAAAAATTAATTTAATATGTTTTAATGAGATTTTAAGTTATTATTTTAAACGAGATTTAATTTAAATGAAAAAGAAGGATGTTTTAATAACTGATTATTTTAAGTTTTTTAAAGCTATTTTAAATAATTTACAGTTTATCAAGGAAACCTTACCGACTTGAAAGCTAGTAAATAAGTTGTTCAAATATGGCAAGAGTTCGATAAATGGCTTTAATATTTATAAAAGGATTTATAAATGAGTTTTAAAGATCCGAAAAGGAGAAAATTCACAAACGAGGTTTGGGATTTATTAAGAATGTTTTATAAATGGATTGGAGATTTATAAAGAGACTTTATAAATTGGATTTGTAGATATTTATAAAATAAAAGATTTTAGAAAGAAATGGTTGATATTCATGTCGTAATTCGAGGGGCAGGGATTGCCTACAGTTTATTATGGATTCGCTGGGATAAGGATGTAACCATTATGTAAGCTACGATCCATAGTCGATATTTAACGGTACTTTCAAAAATCTATTTTAGAATGTTTCCAAGTTTCTAAATTTTAGAAGTGAAATGTTTTGTGAATATACTTATACCATTAGGATAAGTATATGGTTATTTTTTCTAAGTTCCAAATTTTTTGTGGTTTGTGAATATACTTATTTCGTTGAGATAAGTATATGGAAGTGATTTCCATGTATCTGAAATGTGAATTTAAATTAATAAAAGATTTATTTAAAGAGGCTTGGTGATTTCCATAGGAAATATAATCTTTGCTTGGAACGTTTGTTTGTTTGATAGTTAAATAACCGATTATCAAATCTTGGCCTAAGTATGTAATCCTTCTTAATTTTGGTGGTAGGGAAATATTCTCTACTTTATACCGAAGGATTTTAACTCTGGAAATATCTAGGGGAAACACAAGAATTATATGGTACAGTTACCATCGGGGGTTTTATACTATATGTATAAACTCGTTTCGTTCCTCTAGGATAGATGATAAGGAGATCCATCCACTTAAACCGTTAGGGAGTGATCCCCGCTCTTATGCATTGTTTGATTATTTCCTAAAGAACCGGTATTGAGCATTCCGAAAATCGACGTTTGGTTTTGTGGAGCTCCCGGGAAATGGAAGAGTGTACTCGTAAGAGATGACTCGAACCCGTAACCACTCCAAAAACCATATATGGTTCTATAGAGGATATGTGTGATATATTGAGATGTTGGGATCTATGTGTGATTCCAAAGCCCATTGGGGTATCGGAATCCGTGTGTGATTCCAAGATCTAATTGTGATATGGGAATCTATGTGTGATTCCAAGGCCCATTGGAGTATTGAAATCCATGTGGGATCCCTAATCTGTTTTGATGGCGGTGCATGAGACGGAACGCTGGACGTAGCCTCATCAGTAGGGATGACTAAAACCAGAGATAGGAGGCATGGCCAGTAGGGTTGGTAACCCATAGGGTGTAGTCGGCTCCGCCTGGACGTTACCTATAGTTGTTATGCATGAATGAGGTGATCCACTCGGTCTTAGAGAGACCAGCTTTGTTTTTCCTATGGTAGATCACTAGGGATGTATGCTTCTTCGAAAGGATATCTCTGATCCTTGTGCAGGAGGACCGTTCCTTGAAGTGCTGAGGGCATATCCATGGAAATCCTACACAATTAGCGTATATGCCATATCAGTTTTCGAGTATATAGCTAGTATTGTTGTGACGTACACTCACGAGCATCACAACTACTTGATTATTATTATTTTCACCTTTGGACATTATTATAATATCATTGGATTTTCTTATATAAAGGTTTTGGTTATCGTAAGGTAAAAACCCGTCTGTGTTTATGTGCGATGTGGTCTTACGAGATACATTTGATTTTGAAAGGATTTTAGAAGCTATAATAAATAAAATTCCTTCTAATTTGAGTTTCTCATGCTAGTTTTACCAGACTTACCCGAATGTTGTTTTCCTATAATGTTCGGGTCAGACCAAGCATACTTCTAGATTTACTTGGATATTTGGAGCTTCAAGAGACAAGTTGGAGGCCAAAGATGTATTCTCGTGCATGTTTATTTTCTCGTTGCATTCATGATTGTATTTATCGGTAATTGTGAGGACAAGTTATTATAACTTTCCCGGCTGAAATAGGTTAGTATACTATGATTGATGTATACACATACTTATATAATAGTTAAGTTTTTTCGTAAATATTTGTTATATATTATAGATTATTCGTTCCGTTGTGAGATTCTGTGTTGTTTAGTTTCTTCTTGTCTTCTTTCTTCTTTCTTTTTCTTAACTATCTACCTTTCCATTCAATTTGGATTGGACATGTGCGGTTTCTGACAGCTTGAATTGTGCAGAAAAGTGGGTCGTTACAGTACCTTTGTCAAGAAACAAATGCAGATGGAGGCTTTAAAAGTAGTAAATGACCATGGGTTGAAGATGGATATATAGAGGAGAGATTAGAGAGATAAATTAGGATCATAATCCGCATTTCTCTCTTGCCCGTTCTTTCCTCTAATCAAATCAAAACCCTAGCCCCGCTTGCCATTATATGGCGTTCCCTACCTGGTTCATTCATGGTCTAAATACACATGCCCCTATAATAGGCTTCAAACCCATTTAAAGCCTGAACAAATTATGTTGTATTCAAATCTAATTTAAATGCATATTGATATCATATATAGATATATATATATATATATATATGTACATATGTATAAATGTATGTATATGTATAACTATCATAAACATAATTATTAATATTGTTCATCAAACCAAAATAATTTTATTATAATTAATATTTCATAAATTTTAGTTTATTTAATTAATTTATAACAATTACAAATTAATTAAATAATTTGGTCAAAGAAGTATTCAACGTTTTGGTTGTGTGACTCTTTATGCGTAAATTTGGTCAGCGGTTATTATCTAACTATTTGAATATTAACATTCACATGTCACTTAGTAGGTGATGTGATATTTTGGTCAAATTTTGTTTGATTAAGCACTACCTGGTTGTGACTATTATTTATACCAATTATCTTTGTCAAAACTATGTCACTTTGGGCTTATAGAATTTGGTATTGGTCAAAAAATTTATCATTCATATTCAACTCTATAATTCAAATATAAAGTCCTTAGTTCAATAATATTATTAACTGAAATGCTCTAGCTAGAGACTTTGACTTTGAGTTGACTTCTTTTAATCGTGATACTAACCTCATATAACTGAGGAGACGAATCCTCTCTTGAATAGTGTTTCACTTCCAATGCTTCGGTGCGACCCAACTATAGTCATTTGATGGACGACATACCATGATTAACTATAATCAAAGTGTAGCTTCCATATTGAAGATCAATAGTACTCTCAAGTCAAGACAACTATGCAATCTTATCACATTGTTATTTTTTGTTTGACCTTAGTTATATTAACAAATAAAAAATTATCAAGTGAGTCATTCCATAGTTATCCAATAACTATTAGTATGTAAAACCTTAGTACCCCAACAGTCATTAGTAATACATTGTCCAACATTTGGAGAGTGTTACATACTCTAATCTCAACGGATGCATCGATATCCGGTCTCGATACATTTTGACTAGGAATATTTGAAATGGTATGTTTATTTAATGACGATAAATCACTCATGGTTACAATACATTATAACCACTATTGTAAAACATATTATTTATGGATTTTCTATTAAATATACTTTTAATTAAATTAATTAATATAACATACTATAACAAGTATATAATAGAAAGAAACACCTTTTATTTCAATTAAGATTGGTTATTGAGTTTGATATATATAAAAAATGATATAACTCACCCCAGGGCATATCCCTAGCTCTAACTTTCATATAGTTCATGAATCATGTTCGCAATACCTACAAACTCAATATAGCTTCCACTAACTCTAAGATATTTTGTTTGTTATGTGCAAACAATCTATTCTAAATCGTTAATTAGAATTTTCTATTTCAATATGTATGTAGCAAAACAAAAGGTCATATCAGATGATTATTTTTTGAATAAAATACAAATCAATTTGAGCATATTGAACTGTGATTCTATTACACTAGTTTCAACAATTGAAATTTACGATGTTATTCTTATCAACGTTGCTCCATATATTCCAACTGCATTTATCTTTCCCTTTAAGACAAATTTGTGGCTGATGGATCATATCCCTTCGAATACAACTACTAAAATCATATTTTGATAACTTATTAGGAATTCATTTAGATTTATGCATCCTACCATATGGTAGAGTCAATACTCTTAATGGTTTAATTGACAACTGAGGATTATATGTTCTCGGCATTGATAGGAAACCAATAGTTTCTCTTTAATGTGCAAGAATACTTATTAAACACTCTAATGCATGGTGTTCGTTGAGTTTGGTTAGTTGCATTTCATCCCACGTAATCAATTTCATCTTTGGATCATATGCAAATCCTTTTCACTATCACTAATTTCTAAAGAAATTCCTTTTCTACGAAGTTAGTATTTCTTGAAACACGGTTGTTTCTTAATGCAACAGAATATATATTCATAAATAATTTATGAATTTCCTTAAACATATGAAAAATATTTGGTTTTAGTTTACAATTTATTAATTATATTAATTGTGTAAATTTATCAATGTGGATTATTATAACTTTATGTCTAATATTCTCCTACAATATTAGAAATGTTAAATGTTTGTATTTCATTTTCCTAATAAGGCGCCAACTAGTCTTTTACATTTCTCTAAACCTGACTTCACCAGTGGTTGTTAGGACATATCTACCTTGGAATTCTAACCTTGAGTTTACTCAACTAGTCGTAGCCCTGTTACCGATGGATAACTCTCTACCGGTTGTACCATATATAACTCTTAACCTATGATTCCTTGTCCAAATCTCATTTCGAGCTTGAGTTTTCTTAAAAAATATAAAGAGATTATTCATTCGTACCTACCATTTCATGGTGGCCTAAGCATAATATATGTACCTTGAGTTTGCTCAACAAATACGTAGAATTTTCTTATCTCGTTTGTTCTATATATTAACAATACTACACATAACATCTCTAGGTCCAATTTGCTCAACAACTAGAGAATGTGCATGTAATTTATTAATATATAAATGGTAAAGGAAAACTTTATGTTAAAGATTTATATTCTTTTATATATTTAACTGAGTGATATCGACTTATGAAATAATGTATTTCTTGTGAAATACCTCCATGATTTAAGTGTCATACATACCAGAAATCACAGTATACGTATTATATGATAGAGTTACGGGTATGCCCTAGGGTAAGTTTGGTAATTTATTGTTAATCAATTAACTTTATAATCAATTTTTGTTTGTAACAAATGTATTTTTCTTTCTATTATATATTTGATATAATGTGTTATAAATAAATCAATATTTAATTAAAACATATTTAACAAAAAAATTCATAAATGGTATGTTTGTGATAGTAATTACAAATAGTTGTAATCATGAGTACTATATCACAATATAATAAACATACCATTTGAATATTCCTAGTCAAGATGCATGAAGACTAGATATCGATGCATCTGTTGAGACTAGAGTACGTAATGTTGTCCAAATGTTGGACAGTGTATTACTCATGACTGTTGGGGCACAAAGGAATTAAATACTAAGAGCTATTGGATAACTATGGAGTGACTCACTCGATAGCTTTCGATTAGTTTATATAACTACGGTCAAATAGAAGATATTTATGTGACTAATTTACATGGTTCTCCCTACTTGAGAATACCATCGATCTTTAATATGAAAGCTCCACTTCGATTATAATCAAATTATTGCATGGCATCCAAGAGGTTTCGTCTCCTAAGTTGTATAAGGTTAGTATCATTGTCAATGTTTGCACAAAAATGGGCAAACACCTCCAAGTCGTATGAACTAGCTGATTTTATGTTGTTTCTCGTGATTTGGGTGATTTAAGCAAATATATATAAAAAAAGAGACTGAACTGTAAACGACACACAGATTTATAGTGGTTCGGCCAGAACGTGCCTACGTCCACTTTATATGTTATTCTCCTTTTTCTTTCATATTACAAGTACAAAGCTTTGTATACAAGTATCTGAAAGTTGTTTGAAAGTTCCTTCCGTGCTTGAGCTCTCAAACTTGTCTGCCATTGTTGTACCCCTGCCCCTCTATTTATAGAGCGAGGCTGGGGGCAGGGGTCTTGGAGGTATATAGCTGCTGGTGGGCCTGGGCTGAAGCAATCTGGCTTGGCAGAGTTGGTCCGGTCGTGTCCTCCCTTGCTTCTGGTTCGGCAGTGTGTGGTGGTTGATTTGGTGAAGGTGGGTTCGGCAGTACGTGGTCCGGTGGTGGTACTTTGAGTTGGTTCGGTAGGCACCTGGTTCGGCAGGCACTTGGAGTAGGCTGGTTCGGCAGGCACTTGGAGTAGGTTGGTTCGGCATGGGCCGGTCCAGTGTGGGTTTTGGATCGGTGGGGGATGACTTGGTGATGAGAGGCTTTGGATCGGCTTTGAGATGGAGAGGCTTGGCTCCTTTCCTTTTGGACTGGTGGTGGTGGAAATGCACCCAACACTTGCCCCCCAAAGTGGGGCATATGCTAGTATATGTCGCGCTTTGTTTTAGCTAGGGTGTTTCCATTCGGTCCCTGAGCGCCGAGCCATTTGGTCCGGTATCCTATATTTTCCTATAAGTAGGGGCTACACACCTTCGTTATTCCTTACCGAACCGAGGGAGCCGAAACAGATTTCTGCCGAATCAACTATACTGCTGAAATCTTTTGACAACTGGACTAGGTAATTGCCGGATGATTCTTTTGTTTATAAACTACCGAACGATGTGAGTGCCGAATGACTCTGGTGATGCCGATTACCGAATGGGCCTAATACCGGATGTGCCAAAAGGCTTTTAAGGCCGAATATGTCTTCGTATTGGGACTACCGAATGACCTTAGAGTCTTCGATTTACCGAATGGAACCGGGGGGTTCTATGTACCGAATGAGCTTTTTTCTTTGACTTACCGGATGAGCTCCGTAGTTTGAGTGTCGAATGGCCTTTCGGTCTTGTGCTACCGAATGAACCTGAAAACCTTTATCTTTTGAGTTTTGAATTCGAGTGAAGTTGTAGACTACGCTGTTTTTATGTTTTAACGATATACTTTTCTTGTGTTGCAGACAAATGTCTCAAAGAGTGGAAACACGATCAGAAAAGAAAAAATCTTCGGACAGAAGTGAGTCTTCCGCCGTGTCTCCAGTCCAGCCGGGACCAGCGCGACATGGACCTTCCCCGAGGTCATTAGTGGACGGATATGGCCCTCAGGAGCTCTTGAATTCCCCGCCCGACTGTTTTCCTAGCTCCCTCAAAGAGGAGCAACTTGATGTTATATCCCGTTCCTTTGGGATCGATAGAGCGCGCATGCTATTGCCGGGAGAAGGAGTGATGCGTATGACCCCCCTGAAGGCTACTTTTCTTACAGCAGATATCATTGCATGTGTGGTGCTATCCCGCCTCTCAACGCCTGGATAGTCAGCTTCATCACATACCTGAAGGTGGCTCCATTCCAGCTTCAGCCTAACTCCTACGCCATTCTGGTGAGTCTTTTCGTCATCTTTCAGAGGAGATACGGGCGTCCTCCTTCCAACCGGGAGATCCGGTATCTGTATAATCTGAGGGGCTACAAGAAGGGTCTCCATATATCAGCTTGGAATCGGCCATATCCTTCAAGCCCGTCCTGGACTTGTATTCGAAGTACATCATGTTTAAGAAGGAATGGTTTTTCGTCAAGGACGATTCCGTTTCTATCCATCGCTTCACCTCCGGATGTAAGTCAAGGCTTTATTTATAATTTCCGTTCTGGTTGCAGTGCTTCTTCTTATGTGTTTTTATTTGCTAGCGACATGTGGTTTTGCGGTCGTGGAGAATGATCGCCTGGTTCAGACGGCGGTGAAAATAGAAGCTATTTCGGGAAGGGTTAGGTCGGCTGCTTACTTGATCAGGAACGCCACACTTTTGCGGCTCAACCTGATCCTGCCACATCAGTCCGTGGCCAAGCAGAGGGATACGGCGGAAGAGAGGGCTGCTCAAGCTAAAGGAGGAGCCGCGGCGAAGAGTAGCAAGAGGAGGCCTTTCACAAAACCTCCAGTTGTCGGAGGTAAGAAGCTCAAGAAGTCTGATGGACCCTCCCCTAGCACATGTCCAGATATTCCGGAGGAGGAAGCTGGAGAGGAGGAAAGAGGCGAGGAGGAGAGCGGAGGAGATGGAGAAGGTGAAGGACAGGGTGGTAGTGGTGCCGGGGCTTTGTCTTCCGAGCAGGCAGGGGAGATCCAGGAGTGGACGGATGATGCCTTCCGCCAGGCTTTTGAGGGGTTGGAGGAAGGATCAGCCTCGGTGGAGAAGGCGAAGAAGGCTGACAAGGCTGGGACTGGTGCCGATCCATCTTCTAAGGGTCCTTCAGCTAAGGCAACTCCGGCGGTTCAAGGTGAATTCTCAACTTTCGCAGACTCCCCTTATGATAAGGACTTAGTAGTATTTTATGACCAGCTCCTGTCCTGGAATGACATTCAGGACTTATTGCAGTATCCCACTTCCCCTCAGGGTTTGTAAAATAAGCGCGTTTTCCTACTCCTTTTAACTTAACATATTTCTCGGATCATAGTTTCATGCATGCTTGTAACACTTGGTTTTTATTCCAGGAACGGGTAAGGTGGCCAAGACATCAGATATTCGGCACCGCCTTGAACAGTACAAGCTACTCAAAGCTTCTGCCAAATCAAAGCTGTCAACTAGCCGTCCCGGAGATGTAGTTAGCTATCTCCCTCTTCTCGGAGTTATTGAAGAAGATATGCAAAGGAGGAAGAGGGGGCGATCTTCATTTGAACCTTCACCTGGCCCTCAACCTCCAGTCCAGCCTATCCATGATATTACTGAGGAAGATACTGAGTTTGCGCCTTCCCCACATCCGTCCGAAAATCCAACCGTCACCCCGATAGACCATCCTAGTTTGGTTCGCAACCCATTTGCCGGCCACCCGGATCTGGACCCGAGTTTTCAAGACATCTCTTTTGACGAGGCCACGGGTGAGCTTCTTCTTCCCCGCAATCCCATGGTACGGGTGCTTGATGAGGCTAAGTCCTTAGACCTCGATTTGCTTACTACTCGGATTGTGACCATGGGGAGTGAGGCCAAGGCAAACATTGATCGGGTGGCTGAAGAGACCAAGAGGCTAATGGAGCATCACGCTCGACTGGCCAAGGCTGGAGAGGAAATCGGAAGTGCTAACATTCGATTGCGGCTAAAGGTTTCTGACCAGGCCAAACAGCTTGCCGATCAGGCTATCCAGATATCCCAGCATGAAGAGGCCTCCCGACGACTAAAGAAAACCGTGGAAGAGGCTAGCAAGGCTGAGTTGCGAAAAATGGAGGCTGTTTGCAAAGAGCGAATTGACATGGCCATTGCAACGGTGGATGAGGTTCGAAGAGCGGATCTCGAGCAGGTGGAGGAGTTATCTGGGAGGCTTGAGGCCGTAGAGCTTGCTCAGGCCAGGTTGAAGGATGAGATGGAAGTGATGCGGAAGTCCCTTCAGACTGACTGCTCGAGATACCGATTGGAGAGAGATGCTGCTGTCGCACGGCTGTCGGCTTCTGAGGCCCGGATGAAAGAGTTTGAGGAGAACGAGGGGATGATGGATGAGATACTCCAGGACATGTATTTCCATACTTTGAGGCAGGGCAACCTGTACTGGATGGACGATTATCCCCGGGTTATGGCTAGGATATATCTCCGGGCTTTGGAGGAAGCTAAGGCCGATGCGGATAAGGAAAGTGGTGCGGCTTTCAGGATGGATGTGGTTACGGCCCAATTCACTAAGGAAGAGAAGGTGGCGGTTAAGGAGGGCATGCAGCTGCTTGCTGCGGATGAGGTAGGCGTGCAGCTAGATGATGATGATCAGGGAGCAGACGCTGGTAAGTCTTCCCTTTTAACCTTTTCCTGATTTGATTGCTTATCTTTCGTGATAATTGATGGATTCTCTTCTGAATTGGACAGGCGGGACCTTTGGAGTACATGCTGGGAGTTCAGATCCTGCAGTTAAGTAGATCCGGAGGGCTAGCGGGATGGAGGCGAAGCCCCGATTCTTTAACTTGACTTGTACATATTTTGGTTGCTGTCTATGTTAGTCCGAAACATTAATGTAACTTGTAATTATATTATTTGTAAAGAACGACTTTATGTAATTTCATAACATAAGCTGATTCTGTCATGTTTGAATGCTATTGTCATTTTGATATGTTGCATAAGAAATACAGCTGCGTGTTTATGCATGTGACTCAATCGTATTTGATGCTAAGTTTCTGCTTAAAATATTATTTCATGTCTTGTAATGCCAATATGACGTGTGAATAAATTAAAGCTACATATTTGTATACAAGAGAAGAAAGTACCGCCCTTCGTGTTTTAGTTGTAGAGGGTTGCTTTGAATGTCTTGCGTGACTGAGTATGGAATGTAGCTGAGTGTTCCGTCATTCGGATGTGAGCTCATATTTCCACAGGCGAGAGTTCCCCTATTTTGTGACCTGTACTCTAGGGACTGTTATATAGGATAAGAGAAAAGTTTTTAAATGTAATGGAAACATGAGAAACAGTAAAACTTCCAATCACGGAAGGCCGTCGATATGCTTAAGTTCGTGGAAAACGGGTTTTGCAGTCACTTTCCCTAGCTATGGGTCTTGGAGACATTTGTCACCCATCTTACGCCTCTGCGGGGAGTTTATCTTTTTTACCACAGCCGCACTTAAGACATATCGGAGCCGAGATCGCGCACAGTAACTACCCGAGCCATTATGGCCCGTAATCGTGGGTATTATTCGATTTACTGTGGCCGGCTAGCGTGGGTGCCGATCGTCAACCGTGAACTACCCCTGGCTGGCCACACCTTATGTTGGGGCTTAAAGTAGGTTCACAGTTGCCGGCGAGTCGAACGCCATAATGAGCTGCCATCGCTATAGTCGGCCTTCTTGATGGCTTATAATCGGCTCATTACAGTTGGGTTTGAGGGCAGTCACGAGCAATGAGTTAACCCGCAGCAGAGAGATGCTGGAGCAAAAGTGTCTCATTGGCGAGTGCATAGATTCGCATAGTACCTGTTGGGTCTTGTCCAGGTGAGCTTGCGCCGTGAAGTTTCCAGAATGGAAATGCCGTTATACATGATTTTGTTCAACAGAAAAGGATAAAGCTTAACAAGCAGCCAAGATATAAAGGAACAAGTTAAAAAGAGACAAGATTTTTAAAGTGGTTCGGCACGAAAATGCCTACGTCCACTGATTCTCTTTGTTAATTCACTTCATATAGGCAGTACAAGTTAAGAAAAGTATCGACGGAGGTGTTGGATGTTCCATGCCCTCTGGAACACCTCTCCGTCCACTGTTGACAAAATATAGGCTCCGTTGCGGAGATCTTTTTGAATTACATAGGGTCCATCCTAGATTGGATCTAGCGCTCCGGGGCGCGGGAAGATCCGCTTGAGGACAAGATCTCCTTCTTGTAAGCTGCGGTGCTTGACTTTGGAGTTGTATTGTGCTGCAACTTTTTGCTTATGAGCTGCTGCTTTGAGTGCTGCATCATTTCTTCTCTCCTCAATTAGATCCAAAGACATGTGGAGGAGTTCTTCGTTCTCTTCTGGGTTGTAGTGGATCCTGCGGTGGGAAGGCACTACAGTTTCAACAGGGAGCATGGCCTCTGATCCGTATGCCAAAGAGAATGGAGTATGCCCTGTTGATGTTCTATAAGATGTGCGGTAGGCCCAAAGTGCCATTGGAAGTTCATCCACCCAAGCGCCTTTTGACTGTTCGAGTTTCTTCTTGATTAGGGTTTTGAGTATTTTGTTGACAGCTTCGACTTGTCCGTTTGCCTGGGGATAAGCCACAGATGTGAAGCTTTTGTGAATTCCGTGCTCTTGGCACCAGTCGGCGAATTCCTCGCTGTCAAATTGAAGTCCATTGTCCGATATGATTTTGAGTGGAACCCCGTACCTTCATAAAACATTTTTGATCAAGAAGTTAATAACTTTTGCCGAAGATATTCTATTTAGAGGCTCCACTTCCACCCATTTGGTGAAATAGTCAACTGCTACTATGGCATATTTGGCTCCGCCTCGGCCCATTGGCAGTTCGCCAATCAAGTCAATTCCCCATATTGCAAAGGGCCAAGGGCTGGTCATTTGAGTAATTTCATTTGTTGGTAGTCGAGAAATCTTAGCAAATTTCTGACATCTGTCACATATTTTGACGAAGTCTAGGGCGTCTTTGTTTAAAGTGGGCCAGTAATACCCGTATCGGAGTATTTTCTTTGCTAGAGTCTGTCCTCCGGTGTGATCTCCGCAACTTCCTTGATGGATGTTGGACAAGACTTCCCTGGCTTCCCTTCCAGCGATACACCTTAATAAGGGATTAGAGAAGCCGCGCCGATAGAGGATGCCTTCTTGTAATGTGTAGCGGGAAGCTTTCCTTAAGATTTTCTTATCTTCGTTACGTCCGTCGGGCAGGGTGCCACTTCGTAAGTACTTTCGGATGGGGTCATCCAAGTTTCTTCTTCAATTGCAGCTATCATGTTCAGTGTCTCGCAACTCGGGGCTAGTTGCTGTGAGATGGTTATTGTTCGGGAAGCGGCGCCGTCCTTCATGCTAGCTTGCTTTGCCAGTTCGTCAGCCTCCTGATTCTCTTCTCGAGGAATGTGTTTGATTAAATAGTGATCCAACTGATTGAGCAGCAGCTTGGTCTTCTTTAGATATGCTGTGAGTCGTTCTCCTCGAGTCTAGAATTCTCCCAGTATTTGATTTACAATAAGTTGAGAATCACTATGGAGACATAAAGAACCGACTCCAATCTCCAAGGCAAGTTCTAATCCGGCTATCACTGCTTCGTATTCTGCGTCATTGTTGGTGGCAGCGAATTCCAACCTTAGGGCGTAGTGCAGTTTTCTTCCCCTGGGGGTGATGATCACAGCTCCTGCCCCCGAGCCTTGTTCATTTGATGCTCCATCTACGAAGAGATTCCACTTGACATCTTCTGCTATTCTAGATGGCTCCTTACCTTCGTTAGTGGTGAATTCGGCAATGAAATCAGCTATGGCTTTCCCCTTGATAGCGGTGTGAGGATGGTAGGTGATATCATATTGACTCAGTTCAATGCACCATTTAAGTAGTCACCCAGAAGTGTCGGGACGATGGAGTACTTGCCTTAGCGGTTGATCGGTTAAAACTATGATGGAATGAGATTGGAAATAGTGTCGCAGTTTTCGTGACGTGATTAGCAAACAGTATGCTAGCTTTTCAAGTTTAGGGTATCTGGCTTCTGCCCCTGTAAATCTCTTGCTTACAAAGTATACGGGTCGCTGTGCGTGGTTGTCTTCTCTCACCAAAGCGGCGCTTAAAGCATGGGACGATACAGCCAGGTATAGGTATAGCTCTTCGCCTTCATTTGGAGTTGAGAGTACTGGTGGTCTCTGGAGGTGTTCGATTAAGTTAAAGCAGGCTGTCGAGCATTCGTCAGTCCATTTGAACTTTCCTTTGTCTTTCTTTAGAGTTTCAAAGAAAGGGATGCATTTGTCGGTTGCTTTAGAGATGAACCTACTTAGGGCAGCCACTTTTCCATTTAGGCTTTGCATCTCTCTTCGAGTGGATGGTATCTTGATATCTTGCAAAGCTCGAACTTGTTCGGGGTTTGCTTCAATCCCCCTGGCATGGACGATGAATCCCAAGAACTTTCCCGACGATACTCCGAAGGAGCACTTTAGAGGATTCAGCTTCATTCCATATTGGCGAAGTACTTGAAACATCTCATCCAGGTGGTTTATGTGATCATTGGCTTTCCTCGATTTTACCAGCATGTCTTCCACATAAACTTCCATAGTTTGTCCTATTAGTCCCACAAACATCTTGTTGACAAGGCGCTGATAAGTAGCTCCGGCGTTTTTAAGTCCAAAAGGCATTACTTTGTAGTAGTACAATCCCCGGCCAGTGATGAAACTGGTGAGGTCTTGATCGGGGGCGGGCATAGGGATCTGGTTATATCCTGAGTATGCGTCCATAAAGAATAAGAGTTCGTGTCCGGCTGTGCTGTCCACGAGTTGGTCGATTCGGGGGAGTGGGAAGCAGTCCTTCGGGCAAGCGTCATTTAAGTTGGAGAAATCGATGCATGTTCGCCACTTCCCATTAGCTTTCTTACCAGTACCGGGTTGGCAATCCATTCTGGGTAGATGGCTTCTCGTATGAAGTCATTGGCAAGTAAGTTCTTTACTTCTTCCTCGAGGGCTGCTGATCGTTCTGCCCCCATGCTCCTCTTTTTCTGCTTCACTGGCACCTTGGTGGGATCGATGTTCAGTAGGTGGCATGCTACGTCTGGAGAGATTCCTGTCATGTCGGCGTGCGTCCATGCAAATACATCCATGTTGTGGCGAAGAAAATCGACGATTTGATCTTTCAACTCCGCTCTTAACTGAGACCCGACTCTCGGCAGTCTACTTGGGTCGTGTTTGTCTACAGATACAAATTCCATAGCCTCTGCAGGCTCGGTGGTGGCCTCCTCCTCTTTGTCCCTGGGGTCTAATTCGTTGAAAGGATCGCTGGTATATCGAAGAGGAGGGGCTTTCTTTAATTGCTACGCTTCCAAGTTTTTCTTGCAGAGAGAAGTCTCTGCATCCTTCCCTTTATCCTTCCTGCGATTATTGCGAAGCTCAGTTACATAGCAATCTCGAGCGGCCTCTTGATCTCCCTCTATTTCTCCTACTCCGTTATCTGTTGGGAATTTCATTTTCAGGCACCATGGGGCTAGGACAATTTGGAAGTCAGACAAGGCTGGTCTTCCCAGAAAGGCGTTGTAGGCCGAGTGGCTTTCTATTAGCACAAATGTTTGTTTTCGCACAGCGGAGCGGGGATGACTTCCTATTTCGACAAAGAGATCCAGCTGCCCGAGGGGCATCTTCGCATCTCCAGTGAAACCATGTAATGGTTTGTTGCAGGGAGACACATCCTTCATTGACATCTTCATTTTGTCGAAAGCATGCTTGAATAGGATATTTACTGAGCTTCCGGTGTCTATTAAAATTCGGAAAACTTTGGCTGGACCGAACCAGGCAGAGTTGACCATAGGATCCATGTGTGGGTACTATCTTCCCTCTAGGTCACGCCTACTGAATGTGATGTTGTCATTCTCTTTCCGTTTCGAGTGGCGTTCTTCCATAACAGAATTAACATAGCCTTTGTTGTTTCTAAGTGACTTACCGTATCTTTCCATCTCTGCCCAGCTTCTGTCGGCGATGTGTGGCCCTCCTGATATGGTATGGACCACTATTTTCTCTTGACTAGAGCCGCTGGTGTTGTGATTTCCTCCACCTGCTTCTGGGAGGGGTAGCCCTGGGTTTTCATTGGCGGGAGCTGGAGACCTGTTCTGGCTTTTTACATAGCGTTCCAGTCTCTTCCTTCTGATGTGTTCTTCAATCAAGTCCCGGAGATGGTGGCATTCATTGGTGTCATGTCCATGGGATTCGTGGAAGCGACAGAACTTTCCAGACTTGAGTGCGTTATCTGACTCCTTCTTGTGCGGGGGGCGCTTGTACCTAACTTCGTCTTGAGTGGCTAGGAAGATGTTTTCGATTGTTTCATTCAAAGGAGTGTAGGAGTCAAATCTTGGTCCTGGTCGGTGTAGGCGCTTTTCTCCCTTCTTGCCCCCAGCATTGTCTCTAGAGTCACTTCTCCGAACATCCTTTGCTGCAGTGGGAACTCTGTCTGGAGCTGTCCTAGCCTGTTGTCCCGACTGCCTCTCAGTGGCAGCGTCTTCAAGTCTCATATACTTTCCAGCTTCATGGAAGAAATCAGGTAAAGTAGCTAGTTTTTCCTTGGTTAGTCTTCTAGCAAATTTAGTATCCGGATGTACACCACTGCAGAGGGCCATTAGGATAAGTTTCTCGTCGGTATCTTGGACTGCGGCCGCTAGGCGTTGAATCGGGTTAGATATTGTTGCACTGTCTCTCCGGGTTTCTGTTTGATATTAGACAAGGAATAAGCGTCCTTGGGTTGTTCCACGTGAATGCGGAACTGGCTGATGAACTTTTCTTTCAATATTTCCCATGAGCTGATGGACCCCTGGGGTAGGTGGCAGAACCAGGAGGTTGCTAGATCTGCCAAGAATAGTGGGAAGCATTTACACAACACTCCCTCCGTTGCTCCGCTCATGAGCATATGCTGGGTGTATCTCTGTAAGTGTACGATGGGGTCAGAGGTTCCCTTGTAAGGTTCCATTGTTGGCATTTTCCATTCCCGGGGGGTGATGGCAGTTTCGATATTGCGAGTGAAGGGGCTGGTTACCCTAGCACATATCCCCTGATCTCTTTGCTCCCGTTGGACGCACTCTCTGAACAATCGCGCCATCCTTTCATCAGAACTTGGAGTGGATAGAAATGAGCTTGGTTCTTCCCTGCGGGACTGATTCCGTCCAGACGACTTGTAGGGATGGTATCGTCTATCACTCCTAACATTCTCCAATGGCTGCCTCTGGTCTTCTGGGGGCATGCTGGGGTCAGCCACAGTTGGCCCTTGCCTTGATCTTCCCTTGCTGGGTTCTATTCTCAGCACTTCCTCGGGTGCAACTTCGGGCTGGTCTCCTGCTCGGCCCCGTCTACTGGTGTTTCCATGGTAAGGTAGTATGACAGGCTCAGCTACATCCGCCCCCTGCCTGGTACCTCCCCTGTTGGGTTCGGTTCCAAGTGTTTCCTCGGGTCGGAATTCGGGCTGAGTCCGGGCTCGGCTCCTACCATTGCTGTTTCTGTTGTTAACCTCTTCGAAGAAGAAAAACCTTTGTCGTCTTCCAGATCCTCCAGACCGGGACTCACCCCATGATTCAGTGTTGCGGTTGGATTCTTCAGCATCCCTTAAGCGTGACATGAGTTGGTCCACCAAGGCTTCTTTTTGAGATGCGAAGCGGTTAGTTACTTCAGCCACAATCCTGTCTAGGTCCGTCCTTGTAATTGGTTGTTCCGTAGCAGGGGCTGTCGGATTTGCCTGATTTTCGTTTGCTGTTGGAACCGGACGATTGTCTTGGTCTCTGATCGTTGGATCTGGGATACTTCCAGTTGCGATGTTCTTTCCTTTGTTAGCATCTTTCTTCCGTCCGGGAGGCATGTTTTCCAAGCAATGAATGATGCTGATAGAAAAAGGGTTAAGTGGGAGAAGCTGAAGCTTCGAGCTCCTGGTTCCCAGTGAAAGCACCAAAAATGTTTGCACAAAAAATGGGCAAACACCTCCAAGTCGTATGAACTAGCTAATTTTATGTTGTTTCTCGTGATTTGAGTGATTTAAGCAAATATATAAAAACATGGACTGAACTGTAAAAGACACACAGATTTATAGTGGTTCGGCCAAAACCTGCCTACGTCCACTTTATATGTTATTCTCCTTTTTCTTTCAGATTACAAGTACAAAGCTTTGTATACAAGTATATGAAAGTTGCTTGAAAGTTCCTTCCGTGCTTGAGCTCTCAAACTTGTCTGCCATTGTTGTACCCCTGCCCCTCTATTTATAGTGTGAGGCTGGGGGCATGGATCTTGGAGGTATATAGCTGCTGGTGGGCCTGGGCTGAAGCAATCTGGCCTGGAAGAGTTGGTCCGGTCGTGTCCTCCCTTGCTTCTGGTTCGGCAGTGTGTGGTGGTTGAATTGGTGAAGGTGGGTCCGGCAGTACGTGGTCCGGTGGTGGTACTTTGAGTTGGTTCGGTAGGCACCTGGTTCGGCAGGCACTTGGAGTAGGCTGGTTCGGCATGCACTTGGAGTAGGTTGGTTCGGCATGGGCCGGTCCGGTGTGGATTTTTGATCGGTGGGGGATGACTTGGTGATGAGAGGCTTTGGATCGGCTTTGAGGTAGAGAGGCTTGTCTCCTTTCCTTTTGGACCGGTGGTGGTGGAAATGCACCCAACAGTCAACTTAAGTCAACCCATAGTCAAAATCTCTGGCCAGAGTAGTTCGGTAAATATAACTTTTCTCACTGAACCAAAAAATTTTGTTTGGACTATAGAGTTAAATATAGATAATATTGGAATTTTGACCATTACAAAATTCCATAAGTCCAAAATGATATATTTTTAGTGAAGAGAATTGGTGTAAATAATCGTCACGATCGTGTGTAAAGACCGGGATTTTCGACCCTTGAAATTCGACATTAATACGTTCATTGTATCATATGCCGAGCAATCGAATGCCGGAAAGCTCGATTGTTAGGAGAAAAAGAAGAAGAGAGAAGATAAGAGAAAACTAAACAATAGCACAAATCTCACAATCGCAGCGGAACTATATATAATATATAATAACTAATCTTTATACAAAAGAAACTGTAACAATTTATATTCATACAATGATCAGGGTACAATAATCTATAAGTTAATTTGGACAGTTATAATAATTTTTCCTCACAAGTAGGGAATATACAACATACTCGCACAGCGGAATATAATCAAGTGCGTGCGATACATTTGGGATCCTCCAGCACGTCTCGTGAGCCCCAAAGCCATCCAATCTAAATCTGTAATATGCTCGGTATGACCCAAGCATTATAATAAACTAACACCCGAGTCGGTCTAGAAAACCAACGTGAGAAATCACACTCAATATGAATTATTACTGTTATTAAAATCCTTTGAAAACAAAGTTATCTCGTAAGACCACACCACACATAAACACGACGGGTTTTTACCTTACGAAAACCAAACATTTTTATATGGAAAATCCAGTGATATTATAATAATGTCTAAAGGTCAAAATAATAATAATCAAGTAGCAGTGATGCTTGTACTGTGTACATCACAACAATACTAGTATAAAATCAAAAATCGATAAGGCTCGTTCGCTAATTGTATAGGATTCCACGGAGGTTCCCTCGGTACTTCGAGAACGGTCCTCCTGCACAAGGATCAGAGTTATCCTTCTAAAGCATCATACTTATCTAGCCGGGGTATTATAGGAAAAAGATGACTGGTCTTGCTAAGACCGAGTGCATCGCTCTGGCATGCCAAAATAACTGAAGGTATCAGTATTGCTAGAAAAAGGAGCTGATTACACCCTATGGGTTTGCCAACCCTACTGGCCATGCCTCCTATCTCTGATTTTAGTCTTTTTCGCTGATGAGGCTACGTCTGGCGTTCCAGCTTACGCACCGCTCCAAAATAGATCGTATAGTCTTATATGAATTCCCACACCACAATGGCCTTGGAATCACATACAGATTCCCACATCTCAAGTAGATCTTGGAATCACACACGAATTTCCATACTCAACGGTCTCGGAACCACACATGGATTTCAACATCTCAATATAACAGGAAACTCCTCCATAGAACCGTATATGATTTTGGAGTGGTAACGATTCCGAGACATCTCTTATAAGTACACTCTCCCGCTTCCCGGGCGTTCCATAAACCAATCGTCGATTTCCAGAATGCTCCATGTCAATTATTCAGGAAATAATCGGACAAAACATAAGAACGGGGATCACCCGCTAATCGTTTAAGTGGACGGATCTCCTTACTATTTGTCCTAGAAGAACCATGAGTTTATACGTACATTATAGCACCACCAATGGTAACTATACCATATAATTCCCTTGTTTTCCCTAGATATTTCCAGAGTTAAAACTCTTCGGTGTTAAGTAGAAAATCATTTTTCTACCACCAAAATTAAGAAGGAATACATATTTAGGCCAAGATTTGATAGTTGGTTATATAAATATCAAATAAACAAACATTCAACCAAAAATTACATTTCCCACAGTAATCATTAAGTCTTATTTAATTTAAATTTGATAAATTTGAATTTCTCATTAAAAACAGTTATATACTTAATTCATCTGGATAAGTATATTCACAAATCCTTTCTTTCAAAAATATTTGAAAACTCATTAAAATAGATATGGAAGTATCATTCGGTATCGACCATGGATCTCGATGGTGGCGTCTCTATCCCGTAAAATCAAGCTTAACTTAGGCAATCTCTGCCTCCCGATTTCCACCATGCAATCAATCATAAATCGCAGTTTGCACAATGGTTATGTCGTTATCCTAAAAAAACATCCCAAACTGTAGGTAATCTCTGCCCTCGAATTACGTTATGAAAATATACCATTACTTCCCAAAAATTTCTTTATTTCATAAATATTTCCAAATCAATTTATAAAACTTCTTTATAAAATTCAAAGTTTAATTTAGAGAAATATTCCTTCACAAAATTTAAACTATTTGTAATCTCCCTTTACAAATTTCAAAAATTATTGAATATACTTATTTATAATCCAACCAACAACTTATAACTCCTTTGTTGAATTCAAATTCATTTTCGAAGTTCCCGAATTTAACAATTTGGAAATTCCCTTTTCTCGCATTTCTTAAGTTCTCGAATTCCTTTCCATAACACTTTCTCTTATAAAATTTCACCCCTTTAATAAACCCGGTTCACAAATCTCGAGAGCATTTATAAATAAATTGTAATCACTTACCTTTAAAATTATATATATATATATATATATAATAAATTCAAAAAACATAGTTAATAATTATTTTGACTATCAAACCACTTTTAAAATAAATGTCAATAACTAATGCCAATTCATTCATAAATTCTAATTGATTTACAAAACTTGTTTACAAAATATAGAATTCATTTCAACAATTTAAATATTTAAATAACTAACTCCATGAAATATTTCATTCTAATTAATAGTTTTTTTTAAAAACTATATAGTTTAATAAAAATCCCTTTTTAAAACAATTTTCACATCTTTATATAAATATATTTTCAAAACCAATATAACAAATTTTGTATTTATAAATCTCTCTTGATTTATCACAAATCGATTACATTTCCAATTTTATAACCCTTTTTCTAATTCTCAAAATAGAATCCGCTATTTTTCTAAACAGATTCTCATATCTCATTTTAAATTCCCACCGTGAATTTATATTTTCCAATTTATCGGATGATAATTATTCACATCATTTATAAACATTATTTATAAATTCCATAAATCTCATTTCAAGTTTATAAGAGGTTCATATCACTAAAATCCATTTATAAGTCGATTTCTAATTAAAATTCTATTTATAAATCTATTTCTTAAATAATCCAAATTATATTCCAAAAGAAATCAAATATCGCTTCCGACCCCAATTTCATATTTCTAAAAGTCTTATTTAAAATCCATCGTTTAAAAATTCCAATTTAAAATTCTCTATTTGAAACCATTTTACTAAATAGCTAAGTAAATATCTAAAATCAAATTTATTTATTTTTCTAAATCAATTTCTTTTTAAATAATCCCAAAATTCAATATAATTATTTCCATTCCCAAAATTGCATTTGAAATTTCATTTTAAATTCAAAAATATTATTTATGGTATTTATAATACCAAAATTAAGGTTAGTGCTACTATAGTATCTAATAAATTCAAATAACATCAAAATCTATTGCAGATTATTCAAACACATCATATATCACTATATATGAAATTAAATTTAACATTTTTGAGGAATCCAATTGGATCCCTCCAACCTGTTTCCCTACAACCACATGTGTTATATAACATAAATACCAATCTCGTTTCTAGGCTAGATATCATGGTAATATAGGGTCATCCGCTATTACGTGGGACACATAATGTCTCATCCGCTCCAATCGGTGGTAACATACCCAACCACTAATATATACACTAATATATATAATATAATCATCCAACCTATAATAATAATTTATCAATTCATCTAATTAGCCAATAAATAATTTTTAACACTTTAAAATAAAACTAGTTATTCAACATGAGTGAGATTTACTCACATTTATTCCAGTGGTCGCTTGCCCATTCTGGTTCCGTCTGAATTCGAATGACATTCGAATCCAGGGTAAAATCCAACAAGCTTAAATTTCCACCATCCTAATTCCATCTCGTAGTATGCAATGATACGATCCTACGACAACTCGTTTTGTTCGAATCTAACACTAAATGAGTAAGTTATCATATTTTACATGATTTAAATAATATAACATTTCTTAACGATAAGCTTATACAACTAATTACCATTTAAAAGTTGATTAGCCGATAAACCTCCCCCTTCTCTCGACCACGAACAACACTTAGGCTGCCTCAGTTTCTCATGTGGCGCCACGCACCAGCATCAACCGAACTTCACCATATCATCGCCGTTGATAGCCCATCCTCCGAGCTGTCCAACGCCGCCGACCACAGTCGCCCACACCGCCTGAGCATCGAGCACGAACCCAAAAAACATCCCTGTTCATTTGCGAATTTCGATTTCCACGATCAACCAATCGACACCAAACTCCACCAATTAACAGCCCTCGCCAACCTCTTAACCTCTCCTTTTGGTCATATCTCTAAACAATCAATGAAATCGTTGAAATCAGTAAAAGATGTTTTGCCGTTCAATTCGATTTCCCCACCTCCACACAACACCAACATCCATTTCCACCCTCCAAGTTGTCGAGTTTCCCCTGCTCTATAACTCCCTAGTTGACCATTTCGCCTGAATCGACGCCGATGGGCCTCGATGAACCTATGCCGTTGGATGGAGCTATGCTTTCAAACAAAGAGAACATATATTTCTTTTATTTATTTATTTTTAAAAGAGAATGAGAGTGGCATGATATATAAAGAGTGAGAACGTGGCTAGGTAGGCTGAAATAAAAATATAGGGTCGCTGATTATGAGGTGATGTGAAATGAAGAGTGTGTGTGTATATATATATATATATATATATATATATATATATATATATTTAAAATTTTAAAATATCCAGATATTTTATTTCGAACCTCGATCGAGCCGTGCTGCCAGGCCTTCCTAATGTTATACCCCTATTCTGAACATAATGGAACAAGTTTTGAGGCCTAATTCGATAGTAGGGAGAAGACAGTTTTTTGAACCAATTTAAAATATTAAATTTTCATTATTAATGTTAACACATTTCTATCTCGTACGGCCAAACGGTGAATCCAACCGCCATAAAATTTGAATCCGATAACAATACACTATTATAGATCCAATGGAACTGGTTTCGTTAAAATCCGAGACTGTGCCTCAGAAGGCTATTTTTATATGTCAATTTGAACATGATATTTTAAAAATTAGCTAATTCACTTTTGAACAAATTTTAAAAGTTTTCTATTATCTTCATTCTTATTTATATAAATTTAACAAGCCTTCAAACTATTTTTATCCAGCTTAAAACCCAATATTCAGTTATTTAAATGATTTTCAGTTATTAAATTAAACAATTAAATTTTCCAATAAATCGTTAAAATTTGAAATTCAAGTTATTAAATCTATAAAATTAATTTCCAAATATTTAAAATCAATTTAATATTCTAGTTTTAAATAACCCAAATTCTGGGTCGTTACATCCCCCCTTAAAAGAATTTCGTCCCCGAAATTGCCAAGGTAGGAAAAATGCCCAAACCCATTACTTTTCTAAAACAAATTAGTTGAATACTTCCCCAAATCAGTTTGTTGAAACCTTGTTATTACTTTGACTAAGTTACCCAAATTCATTCATAGATTCCAAGTAATATTATTCACTCAATCATTTCAAATTATAATCCAAAATAAAATTTTAGTAACCGAAAATTTCTAACTCTTTTAATTTGCGAAAAATTTCGCTATCATCTCCTTTGCGCGGCTAGCTCAGAACAACTACAAATTGCCACTATGACCCGAAATCAACAAAAGAAAAAAAAGCCAAGTGGTCAATCATAAAGTAATCGATTTCAAACAATAATACAAAACATGTACCTTTTTAATCAGGCAACTCAATTTCTTTTAATACCAAAAGCATCAATTAGCTCTTACTTTTAAATACCGGCATCTTATATACTAATGGTATCCAATCATATCATTCAAAATCATTTTATTTTGCATATTGAAATTTTCAATATGCAATTTACTAAAAACGTACAATGTACATATATCATCTATACGCAGTATCAAATCTGATCGCTCGATCATACAATTTCACTTCCGAACTAGTATCGTTCACACGATTCTCTAGTGTGAATTCAGATCTGCTACCTCGATTAGAAACCGTCAACCTCCTTGCATAGCCATATACTATGATAGGGAATCCCAGAATCAACCAAAAATCCACATCCAATATTCGCCGTTGAAAATCGAGTGAAAAATCCTAACTCGGATCGATATAATTTATCTTGAAATTCTGTGCATAAATTTGGATCAAACCTTTATACTAATAAAATAATGTACGTACAACTTACGTATTTATTTCGATTGATTCTTAGCTACAACAAATTCCGTTATTCACATTCATTTCATTTGTATTCACTTATTTAAAATCACTATTCACATTGCTTAATTCTCATTCCCTTATTTACTTAGTATATTCCGTCCAATACTAGTTACCTCTTAAGAATTATTCCATCAAATTTTTCTTAAGTCAATCAATAACATTTTATGAAAAAGTTCTTATGTTTATTACCACTTCACCACTTAAGTCCTTACCCATTTTTAACCAATTTAAATTTCATTTCCAATTTCAACATCCATTTTATCCATTTGTTTCAATTTCAATATCTAATTCACTAATTTACTTAATTAGTTCCATCATTACTTTCTTTCAAATCTCAATCAATTCCATTTACAAAAATTACTTTATTTTGTCCAACATAAGTTTAGTTTTCAAAATTCACTTTTATTTAACTTAATTTAAATTTCATTCCATAATTCAATTTTAAAATTTTACTTTCCTTGCATTCATATTCAACAATTTTAAAGTATTGCTTTAACTTACTCATTTTCAAATTTTATAAGTTATAGAACTTATTTTCTCGTATTTTCAATAAAACATTTTAAATGAAAATTCCAAAGTATAAACACCTTGTTCTCAAATCAATTTGAAATCATATATATGTATGTATGTATGTATACTACACACAATCCCTGGTATATCAATTTGTTCATTCGAATTCCCAAAATCAAAACAAGTTTCCCAAAGCAACACTCCAATGGTAGCAATTCCTCCGTTGGAAACTCAAAAATGAACTTCGATGATACTGCAGTCATCACCGAAATTATTTTCCAACGACGAAAGTGAGTTCAGTGCTTTTTATCTCCTCCAAATCCTTTTAAATATTTCTGTTCATAAATATTTCCCAAATAACACTATTATTATTATACAAAACTTTGAAAGACAATTCCCAAAACCAATGGAAATTAAATTCCCAAATTTCCAGCCTTTAAATCCTTTATAAATCGTTTTTATAAACCATATTTATATTATATGCTTTAGGAATTTCATTTCATTTCAATTAATAAATCACATTTATAGACTATAATTCCATTTTGTTATACAAAATCATTTCTTTGTTATTAGTCTTGCTTACATTATAATATCAACCTTTATTCGATCACAATAACTAGCAACAAATGATAATAGTCAAATATTATCATTCTCCAACATCCAAGGACACCATATAATAATAATAATTTATGAAAAATTATCCCTTTATACATAAAATATAATCCAAGTAAAATTATTTCATTTACCCAATTTCAAACAATACCATGTTGAATTGTTCTGTTCAAGTGTTTAGAGATTCCTATCAATAACGTTAATCACCCGTATTCACCAAAATCCACAAGCCACTCAACAAATCAACCAACACAATATAAAACAATTTTTATATCACTAACAAATAAGAGCTCACACACACACACACACTCTCAAACTCATTCTAGGGTGCTACTGACCCTATCTCTAATGAGTTACACACCAAAGCCAAGGTTCTCGCTTAACCATCAGCTCTGATACCAAATGTTACAACCGGGATTTTCGACCCTTGAAAATCAACACTGATACGTTCACTGTACCACATGTCGAGCAATAGAATGCTGGAAAACCCGATTACTAACGAAAAAAGAAGAAGAGAAAAGATAAGAGAAAACCAAACGATAACACAGAATCTCACAATCGCAGTAGAACAATATATAATATATAATAACTGATCTTTATACAAAAGAAACTGAACAATTTATATTCATATAATCATCAGGGTACAATAATCAACAAGTCAATCTGGACAGTTATAATAACTTGTCCTCACAAGTACGGAATATACAACATACACACACAGCAAAATATGATCAATTACGTGGGATACATCTGAGATCCTCAAGCTCGTCTCCTAAGCTCCAAAACCATCCAATCTAAATCTGTAATATTCTCAGTCTGACCCAAGTATTGTAATAAAATAACACCCAAGTCAGTCTAAAAACCAACATGAGAAATAACACTCAATATGAATTATTACCATTGTTAAAATCCTTTAAAAACAAAGGTATCTCGTAAGACCACGCCACATATAAACATGACGGGTTTTCACCTTACGAAAATCAAAACATTTTATATAGAACATACATTAATATTATAATAATGTCTGTGGGTCAAAATAATAATAATCAAGTAGCTGTGATGCTCGTGTTGTGTACATCACAACAATACTAGTATAAAATCAAAACTCGATAAGGCTCGTTCACTAATTGTGTAGGATTCCACGGAGGTGCCCTCGGTACTTCGAGAACGGTTCTCCTGCACAAGGATCAGAGTTATTTTTCTGAAGCAACATACCCATCTAGCTGGGGGTATTATAGGAAAAACATAATTGGTCTTGCAAAGACAGAGTGCATCGCTCCAGCATGCCAAAATCAACTGAAGGTATCGGTATTGTTAGAAAAAGGAGCCGATTACACCCTATGGGTTTGCCAACCCTACTAGCCATGCCTCCTATCTTTGGTTCTAGTCATTTTCGCTGATGAGGCTACGTCCGGCATTCCAGCTTACGCATCGCTCCAAAAATATATCACGAAATCCCATATGGATTCCCGCACCCATATGGCCTTGGAATCGCATACAGATTCCCACATGTCAAACAGATCTTGGAATCACACACGGTTTCCCATACCCAACGGTCTCGGAACCAGGCATGGATATCAACATCTCAATATAACACGAAACTCCTCCATAGAACTGTATATGGTTTTGAAGTGGTAACAGTTCTGAGTCATCTCATACGAGTACACTCTCCCGCTTCCTGGACGCTCTATAAACCAATCGTCGATTTCTGGAATGCTCAATACAGGTTCTTTAGGAAATAATCAAGCAATACATAAGAACGGGGATCACCCCATAACCGTTTAAGTGGACTGATCTTCTTATCATTTGTCCTAGAAGAACCATGAATTTATACGTACAGTATTGTACCACCGATAGTAACTATACCATAAAATTCCTATTTTTCCCCTAGATATTTCCAGAGTTATAATCCTTTGGTGTTACGTAGGAAATCGTTTCCCTACCACCAAAATTAGGAAGAATTACATATTTAGGCCAAGAATTGATAGTCGGTTATTTAACTATAAAATAAACAAACATTCAACCAAAAATTACGTTTCCCATAGTAATCACTAAGCCTCATTTAATTTAATTTTTATAAATGTGAATTTCTCATTTAAAATAGGCATATACTTATTTCATCTGGATAAGTATATTCACAAATCCTTTCTTTCAAAAATACTTGAAAATTCATTAAAATAGATATGGAAGTACCATTCGGTATCGACCATGGATCGCAGCTCGATGGTTGCGTCTCTATCCTAGAAAAACCAAACTTAACATAGGCAATCTCTGCCACTCGATTTTCGCCATGCAATCTATCATAGATCGCAGTTTGCACAATGGTTACGTCGTTATCCCAACGAAAACATTCTAAACTGTAGGCAATCTCTATCCTCGAATTACGCTATGAAAATACACCATTACTTCCTAAAAATTTCTTTATTTCGTAAATATTTCCAAATCTATTTATAAGACTTTTTTGTAAAATTCAAAGTTTAATTTAGAGAAATATTCCTTTACAAATTTTAAACCATTTGTAATCTCCCTTTACAAATTTCAAAAATTATCAAATATACTTATTTATAATCCAACCAACAATTTATAACTCCTTTGTTGAATTCAGATTCATTTTCGAAGTTCCCGTATTTAACAATTTGGAAATTCCCTTTTCTTACATTTCTTAAGTTCCCGAATTCCTTTCTACAAGACTTTCTCATATAAAACTTCATCCCTTTAATAAACCCACTTCACAAATCTCGAGAACATTTATAAATAAATTGTAATCACTTACCTTTAAAACTATATATGCATAATAATAAATTCAAAAAACGTAATTAATAATTATTTTGACTATCAAAGCACTTTTAAAATAAACGGCAATAACTAATGCCGATTCATTCATAAAAGTCTAATTGATTTATAAAACTTTTTTATAAAACTTAGAATTCATTTCAACAATTTAAATATTTAAATAACTAACTCTTTGAAATATTTCAATCCAATTAATAGTCTTTTTTTTAAAAACTACATAGTTTAATAAAAATCCCTTTTTAAAACAAATCACTTCTTTATAAGAATATATTTTTAAATTCCAATATAAAAAAATTATATTTATAAATCTCTCTCGATTTATCACAAATCGATTGCATTTCCAATTTCACAACTCTTTTTCCAATTCTCAAAATTGAATCCACTATTTTTCTAAACCAATTCCTATATCTCATTTTAAATTCCCACCATGGATTTATATTTCCAATTTATCGAATGGTAATCATTCACATCATTTATAAACATTATTTATAAATTCCATAAATTTCATTTCCGGTTTATAATAGTTTCAAATCACTAAAGTCCATTTATAAATCGATTTCTGATTAAAATTATATTTATAAATCTGTTTCTTAAATAATCAAAATTATATTCCAAAAGTAATCAAATATCGATTCCGACTCCAATTTCATATTTCTAAAAATCTTATTTAAAATCCATCATTTAAAAATTTCAATTTAAAATTCTCTATTTGAAACCATTTTACTAAATATCTAAATAATTATCTAAAATCAAATTTATTTATTTTTCCAAATCTATTTCTTTTTAAATAATCCAAAAATTCTATATAATTATTTCCATTTCTAAAATCACATTCGAATTTTCTTTTTAAATTCAAAAATATTATTTATAGTATTTATAATACCAAATTTACGGCCAGTGCTACTATAACATCCAATAAATTCAAATCACATCATAATATATCATAGATTATTCGAACACATCATATATCACTATATATGAAATTAAATTTATCATTTTTGCGGAATCCAGTTGGATCCCTCCAACCTGTTTCCCTGGAACCACAGATATTATATAACATAAAATGCTAATCCCGCTTCAAGGTGGGATATCACGGTAATATGGGGTCATCCGCTATTATGTGGGACGCACAATGTCTCATCCGCTTTAATCAGCGGGAATATATCCAACTACTAGTAAATTAAACAATTTTCAGTTACTTAAATGATTTTCTGTTATCTTCATTCTTATTCATATAAATTTAATAAGCCTTCAAACTATTTTTATCCAGCTTAAAACCCAATATTTAGTTATTTAAACAATTTTCAATTATTAAATTAAACAATTAAATTTTCCAATAAATCATTAAAATTTGAAATTAAAGTTATTAAATCTATAAAATTGACTTCCAAATATTTAAAATCAAATTAAATATTCCAATTTCAAATAACCAAAATTCTGGGTCGTTACATCGTGTAAAGCTTAACAAAGTAAAATTGAATTTTACAGAAACCAAGTAAGCAATAAATTTGGGCATAATGTCACATCATCTACTAAGTGAATTTTGAATGTTGATATTCTAATAGTTTAATATTAATCGATAACCAAATTTACACCTAAAGAGTCACAAAACAGAAACTTTGAATTCTCCTTTGACTAAATGATTTAATTAGTTTGTAATTTTTATAAATTAATTAGTATTTACGAAATATTAATTATAAAATTTAATTTGATTAGTTGAACAATATTAATGAATAGGTTTATAATAGTTATCAATATATTAATTGATATACGATATCAATGAGCATTTAAATTGGATTCAGTTGCGATATAATTTATTCGGGCTTGAAGTGGATTTGAAGCCCATATAGCGCATATGTGTTAATACCTCAGTTATTGATTTTGATGACATCAATCATATATAAACATATAAAAACTAATGTTTTGCCAAGTTATATAATATATGGTGTAGAATATTACATGGGTATTGAATCGAAGACTCTACAATATAAATACTAAAAAGATAGACATGAAGACTCATGAGTTCAAAGTCTGAGATGAAGATCTAAAGATTATAATTTAGTGTATAGAGTCATAACATATATTGTTGAAGTCCTTGATAGCAATCTTTGATCTCTATCTCTGATTATATAATCTTTTATATTTTTAACTAAAATATATTTCAAAATGTTTTATAAAAGTTTTTCAAAGTTCAAAATGTTTATAAATTATGTTCAAACTATTTTACAAAGTACCAAATTATTTTACAAATTATAGGATTTTCAAAACAATTTAAAAGAAAATAATTTTCATTTTTAAACTAGCATATGTAGACATACACGCCATTAATTGGTTTCTCAAAATTTTGAAAGGAAGTGTCTACTCGTCACAATTCTTCATAAGCGGACATATCTATCGATTTACTATATAAAAAGGAGTGCAAATGAATTTTTTGATAACTAATTACTTAATTTCTTCCCTCCTTTTACTCTCTTGAATATTCTATTGAGAAATATATTCGAATCTCTTTAAAATCATATAGAATCAATTCATGCTTCTTTGTATTGATTCGATACTACTTTATTGATTCAATACTACTTTCTTACTATTTTGGAAACATCTTTATCTGTCAATTCAAAGATCGAAGTGCTATCCAAGAGATTATAGGATCCATCATATCCAAAGCACAAGAACTTTTCTTTGGAAAAACTATCAACTATATTTGTATTTGCTTGGGTGTGCTTATAGCCCATTCAAATCAGGTGGGTGTGCTTAGTAGCCCGAAAATCTAGTGGGTATGCTTGTAGCCTGGTCAAATCAAGCGAGTCTACCCTAAGCTTGGAAATTCAGGAGGGCATGTCTCATAGCCTCGAAATCAAGATTGTATTTGGGTTTTCCATTTTTCCAATTAAATGATTGACATTTGAAAAGAAATTTATACAAACGATTGTATGGGATTCGATGTAGGATAAATCAAACCAATATAAAATCTCTGCTTCATCTCTCTGACATTTTACTTTACTTTACTGCTTTTATTTTTATCTATGATTGCATCTGTCACCGTAGTAAAATTCTATACCAATAATCTATGATTTAATACCAATCTTAGAAGAAAATTAAAAATATTTATATAAGTTAGAAATCACTATTCACCCTTCCTCTAGTGTTCAATTAGCCTTAAGATCCATAATTCTACAACCCACATTTGGTATCAGAGCATTAGTTTTTCAAAAGCTTATAATTTGATTTTTGAAAAGTTTAAATGACTAGCAACACTGTCAATACACTTGTTAACACTTTATCGAAGGATAATCTACTACTATACCCCTACCTTTTAATGATAGTAGTTATACTTATTGGTCATGTAGAATGAAGATTTACTTACAGTTTAAGGGTTTAGATATAGAAGAAATGAGTACGCTGAACCCCAGATTAACGTTGGACTGCTGATCAAAAGGCATTTGCATAGAGTAATGCTAAAGCAATGAATTTTTTTTGCTCATTAGATAAAAATAAATTCAATAGAGTCAATATTTGTCAGTCTACATATGAAATTTGAAGAACACTACAAAATATATATGATGGCCATAGTAAAGTTAAACAGATCAAAATGTCCATGTTAACTAATCATTTTCAGTTATTTAAAATGAATCCAAATGAGTATTTTTGATATATATTATAGATTTTAAGATATGGTGATTCATTAATAGCGCCATGTAAAAACTTTTCTAAAGAGGACCAAGTTAGAAAAAATCCTTAATTCGCTCTCTTCAGAATGGGATCAAAAGACGCTAGCAATTGAAGAGGCTAATGACATTAGTACTCTAAAAGTTGAAGAGTTAATAGGAAATTTAATATCCTATGAAGCATAATAGCATGGTAGAAGAGAAAGCACAGCAATAGAAAAGAAATCCATTGCTTTCAATGCAATAATAGACGATCACGATTTAGATGACAATAATGATGGAGAATTGCTTTCATGACCAGAAATTTCCAAAAGTTCTTGAAGTATAGAAAGATGAACAACTTTAGAAGACTAGAAAACTAGACTCTTGGAATTGGAACTACAATCAGGTGTTTCAACAGCAATGGACCTGGTCATCCGCAGAGAGATTGTCCGCATCAAAGTAAATCAAGGATCTCTCCATTTACTGATTAATTCAGAAAAAGAAAGAGGGCTTATGCAACAAAGTTAGATGATTCAGATACTACTTCAAGTGATAAAAAATCGGATATTGATGATGCAAACACGTGTTTCATGGCAGTAGTAGACTAACTAGAACCGATCAAAGGAAAGGAGCAAAAAGTGGTACTTTTTACATTTAATTTTTATTTCATATTAGGAATAAAATGTAGATTAATAATAATATTGGATGCATACAAGTGTGTGTGTATGTGTGTAGGAATATTTTATATTAGTTTTAATATTGGTTTTTACAGCATATATGTCGACATACCTAGAGCCCATATGTGGACATACATGCAAGAAATTTGAAATTTCATTTCAAATTAAAAATTTGAGTTTTCCGCTCTTTTGCATTAATTCTAATAACTAAAAAGGCATCTTTTCAAAACCTAAATGTCGATTCTCTATCTAATAATTCAACCTATCTTTATTCATTCATTCACTCACTTAGTTTAAAATTAAAAATATCTGTCCATTCTCTTATCTCTTCAAAAACTCAAAAATGGCCCTCTTAAGTCAACCGCCAAAAACCATATTATTCTCATAGACAAACAAAGTCTTTTTTCAATGAAAAAGAACCATGATACTTCTATGGAGTATGCTACTTTCAAAAAAAAATTCTAGAAGATTTGCAAAGTTTGATGGTTTCTCTTCTTATGGTCTTGAAGATCTTTGCTTTCAAAATGAAATACTTGGTTTAATCGAATCTTCTCAAAATGATTTTTTATGTTATTTGGATTTAATTAAAATGTTTTATGAAAATTTGAATGGAAATTTTTTTCAAGGAGAAGACGGACAAATTTGGAGTAGTGTGAATGACATTAAAATTATTTTAAACTGTGAACTTTTGGGTCATATACTTGGTTGCAAATATAATGGAATTGACCTCACCACTTTTAAATTGATGAATAAAATCATGATGTTTTTTATGATATTTTTGAAAGTGACAAAGAAATTGATTTTAAACACAAATATCTTAGACCAAAACTGAGACTTATGAGTTTCATTTTACAACAAAATATCACTCTGAGCATGGATAATTACAGTAGCCTAACTCAAAAAAATAAATAAAGCTTTTTTCACCACCTATGGAAACTACGACATCAGTTGGGCACAATTATTCTTAGATGACTTTGTTCAAAAGAATATTTCTAGACATAAGAACACACTCTACCATGGTGTGTATATTACTAGAATTTCATACATTTTGGTGTTAATTTACGAGAAGAACCAACTCTACCTCGAAATTTTTTTGACAAGTCCAACATTTCTCTTATGCATATTCTTCCCTATTTTGAATCTTATAAAACTCTTGTTGAAAAGGAAGAAAGATTGGCATTGGAAGAGGAGCAAGAAATTCCACAAGAAGAAGAGGAAGAAGGCGAGGAAATGGATATAGAAGAAGGAAATTAAGAAGAAGAGAAGGAAATGGATTCCTCCATAGAAAGTTCGATAAACCATCTCACCCTTCCAACAAAGAGATTATAAAAAACAAAGAGAAGCTTTTCAAAAACCAAAAGAAGGTTGAACTTCAATTAGTGAAAAAGTTCACTTCTTTCTCCAACGAAGTAGACAAATACTTCGAGAAGATCATTAGGAAACTTGATGGCTCATCATCATTACCATTAACATCCTTTTAAACTTGTCTATTTAGCTTTAAGTTCCTTAGTAATGTATGTTTCTAGTTTAATATCATGTTATCTTCATGTATTTCTTTATTTTTTCTTTGAAATCCATGTATTTCTATATCCTAAGTAAAGAAATCTATTTCTTACTATTTTATACTGATCTATTATTCTCTGGAAACTAGAAAAACATAAATATGTTAAGTAAAAATGAAAACTAGGTAAAAAAAAACTTAAATAATGCAAATTCAAACATAGAGTCAACATACATATAGTGTATATGTCAACATTTCCTAGTCGTTCGACAAAAATTTGAATCTTAAAAATTAATATAACTACCATCTATTCAAACTTTATAAATGACTTTTCACTCCTATACAAGCCTATTTGTTCCAAAAAAGTTCACTCATTGTTTCATTCTTTATTCCCTTTTCATTCTCTAACGTTTTAAATAAAAATGTCTTCTTCACATCGAAATTGCGTAAAAATCTTGAAGAAACACTTTAGTTTTCAAGGATATTCTCATCTTTACCTTAAGAAATCAAAGAAATTTAAAATCAAGTTAAATGCAAATGATCGAAGAGCATAAAAATAATTTTGATGCTCTTCGATGGTTGATTTCTTCCTTAATCATAGATGATCAAACCAACAAACTAAAATGCTCTAACAATAAGGATATTAAGATTGGGAGGCCGTCAAAGCAAATCCAATCTTTGGATCCGACGGTTGGGTTGGAGTTTCAAGGAATCTCTAGTTCTTCGGTTGTTTTAAGTTGTAAATATGTATATAACATATTATTAATATTTATAATTAATACTCTTAGGTTTGGATTGTTTGGATTAATATTTTCATTAGTTTATTTTTGGTATGATTGTATGATCAATAGTATGATTTGAATAAATGGATTTGAATAAATACATAGAGTTTGTGTTATCATATTTATCATTATATCATATAGTGGAAATTAGCCACAAGGGCCTCTTTAGCAAGTGCAATTAGTTTGTAGGACACATAACTGAAATAATTAATTTTAAGGACAAAATGAAAAATAATTAGTTTCTAAGGCCTAAAAACCTATGAAATTATGTCCTTGAAAGTTATTGGACTGCTGACTTTGTTCTTAAAAGTAATTATTTTGTTGACTTTGGCCTTGAGATTAATTTCTATGGATGTGTGTCCTAGAAACTAATTGGACTACAAAGTTTGTTCTTCTAATGAAATGCCCCTATCATATATCTAATTTCAATTATCATCATTTATATCATAATATAATCATCATGTATCATAATCATATCATATTGCATCGTTATAGGTGCTTTAATTATTCAGTATCAAAGATTATTGATTTTGACTTCATATTTTATAAAAGTATATTGTTAAGGGGGAATTTATATTTTTCATCCATTTTTGTTGATGACAAAGCGGGATAAAAAAAAATATAAAATCACATGCATATATTCAGGGGAAATTATCTAATTCAGGGGGAGTTATATCATATTTATATGTATAGGATTTTTAATGGTTGTCATCAAAATGCGGGAGATTATTAATACCTCAGTTATTGACTTTGATGACAACAAACATATAAAATATATATCTAATGTTTTGCCAGGTGATAAGTTTACAGTGCAGAAAATTACATAGATGTTGAATCAAAGACTGTACAGCATAAAGACTCAAGAGATAGACATGAAGACTTATGAGTTCAAAGACTAAGATATGAAAATTTCAAGATTATAATATAGTGTATAGAGTCATAACATATATTGTTAAAGTCCTTGATAGCACTCTTTGATCTCTATCTCCAATTTTCTAATCTTTTATACTTTAGCCAAAATAAATTTCAAAATAAATTTTAAAATATTTTAGTTGTTCAAAGTTTAAAATGTTTATAAACTATATTCAAACTATTTACAGAGTATCAAAATATTTTACAAAGTATAGGATTTTCAAAACAGCTTAAAAGAAAATTATTTTAATTTTTTAAACTAGCATTTGTTGAAATATAACGTAGGTTATGTCGACATATATGCCGTCAATTGGTTTTTCAAATTTTGAAAGGAAGCATCTATTCATCGCAACTCTTCATGAACTGACACATTTGTTGATATGCTATATAAAGAGGAGTGCAAAAAAAAATTTGCTAATTAATTACTTACTTTCTGCCCTTCTCTTACTCTCTTGAAAATTTCATTGAAAAATTTATTCAAATATCTTCAAAATCATATAGAATCAATGCATACTTTTTGCATTGATTCACTACTACTTTCTTACTATTTTGGAAACATCTCTATTTCAATTCAAAGATCGAATTTCTATCCAAGGGACTATAAGATCCATTGTATCCAAGGCACAAGAACTTTTCTTTGGAAAAACTATCAACTATATTTGTATTTGCTTAGGTGTGCTTGTGGCCTATTCAATCAGGTGGGTGTGCTGAATAGCCCAAAAATCTAGTGGGTATGCTTATAGCATGGTCAAATCAAGTGAGCCTACCCTAAGCTTGCAAATTCAGGAGGATGTGTCTCGTAGCCTCAAAATCAAGATTGTATTTGGGTTCGCCATTTCCGATTAATCGATTAACATTTGAAAAGAAATCAATGCAAACAATTGTACGGGACTAGATGTAAGAGAAATCCGAACCATTACAAAATCACTGGCATCTTCACTCTAACTCTTGACTTTACTTTACTCTTTTATTTTTATCCGTGATTACATCTACGACTAATTGTTAGTATAATTATGTGTTGATAATCTATGATTGTATCTGTGACAGATTGCTAGTATAATTCTGTGTTGATAATTTGTGATTTAGTATTAATTTTGTAAGAAAAGTAAATAGATTTACATCAGTAAAAAACATTATTCAACCCCCTCTAATGTTAAATTAGCCTTAAGATCCAATAAGCTGCAACTCACGAGAAAATAAGTAAAAGAAGAAAGGGGATCTTGATTCTATTTTATCTCCCTATCCTCTCTTTTATAAATAAAACAAAACCCTCACTTTTCCACACCTTCGTGGAGCCTCCATCCTTCTCCTTAATGACCGAAATTATCGCATACCATCTCCTCTATTTTAAAGCTAAAATCAAATAAAAAAGCTATGCGATAGCCAGTGGTCATCAGTTCAAAAGCTAGCACCTTGCATGGATTGTTATGTTACACATGCACATATATACATATATATGTATATGATACACACAGATATATATATATATATATATATATATATTAAACTATATTATAAATTCAAATAAAATAAATATTTTATTTAAAATTAATTTAGACTTTTTTTAAACTAATTAGACTTCATAGCCATAATAAATATCCAAAATGGTTAAAAATAATGCACCTATTTCTTCCGTTGCGGGCAGGCCCATTTTTAATAATGGTATCGAAGCCCAATAACATTTATAGCCTAGATTAGTCATGTTAGGATTAACTAACTAAACTCACAGCCCAGAAAATAGGGTGTCTAGAAAGGTAGTGTTGAAGGATCGAGTTTGGGTAATTATGTACTATGCCCTACCTAGTATAACAACTCGGGATTTCGATAGCTTAAATTAGGGATATTTAAACATATTTTTAAAATAATTAATTAATCTATTCTGTAACTAAAATAACCTTTTTTAATTAATTATAAATGATGGTAAAATCATTTTTAAATTTGGTTTACAAAAATAATTAGTTCGAAGAAAGATTGAAAATGTGACCTGAAGTCGTATTCTGAATTTTTGATTTTTCATCGGCTAAAAGTTATTAGAAATATCGTAACACATTTTAACACACATACACACATTATAAATACTTTTGTCATGTTTAAATAGTTGTGTACATGTATTTACATTTAAAGATACATTTATACATATATAAGGTAAGATTTTCTTTTGTTTTAAAAAGTTAAAAATGTGTAAATAAGATGCTTCCTCCAACATTTAGTACAAATGGACCAAGATTACGTTTGTTGATGTAATGGGAGGGAGGCTAAGAAGGGGGACAACAAAATTAAAGGTGAAGGCTTGCATGGTGAGGTGTCATGACATGGTGGAGGGCAAAGTACGGAGGGTATATGGGTAAATTCACAAAGTAACATAATATATAAGTTTCTTTTTCCAAATTCTTTTATATTTATTCATTCTTTTTCTATTCCGTTTGCAAATTCCTAAGCTCCAAAGAAATTTTAAGGGCATCTCTTCATTTTTCTAAACTAGAAAGATCTTCCATTTCCATTTTAAAACTCAATAAAAACTAGTTTAAACATTTTAAAATCGATAGCTTCACTTCTTTCTCTAAGTTTAGGTACTTTTCCACCACAAAAAGGCCAAGGCTGAACCCTATACTATCAGGGCCAAACCTTCTTAGTGCAAAAACTAAGCTATTTCCAAGTTTTAAAAACAAAATTCAAGTCTTCCTTTGAAAGTGCAAAGAGTTTGACAAAGTTTTTGTGTGTTTTCGGCGAGTTCTTAAAGTTTTGGAAAGAGTTTACTTTTAAGTTTTTGTTGTTTTGATGGTTCTATGATATGGTGTTTGTTGTTTTAAATCTTGGCTTGGTTGGTTGCTTATGTAAATGTTAATGCATGTGTTAGTTTTGTACTCCAATGGTTATGTTAAATGGATGTTCAACGTAAAGTTGTGATTTTGGTAAGAATTTTTGGAATGGTTATGTGAATGTATGTGACAATGGATATTTGGATTGTGTAGTTGTGGAAGTTGGTAACTTGAAATATGATAATGGACTTGAGATCCACTTAAAGAAATCAAATTGTTTTACTCGTTTAAGTTAATAATGATTTGGTTGACATTTGGATTTATAACTTACTAAACTTTATTAAAGTTAAAGTTTCTTTCTTTCTTTGATTTTTTTAGAAGGTAAAAGAGAATGGAAAGGTTTTATGTATAGACAATAACTTAAAAAGGAATTCTAAGTTATTACATCTATAGTGATAGTCGCTATGGATGCAGTTTGGATTTTCAAAGATTTCAAGTTTAAGTTTTACTTTTACAATGTTTTGGAAATCGTTTTCAAACTACGTTGACGACACTTAAGTTAATTATAACTTAATTAAATATGTTTAATTAATTAATTAATTATTAACTTAATTAATTAGTAATTAAGGTCAAGTAATTAGTATTAATTAATATTAATTAAACTAATTATCCATTAATTAGAAATTTAATTAATAGTTAATTAAGTTTATGAAAAAAGTAATTAATTTTTAATTAATCGTATTTAATTATTTAATTAATTAATTTAATTAGTTATTTAAATTTATTTATTTATTTAATTATTTATTTACCTAAAATTATTGTTTAATTAAAGATTGTTTAATTAATTAATTAATTAATTAATTAAAGGTTAATTATAAATGAAAGTTATTTAATTAAGTTTTAACTTAAATTTTATTGAAATTTTTTTATAAAGGTTATTTTAATTTTTATTAGTTGTTTATTTTCAACTTTTCACTTTAAGTAATTTGTTTTAAACTAAGGGTCTCTTGTCTATACTATTAAGTAGCTAAACAAATTAAAGTAGTTAGAATAAATATTGACACGTTTTATTGGAAGTAAGTTGACTTGTTTTTATCACAAATAACGCGCTTCGGAACGTGATGAATAGAAGCGAGTTAATTTCGATAAGCAGGTCATGATAATGTAAGCATATAGAATGTATTGTATATCCTTATGTAATTATTTACACCTTGATAGTGGAATTGTCCACTATAAATTACTTGACCCTGTAATATTATCGAATGTTGGTTCGAAGATATCGAGATCGGATAAAAGTTTTTATCCGAAAACCACTTCGAACCAACGTAAGCGTGCGATTGGAAGGTTTGAAGTCATGACCCAAGATGAAGATTATGAAGTGAAATGTCTATTTGCTACTAACCTTGAGGGTGATTTCAAAATGTGTGTAGTGGAAATAGTGCCTTCGGTTCCTTCATCACCTGAAAAACTTGTATGGATGAATGCTGACATTGTGTCGTCACTTGGAAAGTAATGTCAGTATTCTAAATGTGCAGTGCTTTTTCAAAAGTAATGATGTAACCTCAAACCTCACCAACCGGGAATGGCAAAAACATGGTATGTAGCAGGGATATGTGGGTCGCTCCCATTAGGGTATGTCCTCACTAGATATAGACTTGGTATTTGTCCCATTTTGGTATGCTCCGATACGGTTGCTGATCATAATTGTGGTGGTGATGTATTCAGTTCTACTAGTCAAGTGGTAGATCGGTTCTATCAAGCAGAGGTATAATATGTTCTATTCAGACCCCGAGTGCATTTTATCTAGAGGTGCACTCTTCGAAAGGCAGTTTCTTACCTTGCTATGTATGGAACCCAATTTCCAATAAGTGCATTCGGCTTTAGTTGTATACCTATTATGCTGGAATTTAATTAATGTACAAATTTCGGCTATTTATATATTTACTTGAAAACCCTAGACACTATTATAATATCACTAAATTTTTCTATATAAAGTGTTTTGGTATTCGTAAGGCAAAAACTCGTCCGTATTTATGTGCGGCATGGTCTTACGAGATACCCTTGACTTTCAAAGTGTTTTAAAATAAAATTTCAATTGTTTTGAATTTACTCACACCAGATCCATTTCTGACCCCGAGTTTTATCTTCTTTCCCTAAACTCTTGGGTACTTAAATTTTTATGAGTAGCCAAGTGATCCAGGTTTCTCACAATAGTATTTTGGAGGAGCTGGAGAAGGTGGCTCCACCGATGGCTAGCTAATATCTATTTCTGTTGTGTATGTATATATAGGTATTTTGGAATTGTGTTGTAAGGACAAGAAGTTATAATTATCCTAGAGTGGAGCTTGTATTATTATGACTCTGATATATTATGCTAGCAATGACTTTGTATAATCCTATGTTATATTAATTGTTGTTCCTTTCCGATGTGAGATTCAGTGATTGTTAAATTTTCTTCTTATCTTTCCTTTTCTTTTACCCATAATGACTCGTCTTTCGAAGTAAGAAAGGCGGTTTTTTACCGTTGGCATCAGAGTTTAGGTTGAGCGAACACCTATGCTTTGGGTTGGAGTCAACTTCAAGAGAGCATATTTGTAATTTTTATTCGTATATCTATATATATTTTTGATAATTAAATATAATCTTGATAGGGTTGATTAGTGCCATCTTTTTTTAGTTATCTCATCTATGTATTCTACGCGTTATCTTACTATGTCCAGGTAGTAAGAAATGAGCAATAGAGGCAGACATGGTAGGAGAGGAAGCAGCACTACGACTATAAATGGTCAAACCCCAAACCCTAGAAGAGTTGGGATTGTGGAAGAAGTAGCACCAGTTCAGTCAAGGGTGAAATTTCAACCTTGTGCAAAGACTACACCAATCTAGAAGGAAAACCATTTACAGGAATAGAGCCTATTGTGAAAGTGCATGCCTGGTTTAGATCATGCGAGAAGATTTTTAAGCATCCCGACTAATCAGATGAACAGAAAAGATTCTTAGCAACATGGCAACTACATGAAGGGGCACCAACTTGGTGGGACCCCTTTACGATGAAGGTTTCAGAAGAGGAGATCTCGTGGATCTTGATTTAAAGAACTTTTCGAGGACCAGTTCTTGCCAACAGCAGGGAAGACGAGGATGTATAGAAATTTTATGGACCTGAAGCATGGAGATTTATCTGTAGTAGAATATGAGACCAAGTTCAACGAGCTATCTTGTTTTGGTCTGTAATTGATTAATACCTCGTTGAAGATGAACAAGATGTTTATCTTAGGCATGAGAGAGGAATACCATGAAAGAAATACTGCTCGTGTTAAGAGTTCTTTTGTAGATGTGGTTGATATGTCTTTAAGGTACGAGGCTTTGGGAAAGAAGAAGCCTACTCCAGTAGCACCTAGTGGAAATGCAAGTGGGAAAGATTCCAACAAAAGGAAGTTCAACCCTAACTGGAAGAATCAAGGAAAAGGGAAGCCAGGCAGAAAGACTCAAAGGAATCGTTTCAAGGATTTTATTTGCCATAAGTGCCAGCAGAAGGGCTACATCGTAAGGTTTTGTTGGAATTCTGAAGTTCAACTACAGCGGCGACAAAAACAAAATGGATCTATCACTCCAATGGTCCAGAAGACCCTCTGTTTCAACTGTCGTCAGCCTGAGCATACGGCAAAAGACTGTCCACTTGTGAAGAATGTGAAGCAGCCCAAGGTGTATACTATAAAGGATGAGCCATCGACATCAGCAGACGTGAAAGGAAAATTCATCCTTGACGGTACTTTACTTATTAATGGAATTTATGTTTGAGCATTGTTATTCCTTAGAATCGGTGGACAAGTTTCACCTCATCCCTACTATTGTAGAAAACCCTATGTGCATATCTAACCCCATAGGTACGGTAACGCACTTGAACATGATCCGTAAGAATGTGCCAATTTCCTACCTTTCTCATAACTTTTCTTGCAACCCGTATGTCTTAGACTTTAAAGGATTTGACTTGATTTTGGGTATGGATTAGTTATCCAAGTATGAAGCTATCATAAAATGTGATAAGAGAACTGTATCTGTAGTAACCAATGTAGGGACAAAGGCTAAGGTATCATGCAAGAAACCCGATATCCATATGTGTAGTTTCTTTTATGCCCTTAAAGCAGCTCAAGAAAATTTATGGTCTAGTATTTGAAAAAGTTAAAAGATTACCCCCTTATTGAGAAATAGAATTCTGAATTCATTTAGTTCCTGGTGTGAGGCATGCGATTCAACCCAAGCGAAGGATAGCCCCAAAGGATAGAGAGGAGTTAGTAAATCAAAGCCATGATTTTTTGGAGAGAGGATTGATTAGACCCAGTCAGTCGAGTTGGGATTCCGCATTAGTTTTTGCGCCTAAGTCTGATGGATCTTTAAGGCTATGTGTGGATTATAAGGAAATGAATAAGCTGACCATTAGGAGCAAGTACCCCTTACCTCGCGTCGATGACGTCTTTGATCAACTCCACGAGGCTGTAGTATTTTCTCAGATGGAGCTAGCTACTGGATTCCATCAGCTGAGGGTTGCTAAAGATAGTATACCCTTAACCACATTCAGGGGCCCAGACTTTTTCTTGAGTGGTTGGTTATGCCTTTCAGGCTACCAATGTACCTGCATACTTTGTAGTTCCGATGAATCGTGTTTTCAGAGATGTCCTTAATAAGTTTGTTTTGGTTTTCATAGATGACATTCTCATCTATTCTAAGACCGAAGAGGAGCATAGACACCATTTGGAAGTGGTATTAGTAACTTTACGAAGGCGTGTTCTAAAGGAAATATTCTTTAAGTGCCATTTTTGGCAGTCAAAGGTAAGATTCTTAGGCCATATTGTGTCAGGGGAAGGCATTTTTGTAGATCCAGTGAAGGTGAAAGTTGTGTAAGAGTGGAAGCAACCGTAGACTCCTACCAAAATTCATAGCTTCTTAGGTTTGGGAGGGTACTATAGAAGGTTCATATAAGATTATTCCAAGATTTATTCTCATTTGACTAAACTAACTAAGAAGGGTGAGAAGTTCGTATGGACTCCAAAGTGTGAAGAAGAATTTTTGGAATTGAAGAAGAGACTTACCAGTGCACCGGTGTTGGCTGTATCGAATGGGAATAGTGGATTCGCTATTTATACTGATGCATGTGGTGTGGGATTGGGTGCAGTCCTGATGCAAAATGAAAGGGTGATTGGGTATGCTAGTAGGCAGTTGAAGCCTCACGAGAATAATTATGCTACGCATGACTTGGAGTTGTTAGCTATTATCTTTGCGTTGAAAATGTGGAGGCATTATTTGTTAGGTGACAAATTCGAGCTATTCACCGATCATAAGCCCCTGAAGTACCTCTTCACCCAAAAGGATCTAAACCTAAGGCAACAAAGGTGGTTAGAGTTCTTGGAGTCTTATGACTCTTATATCCTCTATATGCCAGGAAAGGCTAATGTGATGGCTGATGCTTTAAGCAGGAATGCAATTTTGATTCTTTTGGAGGTTACACCGACTCTTCTAGAAAGGATAGCAAGGAAGCAAAGATTGGACAAGAGCTTTGAAGTAGTCATCAAGAAGATTGAGGAAGAGCAGTGTTCTATTTTCAAGATTGATAGCCAAGAAGTCTTGAGGATGAATGGACGGATATGTATACCAAATGTCGACGGTCTTCGACAAGAAGTATTATAGGAATGTCATCAATCCAGATTAAGTATCCATCCAGGTGTTTCTAGATATGAAGAGGGTATTCTGGTGGAAAGGGATGAACAGGGATATCTCAATATTTGTTAGCGGGTGTTCAACCTATCAGCAAGTGAAAGGGGATCACCAAAGGACAACAGGATCACTTCAACCTTTGGAAATTCCATAATGGAAGTGGGAGATGATATCAATGGATTTTGTTGATGGTTCACCTAGAACCAGGAAGGGAAATGAAGGATTATAGGCCATTATGGAGCGATTAACTAAGAGTGACCAATTTATTCTGGTCAAGCCAACTAGAACTGCAGCTTCATTAGGAGAGATTTCTATGAGAGGGATAGTTCGTCTACACGGAGTTCCAACAAGTATAGTAAGTGATCGAGATCCTATCTTTACCAGTAAACTTTAGGAAGCATTACAAGAAACTTTGGGAACCAAGCAAGGCTTGATTACAGCTTACCATCCCCAAATGAATGGATAGTCAGAGCGAGTAAATAGGATTTTAGAAGATCTTCTGAAAGTGTATATTCTAGATTTTGGTGGATCATGGGAGGATCATCTACAATTAGTGGAATTCTCCTATAACGGTAGTTATCAAGCAAGCATAGGCATGGAACCTTACGAAGCTCTCTATGAAAGGTCGTGCAAATCACCGGCTTGTTGGGTGGAGTCTGGAGATCGTTTAATCCTGGGTCCGAATATGATTTGAGAGGCATCAGAAAAGGTTGAAAGGATTAAGAAAAGAATGAAGGAAGCTCAAGACCGCCAAAATAGCTATGCTAACAAACAGCGAAGGGATTTTGAATTGCTATTGGAGACCTTGTGTTCGTGAAGATTTCACCAATTAGAGGAGCAATTAGATTTGAAAAAGCAAGAAGCTAGCTCCGAGGTATGTCAGACCTTTTCATATCCTTGAAAGGATTGGGTCCCTTGCTTATAAGGTTGAGTTGCCGAAATGGATGGTAGGTGGCCATAATGTATTCCATGTATCCCATTTGAGGAAGTATGTTCATGACTTGTCATTGATCATTGAACCATCAGCTCAAGAGGATTTGGAAATAAAACCTAACTTGACAGTGGTTAGACATCCAGTTTATATTGTGGATCAGGATGAGAAGATGCTTCGGAATAATATGGTAAAGTTGATTAAGATTCGGTGGAGTGAGGATCCCTGGGATTGCACTTGGGAGACTATGGATCATAAGAGAGAAGCTTATCCAGAATTGATGTTAGGATATTTGGTTGTTGCTTGATGTACGTATAGTGTATATCTTGTGTGCTATGGTTGTTTAGTGTATGACTTTTTTTATATGCTTTATAATATATATGTATGACTTTTTTATGTCTTGGGTTATCCATTTGCTTTCTAATTTCAAGATGAAATTCTGTTAAGGGGGGAATGCAACAACCCATGATTTTGATAGCTTAGATTATGGATATTTTAACTTATTTTTAAAATAATTAATTAATAGATTTTATAACTAAAATAAACTCATTTTAATTAATTATAAACGATGGTAAAATCGTTTTGAAATTTGATTTACAAAAAATTAGTTCGAAGAAAGATTGAAAATATGACCGGAAGTCCTTTTTCGAATTTTTGATTTTCGTCAGCTAAAAGTTATCGAAAATATCGTAACAACTTTTAACACACATACACACATTTGTATGTCACCTTTGTCAAGTTTGAATAGTTGTGTACATGTATGTATATTTAAAGAATACATTTGTACATACACAAGGTAAGATTTTCTTTTGTTTTAAAAAGTTAAAAATGTTTAAATAAGATGCTTCCTCCAACATTTAGTACAAAAGGGCCATGATTATGTTTGTTGATGTGATGGGAGGGAGGCTAAGAAGGGGGACATCGAAATGAAAGGTGGAGGCTTCCATGTGAGGTGTCATGACATGGTGGAGGGCAGAGTTCGGATGGTGTATGGGTAAATTCAAAAAGTAACATAATTAAAATTTCTTTTTCCAAATTCTTTTTTATTTATTCATTCTTTTTTCTCTTCCATTTGCAAATTCGTAAGCTCCAAAGAAATTTTAATGGCTTCTCTTCCCATTTCTAAACTAGAAAGATCTTCCATTTCCATTTTAAAACTCATTAGAAACTAGTTTAAACATTTTAAAATCGACCGCTTCACTTCTTTCTTTAAGTTTAAGTATTTTTCCAGCACAAAATGGCCAAGGCCGAATCCTATACTATCGGGATCGAACCTCCTTAGTGCAAAAACCAAGCTATTTCCAAGTTTTAAAAAAAAAATTCAAGTCTTCCTTTGATATTCCAAGGTTTCAAGTCATTTGCAAAGAGTTTGACAAAGTTTTCTTGTGTTTTCGGTGAGTAAAGTTCTTTAAGTTTTAGAAAGAGTTTACTTTTAAGTTTTTTTTGTTTGGATGGTTTTATGATATGGTGTTTGTTGTTTTAAATCTTGGCTTGGTTGGTTGTTTATGTAAATGTTAATGCATGTGTTAGTTTTGTACTCGAATGGTTATGTTAAATGGATGTTCAACATAAAGTTGTGATTTTGGTAAGAATTTTGGAATGGTTATGTGAATGCATGTGACATTGGATATTTGTATTGTGTATTTATGGAAGTTGGTAACTTGAAATATGATAATGGAGTTGAGATCCTTTTAAAGAAATCATATTATTTTACTCGTTTAAGTTAGTAAATATTTGGTTGATTTTTGGATTTATAATTTCTAAACTTTATTGAAGTTAAAGTTTCTTTCTTTCTTTGATTTTTTTTCCAAAGGTAAATGAGAATGGAAAGGTTGTGTATTTAGATAATAACTTAAAAAGGAATTCTAAGTTATTACATCCACAGTGATAGTCGTTATGGATGCAGTTTGGATTTTCAATGATTTCAGGTTTAAGTTTTACTTTTACAATGTTTTAGTAATCATTTTCAAACTATGTTAATGATAATTAAGTTAATTATAAATTAATCAAGTATGTTTAATAATTAATTAATTAGTAATTAAGGTTAAGTAATTAGTATTAATTAAGCAAGTTAATTATCCATTAATTAGAAAGTTAATTAACAGTTAATTAAGTTTATAAAAAATTAATCATGTTTAATTTATTTATTTAAAATTGTTTATTTTTTATTTAAAATTATTTATCTATTTAATTATTGTATAATTAAAGATTAACTAATTAATTATTTATTTAAAGGTTATTTATAAATGAAAGTTATTTAATTAAGGTTTAACTTATTTATTTGTTGAAATTTATTTATAAAAATTATTTTAATTTTTATTAGTTGTTTATTTTCAACTTTTCACTTTAAGTAAATTGTTTTAAACTATGGATCTCTTTTCCATACCATTAAGTAACCAAACAAATTAAAGTAGTTAAAATAAAATGTCGACACGTTTTATTGGAAGTAAGTTGACTTGTAATTATCACAAATAACGCGCTTCAGAATGTGATGAATACAAGCGAGTTAATTTCGATAAGCGGGTCATGATAATATAAGCATACGGAATGTATCTCCTTATGTAAATATTTACACCTTGATAGGTATTGTCCACTATAAATAACTTGACCCTGAAATATTATCGAACGTGGTTTCGAAGAGACCAGGATCGTATTATAGTTGTCATCCGGAAACCACATCAAACCAATGTAAGCATGCGATTGGAAGGTTTGAATTCATGACCCAAGATTAAGATCATGAAGTGAAATGGCTATTTTCTACTAATCTTGAGGGTGATTCCAAAATGGGTGTAGTGGAAATAATGCCTTCGATTCATTCATCACCTGAACGACTTGTATGGATGAATGCTGTCATTGTGTCATCACTTGGAGGGCAATGTCTGTATTCCAAGTGTGTAGTGCTTTTTAAAGGTAATGACGTAACCTCTGGTCACACCAACCGAGAATAGCAAAAATAGGGTTATGTAAGAGGGCTATATGGGTCGCTCCCATTAGGGTATGTCATCACCAGATCTAGACTTGGTATTTGTGCTATTTTGGTATGCTCCGGTAAGGTTGCTGATCACAACTGTATTGGTAATGTATTCGGTACGACTAATCAAGTGGTAGGCCAGTTCTGTATAGCAGGGGTACAAGTTGTTTTTATCACACCCCGAGTGCATTTTATCCAAAGGTGCACTCTTCGTAAGGTAGTTCCTTACTTTGCCATGTATGGAACCCAATTTCCAACAAGTGCCTTCGGCTTTAGTTGTATACCTATTGCTGGAATTTAATTAATGTAAAAATTTCGGCTATTTATATATTTACTTGAAAACCCTATACACTATTATAATATCACTAGATTTTTCTATATAACGTGTTTTGGTTATCGTAAAGTAAAACCCGTCCATGTTTATGTGTGGCGTGTTCTTACGAGATACCCTTGATTTTCAAAGTGTTTTAAAATAAAATTTCAATTGTTTTGAATTTACTCAGACCAGACCCATGTTTGACCTGGGGTTTTATCTTCTTTCCCTAAAACTTTTGGGTACTATAATTTTTATGAGTAGCCAAGTGATCCAAGTTTCTCATGATAGCCGTTTGGAGGAGCTAGAGCAGGTTCTTCACCGATAGCTAGCTAGTATCTATTTCCACTGTGTGTGTATATATAGGTATTTTGGACTTGTGATGTGAGGAAAAGTAGTTATAATAGTCCTAGTTTGGAGCTTGTATTATTATGACTCTGATGTATCATGATAGTAGTGACTATGTAAAATCCTATGCTATATATTATATGTTGTTCCTTTCCGATGTGAGATTATGCGATCGTTAAATTTTCTTCTTATCTTTCCTTTTCTTTTACCCATAATGACTCATCTTTCTAAGTAAGAAAGGTGGTTCATTACAGTCGGCTACTGGCCTTACCCGAACAAGATATGCGAGCCCAAAGATTTCTCCTAATAGAAAAGGCCCAATTTGAATTGGGCATTGGGCTAATTTCAAAAAATTTTGAAAATTAAAAATATAAGATTTTGAAGTAAAAAGTTTAATTTAAAATAAGATATAAAAATATTATTAAAGTTATAATATAATAATTTTTTGTTAAAATATTTGAAACTTAATATAAATTAATTTTGAATTTAATTTTTTTAATATGGTTAATAAAATATATTAATTAAATTAATTATTAATTAGTAAAAGTATACATGTAGTATATATTATGATATACGTTACGTTGTTTAAAGGTTTAAAAAACATAAGTATAACTGTACCTATATAAAATGAATTTCAAAACTAAAATAATTTAACTAAATAAACTAATTAACGGTTAATTAATTGAATGATATACACGTAATTGATATATGTGTTATACTATAATAATAAATATTCTATATAAATGTTATATTAGAATAACATAAAATTAATTACAAAATTAATTGATTAAAATTAGTTAAATATATAAGTTTTAATATTTGAAATCAATGGGAATCGGCAACTCCAAATTTTGAAATTGGGCAGGTCTCTCTCCTCGCGGTCTTCAATTTTTCATTTATTCAGTTTCTTCAATTTTCAGATCTATCAATTTCAACTTCCGCCTTATCTGCTCGCCGCCTGAGTTTCATCGCGTCGCTCAATCTCATTAGGGTTCATGGCTACTGCATTTATAAGCCAAACCGCTTTGAATCTTTTTTATTTTCCTTCGTTTTCCCTCAAGTCGGCTTGTGTTCTTCCAAACTCAGGATTTGGTCCCGAGCATGTTGATGTTTTTGGGCAATCTGGGCTTCTGCCCACTCCTAGGCTAGCTTTGCAGGGACGTAGGTCTGTTCTAGGTGCTTTGGGGTTTGCGATTGGTTTGACTGCTTTAGAGAAGCTGGTGGATTCCGCTGCTTCGAGGATCGGTGTTCTCAAGTCTTTAATTCTAATCCTTTAGATGATTTGATATGTAGCCCCTTGTAGCCTAGTTTGGGCCCGGGTTGTGCCACTATTGTGAATCCTGACACTAAACCTAGTTGATTCTCTCTGTTTAAGAAGAAAATGAATAATGCGGGCTTATATTCGCCTAAGCAATTTGATGTTGATTTTTTCAATAAACCTATCACTCCACCTAAATAGATCATTGAAGCTGACATCTCTTTCTGGAAGGACCATCTTGTTGGTTTATTCTTAGATGACCCTCCCCCATTTTCCACTGTTAAATGGCATGTAATTAGGACTTGGAAGATCTGTGTACCTTTGAACGTTAAATGTGGCAAATCAATGTATTTTTTAAAATTCGAATGTCCTCGGGAGAGGTCCCGATTTTTGGAAGCCGACCCTATCATTATTGATGGAAAATTGTTTATTATTTCCTAATGGTATCCTTCTTTGATCTGGCCCGCGAGTAAGTTCTGTTTATACGTGTTTGGGTTCATCAATAAAATATTCCTACAGTTTTTCAATATTTAAAGGGTACAAATTAGATTGCGAACCATATTGGTCACTTGATATGTTTTGATGTCCCTATGGAGAAGCATCACCATCTTGAGTATGCTAAAGCTCTAATTGAAATTACTCCTTCCCTTTAGATGCATTTTACTATTCTGATCCTTCTAACTGAAAATCGATCCCTGAATGCAAATGTAGAAGACCAATGGAAACCTCCTACATGTAATGTATGCCACTATGTTGGGCATATTAGTTCGACTTATGCTCATTCTTGTTCCCAACCATCTTGCTTTCCATAGAAAATCCCTCTCCCCAAACCTTATATTCTCTGTTGGCGGGTGAAGCCCTCCCGGGTTGGCGACCCTCCCCTTATTCCATCATCGTATCTTAGGAAACTCCCCTTGGAGTTCCTGTCTCACCCTTTATCCCTGTTATCTCCCATGTCGACTTACCATCTATCCATGCTTTGGTAACTTTGCCTAACTCTCCAGCTCCGGCCTCTCCCATACTAAATTGCCCCCTCTTCGCCTCCTACAATTGACCCCTCTATTTTGACCTTCGATGGGATCCATATGACACAATTCATTGTGATTTTCCTTGTGAAAAAGGTATTTCTATAGAGATGGCTACTAAGCTTTTAGAAGGAATCCCATTTTTTAGTCTCAGAAGGCTAGGACTCAATCACATAAAGGCAATGTGCTTTGCTACTACATCTATTGGAAGATCTTTTCTAAGTGGTTTCAGATGATGGAAAAGAAGAATAAGATTTATTCTACAGACTTATGAATAATGAGCTAGTTCTATGCAATGGTGGGGAGTTCGGAGCTAATAATGAGGAAATCCTCGTCGCTAAAGATTGGGATAGAAAGTACATCTGCTCAACTTGCTCGACTTGATATTATCCAAAGATTATTGGTTGGTTCAAACATTGTGTTGGGATGTAGATGTCTCAATTATTGGAAACCTATTTTGTTGTTTGGTCAGTTGTGAGTATTTTCATGTTTTCTCACCTTCATTATGTCATTCGGCCAGACATGTTAGCGAATTTTAATGTAGATATTTTTCTACACTGTCAGGCATGTTGGTGGTTATTATATGAGCATGTGGGCCTGGTGACCTTGTATTCTTTATTTTTACTTATATATATATACTATGGTTATATGACCTTCAGATCATATTTTTTATATTAAATATGATTTAATACAATATTATGGATAAGATTATTATATAAGTAAATTAAAATATAAAAGTTATATAAAATAAAACTTGTATAATACAACTGTATAAATTAAAGGTGGAACACTAAGAAACCCTAAATATAATTAAGAAATAAATACATACGTAAATGTATGTATTTCATGATTTTCGATGTGTTCGACACTTTAATCGAGAGGAAATATTGTAAAAAAGTACATTATTGCATAAGTTGATCTCACTCAATATAATTTATAAAAGATTATGAATCTTCAATACAACGTTGTCTTATACCATATATGTTAATAAGTTACTTGTATACTCCTTGGTTGTTAAGCAAACTAAAGATAGGGATGTTAGTGTAGTATTATCGGTATATTAAATATACAAGTTAAGATAACTATATGTATTTGTTGGGCAAACTCAAGATGCATATACTATACTTAGGTCGTCGTGATATGGTATGTAAGAGCTAATAATTTCATTAAGATTTGTTGAGCAAATCAAGATCGAAGTGAAATTAGGATAGGACACCAAGGGTTAGGAGTTGTATATGATATAATCGATAAGGAGTTATCCATCATCCATGGAGCTATGACTTGTTGAGAAAACTCTAGATCAGAATTCTAAGACGGACGAGTCCTAACACTTATAGTGAGGTTGAAAGATTTCTATATTTTGACATAGGGTTTAGCAAAACATAAAAGATTAGTATGAGCTTATTAGTAAAATGAAACATAAAGTTTAACTTTACTATTATTACAAGAATGTCTACTATGATATTGTCCTAATTTTCCACCGACTACTTGCAAAAAAATGTTAACTACAGAACTGTTTTATGATAATGACAAGATTACCCGACCTAACTATACCAACTGGCTAATAGCAGTTAAGAGAGCATTGACTCACGAGCTTCTTTGGTCTGCTATTACATGTGAAATTTAAGAACAACCCATTAATGATGCGCACTCCAAACTTAGACTTGCTTATGAGAAATGGGTTTCTGACCTAGTGATAGCCTAAGTTTTCGTGTTGTCTACGCTAGAAAAATCATTGTAGAGGTAGTACGAAAACATGTCTATCCACGAGATATTTGATAGTATCAATACCCTACTTGTTAAAAAGTCGTGTTACACAACGTATGAGCTTACGAAGAAACTATCCAATACCAAAAGGACTAAAGGTTAGAAAGTGGACAATTACATGCTAATAATGAAGGGTTATATTGATAGGCTTTCATTATTGGACGTACAAATAAGCAATGAATCAAAATTTAATTTGATCCTTGGTTCTCTTTTATCTCAGTATGAACTGTTCATGCTGAATTAGAATATGAACCAATTGAATGTGAATCTCGTGGAGCTCCTCAATATATTAAGTTCGTCTAAGTCCACATCTTAGGATCAAGGGTTTATGCTTGTTGTAAAGCGTAGTGCATCATCTTCGAAAGGTTTAAAGAAGAAGAAAAGAGAAGGTAAGAAGAATGAGAAAGGTAAGAAGACCAATGACAAGGGCGAATGTCACCATTTCCACAAGAAAGGCTACTGGAAAAGGAGCCATCCTGGTTACTTAATGATCGGTAGAGGAAAAAAGCAGAATGGTTCTGCAGCTCTATTAGGTACATTTATGATTTAAAATTATTTTGTAATCAATAAAATGTCTTAGGTCTTAGATGCTAGATCTAGAACTCATATATGTAATTCGTTATAAGGGCTTAGAAACTGGCACCGTATGGAAAAAGAGAGATGATAGTCCAAGTTGCTAATGGATGTATCGTAGATGCAATGGCGGTCGGAGATTATCAATTATGTTTACTTAGTGGAGTAGTTTTGATTTTATATAATTGCTATTTTATAAAAGACTTTACTTATGGGATTATTTCTATTTCTAAATTGTATGAAATTAGATAAATATTTCATTGTGCAAATAATGTTATGAGTATTACTTTGAACGAAAATATTTCTATGATGGTGTTCTTGAAAATGGCATTTATGTAGTCAATATTAATATGTATATTCTGTGAATAACTCTTATAACAATATAAATGATAGTTATCTTTTGCATTATAGGCTAGGTAGGGAGAAACGATTTCACAAACTGAAATTGTGACAACCCGGAAATTTTAACGAATTAAATTGGAATAATTAATCGATTTTAAATATTTAAAAGTTAATTTTAACTTGAATTGCAGATATCAATATTTACTTGATAATTAAATCATTGGATTATATAGTTTAAATATTGAATTTAATAATTGATATTGGGTAAATTGTTGAATCAGAAATTTCTAAGCCTGTTTAAAATAATTTGAAGGCTTATAAAATTTATAATGATAATACTGGAGATAATAGAATGGTTGGAATTTAATTTAAAGTTAACTTGTTCAATTTTAAAAATATATCGTTTAAATTGAATTTAAAAAATAGCCTTCCGAGGCATAGTCTCGGAATTCGACGAAACTAGTTTCATTGGATCCGTAATAGTTAGTTATTATCGGATTTCAATTTTCACAGCAATCGGAGTTGTCGTTTGACCTTGGCAGCTCAAAACGCACAGAAACTATTATAATCGGTTTGATTTAAAATTGATCGTTTACTTCCGTAACTTGCGCATATGATCAAATTAGCTTCCGAAACATGTTCCATTGTGTTCGGAATACAGGTAAAGCCTTCTAAACGCCTGGCGGCATGTCTGATTCGGAGTTATAAATTTTGCTTTATGTTAAACGAGATATTTTGGAAGATTAATAATATTAAAATATAAGGGTCAACCCAGCCACCCTATAGCTTATACTCGAAGCCTCTTTTAGAAAAAATATCTCTTTGTTGTTTCTAGAGAAATCAAACCGATATTTTATTTCTATCTTCCTCTCGAATCTTACAAAAGAAATCGAAATCGAACTCAAGAAAAATAAAAATAGCGACCGAGTGAAGATAAGAGGGATTCAAGTCACTCTCTCATTCATTTTTCTTGAAATTGGTTTCAGCTATAAAAAAAACCAAACATGGCGACGCGGGCATAATCAAGCTCGAACTCGAGCTGGGGAGGAGGAGGCGCAGTCGCGATTGTTTGAAGGGGGTTAGGGTTTCGTTTGTCGGGGTGTTGTATTCCTCTGAGGCAATCGCGGATGGCTCGCGATGTTGGCAAGCGGAGATGGAGTCGTATGGGGCGAATCGTGAGGCGCGTGGTTGGGGATTCGCGGCGCATATGGGGGAGGTGAAATCGTGAGCTCGAAGCATTGGAGGGATGATGTTCGAGTTCGTGTTCTCGAACAAAGAGGAAACCTGGTGAGGTCGTTCGTGATGCGAGGCGATCGTGAAAACTTTAGCTTGAAGCAGCTTGGGTTGCGAGATTCGTTCGATGGGGAAGGCAGCGTGCGAGGATTGAGTGGGGTCGCAGTATTGGTCTATGGTGACGGCAGCCAATTGTCTGGAGCTCGCGATCGTCTATAGGGCAGTAGGTATTTTTTTTCCTTTCTCTTTTCGGTTGCTCGATTGAATAAAATAAATACAAAGTTTATATAAGGAAAAGGAGAAGTAGCAGAAGGATTAAAACTGAAATATTGATATCAACAAGGAGAAAAAATAAATAAGATAATGCTACAGAATTTATATGAATTCATATAATGTATGTACATATTTAAGCAACAGAAGTTACTATAAATTTTGAAAATAGAAAGATTTGAATTTAAAAATAATGGATGTGGTGGGTTGGACTGTTTCCATTGACTTAATTAATTTTTGGACTAAAAATATATGTTTAAGGAAAATTCAGTGTAAGAATCTAAGTCCATTTGTAAGTTAAATTAAATAAGCAAATGATAATAAATTGTTGATTTAAAATTCAAGGGGTAACTAATTTATATGATGTTTATACAAGGTCAATAGTTGTGAAGAAACAAGTCAGGATAGGATGGGATTGCAAATAAAACAAAGGTGAGTAAACCTCACGCTTTTTTCATTTATTTATTTAAGTGGTTGAATTTAAATGATTGGCTGAATGGGTGAAATTGAATTGGTGTGCTATATACATAGTATATGCTGGAATGATTAATATTCTGCGATGGATATTTCGGTAATTGGTATGCTGAATGCTGTGGTTTGCTTGGATATTTCGGTATCCTGAGTTATCGATATATGTAAAATTGGATTTTTGAAAGAAATGTAAAGGTGAAATTTTGCAAGCGAAATAATTATAGAAAAAAAATGAATTAGAAAGAAATAAAAATGATATTTAAAAACTGGAGTTAATTTGTAAAGTAGAGATCTAAAACAAGTTCTAAAACCAAGTTAAATCTAACAAATAAAGTTTAAAAAAAAAAATAAAGTGTTTTAATAACTTGAATGTCAGAGTGTAATTGTAAATCGAATTGAATTTAAAAATAAATTTGGTTTAAATTCCTTTAATCTTCCATTATAAAAAGCGTAATTAAATCAGATTAGAATAATTTGAAATGTAAATGAGAAATCATTAATTTATATAATCAATGATATAAATAGAGATTGATTAGTTAAGTAAATAAATTAATATAAGTGACTTATGAGAACTAAATTTATATGAGTAATTAAGGTTTAACGTAATTAATATTGATAATTATTTATGAAGTAGTTAGGATTACTTATTGATTTGTGTTAAGGATAATTAATAACGTGAAATTAATTAAAGAAAATTACTTGAATTTAATTGAAAAATAATTGATCCAGGATCATCAATTAAGATGAATGATGATGGGATGACCAATTAATTGATTTGGAATTTATTTACGTTAAATGAAGGAATTTAAGTGGTTGAGGTTTGAAATTCAATTTGAATAAATTGAATGGATTTGTATGTGATTAAGCTTTGCTTATGGATAATTGAATGGTATTGGATGTTTGAATGAGTTGATATCTCTGATATGAAATGTTGTATATTTCATTTGGATAACATGGGTTAGGATGACATGAGTTTCGAAGAGACCGGGGTCGGGTATTAGGAAATACCCGAAACCACTTCGAATCCTTATAAATTGATTTGTGAAATCAATAGGCGGAAATGAAATGATTTAAGCGAGTTGGTTTTATCTAAGTTTGGTTCTTAGAAATTGATATGTGAAATAAGTGTTGTCTATAGAAAATCGTGAATTGGTTAAATTGAAATGAGTTACCCCGGGTTTTATTTAAGTTGTATGTTTTTGTATTCCATGTTATTTGGGTTTACTCACGCTGGTATCCAGCCTGACCCGGGTGTTACTTTGGTGTAATGCTCGGATCAGACCGAGTATTACAGATTTTCAGTTAGGTACGTTCGGGAGCTCAGGAGGCGAACTAGATGGCAAGAGCGTATAGAGTATTCCTGTTGTATATTATTGTTGCTAATCTGAGACATGATAATTGTATATATTCAGTGACTGTATATATATGTGAAACTCTGATATCTTAAATGTAATCGATAGATATAGTATTCTTTTGTAAACTGTTATTATATAATTTTATATTTTATCCGCTGCAAATGTGAGTTGTTGATGTTTCTGTTCTTCTTCTTCTATCTCTTTCTTCATTCTCATAACTATCTGGAATTTTCGGTTCGAAAATTTCGGATCGATACATTTGGTATCAGAGCTGAAAGGTTAAGCGAGAACCTTGGCTCTGGTGGGCGTACTCATTAAGGATAGGGTCATTAGTACCCTGGATTGAGTTGAGTGTGTATATATATATATGAGAGAGCGTACTTGTTATTTTCTTATATAAAGATTTTAAATGATTTCATATAAGATTTTATTTTGGTATATTAGGCAATATGTCACTCTAATAAATATTAAAGTGATTGGTTGTTAAATTATTGAAATTAAAATTAAGAAGTAATATAATACAACCAAACTGAAGTCTTGAATTGGAATTAAATCAAGTAGAAATAGAAATACAACTAAATTAAAATGTAAGTGATTGAAAATGAAATTCTAAATCTGATCTCAGAATTTGAAAATTTTGTTTCAAAGTAATGGAAAATAATAAATAAGTATTATTTGGATAACTGCGACTTGTTGCAAACAATGGGTTGTTTGAAGTTTGATTTGGGTTTAAAACCAAAGGTGGTTTAAAATTTTAAAACATGGCTGGGAGGGCCAAGAAACAAATATGTATATATGTATGGGTATATATATGATATCAAAGATAAATTTGAAATAAACTCTAAGAGGTTGAGTTATGATTTTCCCTGAAGCATGATGTAGAAACCCTAAGTGATATAAGTTGTGAACTTATAAGAGGAAAAGAACTTTGAAGTTTGAAGGAATTCAAATTGAGGAAGGTTGATTGGATTAAGTAAATTGGAATTTAACTTGGAAAGTTAAATGGTTGATTTGAATTGGAAATTTGTGTGATCTCAAAACGGGTTTGAGATTTAAAAATTGATAATGGATGGACGTTTCAAAATAAATTGGATGATACCATCCTTTTGTTAATAAAAATCTTTAAATTGAGAATGGTATTGTATAAATAAAATAAATTTGAATAATTGAATTGTAAAATAAACTTGTTTAAGAACTGGCTTCAAACTGGAAAATAAAATTTAATAATAAATTAAAATTTTAAAATAAAATTGTATTGAAATCTTATTTGAACCTTGAAATACATAAGTAAAGATAATTTAAAATGGAATTTTGAGAATTGAACTCAGAAATTAAATCGGTTAAAAACTTTGAATAAAAGTAATTTGGTTTAAAAGGGTAAACCAACCTTTGAGAATTTAACTCGAATTTATATGATTCGAGATAGTTTAAATTCAAGATTGAAATTGACTTAGTTCAAAATTTAATTTGGTTTGAATTAATTGAATTGGTGATTGAAGATGTATAAGTTTAAGAATTTAAATGGAAAATTGAATTGGATTATATTGAAATGATTTGAACTTGAAATGGGTTCAATTGATAATAATTCAAATTGATTGGAATAATTTGAAATTATAATTAAAGTTGAGCAGGATTAAAATCAAATGGAAGTTGATTTGAATTGGGAAGGAAATCAAGGTTGATTCAACTTGAATTGGGAATTAATCAAGTCCAATGGAATTTGGAGTTATTTGAATTGGAATTGGGTCAATTTAAATGGAAATCTAAATTAAATTGTTGGGAAAGTGAACAGTTGACACTTGACTATTTTCAATATAAATTGTTTTGATATAAACTTATTTTTTCTAAGCTATTAAATATATATACAACTTTTCTTTCTTACAGCCAAATTATTTTATACTTGGTTTACAATTATTTTTGGAGCTATTTAACCATTTTCCAACGGTTTTCTAAACTAATTACTATTTTTCAACTATTTCACAAACTAATTTCTATTTTACAACTATTTGGCAATTATTTAAAAATTTCTGAAACTATTTAACTATTTTCAACTATTTTATAATTAGTTAACTATTTTATAGCTATTTTGCAAATTAATAATTATTTTTCAACTACTTATCTATTTTTAAAATTTTCAAGCTATTTTCTAAATATAAACTGGTCGGAGTTCAAACTGTTATGGATTTAATACCCAACTGAGATAAGAATTGAAGTGATGATTCAATGGAATTAAGGTAATTGTAAATAAGTGAAGGGGAATTTAAGGAAATATGAATAGAAAGGAAACTGATTTGGCTGATATTCAATGGAAATAAATACGTAGGATGTATGTATATTATTCTATTCGCATAGTGATTTGATCCAGATTCGAGAACAGAATTTCGAGATAGTTTATCGATCCGAGTTGGGATTTTTCACTCGATTTTCAACGGCGAACCTGGATATGGATTGTTGATTGGTTATGGATATTCTCTATCATAGTTACAGCTATGCAAGGGGAATGACAATTTCTAATCAGGAAACCAGATCTGTGTCTGCACCAGGAAGTCGGATGGACGATACTAGTTCGGAAGTAAAATTGTGTGATCGAGTGAGCGATCAGATTGGTATAGCGTACGAATGATAAGTGTACATCGTGCGGATGTGAATGAAATTGATATTGGAAAGAGAAGTCAAATTTGAATATTTGATTTTGAATAAATGAAGCTATATATCTTTGTTATATGAGATAAAACTCCCCTTGATAAATCTATAGCCAGAAGAAAATATTTTTGAAAGTGTTTGAAGTATAAAAGGGTTTTATACAAGTCTGAAATGATCCAAAGTTTTAAAAAATATATATATCTGTATATATATAAAGGATCTTATGAGGATTTTGGAAAAGGTTTTGAGAACCTTTGGATTTGGAAAGGCTTTTGATTTTTGGGAAAAATCAATATGAGAATTTGAAAAGCCTAGTTTGAGAATTATCGATTTTGGAATAATCGATTTTGTATAAATGAGCTTTGTATGAGATCATACTAGGTGTATGATTTGAAGATACTATATGTGTATAGTATAAAATGTTTTGATGATAGCTCTTGTAACGACCCGAAATTTTCAAATCCGAAAATTTCAGATAGTTATGGAAAGAAGAAAGAGATAGAAGAAGAAGAACAGAAACACCAAACACCTCACAATCGCAGCGGATAAAATATAATAATAAATAATAATAGACTACAAAATAATACTATATCTATCGATTACATATAATATACATCAGAGATTCACATATATATACAGTCACTGAATACATACAATTATCATGACTCAGATTAACAATAATATAAATACAGCGGAAATACTCTATACGCTCCTGCCATTCAGCTCGCCTCCTAAGCTCCAGAACGTACCTAACCTGAAAATCTGTAATACTCAGTCTAACCCAAGCATTACACCAAGGTAACACCCGGGTCAGGCAGGAAACCAGCGTGAGTAAACTCAACTAACATGGAATACCAAAGCAATCAACTTATATAACCCGGAGTAACTTATATCAATTAATCAATTCACAATTTGCTATAGACAATACTTATTTCATATATAAATTTCTAAGTATCAAATTTTGATAAAATAATCCATCTCACTTAAATCAATTCATTTCATCCTATTGATTTAAGAAATCAATTTAAAAAAAATTCGAAGGGATTTCGGGTATTCCCAATACCCGACCCCGGTCTCTTCGAAATTCATGTTGTCCGATCTCAAGTTATTCAATTGAAATAAACAACATTCATATCAGAGATACCAACACATTCACAACATCCAATACCAATCAATCATCCATCACATACAAATCAATTCAATTTACTCAATTGAGTTTCAAATCTCAATTAACTATATCCCTTCATTCAACGTTAATTAAATTCCAAGTTAATTAATTGGTCAACCCATCCTCATTCATCTTAATTAATCACCCTGGATTAATTATTTTTCAATTACATTCAAGTAATCATCTTTAATTAGCTTCACGATTTTAATTATTCTTAACCAAAGTCAATAGGTAATCTAAATTACTTCATGAATTAATTAACTATTTTAATTACATTAATCCTTTATTACTTATTAATTAACATCATAAGTCACTTATTTTGATTAATTCATCTTAAATTACATCCTTAAATATATAAATTATGAGTTCCAATATCATTTCCATTATCCTAGTCCAAATTAATTGCATTAATTAAACCCCGATATTAATCCTTCTCAAACAACCTCTACCTATATTTAATTATCTTTTGTTTACTTCATTAAATAAATTACTTACTCCTTAATTAATTATCTCAATTAATCTCTTGCTTTCTTCCGCAAAAATAAATTTTATTTCATTAATTTCCTTAAGAAATTAATTGACACACCATTCGATTATTATTCTGAATTACTTGCACTTAATTAGTTTACTTGAACCTTAATTAATTAACTCAACTCATTCGTTACTAAATTAGTTAAGCCAAATCATTAATTAATTAAATCAATCAATTATTCATTTCGAATTCCCTACTAATTTAATGAATCACAACACATCAAGCCCTTCCTAAATTTAAAATGAAATCATTGTCTTATTTATGATTTAAGTTTAAAACAATTTAAAACCCCATATACTTCGAGTCAATTCACAATTAACTCGAGAATCAATCATAATCAAAGTCACATCACCATCGTTATACATCCAATCAACTTAAACACTCAACCAATTATTTAAATTTAACCATATAAATTTAAATAATTCCAGACAGAGTGAGATTTACTCACCTTGATTCGTTTGCAGTCCACTTCCATTTCAGTTTGTTTCTTCCAAATTTTGACCTTGAACAAAATTGTATGATTTATTAATATTTGAATTAACTTAATAATCAATTTCCATATGATAATTTACTTAACAAATGATTTAATCTTAACTAATGATTAAACCCCCTTTTTATTTATGAATAATTAAATTTCAAACTAATTTCCTTTAATAATTTTACAATGTTCAAAATAAATTTTAAACAAATATATTACCTTAAAATTAAACTAGTAAATAAAATATGTATGTATAAACATATCTCTCTATTTCCAAAACAAATTATATAGGTCTTATAAAAAAAAACCCATTTTTTATCCTTCCTGTAAATACCAAGGCTGAGTTACATATATTTCCACTTCAGTAATATTTGTTTTCTCATTGTATATATACACATATATATTATTAAATTTAACTTCAAATAAATAATAAAAAAAATCCTATACCTCCAAGCTTCTGTCTTCACCAGGCGATAGCACTTCACCCACTCATGCCGCGCGCAACCCACAGCAGCGCGAACCCACGGATGCCCAGATCGAAACCCCTCCAGGCCAAACGCAAATCAAGCCGGCGCTTCATCCTAGCACGCGATGAAATCCACGCGTTCTCTCCACGATAGCACACGCTCCAGAGTCAAGCTCAAAGTCGACGTATGCACGATTGAACAAAATCATCCTGACTTAAATTGATTCGTGAAAAATCGAATTGAAATTGAAGCCCATTTCAATTTCGTTTACTGTAAAAGAAAGAGGGGAAAAGGATGGGAGTGTAAAAGGTGTCGGCCATTATATAATTTATTTTAGAGCTTGGGTGAATTTGGTTTCGGCAATGAAGAAAGAGAATGGTTCCTTAAAGAGTAGAACGAATAGAAAAGAAATATCTACTGACCTATTTATTTTGTCCACGAAGAGGCGTATGGGCAAAGCTAAGGAACGTAATAAAAAATGGAAATGGCTTCCAGAGAAAGATTGTTTATCTAAATTTTATTATCTTATAAAACTCTCAAACCGTCTCGTTAATTGCCATTTAAACTCCCAAACTCCACTTAAGGAATGCCGCTAGGCGATTTCAGGGTTTTACCCGCGTTCCGAACACAATGGAATGTGTTTCGGAGGCTAATTCGATCGTATGCACGAGTTACAGAAGAAAACGATCAGTTTTAAATTAAATCGATTAAAATAGTTCTAAGCGTTTTGAGCTGCCAGGGTCAAAGGACAACCCCAATTGCTATGAAAATTGAAATCCGATAATAACTAACTATTACGGATCCAATGGAACTGGTTTTGTCAAATTCTGAGACTGTGCCTCGGAAGGCTATTTTTAAATTCCAATTTAAACGATATATTATTAAAACTGAACAAATTACCTTTAAATTAAATTTCAATTATTCTATTATCTTCAGTATCCTCATTATAGATTTTACAAGCCTTCAAATTATTTTGAATAGGCTTAGAATTCTCAAATTCAACAATTTACCCAATTTCAATTATATAATTCAATACTTTACTTATCTAATAAATATTAATATTCGGAATTCAAGCTAAAATTAACCTTTCAAATGTTAAAATCAATTTGTTATTCCATTTTAAATCGTTAAATTTCCGGGTCGTCACATTCCTCCCCCCTTAAAAGAATTTCGTCCCCGAAATTACTAGTTAGGAAGAATGGACCAATACCCGTTTACTTTTTCCCAAAACCCACACTTCAACAGTCTTACCAACTATCCTTTATTAAAGACCCACTATCACCTTAACCAACTTCCTACAACCTTCTATGGTTTCAAACAACACCCCTCACTCAATCGTTTAAATTTCAATTTAAAACCAAATTTTGAATTATCAAAATTTTCTCAAAATTTTCCTAACTCTCTAAATTTCCGAAATTTTTTGCCAGCGTGTCCTTTGCGCGTCTAGCTCGGTACTACTACAAAAGGCCTCTACGGGCTCCCAAATACCAAAAGAAAACAAAAGCTAAGTGGCTACATCCAAAAACCCAATCCAATCTCATTTAGAAATTTAAATACGTACCTTTTTTTTGTCGGGCAATACAAATTTATCTTTTGGAATCGAATCCAATTTTTTTTTCCCCTTTTTTTTATTACCTGCATATCTTACCAAGCAATAACATCCAATTGTAACTCTTCCAAATCATTGTGTACATTTTCCTACATAAGTTTCATATCTATTTCAAAATTAGTTTTTCCCCTTCCATATGAATTCAATTTGTCTTCACTTCTGAATATTAAATTTTATTTTTCATTTATAACTGATTCAAATTAGTTTTATCTACTGATTTACTTTAAATTTTCAATTTGAAAATGTTTTGTCATTAACCAATTTTTTTTTCTCAAAAATTTTCCAAAAATTTTCTAACTCCCAAAATTTTCGGAAAATTTTGGCAGAGTCTCCTTTGTACGGAGGAGCTTTTGTAATTTGACAAGAGATATAAATATATATACATCGACCCACCCGGTCGGAAAAAGCAAAAACAGTTCATATTTCCTATTTTTATTGCGTAGGCGTACCTTATTTAGCATTTTAAGCAAGCAGCTTACTAATTTAAGCAACTAGCGCAATCCAGACCAACCAAACAGTCTTCAGGTACCTGTACTTACTCAATTTAAATATGTAAGTGCCATATATATGAAGTTTATAACATTTCTCTTGCTTAAACAACTACAACACATCAATTCTAAAAGAAATGCATTCTAAATAACTTCCACAAGCACTTTATATGATTTCAAAACTAATTCCATTGTTCTCAACCAATTTATATACCATTTCATTCAGTTTAATGGTTTATTACTCAAGTGCTTACATTCAATTTATTTTTAATCCAAATCAAGCTCAGATTCACTTCAATTGATTCAAAAATCAATTACATTTCTTCCACTAATTCATAGAATTTAATTAAATCTCGTTTACGTTAAACGACATTTATTTCTACGCAATTTGATAATATCCATGTGAATAAATAATTACTTAAGCTTTATAACCAATTAAAATTGATTCCAACTCAATTTTATTTAATTCAATTCCTTTTTAATTTATTCACAATCATTTTATTTAGCTCGACACATTCCATGCTTGTGTACTGTTACCATTCCCAAATTAATTTGAACCGAGCTTTTATTTAATGGCTTTTACCCTTATTCGAAGGCAAGCTTCCTTAAATTTAAACTTAAGTTACTCTACTTTAATTTACTCCAACATCAAACTTAAGTTTACTTTTATTTGATTCTCATTTAATCAAATTCCATTAAATTCAGTAAGCCCATCCATTTTAATTTTAATTTTTAATTTGCTTACTTAATTCGTTATTGAATTTATTTCATTAATACAAGGCTATTCCCAATTTATTTCTATTCACTTGGATTCTGTTTTGTTGCAATTCAAACCATTTCTATTATAAATCACTTTCATTTCATTCGACAACATTTCTCATATATCCAATTTACTTGCAACTTCCATTAAATATTATTCAATCACCTTTGAATTTTATTTGTATTTCAAACCACTACATTTTTTTTACAACATCCCCTCTTATTTAATTCATTATCAAATCTAACTCGAATTCTATTTACAATTCTAATTCATTTCCAAACTCCATTATTCATTTACAATCCATTTATTTACCAAGGTTAAATTTTTTTAACATATTTTATCAAATAATTATTTATTAGCTTACTTCCAACTTTTATTACAAAGAAAATTACTTCATTAAATTTTTCCTGAGTTCAAATTTATTTTTTATAATCCCAGTTTGGAGTTTCCCTTTTTTTTTTCCAAATCCCAACTCTTTCATTTTAAAAATTTAGAAATGCCTTTAAAATCTCATAATATTATTAAAATAGCTTTTATAAAATATTTCTTTTAACTTGATGTCTCAACCAGTCCATCCTTGTTCTCATAGAAATTTAGTCATACGTTGATCACGCGTAGGACTGAAAATCTATAAGTACTTGGTAAACTAGATTTCAACATCCAGTGAAAATATTTGAAAATAATTTTATTAAAAATATAGAAAACAGTTTTTGAAAATAGTGGAAATATCTTTGTTGACAATGCTCTGAAAATCATCACCCCCATCCATGGTCACAGTTACATCCCAGGGTTACGTTGCCATCGCAGCATAAGTCCATGTAACTGCAGGCTCTCCGCGGCCTCTTGATTACGCCATGGATCCCACACAACAGATCACAGTTACATCCAGGGTTACGTTGCCGTCGCAACAAAAGTCCATGTAACTGCAGGCTCTCCGTGGCCTCTTATTTCGCTGTCGAAATGAAACTTCTCCACTCCTACATAGGTCGCAGTCTGCCGATATAAAATCAACCACAGACTGTTGGCTCTCAGCGGCACACACGACTTTCGCTATGTTATACCACAGGTCGCAGTCTAACGATATAAAATCAAACGCAGACAGTTGGCTCTCAACGGCACACACGACTTTCGCTATGGTATACTCAACTCATAATCCTCAGGAACTAGTTTTGTCCGGACTCCTCACAGGATCAACTTTAGAAACCCCCCCTTGGGGCTCAAGGCAGCACCACCCGGTGGCACTTCTGAGAAGTTCATTTCAAGGGAGCGCCATTTTCCCCAGAGCCATCATCAAAACATTTCATACTATACACATATAGTATCTTCAAATCATACACCTAGTATGATCTCATACAAAGCTCATTTATACAAAATCGATTATCCCAAATCGATAATTCTCAAACTAGGCTTTCCAAATTCAATATTGGTTTTGCCCAAAAATCAAAAGCCTTTCCGAATCCAATGGTTCTCAAAACCTTTTCCAAATTCCTCATAAGATCCTTTATATATATATTCAGATATATAAAATTTAAAAACTTTGGATCTTTTCAAACTTGTATAAAACTCCTTTTATACTTCAAACACCTTCATAAATCCTTTTCTTCTGGCAATAGATTTAACAAGGAAAGATTTTTCTTATATAACTTTGTTTATTCAAATCAAATATTCAAATTTGATTACTCTTTCCAATATCAATTTTATTCGAATTTGTACGATGTACACATATCATCCGTACGCTATACCAATCTGATCGCTCACTCGATCACACAATTTCACTTCCAAACTAGTATCGTCCACCCGACTTCCTAGTGCGGACTCAGATCTGCTTCCTTGATCAGAAACCGTCATTCTCCTTGCATAGCTATAACTATGATAGAGAATATCCAGAACCAATCAACAATCCATATCCAGGTTCGCCGTCGAAAATCGAGTGAAAAATCCCAACTCGGATCGATAAACTATCTCGAAATTCTGTGCTCGAATCTGGATCAAATCACTATGCGAACATAAATATACGTACATCCTACGTATTTAACTTCCTTGATTATTAAACAAATCAATTCCTTTCCATTTACATTCATTTATTCACATTAATCCCCATTTGGATTATCACTTCAATACTTATCCCAGTTGGGTATTTAAATCAATAACAGTTTGGACTCCGACCAGTTTATATTTGGAAAATAGCTTGAAAATTTCAAAAATAGATAAGTAGTTGAAAAATAATTATTAGTTTGCAAAATAGCTATAAAATAGTTAACTAATTGTAAAATAATTGAAAAATAGTTAAATAGTTCCATAAATTTTAGGTTATTGAAAAATAGTAATTTATTTGTAAAATAGTTGAAAAATAGTAATTAGTTTATAAAACAGTTGAAAAATAGTTAAATAGCTTCAAAAATAATTGTAAAACAAGTATAAAATAATTTGGCTTGAAGAAAGAAAATAAATTTATATGAAAACAATTTATATTGAAAATAGCCAAGAGTCAAACTGTTCACTTCCCAACAATTCAACTGGACTTTCCACTTCTATTAATTGACCCAATTTCGATTCAAATAACTCCAAATTCCATTGGACTTGATTTATTCCCAATTTAAGCTGAATCAATCTTGATTCCTTTCCCAATTTAAACAATTCTAGTTGATTTTAATCCTGTTCGATTTTAATTTTAATTTCATATTATTCCAATCAATTTAAATTATTACCAATCGAACCCATTTCATATTCAAATCATTTCAATATTATCCAATTTAATTTCCCATTTAAATTTTAAACTTATACATCTTCCATCACCAATCCACTTAATTCAAACCAAATTCAATTTCAAATCTTGAATTTAAACTATCTCGAAATATGTAAATTCGAATTAAATTCTCAAAGGTTGGTTTAACCATTTAAACCAAACTAACATTTATTAAAAGTTTTTAATCAATTTAATTTCTGAGTTCAATTCTCAAAATTCCATTTTATATTATCTTTATTTATGTATTTCAAGGTTCAAATAAGAGTTCAATGCAAATTTTATTTGTTTTCAAAATTTAATTTATTATTCAAATTTATCTTCCAGTTTGAAGCCAGTTCTTAAACAGTTTAATTTACAATTTAATTATTCAAATTCATTTTATTTGTACAATACCATTCTCAATTTAAAGATTTTATTAACAATAGGATGATATCATCCAATTTATTTTAAAACGTCTATCCATTTTAAACTTTAAATCTCAAACCCGTTTGAGATCACACAAATTCCCAATACAAATCAACCATTTAACTTTCCAAGTTAAATTCCAATTTACTTAATCCAATCAACCTTACTCAATTTGAATTTCTGCTTCCAACTTTAAAATTCTTTCCTTCGTATAAGTTCAAAACTTATATCACTTTGGGTTTTTACATTACATTTCAGGGAAAAATCAAAACTCAATCTCTTAGAGTTTATTCCAAATTATCTTTGATATCATGTATATCCATACATATATACATATTTACTTCTTGGTCCTCCCAGCCATGTATAAAAGTTTAAACCACCTTTGGTTTTAAACTCAAATCAAATTTTCAAACTGCCCATTGTTTGCAACAAATCCCAGTTATTCATATAATACTTATTTTTTTTTATTATTACTTTGGAACAAATTTTCAAATTCTGGAACCAGATTTAGAATTTTACTTTCAACCTATTAAATTTTAATTTGGTTGTATTCCTATTTCTACTAAATTTAATTCCAATTCAAGACTTCAATTTGGTTGTATTATATCACTTCTAAATTTTCATTTTAATAAATTTAACAACCAATCGCTTTAACATTTATTAGAATGAAATATTTCTTTATATGTCAAAATATAATTTTATATAAAATCATTTAAAACCTTTATATAAGAAAATAACAAGTACGCGCTCATATATATACACTCAACTCATTCTAGAGTACTTTAGACTCTATTTAATGAGTAATCCCCACCAGAGCCAAGGTTCTCATTTTACCTTCCTGCTCTGATACCAAATGTAACGACCTGAAATTTTCAAATCTGAAAATTTCAGATAGTTATGGAAAGAAGAAAGAGATAGAAGAAGAAGAACAGAAACACCAAGCACCTCACAATCGCAGCGGATAAAATATAATAATAAATAATAATAGACTATAAAATAATACTATATCTACCGATTACATATAATATACATCATAGATTCACATATATATACAGTCACTGAATACATACAATTATCATGACTCAGATTAACAATAATATAAATACAGCGGAAATACTCTATACGCTCCTGCCATTCAGCTCGCCTCTTGAGCTCCAGAACGTACCTAACCTGAAAATATGTAATAATCGGTCTGACCCGAGCATTACACCAAGGTAACACCCGGGATAGGCTGGAAACCAGCGTGAGTAAACTCAACTAACATGGAATACCAAAGCAATCAACTTATATAACCCGGGGTAACTTATATCAATTAACCAATTCACAATTTGCTATAGACAATACTTATTTCATATATAAATTTCTAAGTATCAAACTTTGATAAAATAATCCATCTCACTTAAATCAATTCATTTCATCCTATTGATTTAAGAAATCAATTTAAAAAAAATTCGAAGGGATTTCGGGTGTTCCTAATACCCGACCCCGGTCTCTTCGAAATTCATGTTGTCCTATCTCAAGTTATTCAATTGAAATAAACAACATTCATATCAGAGATACCAACACATTCACAACATCCAATACCAATCAATCATCCATCACATACAAACCAATTCAATTTACTCAATTGAGTTTCGAATCTCAATTAACTATATCCCTTCATTCAACGTTAATTAAATTCCAAGTTAATTAATTGGTCAACCCATCCTCATTCATCTTAATTAATCACCCTGGATTAATTATCTTTCAATTACATTCAAGTAATCATCTTTAATTAGCTTCACGATTTTAATTATTCTTAACCAAAGTCAATAGGTAATCTAAATTACTTCATGAATTAATTAACTATTTTAATTACATTAATCCTTAATTACTTATTAATTAACTTCATAAGTCACTTATTTTGATTAATTCATCTTAAATTACATCCTTAAATATATAAATTATGAGTTCCAATTTCATTTCCATTATCCTAGTCCAAATTAATTACATTAATTAAACCCCGATATTAATCCTTCTCAAACAACCTCTACCTATATTTAATTATCTTTTGTTTACTTCATTAAATAAATTACTTACTCCTTAATTAATTATCTCATTTAATCTCTTGCTTTCTTCTGCAAAAATAAATTTTATTTCATTAATTTCCTTAAGAAATTAATTGACACACCATTCGATTATTATTCTGAATTACTTGCACTTAATTAGTTTACTTGAACCTTAATTAATTAAATTAACTCATTCGTTACTAAATTAGTTAAGCCAAATCATTAATTAATTAAATTAATCAATTATTCATTTCAAATTCCCTACTAATTTAATGAATCACAACACATCAAGCCCTTACTGAATTTAAAATGAAATCATTGTCTTATTTATGATTTAAGTTTAAAACAATTTAAAACCCCATATACTTCGAGTCAATTCACACTTAACTCGAGAATCAATCAAAATCAAAGTCACATCACCATCGGTATACATACAATCAACTTAAACACTCAACCAATTATTTAAATTTAACCATATAAATTTAAATAATTACCAGAAAGAGTGAGATTTACTCACCTTGATTCGTTTGCAGTCCACTTCCATTTCAGTTTGTTTCTTCCAAATTTTGACCTTGAACAAAATTGTATGATTTATTAATATTTGAATTAACTTAATAATCAATTTCCATATGATAATTTACTTAACAAATGATTTAATCTTAACTAATGATTAAACCCCCTTTTCATTTATGAATAATTAAATTTCAAACTATTTTCCTTTAATAATTTTACAATGTTCAAATTAATTTTAAACAAATATATTACCTTAAAATTAAACTAGTAAATAAAATATGTATGTATAAATATATCTCTCTTATTTCCAAAACAAATTATATAGGTCTTATAAAAAAAACCCATTTTTTTTCCTTCCTGTAAATACCAAGGCTGAGTTACATATATTTCCACTTCAGTGATATTTGTTTTCTCATTGTACATATACATATATATATTATTAAATTTAACTTAAAATAAATAATAAAAAAAATCCTATACCTCCAAGCTTCTAACTTCACCAGGTGATAGCACTTCACCCACTCATGCCGCACGCAACTCACGGCAGCGCGAACCCACGGATGCCCAGATCGAAACCCCTCCAGGCCAAACGCAAATCGAGCCGGCGCTTCATCCTAGCACGTGATGAAATCCACGCGTTCTCGCCACGATAGCACACGCTCCAGAGTCGAGCTCAAAGTCGACGTATGCACGATTGAACAAATCATCCTGACTTAAATTGATTCGTGAAAAATCGAATTGAAATTGAAGCCCATTTCAATTTCGTTTACTGTAAAAGAAAGAGGGGAAAAGGATGGGAGTGAATAAAAGGTGTCGGCCATTATATAATTTATTTTAGAGCTTGGGTGAATTTGGTTTCGGCAATGAAGAAAGAGAATGGTTCCTTAAAGAGTAGAACGAATAGAAAAGAAATATCTACTGACTTATTTATTTTGTCCACGAAGAGGCGTATGGGAAAAGCTAAGGAACGTAATAAAAAATGGAAATGGCTTCCAGAAAAAGATTGTTTATCTAAATTTTATTATCTTATAAAACTCTCAAACCGTCTCGTTAATTGCCATTTAAACTCCCAAACTCCACTTAAGGAATGCCGCTAGGCGATTTCAGGGTTTTACCCACGTTCCGAACACAATGGAATGTGTTTCGGAGGCTAATTCGATCGTATGCACGAGTTATAGAAGAAAACGATCAGTTTTAAATTAAATCGATTAAAATAGTTCTAAGCGTTTTGAGCTGCCAGGGTCAAACGACAACCCCAATTGCTATGAAAATTGAAATCCGATAATAACTAACTATTACAGATCCAATGGAACTGGTTTCGTCAAATTCTGAGACTGTGCCTCGGAAGGCTATTTTTAAATTCCAATTTAAACGATATATTATTAAAACTGAACAAATTACCTTTAAATTAAATTTCAATCATTCTATTATCTTCAGTATCCTCATTATAGATTTTACAAGCCTTCAAATTATTTTAAACAGGCTTAGAATTCTCAAATTCAACAATTTACCCAATTTCAATTATATAATTCAATACTTTACTTATCTAATAAATATTAATATTCGGAATTCAAGCTAAAATTAACCTTTCAAATGTTAAAATCAATTTGTTATTCCATTTTAAATCGTTAAAATTTCCGGGTCGTCACAGCTCTGGGGGAAAAGGCGCTCCCTTAAAATGAACTTCTCAGGAGTGCCACCGGACGGTGCTGCCTTGAGCCATAAGGGGGGGGGTTTCTAAAGTTGATCCTGTGAGGAGTCCGGACGAAACTAGTTCCTGAGGATTATTGGGTAGCGGAAGTCGAGGGCGCTGATGCCTATAGGGGCATTTGGGTTATGCTATGACGACAGTGTAACTCGATGTCACTGCGATCTACTGTGGGGACCATAGCGAAATCGTGTGGAGGATGAGTGCCAACAGTCTACACTTGATTTTGGCGGAAAGGCAACGCAACATCGGTAGACTGCGATCTATGGTCAAGTGGAGCGGAGAAGTTTCATTTTTGGCAGCGAAATTCGATGGTGCTGAAGCCTACTGTTATATAGGTTTTCGCTGTGATAGCTACGTAACCCTGGTTGTAGCTGCGATCTGTCGTGGGTCCCATGGTGTAATCGAGGGGCGCGGAGGCCTACAGTTATCTATGGATTTTGTCGGGATGGCAACGTAACCATCGGGTTAACTGCGACCATGGATGGGAGTGATGATTCCCAGAGCATTCTCACCAAAGATATTTCCTCTATTTTCAAAAACTATATTCAATATTTTTAATAAAAATTATTTTTCAAGTATTTTCACTGGGTGTTGAAAACGGGTTTGCCAAGTACTTATAGGTTTTCAGTCCTACGCCTGATCAACATATGATTGAATTTCTGTGAGAACAAGGATGGTGTACGGCCCGGAATTTTGGTCAATATCAATTTAATAATCTGTATAAATAATTTAATTGGTTTGATAATTTTCTTTATAATTTTAATTTAAATTTGGTGAATTTAATCTTTTAAAGGTTAATGAATTTTTAATATGGCAATATTGATAAGATTTGTTTGTCAAAGCTAATACAATTTTATTCTATTTATAATATATACACTTGATATATATTGTGAATAGAAGATCTTGTGTTTAAATAAAGGATTGAATTTTCAAATTGTAATATATATGTATGTATATGTTATAATTTGATATTGTTTTGAAATTTAATTTAATCTATTAGAATGAATATTGTAATTTTAAAACTTAATATTTTTCAAAAGTTAAATTAAAGATTTATTCATTTGTTTTCAAATTATAAGATAATTGTTATTTTAAATAAGATAGTTTAAAAAGGATTTAAACAAGCTTTGTTTTGTTTTCTTTTTAAATGCTCAAATTAAAATGGTTATAAATGTTTAGGTATAATGTTTAGATTTTAAATACATGTATAAAATTTATATTTATATTATAATTAGTTTAGAATATTTTCTTTTAAATGGTAAACTTATATTTATTTATAAAGTAAATTTAACATGTGAGTTTTTATTTACATTTAAACAAAGTAAAATTAATCAAAAAGGGGATTTAAAACATGTGTAACCATATAAACATATATAAGCACTTATTAATTAAGAGAATGAAGTAAGTTAGCTTTCTATTAACATTTAAATTAAATAAAAATCGAATTAAAAATACTTAAAACATATGTTCTTATCTTAAGACACTTATGTAACATTTGTAAGACAATTAAGTGTTGTGGGTGACAAATGTAAGTTTTATAACAAGTGTCTTCTTTTGTTTAAAAATTTTAGTTTCTTTAATTCTATTTAACCATAATATTTTCATTACTGCGTTCTTTTTCTAACTCAAATCAGAAATTATTCCAAACCTAAAAATTGGAATCCAAAAGTAAGATAAAATCAAAAGCAAAATTAAAAATCTGCAACAATTAAAAATCTGCAAAATAATGAAGTTCTTCTTAAAAGTAAAAGCTGCAACATCAACTTGCAATATGAAACAACCTGCAAATACAAATAGAGTTCAACTGCAATCAACAGTTTCAACTGCAAGTTTAAAACAACTAATTGAAACATGCAAGGGATTTTCAATAGCAAGTATATCTTTCCAGATTTAAATTTCAAGTGCCTGGAATAATAAATCAAAGCCTGTTCTCGTCTGCATATTATAAAAAGGTGAGTAAACTTCTTTTAGAAACAGTTTGATTTGTTTTTAACTACCATGCATGTGATGTTATAACTTGTATTGAAGTCAGATGCTTTGAATTTATATGAATTGTGTTGTGTGAGCTTGTTTATTCTGTTATCTGTTGTTCAATTGAGTATTCTGTTACAAAAAAAAAATATAGAATTCATATTCCAAATCTAATCCATAGTAGGCTTAAGTATTTGAATGGAAACTGTTTGTAATTGTGATGGAGGTTATAAAATAGATTCAGGATTTTAAATACCATAAAATTTTGTCAAAAATAAAATTAACGGTGAAACTTAAATTTTGGTTAGAAATTTATTATCTTAAATTTAAAATTTAACTATATGAATGAGATCTTGATGTAAAATCATGAATTTAGAGACGAAGTTTGTAATTTATAGTCTAGTAATTCATTTGAAATTTGGGTTTAAATGAAATTGGGAATTTTGTAGATTTCTGATTATATGTACATTAATTTGATTTGATTTTTGATTCGTAGCTAGCTTGTAGTTCATAGATTATAGGAAAAATACAATTTAATTTTTCCATAAAGTGAATTGTGTGAATTAGAACAAACTAGGGTTTTAGTTACAGTTTGTTTCGGTCGTACTTTAATGGCTTATGCGACTTGGATAATGAACCGAGTTCAATCGCATTTGGGGTGTTGAAGCTCGTGGTCATGGCGAGTTGATGTGGGCGGTCGGCGGAGTTAACCGGCGTTGAGATGGCCGTGGAGGCATGTAGGGTCGAGATGTTCTGCATTTTATTTCGAGCAAATGGTCATTTTTTTTATTCGCAAATCAATTGATGAATCTGGGTTCGTATTCGTACTCGCGTGGGGTTTTGTTGTAACGACCCAGTATTTTTATTAATTAAAAATTAAATATTTAATTAATTTTAAATATTAATATGTGAAATTTATAAGTCGAATAGATTTTATTTCGAATATTGGATTTAATTGAATAATTAAATCGATAATTTGGATAGTGAAAATATAGAAATAACTGAAACTTGGGTTAAATATGATTGAAGATGATTTGTAAAATTTTATTTTATCATGCTGGAGTTAAAACGATGTTTTAGAACTTTTAAAATCGAATTAAAAGTTAATTCGTGAAAATTGAATATTTTAATATTTAATTGACTAGTGAAAATAGCCAATTTTCGAACAGTCTCGGAATTGGACGAAACTAGTTTCATTGGATCCGTAATAGTTAAGTTATTACCGAATTTCAATTTTCGTAGCAATCGGAGTTATCGTTTGATCGTGGCAGCTCGAAACGCATCGAGATTTGTTTTAATATTAATTTGGCGAGTTAAAATAGCCATTTTTCAAAAAGTCTCGGATTTCGATGAAATTAGTTTCATCGGATCCATAATGTGATATTATTGTATGATTTCAAATTTCATGTCAATTGGATTTACCGTTTGTCCGGTGCAAGCTAAAACGCCTAGAAAATCGTTTAATCGGTTTAATTTTAAATCGATCGTTTAATACCATAACTCGCACAGGTAATCGAATTAGCTTCCGAAACATGTTCCATTGTGTCCGGAACATGGGGTAAACCCTAGAAACGCGGGTCACCGTAAGTAAATCAGAGTTTGGAAAATCCAAAATGAATAGTGTTTCGATAAAATTCTATAAATAGGCTCCTTCATTCACAAATAAAAAAAAAATAAGGCTAGGGTTTAACAGAGTCGCCGCCTCCTATATTACCAACGACCGAAAATCACCAATCTTCTTCCCCAATTATCTTCTAATCCATAAATTATTTCTAGAATCTTTCAACTGGAAAAATGTTAAACACGTCGAGATCCTTGTTTTCAACGGCTATGATGGGAAATGGAGTTTTGGATTGTCGCGAATTTGGGTTTGAAGTGGCCGGCTTTGGTCACGTTTTTCGAGGAGATGAGGACAATAGGGGCGTGCGGTCACTGTCCGGTGGTGGCTCTGGGGGAGGCGCGCGTGGTGGGGGTCATTGATCATGGTAAAAGTCGTCGTTGTTGCCGTGATTTTCAACCCTAATTTCGTATATGGGTTCGGCTATTTACTGGAGGTGAACCCAAACGAGAGGGAGAAATGGGGGGAGCGCACGACCCTGATGCATTCAAGATGGAATCAACGGTGGATGCAGGTTGAAGGGTTTTAAAATAAAAAAAAATTAAATTTATGTTGTAAATTATGTAGTTTAAAATCGTGTAAACTTTGAAAAATCATTTCTTTTTCATACGAGGTCGAAAACGCGTAAAACCAGTTGCGTTGGAATCGTATGGACGAGCGCTACGCTATGGAATTGGATTGGAGTCGTTTGGAGTTAGTGAAATTTCGGGTAAAATTAAACGTCCGTTTAATTTTATTCGAAATAAATCGCTAAAACGAAATTGAAATCAAGGTGAGAACTTCTCACTCAATCGAATCGGTTTCGATTTTATTTTAAATAGTTATATTTAAAATATTTGAATGCATGTTTGAATGATGATTGATATCTATTGATTGTTAAAATAGACATTATGCGCCGTTAGTAAGCGGATGTTATTTATTAAAAACATATACCGCGAATATTTCATAAACAGTGAAATTGGTATTATATATAATAGCAATATATATATATTGGCATATGTATATATTGCAGTTGTTGATTTCCCGCATTGTATAGCGGATGAGACCCTATTGCGCCGTCTATTAAGCGGATAATATTTATAAATCCCATATACCGCGATAATCCGTACTGGAGCAGAATTGGTATTGTGCTAATGTTTTTGGATGCAGGGAAACAGGTTGGAGGGATCCAACTGGATTCCTCAACTGTATTGATTTATTTACATATATTTTGATATTTGTTGATTATCATATCGATATATGATATTTGGGTGTCGTGATTGACTATTTGGTGCTGCGACATCATCAGATCCATTTCTGAAGTTTTAAAATAATGATTTTTGGTTTTTAAAGGAATTTTTAAAGTGATTTTTGAAAGTATACGTTTTATTAAAATTTTGAGTTAACTTATTTTAAATAAATTAACGTTATAATTTTAATGTTATAAAAGTTATAATTTTTGTAAAATATAACCAAATTAAGATTTTTGAAATAAATAGTGATTAATTTATAAAATGGTTTAATTGGGAATTTTGAATTATTATAAACGGTTTATATAAAAGATTTATAAAATTGATATTTATAAATTAAAAATACTGGAATTATAAAACGAGTTTTTATTAGTAATAAAGCGAAATTAAAAAAATGGATTTCATAAGTGAATTGAGATTTATAAATTTATGAAATATGAAGATATAAAATGGATAGATTTTGTAAAATATAAGATTTATAAGTAATCAACTTATAAATCGGATTTTGGCATTTAAAATGAGATATAAAAAGGATTTTTACAAATAGAAGTTATAAAAATATAAATGGAGTTTATAAACGTTGTTTATAAATCCGAAATCAATTGAATTTGATAAGTTGGATATAGGAATATATGAAAGGAATTATATTCACGATTTTGGACAGTGAATATATTATTAAATGAAATGGATATGTTTTGGGGAAGGAACATTATGAAATGAAGTTAATGATTTTAAAGACGTTTTAAAATGCATTAAGTATCGAATACATAGATTTCAACATTCATTGTTGAAATAGACGTTTTCGAGAAATAGAAGGAAATGGTGGACTATAACACTGTTGTTATAGTAAACGGTTTCCGAAAGGAAATGTTTTGTATAGTACTGGGATTTATATATCTATTTAAACTTTGAATCCCTATACTAGTGATTTTGGGTCGTCGTAACGATGTTTTACGTAACATTCGTTTTGGCCCAAACAAATGTGTTTAAGAGAATGATTTCTTAAAAAATGAAATATATACTTAATTTTTGATTTAAGTATATTGAATATTTTCCAGGTGTTGAAATTGAATGGATTTGTGAATTACTTATGAATAAATAAGTATGGGAATGTTTTTCCAATGTGAAATTAAATGTTTTGAGAATTTATCTTTTTGAAGATAAATTGAAAATGAATAATTGAAATCGTATATTCACAAATATTTTGGAATGTAAATTCACTATGGAATTTATAAATAAAAAGGGGAATTTGTTTAAAAATAAACGTTGATTTATTTTTGAAGTGTGGGAATTAATTTACGGATTTGGAACGTAAATATAAAGTAAATCGGTAAGGATTTATTTAATTGGTTTAAATGAACCATGTTGAAATGAAAAAAATTCCGCGTAAGGAAAAGTGATTTGAAAATTTGTTTTCAAATGGTTGAAGTGTGGAAAAAAAATATCTAGTAAAGATATTTTGGAAAGTAAATAATTTGGTAAATTATTTGGATTTGGTGATGTTGAACACGCTTATTGATAGTTAAATAATCCGACTATCAATATTTACCTTTAAATAGGTATTTGTTGTGATTTGTTTGAATTTGAATGCCACACTTATTTTTGAATAAGCGCTCACTATTCGGGTTAGCCGGGAAAGGACCTTGGGGTCGTATAACCCATTCTGAATATGTGATACGTCGAAATGGATTGCATTTGATGACCGGATGTTTGTGAAAACGGAAGGATTACCGTCGAGTTACTCTACATCGGCTGGTCTCCGATATAGAGGTTTTATCACCCTTAGTGACGGGAAGTCCGGTCGTGATTAGTGAATATCCGGAATGCAAGGACTTCTTTGGAAGTGCCTTCGGTTCTATTCGATCCCGGAACAGACTTGTATGGATTGTATGTCTGACATTACAAATTGAGATATAAAGCTGATTTCTTTCAGATATATTTCTGTTGGTGGCGGAGAATTTATTCTCTTAGCTTAACACCCTTCTCTGAGACGTACGAGCTCAGAGGTTATATAGTTGAAGGTTATTAGTGATATATTCCCAATTTGGTAGTGTGGCATGCTGAGTGTTGCTGTGAAATGATCATTGTTTGATCATTTGTGATAGGATCATTTATTTGATCATTTATCTTGGTGATCATTTCTATGATCATTTGTTGACCCAAAGCACGGCTTTTGTATAAAGTGTGGCTTTGTGGACGAGACTTCGTCGGACCTCACACCCCGGAAATGGTCAAAACAGGAAGGATGCAGCAAGGTTATTAGGGGTAGCGCCCTTTAGTGTATGTCATTCCTTCTGGATAGAGGTGGTATCATGGTATGGAGCCCAGATATTTAACCTATGTTGTTGCTGCATATTTTGTGGTTGTTGGAAATCGAGGATCCTCGGATAGATCGGTTACGATCGGGGGATGACATATTCGTGTCAGTAGTTACCCAGTTAGGGGTAACCCGGCCTTGTGTTGGCAGAGATCCGGTTTGGTTCTCGAGACGTCATTCCAGAGTCGTTTCCATGTGGCAATGGGAAGTTCCTTGGCCTGACCATTTGTTGGAAATCCAATTCCCAATACAAATCCCTGTACGGTTTTAGTTGTAGAACCTGCCATTTACTTATGGTGGTCACCACTGTTTAGATGGTAGCTATAGTAGGCATAGTTCGAAATGTCTATGCTGGCTAAGATTAATATTCTACTTTTGAAATGTTTTCCTCACTATGCACTAGTAATAATATCAAATGTTTCTTTTAATGCGTATCAAGCATCTTTGACTATCATAAGGAGAAATCTCCTCCGATTCTGCGTTTGCATTGTGTGTGTGTGTGGGAGGCCTTATGGTAGTCTCATTTTTAAAAGCATTGCGAATAGACTTTAAAAATATTCCTCTATTTTGATTTTAAAGAAAAATAAACTGTTTTAGTTCTCACACCAGTCACATGACTGACTCGGAGTTTATTGTTTTCCTTCCTAAACTCTGGGTGCCCACCAATTTCCACACGGGCAGTCAAGAGTTAAGGTTTATCAGGATATTCAGGAGTTGCTGGAGGCAAGCTGGATGGCATGGCGTATTACTAGTATATAGTATTTCTTTTCCGCTGCTGATGTCATTTGTTGTTGTACACTCTGATATGATGTAATGAAATGTGATGTAATGTAATAAACTGATATAGTTCTTTGTTTAAAGATTATTCATTTATTTATTATATGTTGTTCCGCTGCGAATTGTGAGATTCTGATGTTGTTCTGTTATTTCTTTCTGTTCTGTTCTATCTTTTTCTCTCTTTCTTCTATCTTTTCTTCTTCTTTAACCCTAACATTTCGGTTTTTCGGCAACGAAAAATCGCAAACGTTACATTTGTGATCGTCGACGTTTGTCGCAACGACCGTCGGTGGCCGGAGGCGAGGGGAGACGTGCACCGTGCACGTTCGTATGCACTGGGTTGGGAGTTTGGAGAAGAAGGGAATTTTCTCGTGTGAAGCTCGTGTTTTCATATAGGGCGACTCGAAGACGAAGGAATCTGGTTTGCTTTGGGGAAAGCACGGGAGGGTTGAGTGATTTACTCGAGTTTTTTTGGCGTAGTGTTTTTCTGGTGGTACTGTATAAAATATAAGTTTTCTAATTTAAAACTTATTGAATAAATTTAGATCAAGTATTAAGTTATAAACAAGTTTTCAAATAAATGAAATCATGGCTTTGAAGTAAAGTTATCGATCTTTTAAAAAGTGTAAATTGAAATTATTTTAAATAAATTGTTAAAAATGATTTCTTTTAAAAGTAATTATCTTAATTAAAATTTGAAATTTAATTTAAAGGAGTGTTTTGAATTTAAATAGTGAACCAAAGTTTTAAGATAAATTTCTAAGTAATATTTAAAACTAAGTTCAATTTATATTGTAAATAAATAGGTTTGAAATTAGATAATTTAAAATGTTTAAATTTGGAAATTTGTTTCTAAATACTTTATTTCCAAAAATAAATTATAATTATGTAAACCAAATTGGATAAATTTGTCTTTAAGGTTAATAAAATTTGATTAATTTCAAATAATTTATTTATGAAGATGAATATGGTTAATTTATTATTTATATGAACTTAAGAATACTTAATTTAAATATGATTTGTTAATAAGTAAAGATTTATTAAGAATAATGTTTTCTTAATTAATTAAGGATTTTTAAATATAAGATGTTAATTAATTAATTATTTAATTAATTTTAAAAATTAGTTAATTGTTTATTTAATTTTAAATAATCACTTAATTATGGAATAATTAAGTGTAATTACTTAATGAAGTAATTAATGGTTAATAATTGAATGTAATTAAGAAGGTAATTACTTATGGAAGTAATTAGTGGTAATTACTCATGGGAATAATTAGTGGAAGTGATTATGGATAATCGCATAATGTTATTAATTAAGGATCAATTAAATTAATTGTTTAAAAGTTAATTAATTATGGAGTAATTAATTAATTAATTAAGAATTATTTAATGATGGAATTAATTATTTGTGGAGTGATTAATTAAGGAAGTAATTAAGGTTTATTAATGGCAGTAATTGGGAGATAATTACTTATGTAAGTAATTAAGAGTTAATTACTTAATTATTTTAGTTAATTAATTAATGTGATTAATTAATTTAAGAATGTGATTAATTTAAGATTAATTACTAAGTGTAATTAATTAAAATGTAATTAATTAATAAAGTAATTAATTAAAGGATTGTTCATTATTTAATTGGATAATTAATTACTTAATGAAGTAATTAAGGATTAATTAATTTGATTAATTAATCAAGGACTAATATAATTAAATTAGAAGTTAATTAATAAGAAGCTAATTAATTTAGTTAAGTAATTACAAATTGTTAATTACTGATTATGATTTATCAGTTGATTAATTATAAGTTAATTGTTTAATTAATTAAAGTATTATTAATTAATAATGATCATTAATGAATGTGATTAATGATATTAATCAACGTTGATTATTATAAGTAATTAATTTAAGGGTGATTAATTATTGTAATTAATTGAGGTATAATGCAATTAATTATAGTTAATTAATAGAAGTAAATGAATGATCATTAATTATTGTAATTAATGATAGTAATTAAGATTTAATTAATTTATATGGTTAAGGATAATTACTTGAATGTAATTAAATATACTTAATCAAGGAAGATTAATTAAGGAAAATCATTAGAGATGATTAATTTATTTATTTGGAATAATAATTAATGAAGAAGGTTTATGGTAATCAAATTGATTAAGAGATAATCAATTCTGTTTTGGATGATTGATTAATATGGCTTGATTAATTAGTATTGGTTAATTGATCGATATTGGATGATTAATATTTGGAGATTGATATTAGATGATTGGTTGATATTGAATGTTTAATATTGGTTGATACTGGATGATTTGAATATCTCTGATATATGTGATATGCTGCTTTGTGGAGATGAATGTTGTTATGAATTATCTATTGTGATAATATGATTCATCTATCTGTTTACATATCATCCTGAATATAAGTTTAAATTGTTTAAACCCTTAAGTACAACTTGGACATTAAAATGGCGTTTGGTTTCGGTGAGACCGGGATCGGGTTTCCATATTTGGATATCCGAAAACCACATCGATTCCAATTAAACGTTAGGTCGTGTATCCAAGTGGAGCAACTGAAGACTCGAGGTGTAAGGGCTATACGTCAGTATAACTCTTTGGGTGATTCCGTAATGAGTTGACGGAATAGTGCTTATAGATTCGAGATGGTGATTTGGAGTGCAAGGGCTATGGTCGTTGACTCTAAGGGTGATTCCAATAATGAGTGCAACGAGATAGTGCCTTCGGTTTCGTTCGAACCCGGAACGAACTTGTATGGATTGAATGCTTTCAGCACATCGTCAGGTGGACGATGAGCATTCTAAGATAGATGTGTTCTATAAAGGTAATCGTAACCTCAAGCCTCATCAACCGGGAATGGCTAAAATAGGGGAGGTGCAGCAAGGCTTCGTGGGTAGCTCCCACTTGAGAGTGAGATTTACCACTGTCTAGAGGTCCCTTTCTATTTCGGCTTAGTGTGTGGTTGGTCGCGCCAACTACGGGGTGGTCTTGTTCGGGACTGTTCAGTAAGGAATGGTTCCGGCCTTGTGTTGCAGGGGAGCGGGCGTACTCCTCGGTACTGTGATCTAGGCCACGTACTGTGACAGACGGTACCCCAGTAGCCATGCCATTGATGCAAACTCATTCTTCCTACGAGACCCTGCGGTTTTGATTGTATTACCCAGTTTTGTGGCTAGTAGCTGGAATTTAATCATGTAACAATTTCGGCTATTTCTTATTTACTTGAAAACCCTAGACACTATTATAATATCACTGGATTTCCTATCAAATGTTTTGGTTAGCGTAAGTAAAAACTTTTCCATGTTTATGTGTGGGAAGTCTTACGTGATACCTTTTCTTATCAAAGGTTTTCCAAGTTAAGCAATTTTAACCCGTTTACTCACACCAGACCCCTGTCTGACCCGAGTGTTTATTTTCTGTTTTATTAAACTCTTGGGTACTCATATTATGTATGAGTAGTCAAGTGGATCAGGTTAGCTTGACGAATTCTGGAGGAGATGTGGAGCATGAGGCTTCGACGTGTAGATATATATTGGTTCCGCTGTGTTTTTTATATCTGTTTCTCTTGTATCTTGAGTTGTATAGTTAGACAGAGGTTTATAACTGTCTATTATCTGTTGTTTAAGTTGTGTACTCTGATGTAATGAGATACTATGTAATATTTTATGAGATATATTATATTTTATTCGTTCCGCTGTGAGTTCTCTGATGTTGTTCTGTTTCTTCTTTCTCTTTATTTTCTTCTTCTATCCCTTTCTTTCTTCAAGATGATGTGATTTCCTAGAGATAGGAAGTCGGGTCGTCACATTTGGTATCAGAGCATTAGGTTGAGTGAATACCTAGGCTCTGGAATGATGTCTTTCTTGAGAGAGTACTTGTAATTTTTATATATAACTATATATTTATATATATATCTACCTAATTTGTTGGGTTATCTGTTCAGATTTTCCAACATAAGTTTTAGAGGTAGATGGAGTAGTGGTTTGTGTGTGTAACACGACTACCAATAATGGAAGAGGTCCATATGTTGAGGTTGGAAGTATTTGTCGAGACTGTAGACATGGCACCGTCTCGAGTGAGTATAGTTTGGAGTAAGGATTTCTCAGATATCCGAAGGAAATCTTTTTAAAGATTCGGAGTTCGTCTTTGAGGTGTAAGTTTGGATTTCGCTCGGGTAAGCGAATTATTCTTGAGTTTGGATTTGATGGAAGTGCAGTAGTAAGTGATGGAATCTTGGTAACTGCATGATGAGATGCAATATCCTTGGATATTTTCTGAAGGTGATTTCTCTTGAAGCAGTTTTAGAAGTAGTTGTGGAGCAGTCTTTACCTGCCGCAGGGAAGATTCGTCTGTTTAGAAGTTGTCTGGATCTTTTGCGAGGAGGTTGGCTGTTTTGGAATATGAGACTAAGGTCTATAACTTATTTTCTTTGGCATGGTCTCATATGTCATTCCCTAAGGAGAGCGAGATGCTGATGCTTGGTTTGGAGTTCGAGTTCTTGAAGGGTTGTCTGCCATCTCGAAGGTCTGCTGTGTGGTTTGTTGATGGTTTTGGGTTCGGAGAAGCTTTTGGATTAGAAGTCTTTGGTTAGCTGTGATAGCAGTTTCATCTCGAAGGGTTCGGTGTGCTGACGAGAAGGTCTTTTAGCTCTGTAGTATCATCGAGGTAGAGTTTGGAAGAAGCAGTGTGGCTCGTTTCTCCAATGGTCCAGGAATCTTGGTTTTTCTTCTAGCAGCAGCTTGGGCAGTTGGTGGAAGTTATCTTGAAGAGTTAACCTTGTTTGAAAAGTTTAAAGCTGTTCTAATTGGTAAAGAGAGGACAGTTTGTTTGGAATCCGAATTAGGTTGGATCATAAAAGTGACTTGCAATTAGTTTGGGAATTTTCTTAGGCTATCTTTTATTTGAGACTGAGGGTTCTCATGTAGAAGTAGGAGCTACTAAGGTACTCAGAAGGTTGCCTGCATCTGGAAGTTGAGCTTCATATTGTTTTGGTTCCAGGAGTAATTTTGGTAGTTAGCTTGGTAGTAGGATGGTTCTTGTAGTAGGAAGAGTTGATGTAGCAACTCAGATAATTTTTGGAATTGGATTTGGTTCAATCTAGTTTATGAGTTTGGATTCTGCTATAAGGATGTGTGACTGAGTCAGATGAGTCACTCAGATTTTTATGGATTTGATGAACAAAGTTTCCCGGGTATATTGGATAAGTTTGTATTCGTGTTCATCAACAGTATTCTCATCTATTTCAGAATCAGAGTTGTGCAGCGGAAGCGAGGTAGCAGCTGTGCAAGGAAGGAAACAAGTTCTGTTTGCTATTGATTGAGTAGTAGAGTTTGTGTTCTGGATTTTGATGGATTTTGGAAGACTTTTCTGTTGAATAGGATCCATAAACTGCTTTGTTTTGGTTTAGTTGTTTCTGGAAGTATCAGCATAGGTTGAGCTGATCAGGAAGAATATTGGCAGCCCAGGAATATCTGTTGAGTTATGCAGATATGAGATAAGGAGTTTTGCAATTCGAAGTTGGAAACTTCATTGTTGTTAAGAATTCTCTGGTCAAGTGAGCTGAAATTGGGTTAGATTGGATAAGATTGGTTGGTTAGTGCTGAGGCATTTGAAGATTTCTTATCTGTGTTTTTGATAGGATAAGATTGAATTGCCAGTTTGGATAGCTGGAATTCATTTTGTAACACGTGTCTCTGAGGGAGTACGTGTATGATTCATCGATTGGTTGTTGAATCTGTAGTCCAGTGGGAGTTGGATGTTGAGTTGAATTTGAGGATAGTCTGATGTTCTGTTCAAATTGAAGGATCTAGAGATGAGCGGAGCTCTGGATTTTGGTAGTGTAGTTAGTTTGTTGGCTTTTGATGAGCGAGTCTCTCGGTGATTTATACTTGGGGGGAACTCGAGATAATATTAGAGATTTATTCTGATTCGTGTCAGAATAATTAGTTAGGTTTATTTGTGTGATTGATTGCTCTGGTTGTTAGTAACTGGTTGTTAAGTATGCTTTGCTATTTGAAATTAAAATCTATGCTGGATTATTAAATTACCTTTGCTTTTAAATTTCGGGGACGAAATTCTTTTAAGGGGGAAGGATTGTAACGACTCGGAATTTTGGGCAATATCAATTTAATAATCTGTACAAATAATTCAATTGGTTTGATAATTTTCTTTGTAATTTTAATTTAAAATTGGTGAATTTAATCTTTTAAAGGTTAATGAATTTTTAATATGGCAATATTGGTAAGATTTGTTTGTCAAAGCTAATACAATTTTATTCTATTTATAATATATACACTTGATATATATTGTGAATAGAAGATCTTGTGTTTAAATAAAGGATTGAATTTTCAAATTGTAATATATATGTATGTATATGTTATAATTTGATATTGTTTTGAAATTTAATTTAATCTATTAGAATGAATATTGTAATTTTAAAACTTAATATTTTTCAAAAATTAAATTAAAGATTTATTCATTTGTTTTCAAATTATAAGATAATTGTAATTTTAAATAAGATAGTTTAAAAAAGATTTAAACAAGCTTTGTTTTGTTTTCTTTTTAAATGCTCAAATTAAAATGGTTATAAAAGTTTAGGTATAATGTTTAGATTTTAAATACATGTATAAAATTTATATTTATATTATAATTAGTTTAGAATATTTTCTTTTAAAAGGTAAACTTATATTTATTTATAAAGTAAATTTAACATGTGAGTTTTTATTTACATTTAAACAAAGTAAAATTAATCAAAAAGGGGCTTTAAAACATGTGTAACCATATAAACATATATAAGCACTTATTAATTAAGAGAATGAAGTAAGTTAGCTTTCTATTAACATTTAAATTAAATAAAAATCTAATTAAAAATACTTAAAACATGTGTTTTTATCTTAAGACACTTATGTAACATTTGTAAGACAATTAAGTGCCATGGGTGACAAATGTAAGTTTTATAACAAGTGTCTTCTTTTGTTTAAAAATTTTAGTTTCTTTAATTCTATTTAACCATAATATTTTCATTACTGTGTGTTTTTTTTCTAACTCAAATCAGAAATTATTCCAAACTTGAAAATTGGAATCCAAAAGTAAGATAAAATCAAAAGCAAAATTAAAAATCTGCAACAATTAAAAATCTGCAACAATTAAAAATCTGCAAAATAATGAAGTTCTTCTTAAAAGTAAAAGCTGCAACATCAACTTGCAATCTGAAACAACCTGCAAATACAAATAGAGTTCAACTGCAATCAACAGTTTCAACTGCAAGTTTAAAACAACTAATTGAAACATGCAAGGGATTTTCAACAGCAAGTATATCTTTCCAGATTTAAATTTCAAGTGCCTGGAATAATAAATCAAAGCCTGTTCTCGTCTGCATATTATAAAAAGGTGAGTAAACTTCTTTTAGATACAGTTTGATTTGTTTTTAACTACCATGCATGTGATGTTATAACTTGTATTGAAGTCAGATGCTTTGAATTTATATGAATTGTGTTGTGTGAGCTTGTTTATTCTGTTATCTGTTGTTCAATTGAGTGTTCTGTTACAAAAAATATATATATAGAATTCATATTCCAAATCTAATCCATATTAGGCTTAAGTATTTGAATGGAAACTGTTTGTAATTGTGATGGAGGTTATAAAATAGATTCAGGATTTTAAATACCACAAAATTTTGTTAAAAATAAAATTAACGGTGAAACTTAAATTTTGGTTAGAAATTTATTATCTTAAATTTAAAATTTAACTATATGAATGTGATCTTGATGTAAAATCATGAATTTAGAGACGAAGTTTGTAATTTATAGTTTAGTAATTCATTCGAAATTTGGGTTTAAATGAAATTGGGAATTTTGTAGATTTCTGATTATATGTATATTAATTTGATTTGATTTTTGATTCGTAGCTAGCTTGTAGGTCATAGATTATAGGAAAAATACAATTTAATTTTTCCATAAAGTGAATAGTGTGAATTAGAACAAACTAGGGTTTTAGTTACAGTTTGTTTCGGTCGTACTTTAATGGCTTATGCGACTTGGAAAATGAACCGAGTTCAATCGCATTTGGGGTGTTGAAGCTTGTGGTCATGGCGAGTTGATGTGGGGAGTCGGCGGAGTTAACCGGCGTTGAGATGGCTGTGGAGGGGTGTAGGGTCGACATGTTCTGCAGTTTATTTTGAGCAAATGGTCATTTTTTTGATTCGCAAATCAATTGATGAATCTGGGTTCGTATTCGTACTCGCGTGGGGTTTTGTGATCGTCGACGTTTGTCGCAACGACCGTTGGTGGCCGGAGGCGAGGGGAGACGTGCACCGTGCACGTTCGTATGCACCGGGTTGGGAGTTTGGAGAAGAAGGGAATTTTCTCGTGTGAAGCTCATGTTTTCATATAAGGCGACTCGAAGACGAAGGAATCTGGTTTGCTTCGGGGAAAGCACGGGAGGGTTGAGTGATTTACTTGAGTTTTTTTGGCGTAGTGTTTTTCTGGTGGTACTGTATAAAATATAAGTTTTCTAATTTAAAACTTATTGAATAAATTTAGATCAAGTATTAAGTTATAAATAAGTTTTCAAATAAATGAAATCATGGCCTTTGAAGCAAAGTTATCGATCTTTTAAAAAGTGTAAATTGAAATTATTTTAAATAAATTGTTAAAAATGATTTCTTTTAAAAGTAATTATCTTAATTAAAATTTGAAATTTAATTTAAAGGAGTGTTTTGAATTTAAATAGTGAACCAAAGTTTTACGATAAATTTCTAAGTAATGTTTAAAAATAAGTTCAATTTATATTGTAAATAAATAGGTTTGAAATTAGATAATTTAAAATGTTTAAATTTGGAAATTTGTTTCTAAATACTTTATTTCCAAAAATAAATTATAATTATGTAAACCAAATTGGATAAATTTGTCTTTAAGGTTAATAAAATTTGATTAATTTCAAATAATTTATTTATGAAGATGAATATGGTTAATTTATTATTTATACGAACTTAAGAATACTTAATTTAAATATGATTTGTTAATAAGTAAAGATTTATTAAGAATAATGTTTTCTTAATTAATTAAGGATTTTTAAATATAAGATGTTAATTAATTAATTATTTAATTAATTTTAAAAATTAGTTAATTGTTTATTTAATTTTAAATAATCACTTAATTATGGAATAATTAAGTGTAATTACTTAATGAAGTAATTAATGGTTAATAATTGAATGTAATTAAGAAGGTAATTACTTATGGAAGTAATTAGTGGTAATTACTCATGGGAATAATAAGTGGAAGTGATTATGGATAATCGCATAATGTTATTAATTAAGGATTAACTAAATTAATTGTTTAAAAGTTAATTAATTATGGAGTAATTAATTAATTAATGAATTAAGAATTATTTAATGATGGAATTAATTATTTGTGGAGTGATTAATTAAGGAAGTAATTAAGGTTTATTAATGGCTGTAATTGGGAGATAATTACTTATGTAAGTAATTAAGAGTTAATTACTTAATTATTTTAGTTAATTAATTAATGTGATTAATTAATTTAAGAATGTGATTAATTTAAGATTAATTACCAAGAGTAATTAATTAAAATGTAGTTAATTAATAAAGTAATTAATTAAAGGATTATTCATTATTTAATTGGATAATTAATTACTTAATGAAGTAATTAAGGATTAATTAATTGGATTAACTAATCAAGGACTAATATAGCTAAATTAGAAGTTAATTAATAACAAGTTAATTAATTTAGTTAAGTAATTACAAATTGTTAATTACTTATTATGATTTATGAGTTGATTAATTATAAGTTAATTGTTTAATTAATTAAAGTATTATTAATTAATAAGGATCATTAATGAATGTGATTAATGATATTAATCAAGGTTGATTATTATAAGTAATTAATTTAAGGGTGATTAATTATTGTAATTAATTAAGGTATATTGCAATTAATTATATTTAATTAATAGAAGTAAATGAATGATCATTAATTATTGTAATTAATGATAGTAATTAAGATTTAATTACTTTATATGGTTAAGGATAATTACTTGAATGCAATTAAATATAATTAATCAAGGAAGATTAATTAAGGAAAATCATTAGAGATGATTAATTTATTTATTTGGAATAATAATTAATGAAGAAGGTTTATGTGACGCCCCACCTCTATACCCACGCTAGCCAAGAACACTCCGGAGTAGTGCTGTCAACTAGCACGGAGAATAAGGCTGTTGAGGAGCGACCATCCATGTAATTGCTTATCACACGGTGGCTATAAATAATCTTCGGAAACAAACATAGAAATAATCATATCACAAATCAGTCACAGATATCCATATCACAAAGGCGGAAGAAGATATGAATATATAACTAACACATGAAAGTGTACATCAGAGTAGTGGTCAGTAAGATCCACGATAATACAAAAGAATAGCAACACGTGCTATACAAAAGAATACAACTATGAGTCTATATCTCAAGTGTATACAACAAAAACTGCTAATCTAAACAGTTAGCCAAAAGTCAGAGTGATGAATCCCTGGGAAGAAGTCAAGCAGAAGCACCTGTAACATCTCGGTCTGACCCGAGTATTATTTAAGAAAATAATAAACGGATCAGTCTAGCTATAAATATCAGATGACATGATATAACATAAAAGATATGGCATAAACATAAACATCCATAACGACATACCACTATAAGTATGTAAATAATGATCAACAGAAGATCAATCAATAAGAGATAATCATTATCACAAGAATCTTCTCAAAGATTCGAAGAGGGCATCATACCCTAAACTTGTACTCATGACAAGTCAAAGAGATAAATTCCAGAAATCAACACAAGAGATCCAGAAATCATAAAAAGGGAAAGAGGCCTATCACATGATGGTCCGAAAACCAAGGGGAGCTACCCCGCATGTGTGAATGGAATCACACAGATTAAGGTCAAGACTAACCAAAAAGCAGAAAGGTATGTGTGAATGGAATCACACAAGTGGTGTCTAGTCTAACCTTGCAATGAAAGAGACATCGCGCAATTGCTAGTCTAATTCATAGAGCGATCATCAAGATCAACGAGAAGTGTCAATTACACTAAGCTAGTAAATATAGAAGTTTAGCTTCATGTCCCATAACCACTTGCTTAACTTAAATATTTACGAACAAACTGTAAATCTTCACTAATAAAATTGTCACAAGAGGTTCAATCGAACAAGTCCAAGAATTAACCGACGAAGTGAACGCAAGCGTTTCATACCACTTGTTTTACTAAGTCGTTTAATTAGATTTCTCATCCGAGTGAGGTAAAGGCTTGTATATACTAATAGATTGGAAAACGGTTTAAGAAAAGAGCTTTGTTATTAAAAATAGAGTTGAAATTGTTGGTTAAAAGAGTTTTGATATTTACTACTAGTATTGAAACCTTTATATTATAAAGTGACAAAACACATAAGCAAGTGTAGAAACAATCAGTCACAAAGATCGCATACGGAGATGCGAATAAAATCCAAGGAAATCAGCTCAATATTTTTCAGATAAGATCCCCTACGCAGAGTTATACGGGGTTCGACCTGCCCGGTCAGGTCACGGGGGTCCAGGGGGCAGCGCCCCCGGCGGGGTGCGGGGCAGCGCCCCGTCACGGTACGACCTAAGTGAAGACAAGCGGCTTACGACCTAAAGCAAAATGAGGTCTAACGACCTAAAGAGTTCGCGGCCTAAGGGATACGACCTAAGTGGCGCGACCTAGTGGATGACAGGTCATACGACCTAAGGGTAAGGTCGGAGGCGACCTACGACTTAGTGGGGTCGAACGACTTAAGGACAGCCGACTTAACAAACAGGTCATACGACCTAAGGGGATGCGCGACCTAAAAGATGGCGCGACCTAAAAGATGGCGCGACCTAAGACCTAGCGACCTAAGGGGATGCGCGACCTAAAAGATGGCGCGACCTAAAAGATGGCGCGACCTAAGACCTAGCGACCTAAGGGGATGCGCGACCTAAGAAAGGATCAGGTCGAACGACTTAAGGGTGATGCGACCTAAGACCTAAGCTCAGGGTGAACGACTTAACAAGGTTCACGACCTAAAGGGGCGCGACTTAATGGGTTATATGACCCAACGACCTAAGCCACTAACTCGCGAGCGACCTAAGTCCTAGGTCGTGAGCGACCTAACTGCGAGTGAGCAAAAATGGCCAGAGCCAAAGCAGAGCGACCTAACGGCCATACGACCTACGACCTAAGGTCCTGAGCGACCTAACTCCGAAAACACGAAAATGGCCAGAACGACCTAGGGGTTAACTCGTACGCGACCTACGACCTAAGGTCCACACGACCTAACTCCGAGCGAGCTAAAAACGGCCAGAACGACCTAAATGCAGAAATTTCACCCAAACACCAAAAATCGGAGTCTTTCGCCAATCCAATCCAAACCAAAAGCAAATATGCATGCTAAAGTGATAGGGAATCATTCCCAACAGTCCAAGATAGATATAGACTAGATTTGTGAGATAAAAATCTCACCTTTGCACTAAAGTTTATAAAGATGAAGCTTGAAAGCAAGGAGAAGCAATCCAAAGCTTGAATCCAATATCTTCTACTTGAATTTGGAGTTGAATGTTGGATTTGCAATTGAATTTGTGCTTGGAGTTTTAATTTCCCATTCCCTCCACCATTAATGCCAAAGCTTGATTAGTTAGGAAATTTATGAAGAGTGAGGAGAAGAGGGTTGGAACTTGGGCTTAATAGGCTAAACTAACCCAAAGTCCAAAGCGGGAAAAGTCAGTGAAATTTCACTAACTCCAAACCTATCGATGTTTATACTTAAAAAGTTGTAAACGACATTTCGAACTCAATGGAAGTGGTCTCGAGTCCTAATTTGACCGTTTGCAAAAAGTAGCTTTTCGGACCAAAATCCGATTAACGAGTTAATATTTAAATAAAATATTTAAATACAAACTCGATAAATATGCGGGTTGTTACAGTTTATGGTAATCAAATTGATTAAGAGATAATCAATTCTGTTTTGGATGATTGATTAATATGGGTTGATTGATTAGTATTGGTTAATTGATCGATATTGGATGATTAATATTTGGAGATTGATATTGGATGATTGGTTGATATTGAATGTTTAATATTGGTTGATACTGGATGATTTGGATATCTCTGATATATGTGATATGCTGCTTTGTGGAGATGAATGTTGTTATGAATTATCTATTGTGATAATATGATTCATCTATCTGTTTACATATCATCCTGAATATAAGTTTAAATTATTTAAACCCTTAAGTACAACTTGGACATTAAAATGGCGTTTGGTTTCGGTGAGACCGGGATCGGGTTTCCATATTGGGATATCCGAAAACCACATCGATTCCAATTAAACGTTAGGTCGTGTATCCAAGTGGAGCAAGTGAAGACTCGAGGTGTAAGGGCTATACGTTAGTATAACTCTGTGGGTGATTCCGTAATGAGTTGATGGAATAGTGCTTATAGATTCAAGATGGTGATTTGGAGTGCAAGGGCTATGGTCGTTGACTCTGAGGGTGATTCCAATAATGAGTGCAACGAGATAGTGCCTTCGGTTTCGTTCGAACCCGGAACGAACTTGTATGGATTGAATGCTTTCAGCACATCGTCAGGTGGACGATGAGCATTCTAAGATAGATGTGTTCTATAAAGATAATCGTAACCGCAAGCCTCATCAATCGGGAATGGCTAAAACAGGGGAGGTGCAGCAAGGCTTCGTGGGTAGCTCCCACTTGAGAGTGAGATTTACCCCTTTCTAGAGGTCCCTTTCTATTTCGGCTTAGTGTGTGGTTGGTCGCGCCAACTACGGGGTGGTCTTGTTCGGGACTGTTCAGTAAGGAATGGTTCCGACCTTGTGTTGCAGGGGAGTGGGCGTACTCCTCGGTACTGTGATCTAGGCCACGTACTGTGACGGGCGGTACCCCAGTAGCCCTGCCATTGAGGGAAACTCATTCTTCCTACGAGACCCTACGGTTTTGATTGTATTACCCACTTTTGTGGCTAGTAGCTGGAATTTAATCGTGTAACAATTTCGGCTATTTCTTATTTACTTGAAAACCCTAGACACTATTATAATATCACTGGATTTTCTATCAAATGTTTTGGTTAGCGTAAGGTAAAAACTTTTCCATGTTTATGTGTGGGAAGTCTTACGTGATACCTTTTCTTTTCAAAGGTTTTCTAAGTTAAGCAATTTTAACCCGTTTACTCATACCAGACCCCTGTCTGACCCGAGTGTTTATTTTCTGTTTTATTAAACTCTTGGGTACTCATATTATGTATGAGTAGTCAAGTGGATCAGGTTAGCTTGACGAATTCTAGAGGAGATATGGAGCAGGAGGCTTCGACGTGTAGATATATATTGGTTCCGCTGTGTTTGTTATATCTGTTTCTCTTGTATCTTGAGTTGTATAGTTAGACAAAGGTTTATAACTGTCTATTATCTGTTGTTTAAGTTGTGTACTCTGATGCAATGAGATACTATGTAATATTTTATGAGATATATTATATTTTATTCGTTCCGCTGTGAGTTCTCTGATGTTGTTCTGTTTCTTCTTTCTCTTTCTTTTCTTCTTCTATCCCTTTCTTTCTTCAAGATGATGCGATTTCCTGGAGATAGGAAGTCGGGTCGTCACAGATGGACTGGTTGAGACATCGAGTCATAAAAAGTATTTTTATAAAGAGCTATTTTATTAAGTATGATGTGAATTTAAAAGCATTTCTAAATTTTTTTAAATAAAGACGTTGGAATTTTGGGGAAATAAAAAGGAAATCCAAACTGGAATTTTAATGAAGTGAATTTGTAATTAAAATCGAACATTTATTTAGAAGTCGAAAGTAAACTAATTGGCTAAACAATTATTTGGTTGAGTATATTAATAAAATTTAACTTGAGTAAATAAATGGGTTGTAAGTGATAATGGGTTTGGAAATGAATTCGAATTTGTAAATAGAATTCGACTTGGGTTTGATAATGAATTATATAAGAAGAGGTGCTATAAAAATAAAAATAAAATAGAGTTGGATCAAATAGTGGTGATTTGAATTACAAATAAAATTCAAGTGTGGTATGAATATATTTAACGAAAGTTGCAAGTAAATTAGATATAAGAGAAGTGTCGTCATATGAAATTTATTTATAATAGTCATGTTTTGAATGCAACAAAACGCAAGTGAATAGAATAAATTGAAAATGGCTTGTATTAATAAAATAAACTCGATAATGAATTGAGTAAATAAATGAAAATTTTAAAAAGGGTTAATTGAGTTAAATAATAAATGGATGAAGTCTGATAGAATAAAAATTAAACCAAAGTTGTGATTGGAATTGGATTATCAGACTGAACTTAAGTTCGGTGGCATATTAGTTTGAAGTGTAAATGAGTTAAGTTTGTGCTTGAATATTATTTTGATTAATTGAGAAGGTGAATTTGAAATTAAAATTTAAAATGGATGGGTTAACTAAATTTAATGGAAGTTGATTAAGTGAGAACCAAATAGAAGTAAACTTAAGTTTGATGTTGGAATAAATTAAAGTAAGTTAACTTAAGTTTAAAATTTATGGAAGCCTGGCTTCGAATAAGAGTGAAAGCCATTAAATAAAAGCTTGGATTGAATTAATTTGGGAATGGTTAGAAGTATACAAGAATAGAAGGTGTCGAGCTAAATAAATGGTTGGTTAATAAATTAGAAATTAAATGAAATTAAATTCAGAATGAGTTGAAATTAATTTGAAATAGTTATAAACTAAAATAGATACTTTATTAACCGAATATCGTCGAGATTGCATAACAATAATTGTTGTTTGGCGTAGACCAAAGTAATTAAAAGTCTATGAGTCAATAGAGATTAAATGAAATTGATTTTGAATCATTTGAAGAGAATATAAGCTTGTTTGGATTAAAAATCAATGGAAGGTAAGAAATTGAGTTGCAAACCATTTAAATTGAATGAAATGGTATATAAATTGGTTGAAAGCAATTGAATTAGTTTTGAAAATATATAAATTGCTCATGGAAGTTATTTTGAATGCATTTCCTTTAGAATTGAAGTGTTATAGTTGTTTAAGTAAGAGAAATGTTATAAACTTCATATATATAGTACTTATATGTTTAAATTAAGTAAGTACAGGTACCTGAAGGCCGTTTGGCTGGATTTGGATTGCACTAATTGCTAAAATAAATAAGCTGCTTGCTTAAAATGCTAAATAAGGTACGCCTACGCAATAAAAATAGGAAATATGAACTGTTTTTGCGTTTTCCGATCGGGTGGGTCGATGTATATATATATTTAAATCTCTTGTCAAATTGCAAAAGCTCCTTCGTACAAAGGAGACTCTGCCAAAAAATTTCGAAAATTTTGGGAGTCAAAAAATTTTTGAAATTTTTTGAGAAATTTTTTGTTAAGCAATTAAACGATTTTAAATATGAAACTGAAATGGATTAGTAGATGGAACTAATAAGACTCAGTTATAAATGGAAAAAAAAATAATATTCAAAATTGAAATAAGTTGAATTCATATTAAAACGGGAAAAACGAATTTGAATAGAAGTAAATATGAAAACCTATATAAGAGAATGTATAAAATGATTTGTAAAGTTTCGATTGAATATTGTTGCTAAACAAGATATGCATGTATTAAAAGGGGAAAAGAAAATTGGATTTGACTCCAAAAGATAAATTTGTATTGCCCGACAAAAAGGTACGTATTTAAATTTCTGTATGAACTGGATTGGGTTTTTGATCTAGCCACTTGGCTTTCTGTTTTCTTTTTGGTATTTGGGAGCTCGTAGAGGCCTGCTGTAGTTGTACCGAGCTAGCCGCGCAAAGGAGACGCTGGCAAAAAATTTCAGAAATTTAGAGAGTTAGAAAAATTTTGAGAAAATTTTGATAATTCAAAATTGGGCTTTAAATTGAAATTTAGATGATTGAACAAAAGGGTAGTATTTGAAACTATAAAAGATTTTGGAAGGTTAGTTAAGGTGATAGTGAGTCATTAATAAAAAGATAGTTGGTAGGGTGTTGAATTGTGAGTTTTGGAGAAAAGATAAACGGATATTGGTCCATTCTTCCTAACTAGTAATTTCGGGGACGAAATTCTTTTAAGGAGGGAGGAATGTGACAACCCGGAAATTTTAACGAATTAAATTGGAATAATTAATCGATTTTAAATATGTAAAAGTTAGTTTTAACTTGAATTGCAGATATCAATATTTACTTGATAATTAAATCATTGGATTATATAGTTTAAATATTGAATTTAATAATTGATATTGGGTAAATTGTTGAATCAGAAATTTCTAAGCCTGTTTAAAATAATTTGAAGGCTTATAAAATTTATAATGATAATTCTGGATATAATAGAATGGTTGGAATTTAATTTAAAGTTAATTTGTTCAATTTTAATAATATATCGTTTAAATTGAATTTAATAAATAGCCTTCCGAGACACAGTCTCGGAATTCGACGAAACTAGTTCCATTGGATCCGTAATAGTTAGTTATTATCGGATTTCAATTTCGCAGCAATCAGAGTTGTCGTTTGACCTTGGCAGCTCAAAGCGCACAGAAACTATTATAATCGGTTTGATTTAAAATTGATCGTTTACTTCCGTAACTTGCGCATATGATCAAATTAGCTTCCGAAACACGTTCCATTATGTTCGAAATACAGGTAAAGCCTTCTAAACGCCTGGCGGCATGTCTGATTCGGAGTTAGATATTTCGCGTTATGTTAAACGAGATATTTTGGAAGTATAATAATATTAAAATATAAGGGTCAACTCAGCCACCCTATAACTTATACTCGAAGCCTCTTTTAGAAAAAAATATCTCTTCGTTGTTTCCAGAGAAATCAAACCGATATTGTATTTCTATCTTCCTCTCGAATATTACAAAAGAAATCGAAATTGACCTCAAGAAAAATAAATATAGCGACCGAGTGAAGATAAGGGGGATTCAATTCACTCTCTCATTCATTTTTCTTGAAATTGGTTTCAGCTATAAAAAAAAGACCAAACATGGCGACGCGGGCATAATCAAGCTCGAACTCGAGCTGGGGAGGAGGAGGCGCAGTCGCGATTGTTTGAAGGGAGGTTAGGGTTTCGTTTGTCGGGGTGATGTATTCCTCTGAGGAAATCGCGGATGGCTCGCGATGTTGGCAAGCGGAGATGGAGTCGTATGGGGCGAATCGTGAGGCGCGAGGTTGGGGATTCGCGGCGCATATGGGGGAGGTGAAATCGCGAGCTCGAAGCATTGGAGGGATGATGTTCGTGTTCGTGTTCTCGAACGAAGCGACAACCTGGTGAGGTCGTTCGTAATGGCGAGGCGATCATGAAAACTTTAGCTTGAAGCAGCTTGGGTTGCCAGATTCGTTCGATGGGGAAAGGCAGCGTGCGAGGATCGAGTGGGGTCGCAGTGTTGGTCTATGGTGACGGCAGCCAATTGTCTGGAGCTCGCGACCGTCTATAGGGCAGTAGGTATTTTTTTTCCTTTCTCTTTTCAGTTGCTCGATTGAATAAAATAAATACAAAGTTTATATAAGGAAAAGGAGAAGTAGCAGAAGGATTAAAACTGAAATATTGATATGAACAAGGAGAAAAATATAATAAGATAATGCTATAGAATTTATATGAATTCATATAATGTATGTACATATTTAAGTAACGGAAGTTACTATAAATTTTGAAAATAGAAAGATTTGAATTTAAAAATGATGGATATGGTGCGTTGGACTGTTTCCATTGACTTAATTAATTTTTGGACTAAAAATATATGTTTAAGGAAAATTCAGTGTAAGAATTTAAGCCCATTTCTAAGTTAAATTAAATAAGAAAATGATAATAAATTGTTGATTTAAAATTCAAGGGGTAACTAATTTATATGATGTTTATACAAGGTCAATAGTTGTGAAGAAACAAGTTAGGATAGGATGGGATTGCAAATAAAACAAAGGTGAGTAAACCTCACGCTTCTTTTATTTATTTATTTAAGTGGTTGAATTTAAATGATTGGCTGAATGGGTGAAATTGAGTTGATGTGCTATATACATAGTATATGCTGGAGTGATTGATATTCTGCGATGGATATTTTGGTAATTGGTATGCTGAATGCTATGGTTTGCTTGGATATTTCGGTATCCTGAGTTATCGATATATGTAAAATTGGATTTTTGAAAGAAATGTAAAGGTGAAATTTTGCAAGCGAAATAATTATAGAAAAAAAAATGGATTGGAAAGAAATAAAAATGATATTTAAAAACTGGAGTTAATTTGTAAAGTAGAGACCTAAAACAAGTTCTAAAACCAAGTTAAATCTAACAAATAAAGTTTAAAATAATAATAAAGTGTTTTAATAACTTGAATGTCAGAGTGTAATTGTAAATCGAATTGAATTTAAAAATAAATTTGGTTTAAAATTCCTTTAAGCTTCCATTATAAAAAGAGTAATTAAATTAGATTAGAATAAATTGAAATGTAAATGAGAAATCATTAATTTATATAATCAATGATATAAATAGAGATTGATTAGTTAAGTAAATAAATCAATATAAGTGACTTATGAGAACTTAATTTACATGAGTAATTAAGGATTAACATAATTAATATTGATAATTATTTTATGAAGTAATTAGGATTACTTATTGATTTGTGTTAAGGATAATTAATAACGTGAAATTAATTAAAGAAAATTACTTGAATTTAATTGAAAAATAATTGATCCAGGGTGATTAATTAAGATGAATGATGATGGGATGACCAATTAATTGATTTGGAATTTATTTACGTTAAATGAAGGAATTTAAGTGATTGAGGTTTGAAATTCAATTTGAATAAATTGAATGGATTTGTATGCGATTAAGCTTTGCTTATGGATAATTGAATGGCATTGGATGTTTGAATGAGTTGATATCTCTGATATGAAATGTTGTATATTTCATTTGGATAACATGGGTTAGGATGACATGAGTTTCAAAGAGACCGGGGTCGGGTATTAGGAAATACCCGAAACCACTTCGAATCCTTATAAATTGATTTGTGAAATCAATAGGCGGAAATGAAATGATTTAAGCGAGTTGGTTTATTTTATATAAGTTTGGTTCTTAGAAATTGATATGTGAAATAAGTGTTGTCTATAGAAAATCGTGAATTGGTTAAATTGAAATGAGTTACCTCGGGTTTTATTTAAGTTGTTGTTTTTGTATTCCATGTTATTTGGGTTTACTCACGTTGGTATCCAGCCTGACCCGGGTGATACTTTGGTGTAATGCTCAGGTCAGACCGAGTATTACAGATTTTCAGGTAGGTACGTTCGGGAGCTCAGGAGGCGAGCTAGATGGCAAGAGCGTATAGAGTATTTCTGCTGTATATTATGGTTGCTAATCTGAGACATGATAATTGTATATATTCAGTGACTGTATGTATATGTGAAACTCTGATATCTTAAATGTAATCGATAGATATAGTATTCTTTTGTAAACTGTTATTATTTATTTTTATATTTTATCCGCTGCGAATGTGAGTTGTTGATGTTTCTGTTCTTCTTCTTCTATCTCTTTCTTCTTTTTCATAACTATCTGGAATGGGATATACTTTTTACAATACTGAGGAATAAAATATTATTGTTTCTCAACATGCTATCTTTTTAGAAAAGGAATTTCTAGCAAAGAAAATTAATAGCGAAGTTGTAGACTTGGATAGGATCCAAGTAGTTAACATTGAGGCCGAATCAATGGAAGATCCGAGTTAACCCATATACGACACGCAACCTCTTAGAAGGTCTAATAAGGAACCTAGGCATGTCAAAGGATACCCAAAAAATCCAAAATCTGTCCGGATCCATATCCGAAAAAACAGATATTATCCTATTTCCCAAAAGCGGATGCGGATATCCGGTATTCGAAAAGAAAATTAGATACGGATGTGGATATGGGCATATCCGTATCCAAAAAACATCCGTCCGATCCAAAATTAATTATAATAAAAATTATTATTATTATTGATTTATTATTTAATGATGAACTTAAAATTTACTTAGAAATGAACTGTCCCATTTTGAAAAACTGAATAGTATTGTATGTGTGTATTGTCATTTGAGAAAGTGATTGTTTTAGTTCAAAAATATTAGTATAATAAAAATCTTATTCAATTTCGAATGCAGATATTTTGGATATTTTCGAATATCCGAAAATATCCGTTTTTTATTTTCAGATGCGGATAATTTCGAATACCCAAAAAATTTCCACGGATGAGGATACAGATATTATTTCTCAGATATCCACGAAAATCATATGCGGATTTAAATTTTTGGATGCGGATACAGCCATGTCCGCATCCGTTTACATTCGCTGACAGCTCTAAAAGAACCTCACGCACAAAAGAGATACTACGGCTTTCTCATGGATGACAAGAAAGAGGACAGTATCTTAGATGATGACACTCCACTGTCTTTCCAACAAGCACTATAGAGTAAAGACTATACACTATGGCTTGGAGCAATGAAATCTAAAATGGATTCCATATATGAAAACAAAGTATGGACTTTTTTAGACGTACTCGAAAAGATAAAACCCATCAGCTGCAAATGGGATTTTAATAGAAAGCTAAATGCAAATAGGGATGTAGAGACATATATAGAAAGGATAGTTGCGAAAGGATTTCGTCAAATTCAAGGTATTGATTTCTTTTCTCCTGTAGCCATTCTTAATTCATATTATGCTAGCCATTGTTGCATTCTTTGGCTACGAAATATGGCAAATGGATATAAAGGTGCAATTATTAAATGGTAATTTAAAAGAAACTATCTATATGTTGTAGCTCGAGGGTTCTGTATTCAGCGGGAGCAAAGGCAACGCTTGCAAGTTTTTAAAGTCCGTTTGTGGACTTAAATAAGCTTCAAGAAGTTCGAATAAGTATATCCATAAGGTAATCAAACAGCTTGTTTTTTGTCAAAACATGGAGGAAGAAGGAATATACAGAAGGAGTAGAGCAGTGTTATCGTATTCTTAGTGCTATATGTCGACGATCTATTATTGATTTGCAATGAAACTTCATTATTGAATCGGTAAAAGCTTGGATTTCCAAGAACTTCTCCATGAATTATTTGGGAAAAATAGTCTATATACTAGGTATAAAGATCTATAGAGATAGATCTAAGAGACTATTTGGATTGTCCCGATTCATGTACATAGATACAATACTGATAGAATTAGTATGGAAAATTCTAAGCATGGATACATTCCAACACAGTATGGAATCGTCCTTTAGAAGAAGGACGCTCCTCATACTAATAAGGAAAAAGTGCATATGAAGAGAATCTCATATGCTTCATCCATAGGATCTATAATGTACGCTATTAATGTAATAAACCGCCTGTGGTGTGCACATTAGGATCCATAAGCCGATACCATTCTAATTCTAGAAAAAACATTGGATGACTATAAAATGTATATCGAAGTATTTAAAAAATAATGATGACTTATTCCTTATATATGGGAATAGAGACCTCCATATAAAGGGTGGATACTCTAACTATCAAAGTGATATAGACGATAGTAAATTAGTGTCTGTTTCCGTTTTTATACTTAACAACGGAGCCGTCAGTTGGTAGAGTTCCAAATAAGAAATAGTAGTTGATTCGACAATGGAAGCCGAGCACATCGCCCTTAATGAAGCAGCTAAAGAGGTAGTTTGGATGCATAGCTTGGAGTGATTCTCGATACTGAGAATCCAATGGCATTATTCTATGATAATAATGCGGCGATACGGATTGCAAATGATCCCCAAGCATATAAGAAATCATGGCATATTCTTCGAAAGTTCCATCTAATTGGAGAATTTATTGAGAAGAAAGAGGTCGTGATACAAAGGGTAGATACTAAAGACAACATAGTAGATCTATTCACTAAGGGTCTAGCTCGCCCTACTCTCAAGAAGCTGATTGAAGGGATGAGATTGACATTTCATAATTGGCCCCCAGTGCCAACGAGAGATTGATAGAGTTTGGAGTATGCCCTAGGAACAACTCTGTAATTTATTATAAGTTAATTAACTTTTAATCCATTATCGTTCGTAACAGAGGCGTTTATCTTTATGTTATATATTTGTTATTGTATTATAAATAATTATATTTAACTGAAATATATTTAACAAAAAATCATAAATGGTGAGTTTTTGATAGTAATTACAAATAGCTGTAATCATGAGTATTGTATTATAGTATAATAAACACATCATTTTACATAGTCAAGATGCATCGAGATTGGATATCGATGCATCTGTTGAGGTTAGAGTATGTAAAGCTCTTCAAATGTCGAATAATGTATTACATGATTGCGTGGAGAACCAATGGGTGACGTACTAATAGATATTGGATAACCATGGAATGACTCACTCGATAGTTTTTTGTTAGTTGATATAACCATGGTCAAATCAAAAATATCGATGTGACTAATTCACACAATTCTCTCGACTTGAGAATATTGTTGATCTTCAATATGAAACCATCACTTTGATTATAGTCAAATCATGGCGTAACGTCCATCAAGTGACTATAGTTGGGTCGAGTGGAAGTATTGGCAGTGAACCACTATTTAAGAGAGGATTCGTCTCCAAAGTTACATAGAGCTAGCACCACGGTCAACTCAAATCAACTCAAAATTGAAATCTCTTGCCTGAATAGTTTGGTTAATAATAATTATTATTATTCATCCAAGGAATTTTTGTTTGGACTATATGGTTGGATACGGACGATGTTGGAATTTTACCATTACAGAATTTTGTAAGTCCAAAGTGACATGGTTTTGATGAAGAGAATTGGTGTAAATAACCGCTGCTATCGGGTAATGCTTAACAAAGTAAATTAGATTCTACTGAAACTAAGTAAGTGATAAATTTGACCAAAATGTCACACCACCTTCTAAGTGATGTGTGAACGTTAATATTTGAATAATTCCATATTAATCGTTGACCAAATTTACACCTAAAGAGTCACACAACCGAAACGTTGAACACTCCTTTGACCAAATGATTTAAGTAATTTGTAATTATTATAATATAATATAATTGAATTAATTAATTAATATTTATGAAATATTAGTTATATAATTTTATTTTACTTGTTAAATAATATAAATAAAAATGTCTATATTGGTTATAAATATATTAATCGATATACGATATCGATATGTGTTTAAATTGGATTTAAATGCGATATAATTTATTCAGGCTTGAAGTGGGTTTGTAACCCATAAGGGGGCATATGTACTTCAACCATGGTAAGACGAGGAGGGTGCAGCCATAAGATGGTTATTGGGTTGAGCTTTGGTATTGTAAAGGGAAGAGAACAAGGAAGAGAAGCAAGGGGATCTTGATCCTATTTTTATCTCTCTATTCTCTCCTTTATAAATATTATGTAATCCTCACTTTTCCACTATTTTCGAGCATCTACCCTTTACCTTGCCAGCCAATTTTTTTTTAATTTTATAGATAATAGTTAATAAACAAGATCTTTTAAAAAAAAATATTTCAAATAAAGCCAACTGTAAATTGTTTCAGTTTATAATGAACAATGTTTTGACATTTGTTTGACCTAGGTTTTAACACACTTAGAAAATATGATCTACCCTTTTAAAAGAATATTTTAAAGAGTAATTTTAAAGTGTCTTTAAAAGTATTATGATGTGGAAATCAAGCACACGTGAAAGCAACCATCTTATCATTCACGATAGTTGATTTATCGACTATCGACTTTGACTCCGCTTCCTTCTTTTATTTCATCACTCTTTGACGATGTGTTGCTCATTTGAGCTTTTTTATCCTCTATTGGAAATAACTAAACCCAAAGAGTGAGTGGAAGACAAGCTATGTTAGGTTTGCTCCCATTAGGGTATTTTCACATCCACTCTAGATTGGAAACAGTTTTTGTGCATTGAGATGTGAAATACTCGGATTCTTGATAACCGTTGGCAGGGTCCGGCTTGGACGTGTCCGAGAGCTATCAGAGTTCTCAAGTATATTTTTATAGGTATACTTTCGGTAAGGGGGCACACCCTCCTATTCATTATTGGAAAAACTTCTCTTTCCATTGTTGTTAATTCAAATCTTTGAATTGTTTCCTTAATTGCATGGAGAACTGCATTGTGATATTCTTTATATTCAATTATTTGTTACCATTTTTTCAAGTTTAGAATTAGATATTATTTATGCTCATTTGTTCAGCATATGATTTGTTCTTATTAGTGCATACCCCATTTATTTAGATTGTTTATGTTGTTTATTTCAATTCTTTCCAGATTGGATTGTTGTTTTGATTTGATTCCCATTTCTTCATTTATGGATGTTATTCTTATAAGGTAAAAACCAGTTTCACATTAGCGGCATGGTCTCATAGAATTTTCATATGTTCGTCATATTACTTGAGTTCTCTTACATTGGTTTTACGGACTGACTCGGGTGTTATTTTATTATAATGTAAGGGTCAGATCGAGTTTTTCCTAGGTTGGCTTTGGTGATATGGAGTTATTGAAGAGGAGCTGGACGTTTACATATCATAGTGTTATATTTTCTGCTGTATTATAGTATGTACCTATAAGTAATTGTAAGGTCAGAATTTTATAACTGTCCAACTGATAAGATTTGTTTTTAACTCTGATGTACTCTGCATTTTTGAATGAGAGTTTTTGCCATCCTTGTTATATTATATGTTGTCGATTCTGCCATTAAATTATGATTTCCTTATTCTTTGTTCTTTTAATTTTATTTTACCCTAACAATCTGCCTTTTCGGCAATTGGATGTTCAGCACTTGAATACCGCAGATGTATTCAATGTTGGCTTTCGGGGGTCAAAAAGGTAGGTCATTACAATTACACTACAAAATAGACTACTATGACTTGCTGGATCTGTAACATTACGTGGAGGAGAATATTTCTTTATTTTACCACTTATGTTATTTCAAAGTTTAATGTGCGTTAATATGTTATTTAAATTCTACCGTTTCAATGTTATAGTGCACTTGGATATGTTTAGTGTAACGACCCAGAATTTGACTGCTTTAAAATATATTATTTAGAGTGATTTTAAATATAAAATATAAAAGGTTTTATGATTTAAATAATATTAGATAGGATTTGGAAGTAGAAACAGACATAAAAATAGTAACATTTGCCTATATCGACAAAAGTGAAAAAATGCTGATTTCAGAAAAGTATGATTCAATGGTTAAGTAAATTATCTTAATTAATTTATGAGTGTTTATATTTTTAAATAGAATTATACAAATTTATTTTTAAATTTGGTTTACATAAATAAATAGTTTAACTAAAACGTCAAAATGTGACCGTAAAACATTGTATCGAAAAACGACGTTTTGTCGATTAAAAGTTGTCGCAACGTCGTCGCACATTTATTTTCTTATACAGAAACATATATTCAAATAGTGTATGTATTAATTAATTCACTAAACATGTTTACTTTTACTAAATAAGATTAGAAAACTTCTTGAAGTCATTAGTAAAAGTAAGTACGAATTAACAAAAGTAAGAAAAAGTAAACATCAAATCACATCAAATCAAAGCCAATATAATTATGATATTCTTTACTTAATCTTTGAATGACTAAGACATAAAGTAATAAGTGAAATGATGATGTTAATTTTTGAAAAGTGGAGATTACTTTAGTTTGTAGTAATGTTAGTTTGGTAATTTGGTAAGAGGTTATTTTGGTGAAATTACCACTTCATTCTTTTTCTATAAATATCCACCTACTTCTTCACTTTCATTCAGATTTTCTTCTTCTTCTTTTATCAAGCTTCTTCATCTTCTTCCTCTTTTCTTTAATGGCTTCCATGCCATATAAAAAATTAAAAAGAAATAATGTCAAAATATTTATAAAATATTTAAAAGAAATCAATGTTTATTCTCTTCAAATCTAACTCCTCTTTTCTCCATATTTTTCCACTTCTTCTCTCGGTCATAACTTCTTTACAAAAAGAATCAAATTGTAAAAAAAATTTAAACTATGTACTTTTCCAGTGGCTACAATTTTCATGTTGAGCACTTTATCTCATTATGAAGATAATCATGTCAAAAATCCACTTCTTTCAAGTGCATTTTTTGGCCCAGTTTTAAGCCAAAGAATAAGCTATTTTGTTTTGATCATAACTGATCTAAATTACGAAATATATTTTTTAAACAATATACAATTTCAGTGGCTATAATTTTTATGTTGATTACTTTTTTCAGTTTTGAGGTTTGCTATACCTGAAACTCAATTCTTTAAAGTGCATTTTCGAGCTTTATTTTTGTGAATCCAAGAATAGCTCTTTTTCTTTCGACCATATCTTCCTCGAAATTAACTAAAATCAAGTGATTATTTTTTTAAATTTAAGAGAAAAGAATTTGCAACAATTTTATGTTAACAAGTTTTTCAAATTTTGGGAGTAAAAGAATCAAAAACAAGAGAGAATATGACCTATTTTTCGGGTCTAATTTTGAGAATTCAAGTTCAAAGCTCCACCACTTCTTCTTTATACTTTCGGCCAACTTTCATCTCAAGCATTGGTCAAGCACTAGGAAGGAGGAATTAGAGCTTATATTCATTTGGTTCCGAAGCATGGTAGGAAGTATGCGTTAGATCTTAAGTTCCTTGCCTTAAAGTTTGACGGAGTGGAATCCAAAGTAAGTTATTTCTTATTTTATGTTCATTAAAACCATTGCTATGTTGAAAGAACTTTAAGTGTTAAGTTGTTTGAAAACCCTTGTTAAATGCTTGTTTACTTTGTTTTCCAGAACAACGGTTTGATTTCCTTGCTTGATATTATGTTTGGATGATTAATTAAGTAATTTAAACTTTAGAAGTTAAATATTGAATAGGGTATGCGGAAACGACTAGTACATGTGTTTCGTCTGTGAGATCCAAGAAGACTTGGGCGAGGGACGAAACATGTCGAAGGGAAAGCCCGGATGCTCCAAAATAAATATCAAACCGTTAGTGTTATAAATATTTGATAGAATGAAGCATTGTTTATCATTTATTATTGCGTTTATTTCATTGGTTGATTGTTTGAATTAGGCTCGACCAGTTTATGAGCACTGATTATTATTTATTGATTATTGACTTTGCTCGACCAGTTTATGAGCACTGATTATTATTATTGATTGTTGACTTTGCTCGACCAGTTTATGAGCAATTTATTATCCATATGCATGGGATGGGTAGAAAATAACTGTAGGCTAACACCTTGTGATTTATTTTACAATTTGACTATAAGGTGTTTAGCGGTAATATTTGGTTCACTTCAATTTAATGAATTGTTTAGAAAATTGGTTTTCAAATGGAATTGTTATGAAAAGTTTTCCCTTTTAAAGAAATAGAAATGTTTGGTAATGAATATTTTGAAGTTATATTATATAAAAGTGATTTATATAATGAATGGTTTTATAAAAGTGTTTTATAAAACGGAAAGAATTTCGAGGACTAAACCCGATGGTTTTAAGATGATTTTTGAACAGATTTGGGAAATGAAAATTATTATAGATTTGAAAGTACTTGTGAGTATTAGTGTGAAATTATTTATCGCTTCGAGATATATAATGATTTATTGTGTTACCAATGATTCGGGTAACCCGTAACTAAAAGGGTGCGCATGTGTTTTTAGTATAGTCCACTCTTAGAATAGAGGGATATACTTATTTATCGATTGTATTAAGGCTGGAATCCAGTTGCCTTGTTATTTGGAGAAACCTCCCGAATCTGGTTGCATATGGTTTGATATGTTTTATTACAGTATTTTGGATTTCCAAACAAACTTTTCAAAAGTGATTTGATTTAAGATCCCGAAGTGAAGTATAATTTGAATATAAAGGATATATATATATATATTTCAAAAGTTTTGAAATAATAATTCGAGAATAAAGTCCAAAGAGATAATTTCCGTAAAGGTGATTAGATTTGAAAATCTAAATTTAAAGATTAGGCCTAAGTGGGTAGTTTTGGGAATTGCATATTTGTTTGTTGCATCGTAGGATCCATGAGTCCTATTTACAGTAGAAGAACTATGTTGGCTTGATCTTGTATCTAATTGGATACCCAATTAGATAGGGGTACGTAGGCAGACACGAGTGGTAGTGATGCAACCCCTAAAATGATATAACCCTTTCATGTTTATTTGTTAATGGTTGTTGTTTATCTTGTGTTATTGTATTTTTCCTGCTTACTATTTTATTCTGCATTTGACATGTTTATCGAGTTAGCAGGAATGGCTATTGCTGTCTCTCTTATTAGAGCTGTGCAGCATTAGATTTATTTGTATTTGGTTTGTATATAAGCGTACCTAGTAGATTAATTTAATTACTCTGATAGTTTGTAAAATTTAAATTTTATCCTATACATTTAGTAATGTTGAATAATTATCAAATATGGTGTATTTAGTTAGTAATTTTCATTAGTAGTCTTAGAACGGACAGATTTTTTGGCAATTTTAATTGGTTCGAAAATCCGGGTCGTCACACGTGGTATCAGAGCTTAGGTTAGGTGCCTAAGTAAAATTCATCTAGGGTTAGTATATCAACCTAGGAATTTTAAAAATGAAACTACCTTAATTTGATAAATAAAATGGATAGGATAAGGCACCATACCTCAGGCTGGGGTTATGGGTGATATTACTATTTTTGGTGTGCATAACTTTCGTTAATTGTTGTTTTTTCGTTATATTTTTTTCATCCTTGTAATTTCGAGGACGAAATTCTTTTAAGTAGGGGAGAATGTAACGACGCAGAATTTGACCACTTTAAAATATATTATTTAGAGTGATTTTAAATATAAAAGATAAAAGGTTTTATGGTTTAAATAATATTCCATAGGATTTGGAAGTAGAAACAAACATAAAAATAGTAACATTTGCCTATATCGACAAAAGTGACAAAATGCTGATTTCAGAAAAGTATGTTTCAATGGTTAAGTAAATTATCTTAATTAATTTATGAGTGTTTATATTTTTAAATAGCATTATAAAAATTTATTTTTAAATTTGTTTTACATAAATAAATAGGTTAACTAAAACGTCAAAATGTGACCGTAAAACATTTTGTCGAAAAACAACGTTTCGCCGATTAAAAGTTGTCGCAACGTCGTCGCGCCTTTATTTTCTTATATAGAAACATATATTCAAATAGTGTAGGCATTAATTAATTCACTAAACATGTTTAATTTTACTAAATAAGATTAGATAACTTTTAGATGTCATTAGTAAAAGTAAGTAAGAATTAACAAAAGTAAGAAAAAGTTAACATCAAATAACATCAAACAAAGCCAACATAATTATGATATTCTTTACTTAATCTTTAAGTGACTAAGACATAAAGTAAGAAGTGAAAGGATGATGTTAATTTTTAAAAAGTGGAGATTGCTTTAGGTTGAAGTAAGGTTAGTTGGTAATTTGGTAAGAGGTTATTTTGATAAAATTACCACTTCTTTCTTTTTCTATAAATATCCACCTACTTCTTCACTTTCATTCACATTTTCTTCTTCTTCTTTTCTCAAACTTCTTCATCTTCTTCCTCTTCTCTTTAATGGCTTCCATGCCATATAAAAAATTAAAAAGAAATAATGTCAAAATATTTATAAAATATTTAAAAGAAATCAATGTTTATTCTCTTCAAAACAAACTCATCTTTTCTCCACATTTTGCCTCTACTTCTCTCGGTCATAACTTCTTCAAAACCAAATCAAATTGTAAATTTCTTTTTTTAACCATGTACTTTTTCAGTGGCTACAACTTTCATGTTGACCACTTTGTCTCATTATGAAGATAATCATGTTAAAAATCCACTTCTTTCAAGTGCATTTTCTGGCCCAGTTTTTAAGCCAGAGAATGAGCTATTTTGTTTTGATCATAACTTGATCATAAATGATCCAAATTAAGAAAAAAAATTTGAACCATATAAAATTTTAGTGTCTACAAATTTTATGTTGATTACTTTTTTCAGTTTTGAGGTTTGCTATGCCTGAAACTCAATTTTTTAAAGTGCATTTTTGAGCTTTATTTTTGTGAATCCAATAATATCTCTTTTTCTTTCGACCATATCTTCCTCAAAATTAACTTAAATCAAGTGATTATTTTTTTTAAATTTAAGAGAAAAGAATTTGCAACAACAACTTTTATGTTGACAAGTTTTTCAAATTTTGAGATTAAAAGAGTCAAAAATAAGAGAGAATATGACCTATTTTTCGGGTCTAATTTTGAGAATTCAAGTTTAAAGCTCCACCACTTCTTCTTTATACTTTCGGCCAACTTCCATCTCAAGCGTTGGTCAAGCACTAGGAAGGAGGAATTAGAGCTTATATTCATTTGGTTTCGAAGCATAGTAGGAAGTATGCATTAGATCTTAAGTTTGTTGCCTTAAAGTTTGACGGAGTGGAATCCAAAGTAAGTTATCTCTTATTTTATATTCATTGAAACTACTGCTATATTGAGAGAACTTTAAGTGTTAAGTTGTTTGAAAACCCTTGTTAAATGCTTGTTTACTTTGTTTCCTAGAAAATGGTTTGATTTCCTTGCTTGATATTATGTTTGGATGATTAATTAAGTAATTTAATATTTAGAAGTTAAATATTGAATGGGGTATGCGGAAACGACTAGTACATGTGTTCCATCTGTGAGATCCAAGGAGACATGGGCGAGGGACGAAACATGTCGAAGAGAAAGCTCGGATGCTCCAAAGTAAATATCAAACCGTTAAAGTTGTAATGACCCAAGATTTTAGGAATTTATTTTGAAAAATATAAATAAGTTTAAAATTATTTTTTTAAACCAATTGTAAAAAATAATGATATGGCTTGATATGATGTAACTATATGGGTGTACATGTGTGCACAGGGAATACACATGAATTGAAGTTAAATCCTGAATGATATGAATGAACATATGTTGATGTGTATGGGAAAAGTATATATTTATACAGATAAATAAAGCAAATCCTTAAAAAGGGCTATATGCAAATATATATGAATGCAACTGATTGTATTTGAGAGTATATGTGCAGGTGTGCCAGTATAAAATTATATATATATGTATGTATGTGTGTGCGCACTAATTATTTCTGTAAGACATATATATATATATATATATATATATATACACACACATATACGTATGCTAATCCAGTACTAGAGTTCAAATCAGTAAAATAAAATACACAAACATATTTCAAATATAAACAGAAAGAAAAGAATGAAGGTATAAAAGGAATAATCCTTTTATAAATAAATATAGGGAGTACATACTATTTAAGTGAAAGCTAAAAATAGAAAATAAGATAAAACCAGAAAAATGTTTTGTATGGGCAGAATTAAGAAGGATACTTGATATATATATATAGGTAAATAATAACCAATGGAAATCAAGTCACACTTTTAGCATGTTAGTATACAAGAGGAAAAGTATTTTCTGGAAAAGCAAAATTTCTGAAAATAACCAAAAGAATATAACGACTTTTCTCTTCACAAACTTAGGCCAGGGAGGGTAAGATTTTGGGTTTAGATAACATGCAAGTGACATGATTTCTGATGGGCAAAAATGTCTTTAGCTAATGCCTTAAACCCCAAGAAAAACCCTGCATAAATAAGCAGTGATATGAGGAATATCCTCCTCTCCCCGGAATAGCTCTTGAAAAAAAAATATATACATTATATATATATATATATAAAAACAAGTGAAGAAAAAGGGTTTGAAGGCAGAAGCTTACCAACCAACTAGGGAAGTGAAAGAGAGCTAGGTGAGAAAACTCACTCAAAATCTAAGGCACTAACTCCTAATGAAGGCAGCCAGTTCATAAGTTATTTTTATAAAAAAGTATTTTCATATGGGATGGTCTATCTGTGATTTCAGAGGTTAAAAATGTTTTGATTTTTATCTGGTTGTTATGCTTGTTTTATCCTAAGAATTATTAGTGTATATATATTTTAAAAAACCCAGATCTCTCTGATATGTTAATGTTTAGAAACATAAGTGAATACCCAGAGAATTAAATGTTGAATATAGGCAAGTAGTGTTGGCTTTGGCTTAACCCAGAAAAATAGAAACATGTGAGCTGCAATATACATATGTATAAGTGCCGAGGCTTGAGAAAAAAAAAGAATTACGGGTGCAATAGGGTTGCCTATGTGCTGATGCTCCTGATTCAATGAAAATACATAAATAGTCATATACATAAGCCACTGATAGTTGTCTATACCTTTACTTTTAAATTTGCAAGAATGTATATATATGAATATGTGTAGAATCTATTCAATAGACACCTGTGTTTAATTGCCTGATTACCTCTATTTGTTTATGAGTGATGTGGAATGCTATGACATAAATGTTTGTTTTAGTAAAATGATTTACTGAATGGGTTTGCCATGAAAAATCAAAAGTGTTACTATCTAAAAAAAAGACCTGATTAAGAAATAAGGGGGTTAAGAGCATTGTAGGAATGACTTGTGTACTTGAGTAACACAAGTTGACACATGGCTTGTTTAAGTCCTGAGATCTGTGTGTAATGGAGTGAATTAGTCCATTACAGTGTGTCCATTGATTCATTAATTGCAGATGAGACCAGGCTAGATAAACATATCAATGTAAGAGAATTTGGTATAAAAAGGAAATAGAGTTTTCCTGGAATGAAATCTGAGTAGGGAATAAATGATTTAATTCATTTTGATGACTTCTCTGTTTTATATGGATGCTTATTTGATTTATGACTGAGCTGTATGAATGTACCAAATCTTCATAAGGTTCTGAATGACATATAACGTGCACACATGATCTATTTGTTTTTTTTAAAAGCAAAGTTATACATATATTTATATACATGTTTCAACTTTAACTTGATTAACAAATTATTTTAGTGGATTTTCTCATACCAGACATGTGTCTGACCCTAGTGTGCTAATGGCATCTGGGGTGTCTTATTTGAAATGGGGCAGCTTCAAATGCATTTTCAGGGACTGCAACAACTAAGTAGGAGTAGGAGCAAGGCGTTGAGCAGAAGAATATAGCATGCTAAAATTTAATTAGATAAGAGCTTAAACGATGAAATCTGCATGTATTGATACTTTTAAATTGTAATTTGTATTAAGTACTAAATGCTGAATGGATATTTTGCTAAGTGTTTTTCTCAGTGTTCTGCTAAGGAATTGAATAGTACAGGGCCCATAGAATCTGAATATTATCTAGAAAGTTGAAGAGGTTAAGCTATAATTTTGTAAGTAAATTGAGTAAGCGCACTATGTTAAACAGGATGGATATATTTTATAAATGTATTAGTCAAATCTTGTGTCTTTGAAAAGGATTAAGTATTGGAAATAGGGATAGTTGAGTCTCAATGAACTATATAGTTATTCTTTCATTATGACAATTGCAAGCAAGTGTTTAAAGGCACAGAGTAAATGTATTAGGTGTCTACATGATTTCATGATACAATTTGTACTATGCAAATGTTTTTATATCTTATTCTTGAATGAAGGAAGGGTCTGTAACCTAGGAATAAGGTATCTCACCTAAAAATATTCCAGAAAAGAGTTTGTAACTAAGGTAGATCCTATAGAAAAGCAAACATAGAAAATGATAAAAACTCATATCATTTTCAGAACATAAGCACTACATCATTAATTTACCTATAATCATAACATAGTCTCCTTGATTTTAGGAATTACACCTTATAGAGAAACCAGTAAGAAATCAAGAGTTGAGGTCATACAAATATATATATACAGATGAAATTTTATTGTATGAAGTTATATTGAACTATGAGTGGATTGATTAAATTTAACCAATCAAATTATCCTCTTGTTTACCATCACTCTGATTAAAGCAAGAGGGGCACCTACATCTTCATATGTGAGTGCATCTCTTTGTGAATATACTAATATATTTATATTGGTAAAAACTTTTGATCCTGGATGAAAATTGTTATTTGATAAAAAGAAAAAAAAATGACTCTAGGCTTTGGAAATATATATATATCTCCATTTAAAAAAAAATCTTGACAAATTTAGGTATAAAAAGAGAGGGTCATTTCATTTGGTATCAGAGCTATGTTACTAAAAGCATAGTTAAAAAAAACTAACCAGCTGTGTAAATTATTACTAGCAAACAATGGTAGGAAGACACCCAAATCAGGGAGCAGGACCCTCCAATGCACCACCAATGGTCAATCTATAAGATTTGGTGAGAGCATTTAGGGATGGGGCAGGACAAAGGCAAGAAAATCCCCATGAAGAGATCTCAAAATTACTCAAGACTTATACCCATTTAGGAGGCAAAAGCTTTGAAGGGACAGAGAGTATTATGGAAATTCAAGCATGGTTGAGAACATTGGATAGGGTTTTCAATGACATGCAGCTTGATGATCAAAGGAAGAGGCAAGTGGCTTCAAGACAGCTGAAAGGAGTAGCTTTAAGCTGGTGGGAGGTAATCATTACTGGGAGAAATGAGAATGAAATCACTTGGAATCAATTCAAGAAGATATTGGAAGCAAGATTTGTGCCAGCATCAGCTAAGACCACTTTACTGGAAGAATTTATTAGACTCAGGCAAGGAACATTAAATGTCACTGAATACACTCAAAAGTTTGAGGGGCTTTCCACATATGGAGCAATGCTTGTGGCAGATGAAGCATCCAAAAATGACAGATACATTAAAGGTTTGAACCCAGGACGTAGCAGAGCCATGTTACCTTATGCTGACAGGACATTTGATCAAGTAATAGACTTGGCTTTGAGATTGGAGCAGCATGACAAGGAAAGGGAAAATTCAGAAATTTTAAGAATAATAACATCAAGAAGGGTAAGGGAAGATATCACCCTTATGATAAGAAGAAAGAAGAGGTCAGTAACAAGGGCATTGGAGATATTAAAGCTAAGGAAACCAAAAAGAAAATTGAGTGTCATCATTGTGGAAAGGAAGGACATATCAAACCAAGGTGTCCAGAATTGAAAGGAGGAGCTTTCAAGTGCTACCTATGTGGAAAAGAGGGGCATATGAAGAGGAATTGTCCTGAGTATAAACAGCAAGGGAAATTAGCAAACTTGGAAGGCAAAGGCAAATCCACAGTGGAGATTAATGCCGAGAAGCACAGTCAAGTGGAAGGTATACTATTTATTTGTACTATACCCATAACAGTATTGTATGATACTGGGGCAACTCACTCCTTGATTTCTTATGAATTAGTTAAAATGCTAAAATTAAATTGCATATTGGTTGAAACCCCATTACATATACAAAGTCAACTGGGGAGTTCTAGTGTTTTAGATATGATTTGTGTGGATGTGAAATTAAACATAGGAGGAGATACTTTTATTTCCAATTTATATGTTTTAAACTACCCAAATATAGGGGTTATGTTGGGAGTAGATTGGTTAAGACAATTTAAAGCCATAATTAACTTAGACTCATCCACCATATCATTGCAAAACCTTATAGGCCAGAGGATCACAATTTTGTGTGAAGTGTCTAAGGGAAGGAAATTATGTCATTTGGTTGACATGGGAAAAGATTTCAGTGAACTCACTATTGAAGAAATTCCCATAGTCAATGAATACTTGGATGTTTTTGAGGAGGTTAAGGGTATTCCAGACCATAGACCAGTGGAATTCAAAATCCATTTGGTTCCAGGAGCAAGTCCAGTGATTAAAAAGCCAACTAGAATGGGGCCAAATGAACTAAAAGAATTAAAGAAACAGTTAGAGGAATTAGAAAATAAGGGTTTTATAAGACCCAGTAATTCTTGCTGGGGAGCACCAGCGGTATTTGTTAAGAAACAAGATGGTTCCTTGAGACTTTGTATAGATTATAGAGAATTGAACAAAGTAACTATTAAAAATAAATACCCATTGCCAAGAATAAATGATCTTTTTGATCAATTAGCTGGGGCAAGAGTGTTTTCTAGACTAGATTTAGCATCTGGTTTTCATCAAATGAAGGTGGAAGAGTCAAGTATCAAGTACACTGCCTTTAACACTAGGTATGGGTTGTATGAATTTCTGGTTATGCCATTTGGCTTGACTAATGCACCATCATACTTTGTAGATTTAATGAGCAGAACATTTAGAGATTATTTAGACAAATTTGTGCTTATTTTTATAGATGGCATTTTAATTTATTCCAAAATAGTGGAAGAACATAAAAGTCAATTGCATATGGTTTTGTCTAGACTGAGGGAAAAAGATTTAAAGGCAAAATATTCAAAATGTGCATTTTGGAAAGAGGAAGTACATTTCCTTGGCCATGTCATTTCTGCCAAAGGAATTTCTGTGAACCCCAATAAAGTAGTGGCTATTCAAGCATGGAAGAGGCCTAGCACTGTGAGTGAAGTGAGATCATTTATGGGGATGGCAGGGTATTATAGGAGATTTATAAAAGATTTTTCAAAAATTTCTACACCATTTACTAACCTAACCAGGAAAAACCAAGCTTTTGTTTGGTCAGAGAAGTGTCAGAATTCTTTTGAACAGTTGAAGGAGGCATTGGTGAATGCTCCGATTTTGAAAGTACCCCAGGGAAATGAAGAACTAGTTGCGTACACTGATGCTAGTGGGTTTGGCTTAGGTGTAGTATTGATGCAACAAGGCCAAGTCATTGCATATGCATCCAGACAACTCAAACCCCATGAAGTAAGGTATGCCACACATGATCTGGAATTAGCAGCTATGATTTATGCCTTGAAACTTTGGAGACATTATTTGTTAGGAACTAAGTTTGAACTTTACACTGACCACAAGTCCTTTAAGTATTTATTTTCACAAAAAGATTTAAACATGAGGCAACATGGATGGGTGGAGTTCTTAGCTGCTTATGACTTAGACATACACTATACATCAGGCAAAGCAAACAAAGTTGCTGATGCTCTAAGTAGACAACATGCTAAATTGGCTATGATGATGATGGAAGAGTTTAAGGGCTTGTCTTTGCTGACTGAGTTAGAAATTGGGGAGAATAGTTGTGTACACATGGATGTGCAGGTGCAAAGTGCACAGGAAAATAGAGGGAAATTAAGCTTGATGACACTACAATCAGATTTAATTTAAGGTAGGAAAAATACAAGAACAAGACACAAACTTATTGGAGAAGAAAATTCTCATATTGAAAGGGGAGGAGGTGACAAATCACCATATTGATAAAAATGGTTATTTGAGAAACCAGAATAGAATGTGTGTGCCATAAAACACAGAATTGAAGGAGGAGATATTGAATGAATATCATAGAAGTAAGTACTCCATACACCGAGGCAGTACAAAGATGTATCAAAATTTAAAAAGAGATTTTTGGTGGAAGGGAATGAAATCAGATGTAGCCAAATATATTTCCAAATGTATGACTTGCCAACAAGTCAAGGCTGAAACACAAAAGCCATCAGGGTTGTTGCAACCTCTTAGCATACCACAGTGGAAGTGGGAAGATATATCTATGGATTTCATAGATGGACTGCCTAGGTCTAAAGGAGGAAACACAAGCATATGGGTAATTGTGGATAGGCTAACTAAAGTGGCACATTTCATCCCAGTCAAATCAGAAAGGAAAGCACCAAAATTAGCATAAGCATTTATGAAGGAGGTGGTAAAATTGCATGGCATTCCCAAAACCATAGTGAGTGACAGGGATACCATCTTCACCTCAAAATTCTGGAGAAGCTTTCAAGAAGCCATGGGAAGTGAATTATGCTTGAGAACTGCCTACCATCCTCAACCAGATGGGCAGACTGAGGTAGTAAACAAAGTTTTAGAGGACATGTTGAGGGCATGTGCACTGGATTTTGGGGGCAATTGGGAAGATTATCTCCATTTAGCTGAGTTTACATACAACAACAGCTATCAAAGCACCATAGGAATGGCTCCATTTGAAGCCTTATATGGCAAGCCATGTTTGTCACCTGTTTGTTGGGTAGAAGTGGGAGAAAGGGCTATTTTAGGGCTTGAGTACATACGAGAAACTAAAGAGAAAATTGAGTTGGTAAGGAAAAGAATGGCAGCAGCTCAAGATAGGCAAAAGAAATTTGCAGACATGAAAAGGAAGCAGGTGGAATATGAAGTAGGAAATTTTGTTTTCATTAAAATCTCACCTATGAAAAATGTACTGAGATTTGGGAAACAAGGCAAGTTAACCCCAAGATATATTGGGCCATACAAAATTTTGGAAAGAATTGGTTCCTTGGCATATAAGTTGGAATTACCAGAAGACATGCAAGGGATGCATGATGTTTTTCATGTATCACAATTGAGAAGGTGGGTCCATGACAAGGCAGAAATTCTGGAGACCCCAAACCAAGTGCAAATAAATCCTAATTTGATTTATGAAAAGGATCCAGTAGGAATTTTGGCAAAGGATGTGAAGAAATTAAGGAATAAATCACTGAAACTTGTGAAGGTACAGCGGAGTCATGATCCCAGTGATTGCACATGGGAATTAGAAGATAAAGTTAGGATGAACTACCCTAAGCTATTTTCAGATTAAAGGTAATTTTAATTTTTAAATTGTTTTCCTTTTTGGATGCACGTGTTTTTAGTTATTATGATAGAACTAAAAATCTATTTGCTTGAAAATGTACTTGTTCTCTGAACTAAGTTTAAAATTGATTTAAGCTTAGGAAAAATTGTGGGACACAATTTCTAAAAGGTGGGGTGTATGTAATGACCCAAGATTTTAGGAATTTATTTTGAAAAATATAAATAAGTTTAAAATAATCTTTTTAAACCAATTGTAAAAAAAATTTGATATGGCTTGATATGATGTAACTATATGGGTGTACATGTGTGCACAGGGAATACACATGAATTGAAGTTAAATCCCTGAATGATATGAATGAACATATGTTGATGTGTATGGGAAAAGTATATATTTATACAGATAAATAAAGTAAATCTTTAAAAAGGGCTATATGAAAATATATATGAATGCAACTGATTGTATTTGAGAGTATATGTGCAGGTGTGCCAGTATAAAATTATATATATATATATATATATCTGTGTGTGTGTGCACTAATTATTTCTGTAAGACATATATGTATACATATATATATATATATGCTAATCCAGTACTAGAGTTCAAATCAGTAAAATAAAATACATAAACATATTTCAAATATAAACAGAAAGAAAAGAATGAAGGTATAAAAGGAGAAATCCTTTTATAAATAAATATAGGGAGTACATACTATTTAAGTGAAAGCTAAAAATCGAAAATAAGATAAAAACAGAAAAATGTTTTGTATGGGCAGAATTAAGAAGGATACTTGATATATATATATATATAGGTAATTAATAACCAATGGAAATCAAGTCACACTTTTAGCATGTTAGTAGACAAGAGGAAAAGTATTTTCTGGAAAAGCAAAATTTCTGAAAATAACCAAAAGAATATAACGACTTTTCTCTTCACAAACTTAGGCCAGGGAGGGTAAGATTTTGGGTTTAGATAAAATGCAAATGACATGATATCTGATGGGCAAAAATGTCTTTAGCTAATGCCGTAAACCCCAAGAAAAACACTGCATAAATAAGCAGTGATATGAGGAATATCCTCCTCTCCCCGGAATAGCTCTTGCAAAAAATATATATACATTATATATATATAAAAACAAGTGAAGAAAAAGGGTTTGAAGGCAGAAGCTTACCAACCAACTAGGGAAGTGAAAGAGAGCTAGGTGAGAAAACTCACTCAAAATCTAAGGCACTAAGTCCTAATGAAGGCAGCCAGTTCATAAGTTATTTTAAAAAAAAATGTATTTTCATATGGGATGGTCTATCTGTGATTTCAGTGGTTAAACATGTTTTGATTTTTATCTGGTTGTTCTGCTTGTTTTGTCCTAAGAATTATTAGTGTATATATATTTTAAAAAACCCAGGTCTCTCTGATATGTTAATGTTTAGAAACATAAGTGAATACCCAGAGAATTAAATGTTGAATATAGGCAAGTAGTGTTGGCTTTGGCTTAACCCAAAAAAACAGAAACATGTGAGCTACAATATACATATGTATAAGTGCTGAGGCTTGAGAAAAAAAAGGATTAGGGGTGCAATAGGGTTGCCTATGTGCTGATGCTCCCGATTCGATGAAAATACATAAATAGTCATATACATAAGCCACTGATAGTTGTCTATACCTTTTCTTTTAAATTTGCAAGAATATATATATGAATATGTGCAGAATCTATTCAATAGACACCTATGTTTAATTTCCTGATTACCTCTATTTGTTTATGAGTGATGTGGAATGCTATGACATAAATGTTTGTTTTAGTAAAATGATTTACTGAATGGGTTTGCCATGAAAAATCAAAAGTGTTACTATCTAAAAAAAAGACCTGATTAAGAAATAAGGGGGTCAAGAGCACTGCAAGAATGACTTGTGTTCTTGAGTAACACAAGTTGACTCATGGCTTGTTTAAGTCCTGAGACTTGTGTGTAATGGAGTGAATTAGTCCATTACAGTGTGTCCATTGATTCATTAATTGCACATGAGACCAAGCTAGATAAACATAACAATGTAAGAGAATTTGGTATAAAGAGGAACTAGAGTTTTTCTGGAAATCTGAGTAGGGAATAAATGATTTAATTCATTTTGATGACTTCTCTGTTTTATATGGATGCTTATTTGATTTATGACTGAGCTGTATGAATGTATGAGTGTACCAAATCTTCATAAGGTTCTGAAAGAAAGATTTAAGTGTGCACATGCATAATGACATAGAACATGCACACATGATCTATTTGTTTTTTTTAAGGCAAAGTTATACATATATTTATATACCTGTTTCAACTTTAACTTGATTAACAAATTATTTTAGTGGATTTTCTCATACCAGACATGTGTCTGACCCTAGTGTGCTAATGGCATCTGGGGTGTCTCATTTAAAATGGGGCAGCTTCAAATGCATTTTCAATTACTGCAGCAACTAAGTAGGAGCAGGAGCAAGGCTTTGAGCAGAAGAATATAGCATGCTAAAATTTAATTAGATAAGAGCTTAAATGATGAAATCTACATGTATTGATACTTTTAAATTGTAATTTGTATTAAGTACTAAATGCTGAATGGATATTTTTCTAAGTGTTTTTCTCAGTGTTCTGCTAAGGAATTTAATGGTACAAGGGCCATAAAATCTGAACATTATCTGGAAAGCTGAAGAGGTTAAGCTATAATTTTGTAAGTAAATTGAGTAAGCGCACTATGTTAAACAGGATGGATATATTTTATAAATGTATTAGTCAAATCTTGTGTCTTTGAAAAGGATTAAGTATTGGAAATAGGGATAGTTGAGTCTCAATGAACTATATGGTTATTCTTTCATTATGACAATTGCAAGCAAGTGTTTAAAGGAACAGGGTAAATGTATTAGGTGTCTACATGATTTCATGATACAATTTGTACTATGCAAATTTTTAATATCTTATTCTTGAATGAAGGAAGGGTCTGTAACCCAGGAATAAGGTATCTCACCTAAAAATATTCCAAAAAAGAGTTTGTAACTAAGGTAGATCTTATAGAAAAGAAAACATAGAAAATGATAAAAACTCATATCATTTTCAGAACATAAGCACTACATCATTAATTTACCTATAATCATAACATAGTCTCCTTGATTTTAGGAATTACACCTTATAGAGAAGCCAGTAAGAAATCAAGAGTTGAGGTCATACAAATATATATATATATATATATATATATATGAAATTTTATTGTATGAAGTTAAATTGAACTATGAGTGGATTGATTAAATTTAATCAATCAAATTATCCTCTTGTTTACCATCACTCTGATTAAAGCAAGAGGGGCACCTACATCTTCATATGTGAGTGCATATCTTTGTGAATATACTAATATATTTATATTGGTAAAAACTTTTGATCCTGGATGAAAATTGTTATTTGATAAAAAGAAAAAAAATGACTCTAGACTTTGGATATATATATATATATATATATATATATATATATATATATATATCTATGTAAAAAAAAATCCTGACAAATTTAGGTATAAAAAGAGAGGGTCATTTCAAAAGTGTTATAAATATTTGATAAAATGAAGCATTGTTTATCATTTATTATTGCGTTTATTTCATTGATTGATTGTTTGAATTAGGCTCGACCAGTTTATGAGCACTGATTATTATTGATTGATTATTGACTTTGCTCGACCAGTTTATGAGCATTGATTATTATTATTGATTGTTGACTTTGCTCGACCAGTTTATGAGCAATTTTTTATCCATATACATGGGCTGGGTAGAAAATAATTGTAGGCTAACACCTTGTGATTTATTTTACAATTTGACTATAAGGTGTTTAGCGGTAATATTTGGTTCACTTCAATTTAATAAATTGTTTTGAAAAGTGGTTTTCAAATGGAATTGTTATGAAAAGTTTTCCCTTTCAAAGAAATAGAAATATTTGGTAATGAATATTTTGAAGTTATATTATATAAAAGTAATTTATTTAATGAATGGTTTTATAAAAGTGTTTTATAAAATGGAAAGAATTTCGAGGATTAAACCCGATGGTTTTAAGATGATTTTTGAACAGATTTGGGAAATGAAAATTATTATAGATTTGAAAGTACTTGTGAGTATTAGTGTGAAATGATTTATCGCTTCAGGATATAAAATGATTTGTTATGTTACCAATGATTCGGGTAACCCGTAACTAAAATGGTGGAAATGTGTTTTTGGTATTGTCCGCTCTTAGAATAATGGGATATACTTATTTATCGATTGTATTAAGGCTGGGACCCAGTTGCCTTGTTATTGGGAGAAACCTCCTGATCTGATTGCATATGGTTTGATATGTTTTATTACAGTATTTGGGATTTCCAAATAAACTTTTCAAAAGTGATTTGATTTAAGATCCGAAGTAAAGTATAATTTGAATATAAAGGATATACATATATTTCAAAAGTTTTGAAATAATAATTCGAGAATAAAGTCCAAAGAGATAATTTCCGTAAAGGTGGTTAGATTTGAAAATTTAAATTTGAAGATTAGGCCTAAGTGGGTAGTTTTGGGAATTGCATATTTGTTTGTTGCATCGTAGGCTCCATGAGTCCTATTTGCGATAGGAGAACTACGTTGGCTTGATCCTGTATCTAATTGGGTATCCAATTAGATAGGGGTACATAGGCAGTCACAAGTGGTAGTGATGCAGCCCCTAAAATGATATAACCCTTTCATGTTTATAGTGTTACTAGAAGCAGTTATGGATTTGGAACATAAGAATTTTAGTTTCGTTAAATAAAAGGTTTAGTATACACGGGATTTGGAAAATGTTTTTTGGAAATATTAACTTAATTTATTTTTAAAATAAAATAGTTATATATATATATTGTAATGGCCTGTAATTCTGCACATTTCAAGCTGACAATAAACCACACATGTCCAACTCGAATTGAACGAAAAGGTGAATTGTTCTGGGAAAGAAAGAAGAAAGAAGAGAAGAGAGAAGAAAGAAGAAAGAAGAGAGAAAGAAAACCAAACAAGAATAGAATCTCACAACGCAGCGGAACAACATATAATATAATATCGATGATATTTACAAAAGAGAAACTGTAATATACATACAATAATCAGAGTACTACAACAAATCACTAACCATCAGTCTGAACGGTTATAACAACATGTCCTCACAAATGCGGATAATTTGAATAACTACTGCAGTGAAAAATAATCATATACGTGAATACAACTTGAAGACCTCCAGATCATCTTTGGAAGCTCCAAAGAATCCAAACTAAATCTGTAAATAGACTCGGTCCGATCCGAGCATTGGAAGGGAATAATACCCAAATCGTCTGGTAAACTAGTATGAGAAACATATCTCAATTGGATTTTTAAATTATGAAAACCTCTCAAAACAACGGTATCTCATAAGACCATGCCGTATATCAACACGGATCGGTTTTTCCCTTACGATAACCAAAACATTTCATATCAAATCTTCTGATATCATAATAGTGTCTAGGATACAAAAACATAATAATATAGCCAAAATTATTACATTGTTAAATTCCAGCATAATAGGTTTACAACTAAAACCGAAAGGCTCGTATTGGAGAATGGATTTCATACAATGGCAGGTAAGGAACTACTTTTCGTGCATTACATTTCTAGAGGAATGTACAGAGGTTCAACAACTTTAAAACCTCTACATCCGGCAAGACCGACCTACCCATAGACCCATTAGGTGGTGGACAGAACTGAATATGACATCATCCCGGTCGTTCCCGACCTTTCCATTGCCACAAGCATACACAACATACCCTAAATATAGAGGGTAATCTAAAAAGGCGATGATCATACCTTAATGGGAACGACTCACTTAGCCTTACGGCATATCCCATATAAGCCATTTCGGGTATGAGGCTTAAGACAACATTTACCTTTCACAGAACATATTTCACTTTGAGTGCCACATCGCCAATTCCAACAACATACTAATTGGTTTCCACAAAAGTACAACTTTGAGCTTGGACGTCTCGGAGAAGGGTGTTAAGTATAAGAAAGGTTATCTCCTACACCAACAAGTGTGCATTCGGAAAAAACCAATGTACGCGGTTCTTTGAAATGCAATGTCAAACATTCCTCCATATAAATTAACCAAAAATAGGGCAAACCGAAGGCACTCTCCTACTACATCCTATCGAGAATCAACCCTAGGAGAGCGAGCGGTCCTTGCATCGAAGATTTTCATAACAAAGCACCACCACCATATATATATAATATGAAATCGGGGGGCTAGTGGCAAGCAGCCCTACATCATGAAGATCTCCATCCTCAAAAATCATCATCGTCAATCAATCTACACTTTCGAACGTATATGTTGGTCCGAAATGGTTTTCGAATAAATCTGATCCCGGTCTCTTCGAACCAACAATCGATAAGAGGCTCTCAACCTTATAAGAAAACTAAGTCTTGTAGACTTATCACATTTCTAACCCTCAATTTTCTATCCTTCGGCCAAGAATGAAGCTAAGTAGATTGGATTACCATAGTCACTCTACTCGAATCAACATTCTTAACACCAAACGATTATCAAGCCTACTCAATTGACCTCCTACTAAGTGCACAACTGATCAGTTCCCACATCGAGTCAAGGAACCAAAAATAGCCAAAAATACAATCTAGCACATAAGCAAACATTGGGCCTGTTTTGTTAATCTTTATTAATTAAATCAATTTTCAAATATTTATATCAAAATATCTTTAAAAAAATATATATTCTCAAAACCGTTTTAATCCTTGGATATTTGAAAAACATTTCCATATACTTATCTCAACATAATAAGTAAATTTACAAATCATCTCGTTTTCAACACATAGAAAATATCACCATATACTTAAATCGGTAATAAGTATATTTACAAATATTTCGTGCTTTATTGGGTCAAAACAAATGTTGCGTAAAACATCATTACGACAAACCAAAAAATAGTATATGGATTCGATATATTTATATAAATCATGTATATTATATAAAACATTTCCTTTCAATATCACTTACTATAACAAAAGTGTTATAGCCTATGCCTTCCTTGCTTTCTTGAAAAACGTTTATTGCAACAATAAATGTTTATCTATGTTTTCATCACCTAGTATATTTTAAATCAACTTTTAAAACCATTTAACTCTATCAAAAAATATTACTTTGAAAGCATTCCTTTAAAAGGTTATTTTAATTATTAAAACTTGAATGTATTCCCTTTATAAAAATCCATATTCAAATCTCAACTTAAACCATTTCCATATTTATAAACCATGTTTATGAATCTCCATTCTATTTTATAGAACTTCCCTTTTAAAATCTCTTTATTTATAACAATTCTATTTATAAATCCATTCCTTTGTAAATCTGATTTATTTATAAAATCTCATTATAAATCTATTTACCAAATATTAATTATAAATCCATTTTTTAATATTTATAAAACTCCTTTATAAATCTATTACTTTATTTATAACATATTACTTTTATACAAACCATTTCAGAAATATTTGTTTAAAAATATTTCTATCTTCTTTAAAACTGTATTTCCTTTATAATAAAAGATGGACTTATTTATTTCATTTTAAAAAACCTTTATAATACAGTTCAAAATTCTCTATTTACCCTATTTCACAAACTACTAGTTTATAATACCAAAAATCATACTTTTTATTTTATTTAAAATAAAATTCTTCATAATTCAAGAATAATTATTAAAACATATGTTATTTCAAAATTACTTAAAAAACATTTTAAATCAAAATCTTTACTCTATATTATTTCAAACTGCCAAAAATAAGGCCAAGTGCTACTATAGCACTAAATAAGCAAAACCACATTCATGTCATCAAATATAGCATCCAACAAATCATATATCACAATATATATGAAAATTAAAATCAATAATGGTAAGGAATCCTGTTGAATCCTTCCAAATTGTGCTCCTACATTACATGCAGCACATAATCATATAATATGGGACTTCCACAACTAGATGGGTACATATAAAAGGTCATCTTCTCCAAAGGTGGAAATAAACCCAAACCAACCTATAAAACATTAAATCATCCAAACAAGCAATAACAAGCATCAATAAAAATATCTGTGCTTATACAAAATATAAGTGGGTCTAGAGAGGTGAGTTAACTCGCCGAAATTCTAGTCATCGCTAAAGCGTTCCGGCTTGAATTAAAATTGAACGAGCGCTCGATTTTAACACAAATTTCTACAAGCTCCAAACTACTCCAATCCAACTTTATAACGCAGACATCACTGACACAAGCGTAACATGAATGACTGCGTCTAAATCCAACCTCATATAGACAAGATACGAATTTGTGAACACTTGAGACGATTAAATTATTATTAACCATTAATTATAATTAAGTTTTAAAGTTAATTACCTTTCTTCTATTCACTTTTACAAACCTATGCCAAACTTCTACGTCGCTCAAAAACCATTGCGACTTTCAATCGCCTCGCCACCGCCGCCTCAACTGTTGGCACCTCGCTACGTCCATGCCGTAGACTCCCCAAGCCAAGCAGCGTAGATTCCCACCAGTCCGACCCCCTCAATCGCCACTGTTCACCAGAAAATCGACCATAATCGCCACGTCTTCGAATCACGATGCGCCGCCTCGCTCCATCATATGATTATCCAACCGTTAGATCGCTACCTCTCACCGAGCCGAGGAATTTGTAGTTGGGCTCTGTAATATCCCGGAATTTTTGACAATATCAATTTAATAATCTGTATTAAAAATTAAATTAATATTGATAATTTTGTTATTAATAATTCAAATTGATTTAATAATCTTCTTCAATAAATATTTAATTGGTTATTTTATCTTTTAAAGATAATAAATTAGTTTCTATTTGTAATATAAATATATAGTTTATATTGTAAATAGATTAGCCTTATTTTAAATTTAATAAATAAAGCATATTTTCTAATTCTTATTATTATTAGTAATTTGGAAAATTAGTTTTTATTCAATATATAAGCTTTTCAAAGTTTTTGAATAAATAATCTTGGTTTAGATTTAATAAATGAATCTTGTTTCAAAATTCTAGTATATACATTAATAATTTGGAAATTTTGATTTAATTTAATATTAAGTTTTCAAAGCTATGTAATAAATAAATATATGATTTTAAAATTGTTAAGGAAAATGTTTAAATGTTTAAAATAATTTTGGCTTGAGTTTTAAATTTAAAATGAATTAACAAAAAGTTTTATAGCTTAATAAAATAGGTAATTTATTAATAAAGAAATGATTTATTTTATAATTATTTTAAATTTAATAATGAGATATTTCTAAAAACAATATTAATAGTGTATTCTGTTTATAAATAGATTTTGAATAAAAATAGCAATTGTTATTTCAAAATTTAATTTGTATTCATAACTTGATTTTTAAATATTAGATTTTGAATTTAATTTGAATTTAAATTCCAAATTATAGATTTTTAATTGTTTTAATTTTTATATACATAAGCCTTATTTTAAGTATAATTTGTTGTTATTTCTTTTATAAATTTTATATACATATTAAATATTAACTAATCAATTGGGCTTAATACATATATATTAACATTTAAATTTAAATACAAATTACCTTTCAAGGACAAGTGTTGTATTCTTAAGCCTTTTATAACAAATGTTAAAAGATTAACATATTAAATTGACAAATGTTGAAATAGTTTACAAGTGTCATTTTGTTTTGATTTTTCTTTTATTTAAGAAAATCTGAAAATATACATATATAAACATGCATTTTACTCTTGTTTCTTTTCTCATTTTTTTTTCTAATCAAAGAAAATTTCAACTTGTTTTTTTTACAAATCTGAAACATGAAAACCCAAATCAGTTTACAAATACAAAATCAAAACTCCTCATTATCTAAATGTCAGTAATCATCTTCAAAAAGAAAAATTGTATTTTTATAAAATCTGGAAAAATGATTTCTGTATGCACCTGCAAATTTCAAATCTGCATTCGTATTTCTGCAATATGGTATTTGGCTCTACATGCCACCTGAAAGCAAAAGGCAAACCTGCATTTTAATCAGCACATCTTCAAAATGAAGCCTGTTCAAAAGCAAATTCAAAAGCATTTTTGTATGGAGGCATGCAAACAGTTTTACAACCAAGCAAGTTCAAAAGCATTTCAAAATGAGGCTCTGCTTCCTTTTAAAACAGTGAGTAACTTTTAAATCTTAAATTATTAATAAGGTTGCATGCTAGAATGTTTTGATATAAATAAGTATTGTATGTGTATTGATGATTGATGTGAAATGTATTTGTGTGCATGCTGTAATTCTCTGTTCTGTTCTGTTTTCCAAGCAAAAACTGTGATTCAAATCTTTATCTTTTAATTTAGTTTCTGACAGAATGAAATTTATAAAATAAAGTTGTTTGATTATCTTAAGTTAATATTTAAAATTTTAAGTAAGTTAGGATATAAGTAGTGGTCTTTGGAAACATAGAAAAACATCAGTACATGTTGATTTTAACCAAAATCCAAACATGTTAATTAAGTAATTCAGTATCATAAATCAAAAGTATTAACTAAAGCATGATTTTTAAATCAAGAATTAGGATTTTTAGAATGTAGTTAAGGGTGCAGTTTGGAATTGACTAGAAATGGGTTTATTTGTGATTTCTGGTGATCTTTGAATTGTGGTGTCTTGGGTTTCTTTTTGGTAATATAGGAGTGTTAGTAGATGCTAAGAAAATGGGTAATGGTGATAAAATTTATCAGAGAGGTTGCGGCAGTGAAAATTCATTTGGAACCCTAGTTAAACTGGGTTAGTTTGATCGACCAATTTCGTCTTCTACAATTGATCGAGTGTTATGATCTTTTGGGAATTGGCAGATGGTGCATGGTTGAAGTTGAGGCCAGAGGGGCTGACCTTAGGTGGTCGGAGCGGCGAGGATTTGGAGTTGACGGGTTTGAAAGGGAAAACTGATGGTTGTTTCCAGGTTTGGGAATTAGTGTTCGATTTTGTTTTCGATGATGGTAGTTCGATTTGATGGTCATGGGTGGTTGCTGGGTTGGTTGCTGGAGTGTGGCGTTCATCAGCAACGATCTATGGTGGCCGGAGCCACCGTGCATATGCACGGTGATGGGATTTTACTGATAATGTTTTGGTTAAGTTTGGTAAAAGGGGAAGTTGTTTGGTTGCTCGAAGTATTAGGGTAGTTGGCTCGGGGAAGATAGGCATTAGACTCGAAGTAATTTTGGGTGTTTCTCGGGTTCTTCAGATTTTTCATGTTTTACAGAAACCTGTAAAATAAAATACAGTTTTTAAATTTTTAAAATCTGAAGCTTTTGAATGTAAAGAAGGTTTTAAACCTGGATTTAAATTCAAGATTAAATTTTAGAATCCAAGTTTAAATTCAAAATTTCAGTTTTAAATAAAATAAAAATAAAAAAAGTAATAAAGTTTAAACTTGAATTGCTAACTTCTTTAAAAATGGTTGAGTAGTTTTAAATTTATAAACTGAAAATTTTAAAATATGAGCAAGTTTAAATTTAGATTTAAATATGGAAATCAAAAGTTAAATATGAACTTCAGTTTTGAAATTAAAAGAAGATTTAAATTTGAAAGATTTAAACAAAATGTAAATTTAAATTATTGAATTTTGAAATGAATTTAATTTTCAAACTTTTTTAAATTTCATTTCTATGACAAGCACTTGTTTGTCTTGTAATTTAAAAAGTTTTAAATTATTTAAACTTTGTTAAGTTTAAATTATATTCATTTTAAATCCTGAATTTGAAATGAAATTTCAAAGTAATTTCGAAAGTAATTTGTTTCAAAAAAATTTGTTTTTATACATAACTAAGAAATGTTTTATCTTAAAATTAAGTTAAGATTTAATGTTTTGAAATTAATTTAATTAATGGAGTAATTAAGGAATAACTGGTTAATTTATTTAATTAATTGATTAGGATTTAATGAATATTGATTAAGGGTTAATCAATTTGACATTAAAGATCATTAATTAGATTATTAACTAATGATTAAAGATTTCTTAATTAAGTAATTAAAGTTATAATCAAGGTTAATTAATTAAATAATTAAGGAATAATTTAGTTACAATTAACTCTTAATTAATTAAATAATTATGGATTAATTAATGAATAATTAAAGATAAATTAAAATGTAATTAACAATGGTTAATCTAAGTTAATTACTTAATGAAGATGATTAGAGAATGGTTAATGAAGGTCATTAACCAGGATCATTTAATAATTAATTAATGTGGTTAATTTTTAATGATTAATTATATTAATTAATTTAATGATAATCATTTGTGAATTGTTAAGTGTAATTACTTAATGAAGTAATTAAGAAATTAATTACTTAAGGTGATTAATTGTGTTAAATGTGACTGTTTAAATTGATTAATTAAGTTTAATTAATTTTAAACACTTGAGGTTTTAAAGATAATAACTTAATGTAATTAATGGTTTGGAAATTACTTTGTGAAGTAATTGATTGGTAATTACAGGATGTAATTAATTAAAGATGTTTTAAAATGTAAGTAATTTGGATTAAATTACTTAGTAATTAATCAAGAGATTAATTAAGAAATTAATTAAGGAATAATTAATTTGTTTTAATGAAGTAATTATGTTAGTTAATTACTGAATATGGTTAATCAAGAAGGATTTATAATTATGGGTTAATTACTTAAGGTAATTAATTTAAGAGGATAATTAATTAATGATGTAATTAAAGTTGATTAATTTTGATTAATTAATAAATGATAAGTAATTAAAGGTAATTAATTAATGTTATTAATTAAGGATAAATGAAATTAATTACAATTAATTAATTGAAGTAATTAGATGTTAATTACTGTTTTTTGTTGAGAATAATTAATTTGTGAAATTAATTAAGGATAATTACATGAATGTATTTAAAGGATAATTAATCAAGGGTGATTAATTAAGATGTTTAATAATGAATGACTAATTAATTGATTTTAATCAATTAAATGGTTAAGTAAGCAAGATTTATGTTGATGAAGTAATTAGTTTAATTTATTTTAAATTAATTAAAGATGAAGTAATTAATTTAATTCACTTTAAATTAATTAGAGATAGAGACAGTTAATTTAATTCATTTTAAATTAATTATATTGTGATGAAATAAATCATTGCTTATGTATGAATGGATGACATTGATTGCCTTGAATGGTCGTGATCTCAGAAATGAGATAAGTAATGTTGTGTCGTATGAATGCTTGGTTGCATTGTGATGATAATATAGATTATCTATTGTGATGGTGATACAGATTACCTATTTTGATGATAATGTGGATTACCTGTTTATAATGATAATGTTGATTATCAATTGTGATTTGTGAGTTATCTATCTGTGTGTACGTAGATAATTGAATTGTTTTAAACTTTAAAACAACTTGGACCTAAAAGACACGTTTTGGATTTCGATGAGACCGGGATCGGGTTTTCATATTTGGATATCCGAAAACCATATCGATCCAAATTAACGATAGGTCATGAATCTCAAGTGAAGATGTAGATTCAAAGTCCAAGGGTTATTGTCATTAACTCTGAGGTTGATTCCAAAATGAGTGTAACGAGATAATGCCTTCGGTTTCGTTCGAACCCGGAACGAACTTGTATGGATTAAATGCTTTCAGAACATCGTCAGGTGGACAATGAGCATTCTAAGTGATGTGTTCACTAAAGGTAATCGTAACCTCAAGCCTCATCAACCGGGAATGGCTAAAACAGGGGAGGTGCAGCAAGGTTAAGTGGGTCATGCCCAAGTAGGACGAGATTTTCCCCTGTCTAGAGGTCCCTCTTTATTCGGCTGTGTGGGCGGTTGCTAGCTACAATCGTGGGGTTTTCTTGTTCGGGATTGTTCAGTAAGGAATGGTTCCAGCCTTGTGTTGCAAGGGATTGGGAGTGATCCTCGGTACGTTGATCTAGGACACGTACTGTGACGGGAAGTACCCCGGTAGCCCTGCCATTGATGGAATCCAAAATCCAATAAGTGTTGTACGTATTAGTTGTGCCTAACTATGTTGGAACGTGAGATGTAAGCATTCCATCTATTCTGTATTTTACTTGAAAATCCTAGACACTATTATAATATCATCGAATTTCCTATCAAATGTTTTGGTTAGCGTAAGGTAAAAACTTTTCCATGTTTATGTGTGGGAAGTCTTACGTGATACCTTTCTTTTCAAAAGGTTTTTAAAAGTTAAGCAACCTTAACCTGTTACTCACACCAGACCCATGTCTGACCCGGAGTTTATCTTCTGTTTTCTTAAACTCTTGGGTACTCAACTTTTTACGAGTAGCCAAGGGATTCAGGTTAGCTTTGACGAATTGTGGATGAGCAATGGAGCAGGAGGCTTCTGCGTGTAGATATATAGTTTTTCGCTGTGTTGTTTTCTCTGAGTAGTTCTCTTGTGTTGTATTGAGTTGTGTAACTAGACAGGTGTTTATAACTGTCTAGTATGTGATGAATATCTGTGTAACTCTGATAATGGTTGTAAACTATGTAATATTTATGTTGTTAATTTAATTTATTCGTTCTGCTGTTTAGATTCTGATGTTGTTTCTTCTTTCTCTTATTTCCTTTCTCTTTTCTATCCCTTTCTTTCTTCAAGATGATGCGATTTTCTATGGTGAGAAAGTCGGGTCGTCTCGGTTGGTATCAGAGCATTAGGTTGAGCGAATACCTAGGCTCTGGAATGGTGTCTATCTTGAGAGAGTGTAATTGTAATTTTTAAATATATATATATATATATGTATATATATATATATTTCTACCTATCTGTTGGGTTACGAGTTCGGGTTTTCCATTATAAGTGAAAGGTAGATGGGGTAGTGGTGTGTATAACACGATTACCATTGGTTGGAGTTTGAATGTTTGAGGGTGGAGGTGTATCTGTCGAGACTGTAGACCCAATACCGTCTCGAGTAAGTTTTGTAGTGATGAAGAATTTCATCGATCTTTGAAGGAAACCTGTTAAGGTTCGGAGTCCATCTTTGAAGTTGAGTTTGGATCTGTTGGTTGAGCATAAGCGAATGATAGTATTTTGATACCTCAGGAAGTAGTAGCTGCGTGATGAGATGCAGTGACTATGGATGTTCCCGAAGATGTTTTCTTTGGAACAAGTTTAAGGAAGTAAGTCTACTTCGGTGTTGTGGCTGTGTTCAGCATGGTGTTTCTGTTTGGTTTGAAGTTGAGTTTCTCGAAGAGCTTTGGATTAGGAATTCTTTGGCATTTGTGTCAGCAGTGCAGCTCGGAGAGTGTTCTGTGTCGGCAGGAAGTCTTCTGGCTGAGCAGTTTTTCTGAGGTGGAGTTCAGAAGCAGCAGAGTGGACCCGTTTCTTTGATGGATTGGTTAGTGTAAGCTGTTCTGTTTGATTAAGGGAGAATAGTTTTCCTTGGATTTGGTTTGGATTGATCGCAAAAGTGACTTGCGATTGTTTGAGTGTTCTCTTGGGTTATCAGAGTTTTTCCGGATGTCTTCAGAAAAGTCAGAGTTTTGTCCGCATCTGGAGATTGAGCTTCTTTGTCGACTAGGATTCCAGGAGTGGTACCGGTGGTTCAGCTTAATAGAAGAATGGTTCTAAGAGATTGAGTTGGTGTAGCAGCTCAGGTTTTAGTGGAGTTTCTGAGTTTTCTTATGGATCTGTTGAACCATATTTCTGGAAAGTGTTGTCGGTTTGTGCTCGTGTTCGTCATCAGCATTCTCTTTTACTTCGGATCAGAGTTGTGCAGCGGAAGCAGTTTGGAAGTGCATCTGCTTTTCTTTTCCGGATAAGAGAAATTGTTGTTTTCTGATGTTTGAGGAGTAGAGTTTGAGTTCTTGGTTTTGGATGATCTTGAGGAGATCATTTTGTTGAGTTGATTGGTTTTGCTTGTTTCTAGAGGCATCAGCGAAGGTTGAGCTGATCAGTAGGTTGTAGGCAGCCCAGAATCGTCTGGAGAGTTTTGTGGATTTGAGACGAAGGAATTTGGATTCTGAAGTCGGAGATTTGATTTGGATAAGTTTTCTCCGATCGAAAAGGAGCTATAATATTAAGTAAGGCTGGGAAGCTAGCTCTGAAAGTTTTGGATCTTTTCTGTGATCTTGGAGGTTAAGTGATTGATCTACAGGATTGAATTGCCAGTTTGGATAACTGGGATTCGATGAGTTTCACGTATCTCCGAGGGAGTACGTGTATGGTCTATCCCTGGTTGTGGAACCATCTGCTGGAGTTTTAATTGTTGTGTCAGACTCGTCTGTAGTCGATACCTTGTCTAGTTTTGTAGATATAGATGAATAGGAGCTCTACAGCTTAGTAGTTTTGATTGTTTGGATTCTGTAGAGCGAGTATCCCGGTATACATACTTGGGGAAACTCGAGGAAATTCTATCCAGAATTTTGTCTGGATAGTGAGATTTGTTTGATTGGTTGAATTGGTTGCTATGGTTGTTAGCATATGTTTGATATATGCTTGTGTTTTAAAATTTAAAATCTTTAATGAGATTATTAAATTACCTTTGTTTTAAATTTCAGGAACGAAATTCTTTTAGGGGGGGAGGATTGTAATATCCCAGAATTTTTGACAATATCGATTTAATAATCTGTATTAAAAATTAAATTAATATTGATAATTTTGTTATTAATAATTCAAATTGATTTAGTAATCTTCTTCAATAAATATTTAATTGGTTATTTTATCTTTTAAATATAATAAATTGGTTTCTATTTATAATACAAATATATAGTTTAAATTGTAAATAGATTAGCTTTGTTTTAAATTTAATAAATAAAGCATATTTTTTAATTCTTACTATTTTTAGTAATTTGGAAAATTAGTTTTTATTTAATATATAAGCTTTTCAAAGTTTTTGAATAATTAATCTTGGTTTAGATTTAATAAATGAATCTTGTTTTAAAATTCTAATATATACATTAATAATTTGAAAATTTTGATTTAATTTAATATTAAGTTTTCAAAGCTATGTAATAAATAAATATATGATTATAAAATTGTTAAGGAAAATGTTTAAAATAATTTTGTCTTGAGTTTTAAATTTATAATAAATTAACAAAAAGTTTTATAGCTTAATAAAATAGGTAATTTATTAATAAAGAAATGATTTCTTTTATAATTATTTTAAATTTAATAATGAGATATTTATAAAAACAATATTAATAGTGTATTGTCTTTATAAATAGATTTTGAATAAAAATAGCAATTGTTATTTCAAAATTTAATTTGTATTCATAACTTGGTTTTTAAATATTAGATTTTGAATTTAATTTGAATTTAAATTCCAAATTATAGATTTTTAATTGTTTTAATTTTTATATACATAAGCCTTATTTTAAGTATAATTTGTTGTTATTTCTTTTATAAATTTTATATACATATTAAATATTAACTAATCAATTGGGCTTAATACATATATATTAACATTTAAATTTAAATACAAATTACCTTTCAAGGATAAGTGTTGTATTCTTAAGCCTTTTATAACAAATGTTAAAAGATTAACATATTAAATTGACAAATGTTGAAATAGTTTACAAGTGTCATTTTGTTTTGAGTTTTCTTTTATTTAAGAAAATATGAAAATATACCTATATAAACATGCATTTTCACTCTTGTTTCTTTTCTTATTTTTTTTTCTAATCAAAGAAAATTTCAACTTGTTTTTTTCACAAATCCGAAACATGGAAACCCAAATCAGTTTACAAATACAAAATCAAAACTCCTCATTATCTAAATGTCAGTAATCATCTTCAAAAAGAAAATTGGTACTTTTATAAAATCTTGGAAAAATGATTTCTGCATGCACCTGCAAACTTCAAATCTGCATTCTTATTTCTGCAATATGGTATTTGGCTCTACATGCTGCCTGAAAGCAAAAGAGCAAACCTGCATTTTAATCTGCACATCTTCAAAATGAAGCTTGTTCAAAAGCAAATTCAAAAGCATTTTTGTATGGAGGCATGCAAACAGTTTTACAAGCAAGCAAGTTCAAAAGCATTTCAAAATGAGACTATGCTTCCTTTTAAAACAGTGAGTAACTTTTAAATCTTAAATTATTAATAAGGTTGCATGCTAGAATGTTTTGATATAAATAAGTATTGTATGTGTGTTGATGAAAGTTTGATGTGAAATGTATTTGTGTGCATGTTGTAATTCTCTGTTCTGTTCTGTTTTCCAAGCAAAAACTGTGATTCAAATCTTTATCTTTTAATTTAGTTTCTGATAGAATGAAATTTATAAAATAAAGTTGTTTGATTATCTTAAGTTAACATTTAAAATTTTAAGTAAGTTAAGATATATGTAGTGGTCTCTGGAAACATAGAAAAACATCACTACATGTTGATTTTAACCAAAATCCAAACATGTTAATATAGTAATTCAGTATCATAAATCAAAAGTATTAACTAAAGCATGACTTTTAAATCAAGAATTGGGATTTTTAGAATGTAGTTAACGGTGCAGTTTGGAATTGACTGCAAATGGGTTTATTTGTGATTTCTGGTGATCTTTGAATTGTGGTGTCTCGGGTTTCTTCTTGGTAATAGAGGAGTGTTAGTAGATGCTAAGAAAAATGGTAATGGTGATAAAATTTATCAGAGAGGTTGCGGCAGTGAAAATTCATTTGGAACCCTAGTTAAACTGGGTTAGTTTGATCGACCAGTTTCGTCTTCTACAATTGATCGAGTGTTATGATCTTTTGGGAATTGGTAGATGGTGCATGATTGAAGTTGAGGCCGGCGGGGCTGACCTTCAGGTGGTCGGAGCGGCGAGGATTTGGAGTTGACAGGTTAGAAGGGGAAAACTGATGGTTGTTTCCAGGTTTGGGAATTAGTGTTCGATTTTGTTTTCGATGATGGTAGTTCGATTTGATAGTCGTTGTTGGTTGCTGGGTTGGCTGCTGGAGTGTGGCGTTCATCAGCGACGATCTATGGTGGCCGGAGCCACCGTGCATATGCACGGTGATGGAATTTTACTGATGATGTTTTGGTTAAGTTTGGTAACAGGGGAAGTTGTTTGGTTGCTCAAAGTATTAGAGTAGTTGGCTCGGGGTAGATATGCATAGACTCGAATTAATTTTCGGTGTTTCTCGGGTTGTTCAGATTTTTCAAGTTTTACAGAAACCTGTAAAAAAACAGTTTTTAAATTTTTAAAATCTGAAGCTTTTGAATGTAAAGAGGGTTTTAAACCTGGATTTAAATTCAAGTTTAAATTTTAGAATCCAAGTTTAAATTCAAAATCTCAGTTTTAAATAAAATAAAATAAAAAAAGTAATAAAGTTTAAACTTGAAACGTTAACTTCTTTAAAAATGGTTGAGTAGTTTTAAATTTATAAACTGAAAATTTTAAAATATGAGCAAGTTTAAATTTAGATTTATTTCTGGAAATCAAAAAGTTAAATATGAGCTTCAGTTTTGAAATTAAAAGAAGATTTAAATTTGAAAGATTTAAACAAAATGTAAATTTAAATTATTGAATTTTAAAATGAATTTAGTTTTCAAACTTTTCTGAATTTCATTTCTAAGACAAGCACTTGTTTGTCTTGTTATTTAAAAGGTTTTAAATTGTTTAAACTATGTTAAGTTTATATTATATTCATTTTAAATCTTGAATTTGAAATGAAATTTCAAAGTAATTTCAAAAGTAATTTGTTTCAAATAAATTTGTTTTTAAACATAATTAAGAAATGTTTTATCTTAAAATTAAGTTAAGATTTAATGTTTTGAAATTAATTTAATTAATGGAGTAATTAAGGAATAACTGGTTAATTTATTTAATTAATTGATTAGGATTTAATAAATATTGATTAAGGGTTAATCAATTTGAAATTAAAGATCATTAATTAGATTATTAACTAATGATTAAAGATTTCTTAATTAAGTAATTAAAGTTATAATCAAGGTTAATTAATTAAATAATTAAGGAATAATTTAGTTACAATTAACTCTTAATAAATTAAATAATTAGGGATTAATTAATGAACAAGTAAAGATAAATTAAATTGTAATTAACAATGGTTAATCTAAGTTAATTACATAATGAAGATGATTAGAGAATGGTTAATGAAGGTCATTAACCAGGATTATTTAATAATTAATTAATATGGTTAATTTTGAATGATTAATTATATTAATTAATTTAATGATAATCATTTGTGAATTGTTAAGTGTAATTACTTAATGAAGTAATTAAGAAATATATTACTTAAGGTGATTAATTGTGTTAAATGTGACTGTTTAAATTGATTAATTAAATTTAATTAATTTTAAACACTTGAGGTTTTAAAGATAATTACTTAATGTAATTAATGGTTTGGAAATTACTTAGTGAAGTAATTGATTGGTAATTACAGGATGTAATTAATTAAAGATGTTTTAAAATGTAAGTAATTTGGATTAAATTACTTAGTAATTAATCAAGGGATTAATTAAGAAATTAATTAAGGAATAATTAATTTGTTTTAATGAAGTAATTAAGTTAGTTAATTACTGAATATGGTTAATCAAGAAGGATTTATAATTATGGGTTAATTACTTAAGGTAATTAATTTAAGAGGATAATTAATTAATGATGTAATTAAAGTTGATTAATTAATAAATGATAAGTAATTAAAGTAATTAATTAATGTTATTAATTAACGATAAATGTAATTAATTACAATTAATTAATTGAAGTAATTAAATGTTAATTACTGTTTTTGGTTGAGAATAATTAATTTGTGAAATTAATTAAGGATAATTACATGAATGTAATTAAAGGATAATTAATCAAGGGTGATTAATTTAGGTGATTAATAATGAATGATTAATTAATTGATTTTAATCAATTAAATGTTTAAGTAAGCAAGATTTATATTGATGAAGTAATTAGTTTAATTTATTTTAAATTAATTAAAGATGAAGTAATTAATTTAATTCACTTTAAATCAATTAGAGATAGAGATAGTTAATTTAATTCATTTTAAATTAATTATATTGTGATGAAATAAATCATTGCTTATGTATGAATGGAAGACATTGATTGCCTTGAATGGTTATGCTCTCAGAAATGAGATAAGTAATGTTGTGTGGTATGAATGCTTGGTTGCATTGTGATGATAATATAGATTATCTATTGTTATGGTGATATGGATTACCTATTTTGATGATAACGTGGATTACCTATTTATAATGATAATGTTGATTATCAATTGTGATTTGTGAGTTATCTATCTGTGTGTACATATATAATTGAATTGTTTTAAACTTTAAAACAACTTGGACCTAAAAGACACGTTTTGGATTTCGATGAGACCGAGATCGGGTTTCTATATTTGGATATCCAAAAACCACATCGATCCAAATTAACGATAGGTCGTGAATCTCAAGTGAAGATGTAGATTCAGAGTGCAAGGGTTATTGTCATTAACTCTAAGGGTGATTCCAAAATGCGTGTAACGAGATAATGCCTTCGGTTTCGTTCGAACCCGGAATGAACTTGTATGGATTGAATGCTTTTAGAACATCGTCAGGTGGACAATGAGCATTCTAAGTGATGTGTTCACTAAAGGTAATCGTAACCTCAACCCTCATCAATCGGGAATGGCTAAAACAGGGGAGGTGCAGCAAGGTTAAGTGGGTCGTGCCCAAGTAGGACGAGATTTCCCCTGTCTAGAGGTCCCTTTTTATTCGGCTGTGTGGGCGGTTGCTAGCTACAACCGCGGGGTTGTCTTGTTCGAGACTGTTCAGTAAGGAATGGTTCCGGCCTTGTGTTGCAGGAGATTGGGAGTGATCCTTGGTACGTTGATCTAGGCCACGTACTGTGACGGGCGGTACCCCGGTAGCCCTGCCATTGATGGAATCCAAAATCCAATAAGTGCTGTACGTATTAGTTGTGCCCAACTATGTTGGAACATGAGATGTAAGCATTCCATCTATTTCTATATTTTACTTGAAAACCCTAGACACTATTATAATATCACCGGATTTCCTATCAAATGTTTTGGTTAGCGTAAGGTAAAAACTTTTCCATGTTTATGTGTGGGAAGTCTTACGTGATACCTTTCTTTTCAAAAGGTTTTTAAAAGTTAAGCAACCTTAACCTGTTACTTACACCAGACCCATGTCTGACCTGGAGTTTATCTTCTGTTTTCTTAAACTCTTGGGTACTCAAATTTTTACAAGCAGCCAAGGGATTCAGATTTGCTTTGACAATTGTGGTGGAGCAATGGAGCAGGAGGCTTCTGCGTGTAGATATATAGTTTTCCGCTGTGTTGATTTCTCTCTCTTGTGTTGTATTGAGTTGTGTAACTAGACATGTGTTAATAACTGTCTAGTGTGTGATGAATATCTGTGTAACTCAGATAATGGTTGTAAACTATGTAATATTTATGTTGTTAATATAATTTATTCGTTCCGCTGTTTAGATTCTGATATTGTTTCTTCTTTCTCTTCTTTCCTTTCTCTTTTCTATCCATTTCTTTCTTCAAGATGATGCGATTTTCTATGGTGAGAAAGTCGGGTCGTCTCAGGCTCGAAGCCTAGATTTGCCTGTGGTGGCCTATATCAACGTGGATTGTTGGATGATGGACTTTTAATGGCAACTGCGTATTATTTTTTAGTTTTTTTCAAAATGAAGGATGTTGAGGTCCTTTTTATAGAAAATTTTCAAAGCACTATTCACACTCTAAAATTTCAAACTCAAAATGGGACGTGCCGCCTGGCGTTTTATATGTAATACCCTATTCTAAAAATGATGGAACTAGTATCGAGACCCAATTCCATCATATACAAAAGTTAACTTTCAAAATCAAATTATATTAAGTTAACTCCGTTTGAATAATTTATACGTGTTTTGAGCTCGCATGACTAAACGATATTTTCGATCGCCACAAAGTTCATTAACAAACAATGAATCACTTCTAAGATAGTGCCCTAGAAGGCTATTTTCACTCATTAATTAAAACGAATTATTATTAAAACCATTCTAATCAATTTAATTATAAATTAAAGTTCACACGAACCATTTATTATTTAAAATTGAATTTAAACCATCTTCTAAAATCCATTTATTCAAATTAAATTTGAGATTCAATTATTTAGACAATTCCAATTATTAAATTTAGCAATTCACATTATTAAATAAATTACTAATTTGAAATTTTAAGTTGTTTGGCTTATAAAATTAACTTTTCAATATTAAAAATCAATTAAATATTTCAAATAATTCAAATGACCGGAATCCTGGGTCGTTACATACATACATACATACATACATACATACATACATATATCAAAATAAGTTTGGCAGAACAATAATATTGTTTTCATTAATTAAATGACTACTTAAGTATGTATATGGCTTGGAACATGGATTGAGAATAATATAACCATATAGAAAGACAACTTATGTATATAAGTGAAACTTTGGAATAATTCGGATTCATGGAAGATTTTATCAAATAGTGAATATTTATATAAAATTAAATAATAAAGGGTATTTGGTAAATTAAAATGTTATTTTTTAAACTATAAATTTAAAAGAGAAAAATGTTTTGAGAATCTTAGTTCTATAAATATTGGGAATACTAATAATCGATTCAGTGTTACCGATTAGTTTAAATATTCTCGAGTAATGCTTCATCAAATATGGTATAACTTATTGAATATAATGTTTGACTGGTATTTACTAACCCATTAGCGAATACTTGAATTCTCTGGGTAGTATGGGATGCCTTGGTTAAATTCTTGTGATTGCTATCAGGAAGTATTTAACACTTTAGAGTTGTATTCTCTTTTGGGTTTGGCATGGGGCTGCAAGATCCTTAAGAGAATATAGTTTAGGTTTTCCAGTGGTATCCGTAATGAGTGAAATTTACTAGCTTCTAGTAAATACCAAAATTTCACCATGCGACATGGGATGTTTTGGTTAAGTTATAGTGATTACTGAAAGCGATAGCATTTTGCACTTTAGAGTATATTCCTTTTAGGGTTAGGTGGGACCGATAAATCCTTAAGAGGTATAATCATAGATTTCTTTCCAAACTAATATATATATATATATATGTAGTAAACTAGAGTTTTGGATTCATGGTCGCTCCAATCATTTTGATCGGTCGAGATTTGGAATTTCCTTGATCGGTCGAGATTCTATGACATGATATGGATAATCTTGACACGAAATTTGAAACCATACAATAATTTGACATTATGGATCTGATGAAACTGGTTTCGTCGAAATCCGAGACTGTTTTAAAAATGACTATTTTCTCCAGTCAATTAAATATTTAAAATATTCAATTTTCACAAATTAACTTTTAGTTCAATTTTAAAAGTTCACAAACATTGTTCTAACTCCAATATGATTTAATATAACTTTATAAATCATTTTTAATCATATTAAACCCGATTTTCAATTATTTACGCTATTCCAAATATTAAATTTATCGATTTAATTATCCAATTAAATCTAAATATTCAAAAAATAATTTATTCGATTTACAAATTTTACTTGTTGATATTTAAAATCAATTAAATATCTAAATTTCAAATGACAGAAATTCTAAGTCGTTACAAACTCCCCCCTTAAAAGAATTTCGTCCTCGAAACTGCCAAGTAAGATAGAGTTTTGAAATCCATTAACTTTTCAGAACAAACCGTTCAAGTTTGACTTACAAGTCTCTTAAGCGTTTAACTTTTTTCCAAAATATCAATAGTTAAACTTCTTACAAAATATTTACTAAGTTTTCAAATCCATATATAGTTATCCTTTCAAAATCTACTATATCGTTTAACCTTTAACTTCAAATCAAAACTTAGTTTTCACAAATTTTTCCCAAAATTTCCCGAAAATTTTCTAACGCCTTAATTTTCTAGAAAATTTCTCCATAACCTCCTTTGTGCGGAGGAGCTTTTACAATATCACAATAGATATAAATATATATACATCGATCCACCCGGTCGGAAAAACGGAAAAACAGAAAAACAGTTCATAATTTCTATTTTTATTGCGTAGGCGTACCTTTTTAGCATTTTTAAGCAAAGTGGTTATTTATTAAGCGTTTTGCGCAACCCAAATCCCGCTAACGGTAGCCCCGGTACCTGTACTTACTCAATATAAACACGTAAGTGACATATATAAGAATTTTTAACATTTTACTCTTTTAAACGACTATAATACATGCATATAACAACATAACAACTACATATGCCAACATAGCAAATGCAACGAAACAACAAATGCAACCATCAAACAACTATCATCCAATTAACATCCAACAAATCAATAGCCAAGTCAATATTCTTTCATTTCTCATTAATATTCAATGAATTGGTTTTTTTCATTTTAATCACATTTGATTTGTTAACAATGGACTTTACAAATATTCATTTATTCATTTCCAATTAGTATACATTCACTAATTTACATTCATTTACATTCAATTTGGTTCAACACTTTTAATTCCGATTTGGTTTAATATTAAATTGGCTTACATTCAATTTATTAACTTTAATGAATTAACACCTATATCCATTGGTTCATATCAATTCATTTACATTCGATTGATTAACATTCAATCCCTTCATTAATTCAATTGCTAATTCATTTCACAAACAAAGTTGAATCTCCTTTTATATAACTCAAGTTCACATCCATTTAATTCACTTCATTATTTTACTTCGATACCAAAATCAACTTTATCAACATCACTTAGGTTATATTCCTTTTAAACAACATTTGTTTAACTTAACTTTAAATTTCCGTTTCAACAACATATCTAATCCGGTAAAAATCCAATTCAAATTCCAACTCCAAAGTAAATTCTATTTAACATTTACCAAAGTCGATTTTTATCACTTATTCAGATTCATACCTCGTTTTACTTAACAAATTTGTTTAACCATTTTAATAATTGGTTTTACTTACATCTTCACATTTAATAAGTTATACAACTTATTATTCAACTTCCAAATCTGATTTAATTTATTTAACTTCCTTTAGTTAAATTTCACATCATATATTTTATCATACTAATTCAAATTTATTTCAACTTTACTGAAGTTAAATTCCTTATTATCTCATATTATAAATTCAAAACTTGATAACTTATATTCAACAATGACAACTTGGATTTTAATTTAAAATTTGTTTACCACAACAAAATTCAATTTTAATTTACTGTGGTAGCAAATCCATCACACAGAAACTCGAAAATGATACTGATGAAGCTGCAGTCATCACCCTTATTATTCCCCAGCAACAGTAGTGAATCCCATGCTTTAAATTCTTTCAAAATTTTCTTTTATTTATAAATCACATTTATAAATCTTGCTTATATAATTTCACTATTTCACTTTATCTATACAAGATTATTTCACAATTGTAAATCATTTTAATTATAATTCCATCTTTATAATTCATTTGCTTATATAATTTCTTCTTTTACAATTGTTGTTTTTATTCAGATTATTCGAACAACTTTGATTCACTTATATATTTTCTTACATTTTCAACAATCAAACAATTCAATTTGATAATTCTGAAAAATTATTCCTTTATATATAAAATATAATCAAGGTAAAATTATTTCATTTACCCAATTTAAAACAATATCGTGGTGAATTGTTCTGAACAAGTGTTTAGAGATCCCTATTGATAGAGTTATACAGACTATACCGACCATAATCCATATACCACTCCACAAACCAATCATCACGACATAAAACAATTTTATTTTCACTAACAAATACGCGCTCATAGCTATTATTACACTCAACTCATTCTAGGGTACTACTGACTCTATCTCTAATGAGTAACACCCAACAGAGCCAAGGTTGTCGCTTAACCATATGCTCTGATACCACTTGTCAGGACCCGATTCTTCGACTTCTGAAAATCGACATCAATACGTCCACTGTATCAACTACCGAGCAATCGAATGCCAGAAAACCGAACCATGAGGGTTAAAAAGAAGAGGTAGGAGAAAAGGATAGAAGAAGTAAGAAAACGGGACAGAAACAATATCAGAATCTCACATATCGCAACGGAACAACATATAATAGATAAATGAATAACTTTAACAGAAAGAACTATCTCAGTTAATACATTACATCACATCAGAGTATACAACAACAATATACAACACAACTGGACAATGGACAGTTATACAAACTTGTCCTTATAAGTGAATTTACAGTGGAAAAGATAATATCATATGCAAGTAATACGCCTCGCCATCCAGCTCGCCACTTGAGCTCCATAGCACTTCTGAATGCAGAATGACCTGATAACCTGACTCTAGACTGCCCGTGTGGAAAATTATGGGCACCTAGAGTTTAGGAAGAGAACAATAAACTCCAGGTCAGTCATGGGACTGGTGTGAGAACTCAAAACAGTTATTTATCTTTTAAAACAACAACAACAACAAGGGAAGTGGAAAAATATCCGCAATGCTTTTGGAAAATGAAACTACCATAAGGCCTCCCCGTACACACACAATGCAAACGCAGAATTAGAGGAGATTTCTCCTTATGATAGTCAAAGATGCTTACTACGCAAAACAAATCAATTTTGATGTTATTATTAGTGCATAGTGATGAAAACATTTCTAAAGTATAATATAAATCTTAGCCAACATACGACCATTATCGTATGCCTACTATAGCTACCATGTTCAATAGTAGGTTACCGCCACATTCCATGGTAGGTTATACAACTAAAACCGTACAAGGTTCATATTGTTTCTTTGGATTTTACAACAAATGGTCAGGCTAAGGAACTTCCTACTGTCAATGGGATCGCCTCTGGCGGGACGTCCCGAGAACCTAACGTTACGGTTAGATCTCTGCCAACACAAGGTCGGGCTACCTCTGTAACTAGGTAACTACTACATGAATATGTCATCCCCCGGTCCCTTTGGACCTTTATCCGAGCGCTCGATAACCAACATCACATGGTAATAAATATAGTGTGTCAACATGAGTAAGTATCTAGGCTCATTACCATGATACCATCCTTTCCAAAAGGAAATGACATACCCTAAAAGGCGCGACCCTCATAACCTTGCCGCATATTCCTGTTTTGACCATTTCCAGGGAGTGAGGTCTGACGAAGTCTCGTCCACAAAGCTACGCTTTTTCACAAAGCCACGCTTTGATCAACAAATGATCAATAAATAATCATCACACAACAACACTGAGCTTGCCACATTACCAAATTGGGAATATATCGTTGATAACCTTCAACTACGTAACTTCGAAGGGTGTTAAGCTAAGAGAATAAATTCTCCGCCACCAACGGAAATGTATTTGAAAGAAATCTGATTTATATCTCAAAATGTAATGTCAGACATGTAACTATACAAGTCTGTTCCGTGCTCGAACAGAACCGAAGGCACTTCAAAAGAAGCCCTTGCAATCCTGTATTCACAATCACGATCGAATTTCCCATCACAAAGGAAATCTCCATACCGTTGCTAACGGTGCAAAGACAATCGATAGGTCATCCTATCGTTTTCACAAATACCCGGTCTTCAACACCGGTCTTTAATGCTATCCATTACGTCGTATCACTATTCGGAATGGGTAATCCGAATAACGAGCGCAATAATTTAAAAATAAGTGTAGCATTCAATTTTAACCAATTCACAGCAAATACCTATTTAAAGATCAATATTGATAGTCGGTTATTTAACTATCAATCAATATTCACAACATCACCCGATTTCAAATAATCTCCCAAATTATTTATTTTCAAAAATATATTTACAAGATATATTTTTCACACTTCAACTTTTTGAAAACAAATTTCAAATCACTTTTCACCTTTACAACTTTTGAAAACAAATTTCAAATCGTTTCCCTACACGGATATATTCACAAATCTTTATTCATTTTCATCTCAAAATGGTTCATTTTAACCAATTAAATAAATCCTTACCGATTTACTTTATATTTATGTTCCAAATCCATAAATTTATTTCCACACTTCAAAAATAAATCAACATTTATTTTTAAACAAATTTCCCTTTCTTTTATAAATTCCATAGCGAATTTACAATTCCAAAATATTTATGAATATACGATTTTCAAATGGATTTCTAATATTCATTTCCAATTTATCTTTAAAAGATAAAATCTCAAAACATTCACTTCATATTAGAAAACATTTCCATACTTATTTAAAAATAAGTAATTCACAAATCCATTTATTTTCAACACTTGGAAAATATTCAATATACTCAAATCGAAATTAATTATATATTTCATTCTTTAAAGAAAACGTGCGCTTAAATACATTTATTTGAGTCAAAACAAATGTTGCGTAAAACATTGTTACGACGACCCAAAATCACTAGTATAGGGATTCGAACTAAAAATAGTTATATAAATCCCAATACTATATAAAACATTTTCTTTCGGAAATCATTTACTATAACAACAATGTTATAGTCCACCATTTGCTTATATTTCTCGAAAACGTCTACTTCAACAATGAATGTTGAAATCTATGGTTTCGACACTTAATATATTTTAAAACATCTTTAAATCGATTAACTTCATTTTATAATATCACTTCCCCAAAACATATCCATTTTACTTAATAATATATTCACTGTCCAAAATCGTGAATGTAATTCCCAACCAAATTCTTATTATTACAACATTTAACTTAAAGGATAATTCGCTGTCCAAAATCACGAATATCTCTCCTTTAATAAACTTCTATGTTTAATTCATCAAATTCAATTGATTTTGGATTTATGAACAATGTTTATAAATTTCATTTATATTTTATAACAACTTCGATTTATAAACCTCCTTTATTAACCAATTCTATTTATATTTCATTTACATGTCGAGATCCAATTTATAAGTAAATTGCTTGTAATCCGTTTATTCACAAATTCATTCTTTTATATCATCATCAATTTATAAATCTAAAATTCTTATTCACTTATAAATCCATGTACAAACTTCATTTTTTTTACACTTATAAAAATTCGTTTTATAATTACAATAATTTTTTTTATTTATAAATATCAATTTTATAAATCTTTTATATAAATCATTTATAATAATTCAAAAATCCCAATTTAAACTATTTTATAAAATTCATTAACTCCATATTTCAAAAATCACATTTTAACTATATTTCTCAAAAATCATAAATTTTATAACATTAAAATTACAACGTTTATTCATTTAAAATGAATCAATTTCAAAATTAAATTTCATTATGAATCCTCAACTTAAATTTTCAAAAATCAAATTTTATTTATTTTCGGCATCTAACGATACCAAAAATATATTCGGCTAAAATTTAGCCTTTAACGATTTCAATCACAAAGATAATCATGCAGATTATAAATAGATCAATAAATAGATCAACACACAACATTGAAACAAATTCGAATGTTTGAGTAATCCAGTTGGATCCCTCCAACCTGTTTCCTTGCATCCAAAGATGTTAGCACAATACCAATTTCGTTCCAATACGGAATATCGCGGTATATAGGATTTATAAAATATTATCCGCTATCATGCGGAGTAATATGGTCTCATCCACTATATGATGTGGGAAATCAACTCCAAGTACATATATAATACCAATTCCATACAAGTTGGAATTATCGCAGTTTATTTTTTTAATAAATAACATCCGCTTAATATACGGCGTATAGGGTCTATTTCAATACAACAGATAACAATTTATCATCCAAACATTCAATCCAACAATTTTAAATCTAACTATTTAAAATTTAAATCGAAATAATTCGATTGAGTGAGAAGTTCTCACCTTGAGTTTTCGATAATAGTTGTAGCGTTTTATTTCGAATAAAATTAAACGTGCGTTTAATTTTACTCGAAATTTTCACTAGCTCCAAACGACTCCAAAGCAGCTCCATTGCGTAGTGTTCGCGAATACGATCCCAATGCAAGTTGTTTCGTCCATTTTTGACCTCGTATGAACAAGTTACGCTATTTTAAACATTGTATGAATTTAAATATAAATAACATTTACAATTTCTTTTAATTTTTAACCTAAAAACACTTCTGGCCGTCAATCTTTCCTGATGAAATCCAGGCCGCACTCTGTCCTTCTTCTTCCCAGTGAAAGTCACGTACAAGGAAACCCAAGACTCACGTTCAAACCCTAATAGCTGCATGCACTACGTTCGTCGAGAAACCGATCAAGTGGCACCACGCGATGCGCCTCGGCCACCTCCACCTTTGGCCTGAACGTGGCAGAGCTCGGTCGAGCCTAGGTCTCGAAATTTGAGCATGAACGCGCAACGTTTGAACCCAAACTGCAACCTCCTCAGTTCACTAAACACGATCTTGACCGTATAGAATCGAAGCTCTCGTTTAGATCTTCAACTTTGCAGTTGAAGATTTCTTGAATAGATGAACGGATTGGAAGATTTTGAGGAGAAAAGAATTGAACAACATCGGCCATTAATATTTACACTGGCGGCTGAAGCTAAAATTAGGGTTAGGATTGAATTTCTTTGCAAATGGAAATAACTAGGTCCTTATATAGAAAAATTCACAAATTACTGTTCAACCGGAATTTGCGAACTCCAAATCTCGCGCGGTAACCAGCGTTTCTAGGGTTTAACCCGCGTTCCGGACACAATAGAATAGGTTTCGGGAGCCAGTTCGATCATATGTGTGAGTTACGGCAATAAACGATCGATTTTAAATTAAATCAATTTAAACTAATTTCTATGCGTTTTGGCTTGCCCGGACAAACGGTAAATTCGATTGACACGAAATTTGAAACCATATAATAATTTGACATTACGGATCCAATGAAACTGGTTTCGTTGAAATTCGAGACTGTTTTAAAAATGACTATTTTCACTAGTCGATTAAATATTTAAAATATTCAATTTTCACAAATTAACTTTTAATTCAATTTTAAAAGTTCACAAACATTGTTCTAACTCCAATATAATTTAATATAACTTTATAAATCATTTTTAATCACATTAAACCCGATTTTCAATTATTTACGCTATTCCAAATATTAAATTTATCAATTTAATTATCCAATTAAATCTAAATATTCGAAAAATAATTTATTCGACTTGCAAATTTTACTTGTTGATATTTAAAATCAATTAAATATCTGAATTTCAAATGACAGAAATTCTGAGTCGTTACAAACTTCCCCCCTTAAAAGAATTTCGTCCTCGAAACTGCCAAGTAAGAAAGAGTTTTGAAATCTATTAACTTTCCAAAACAAACCGTTCAAGTTTGACTTACAAGTCCCTTAAGCTTTTAACTTTTTTCCAAAATATCAATAGTTAAACTTCTTACAAAATATTTACTAAGTTTTCAAGTCCATATATAGTTATCCTTTCAAAATCAACTATATCGTTTAACCTATAACTTCAAATCAAAACTTAGTTTTCACAAATTTTTCCCAAAATTTTCCGAAAATTTTCTAACGCCTTAATTTTCCAGAAAATTTCGCAATAACCTCCTTTGTACGGAAGAGCTTTTACAATATCACAATAGATATAAATATATACACATCGACCCACCCGGTCGGAAAAATAGAAAAACAGTTCATATTTCCTATTTTTATTGCGTAGGCGTACCTTTTTAGCATTTTTAAGCAAAGTGATTATTTATTAAGCGTTTTGCGCAACCCAAATCCTGCTAACGGTAGCCCCGGTAACTGTACTTACTCAATATAAACACGTAAGTGACATATATAAGAAGTTATTAACATTTTACTCTTTTAAACGACTACAATACATGCATATAGCAACATAACAACTACATATGCCAACATAGCAAATGCAACGAAACAACAAATGCAACCATCAAACAACTATCATCCAATTAACATCCAACAAATCAATAACCAAATCAATATTCTTTCATTTCTCATTAATTTCAGTGAATTGGTTTTTTCCATTTTAATCACATTTGATTTGTTAACATTGGACTTTACAAATATTCATTTATTCATTTCCAATTAGTATACATTCACTAATTTACATTCATTTACATTCAATTCGGTTCAACATTTTTAATTCCGATTTGGTTTAATATTAAATTGGCTCACATTCAATTTATTAACTTTAATGAATTAACACCTATATCCATTGTTTCATATCAATTCATTAACATTCGATTGATTAACATTCAATCCCTTCATTAATTCAATTGCTAATTCATTTCACAAATAAAGTTGAATCTCCTTTTATATAATTCAAGTTCACATCCATTTAATTCACTTCATTATTTTACTTCGATACCAAAATCAACTTTATCAACATCACTTAGGTTATATTCCTTTTAAACAACATTTGTTTAACTTAACTTTAAATTTCCGTTTCAACAACATATCTAATCCGGTAAAAATCCAATTCAAATTCCAACTCCAAAGTAAATTCTATTTAACATTTACCAAAGTCGATTTTTATCACTTATTCAGATTCATACCTCGTTTTACTTAACAAAGTTGTTTAACCATTTTAATAATTGGTTTTACTTACATCTTCACATTTAATAAGTTATACAATTTATTATTCAACTTCCAAATCTGATTTAATTTATTTAACTTCCTTTAGTTAAATTTCACATCATATATTTTATCATACTAATTCAAATTTATTTCAACTTTACTGAAGTTAAGTTCCTTATTATCTCATATTATAAATTCAAAACTTGATAACTTATATTCAACAATGACAACTTGGATTTTAATTTCAAATTTGTTTACCACAACAAAATTCAATTTCAATTTACTATGGTAGCAAATCCATCACACAGAAACTTGAAAATGATACTGATGATGCTGCAGTCATCACCCTTATTATTCCCCATCAACAGTAGTGAATCCAATGCTTTAAATTCTTTCAAAAGTTTCTTTTATTTATAAATCACATTTATAAATCTTGCTTATATAATTTCACTATTTCCCTTTACTTATACAAGATTATTTCACAATTGTAAATTATTTTAATTATAATTCCATCTTTATAATTCATTTGCTTATAATTTCTTCTTTTACAATTGTTGTTTTTATTCAGATTATTCGAACAACTTTGATTCACTTATATATTTTCTTACATTTTCAACAATCAAACAATTCAATTTATTATATACACTTTGATAATTCTGAAAAATTATTCCTTTATATATAAAATATAATCAAGGTAAAATTATTTTATTTACGCAATTTAAAACAATATCGTGGCGAATTGTTCTGAACAAGTGTTTAGAGATCCCTATCGATAGAGTTGTAGAGACTATACCGACCAGAATCCATATACCACTCCACAAACCAATCATCACAACATAAAACAATTTTATTTTCACTAACAAATATGCGCTCATAGCTATTATTGCACTCAACTCATTCTAGAGTACTACTGACTCTATCTCTAATGAGTAACACCCAATAGAGCCAAGGTTGTCGCTTAACCATATGCTCTGATACCACTTGTCAGGACCCAATTCTTCGACTTCCGAAAATCGATATCAATACGTCCACTGTATCAACTGTCGAGCAATCGAATACCGAAAAACCGAACCATGTGGGTTAAAAAGAAGAGGTAGAAGAAAAGGATAGAAGAAGTAAGAAAACGGAACAGAAACAATATCAGAATCTCACATATCGCAGCGGAACAACATATAATAGATAAATGAATAATCTTTAAAACAAAGAACTATCTCAGTTAATACATTACATCACATCAGAGTATACAACAACAATATACAACACAACTGGACAATGGACAGTTATACAAACGTGTCCTTATAAGTGAATTTACAGCGGAAAAGATAATATCATATGCAAGTAATACGCCTCGCTGTCCATCTCACCACTTGAGCTCCATAGCACTTCTGAATCCAGAATGACCTGATAACCTGACTCTAGACTGCTTGTGCGGAAAATTATGGGCACGAAGAGTTTAGGAAGAGAACAATAAACTTCAGGTCAGTCATGGGACTGGTGTGAGAACTCAAAACAGTTATTTATCTTTTAAAACAACAACAACAAGGGAAGTGGAAAAATATCCGCAATGCTTTTGGAAAATGAAACTACCATAAGGCCTCCCCGCACACACACAATGCAAACGCAGAATTGGAGGAGATTTCTCCTTATGATAGTCAAAGATGCTTACTACGCAAAACAAATCCATTTTGATATTATTATTAGTGCATAGTGATGAAAACATTTCTAAAGTATAATATAAATCTTAGCCAACATACGACCATTATCGTATGCCTACTATACCTACCATGTTCAATAGCAGGTTACCGCCACATTCCATGGCAGGTTATACAACTAAAACCGTACAAGGTTCGTATTGTTTCTTTGGATTTTCCAACAAATGGTCAGGCTAAGGAACTTCCTACTGTCAATGGGATCGCCTCTGGCGGGACGTCCCGAGAAGCTAACATTACGGTTAGATCTCTGCCAACACAAGGTCGGGCTACCTCTGTAACTAGGTAACTACTACATGAATATGTCATCCCCCGGTCCCTTTGGACCTTTATCCGAGCGCTCGATAACCAACATCACATGGTAATAAATATAGTGTGTCAACATGAGTAAGTATCTAGGCTCATTACCATGATACCATCCTTTCCAAAAGGAAATGACATACCCTAAAAGGCGCGACCCTCATAACCTTGCCGCATATTCCTGTTTTGACCATTTCCAGGGAGTGAGGTCTGACGAAGTCTCGTCCACAAAGCTACGCTTTTTCACAAAGCCACGCTTTGATCAACAAATGATCAATAAATAATCATCACACAACAACACTGAGCTTGCCACATTACCAAATTGGGAATATATCGTTGATAACCTTCAACTACGTAACTTCGAAGGGTGTTAAGCTAAGAGAATAAATTCTCCGCCACCAACGGAAATGTATTTGAAAGAAATCTGATTTATATCTCAAAATGTAATGTCAGACATGTAACTATACAAGTCTGTTCCGTGCTCGAACAGAACCGAAGGCACTTCAAAAGAAGCCCTTGCAATCCGGGTATTCACAATCACGATCAAATTTCCCATCACAAAGGAAATCTCCATACCGTAGCTAACGGTGTAGAGACAATCGATAGGTCATCCTATCTTTTTCACAAATACCCGGTCTTCAACGCCGGTCTTCAATGCTATCCATTACGTCGTATCACTATTCGGAATGGGTAATCCAAATAACGAGCGCAATAATTTAAAAATAAGTGTAGCATTCAATTTCAGCCAATTCACAACAAATACCTATTTAAAGGTCAATATTGATAGTCGGTTATTTAACTATCAATCAATATTCACAACATCACCCGATTTCAAATAATCTCCCAAATTATTTATTTTCAAAAATATCTTTACAAGATATATTTTTCGCACTTCAACCATTTGAAAACAAATTTCAAATCACTTTTCACCTTTACAACTTTTGAAAACAAATTTTAAATCGTTTCCCTACACGGGATATATTCACAAATCTTTATTCATTTTCATTTCAAAATGGTTCATTTAAACCAATTAAATAAATCCTTACCAATTTACTTTATATTTACGTTCCAAATCCATAAATTTATTTCCACACTTCAAAAATAAATCAACTTTTATTTTTAAACAAATTTCCCTTTCTTTTATAAATTCCATACTGAATTTACAATTCCAAAATATTTATGAATATACGATTTTCAAATGGATTTCTAATATTCATTTCCAATTTATCTTTAAAAGATAAAATCTCAAAACATTCACTTCATATTGGAGAACATTTCCATACTTATTTAAAAATAAGTAATTCACAAATCCATTTATTTTCAACACTTGGAAAATATTCAATATACTCAAATCGAAATTAAGTATATATTTCATTCTTTAAAGAAAATGTGCGCTTAAACACGTTTATTTGAGTCAAAACGAATGTTGTGTAAAACATCATTACGACGACCCAAAATTACTAGTATAGGGATTCGAACTTAAAATAGATATATAAATCCCAATACTATATAAAACATTTCCTTTCGGAAATCATTTACTATAACAACAATGTTATAGTCCACCATTTCCTTACGTTTCTCGAAAACGTCTCTTTCAACAATGAATGTTGAAATCTATGGTTTCGATGCTTAATATATTTTAAAACATCTTTAAATCGATTAACTTCATTTTATAATATCACTTCCCCAAAACATATCCATTTTATTTAATAATATATTCACTGTCCAAAATCGTGAATGTAATTCCCAACCAAATTCTTATTATTACAACATTTAACTTAAAGGATAATTCGCTGTCCAAAATACGAATATCTCTCCGTTAATAAACTTCTATGTTTAATTCATCAAATTCAATCGATTTCGAATTTATAAACAATGTTTATAAATTACATTTATATTTTATAACAACTTCGATTTATAAATCTCCTTTATTAACCAATTCTATTTATATTTCATTTACATGTCAAGATCCAATTTATAAGTAAATTGCTTGTAATCCGTTTATTCACAAATTCACTCTTTTGTATCATCGTCAATTTATAAATCTAAAATTCTTATTTACTTATAAATCCAAGTACAAACTTTATTTTTTTTTACACTTATAAAAATTCGTTTTATAATTCCAATAATTTTATTTTTTTATGAATATCAATTTTATAAATCTTTTATATAAATCATTTATAATAATTCAAAAATCCCAATTTAAACTATTTTATAAAATTCATTAACTCCATATTTCAAAAATCACATTTTAATTATATTTCTCAAAAATCATAAATTTTATAACATTAAAATTACAACGTTTATTCATTTAAAATGAATCAATTTCAAAATTAAATTTTATTATGAATTCTCAACTTAAATTTTCAAAAATCAAATTTTATTTATTTCGGCATCTAACGATACCAAAAATATATTCGGCTAAAATTTAGCCTTTAACGATTTCAATCACAAAGATAATCATGCAGATTATAAATAGATCAATAAATAGATCAACACACAACATTGAAACAAATTCGAATGTTTGAGTAATCCAGTTGGATCCCTCCAACCTGTTTCCCTGCATCCAAAGATGTTAGCACAATACCAATTCCGTTCCAATACGGAATATCGCGGTATATAGGATTTATAAAATATTATCCTCTATCATGCGGAGTAATAGGGTCTCATCCGCTATATAATGCGGGAAATCAACTCCAAGTACATGTATAATACCAATTCAATACAAGTTGGAATTATCGCGGTGTATGTTTTTAATAAATAACATCCGCTTAATATACGGCATATAGGGTCTATTTCAATACAACAGATAACAATTTATCATCCAAACATTCAATCCAGCAATTTTAAATCTAACTATTTAAAATTTAAATCGAAACAATTCGATTGAGTGAGAAGTTCTCACTTTGAGTTTCCGATAACAGTTGTAGCGTTTTATTTCGAATAAAATTAAACGTGCGTTTAATTTTACCCTAAATTTTCACTAGCTCCAAATGACTCCGAACTAGCTCCATTGCGTAGTGTTCGCGAATACGATCCCAATGCAAGTCGTTTTGTCCATTTTCGACCTCGTATGAACAAGTTACGCTATTTTAAACATTGTATGAATTTAAATATAAATAACATTTACAGTTTCTTTTAATTTTTAACCTAAAAACACTTCTGGCCGTCAATCTTTCCTGATGAAATCCAGGCCGCACTCTATCCTTCTTCTTCCTAGTGAAAGTCACGTACAAGGAAACCCAAGACTCACGTTCAAACCCTAATAGCCGCATGCACTACGTTCGTTGAGAAATCGATCAAGTGGCACCACGCGATGCGCCTCGGTCACCTCACCTTCTGCCTGAACGCGGCAGAGCTCGGTCGAGCCTAGGTCCTGAAATTTGAGCACGAACGCGCAACGTTTGAACCCAAACTGCAACATCCTCGGTTCACTAAACACGATCTTGACCGTATAGAATCGAAGCTCTCGTTTAGATCTTCAACTTTGCAGTTGAAGGTTTCTTGAATAGATGAACGGATTGGAAGATTTTAAGGAGAAAAGAATTGAACAACATCGGCCATTAATATTTACACTGGCGGCTGAAGCTAAAATTAGGGTTAGGGTTGAATTTCTTTACAAATGGAAATAACTAGGTTCTTATATAGAAAAATTCACAAATTATTATTCATCCGGAATTTGCGAACTCCAAATCTCGCGCGGTGACCGGCGTTTCTAGGGTTTAACCCTCGTTCCGGACACAATGGAATATGTTTCGAGATCCAATTTGGTCATATGTGCGAGTTACGACAATAAATGATCAATTTTAAATTAAATCGATTTAAACTAATTTCTATGCGTTTTGGCTTGCCCCGGACAAACAGTAAATCCGATTGACACGAAATTTGAAACCATACAATAATTTGACATTACGGATCCGATGAAACTTGTTTCGTCGAGATTGTTTGAAAAATGACTATTTTCACTAGTCGATTAAATATTTAAAATATTCAATTTTCACAAATTAACTTTTAATTCAATTTTAAAAGTTCACAAACATTGATCTAACTCCGATATGATTTGATATAACTTTATAAATCATTTTTAATCACATTAAACCCGATTTTCAATTATTTACACAATTCCAGATATTAAATTTATTGATTTAATTATCCAATTAAATCTAAATATTCGAAAAATAATTTATTCGACTTATAGATTTTACTTGTTGATATTTAAAATCAATTAAATATCTGAATTTCAAATGACAGAAATTCTGAGTCGTTACACAAGATATCAATCTCAACCTAAGGAAACTCATCTAAAATCCATAAAATAAATTATGTAAACAATACTCTAGGCTATGAAATTTTCTATCCAAAAGAAGATTCTAATGATTTTATTTCATATAGTGATGCTAACTATGCTGGATGCAAATCAGACCGAAAAAGTATACGTGGAACTTGTCACTTTTTAGGGCACTCTCTTATTTCCTAGTTTAGAAAAAAGAAAAATTCCATGTCTCTGTCTATAACAGAAGCAGAATATATTTCAGCTATGTCAGCATGTTCACAAGTTATCTATATGCAACAGACCTTAAGATATTTTGATTTAAATTTCACTAAATGACTAATATACTGCAATAAAATTAGTGCAATAAATCTATCTTGAAATCCAACACATTATTCTAGAACCAGACAAATAGATATATACATCATTTTCTAAGAGAGAACGTAAATAAAGTAGTAATTATACCCTCGAATTTATAGATGCTGAAAATCAAATGGATGATATTTTAACAAAACCATTAACTCAAACATCTTTTATTAAAAGAGAATTAGGAATATGTTCTTTCTATGAAATATTAAAATAATTATTATATATTATAAATTCAAATAGAAAATAAATTGACAAAATTTACACATGTATGTTGATATACATCCTATGTATATGTTGATATATATTGGTAAAATCTAAAAACAGATTTCCCTATAAAATTCGAAATTCGAAATTCGAAATGGGGTTACATAATCACAAATTTTGATTTATTTCTCATTATCCAATCTTATTCTTTATATAAAATAAAAATAAAAATAAATTAATGGCTTCCTCGAGTTTCAAACGTCTAAGAGAAGAAACCGCATCCTTTTCCTTCACAACCCTCATTCTATGCCCCTTCCAAACCACCACCATGGCTAAGGTCACTAAGATTGAAGATGATATGAAGCAAGTACTCAATATGCTTCAAAAATAGAGGGTTTTCAACTATTCCTCTTGAAAGAACAAGAGAAGTAAGGGCACGTTCTTCGCAATCTCCAAAAGTATCTATTGGATGATCCAACGAATCCAATTATAATCGAAGAGGATACTCATAACCTTATTATTCACAATCCTATGGATAATGAGAAGAGGATGAAGTGGAAAAGCAAGAAGAAGAGGAAGAATAGGATGATGCTGAAGATGACGTGGTTATTGAGGAAGAGGAAGAAGAGGAAAAGGATGAATAAGAGGAAGAACATGATAATGCCGAAAATGATGAAGAAGTCAAGTGCATTGGTGAAGTATGCTTTGGTCGGGATGGAAATCTTGTGGAACGAAAAGGAAACCTTTATCTCCACTACCCCTTCTTCCCCATTCATAAGTCCCCAATGATCAAAAGAAAACCATAGGTTTAAGTTTAGTGCATATTGGTGTGGTTTATTAGGGTTTAATTTGATTTGTTTAAGTGTGTATGTTTGAATTGGATTGTCTTGGTTCAGATTGTTTATATTTCGGATTTGAATTTGAGTGTATTATAATTGATTTATTGAATGATATGTATTAATAGATTATGTTATCTTATGTCATGGTTATTATAAAATAGTGCATTATTTCTAAATATATCATATAATCGTCACATATCTTAAAATCATCATCACATATATCATTTATTAGTTAATGATTTGGAATTTATAGTTTCTAAGTATTTTAATTTAGTAGGAGTTTTTTTCATCCATTTTTATTGATGACAAACGGAGAGAAAAATACACATATGCATATATTTATGGAGATTTATTTAACTTAAGGGTAGTTATATCATATTTTATATACAGGATATTAATTGGTTGTCATCATCAAAAACGAGAAGATTGTAAATACCTCATTTATCGATTTTGATGATAATAACCTTAATAAACAATAATATACATTTTTATAAATATTAATGTTTTGCCAAGTTATATAGTATACAGTGCCGGATATTACACGGGTATTGAACCGAAGACTGTATGGTATAAAGACTCAAGAAATGGGCATGAAGTCTCATGAGTATAAAAGATCGAGACATGAAGATCTCAAGACTATAATATTGTATATAAAGTCATGAAATTTTGTTAAAATTGTCGGTAGCAATCTTTGATCCCTATTTCTTATTTTCTTATCTTTTATATGTTTAACAAAATATATTTTCAAAATATCTTTAAAAATATATTTTATAAAAGTACCCATATTCAAAGATTGACAGAGCAGCTTAGTAAATATGTAGATCCATCTCCTACTGTTTTCCATTATAGAACATCATTGCGAAAAATAAATAAAGAGCTACATGAAATTAGTTCTCCACTGTAATCGTGCTATTAATTTAATCCATTATTCCATCATGGGTTATATTACATTTTCTGGATTTAATGTGACTAATACCTGCAGGAAAGCTTATGGTTTATAATTTTTTGGAAAAATTGTACTCTGAGTACAAAATTACCTACTTTATAGAATAAAACCCACTACAACTATTTTGTGATTTATCAATGGTCATGGTCAACTACAACAGTTTGTGATTTAAATCGACTGAAAGTGATTTGTTTAGTTCACAGTCGTATTTTAATATGGCTTTGTAGTTATTCATTTTAGGATAATGAAGAATTGGTTTAGTTGGATGGTAACTTTTGTATAGAAATTCATAATTTTTTTACTGCCTTCAAATTTCTTCATGAACGCCTCATGCACTATGTAACTGAGGAAGTACAAGCCTCCATGGCTCCCAAAATTTTAAAAGTTCTGAATTTTCTAGTTGTCTTTGTTTAGAGGTTTCCATTATTTACACAATGCCATTTTCATCCAGCAGTTTTGTCTTTGTTTAGCGGTTGCCACTATGCATGTCATATACTTTTCTTCAAATATTTATGATAAGATCAATAATTCAGTATTTGTTATTAGGTCGATGTATATGCGCCTTTATTGTTGGTGTCCACTCTACAACTATTTTTTAACGTTAGTAATATTCATAAAATTTTTTTTACTTCATCTGACTTGATTCTCTTCGTTTTGTACTCAGGTCTAAAGCTTTGTACAAGGAAATAGATATTTCTTTAATTATTCATGGGTTCAAAATCTACAGCTAATCAACATACAAAAAAAGGTTGACTTAATCATCATTGTATAGTAGTACTGTTCTACAAATAGTAAAATTTGTATTGACAAAAAAAACTAAGAACCGCAACTGGTAGTAATTGACAGACATAACAGTTTCAATATTAATGTTTGAGGAACATGTAGTCTTCCATTAACTTATTATATTTCATAATTTTGTTGCGAAAATCATGTATGGTATAGATACCAACCACTTAATCATAATTATTCTATATTTGTCAATGGATGGCATATCTCACCCTAGATATAATTTGTCAATTTTTATTCTAATGAACGAAAATACATGAGATTTCATAAGATACAGTTTTCTTGCAAAATCATTTAATATAGATTAAACTTAGTCCATTGTTCCACTACAATATCAATATCAGTGGTTGCTCACTTTCCTATTATAACATAATAATAAAAAGGGAAATTACTTTTGAAAACATGTATTTTCACAAGACAACTATAGTTAATAATTAAACCTATGTGGTGGAAAGACTATTTTATGATACGCTTTAGTCTTATTTCATAGTACCCATGTTATTTACTGCTTTTGTATTTCACCATAGTCCATCTATTGCTTTTTTTAACTAATGCCAAATCCACTTTGCCCTTATAACTCTTTCGTACATATATGTTTGAGAGCATTCAGTTCTATTACTACATTGCCTTAATAATAATTCTGTACTAATTCTAATACTTATATTTGATATTCTAATAATGTTTCTAATTTCTTCATGTAAATAGTAATTTTATTATTTATTAAAATAATTTAATTTTCTACTCACAACAAATATAGTTTTGCTATATCCGTGTGCGAAGCATGGGTTTGCACTAGTAATATTTTATTCAAAATGATGAAAAGAATTTAAAAGTTGAATTTTGATTCTAAAAAGGTTTGGAAGTGAAATTGGGTTAAATATGAAAAACTTTTGAAAAGGAATTTTTGAAATTGAAAATTATTTTGGGAATTTAAATTTAACTCAAATAGAGCTTGCCGAGAGTACGGTAGTTCACTGAATTTGCGATTTATACTTTAAAAGGATATAACTTGAGCAAATTTAATCGGATTTTTCCAAAACGAAAAACCTTTGTTTTCAAATGATAACAGCTTTCATATAAAGATAGAATTTCCAATTTTTGTTGAAAGGATTTCAAGTTGTGGGTAAACCAAATTTGAAATGGAAATAGTTTTGAAAGTTATGAATGAATCTTTGTTAAAGATTTGGTAAACCTTGTTTCAAATTGAAGAGGATCTTACAGATGGATCTTTTGTTTAAAAGATTAAAATGGAAATTCGTTTAAACCATTCAAAAGGAAGGTTTTGGGAAATAAGGGCTAAAATGTTGTGACTTAACTAAGATCCGAATGTATCCATATGTTTCAAAATAAGCGCTCATTATTCGATTAAGCCGGGAGAGGACATTAAGTCATAAAACCCATTTCGAATAGTGATGCGACGAAATGGATAGCATTTGAAGACGGTGGTTGAAGACTGGGTATTTTCGAAAACGAAAGGATTACCTATCGATTGCCTCTGCACTGAGTTTCTCCGGTATAGAGATTACCCTCTGTGATGGGGAGTCCGGACGTGATTGGTGATATCTGGATTTGCAAGGACTTCTTCCTTAATTGGACAAAGTGCGTTCAGTTCCATTCAGACCTAGGATGGACTTGTATGGACGTATGTCTGACGTTACACTTTGAGATATAAAGCTGGTTTCTATCAAATGCATTTATGTTTGGTGGCGGAGAATTTATTCTCTTAGCTTAACACCCTTCTCTGAGATGTACGAGCTCAGAGGTTATGTAGTTGATGGTTGCTAGTGATATATTCCTAATTTGGTAATGTGGCATGCTAAGTGCTGATCACTGGTTGATCGAAGCATGGCTTTTGCGAAAAGTGTAGCTTTGTGGTACGAGACTTCATCGAACCTCTCACTCCGAAAATGGTCGAAACAGGAAGATGCAGCAAGGTTACGGGGGTTGCACCTCTTAGGGTATGTGCATTTCCTTCTGGATAAAAAGTAGTATCATGGTATGGAGCCTAGATAATTTACTTATGCGGTTGTTGGAATTCCGGGATAAAGGTCGGTTATGACCGAGGGATGGCGTACTCGTGATAGTTAGTTACCTAGTTACAGAGGTAATCCGGCCTTGTGTTGGCAGAGATCCGGTTAGGTTCTCGGGGCATCCCTCTAGATGTGTACCCGTTCAGAAAGAAAGTTCCTTAGCCTTGTCCATTTGTTGGAAATCCAATAACCCAATACGATCCCCGTACGGTTTTAGTTATAGAATCTGCCATTTAACATGGTAGCTATAGTAGGCATACGATAATGGTACGTATGCTGGCTAAGATTAATATTATACTTTTGAAATGTTTTTCACACTATGCATTAATAATAATATCAAAAGGATTTTCGCGTATCAAGCATGTTTGACTAACATAAGGAAAAATCTCCCCCAAGTGTGCAGTTGCATTATGTGTGTGCCGGGAGGCCTTTTGGTAGTTTCATTTTTCAAAAAGCATAGCAGATTTCTTTTATTTATTTTTGTTATTTCTTTTTGTATAAACAACTGTTTTTGTTTGCTCACACCAGTCTCATGACTGATCTGGAGTTTATTGTTCCCTATCCTAAACTTTGGGTGCCCATAATTTTCCACACGGGCAGCCTTGAGTCAGGTTATCAGTAGATGTAGATCTTTGAAGTCTGTGGATTTGGGGATCGCATTTGCTATATTACAGCATGATAGCATTGGGTTTTGAGCATTTTGGTTTGGAGCTTTAGAGCTTTGCAATGGAGATGCAGTATTGTTGGATCTCTCTCTCTCTCTTGGAAGTCTCTATTCTAGATATTTTTCCGCTGTTGTTGCTCTTGTTCCCAGTTCTGTTGTTTCTTTTCTGCTGTATTCTACTGTATATACTAGCTCTAATATTTTATCATGTTGTATCCATATTGTGTATCAATAAAAATTCTTTTTGTTTCCGCTGTGTTGTTATCACCTAATGTGATATAAGCTCCGACGAAACGAACTCCAATGTTTGAATCTCTGGCATTCGAATACGGGTGATGTATTGGATGCCAATTTTAGAAGGTTGAAGTGCAGGTCGTTACATCTGACAGGTATATAAAATCAAATAAATTTACATTACAATGATATTAGAGCTATATGACAAATAATTTCACATTTATTATTTCAGAAGTGTATGGAATACATAATTCTCAGAGAAAAAGAAAGGGTTAAATACAGTGGGTAGAATTCATAGATTGGATAACTACACATTCAATTGAGTATATGCATATGCATGCACTCCACTTAAATCTTTCTTCAATACCATTTTGTTAGTGAAACAACTAGCATGAAACAGTTGGGGGAGAATAGAAAATTTATGCAACATATACATATTTACATGTAATTGTAGTGCACATCTTTTGAAACTACTTATGCGTGCATAAATTTAAATACTGGTTAAATTGTACTAAATTCGAATTTACATGTAATCTGCCTATTTCATACTATTTATCAAAAGCTTTGGTTATTGTGGCCCATATGCTTTTTTAATAATTTATTGCCTCATTAACTAAGATTTTGGCACGGACTATTAAACTTTCAAACAAGAGTTTGGAAAATTACTTACGGATATGATTATGTATTTTAGTGCTTCAATGCTAATGCTTAAGGTAGATGATAGTTTTACCGGTTATTTGCCTATCCAGTGATTGTCTGATGAGGTATTAAAAAAATATTTGGTTCATACTTTATTAGAAATCCATAATAAATGTGTTGCGCTATAGGAAAAATCCATATTAAATGTGGTAGAATCATACCAGCATTAAATTTAGCATCTAGTGAATTCAATAAATTTTATAATCATAGATGTCAGAAGAAATGCCAAATATTCATAATTCTCAACTAAACATGCTTCTCTTAGCAGAAGTAACGATTAGGAAAAGGAAGTTTAAGTTTTCTAACTATATGAAAGATATTTGATTGACCAAATGCATTAGGCATATTCGATTCTGAAGTTGACATAGCAAAATATTAGTTTCCAGTAATAGAAGAGGAGTTAATGTTAGATGTGATACCAATTTCATTATAGAAGAGAATGCCAAGGTAGAAGTAGGAGTCCTAGAAGCCATGGTGCTGCGGAGAAGCTTGGAGGCCTAACCAGAAGTTTGGTTTAGTGGAGGAAATGTTAGACCAAAGATTTGGTTCAGTGGATCGATGAGAAGGTGACCTCGTTCGCAGGAAGACCAGACCAGAATTTTGGTCTGGTGGTAGCGCTTCGATCGGCAGTGAAGGCAAGAGGAAGTCCCGTTCAGTGGTGGGAGATGTCGGACCAAAGATTTACTCCAGTGGTTATAGGGGTTGCTTCTACAAATATCTTGTCTGGTAATGATGGGATGCCGGTCCAGACTTGCCGCTCCAAATATTTTGTTCGGTGCTCAAGCATGACCGAACCAATGATTGCCGCTCCAGATTTATGGACTTGTACCGAACCAGTAGCATTAATGTGGACTGCCGGTCCAAGTGATACCAAACCAAGTTAAGGATGAAAAAAATATTTGGTTTAGTATTGGACCATGCCGGTCCAGATCTCGAGTGTTATTTGACGAACCAAATGCTATTGTGTTGTTTGTCGGACCAGATGTGCCGAACCAAACCTCAGGGCTGCTATACAGATTTTACCCCTCCTCATTTCTTTACTCTATAAATAGTACAGCTTCTGGACAACAATGGTAGCCATCCTAGAGAGCTGAAACTCTACAGAATTTTGTCTGTATTGTAAATTCTTTTTATGTATAGCCTCTAAAAGTGAATCAATCTTCTAACTCTAATCTTTTAGTGATTAATAAAACCTCATCTCCCCCAGTGGATGTACACTACCTCGCGGTAGTGGAACCACTATAAGTACTGGTGTTATTTATTTTTTTGCATTGCATTGATATGTGATTGTCTGTTCTAGTGTTTATCTCTGTTTGTTTCGTCTCACTACAATCACGATCCAGTTATTTTCCACTGCGTTGGGTTTTTTATTCCGTTGGACTGATCATCTGAAGGGAATTTCCCCAACAATCCGGTATCAGAGCTGCAAGGTTGATTGAGGAGTGTTAGATGCTATGGCAGGAGATGAAGCGACTCCAATTGTTACAAGACCCTATACTAGAGGGATGTATATCGTGTCAGGATCACAGTTAGCAATTGAGAAATGGAATGGGGATAAAGACTTCAAGAAATGGCAATGGAGAATGAAGGCTGTTCTAATGAGGAATGAAGTCCATCCAGTAGTGTTTTCCCCTAAGGAGTTGACGGCTGACATCTCAGTCACGGAAAGGAAGGAGATGGAGAAATGGGCATTTACTACTCTACAACTAGCTATGGAAGAGAATGTCATCTCAAAGATTAGTAGTGAGACTAGTTCTAGTGGCATGTGGACCACGTTGGAAAATCCCTACTTGAAAAAATCTCTGACTAACTGTTTAATATTACTGAAGGAATTTTTCACCATGCGGATGAGAGAGTGTACTTCAGTGAAGGAACATCTTAATTTCTTTGATGATCCCGTAATGAAGATGAAGACTGTTGACTTGAAGATGGATGAGGAGAAAATGGTAATTATTTTTTAGTGTTCTCTTCTAGAGCGTTACACAGGTTTTGCTAACAGCCTTATCTTCATTAGAGACACATTGATAGTGGAAGATGTGAAGTCAGGCCTTCTATCAAAGGGCTTGAGAGATCAGATGAAAAAGATAAGTGAAGGAAGTTAAGGTGTAAGTAGTAGTCACGGCCTGTTTGTTGAAAGAGGTAGAGAAGATAAGAAGAATTTGCATCTAGAGGGCGTTCCAAGTCCAGGATGCCCGGTAATGGAAGGAGAGGAAAGTCTAAGGACGGTAAGTGCTTTATCTACAAGAAAACTAGTCATTGGAAAAAGGATTGTACAGATTTGAAAAAGAAGGAAGAAGACGGATCTTCATCATTTGCGATGAAGAAGTCTATAATTGATGATGTGTTGTCTGCAGCAGTGTTGGATGTCTCAGACCATAGGTGTTGGACTCGGGGGCATCTTTCTATATGACGCCTAATAAGGATTTCTTTAGTTCTTTCGTTGGATGAGAGGGAAGCTCTATTGTTATGGGTAATAATGCTAGCAGTAGAGCAATGGGTGAAGGTACAACGAGGATTAGGATGTTTGACGGAGTGATATGCACTTTGATAGATGTCTGGTATGTTCCAGGTCTTTGGAAGTCCTTAATTTCTTTAGGACAATTAGCATCTTTGGGATGCAAGGTAAGTATTGAGAAGGATAGTCTGAAGATTTCGAGAGGTGCACCAGTTCTTATGAAAGGAGATGTGTTTCGAAATCTGTATTAGCCGAAAGGAACCTCAGTTCTAAGAGAGTCGTGTGTTGAAGTAGATAGTTCTCATGCTTTGGATGCCACAAGGCTTTGGCATCTCAGGTTGGGACATATTTGAAAGAAGGGCTTAGAGTTACCTCGGGGACTGAAGATGATCAAATTAGAAAGCTTCGACAAGATGGACTTTTTTCAAGAATGTGTGTTAGGCAAGCAAACTAAAGTATCTTTTGGAGTTGGAATCAGATTGAGGCGAGTAGTTGAGTACGTGCATACAGATGTCAGGGGACCAGCTGTTACTCCTTCTATTGGAGGAGCAAAGTATTTTATCTCCTTTATTGATGATTTTTCATGAAAATTATAGGTGTATGTGATGAAGGCCAAATCAGAAATTTTTCAGAAGTTCAATGACTGGAAAGCACTTATTGAGAACTAATCTGGACCTAGGTTGAAGGTGCTGAGATCGGATAATGATGATGAATTTGTCTCTAAAGAGTTCCTCGACTCTTTAGATAGCATGCCATTTAGAGACATTTCGCTACACCCGGTAATCCATAATCTAATGGGTTTACAGAAAGAATGAATAGGACTTTACTGAAGAAGGCTCATTGCTTGAGATTAATGGCAGGCTTGTCTAGAGGCTTTTGCGCTGAGGCATTATCAACTACGGGCATATCATAAATCGAATTTTGTGCTCAGGTATAGATGGGAAGATTCCAGAGGAAAAGTGAAGAGGTAAAGCTATATATCTTGGTTACTTTCGAATTTTTGGTTGTCCTGTGTACGTTCACCATACATGTGATGACAAGTTGGAGGCTAGAGCATACAAGGGTTACTAAGAGGAAATACTAATGGTATCAAAGGGTATCGAATTTGGAACCCTGTTGATCGGAAGATTGTTCATTCCAGACATGTTAATTTTGATGAGTTTTCTATGTTCAATCCGAAGAAGAAGCTACTTACCACATCAGAAGATTCTGGTAGGCTTAAGGAGATAGAAGAAGTTCCTGTGTTCCAACCAAATAGTAGAGTAGTTGTTGATGCTGTCGAGGAAAGCGCAGTTGATGAAACATCACAAGATAGTCCACAGGTACCTTCTAGTAGTGTTGGTGATGTGCATGAATCTAGGGGAAGTTCAGTTCAAGGTGGAGCTGAAAGAAGTTTAGGCGAAGCAGTACCTACCCGGGTCAATCGTAGGACCATTAGGCCGCTCGAAAGGTATGGTGATTGGCAGTTTGTGAACCTTAGCCTTAGTGATCAGTTTGACTATTCCCTACATGTGGTTCATGAGAAGCCGTTTGACCTTGATGAAGCTTTGAAGTCATGTGACAATTCGAAGTGGACGTGTGCTATGGAAGAGGAGTTAGGGTCGTTGAAGAAGAACAAGACTTGGGATTTGGTACCACCTCCTTATGGAGCCGAGCCTTAGGTCGCAAGTGAGTGTTCAAGGTGAAGGATGATGAGAGATACAAGGCTAGACTAGTTGCTAGAGGGTTTTTACAATGAAAGAGACTGGAGCATGATGAGATATTCTCTCTAGTAGTGAAGCATAGTCCATACGCATTTTGCTCGCTATCGTCACAGCTCATGACTTGGAGTTGGAGAAACTAGACATGAAAACCGCTTTCTTGTATAGAGACTTGGACATGGCCATCTACATGAAGCATCCAGAAGGATTTGTTGTAGATGGGAAATAAAATTGGGTTTGCAAATTGAAGAAGTCATTGTATGAACTTAAGCAATCGCCTATACAATGGTACAAGAGGTTAGACTCTCTTATGCTTTTACTTGGTTTCGATCGTAGCATCAAAGACTTACGTGTACTTCAAGCATTTAAAGAATGGTAGATGGGTGTACCTAGTCTTGTATGTGGATGATATGTTGATTGCTTCCAAGGATAAGGCTGAAATCGATAGTTTAAAAAGAAAGCTAAAAGCAGAATTCGAAACAAAAGACCTCGGAGAAGCAAAGAAAATTTTGGGTATGTAAATCCAAAGGTATATAAAGCTAGGACTTTGAGCCTCACTCAAAAGGAGAACATTCGAAAGTTGCTTGCTCGATTTAGCATGGAAGGGGCAAAGGAAATTAGCATACCCATGTCTTTGCACATACAGCTTTCTTATAAAGGCTCTCCGATCTCGAAAAATGACAAGGCTTACACGATGAAGGTCCTATATGCAAGTGCAATTGGCAGCTTGATGTATGCCATGGTCTGCACAAGGCCTAACATTGCATAAGTGCTTGGATTGGTGAGTAGGTTCATGGAAAATCCAGGAAAGATGCATTGGGAAGTAGTGAAGTGTCTTTTCAGATAACTTAGAGGAAATCCAAACCAAGGACTTGTCTTTGGTGGTAAAGGAAGAGATTTCATCTGGGTTGGATTTTGTGATTCTGACTATGCCTGTGATAGAGATCGAAGGAAGTCAACCTTCGGATATGTCTTCAACATTGGTGGGACAACGGTCAGTTGGAGAGCGAGGTTGCAGGCGATTATGGCTTTGTCCACTACAAAGACAGAGCTCATAGCTGCGGTTGAAGTAGCAAAAGAGGTGCTTTATTTGAGGCGACTGTTGTGTGATTTTGGCTTCGTATATGAAGGCGTAGATGTGTACTGTGACAGTCAGAGTGCAATTAACTTAGCTGAAAATCTAGCATTCAGCTCGAGGACGAAGCATATTGAGGTGAAAGGGTCGTTTCTTGTCTCGATGAGTGAAAAGAATATAGTTTATCTTTAGAAAGTTCACACAAAAGTGTATGCAGCAGACATGTTTATCAAATCGTTTCCTATTGCTAAGTTCGAGCATTGCTCGGACTTGATTCGCTTAACGTAAGTGCTAGGTGCCACGGGGTGGAACGGGGGGAGAGTTGAGATGGTTCATGGAGATGTTTGTTTTCATGGTGGAGATTGATAGGTTTTACATGGATTGGGTACTTCCAAAACTTTGTTGATGGGCATTGGCCTTATCGGAGTTCGTTGACAGAGTATAATAGGTGATGGCATTGCCGAAGCTCATTGGGTAAATATCCATTGCTTTGAGCATAGTGGTGTAGATGGAATTGGAAGGCTTGTATAAAATTTGTTAACAAGGTGGAGATTGTGAGATGTGATACCAATTTCATCAGAGAAGAGAATGTCAAGGTAGAGTAGGAGTCCTTGAAGCCAAGGTATTGCGGAGAAGCTTGGAGGCTGAACTAGAAGTCTGGTTCAGTGAAGGAAATGTCGGACTAAAGATTTGGTCCAGTGGAGTTCGTTCATTGAGATGGTGACCTCATACGGTGGAAGACTAGACCAGAATTTTGGTCCAGTGATAGTGCTTCGATCGACACTGAAGGTAAGTGGAAGTCTCATTCGATGATGGAGATGTCGGACCAAAGATTTGGTCTGGTGGTGATTCGGGGTTGTCGGCTCTAAATATCTCGTCCAATGGTGATTAGGGGTTGTCGGCTCCAAATATCTCATCCGGTGGTGATCTGATGGGATGACGGTCCAGACTTTCTGCTCCAGATATTTCGTTCGGTGCTGAAGCATGACCGAACCAATGATTGTCGTTCCAAATCTATGGACTTGTACTGAGCCAGTAGCGTTGATGTGGACTGTCGATCCAAGTGATGCCGAAGTTAAGGCTGAACCAAATATTTGCTTTGGTAGTGGACCATGCTGATCTAGATCTTGAGTGTTTTTTGCCGAACCAAACGCTATTGTGCTGTTTGCCATACCAGATGTGTTGGACCAAACCTCAGGATTGCTATATAGCATCTACCCCTCCTCGTTTCTCTATAAATAGTGGAACTTTTGGGCAACAACGGCAGCCATCCTAGAGAGCTAAAACTCTGCAAAATTTTATTTTTATTGTAAATTCTTCTTATGTATAGCCCCTAAAAGTGAATCAATCTTGTAACTCGAATCTTTTAGTGATTAATTACATCTCATCTCCCTAAGTGAACGTACATTGCCTCGCGGTAGTGGAACTACTATAAATACTGGTGTTATTTATTTTTCTACATTGCATTGATCTGTGACTGTCTATTATGGTGTTTATCTCTGTTTGTTTCGTCTCACTGCAATCACAATCCATGTGTTTTCCACTGCGTTGGATATTTTATCCTCTTAGACTGATCATCTAAAGGAAATTTCCCGAATAGTTAATTATGGTAGAGATTAAAAGGAAACAGGCATACAACATGCACTATTACTTCTTACATCAAACATTTCTCACATTACTGTCACCTTAGTTCTAGCATAGGTTGATATGGTTGGGTGATATGCAGATATTGTAATGATTTGTATTTTTAACCATTTAAAAATATTGAAGTAAAGAACGATTTAGAATAAAAAATTTAAATTTAAAATTTTATGATTAGAAATGTATTATATCAAGCACAATTTGTAAAGAAAAAAAATTAGTTTGTTTACGTCGGAAATCTATTATGTTTTCAGTTTTATTCAAAACCGGTTAATATTTTAGTGAAAAATATTATTTTTCGAAATAAAAAAAAATTATATATAAAAATTTTGGAATTTTTTTTTGAGAAAAACGTCAATGTTAGTTTTGTCAAATTTTGATTTTTATGGCTCCTTTTATTGTAAGGTGAAGTTAGTTATACGTTTCGAGCCAGTGTAATTGGCGGCAACGGTGAATTTTTGATGTGTTTGTTGTAGCACAGATTTAAACAAGTCCTATTGTTCGTCTTTGGTTGAAATGGTATTTTTATTTATGTGTTTGGATATCCAGTTCAAAGCGTAGAGGTTTTAAACTTGAATAATATGGTAACATATAGTTTAAATTGAAAATAATGATTATATTCTGTACGTGTATATTCTTGGACTTATTCCGTGATCCAGTTTAATAGTTCAGTGTACGATACTTTTCTCTGTTCTCCTTTTAGTATCCACTCATCAATCACGTCATTCCCCCTCTCTCACATTCTCTCTCCTTTTTTTTGCCTGCACGTGATTTTTTAGCAAATGTTTCTTCGCCTGCAACATTCCAACTTGCACCACCTTTTTTGGGCCAAGCTAGAGCAACCGCTACTCTTTGGCCTCCACACTCTAGCCACACCCAAATCTCCTCCAAGCATTGCACTCCAATCTGCCACTAGCCCAGCTCCACCATCCAGATCAGCCATGTAAGCCGAGCCGCGCTCAATCTCCAACCCGGCACATCGAGGCCCGTAGCCCTCCTACCTACAACCCTACACCCACATGCCAAACCCCATCCTCAACCAACAAGCTTGCAACATTCCCCACCCCCACATACTGTCGTTGCTCCATCCCACTAGGTATAGTATTTTTCTCGGCTGATCGGTATCCGTAGCCCTTGTGGTGTTAGTCTCTCTTGATTTGTGTTGAAGTGTTGTGTTGGATCTAGATTTAAATTATTACTGCACAGTGGGATCTGCAGTTGTATCGCCATGTCCGCGTTGTACAAGTGTTGAGTTTCACATATTATTACGAGTGTTTTTTATAAGTCTCGCCAAACTAATATTTTAATGCAAGTTTAACTCGATTACATATTTTGAAATTATATATACTTTATGATATATGTAGTTAGTTAATAATTGAAAGTTTAACCTTTAATATTCTGATAATTGTTAATATATGTGTATTTAATTTTAGATAAAAATTAAATTGCATGTTGAATGATTGATATGATTGTATTGTAATGTGTGATTTATTTTATGCCATCCCAACTTATTGTTTATATGACATCCTATGGATAGTGTATTGCACTCGATTTTCATTTATTGTTTATGAATGTTATGTTGATTAATTTAATTGTTAAACACTAGAATTTGAGCACCTTTGACATTTAGTATTGAAATAAAAGATTTGAAACTGAAAATTTACCTTCTTGGCCATTTAATAGAAAATATAAATTAAAACGACGTTTTGTCCTGATTTTGAATTTTTTTTATAAATGAATGTGTTTAATTCTACATTTTTTATATGTATCAAGAAAGGATATTTGACATAAGATAGTCTAAAACTGGACAGAAGGTTTACATGTAGATTTTTTAGAATAAATATTTAATTATATATGAATAATTAAGTGATTTGAAAAACGATCTGTCATTTCCACTTGAAATTTTTCTGTAACTCCATTACATAAAATGAAAAATATATTTTAAAGAAACTGATATTTAATTAGGCCATCTAGGTGTTTTTATAATATTTTGAAGAAAATAGCTTTATGGTAAAAGGTTATTTTTACAAAAGTAATTCTTTTGACCTGAAAATTTTTCTACAGTTGCAGTATATTATTAAAAGAATATTTAATAAAGGGACCTACATTTATCTTCGTAGTAATTATAATAATTTAATCTTTGGAATTAGTCGTTTGGAAATTTGTGAAAATTATTGGATTGGTATGGAAAAATCTAAAACTTCACTAGAAATTCTAAAGGGATGTTTTACGAACTCTGAAATTAATTTGGAATTTTTCTATAAATTTTTAGGCTTTTTATAATTTAATTAGTGCAAATTATGATGTATTTCAACTATGAAAATAATAAATTTAATAGGAAATTTATGAATCTTTTTCTATGTATTCCTAAATAGAATGATGAACTTTTTATGTTGAGCACTTTTTGAAATTCTTTACGGATTTTAATGTAAAATTTGAACTGGACAAAACGACATTCTTTTATATAGAGAACGATTGATTCTTAAAGAGACGGGCCTGGATAGATGGCATGCATACTCTCTATCATTTACCAGAACCAGATTAATAATTGTATACATGGTGAATGTTTCCGGAATGTAGAGGCTAAATTGGCAAATGTTTATGGGAATAAAGTAAGAGAACGATAATGAATGAACCCGACACTTATATCAATTTGAAATGACTAAATTAGGAGCTTATGTCTGCCCAATTGGTTAGCTATCATTAGCAGAATTTTTTTCCTCAAATTACGATCTTGAATTTGAACTCGAAGGGTGCACCTTTGGTCTAGGATTGATGGATGTGGTCAGCATTTAGCGGTTACGATCAGTTAGAAATGATAAACTGGTAGAATCCGACCTAGGCATTGCCTTACGTGCCTTGTCATTTGATTATCCCTACGTGATACCACTACAATTTTGATTTAGTATTGCACCTATAGGAGGCTCACGGACTATTGACATTACTGGTTGTGTTACAGAACATGCATAGACAACATACTTAAAAATGTGTTAAACGGGATCAATGTGAAGAATTAACGCTATTTTAATATTTACATTACCAACAGACGGTATATATATATCGTATCACTACATATAGATAATTTAACGGATCCTTATGAGATGGAAAATCCCGTAACATCTCATAAGTTATTTGGACCCATATTTCACATGATATCGAGTTAACTTACACAAGAATTTTTAGTTCTAAATGAGTAAGTTTTTTTATTATGCACGGGTTAGCCTGAGTATTTTAGCGATTGGAGATTATTTGTTTTGGAGCTAAAGAGGGATGCGAGGATTTCAACACTTCAGTTATTTTCGTGTATTAGGTTGCCTTGCTAAGTGAACATTTGTCTATACCACTATGCTATTTTATGTTTAGAAATCTATGTAATAGCATTAATTAGTAACTTCATGAACTACTATTTTATTATATCTTTTGTTTACGATGTGAGATTCTATATTTTTATTCTTTTGTACCTTATTTCCTTAAACTAAAACCCCAATGATAATCTGTCATTTGGGTTATTGAGTGTTCAAAATGGCAGGTCTTCCTAAGTATTTTCACTTTTTCATAGTAACTCTTTTTTTTCAACTAATAAATGATCGCATTTACTATGACATCGATTCAAGTTTATCTTGGTTGATTATATTTGTTGCATGGTGCAACGCACGAGTTCATAGTTAGCAATTATGAGGAGGGGAAAACCAATGAAAAATGAGGGAAAGATAAATATAATATGTGGCTACATTAAATGAAAGGTGATAGCCATTTAGGATCTTCACAAGCAAAGGATGTGATATTCAGCTTTAATGGTACAGTTCACCTATAGATAAGAAAAAAATTCTTGCTTGGCTGCTTTTTTTTCCAATATTTTGAAATGGCAGACTTGTGGTCACTCACTGTCTTCCTTTACCAAAACAAAAAATTGACCATTCCCAATTCCTATCCAAATTTTAATTCCCTCCCGGCTTTAGTGGCCATCTCAATTTAAATTACCTAACTTACCATCGTCTAAGTTGTAACTAGTGCAAACCCGTGCTACGCACAAAGATCGTAGCTATATTTTCTGCAATTATCATTTGATTTATTTTTATCTTCTATAGTATTTTAATGTTAATAAGTTATGCACATATCCATTTTCTCTGCGCAGTGGACATAATTTGAACATGATAATAAAAGAATTTATAAGTATGATAAATTACATGAACTACAATGGTGAATGTTTGCACTGAATTGATTTTTCTAACTACTATAAAAAGCATCCCTTCATGGAAAAAATCTCTATTGGATCATAGATCCTAACTATAATGATGAACTTTCTTATGAAATGCACCAAATTTGAGTCCTTCAAAAGATTTGTATTTAGGCCTTGCTAATGTAACTTGTATTTTAGACTACAGATTCATCTTTGCAATTGTAGACCTGTAAAAGGAGAAATAAAATTTTGAACCATTATGGTTTATCTGTCTTTTTCAAGAGTTCCTTTATCAAATGTATAAATCTAAAGTTGTTCAAAATTACCTTTCTCTATTAATGCTCAAATATTAGTTAAATTTTTCTCGAATATAGCAATAATACATAAAGTGTTATTAATATTTATATATAAGTGTTTATTTTCCCAAATTTTCATGGGCTTCACGCGATAACTGTTCATACGATATACAAATTCAATACGCTTCTCACTAAATGTAATGTTGGGATGTTTCTTTATCCAAGTAAATGCCCCTTATACAGAGAGTTAAAGAGTTTTAAGGCCCATCGATATCATTGTTATGAAGAAAATCAAGAGTATTAGAGTCCATCAGCATGATTTTATAACATTGTCTCACTGTCGTTGTAGGGCTTATGGCTGCCACAACTTCTTACGTAGTCACCATCATTCTAGGTCTCTTTTGCATCCCATCTCTAAATATAGATTATCATGAATTTGGATTTTAATCATGTTATATACCTGGTACATTACATCTAATGATATAAGCAAACATGTATTATTATTTAAAAAAAATGAGGAAACATCAAAACATAAATAAAATCTTCACCTGCAAAAGTTTGAAAATACTAAAATTATTAATGTCTTAAGCTTATAGTTTCAAGATATAGTAAATACAATTATTCTAGAGAAAACTTAGATGCATCCACTGTTTGTTTCATACAATTACCTTGAAAATGTGGCCTTACAATATTTTTCGAATTTTAAATATAAACTCATCTCCATTATGGTCTAGGAAACCATCTAACTATCATATACTACAATAGAGATAGAAAATCACAAATAAGATTATCACATACTTCGGTAAAATATTTCTATTCCAATGATGTGACATGAAATAAACTATTGAGCTAGTGTGTGTAGCATACAAACTTCAACACCCATAAAATTGAGAATCTGCTTATATAGAAAAGGAGAATAATGGCTATATAACCATCATGTATAACACCTTATTTAGGAGAAAACAAATCCGGTCATCAAAATTATCATCGCTAAAGTGGCAACATGTAAAAATGCACAAGTGCATCCCCATGTAATAATCAATTATTTTAGCATAATCTAAATATTCTATTCAAGTTGCACGAAGCAAACCTATAATATGAAATATAACGGAATGCATATAAAACTTGATTAAGCAAACTGAGCCTTCAGGTGAAGAAACTGATCCTTTAGTCCATACTATATTTGTTAGTATTTTCCTATTTGGAGTCATAAAACTTAAACATGGATAACAAATACATGTTTTCTCTTATAATAAAAAAATCTTTCATCATGCTTGTTTATTTATTAAAATGCAACTATAAAGTTGTTTGAATGTAACAATAACCATTGACAGATCAAGGCGCCAGGAAAAATAATTATTGATAGATCAACTTAAATGTGTTTTAATGTCACGATAATAAGAAAATACACAATTAAAAATCTATAAAATCAGATGGTACAGAAGAAAAAAATCCAACTCAATGTTAAGACATAGTTTAGTTTAGATTACTGAGTAATCAAATATAGACCAGTGCTTTAAAATACCAAATAAATTCACGATCACGCTCAGACAACATAATAAAGATAAGCAGACTTTAAAAAAGTGGTTTTTCATGAAAAACCATGCTCACCCAACATAAGAAAATTAGTTTAATTTCAAAATATGGATTTTAAGAAAGGGGAGATATAGATACTTAAATGCAATTAATTCTAAACCCCGTGTGTGTGTGTGATATAGAGAGAAGAATAAGTCAAAAAAACTAATAAAACCTCTCTAGTAACAATTGACATTTCAAGCACCACTCATCCCTCCACGCAGCTTGAATTTGCCGCATCATGTCAAAATGAGAGATAGAATTCTCATTTCATAAATAGTAATAGATAATAATATGAGACAATATGTAGTGGAATAATGGTTGTATAATTACGACTATATATGAAACTACATTAACCAATCTTGCATGATAATTGGAATGAAAAAACTACAATCATATCGTTTTGCAATTATGTAACAACCCTGTATTTTGTAATTTATTTTAATTGAATTTTGATTTAACTTTATTATATTTAATTTAGATAATTTTGTTATTTTAAAATATAAACTTTGATTTTGATATGAATTATCATTCCAAACATGACTAGATAGAATAATTTCCAAAATAATGAATTTTGGTCAACTTTGACTTTTAACTTTAAAATTTAAAAGTTTGAAATTTTTTATTTTATCTTTTATTATGAAAGTAAATAAAATTTTAAGATCACAGCTTTTCATTTCGTTGAAATCTGATTTATTATGTGAAAGTTATGTCTTTTTAACTATTGTGTGAAATTTGCTGTATTTAACATATTTGTTTACTTTAAATTATATAAATAATATTTTATTTGGTCATGTAATGTTCTAATTTATATTTATATGGGTAAAATAACATGTTATGAATATATTTTTGTTTTAAACATTTTTAAGTGTTATTGACATATTCAAACAATTTCTATTTGTAAATTTTAGGCCCTATTTTTAATTTTAAACAATTTCTTTAGTTCTTTTCTATTTTATCTAAATTAAATTATTTATTTGACTCTTTAGTTGCTTAAGTCTCTTTGTTTTCCCACCTTTTCATTTTCTAACTCTTGCATTCATTGATAGCCATACGCATCTCATCCATAGCCATGTGTTTTTATCACATCATTCACGTGAAAACATTTCTCTTCGTCATAAAAAAATTCATGGCCAAAAGAGAATGGTAAGCCATGGCTTCTCTATTCCTTTATCTCATCTTTTCTTTCTTATTTTCTATTGATTTTTGCTTGCTCTTCTTCTAGTTTGCTTGGCCTAGCCCTTCTCCATCAGCTCCACCATCTCCCTCCCCTCCTCATCCACGGACAAACACCCTACCCTTCTGTCCAAATCAGACCATGAACACAAAGTTGAGCAAACATCATCAAAACAGTGCAGAACTCCTTGAATCCATGCACTGCCAACTAATACTTCACCATGCCTTCCATATTTGGCCACGGCCACACCTCTAGCCGCCGTCACCAGCAAGTGAACACCCTTAGCCATCATCCTTAGCCTCTGTCCAGATCTGACCATGACTGGTCGTGCACTCCACTTGATCAAAAACCACATAAAACATTGCTAAAACCCTTAAAACCATGCCTAGCCGAGCCAAACTTCAACAACATCACCTTAGATTGCCTTGGCCACCTCCTTTTGCTCCACCACCACTTTTATATTACCACCACCCATCACTTCATCCTTTGTCCAGATCTAAAACATGAAGAGCCGAGCCAAACAATGCATGTTGACAAGCCTTGTGGTGCACCAAAACTCCACTATCAAGCCTAGACCCTTTGTATTCTCACGCCTGTAACCTCCACCTTGCTCTTGCCATGTAGCCATGCCTTTTCAGGTCTAAACCAGACCCAAACCATGTCCAAACCTTAACCAAAATATTCCCTAAGCCGTGCTAGCAAGTGTAGAAAGCAAGGCAAAAACATTCATTCCTTTGTTGTCTCTTATCTTCATTGTTTCAACATTGTTTGCGTTAAATATTTATGTATTTATTGTCTTGTTTTGGTTAATGTTTACAAGATAAATATCAAGGCTCTATATTCACTCAAATAAAAATTCATACTGTATTGTGCTTGTCGTGCTTTCTGGAATCTATTCTATGTGTTTTGATCGCTAACTCCAGCACAAAAAGTGAGTAAATCTCACCAAACATTTATACTTATATAAATGTGAATTGACACCATTTGAATGTGTAGAACTATTATGTGATGTTATAACTGTCTGTGATCATTTATATATTATATTAAATTGTTAATTTACCTGTCATCTTATCTTTTACTGTTATATCATGCTATACTATTCATTTATATCTGTTTATCACACTGCAAGTTCCCTGTAGATTAGATTCACTGTGGGTTGAAATGATACATACCGGAATGGACTTTAGAATAGGGAAAAATCGTTATGGGCTGAAATGATAGGCCTGAACGATTTTTATTTATTTATTTATTTAATTTCAACTTGGGATTGCGGGTTTGAAATGATAGAACCTGGATTTTTCTTTTAAACCGCGGATTGAAATGATATATATTCGTATCACTTGACCTAGGTTAGAAAACTACATACAGGCACGTGGTTATATTTTAAAAAGTATTTTGAATATTTTAAATATTTTTAAAAAGTGAAAAATTATGAAATTTGATTTAAATTGGATTTTAATGTTTAAATAAAGAAATTTTGGACTTTTCTAGAAGTTAAAAATGTAATTCAAATGAATGGTAAAAAGTGAATTTTTGAAATATAACTTAAATTTGGAAATTTGGACTTTGGCTTTTAAAACGACATTTAAGTTATATAAATAAAATTTTAAGTGGTTTAAATGTAAATTATGATAATTTGATTTAAATAGATTTTTTAAAGTGCTTTAAATAAAGGATTTATGATTTTGTATAAGTGGTAAATGTTAAACAAATAAATGGTTAAGTTGAATTATTGAAATATAACTTAAAGTCTGAAAATTTGGGTTTTGGTTTAAAAAGGGAATTTTAAGTTATATAAATAAAATGGAAATTTAATTATATTTGAAAAATGGTAAATATGATGATTTGATTAAATTTGAGTTTAAATGTATTAATAAAGTATTATTGATTTTTCTATGTATTAAAATGGTTAAATGAATGAATGCTTAAAAGTGTAATTTTAAAAAGAACTTGACCTGGAAATGTGAATTTGGTTTTAAATTAAGGGTTTAAGTTAATTAAATAAATTGGAAATTTAGTTTAGTTTGTGAATGATAATTTGAAAATGTAAATGTTAATAAAGTGTTAAATGTAAAAAATAGGAAAGTTTACACTTGAATTTATTAAGTGGATTTGTGAAATTTGATTTAATTATAAAATGTTGCTTTATAAAAATCATTAATCAAAAGAGTATTTTAATGAACATCTTTGAATGTTAAAATATGATTTTTATAATGTTTCAATGGTTTGAATTGAAATGTTTTCAAGTATAACTTACAGCAGGTTTTGTGAATGTTGCGAAAGGCTGAAATTTCAATGTTTATGGTTTTAACTTAGTAAATGAACTCAATATGGCTTAAAACTTTGGAAATTGAATATTTGATTTGAAAGTATATAAACTTAAATTTTTAATGGTTTAAATGAATTATTCAGATTAAAATATAAGCTATTTAAAAGGTGATTTGGAATGAAAATAAATGAATGATATCTTTGAATTTAAAAGGTATTTAAAGTTGAATATTTGGATTTGAACTTATATGATGATTTGAAATTGAAGCTTTGGGAAGATATGATATTTTGATATATATTAAATGTTTGAAATGAATTTTTTTTAAGATATGACATTTTGATATTGAAAATGTTTTGAAATGAAGTTTTGAAAGATATGATATTTTATATATATTAAATGTTTTGAAATGAAGTTTTGAAAGATATGATATTTTGATATTAAATAATCTAAAAATGCAGTTTGAAAGATATGATATTTTTATATTAAAATGATTTGAAAATGAAGTTCGAAAGATATGATATTTATGTATTAAAAATGCTTTGAAAGGAAGTTTTGAAAGGATATGATAATTTAATATATTGAAATGATTTGAAATGACTTGGTATTTTTTTTGGTAAATATTTGAATTTGAAAGATATGGTATGTTGATATATTGAAATGGTTCAGAAATGATTAAATCTTTATTTTGATAAAGATTAGGATTGAAATGATATTTTGTTTTGAAGTATAAAATATTATTTTTAAGTTATAACCACGGGTTATAATAACGATTGGTTGGCAAAGAGACCGGGATCGGATATGGGCATACTCTTTGTCGATACCGAAAACCACTTTGAAAACCGAGTACGCGGTGGAGATTCCAGAATGAAATAGGATGGTGGCGACGTTCTTGAAGTATACTACGTGGACGCAACTCCCGTGAGTTGGCATAAGGTGGTTAAAACAGGCGCGGTCTCGGGCAAGTTGAGGTCGCACCTCGTAGCGGACGCGTTTCTTCGATACCATACTATTACTTGTGATTGTTTGGGCGCCCCTTCGATTTTGTGGGAATGTGTTCCACGGTGGGCGTATGTGGCTACTGCGTTACCACCAGCCCGAGTGTCGTGATTGGTATATCTACCCTGACATTGCCTTGTGTGCCGTGTCACCTACCATATCGAGCCTTTACTACGAGTTTCTATTTGTGTCGTACCTATGCAGTATCTTCGTAGTCTCCCGATCAGGAGATATGCAGGTACTGTATAGACTATTGGCATTATTTGTGTTAAGGGGAATATTGGGTCACTCCTTAACGCTATTTAAAAGTAAGTTTATTTTACTATTAGACATTATTATAATAGCGCAATATTACTACATAGTAAATAGTTTGACGGATCCTTAGAGGATGGACGGTCCCAAGCATCCTTTAAGTTACTTGTACTTTTAGTACAGTTCACTTGAGTTGGTTTACATTGTATAAGTATGTATGTCCTGACTCGAGTGTTTGTATTTTTATTTACGCTCGGGTCAGCCTCAGTATTCATAGATTTGGGTTTCCACTTTCTGGAGATTGGAATCGCTGGAGATTATCTACTTGTCTAGTTTTATCTGTTTCACTTCCAGTTATCCTGTTGATCCCAGTGTTGTATTCATTTGTACTTGGCTATCATTCTTAGACTTCTGTTGTACTTTATTTCTTCTGTTGTATCTTATTTAACTCTGATATATTTATATAGTAGCTTCATGAACTACTATTTCTTTTACTTCCGCTGCACTATTATTACTCTGTGTCTGTGATCTGTGATTTTATTTACTGTATATTCTGAGATTTTGCCAAATTTTATATACAATGTGGTATTTTGGGCAATTCAAGTCCGACATGTGCAGATGCAAATGGTTGAAAATACCTGGTTGTTACAAATTATCACCCTGTCTTTATTTCATTTCATATAAGAATATTAGTTTGATGATAATTAAACTTAATCTTTCATTCGATTCACTTCTCGGCCAATGAGTTCAAGCATTCCAACATATATTTTTTACAAATAATTTTAAGAAAATAAAGTTTATTGTAGTACACGCAACATCATAGATTAATCGATCTATCATGCTTAATGAAAAAAAACCATATCAATGAGAGAATTTAGTGCAAAATGGAACGAGTTCCAATGTAAATGCAAAGTAGACCAAATATATCTCCTTGAACCATGTACAACATTAAATGTCTGTTTTTTTTATAAATCAAGCATATATTTGATACATTTTGAGCACTTGGGATATGATATATTTTGTGTAACATATTATATCAATTCAAGCACATAGTAAGAAAATGAGTTATACACCTGAAATTGTTCGTTAATTTTAAAAATTGTCATTATATTATAAAATCTTGATCTTTCCTTTTTGATAGTTATACTTGCTATTATCTGACAATCAAGTTTGCACGTATGAATAATGTTAATAGTATGTATAAAAGAGTTTGATTTCTTTCTTTTTTGTACCTTGTTATGCTACTATAGTTTATATTTAATTATTACCTACCTACAGAACCACATATTGGGGCCAGTGGTCAATCGATATGTAGTGTAGGAAAAACTTTCATATATTGCATTTGTAAAAAGACAATGTGTATTGATGTATAATGTATATACCTTTAATGTTGCTTGAGATAAGTTTTTTAAGCGAATAGTGGTGAAGAGAACAAAAAATAAAATAGTTGAATAATTTGATTTTTTATTTAGAATAAAGCAAATTACAATGATATGCATTATGCATATTGTTATAGAAAGAATTGAGATTACGATTATGGTATAACTCTATAACATTTTCTATATATTGATAAATTTATTTTTATCTTATCGAAATTTTAAGATACAATATAATGAAATGATTATAAATGAAGTATGAGTCCATATATCTTTGTGTTGTATACATACACACATAGACATATATACACATACAAACATATGTATGTGCGTGTATGTATGTGTGTGTCTATATATATATATATATCTGGGTGTGTGTCTGTGTATTCCTCTCAAACACTGTTAAAACATCCTAAATTGAGTTATGGGTTAAATGGGGGAATAATAATTATAGATATCATATATGTCATAGTAACTGGTATGCAAACGTGAGTGATGATCAAGTCGGGAGAGGTTCAATACTATTATTTCGTATATTTTATCATTTTTGATTTTTTTAAATTAAATAAAACACTAACAAAACTATAAAAAACCTAAATGTGTTAATAAATTGGCCATGAAGATACGGGTTGGTGAAAATAATTTATTAACATCGAAGAATTTAGCAACATTAAAGTTTGTAGAAGCATCCAAATTGCAAAGAAAAAGAGTGAATAACATTTTTAACCGGTTGCACAAAACAATGCCATCATACAAAATAATTCGGAAAATTTTCATTACATATTGTTGGAAAATGACAAGAATTGATCGTATTTGACAATATATAATATAAGCCATGTAATAAAGAAATTCAATTGAAATTATATATATATATACACACACATACACACACATATGCATACACATTTGCATGCCTAGAAAGATATAGTAGACATGAGCCAACTCGGTGTGCATTGATGTTATTGATACCCAAACGCACACATATGAAAAAGTAAACTCACAAAATAAAAATAAAATTCAACTTCACTTGATGATTTTCATACTCTTATGTCAACCATATATCCTAACATTGTCTATTATATGATTTAGTTAAATTTTCAACAAAGTTGACTTCTACATTTGTAATTTGCCTTTTAATTGACATATAATATAACTTTAGAACAACCTATTTGTTTACTTAGAGATACAATAAATCTTTATCATATATGGTATAAGATTTTTAAAATTGCATGTCTTTAAATTGTACGTTGATTAATACTAATTTATATGTAGATACCATAAAATAGACAATAAGCATTATATTTCACATTGTAGTCTCATAAATAGAGTTTTATGTTGTAGTTTATGCTAATTAAGGATTATTAGTTGAATAATATAATGGAAATATGGTGGCATTTTATACTAACAATTTGATGGTTTTAACTCAATGAAAAGAGGACTTATAATATATTTGACTCGTCAATGTAAGACAACTATAAGATGATAGCAATATATTTAGCATTCCAAGAAGATTATGATAACAAGCTCAAGCCTTAAATACTTACTTGATTTGGTTTCTTTTTCTTAATTATAAAGTAGAGAGTGATATTGGAGTAACCATTGCTGCTTCCAAATTATATAAGGAAAATACAAAATTATGTGATTATGCCACATGTTGAGTGATGAGTTAATGCATCCTATATTTTGTAAATGGAAACATTCATGCTCAAAAATGGAGAATATTCGAACCTAGATATTGAAAATATATACACTCAGCTATGATAAATGTTTGAACTTGCTAAATATTATCATGGAAAGTAGGAATCCAATAAGGCATTTATTTAACTCCAACATATTTGTTCATACTGCTCTTTAACCCCATTATAGAACAAAACCCCATAATTATTTTCAACTGCCAATTTACAATTTATAATTTCATTGCAATGATTTGAAATTAATTCATTTATTATGATATATAGGTATTTAATTTTTAACCAAAAAGGTATATTGACGAAAAACATGAGTGATCGTCAAAAGCATAATCTAATAAAGCTACTGAACTAAGCATCCTAACCTCAATATAGCTCTAGGGACATCAACCTTCACACAAATATAATTGACCTAGTGACAAGCACCTTTGTCCAAGTGGTTAATTGATTCGGCTTTGGTGCAGGATGTCACAAGTTCGAAACTTGCTTTCGAATGTTTATTTGATATGGGATATGTTGTCCCAATGATTTGTTGTATATAAAGTACCAGTTCAAAAAAAAAATATAATTGACCTAGTATTAGTTATCTCACGGATGAGAATTTTCCACTAACTTCACTGGTAAAGATTTATGCATATGAGTGTCAATTAGCCAAAATTAAATAACGTATATAAATAATTTCCATCAAACTTGGTGGTCAAAAAATAATTCTAGAGTTAGCTGTAAATATTAAAGACAAAGGGTAAAAGAGAAGTATTTATATTAAATGTCTCATGAAAAATATTTCCATACTATAAAGGGAAAAAGGCAAGCAACAATTCCTGTTTAAATCCAGTATTGAATTCAGTATTTTTGGCAACATTACAACATGTTGGTAAAGAATATTTCATACCATTATTGAGTGATTAGAAATATTTGGTAGCTTCCAATGCTATATCAGTATATTATATAAAACATACATTTATGGAGTATATCATAAACTAGTTGGTAAATTCATAATTTCAGTTATTCATGTATTAAAATAATGTTTAAGTTCATGATTTTGATTATAACACAAATTCAAAAATTAAAAAAAACCATTAAATAAACAATCTTATGCCTAATACATGCTTACTAAGTTTACCAAACTTTTCTATACAACAAAAATAAAGAAAAGAAATCATTTAGGTGCATACCTTTCAAGTTTTCCCAACTTTCATGGTTTTCGCAACTGCCTTACCATCAAAATAAAGCTAAACCGTTCGCATAGTAGTATCATTGATTCTTTATAGTAAATATGTTGTTGCAAAAGTAGCCAAAATAATAGCACTCAATGTTTTCTTTTCATAACATAGTACTCTAACTTTCTACTCAATTTTAGAATTAATTTTATCATAAATATTAAGTTCATTTTACAATTGTATTTTTAAATAAACGCAATGTCTTCAAGATGAATTTATAACCATCAATTGCAAATTTATCAGTTATATGTGTAGGTAAATAGTTCTCAAAAATAAATATCAGTTAACCTACAAGAAGTCACCCTAAACGGAGAAATCATGCTTATGTCCAAACTGTAATTATTGGAAATGGCTCTATTTATAAATGAAAACCAAAATCAAATGGTATTGTATCCAATTGTAAAACTAAAGCAATAACAAATTCAGAAATTCAAAGATGAATACCGAAGTCAAATGAATATAAAATGGTTTGAGTTTAGATTTGGGAGAACATCTAATATACTTGGTTTTAAAAAAAAATTCCAGAATTCAAGAGAGTAAAACCTTAAAGTTTATAACAATAAAAGAAAACCTGAACCCTAATAAAAAATAGAATAACGAATGTTACTTTAATGTCAAAAAAGTGATGATAGAGAAATTGAAAGAGAAGAAATGTGCAAAAATCAAAATAGAAAAGAGTTACTAATTCAAAGGTAGAAAAGTTTGAAAAGAACTATTAATTACCACCATAAGTCCACTAAAAATAATTTGAGCTCATTAATGCAAATTGTTAATAAATAAAAACATTACTTTCAGATTGAGCAAAAGAATTTGTTCGCGTTTGCAATTAGATGTTTGAAGTCAAGGCTTGATAAAAACAAATAATGTAGATAAATATACTCACTTCGCCGTGACTCTATATTTAAAGAGGCAAGGAAATCGAAAGTGAGAAATTTTAGAAAATAAAACAAAATGAGAAGTGTTCAAATTTGGAATTCAAGAAAGAATAACGATTTGGATAGCTAGTGAGTGACAAAGAGATGAGACAAAAGAATCGTGATCAAGGTAACTAATTTTTTTTGAAACTTTCACTTATTAATAAAGGGTGCTTAGACGATTGATTTGAATAAAATAAATAAAAAGGGAGAGTGTTTAATTTCCTAAACAGGGAAAAGATAAGATCAAATATAGTAATGAAATTTGAAAAATATGGAAAATAGGTAAATTATCGTTGAATTATGGCCAGAATTGAAATTTGAAACAACTTAACTATAGGATGGAATGCTAATTACCCAATTTATTTCTTATTTTCAAGTAAATGTAAGATTAACAATAACTATAGAGTTATGTAAGATCATTTTGAAGATGAAGAAAAAGAGGTTAAATAATTGAGGGTCAACAACAGTTGCCAAATACTCATGATGGTTAAATACCCAAATGGCTTACAATATTAAAATGCATAACTACCAAGTTATTACAATTTCAAGGTTTATCAATAATAAAATAGTGGAAACAATTGAGTAGATAACCTATTGTGAAGCCTACATTCTATATTTTTGTTTATTACCCATATTATACACAATAATATACAACACTACCAATTGTTGTACAATAATTTTATAGTGTATTAACAAACAAATGGTTGCATGATTGAGTATATACCGTGAAGCTGAACTATCTTAAGAATATGTGAAAGCAATCTCAAGAATACATAGGCATAGTCAATGTTTCGATTCAAACTATATATTTTCTGTACGTAGGGGTAACCAATGTTTTTAAAATAAAGCCAGTAAATGTAAACATACAAACAAAAACTTAACTTTGCAACATATATTTTTTGTATAAGAATTTTATAGTTCGACATTGAATATTTTGTAACATTATAAGAGATGTTTATATAGCAAAATGTTGATATGTTCGATGCAAAACAAAACTCTTAGTAGAATCTAAAAAAACATTCAAAGTATCATTTGAAATAGTTTTAGGAACTCGATCAAATTTGCATCCTTCTACGTTTCTTTTGCGGATTTAATTCACAATCTACAGTACAAAAATAAGTATAAACTCAACTATGTAAATGGCTTTTATAAAAATAATATTGTGAATAAAAAATAATAAGAGAACCATACCGTGTTATTAGAACGTGCTGAATGCAGTATGATGTTGTAAGTTATGCATATAAAAGTAGTCAAAAATCAAAATATATTTATGTTTCGGTAACCAAACCAAAATAAATAGTCTATGAAGTACAGTTAAAATTGAAATTCTAGTAGTTGGTTGGGACCCGGTCCTCACAAAGAAAGTAAATATAATAAAACTGAAATATTCTCGAAATGATAATCATAACTAAATAATGCCTAAGATTAAATTAAGGAAATTGAAATAGCATACCTAGATTGTAGCTGCTTTCTAATTCCGATTTAATATACAAAAGAGGGAAAATGAAACAAAATCAAAAAGCAATTGGTTGTTGTTCAAGCGACTATTTGGAGTTGAAGAGGTGGCGATGGCATAGGAGGGGAGGCCAACGTCTACAGATGAGAAAAGACACAATTTTGAGAGACATTAATATCTAGGATTTGGTGGATAAAGAAGAAAATGGAGAGCTGGTTACGAATAGAAAGAAACTAAAAATGCGACTGTTTATTTCACAAAATATTAAGGAGGCCTCTATGCTCTTTAAATTTAACTCGTAATAATAGTATAATATAGATAACCTGTGACGCCCCACCTCTATACCCACGCTAGCCAAGAACAATACTGTGAATGCTGTCAACTAGCACGGAGAATAAGGCTGTTGAGGAGCGACCATCTGTATAATTGCTTTGTGCGAGTACCGATATACCGGATAAAAATATAACTTTTCATTTCAAGAGGAAATCCGACATACCGACACAAACTCAAAGCTACTACACAGTGGCTATAATTTCTTCGGAAACAAATATAGAAATAAACATAACATAAATCAGTCACAGACAATTCATATCACAAAGGCGGAATAAGATATGAATACTACACATGAAAGTGTACATCAGAGTAGTGGTCAAAAGGATCCACAATAATACAAAGGAATAGGTACAAGTGCAAGACAAAAGAATAAGTATACATCATAGAGTCTGTATCTCAAATGTATACAACAAAACTACTAAACTAAAGTAGTTAGCCAAAAGATCAGATGATAGTCCGATAAGGAGTCAAGCAGAAGCACCTGTAACATCTCGGTCTGACCCGAGTATTATTTAAGAAGAAAATAATAAACGGATCAGTCTAGCTATAAATATCAGATGAAGTGATATATAATAAGAGATATGACATAAACGTATAATAATCACAATGCCAAGCTGTGATAAATAAGTAACTGAAAATCAACAAGAGATTAATCAATATCACAATAACCTACTCAAGATAAAAGGAATGTCATACTCCTAATTTCATTCACCAAGCCACAATATATGACACATATATCAATGCCCATCGTAAAAGTTGGTGAAACATAAATTCCAGAATTCAACACACGAGATCCAGAAATCACAAGGAAAGGATCAACGACGTCGTACAGCGGGACATCCGATGAACCAAATCACAATCAAAGGGAACAATGACGTCGTACAGCGGGACGTCCGATGAACCAAATCACAAAGACATAGCACGATGCTAGTCTAAAACCTAAAATGATCGTCATGATCAAAGAGAAGTGTCGATTACACTAAGCTAGTAAATATATGAGCTTAGCTTCATGTCCCATAACCACTAGCTTAACTTAAATATTTACGAACAAATTGTAGATCTCCACTAGAAAATTGTCACAAGGGATTCAATCGAACAAGTCCAAGAATTAACCGACGAAGTAAACGCAAGCGTTTCATACCACTCGTTTTACTAAGTCGTTTAATTAGATTTCTCATACGAGTGAGGTAAAGGTTTGTATATACTAATAGATTGGAAAACGGTTTTATAAACGAATTTGGTATTAAAATAGTATTGAAATCGTTTGAGGAAAGAGTTTTGATATTTACTACTAGTATAGAAAACCTTTATATTTTTAAAGTGACAAAGCACAAGGGGGATTGTAGAAACAATCAATCACAAAGATCACATTCGAAGATGTGAATAAAAATCCAATGAAATCGATAAAGGATCCATCGAAGTGGATATATCTAAAATTCCCAAAGAAAATAAGTCATCAAAGATGATAATAAATGATGACAATAAATAGGATCATCACGAATCGATTTAAATTGGAAATTCAATCCAAAAAGGCAAATTGGACTAAAACAGCAGGTTCAGTCGACTGAACAGAGTTTTCAGTCGACTGACCCTGTGCCTGGAAATTTTCCAGGTTCAGGAAACTTTCTGTTTTCAGTTTCAGTCGACTGTGCAGAGTTTTTCAGTCGACTGAATCATGCCTGGAAACTCTCGGGTTTCAGGTTCAGTCGACTGAACAGAGTTTTCAGTCGACTGAATCATGCTTGGGCTGTTTTTCAGCCTATTCAAATGAAGAGCCAATTCTTCCAAAATGCAACCGGACGAACATTGGCTCTAAGGGTTTATGCCAATCGGCAACCCGACCCTATATGCTCCTCGGTGCATCACCAAAAACATGATCAAACATCCATAAAAGGATTTCACACAAATTTGACTTAAAAACCCAAATATTGGAGTATTCACAAAATCAATCCAAAACAAGAGCAAATGCACATGAAGAAGTGTTAGGAATTCATACCAAACAACCAAAGATAATTATAGTCATAGATGTGAGATAAAAATCTCACCTTTTCACAAAATCGAACAAGAAGAAGCTTGAAAGCAAATGGAGAATCAACCTTTCTTCAATCACAACCCAAATGAGCTTGAATCTAAGCTCAAAACCAAGAACATTCCCGAAATTAGGTTTAGGAAATTTCTGAAATTGAATGGAGAAAGAGTTGGAGAAGAAGAAGGAGATGCTTACCAAGGGGTTCTTCTTGAGTTTGGAGCAAGGAGATGGATTTGCAAGAGAAACTAGGGTTTTGGAATTTTAATTTCCAATCTCTCCCACCATTAACACTCTAAAAACTGAAATGAGAAGAGAATGAGGGTGAGTGGGGAAGAGTGGCTCAGATTTGAGCATAAGTTAACATAGGGTTGAGCCCAAAAACCAAACCCAAAGTAAAAAGTAGCAGAAATCAACTTTCTCCAAACATATCGATGCTTATACTCAAAAAGGTCGCAAACGGCATTTTAAACTCAATGGGAGTGGTCCCGAGCCCTAATTCGACCGTATGCAAAAAGTAGCTTTTCGGACTAAAATTCGACTAACGATAACATATTTAAATAAAATATTTAAATATAAAATCGAAAAATATGCAGGTTGTTACAGACTCCCCTCCTTAAAGAAATTGTGTCCTCGCAATATTACAAGAAGAAGATATATAGTAACAACCATAAAAGCATATTCAACACAAAAGAAAATTTTGAAATAGGAAGTTCACCATAAAGTGCACAAAAGAGTTAGCAAGAAATCTGGTGAAACTTCAATTTCCACAATAACACCGGGCTCAAGAATGAAAACCGGAATTCCTAAGGCATTCCCGTAGATAAAAGACGTGGGGGACGTCAAGAATAGCAGAAAATTGAGCCGGTGCAACGGCGTAGTACAAAAACGGTATGCCCGAAAAACTAGAAACTCAAACAATTTGGGACATCAGCGTAGTACAAAAACGGTACACCCAATGAATCAAAAGCTAAGACATCGATGTAGTACAAACGGTACATCCGATGAATCAAATAGCAAAGACATCGATGTAGTACAAACGGTACATCCGATGAATCAAAAACAAAGACATCGATGTAGTACAAACGGTACATCCGATGAATCAAAAGCAAAGACATCGATGTAGTACAAACGGTACATCCGATGAATCAAAAGCAAAGACATCGATGTAGTACAACGGTACATCCGATGAATCAAAAGCAAAGACATCGATGTAGTACAAACGGTACATCCGATGAATCAAAAGCAAAGACATCGATGTACTACAAATGGTACATCCGATGAATCAAAAGCAAAGACATCGATGTAGTACAAACGGTACATCCGATGAATCAAAAGCAAAGACATCGATGTAGTACAAACGGTACATCCGATGAATCAAAAGCAAAGACATCGATGTAGTACAACGGTACATCCGATGAATCAAAAGCAAAGACATCGATGTAGTACAAACGGTACATCCGATGAATCAAAAGCAAAGACATCGATGTAGTACAAACGGTACATCCGATGAATCAAAAGCAAAGACATCGATGTAGTACAACGGTACATCCGATGAATCAAAAGCAAAGACATCGATGTAGTACAAATGGTACATCCGATGAATCAAAAGCAAAGACATCGATGTAGTACAACGGTACATCCGATGAATCAAAAGCAAAGACATCGATGTAGTACAAACGGTACATCCGATGAATCAAAAGCAAAGACATCGATGTAGTACAACGGTATATCCGATGAATCAAAAGCAAAGATATCGATGTAGTACAAACGGTACATCCGATGAATCAAAAGCAAAGACATCGATGTAGTACAAACGGTACATCCGATGAATCAAAAGCAAAGACATCGATGTAGTACAAACGGTACATCCGATGAATCAAAAGAAAAGACATCGATGTAGTACAAATGGTACATCCGATGAATCAAAAGCAAAGACATCGATGTAGTACAAACGGTACATCCAATGAATCAAAAGAAAAGACATCGATGTAGTACAACGGTACATCCGATGAATCAAAAGAAAAGACATCGATTTAGTACAAACGGTACATACGATGAATCAAAAGCAAAGACATCGATGTAGTACAACGGTACATCCGATGAATCAAAAGAAAAGACATCGATGTAGTACAAACGGTACATCCGATGAATCAAAAGCAAAGACATCGATGTAGTACAACGGTACATCCGATGAATCAAAAGAAAAGACATCGATGTAGTACAAACGGTACATCCGATGAATCAAAAGCAAAGACATCGATGTAGTACAAACGGTACATCCGATGAATCAAAGGAAAAGACATCGATGTAGTACAAACGGTACATCCGATGAATCAAAAGCAAAGACATCGATGTAGTACAAACGGTACATCCGATGAATCAAAAGAAAAGACATCGATGTAGTACAACGGTACATCCGATGAATCAAAAGAAAAGACATCGATGTAGTACAAACGGTACATCCGATGAATCAAAAGCAAAGACATCGATGTAGTACAAACGGTACATCTGATGAATCAAAAGCAAAGACATCGATGTAGTACAAACGGTAAATCCGATGAATCAAAAGCAAAGACATCGATGTAGTACAACGGTACATCCGATGAATCAAAAGAAAAGACATCGATGTAGTACAACGGTACATCCGATGAATCAAAAGAAAAGACATCGATGTAGTACAAACGGTACATCCGATGAATCAAAAGCAAAGACATCGATGTAGTACAAACGGTACATCTGATGAATCAAAAGCAAAGACATCGATGTAGTACAAACGGTAAATCCGATGAATCAAAAGCAAAGACATCGATGTAGTACAACGGTACATCCGATGAATCAAAAGAAAAGACATCGATGTAGTACAAACGGTACATCCGATGAATCAAAAGCAAAGACATCGATGTAGTACAAACGGTACATCCGATGAATCAAAAGCAAAGACATCAATGTAGTACAAACGGTACATCCGATGAATCAAAAGCAAAGACATCGATGTAGTACAACGGTACATCCGATGAAATCGATGTAGCACATACGGTACATCCGATGAATCAAAAGAAAAGACATCGATGTAGTACAAACGGTACATCCGATGAATCAAAAGCAAAGACATCGATGTAGTACAAACGGTACATCCGATGAATCAAAGGAAAAGACATCGATGTAGTACAAACGGTACATCCGATGAATCAAAAGCAAAGACATCGATGTAGTACAAACGGTACATCCGATGAATCAAAAGAAAAGACATCGATGTAGTACAACGGTACATCCGATGAATCAAAAGAAAAGACATCGATGTAGTACAAACGGTACATCCGATGAATCAAAAGCAAAGACATCGATGTAGTACAAACGGTACATCTGATGAATCAAAAGCAAAGACATCGATGTAGTACAAACGGTAAATCCGATGAATCAAAAGCAAAGACATCGATGTAGTACAACGGTACATCCGATGAATCAAAAGAAAAGACATCGATGTAGTACAAACGGTACATCCGATGAATCAAAAGCAAAGACATCGATGTAGTACAAACGGTACATCCGATGAATCAAAAGCAAAGACATCGATGTAGTACAAATGGTACATCCGATGAATCAAAAGCAAAGACATCGATGTAGTACAACGGTACATCCGATGAAATCGATGTAGCACATACGGTACATCCGATGAATCAAAAGAAAAGACATCGATGTAGTACAAACGGTACATCCGATGAATCAAAGGAAAAGACATCGATGTAGTACAAACGGTACATCCGATGAATCAAAAGCAAAGAATTCGATGTGGTACAAACGGTACATCCGATGAATCAAAAGAAAAGACATCGATGTAGTATAAACGGTACATCCGATGAATCAAAGCCCGAATGATTTTCGGAACACCGACGTAGTACAAAAACGGTACGTCCAATGAATCGAACACAATAAAAGGACATCGGACGCTAGTCCTTAAAAGGAATGAGATAAAGCTCAATAAAATGAAGTATACCAAAACGTCCGATGAACTTGATAGAAAAACAATTCCATTCAGACAACATCAAAGAATCAACCACTTGTTGCCTACGACAAAGCGCATTGGCAACACGATTTCCCTTTTCGGGGATAAAAGAATATCAAGATCATAAGATGCTAGGAACTCGAGTCGACATAAAGTTCCTAATGAGAAACTAATTATTCCAAAGATTTATGATCGAGGTAGAGAACAAATTTCTCATCCAAATATGATGATGCCAAATTCCAAAAGCAAAAACATTAGCCGAGAGCACTAGATCATGAGTGGCATATCTAGTCTCGATAAGCTATAATGATTTAGAAGCACAAGTGATAGAACGTTCTCCTTTGCAAGAGAATGGCATTTCAAACCAATACGACTAGTATCGGTACAAATAGCAAAGTCTTGGTTCCCCTTCAGGAATCACAAGAAAGAATAAGAGTATCGAAAAGAAAGAACTTCTTTTAAAATAATTCTCTTCTCCGAAAAGTTAAAACTTTCAAAATTACATTTTTACAAGTCAATATATCGTGTCTGATTGTCACATCAAAGCGTTTAGGAAATTCCTATCGATAACGTTGATCAAGCGCATCGACCAAAATTCTTAAAGCACTCAACGGGCAATACAATCACAAAATCATATTTTATAGGATAATTAAATCTCTTAAAAAGTTTTAAGAATATTCTTTGTTCGTTTCAAGAACAAAATCAAATTGCACTTATAATTAAATCTTATGAAAAAGATTTGCAAAATTTTAAATTTCTATTTTCATCCAAAATCAATAAATACAAGAATGGTCTCATCGAAATATTCATAGAATATTCGATTTATAAAATGGATGAAACAAGCTGGACAAATTGAATGACATAATAAGTCATTCATAAGAATCATAACGAGTGCGGAATGCGGTAAGTGGAATGCTAATTTCCGCAACTCGTAGCAAACGAAAACCGGTGGTAAAGTCAAACTGAAAAGACCTTAACACCACACAAAAGATTTCTTAGGTGATAATCCTAAGACAAACTCAAAAATACCGGAAAATTTCTCAAACTACATGAATGAGAGAAATAACACTTTCCTTATAAGTGGGCTTAAGGAATAAAATGATGCCATCAAGTTGGAATCAAAATCATAAAGGAAAAATAGAAATCTGCTTAACAGATTGAAAACGTCGAAGATGAATAGTCCACTCGAAAAATAGGATATGGGCTTCACAATGATTAAGCCGATCCTTTCAAAAATCAATTCTGAAGCCTAAATAAAAATATCGGCTCGGAAAGAAAAGTCACATAAAACAATCTCGACATTTAAACAAAAGCAAATTGAGTGTTGCGGATCTACCATCCGGATTCACAATCCTCAAAGAAGTCATCAAGCCCAAAAATGTTTAAAAAGAAAGAATCAACAAGTTCTTCTTGATATAAAATAGTGAGGTGGAAACTATATCAAAAAGAACATGAACAAGATAATCACAAAGCAAATGTCATCAAGGATTAAATGTAAAATACCTTGACTAAGAGAAGAGTTGCTAGGGGCTTGCACAATATTTAGCTTTCTCATGTCCTTATTCAAAAGTTTGGGACATGCAGATAAAAGATGACCCGGTTTCTTGCAATAGCGACAAGAATGGGGTTTTGGACACATATTCGCATAGTGTTCCTTAGAATTACAATTGTAGCATCCTCCACGATAAGGGATTGGAGTCTCTGCTACAAAAGTAGTTTGCTTCACTCTCTTATTGGGATTAAGGCTCTTGAACTTAATATGCCTCTTCTTGGAAGTCCCAATATCACAAACACTTCCTTTACCAATCTCTCCATGAAGAAGAGTAACATCCACAAGCTGATTGAAAGAAACTTCAAGTTTCAAAGGTAGAACCATTTCGGGGTTCTTACTCAAAGCATAGATAAACTCTTGATTCTTTACGAGATCCAAAAGTTGTTGAGCAGACATAAATACTCCATCCTGGGTAGTAGCACTAGATTGACCGGCGCTGGAACGGCCTGGTCTAACCATTTCTCTTCTTTAAGAAAGAAAGAAAGAAGAGGAAAAAGTTATTCTCAAAATAAATTTCAATCAAACTTGATTGATAAAACAAGGAATCATAAAGAAACTAGGATGAATCGGTACGAAGACTCGAATTAAATCCTAAAGCACGACTCCTAAGATGGACTTAGGACGATGATCCTTGTTATAATATTCCATATCGTTCCGAAGTTTGGCTCCGATACCAAGCTGTGACGCCCCACCTCTATACCCACGCTAGCCAAGAACATTACTGTGAATGCTGTCAACTAGCACGGAGAATAAGGCTGTTGAGGAGAGACCATCTGTATAATTGCTTTGTGCGAGTACCGATATACCGGATAAAAATATAACTTTTCATTTCAAGAGGAAATCCGACATACCGACACAAACTCAAAGCTACTACACAGTGGCTATAATTTCTTCGGAAACAAATATAGAAATAAACATAACATAAATCAGTCACAGACAATTCATATCACAAAGGCGGAATAAGATATGAATACTACACATGAAAGTGTACATCAGAGTAGTGGTCAAAAGGATCCACAATAATACAAAGGAATAGGTACAAGTGCAAGACAAAAGAATAAGTATACATCATAGAGTCTGTATCTCAAATGTATACAACAAAACTACTAAACTAAAGTAGTTAGCCAAAAGATCAGATGATAGTCCGATAAGGAGTCAAGCAGAAGCACCTGTAACATCTCGGTCTGATCCGAGTATTATTTAAGAAGAAAATAATAAACGGATCAGTCTAGCTATAAATATCAGATGAAGTGATATATAATAAGAGATATGACATAAACGTATAATAATCACAATGCCAAGCTGTGATAAATAAGTAACTGAAAATCAACAAGAGATTAATCAATATCACAATAACCTACTCAAGATAAAAGGAATGTCATACTCCTAATTTCATTCACCAAGCCACAATATATGACACATATATCAATGCCCATCGTAAAAGTTGGTGAAACATAAATTCCAGAATTCAACACACGAGATCCAGAAATCACAAGGAAAGGATCAACGACGTCGTACAGCGGGACATCCGATGAACCAAATCACAATCAAAGGGAACAACGACGTCGTACAGCGGGACGTCCGATGAACCAAATCACAAAGACATAGCACGATGCTAGTCTAAAACCTAAAATGATCGTCATGATCAAAGAGAAGTGTCGATTACACTAAGCTAGTAAATATATGAGCTTAGCTTCATGTCCCATAACCACTAGCTTAACTTAAATATTTACGAACAAATTGTAGATCTCCACCAGAAAATTGTCACAAGGGATTCAATCGAACAAGTCCAAGAATTAACCGACGAAGTAAACGCAAGCGTTTCATACCACTCGTTTTACTAAGTCGTTTAATTAGATTTCTCATACGAGTAAGGTAAAGGTTTGTATATACTAATAGATTGGAAAACGGTTTTATAAACGAATTTGGTATTAAAATAGTATTGAAATCGTTTGAGGAAAGAGTTTTGATATTTACTACTAGTATAGAAAACCTTTATATTTTTAAAGTGACAAAGCACAAGGGGGATTGTAGAAACAATCAATCACAAAGATCACATTCGAAGATGTGAATAAAAATCCAATGAAATCGATAAAGGATCCATCGAAGTGGATATATCTAAAATTCCCAAAGAAAATAAGTCATCAAAGATGATAATAAATGATGACAATAAATAGGATCATCACGAATCGATTTAAATTGGAAATTCAATCCAAAAAGGCAAATTGGACTAAAACAGCAGGTTCAGTCGACTGAACAGAGTTTTCAGTCGACTGACCCTGTGCCTGGAAATTTTCCAGGTTCAGGAAACTTTCTGTTTCCAGTTTCAGTCGACTGTGCAGAGTTTTTCAGTCGACTGAATCATGCCTGGAAACTCTCGGGTTTCAGGTTCAGTTGACTGAACAGAGTTTTCAGTCGACTGAATCATGCCTGGGCTGTTTTTCAGCCTATTCAAATGAAGAGCTAATTCTTCCAAAATGCAACCGGACGAACATTGGCTCTAAGGGTTTATGCCAATCGGCAACCCGCCCCTATATGCTCCTCGGTGCATCACCAAAAACATGATCAAACATCCATAAAAGGATTTCACACAAATTTGACTTAAAAACCCAAAAATTGGAGTATTCACAAAATCAATCCAAAACAAGAGCAAATGCACATGAAGAAATGTTAGGAATTCATACCCAACAACCAAAGATAATTATAGTCATAGATGTGAGATAAAAATCTCACCTTTTCACAAAATCGAACAAGAAGAAGCTTGAAAGCAAATGGAGAATCAACCTTTCTTCAATCACAACCCAAATGAGCTTGAATCTAAGCTCAAAACCAAGAACATTCCCGAAATTAGGTTTAGGAAATTTCTGAAATTGAATGGAGAAAGAGTTGGAGAAGAAGAAGGAGATGCTTACCAAGGGGTTCTTCTTGAGTTTGGAGCAAGGAGATGGATTTGCAAGAGAAACTAGGGTTTTGGAATTTTAATTTCCAATCTCTCCCACCATTAACACTCTAAAAACTGAAATGAGAAGAGAATGAGGGTGAGTGGGGAAGAGTGGCTCAGATATGAGCATAAGTTAACATAGGGTTGAGCCCAAAAACCAAACCCAAAGTAAAAAGTAGCAGAAATCAACTTTCTCCAAACATATCGAAGCTTATACTCAAAAAGGTCGCAAACGGCATTTTAAACTCAATGGGAGTGGTCCTGAGCCCTAATTCGACCGTATGCAAAAAGTAGCTTTTCGGACTAAAATCCGACTAACGATAACATATTTAAATAAAATATTTAAATATAAAATCGAAAAATACGCGGGTTGTTACATAACCCAATCTAGAACATACACTATCCTACTATCAAACTAAATCTTCTATGCTTGATATATTAACGAAGAACTAAAGTTGAAATGCAGATTTACTTATATCATTATTACCATTGGGTAGGAAATTTTGAAATTTAAATTAATTTTCTTATATTTTTTTTTCTACTGAAAAAAGTGCAAAAGTTTGATATTACCTTTATAATTTAAGATCTTTTAGGTATTTTATATATGATGATAGTGAAATTTCAATGCAATCGATAGTGAGCTATATATTACTAATATAATTTTATGTATTATTCATGGTATTAATTGTTATAAATTTGATTCTACTTGATTAGACAAAAATATTTTGATATTTTTGTAACAATTCTATTAGTCATCATATCAGCACTTTTTTGAAAAAACCATGGGTGCGTTCTTGGAATATAATTTACTGTGCTTATTTTGTCGGACTTTGAACAACACGGTTTAATTGGTAGGTAAAGTTAAGTTTTTTGTTTAATCAATATGAATAATAAGTATTAGTTAAATATTTAATTATATTCAAGTTATAATTAGTGATAAATTATTAATATATCACACACAAAAATTTGTATCCAAATTTAATAATTAACAATTGATAACTAAAAGTAATAACTAATAAACAACATGTTTTACATGGAACCAAAAAATTAATTCATTATCATTTTATAATTAATAATTAGCACTTTTAAATTCATCATTTAATCTTTAATAATTAGTTTGTGTAATTCATAATTCAAATTTAATAGTTAGTAATTTAAGCGAATAGTTTGAATATAATGAAAAGTAATCAATATTTGACCATTTATACTTCAAAATGAATAGTATATAATTTACGTTTGGTGATCGCAAAACTCGAACTATTCTAAATTGCAATACTTTAAACTAGCCTTTTAACTATTCCTTTTAACAAGTTAAATATATTTTGAACTTTCCTTTTCGTTAGTTGACAATTTAATTTATGTTCATAACTCAATGCTCTTATATATATAGTTTATAACCGTTGAAGTGGACAATACTTCAAATTGTAATAGTTTGTACTTCCATTTAACCATTTAAGTACAACAATAAGATGTACAAAACATAAAAAGCAAGATCAGAACATTATCATTGATAAAGTTAATAATAAATTGCCTTTTCGGAAAGCTAACTGCCTATCCGGAGCAGGCAGTGTGGTTTGGATTAACTCAATATTGTCTACTACACTTGTTTATTAAATGTCTTCCTTTCAATTTTCTAACTTGGTGACTAAAAAATAGATAGCAACAAAAGAAACCAGTTATCTAAAGTGGGGGTGGATAGCTCCAAGGTGAGCTATCTTATTAATTGGGTGCGTGTAAGTCCAAAACCCAAGGGGGTTTTGGTATCATTAATTTAAAAGCTTTGAACGCCTCCTTATTCTGTAAATGTATTTGATAATTTATGGATGACGAATATTATAGTTGGAAAGAAATTATCAGTAACTTCTACTATCATGAATCAAAAAAAAATCTAAACTTGCATGATAAAAAAATATATCTTTCTTTTGGAAAAATATTTCCAATTTATACCACAATTAAAATAGGAATTAAATTCAGCGTTAATCCTGAAGACAATACCTTCTTTTGGATAGAACCTTGGAAATCCACTATTCCATTAAAAAACAAACTTCTCGATCTATTTCTGGCCTCTAATAATAAAAGCTACCTTATCTAACAAATATAGAGACCTTGATTATCCTTTAACAAGGACATCTCATTTAATCAATATTTAATAGGGTGTGATAACCCGAAAATTTTGGCACTATTGATTTGATAATCTTCTTTTATAATTATTTAAATGTGCCAAAAAATTTCCTTTCAAAACAAATAAATGTGCTATCTATTTTCTATTATTCATATGTAAATTTTATGTAAAACTATGATTTAAAATTTTATATGTATATCTTAAAAATAAATTGGATTTGAAAACTCTACATTTAAAAACTAGTATATATATAGTTATTAATTAAAGTAAATAGCTTAAGTTTAAAATAGGAATGACTAAGAGATTTTATCTTATTAAGTTAACATAAAATAAATAAAAATAAAATATAAATATAAAATATAATATCAAAACAAATAATAACATAAAATGCATGCATAAGACAATTGTAAGCTAAGTATAACATGCAAATTACAAGTGTCAAGATAAGTTGTTTTCTTTCTTTTTAATAACTTTTGTATATATAGCAGAAGAAGTCTTTCTTTTCTTTATTTTTGAAAATCGAAGCAAAATAAAAACTGAAAAACCAAAATAAAATCCGAGAAAAATATACTACTTCAAGTTTCAACTGAAGAAAGCAAAGATTCAACTCAACTAGAAACAATGAAGATCAAAATCAAGTTCCAGTTTTCAATTCTAAAAGCAATCCTAGATTTTTCAAAGAAGGCTCCTCTATTCAAAAATATAGTGAGTAAACAAATCTTTTAAAAGCTAAAAGCGCTTTATTTATCTGGATGCAGGTGATAAATTCTTGAAGTAATGATGTGAAAATGTTTTGCATGGATGTAAGAATGAATTTTTACTGTGTATATATCTGAGCATGTCTGTGTATATGAATATTTGCCTTTGTTTTGATTTCAACAGGCTAAACAAGTTCAAAAATCAAATTATCTTTTCCCAATCTCTTTTAGGTTATGATCTTTAAAATAAATTTGTTTGTATTTGTTGGGCGCATTTCCACCACCGGACCAGAAGCAAGGGAAAGATGCCACCGCACCGGACGAAGGAAAGCCAATACCGAACCAACCTTTTCTCGTGCCAGCCGAACCAAACCCCAGCCTCTACCACAGAGCCAAAGCCTCTCCTCCATCACCGAACCAACCCTCACACCACCTACTACCGGTCCAAACGACATACCAACTCCTAACCGATCCAACCGAGGCACCGAACCAACCCATATCCTCACCACTACCGAACCATCTCACCTCCAAGACCAAGCCGGACCAACCACCACCGAACCAGGGCCTTGCCGATCCAACGTTGCCAGGCCAGATTGCTTCAGCCCAGGCCCACCAGCAGCTATATACATCCAAGACCCCTACCCCCAGCCTCACTCTATAAATAGAGGGGCAGGGGTACAACAATGGCAGACAAGTTTGAGAGCTCAAGCACGGATAGAACTTTCAAACAACTTTCAGATACTTGTAATCTAAAATTTGTACTTGTAATCTGAATAGAAAAGGAGAATAACATATAAAGTGGACGTAGGCACGTTCTGGCCGAACCACTATAAATCTGTGTGTCTTTTACAGTTTAGTCCGTGCTTTTTATATATTTGCATAAGTCACCCAAATCACTAAGAACAACTTAAAATCGACTAAACCATATGACTTGAAGGTATTTGCCCATTTTTTATGCAAACATTTTTGGTGCTTTCACCGAGAGAAGGAGCTCGAAACTTCAGCTTCTCCCACTTAACCCTTTTCCTATCAGCATCATTCATTGCTTGGAAAACATGCCTCCCGGACGGAAGAAAGATGCTAACAAAGGAAAGAACATCGCAACTGGCAGTATTCCAGATCCAGTGATCAGAGATCAAGACAATTGTCCGGTTCCAACAGCAAAAGGAAATCAGGAAAATCCGACAACCCCTGCTATGAAACAACCAATTACAAGGGCGGATCTGGACAAGGTTGTAGCTGAAGTAACTAACCGCTTCGCATCTCAACCAGAAGCCTTGATGGATCAACTCATTCACGCTTAAGGGATGCTGAAGAATCCAACCGCAACACTGAATCATGGGGTGAGTCCCAGTCTGGAGGATCTGGGAGATGACAAAGGCTTTCTTCTTCGAAGAGGCTAACAACAGAAACAGCTATGGTAGGGGTCGAGCCCGGACTCAGCCCGAATTCCGACCCGAGGAAACACTTGGAACCGAACCCAACGGGGGAGATACCAGGCAGGGGTCGGATGTAGCTAAGCCGGCCATGCCACCTAACCATGGAAACACCAATGGACAGGGCCGAGCTGGAGTCCAGCCCGAAGTTGGACCCGAAGAAATATAGAGGACAGAACCCAGCAGGGGAAGATCAAGGCAAGGGCCAACTGTGGCTGACCCCAGCATGCTCCAGTAAACCAGAGGCAGCCATTGGAGAATGTTAGGAGTGATAGAAGATACCATCCCTATAGGTCATCTGGATGGAATCAATCCCGGAGGGAAGAACCAAACTCATTTCTATCCGCTCCAAGTTCTGATGAAAGGATGGCACGATTGTTCAGAGAGTGCGTCCAACGGGAACAAAGGGATCGGGGGATAGGTGCTAGGGTAACCAGCCCCTTCACCCGCAATATCGAAACTGCCATCACCCTCCGGGAATGGAAAATGCCAACAATGGAACCTTATAAGGGAACCTCTGACCCCGTTGTACACTTGCAGAGATGCACACAGCATATGCTAATGAGCGGAGCAACAAAGGGAGTATTGTGTAAATGCTTTCCACTATTCTTGTCAGATCTAGCTACCTCCTGGTTCTGCCATCTGCCCCAAGGATCCATCAGCTCATGGGAAATGTTGAAAGAAAAGTTCATCAGCCAGTTCCTCATTCATGTGGAACAACCCAAGGATGCTTATTCCCTATCTAATATCAAACAAGAGCCCGGGGAGACAGTGCAACAATATCTAACCCGATTCAACGCCGCAGCAGCCGCAGTCCAAGATGCCGACGAGAAACTTATCCTAATGGCCCTCTGCAGTGGTGTGCATCCAGATACTAAGTTTGCTAGGAGACTAACGAAAGAAAAGCCAGCTACCTTACCCGATTTCTTCCACGAAGCCGGGAAATATATGAGACTTGAAGACGCTGCCATTGAAAGGCAGACAGGGCAACAAACCAAGGCAGCTCATGGCAACACATCCGCAGTAGCAAAGGACGTTCGAAGAAATGACTCCAGAGATAATGCTGGGGGCAAGAAGGGGGAAAAGCGCTTATATAGGCCAGGACCGAGATTTGACTCTTACACTCCTCTAAATGAAACAATCGAAAACATCTTCTTGGCCACCCAGGATGAAGTTGGATACAAGCGCCCCCCGCACAAGAAGGAATCAGATAATGCAATTAAGTCTGGAAAGTTCTGCCGATTCCACGAATCTCATGGGCATGACACCAATGAATGCCATCATCTCCGGGACTTGATTGAAGAACACATCAGAAGGAAGAGACTAGAGCGCTATATGAAGGGTCAGAATAGGACTTCAACTCCTGTCAATGAGAACCCAGGGCTGCCCCTCCCGGAAGTAGGCGGAGGAAATCGCAACACCAGCGGCTCCAATCAAGAGAAGATAGTGGTCCTTACCATATCAGGAGGACCACACATCGCCGACGGAAGCTGGGCAGAGATGGAGGGATACGGTAAATCGCTTAGAAACAATGATGGCTACATCAATTCTGTTACAGAAGAACGCCACACCAAATGGAAAGAGAATGATGACATCACATTCAGTAGGCGTGATCTAGAGGGAAGGCAGTACCCTCACATGGATCCTATGGTCATCTCTGCCTGGTTCGGTCCAGCTAAGGTTTTTCGAATTCTAGTAGACACTGGAAGCTCAGTAAATATCCTATTCAAACATGCTTTCGACAAAATGAAGCTGTCAATAAAGGATGTGTCTCTCTGCAGCAAACCGCTACAGGGCTTCACTGGGGATGCGAAGATGCCCCTCGGGCAACTGGACCTCTTTGTCGAGATAGGAAGTCATCCCCGCTCCATTGTGCGAAAACAAACATTTGTGCTAATAGAAAGCCACTCGGCCTACAACGCCTTTTTGGGAAGATCAGCCTTGTTTGACTTCCAAATTGTCCTAGCCCCGTGGTGCCTGAAAATGAAATTCCCAACAGATAACGGAGTAGGAGAAATAGAGGGAGATCAAGACGCCGCTCGAGATTGCTATGTGACTGAACTTCGTAATAACCGCAGGAAGAATAAAGGGAGGGATGCAGAGACTTCTCTCTGCAAGAAAAACTCAGAAGCATAGCAATTAAAGAAAGCCCCTCCTCTTCGATATACCAGCCATCCTTTCAACGAATTAGACCCCAGGGACAAAGAGGGGGAGGCCACCACCGAGCCTGCAGAGGCTACGGAATTTGTATCTGTAGACAAACACGACCCAAGTAGACTGTTGAGAGTCGGGTCTCAGTTAAGAACGGAGTTGAAGGATCAACTCGTCGATTTTCTTCGCCACAACATGGATGTATTTGCATGGACGCACGCCGACATGACAGGAATCTCCCCAGACGTAGCATGCCACGTACTGAACATCGATCCCGCCAAGGTGCCAGTAAAGTAGAAAAAGAGAAGCATGGGGGCAGAGCGATCAGCGGCCCTCGAGGAAGAAGTAAAGAACCTACTGGCCAATAACTTCATACGAGAAGCCATCTACCCAGAATGGATCGCCAACCCGGTACTGGTAAAGAAAGCTAATGGGAAGTGGCGAACATGCATCGATTTCTCCAACTTAAATGACGCTTGCCCGAAGGACTTCTTCCCACTCCCCCGAATCGACCAACTCGTGGACAACACAGCCGGACACGAACCCTTATCCTTTATGGACGCATACTCAGGATATAACCAGATCCCTATGCATGCCCCCGATCAAGACCACACTAGTTTCATCACTGACCGGGGATTGTACTGCTACAGAGTAATGCCTTTTGGACTTAAAAACGCCAGAGCTACTTATCAGCGCCTCGTCAACAGGATGTTTGCGGAATTAATAGGACGAACTATGGAAGTTTATGTGGATGACATGCTGGTAAAATCGAGGAAAGCCAACGATCATATAAACCACCTGGATGAGATGTTTCAAGTACTTCGCCAATATGGAATGAAGCTGAATCCTCTAAAGTGATCCTTCGGAGTGTCGTCGGGAAAGTTCTTGGGATTCATCGTCCATGCCAGGGGGATTGAAGCAAACCCCGAACAAGTCCGGGCTTTGCAAGATATCAAGATACCATCCACTCGAAGAGAGATGCAAAGCCTAAATGGGAAAGTGGCCGCCCTAAGCAGGTTCATCTCTAAAGCTACCGACAAATGCATCCCTTTCTTCAAAGCTCTAAAGAAAGACAAAGGAAAGTTCGAGTGGACTGACGAATGCTCGACAGCCTTCCTTAATCTAATCGAACACCTTCAGAGACCACCAGTACTCTCAACTCCAAATGAAGGCGAAGAACAATACCTATACCTTACTGTATCGTCCCATGCTTTAAGCGTCGCTTTGGTGAGAGAGGACAACCGCGTGCAGCGGCCCGTGTACTTTGTAAGCAAGAGATTTACAGGGGCAGAAGCCAGATACCCGAAACTTGGAAAGCTAGCATACTGTTTGCTAATCACGTCACGGAAACTGTGACACTATTTCCAATCTCATTCCATCAGAGTTTTAACCGATCAACCGCTAAGGCAGGTACTCCATCGACCCGATACTTCTGGGCGACTACTTAAATGGTGCATTGAAGTGAGTTAATACGATATCACCTACCATCCTCGCACCGCCATCAAGGGACAAGCCATGGCCGATTTTATTGCTGAATTCACTACCAACGAAGGTAAGGATCAATTTGAAATAACAAAAGATATCAAGTGGAATCTCTTTGTAGATGGAGCATCAAACGAACAGGGCTCGGGGGCAGGTATTGTGATAATCACCCCTAGGGGAAGGAAGCTGCACTATGCCCTAAGGTTGGAATTCGCTGCCACCAACAACGATGCAGAATATGAAGCAATAATAGCAGGACTAGAACTTGCCTTAGAAATTGGAGTCAGTTCTTTATGTCTCCATAGTGATTCTCAACTTATTGTAAATCAAATACTGGGAGAATTCCAGACTCGAGGAGAACGACTCACAGCATATCTAAAGAAGACCAAGCTGCTGCTCAATCAATTGGATCACTATTTAATCAAACACATTCCTCGAGGAGAGAATCAGGAGGCCGACGAGCTGGCAAAGCAAGCTAGCATGAAGGACGACACCACTTCCGGAACAATAACCATCTCAAAGCAACTAGCCCCAAGTTTCGAACAAGAGGATCTGATAGCTACAATCGAAGAAGAAACTTGGATGACTCCTATCCGGAAATACTTGCAAGATGGCGCACTACCCAACGAACGTAACGAAGTCAGGAAAATCTTGAGGAGTGCTTCCCGCTACACAATACAAGAAGGCATCCTCTATCGGCGCGGCTTCTCTAACCCCTTATTAAGATGTGTCGCTGGAAGGGAAGTCATGGAAATCTTATCCAACATCCATCGAGGAAGTTGCGGAGACCACACTGGAGGGCAGACTCTGGCAAAGAAGATACTCCGATATGGATATTTCTGGCCCACCTTAAACAAAGACGCCTTGGACTTCGTCAAAAAATGCGACAGATGTCAGAAATTTGCTAAAATCCCTCGACTACCAACCAATGAGATTACTCAGATGACCAGCCCTTGGCCCTTTGCAATATGGGGAATTGACTTGATTGACGAACTGCCAATGGGCCGAGGTGGAGCCAAATATGCCATAGTGGCAGTTGACTATTTCACCAAATGGGTGGAAGCGGAGCCTCTAAATAAAATATCTTCGGCAAAAGTTATTAACTTCTTGATCAAAAATGTTTTATGCAGGTACGGGGTTCCACTCAAAATCATATCGGACAATGGACTTCAATTTGACAGCGAGGAATTCACCGACTAGTGCCGAGAGCACGGAATTCACAAAAGCTTCTCATCTGTAGCTTATCCCCAGGCAAACGGACAAGTCGAAGCTGTCAACAAAATTCTCAAAACTCTAATCAAGAAGAAACTTGAAAAGTCAAAAGGCGCTTGGGTGGATGAACTTCCTACGGCACTTTGGGCCTACCGCACATCTTACAGAACGTCAACAGGACATACTCCTTTCTCTTTGGCATACGGATCGGAGGCCATGCTCCCTGTTGAAACTGTAGTGCCCTCCCACCGTAGGATCCACTACAACCCAGAAGAGAACGAAGAACTCCTCCACATGTCTTTGGATCTAATTGAAGAGAGAAGAAACGATGCAGCACTCAAAGCGGCAGCTCACAAGCAAAAAGTGGCAGCACGATATAACTCCAAAGTCAAGCACCGCAGCTTACGAGAAGGATATCTTGTTCTCAAACGGATCTTCCCGCGCCCCGGAGCGCTAGATCCAATCTGGGACGGACCCTATGTAATTCATAAAGATCTCCACAACGGAGCTTATATTTTATAAACAGTGGACGGAGAGGTGTTCCAGAGGGCATGGAACATCCAACACCTTCGTCGATACTTTTCTTAACTTGTACTGCCCATATGAAGTGAATTAACAAAGAGAATCAGTGGACCTAGGCATTTTCGTGCCGAACCACTTTAAAAATCTTGTCTCTTTTTAACTTGTTCCTTTATATCTTGGCTGCTTGTTAAGCTTTATCCTTTTCTGTTGAACAAAATCCTGCATAACCACATTTCCATTTTGGACACTTCTCTGCACAACCTCACCTGGACAAGACCTAACAGGTACTATACGAATCTATGCCCTCGTCAATGAGACACTTTTGCTCCAGCATCCCTCTGCTGCGGGTTAACTCATTGCTCGCGACGGCCCTTAAAGCCAACTGTAATGAGCCGATCATAAGCCACCGAGAAGGCCGACTATAGCCGAGCAGCTCATTATGGTGTTCGGCTTGCCGGCGACTGTGAACCGATTATAAGCCCCAACATAAGGTATGGCCAGCCAGAGGGAGTTCACAGTTGACGATCGGCACCCACGCTAGCCGGCCACGGTAAATCGAATAATACCCACGATTACGGGCCATAATGGCCCGGGTAGTTACTTTGCGCGATCTCGGCTCCGATGTGTCTTAAGTACGGCTGTGGTAAAAAAGAAAACTCCCCAAGGAGGCGTAAGATGGGTGACGAATGTCTTCAAGACCCACAGCTAGGGAAAGTGACTACAAAACCCGTTTGCCAAGAACTTAAGCACATCGAAGGCCTTCCGTGATTGGAAGTTTCACTATTTCTTATATTTCCATTTCATTTATAAAACATTCCTCCTATCCTCTATAACGATCACTAAAGTACAGAACACAAAATAGGAGACACTCGCTAGTGGAAATGAGAAATCACAACTGGATAACAGGTCACTCAGCTGCATTCCATCCTCAGTCACACAAGGCATTCAGAGCTGCCGTCTACAACTAAAACATGAAGGGCGGTACTTCCTTTTCTTGTACATAAACATGTGGCTATAGCCTATTCACACATCACACTAACATTGCGAGACATGAAATTATATCTTAAGCAGGAGCATAGCATCAAACACGATTGAAACACATGCATATACACAGCTATATTTCTTATGCAACACATCAAAATAACGACAGCATTCAGATATGACAGAATCAGCTTATGTTATAAAACTATATAAGAATAAAATCCTTCCCTACAATAACTTAATTACCTAATTACAGCCTGAAAGTACATTAATGTTTTGGACTAGTATATACAGGAATGTCAAGTAAAACCAAAAAATGCCCGGATCAAGTCGAAATAGTCGGCAGCATCATAACTTCATCTCTATCCTTCCAACCCCCCAAGATCTACTCGACAGCAGGATCAGGACTCCAAGCATGCTGACCAGAGGTCCCACCGGTCCAATTCGGGAGAAGAATCTATTAGACAATCGATAAGCAATCAAGTTAAGAAACGATTAAAAGGGAAGACTTACAGCGTCTGCTCCCTGATCATCTTCCTCCAACTGCACACCCACTTCCTCAGCGGTAAGCAGCCGCATGCCCTCCTTCACCGCCACCTTCTCCTCCTTGGTGAACTGAGCGGTAACCACATCCATTCTGAAAGCTACACCACCCTACTTATCCGCCTTAGCCTTGGTCTCCTCCAAAGCCTGGAGATATATCCTACCCATGACCAGGGGATAATCGTCCATCCAGGATAGGTTGCCCTGCTTCCAAGTACGGAAGTACATGTCCTGGAGCATCTCATCCATCATCCCCTCGTTCTCCTTAAACTCCCTCATCCGGGCCTCAGAAACCGACAACTTTGCAACGGCAGCATCCCTCTCCAATCGGTATCTTGAGCAGTCGGCTTGAAGGGATCTCCTCATCGCCTCCATCTCCTCCTTTAGCTTGGCCTGAGCAAGCTCTGCGGCTTCGAGCCTTCCAGATAACTCCTCTACCTGCTCGAGATCCTCTTTACGAACCTCATCCACCGTTGCGATGGCCGTGTTAATTCGCTTCTTGCAGGCAGCCTCCATCTTTCGCAATTCTGCCTTGCTAGCCTCTTCAATGGTTTTCTTTAGTCGTCTAGAGGCCGCCTCATGCTGGGAGATCTGAATGGCCTGATCGGTAAGTTGTTTGGCCTGATCGGAAACCATTAGCCGCAGCCGAATGTTAGCACTTCCGATTTCCTCTCCAGCCTTGACCAGTCGGGCGTGATTCCCCATCAACTTCTTGGTCTCCTCAGCCACCCTATCGATGTTTGCCTTCGCCTCATCCCCCATAGTCACAATCCGAGTGGTCATCAAGTCGAGATCCAAAGACTTAGCCTCATCAAGCACCCTTACCATAGCGTTGCGGGGTAGGAGGTGCTCACCGGTAACCTCATCGAAGGAAATATCATGGGAACTCGGGTCCAGATCTGGATGACCCGCAAATGGGTTGCGAGCCAAGCCGGGACGATCAACATGAGTAACGGTAGGATTCTCTGATGGATGCGGAGATGATATGGACTCAGTATCCTCCCCCGTGATGTCATGAATAGGCTGGGTTGGGGGCTGAGGTCCAAGTGAAGGTTCGAATATGGAACGCCTCCTCTTTCTCTTTTGAATATCCTCTTCAATGACTCCGAGGAGAGGACGGTAACTGACTACGCCCCCGGAACGGTCAGTCGAGGGCTTCGGTTTAGCAGAAGCTTTGAAGAGTTTGAATTGCTCGAGGCGGTGCCGAATGTCTGATGTCTTGGCCGCCTTACCCGTTCGTGGAATGAAAACCAAGTGTTACAAGCGTGGATGAGACTATAATCCAAGAAACATGTGAAGTTAAAAGAGGATTCGAAAATTCACCTTGAACCGCCGGAGTTTCCCTAGCTGAAATGCTCTCAGAGGATGGACTGGCACCAGTCCCGGCCTTATCATATTTTTTCGGTTTCTCCACCAAGGCCGACCCTTCTTCCAACCCCTCAAAGGCTTGGTGGGAAGCATCATCCGTCCACTCTTGAATCTCACCTGCTTGCCCAGAGGTCAAGGCACCGACTCCACTACCACTCTGTCCTTCGCCACCGTTACCACCATCACCTTCTCCATCACCTCCGCTCTCCTCCTCGCCTCTTTCCTCCTCTCCACTTTCCTCCTCCGGAACATCTGGGCATGTGCTAGGAGAGGGTCCATCAGATTTCTTGAGCTTCTTCCCCCCTACGACTGGAGGTATCGAGAAGGGTCTCCTCTTGTTGCTCTTTGTCGTGGCCCTTCCTTTTGTTTTGGCAGCTCTTTCCTCAGCCGTATCCCTCTGCTTGACCACAGACTGATGTGGTAGAATCAAGTTGTGTCCCAGGAGAGTGGCATTAATGATTAGGTAAGAAGCTGACCTATCCCTTCCCGAAACGGCCTCTATCTCCGCGACCATCTGAACCGGATGATCATTCTCCACGACCGCAAAGCCACCTGTCGCTAGCAGGAGATAAAAGCACATAAGAAGAAGCATCTCAGTCAGAACGGAATTTATAAATAAGCTTCAACTTACAGCCAGAGGTGAAGCGGTGGATTGAAATGGTGTCATCCTAGATGAAGAACCATTCCTTCTTAAACATGGTGAACTTTGAATACAAGTCCAAGACTGGCTAGAAGGACACGGCCGATTCCAAGCTGATATATGGAGACCCCTTCTTGTAACCTCTTAAGTTATATAGATACCGAATCTCCCGGTTAGAAGGGGGCGCCCGTACTTTCTCTGGAAAATCACGAATAGGCACACCAAGATAGCGTAGGAGTTGGGCTGGAGCTGGAAAGGGGCCACCTTCAAATAGGTGACGAAGCTAACTATCCAAGCATTGATTGGAGGAATGGCCCCACACATGCAGTGGTACCTACTATAAGCGACGTATCCTTCAGGGGGATTATATGGCATGACCCCCTTCCCTGGCAACAGCATGCGTGCTCTATCAATCCCAAAGGAGCGGGATGTTGAGTCAAAGCTTCTATGAAGATTTTGATTGCTGACAACAATATAAAGGCAATCAACAAATCAAGACCTACATATGGTACTCTAGATTATAGGTTGATTATTTGATGTTGTAATAGTGATAAACTTGTTAAAATCTATCCTCAAATAATCATGCATCTCAAATATAGTCGATATATATACATTTAAACATCATTGCACATTCACTGTGAAAATTTACACAGACCGGTCGACCGGTTGAAAATGGGGCGGTCGACCGTTTCTGGTAAAGTTGCACAGTAAACGTGCACACATGCACATAACGACTATATATTTAAAATCCTGTCTACCGGTCATTTTTTGACCTGTCGACCGTTTTTAAACAGAAAGCAAGTTTTCCAAACGACACTTCTCTTCTCCAAAAGTTGCATCTCCTACCTTTCACCAATAATCACAACTCTTAATGGCAACTGTTTCACCAAGAGTTACAACTATTTCTTCTTATATATACTCATCTAAATCGTTGATTCAAACATGAATTTATATGATTATTATATGCTTTCTCTGATCTTACTTTCTAACATTCTTGCATTCTAAAAGCACTCATTTAATTAATAGCTTATTGAATCATTGAAACTATTTTATACCTTTTGATTCAATAAGCAATATACCTTCTTTAATCTTCACAAAACATCAGTCATATACTTTGAGGATAAGATTATAGGAAGGGTGTACTAGTAGTGACAAATCCGTGTTTTCAAGAACACAAGTTGTCAACAACAATTGTATTTGTTTTTGTTGAAGTCCTCGTGTTGTAAGAGGCAAGTGTTGAAGTCCTCGGTGTTGTAAAAGGCAAGTGTTGAAGTCCTCAGTGTATTAGAGGCGTGAAATCCCGTTCGGCTGTTCGGGTATTGTAAACCTGTTCCTCCGGGTGAAGCGAGGTAGTTAATAGTGAAAATCCAGATAGGAGTCTGGGACTGGACGTAGGACGGTGCTCCGAACCAGTATAAAAATCTCTGGTGTGATTTTTCTATTTTTATTTTCGCTTTGCTACTATCATCTATTTTCCGCATTTATATTATAGTCCATATTACACGATCCGTGTGTACTATATTAGCACATATAATCGTATACACACCGCACTTTCATTTGGTATCAGAGCATAGCGCCCTTTCAATTGGTATCAGAGCACGGTCATCATATAACCGTAACACAGTTATTTGATATATTCTTGTAATATGGCAAATAACGCAAGTACTAGCACTCAAAACACCACTTACACGGAAGGGCAATCGACACAAAGACCTCCATTTTTCAATGGTCTTAACTATAGTTATTGGGCAACACGTATGTCATTCTTTATGCAATCAAGTAGCTATGATGCTTGGAATGCTACTCAAAGAGAAATAGTGAATCCAACAACTGATTATTCAGAATGGACTGTGGCTGAGAAAACGGCAGCAGCCGTAAATGCAAGAGCAATAAATATGTTGTTCTGTGCATTAGACCAAAATGAATATAACCGTGTTAGTATCTGCACTACTGCATATCAAATTTGGCAAACGCTAAAAATCACTCATGAAGGTACTAACAAGGTTAAACAAGCCAAAATAGCAATGCTGAAAAGTCAATTTCAAAATTTCAAAATGAAACCAAATGAGACAATCAATGAAATGTATTCACGGTTTCAAACTATTCACCATGCACTTATTGGGTTAGGACAAAAGTATTCTGATTTTGATGTTGTTTCAACAGTCCTACATTCTCTGACTAATGAATGGGAAGGAAAAGTATTAGCAATTGAAGAAGCTAATGACCTTTCCGTCATGAAGCCAGATGAATTGATAGGAAATTTAATGTCCTATGAAGCAAGTTTGCAGGCTAGAAAAGAATAGAAAGAAGAAAAGAAAAATGTAGCATTTCATGTTGAGAAAGATGAAAATGAATCAGATTCTGAAGATGAAGATTTGGCGTTCATTGCAAAAGGATTCAAAAAATTCCTAAAATATCGAAAAGCCAGTCGCTACAATAAAAGGAAACCTGGATCAATAAACCATCTTCATCTGCTATAGAATGTTTCAACTGCCATAAAAAGGGACACATGCAGAAGGATTGTCCAGAACAAAAGAAGAAGTCAGAAAATGACAAATTCAAATATAAGAAGGACAAATCAAAGAAACGAGCCTTCTCAGTAACATGGGATGACTCAGAGTCATCTTCATCAGAAAGTGAAAGTGATTCGGAGAATGAACAAGCTAATGTTTGTTTTATGGCAACAGAAGATGAGGTACAAATTCCTACATTTGATGAATTACTTGATATTAATGCTGAATTGATAGTCAAATATAAAGACATAAAACGTCAATTAAAAGTAGTCAAAGCAGATTTAAGTAGAGTAGAGTTTGAACGAGATATGTTAAAAGATGAGAAGAAAATATTAGAAGAAGAACTTGGAAATATTCAAGAATCATCATCTAATGTTGACTCTCAAATATCTCTTTTCAGTCATGAAATAGAAGCTCAAAAAGAGAAAAATAATGCTCTCACTACTGAAAATCATGAACTTAAAGCAAAAGTTAAAATTCTAGACCTAGAAAAAGCTAGTTTACAAACAAAGTTTGATGACATTACTCAAAATGTTTCTAACTTTAACAAAGGTCGAGAAAATTTGACTAAAATCATTGAAAGTTCACAATCTATTTCAGATAAACAAGGTTTGGGATATAACAAACATGAAACTAAGAAACATCTTAGAAATAAAAGGAAGAAAAAAGTACAAAAAACTGAAGCTAAGAAAATTTTTAGTTTATTATATTTCAAACCAAAACCAGTAGTGAAATTTCAAAAGAGAAATGTTAAGACTATCAAAATATGGGTTCCTAAAACAAATAATAATTTGATTAGGAACAAATACATTCAGCATTTCATGAATACTGTACATTTTAATAACAATTATATATATAAAGGGGATACCGGACCCAAATGGGTTTGGACTCCTAAGACCTAACTCTTAGGACCCTATAAAAAGTGGGTACCATGAACTTAATTCTATTTTTTGCAGGTCCCACTGAAGAAAAGAGGAAATTGGATATTGGACAGTGGTTGCTCAAAACATATGACGGGAGACAAAAGCTTATTAACAAATATTAAATACTCAGATGGTGGCTCAGTCACTTTTGGAGACAATTCAAAAGGTTATATCATCGGCAAAGGCGATGTGAGCAATTGCGGTACATCTAACTTACCTCTTATTACTAATGTCATGCTAGTTAGAAATTTAAAACACAATTTACTTAGTATTAGTCAGTTATGTGACAAGGGTTTTATAATTTCCTTTTCAAATAATAAGTGTAGTATTTTAGATAAAGACCATAATTTAGTTTTTGAAGGTTATAGAGACAGAAATATATATATTCTAAATATGAATATTAATCATAATTCAGATATGTGTCTTGTGGCTAATGACAATGATCCATGGCTATGGCACAAACGTTTCTGTCATATAAACTTCAGAAATATTAACAAGTTAGCTAAAAACAATCTAGTTAGAGGACTACCCAAAATGAGTTTTAAAGTTAACAACATTTGTGATGCATGTCAATTAGGAAAATTGACCAAATCATCTTTTAAATCCAAGAAAGTTATATCAACATTACAACCACTTGAGTTACTGCACATGGATTTATTTGGACCTACTAGAGTTCAATCAATAAATCACAATCAATATGTGCTTGTAATTGTTGATGATTTCTCTCGTTATACATGGACAATTTTCTTAAAAAATAAAAGTGATACTTTCAATCATTTCAAATCCTTCGTTAAAAGAATTCAAAAATCAAAAGGGATTAAAGTTAAAAATATAAGAAGTGATCATGGCGGAGAGTTTGAAAATAATGAATTTGAACATTTTTGTACAAAGAAAGGTATATATCATAATTTTTCGTTTCCCAGAACTCCACAACAGAACGGAGTAGTAGAACGAAAGAACCGAACTTTACAAGAATGTGCAAGAACATTATTGAATGGAACTACCTTACCAAAACATTTCTGGGCAGAAGCTGTCGCAACCGCCTGTTATGTTTTAAATCGTGTGTCCATATGACCTCTTACCAAGAACACTCCTTATGAATTGTTTAACAAAAGAAAGCCCAAAATCTCATACTTCAAAGTTTTTGGTTCTAAGTGCTTTATTTTAAATACGAAAGACCAGCTTGGAAAATTCGACCCAAAAGCCGATGAAGGAATATTTGTCGGTTATTCGGAACGAAGTAAGGCCTATCGGATATTTAATAAACGAACCAAAACTATTGAAGAATCACTTCATGTATCTTTTGATGAAATCTATCAGCATCCTCACACAATATCAGATGATGACGAATCAATAGTCATTAATAATCCAATCATCTCAAATACTGATTCTGACTCAGAAGTAATTATTGAGAATGCTCCTCAAATATGTGAATTACAAACACCACCAAGAATATTAAGAGACCATCCGGCCCAAAATATAATAGGTGAAATAACATCACATGTCAGAACAAGGAGTCAACTCAATCAAATGGGTCATGTCGCTTTTCTCTCAAATATCGAACCCAAGAATCCAAAAGAAGCTGCTACAGATGATTACTGGATCATTGCCATGCAGGAAGAACTAAATCAGTTTGAGCGCAATGACGTTTGGGAACTTGTTCCAAGACCAACTGATCAGTCAGTAATTGGTACTAAATGGGTCTATAAAAATAAGGCCGACGAACAAGGAAATATCACCAAAAATAAAGCAAGATTAGTAGCACAAGGATACAATCAAGAAGAAGGTATCGATTATGAAGAAACTTTTGCACCAGTTGCTCGACTAGAAGCTATTAGAATTCTATTATCTTTTGCTTGTCATCATAATTTCAAACTTTATCAGATGGATGTCAAAAGTGCTTTTCTCAATGGATTTATCAAAGAGAATGTCTATGTCGAACAACCTCCGTTGTTCGTACATGAAAAATATCCTGACCATGTGTTCAAACTTAAGAAAGCTCTGTATGGTTTAAAACAAGCACCTCGTGCTTGGTATGAACGATTACGTAGCTATCTTATTAATTCAGGTTTTGAAATAGGCAAAGTCGATCAAACTTTGTTTATTAAACATTCTCGAAAAGATATTCTGGTTATCCAAATATATGTAGACGATATAATCTTTGGTTCAACAAACGATAAACTCTGCAAGGAATTTGCAAGTATTATGACCAAAGAATTTGAAATGTCTCATATGGGAGAACTATCTTATTTTCTTGGACTTCAAATCAAACAACTTTCAAACTGTATTTTTATCAATCAAGAAAAATACTGTGAAAATCTTATCAAACGCTTCGGATTACAAAACAAAAATCAAGCTGTCATCATCAATGCTCCTGTATGTCTGATAAAACTCCAAATTCAAAACGAGTTAAAAGGACACTATTCTATTCTCCTCGAACCAAAGCTCAAATTGAAGAGATACACCACTACCAAAAACATCAAATCGACCTTCAGAGACAATTGCATTATGGACAAAACCAACTGTATCATGAACAACAACGTACGTCGGCGCGATTATCCGTCTTAGAAAGAATGGCATCGTTCTTCTGCGGATCAAACAAGCACGATGTTCATGAACCAATGCCATCCAGGCCATCGACTTCAACGACTCCAAACTCTTGGGATAGAAATTATAACGAGAATGAAGGAGCTCGAAATAAGTGGAGTCCAAGGGCTAAACCTATTGAAGACAACAAAAATTCTAATGACAACTCTCCTTCTCATTAGAATTTCATAATGTATATTGTTTTGTTTTCATATATATTTCTTGTCATATCACATATTCTGTAATAATAATATAATATAAAATATATGCAATCGATTTTTTTCAAAATTTTTTGCAAATTCAAGCAGTTTTCAACACAGAGCAAAACCGGTCGACCAACGGAAATATGACCGGTCGACCAAAAATGCTCTCGGGTTGAAAACGGTCGACCGGTCATATATAGGCGGTCGACCGGTCGCATGCATTTACAGTTTTTTTTTACAGTTCACGTATATATTTTATACCCCACACTCATTTCTTTCTACTTCCTACTGAAAGCTTTCCCAATTCCCAAACCCTAGTTCATATTTCTCAAGCTCCAAAAATCTCAAATCCTCATCAATGGCTCCACCACAAAAGAAATCAAAGAAAAGAGCATCTTCAGAATCTTCATCTCTAACTCTCTCTGCCAGAAAGTGGCTTGAAACTCCAGTTGCCGTAACTCGATGGAATCAAATGACAAATTATAAGTTCCATCCGGGCTCATTCATCAAATTCGAAGACTTCACTTCATACGGTATTCGTCGTTTAGCAAACAATTCCAATATTTCTCCTCTAATAGATTTTTCAGATAATAGCGTAGAAATTAATCACTTAATGATTAAATTATTCTACGCAAATATGAATTTAGAAGAATATACACCGGATAATCCAAATGGAGTTATTTGGTCGGTAGTTTGCGGCAAACGAATTTATCTTACTCATGATAGAATAGCTTCTATTCTTGGAATACCAAATCGAGGTGAAGAATTTTCATCGACATTTTGTGAAGTATTCACCCGAAATAGCACTAGCCATAAGTTTATAGAAGATAATAGTGACGGCACCAAATCGATTGGGCTACGACCGACAGCAAGGCTATTACATCGTGTCTTGATGCACTCTCTATTTCCTCGATTAGGAAATTATGATGCCGTCTACAAGGAAAATTTCAAGGCTCTTTATGCTATATACGGGGAAATCGAAATCAACTGGGCTCACATGATTTTCGATGAAATTTTAAAAGTGAATAACTCCACTCGACCTCATTTCTTCTATAATGAGTATATTATGCGCATATTGCTAGCATGTGGAGTAACAGCCCCTGATTCAGCAACATCTACACCAAAATGCATTGACTCCACTACCATCAAGCGCATGAAACTTCCTCCTCCCTATGTTCAGATTATGCCATTCGAACAATGGCAACAACGAGGTACACAAGCACAACGAGCTCCATCTTCCCGACCTCGTTCCGGAGAAGTTAGGTTGTTGAAATCTAAGTCGTCTACAAGAGAATCTCTTGAAACCATCGCTCGTAATCAATTCTTACTTGAAGCGAGACTCAAACGTATGGATTCAAAAATTGACAAACGATTCAACAAGGTCAAGTCTTTCTTCAGTGCTATATGGGATGCTATATCATGTAGCACATCTGTCTCTACCCAACATCAAGACCCCGGAAAGCGTCCGGCTCCTCCCACTTTCACTTGGTCAACATCCGAGGAATCTGCTGGTACAAGCGGACAAGGTCATGGAGAGACATCTAGAGGTGATGACGATGACGATGATAACGATGACGATGATGACGATGATGATGATGAAGATGATGAGGAGGAGATTCAGTCGGACTAAAGCTAGTTTGTTTATTTTTTTAAGTTCTTTAAAAACATCTGTGACACTTGTACTAATTAGTGTCCATCTTATTGAACTATGGCATGTATGGTAGTTTTCAAAACATCTTATGTTTAAATATGTATTATGCATTGTTCTTTTTTGGTTCATATTCTCTTTTGTTTACTCCTTTTTGTCGATGACAAAGGGGGAGAAAGGTGCTAATAATTGTTTGCAGGGAGAAAGGTGCTAATAATTGTCTGCAGGAAATCACATATTCAGGGGGAGATTCAATACTTTAGCTATATATTGTCATCAATCAAAAAGGGGGAGAATGTTGAGTCAAAGCTTCTATGAAGATTTTGATTGCTGACAACAATATAAAGGCAATCGACAAATCAAGACCTACATATGGTACTCTAGATTATAGGTTGATTATTTGATGTTGTAATAGTGATAAACTTGTTAAAATCTATCCTCAAATAATCATGCATCTCAAATATAGTCGATATATATACATTTAAACATCATTGCACATTCACTGTGAAAATTTACACAGACCGGTCGACCGGTTGAAAATGGGGCGGTCGACCGTTTCTGGTAAAGTTGCACAGTAAACGTGCACACATGCACATAACGACTATATATTTAAAATCCTGTCTACCGGTCATTTTTTGACCTGTCGACCGTTTTTAAACAGAAAGCAAGTTTTCCAAACGACACTTCTCTTCTCCAAAAGTTGCATCTCCTACCTTTCACCAATAATCACAACTCTTAATGGCAACTGTTTCACCAAGAGTTACAACTATTTCTTCTTATATATACTCATCTAAATCGTTGATTCAAACATGAATTTATATGATTATTATATGCTTTCTCTGATCTTACTTTCTAACATTCTTGCATTCTAAAAGCACTCATTTAATTAATAGCTTATTGAATCATTGAAACTATTTTATACCTTTTGATTCAATAAGCAATATACCTTCTTTAATCTTCACAAAACATCAGTCATATACTTTGAGGATAAGATTATAGGAAGGGTGTACTACTAGTGACAAATCCGTGTTTTCAAGAACACAAGTTGTCAACAACAATTGTATTTGTTTTTGTTGAAGTCCTCGTGTTGTAAGAGGAAAGTGTTGAAGTCCTCGGTGTTGTAAGAGGCAAGTGTTGAAGTCCTCAGTGTATTAGAGGCGTGAAATCCCGTTCGGCTGTTCGGGTATTGTAAACCTGTTCCTCCGGGTGAAGCGAGGTAGTTAATAGTGAAAATCCAGATAGGAGTCTGGGACTGGACGTAGGACGGTGCTCCGATCCAGTATAAAAATCTCTGGTGTGATTTTTCTATTTTTATTTTCGCTTTGCTACTATCATCTATTTTCCGCATTTATATTATAGTCCATATTACACGATCCGTGTGTACTATATTAGCACATATAATCGTATACACACCGCACTTTCATTTGGTATCAGAGCATAGCGCCCTTTCACGGGAGATAACATCAAGCTGCTCCTCTCTGAGAGAGCTCGGAAAGCAATCAGGAGGAGAGTTCAGAAGCTCTTGGGGACCATACCCATCTACTAGCGATCTCGGGGTGGGTCCACGACGTTCCGGTCCTGGCTGAGCTGGGGGCACTAAAGCAGACTCTCCTACATCCTTGGATTTCCTTTTTTCTGATCGAGTTTCCACTTTATGAGACATTTATCTGCAATACAAGAAAGTACATCGTTAAAACATATAAACCATGTAGTCTGGGATTTCACTCGTAACTCATACATTAGTTCAAGGGCAAAAGGTCATTCGGCAAGTTCATTCGGTACTTGGGGGCCCCGAACTCATTCGGTAAATCAAAGCTTTCAGGTTCATTCGGTACACGAGGTCCCCGAGTCCATTCGGTGATTAAAAACGAAAGTTCATTCGGCAGAGTAGGGCCTCACCTGGTTCGGCGAAGATAAGGTTTTGATTCGGCTAACACGTTCGATTCGGCAGAAAAAATAGTTTGATCCGGCAAAGACAGGGGGGTGGTTCGGCTGATGAGGAAAAAATGGAAACGTTAGGCCCCTATTTATAAGCAAAAATCAATGACCGGACCAGTTGGATCGGCGTTAGAGACCGGATGGAAACACCCGAGTTCAAGACAAAGCACGCCATGTGCATGCACATGCCCTACTTTGGGGGGCAAGCGTTGGGCGCATTTCCACCACCGGACCAGAAGCAAGGGAAAGATGCCACCGCACTGGACGAAGGAAAGCCAATACTGAACCAACCTTTTCTCGTGCCAGCCGAACCAAACCCTAGCCTCTACCACCGAACCAAAGCCTCTCCTCCATCACCGGACTAACCCTCACACCACCTACTACCGGTCCAAACGACATACCAACTCCTAACCGAACCAACCGAGGCACCGAACCAACCCATATCCTCACCACTACCGAACCATCTCACCTCCAAGACCAAACCGGACCAACCACCACCGAACCAGGGCCTTGCCGATCCAACGTTGCCAGGCCAGATTGCTTCAGCCCAGGCCCACCAACAGCTATATACATCCAAGACCCCTACCCCCAGCCTCACTCTATAAATAGAGGGACAGGGGTACAACAATGGCAGACAAGTTTGAGAGCTCAAGCACGGATAGAACTTTCAAACAACTTTCAGATACTTGTAATCTAAACTTTGTACTTGTAATTTGAATAGAAAAGGAGAATAACATATAAAGTGGACGTAGGCACGTTCTGGCCGAACCACTATAAATCCGTGTGTCTTTTACAGTTTAGTCCCTGTTTTTTTTTATATTTGCATAAGTCACCCAAATCACTAAGAACAACTTAAAATCGACTAAACCATACGAATTGGAGGTGTTTGCCCATTTTTTGTGCAAACAGTATTAAATAGATTCTATTTTTTTAAATTTTTTTAAGTATAATTAGCAAGTAATTTTACTAGAAGAAGAGAAGAAAAGTGAAAGCTAATTCAAGTCAGAAAATCGATGGAATAAATTCTATGCTTTGATTATATAATCTGACTCGTCATTACAAACCATGATTTTTAATAATGATTTCATGATTTTTAAGTTTGTGTTTGAGGAGAATTTGCGAGATAAATGGAAATCGAACTTTCTCGATTTCTGGCGATCGGGGAAGGGTTGAGCATCATGATTGATGCTGGAGATAGCTTGAGTGATGCGAATCGTAGGAAAAATGGCCAGTGATGTTTTAGATCATCGTGGTGGCTTGTCGACGGTGGAGTAGGGTTCAACGACCAGTTTGGGTCGATGTTGGATTCGAGGCTCGTGCGTCGTCGTGGTTGCACCAGAGTCGATCAGAGGTGGTGGAAAAGGTAGAGGGTTATCAGTCGAAACTTTCTGCATTAGGACATGGTTTTCGATGGCATGTGGCGGTGGAATGAGGGGCGAGAAGGCGATGGTTTTGGTTTAGGTGGTCTTCCTGTAGCTCGAATTTGATTTTGAAGGTGGCATCTGGTTTCTGGGTGCTGGAGGCGATTGTGCATGTCGAAGCCGACTTGCTGGCGATGGTAGTGATGGTTGGAGCATTGATGGTCGATCATGCACATGTAGGGGTGTCAGTTATATCAGAAGGTTTGGGATGGTTGCTGTGTTGAGGAGAAGTAGTAGATGAGGTCTTGGGTTGGACTCGGGGAAGTGAAGGGTTGGCTTGAGTTTGTACTTGAGTGTTTAGCAGGTTCAAAGGAAGTAAGAAGAAGAAAGGGTGTCGGGAAAGATGGAGTGTGGCTCAAGATTTTGGTCGGGATTTCTGGGCTTGGGCCCAAGTATTTCATTATGAATTAACCATGTTTTTATAAAGAGAAATTTTTTGAACAAGTTTCCAAAGAAGTTTCAAACCAAAGATTTTGAAGTTAAAATGTTTGAACTTAATTTGTTTTGTCTTAGGGTAATTATATATTTGGTTAACTTTATTTTAAAATTAATTTCTAAGTTTATTTAAAATAAAATTAAACGATGTAATTAAGTGGAAAATTGGTGAAAATGTATTAAATTTTAATTAATTAAGGTCTTGAGTAATTCCAATAATTAACTAAAATAATAATAAATGACTTGTAAGTAATTAATGAAAATTAAGCAGGAATACAAGTAATAAATTTATTTTGTGATTAAAATTAATTTAATTTAATTTAATTAAAAATGTTATGACTAGTAACTCTTTCCTATGATGTTTAAATTGTATCGAATGCTTTAGATTGTTTAACATCTCTAGTCTAACAATCGGTGATGTTCTGTGATATGAAATGCTTTGGATTGAACTATTAATAAATGTGAGACATTAATTAGAATAGTTATCTATGTTGAATCTCCGTGTGAATATAACATTCTGAAGTTAAATTGAATTGTTTCGGCTTAAAAGATGGCATTTGAATTCGAAGAGATCGCGGTCGGATATCAGCGATATCCGAAACCATTTCGATTAGTAATCTATAATTCTTTATAGATTTGATTTGTCAATTCAAATAGGCCGGAATGGAGTGAATTAAGTAACATGGCCATTTAAACTAAGCAACAGTACTTAGATATTATTTTTTGAAATAATTGTTTGGCTATAGCAAGATAAGAACTCGTAGTGAGGTACGAGTTACCCCGGTTTTCAATGAAGTTTTATAACTTAGTATTTCAAGTTATATGGGTTTACTCACACTAGTTTCCAGCCTGACTCAGGTGTTACTTTATTATAATGCTCGGGTCAGACCGAGTATTACAGATTTTCAAGCCACGATGTTCGGGAGCTTAGGAGGCAAGCTGGATGGCAGGAATGTATAGAGTATATTCCACTGTGTATTTGATATTGTATTGATAGTAGTCAAGGACAACTTGTTACAGCTGTCCAGTTTATTTGTGAATGATTGTACTCTGATGTATTGTATATAAATTAACATTTACAGCTTTTCTTTGTATAAATGCTGTTATTTGATATTATATTTTATTCCGCTGCGATTGTGAGATTCTGTGCTTTTGTTTTCTGTTTCTTCTTCTACCTCTTTTTCTTCTTTACCCTAACAATCTGGAATTTTCGACGTTCGATTGCTCGGCACTTCTACAGTGAACGTATTAGTGTCGATTTTTCAGGGTCGAAAATTTCGGGCCGTTATATTTGGTATTAGAGCTGAAGGTTAAGCGAGAACCTTGGCTCTGGTGGGTTTACTCATTTGAATAGGGTCAGTAGTACCCAAGAATGAGTTGAGTGTATTATATATGAGGGCGTACCTATTATTTTCCTATATAATGATTTTAAAAAACGGTTTTAAAAGTAGTTTTTATATAAGCTTATATTTTGATATATAAAGCAATAAATTTTCTAATTACAATATATATTAAGATAATTGGTTGTTGATTATTGAAATTGAATGAGATCATAAAAATTTAAGTGGTAATATATGTTAGGGATGCAGATTAAGGATCTTAAGGCAGAAATAACACTAGAGGGGGGGTGAATAGTGTTTTAAAGAATATATGAACTATATGACTAAATTAAAACTTTCAACACAAATCTAAACAGAATTCTAACACAGAATGATCACAGAACATATAACAAATGCAAATAGTAAAGTAAAGCAAGTAAAAGGAAAGAACACACCGGATTTTATACTGGTTCGGAATCCTCCTACATCCAGTCCTGTACCAAGGCAATATCCTTATACAGATTTTTATAAGCCAGTATCCAAATTACAACCCTCAATTTCTAAGGCCTTGAGGAACCCTCCTATCTCCGAGTCTGGGGTAAACTCTCTTGATTTACGGGACACAAGATCACCCTAATACTTTCTAATAACAATCCTTTTGAATGGATTGACTCTATGGACTTTTTGAATACAAATTAATCCTATAACTCTGAATAGTACTTTGATCTTTAGTAGAATGATGGAGAATCAAATAGAGAGAGTATCTAAATGATTTCCTATTGAGAATTTGGCAGAATGATGGCACGATCTTGAAAATATGAAGTTTTATGGATATGGAATGGCAGAGAAGAAAGAGTGAAGAAAATAAGAAAGTAGTTATTAAAAAAAATTCATTTTGGAAGCCTTTATATAGATGCACAACAGTCATAACCATTGGCGAAAGGTTTTCGAACGAATGGACACTTCTTTTGAAAATTGAATTTTGAATCCAACTGTCACCATGTCGAAATGGGGTATCCCCTTATGTCGACATCCCTTAGTTCAAAATTATAGAGATGTTGTTTTGTAAAGACAATTGAATTTAAAACAAGTTGAAACTTCTCTGAAGCAAAGTAAAGTGTTTAAACAATATTTTGAGATAGAGAATGAATATAAAACATTATTTTAAATATATATATATAATTGATATAGACCGTAAATTATATAAGTAATATTTAAAATCAGAATAAGTTTTGATGTTTTAAAAATAGAAGTTTTTAAAATCAAAATAGAGGAATATTTCAAGGCTAAAACAAAGTTTGAAAACATTTTTGAAAACATGATTTTGAAAGCTAAAACATTTTGAAAACAGATTTAAAAACATTTTGAAAAATCTATTCAAACTGAAATTGCAAGAACCTTCCTACAGAGCTCCTCCATAGGACTCGAGAACTTGTACAAAGTAGTTTAAATGATTTTGATTTTCGTGGGTTTGTAAGCCACTTGTCGTAGGTTTGTAAGCTACTTGTCGTGGATTTGTAAGCCACTAGTTTCGATAGAAATTGGGTTCCATCCCAAAAGAAAATTGGAAGAAAGATGAGAGTGCTATTATGAAGTTTTAACAAAATACTAGACACTTATCTTGAGATCTTGATTCTCTAGAGTCTTGAATCTTGAATCTCTAATCTTCATCTTGATGCTTGAGTCTTTATACTGATCAGTCTTCGATGATACCTGCATATACTTCCTATATACATACATACATACATACATACATATATATATATATATATATATATATATGGAAATGTTAGTATATATTTTATAAAGTAAAGTATAATACCTATATAAGGTTGTTGTCATCAAAACATCATCAACTCAGTTCCTAACAATCTCCCCCTTTTTGATGATGACAACCTTTATTTATAAAATATTCTTACCATACCATAACTCCCCCTTACTCCGTGATTTCTTCTTTAAACTACAACTCCCCCTTACTCTATGGCTCCCCCTTACACCAAGCACATATATTTTTATAACTTTCTCCCCCTTTGTCATCAACAAAAACTATTAACTACTTAAGAATTCAAGAATGATTAGTATGAACAAATAATATGTATAGAACAAGCATGAAATAATGAGTATAAGTGAACACATTTTAGTTATTACAACATATATATGAACATACATAAACACGAACAAGCAAAACAATTTAAAACAAAGAATAAAATGAAAGTACGCTTTAATGGCGATCCTTAACTATAGGAGACTTATGAATCGAACAATTGGGGTAGTGGAGACAAAAGTTTCCATGTTGTTCAATTATGTTTCCATTAGTATCAATAAGGATCTCACCAACGCAAATAACGCTCTCGTCTGTATTCATAGGGACTTCGGGTTGAGGTAAAGGTTGATCTTCCTCTTGGTCTTCTTGTGGTTCTTCCATAGGTTCTTCTTCCTCGGATTCCATGGTTTGTGAAGAGTCTTCAATATTAATAGGATTTGTACGGTTATCCATAAGGAATTTTTCTACATTCCTAATAATATTCCCTTGCCTTTGTTGTTCTCTAGCCATCCTAAGTTGACTTACTTGAATTTCAGTCATCAATTGAAGGATATCTTTCATCTTCTCTTGCAATTTGATCACTCGAGCGTGCGTAGTTCGTTGAAATGGACCAGAATGAGGAGTTGTGGGTGAAGTGGGTTCATTAGAGAAGAGGAGGCCATTATTTTATTGTTTCAGAAGTTATTTACAGAGAATATAGTGAAGAAAGAGGAGAGAAAACGAAATAAATATATAAATAACCAAATAACTAACTTTGGAGGGAAATTCTATTTTCAAATTTTTGTTGGATATGTCGACATCATGAGATGGGGCATGTCGACAAGTTCTTCAAAAAAAATGTAATTTTTATTTGGAATTTTTATTGATTATTATATTATATTATTTTATATTTCAGATTTTGAACAAATACCTAATTCTTTTCTAAATTTAGTAAAATTCTGTTCGGTTAATGGTTTAGTTAATATATCAGCAATTTGTTTTTCATTATTTATATAATCTAGAGTTATTATTTCTTTAGTTATATTATCTCTAAGAAAATGATGTCTTATATCAATATGTTTAGTTCTAGCATGATGAGTTGGATTTTTAGATAGATTTATTGCACTAGTATTATCACAATAAATTGGTGATTTACTTATGTTAATTCCAAAATCTTTTAAAGTTTGTTGCATAAATATGACTTGTGAACATGTCAGAGCAGCAGATATATACTCTGCTTCAGTTGTTGACAAGGAAACAGTATTTTGTTTCTTGCTGAACCAGGAAACCAGTGAATGTCCTAGAAAGTGACAAGTTCCACTTGTACTCTTTCGGTCTGATTTACAACCAGCATAATCAGCATCACAATATGATATTAAATCAAAAGTATTATTTTTAGAATAAAATAAACCATAATCTAAAGTGTATTTTACATATCTTAAAATTCTTTTAACATCTTTTAAGTGAGTTTCTTTAGGTTGTGATTGGTATCTTGCACAGAGACAAACACTATGAATAATATCAGGACGACTCGCTGTTATATAGAGTAGCAAACCAATCATTCCCCTATATAAAGTTTGATCAATATCTTTTGATTTATCTTCTTTACTTAAACCTACATTTGTTGACATTGGAGTTGGTTTCCCACTAGAGGTGCTTAAACCAAATTTATTGATTAAGTCTTTAGCATATTTTTCTTGACTTATGAAGATTCCATTTTCTAGTTGTTTAATTTGAAGCCCTAAGAAGAAACTTAATTCTCCCATGTGACTCATTTCAAATTCTTTAGTCATTATATCTGAAAATTCTTTATTCATTATGTTATTAGTTGATCCAAAGATTATATCATCTACATATATTTGAACCAGTTGAATATCTTGATTATTTCTTTTAATAAAAAGTGTTGTATCTACTTTACCAATTTCAAAACCAGATTGAAGTAAATAAGATCTCAGTCTTTCATACCAGGCTCTAGGAGCTTGCTTTAGACCATATAGAGCTTTCTTTAACTTGTATACATGGTTTGGAAATTTATTATCTTCAAAAAGCGGAGGTTGTTCAACATAAACATCTTCTTTTACAAAACCATTTAGAAAAGCACTTTTAACATCCATTTTATATAATTTGAAATTATTATAATTAGCGAAAGCAAGTAGAATTCTTATAGCTTCTAATCTTGCTACAGGGGCAAAGGTTTCATCATAGTCAATTCCTTCTTCTTGACAATAACCTTGTGCGACTAAACGAGCTTTATTTCTTACGACCTCACCGAGTTCATTCATTTTATTTTTATAAACCCATTTAGTTCCAATTATACTTTTATCCTCAGGTTTAAGAACAAGTTCCCATACATCATTTCTGGTAAATTGATTCAATTCTTCTTGCATAGCAAGAATCCATGAATCATCAGACGATGCTTCCTTTGGATTTTTAGGTTCAATTGTTGATATAAAGGCTACATTACTCATACTACTTAATTGATTTCTAGTTCTTACTACAGATTCAATATTTCCTAAAACATTTTCTATAGGATGATCTTTTGATATTTTAAATCTCTTATTAGGTTGATTTATTTCACTAATAGTTTCATTAGATTGATTTAAATTTATAAAATCTTCTTCATCATCTATTTGTACAATATCTTTAAGATTTACATCAAAAGACACATGCATAGTTTCTTCAATAGTATTAGTTTTTAAATTAAAAACTCTAAATGCTTTGCTTCTATTAGAATAACCAATAAAGAATCCTTTATCAGCTTTTGGTTCAAATTTATCTAAATTATCTTTTGTATTAAGTATAAAAAATTTACTCCCAAAGACTTTAAAATAAGCAACTATAGGTTTCTTATTATAAAGTAATTCATATGGAGTTTTATTTGTTAATGGTCTAACTAAAATTCTATTTAATATATAACAAGCTGTAGCAACTGCTTCAGCCCAAAAATGTTTAGGTAAATTACTATCAGAAAGCATTGTACGAGCACACTCTTGAATCGTTCTATTCTTACGTTCTACTACTCCGTTTTGTTGTGGAGTTCTTGGAAATGAAAAGTTGTGAGTAATTCCCTTTTGAGTACAGAAATTCTCAAAATTTTCATTTTCAAATTCACCACCGTGATCACTTCGAATAGTTTTAATTTTGAAAGAATGTTGTTTTTGAATTCTTTTAGAAAAGTTTTTAAATATTTCAAAAGCATCACTTTTATGTTTTAAAAAGATTGTCCAAGTATATCTTGAATAATCATCTACTATAACAAAAACATATTTACTATGGTTAATTGATTGAACTTGAGATGGACCAAATAAATCTAAATGAAGTAATTCTAGAGGACTAGAGGTAGAAATAACATCTTTTAATTTAAATGAACTTTTCTTAAGTTTTCCTAATTGACAAGCATCACAAATACTATCTACTTTAAAGTTTAACTTGGGTAGACCTCTAACTAAGTCAAGTTTTGATATCCTAGATAATAATTTGAAATTCAAATGGCCAAATCTTTTATGCCAAATCCAAGGGTCACTTGTATTAGCCAAAAGACATAGATTATCATTTGAAATTTTCATACTAAGGATATAAATATTTTTCTTCCTAATACCTTCAAAAATTATATTAGACTTATCATCTTCAATGTGACATTTATCTTTTCCAAATTTAATTTTAAAACCTTTATCACAAAGTTGACTTATACTAAGCAGATTATGTTTTAAGTTCCTAACTAATAAAACATCAGAAATAAGTAAAGTTTTAGAGTTACCGACATTGCCGACGCCAACCACATATCCTTTAGAATTGTCACCAAAATTGACTAATCCACCATCTTGATAAGTAATGTCCTTGAGTACTCGGGATTTCCAGTCATGTGCTTCGAACAGCCACTATCAAGTATCCATTTATCTTTCTCAATTTGCACAGTTTGTCCATTGGGTGTTGATTCGTCAAAAGCCATATAACATGTCCGTTCCTGCATAACACACCATTTCGGTAGATAACTTGATTTTTCAAAATAACTATATGCAGACTTATGATACTTTGATGAAATGCATAGATTCAAAACAGTTTTAACTTAATTTTCCAAAAATGCCATTTTTATATTTTTCAAGTTTCAGATTATGAAAACAATGAAAACCAATGCTCTGATACCAATTGTTAGGGATGCAGATTAAGGATCTTAAGGCAGAAATAACACTAGAGGGGGGTTGAATAGTGTTTTAAAGAATATATGAACTATATGACTAAATTTAAACTTTCAACACAAATCTAAACAGAATTCTAACACAGAATGATCACAGAACATATAACAAACGCAAATAGTAAAGTAAAGCAAGTAAAAGGAAAGAACACACCGGATTTTATACTGGTTCGGAATCCTCCTACATCCAGTCCTGTACCAAGGCAATATCCTTGTACAGATTTTTATAAGCCAATATCCAAATTACAACCCTCAATTTCTAAGGCCTTGAGGAACCCTCCTATCTCCGAGTCTGGGGTAAACTCTCTTGATTTACGAGACACAAGATCACCCTAATACTTTCTAATAACAATCCTTTTGAATGGATAGACTCTATGGACTTTTTGAATACAAATTAATCCTATAACTCTGAATAACACTTTGATCTTTAGTAGAATGATGGAAAATCAAATAGAGAGAGTATCTAAATGATTTCCTATTGAGAATTTGGCAGAATGATGGCACGATCTTGAAAATATGAAGTTTTATGGATATGGAATGGTGAAGAAGAAAGAGTGAAGAAAATAAGAAAGTAATTATTAAAAAAAATTCGTTTTGGAAGCCTTTATATAAATGCACAACAGTCATAACCATTGGCGAAAGGTTTTCGAAAGAATGGACACTTCTTTTGAAAATTGAATTTTGATCCAACTGTCACCATGTCGACATGGGGTATCCCCTTATGTCGACATCCCTTAGTTCAAAATTATAGAGATGTTGTTTTGTAAAGACAATTGAATTTAAAACAAGTTGAAACTTCTCTGAAGCAAAGTAAAGTGTTTAAACAATATTTTGAGATAGAGAATGAATATAAAACATTATTTTAAATATATATATATATATAATTGATATAGACCGTCAATTATATAAGTAATATTTAAAATCAGAATAAGTTTTGATGTTTTAAAAATAGAAGTTTTTAAAATCAGAATAGAAGAATATTTCAAGGCTAAAACAAAGTTTGAAAACATTTTTGAAAATATGATTTTGAAAGCTAAAACATTTTGAAAACAGATTTAAAAACATTTTGAAAAATCTATTCAAACTGAAATTGCAAGAACCTTCCTACAGAGCTCCTCCATAGGACTCGAGAACTTGTACAAAGTAGTTTAAATGATTTTGATTTTCGTGGGTTTGTAAGCCACTTGTCGTAGGTTTGTAAGCTACTTGTCGTGGGTTTGTAAGCCACTGGTTTCGATAGAAATTGGGTTTCATCCCAAAAGAAAATTGGAAGAAAGATGAGAGTGCTATTATGAAGTTTTAACAAAATACTAGACACTTATCTTGAGATCTTGAAATCTTGATTCTCTAGAGTCTTGAATCTTGAATCTCTAATCTTCATCTTGATGCTTGAGTCTTTATACTGATCAGTCTTCGATGATACCTGCATATACTTCCTATACACACACACACACACACACACACACACACACACACACACACACATATATATATGGAAATTTTAGTATATATTTTATAAAGTAAAGTATAATAACTATATAAGGTTGTTGTCATCAAAACATCATCAACTCAGTTCCTAACAATATATATAACCAAATAGGAATTGGGTAATATGAACTATACAAATAAGATAAGCTAGAAATGGATTCAAACCAAAAATTAAAATCCTAAAATTTGTAGAAGTGTTTTCAGAATGTTGAATTAAGTTACCCTGATTTTATTTTCCATCAAAATATGAGATAATATATAATAAATTGGTTTTCAGATATGATAATCTTGGTTATTATCATAAATTGGTATTGTATATTAAAACAAGGGATGTTTATTTTTAAAATAAACAATGATAAAGCAAAATGGAACGTTTTAAGGAAGTAACAACTTAGATAAGTATGGCTTATAAATTGAAAAAGATATAAATCCTGAAGTTTTCAAGTCTAAGTCCAGAAAATTTGAAATTGTTTCTAAGCGTTAAAAGATATAATAAATAATATTATTTAGAATAATTCTTGAGTGTAGGAATCTTATTTTAAAACAATGGATGTTTTAAATTTTTTAAAGGGATTTGTTTGAATTAAAAACCAAGAATGTTTGAAATTGGAAGTATGACTTGGTGTGCAAATGAAATAAACATGTATATATAAGTAGATATACATAATATCATGTTGATTGGAAGTAAACACTAAGTGTTGAGTTTTGAATTTTCCCTTGAAATGTGATGTAAACCCAAAGAGAAATAAGTTTTTGAACTTATAAGTAGGAAAGGATATTGATAAGAAGTTTAAAAATTTGAAATGGAGAATTCAAATTGAGTAAGGTTGACTGGATTAAATGAATTGAATTTAAATTAGGGAAGTTAAATGGGTTGAATTGAAAGGGAGTTATGTGTGATCTCAAAACAGGTTTGAGTTCTGGAAATGGTTAATGGATGCTATTGATGGATTTTTTAGATAATTTGGATGTTTATTTACTTTGACTTAACCTGATATCATCAGGTTGTTATTAATAATCTATGAAACTGTAAATTGGATTGTTTTAAATGAATTTAGAAGTGGATTTAGATAATATACATCCATTTATGAAATTGAATGGAAATTAAACTTTAATTTGAAATTATTTAAATGATTTTGATTCTTAAGATAAAGATTGAACTTATGAAAATGAAATCACTTTGAACTTAAGATTTAAATGTTAAAAATGAACTTGCAAACTAAAAATTGTTAAGAATTGGTTATAAAGTTAGAAGTTAAGTAATAAATTGGATTTCGAAGATTAAATTGTTTAAAAAGTTTTAAACTCTTACTTGAACCTTGAAATAAGTTAAGTAAAGATAATTTAAAATGAATATTAAAAATTTGGACTCAGAATTAAATTGTTTAAAAACCTAAGTTGTTAAATTAAAAGTAAAGATTAATTTGATTTAAGGAATTAAATCAATATTTGAAAATTTAACTCGAATTTGTATAATTCGAGATGGTTTAAAGTTGAGATTGGAATGGAAATTAATTCAAATGGAAAACTAAATTGAATTAATTAGAAGTGAGATTGAAGTTGAATAAGTTTAAATTCAAATGGGATTTGTTTTGAATTAGAATTGAATCAATTTAATACGATGAGAAATTGGGAAATTGAACCAGTTTGACTCTGAAACTATTTTCAAATAAATTGTTTTAATATAAACTGTTTTAAATCTATTTTTCCTAGCTATTTAATATGCAACCATTCTTTTTAAAATCCAAACTATCTAACAATTATTTTACAACTATTTTGAAAACTAATTTCTATTTTACATCTGTTTTACAAACTAATTACTATTTTACAATTATTTACAAAACTAATTACTATTCTACAACTATTTAACTATTTTACAACTATTTAGCTATATTACAACTATTTTGTAACTACTTAACTATTCTATTGCTATTTACAACTAATAACTATTTTACAACTACTGTTCGTCGACGAAAATTCTATCGGTTTAGAAAACCGTCGAACGAATTTATAATAAAATTTATACCGCAAGCGCACGGTGTACGAATGTAGCACGCGGCGAATACGGGTCGATCCGTAGGGAATTAATGATTTTAAAATTCTACTCAATCAAATTATACCAAAGTTGAGAGTGTGTTTAAGCTAGAAAATGAGAAAATGAACTAACTAACAAAAAGAAAAGAAATGCAAATATGAGAGTTAAATGACAATTTAGAGAATAAATCCACTCTCTAGATCATGTAGTTCAACACATGAAATCATGATCTCTCTCTTTTATGGTCATTAGTGTTTTAATTGATGTGTTTATCATAAGTATGGCATATTTGAGCTATTGATTAGCCAACATAAGCCATCAAACTATAACACACCCCTTAAAACAATTACTAACTTTCATGAAACTTGACAAAGAAAATGAAATCTATTTTAAGTATGGCCTATTAACTATTGATTAGAAACATAGACCATCAAATTTTAATTTCAAATCACTTTCTTTTGCCATAATCATATTTTGATGAAGAGGCAATTAGTGTTAGTGATTGTTTAAGCATAGCCTATTTGGTGTCAACAATATAGGCTATCAAAATTCAAAGCAAAAACAACTAGTAAACCATTTCCATCATCATCGTTAAGCACAAAAAGAGAGCATGAATTGACAAAATGTTGAAGCTACATTAATTAGAGAGCTTCATTACCCCTAAATTGAAGGGGTTTAGCTTCTCATATTTATCATTTTATTAACAAACGTAGCTAATAACATGAAAGCAAAATGAAGAGGAAAAAGAGAGAAAAATGAAAAGATAAACTAATTAACTTGCATAAAAGAAAAGAGATCTACACTACAACATAAAAGTAAATGAACATGAAAAGGAATGAGCATGTATTAAATTGAATAAAATAAAAAAGATTACATAAAATAAAAATGGCTAAGTAGCCTTGAAAATAGAAAAAGGAGCTTTCATTTTATTTTTGATCTAAACTAAAACTAACTAACTAAAAAGGAAGATGGCTACATGAAACATAAGGGGTATTTATACAAGTGTTAAAACCCTAATTCATTTTTTTGGGGAATGCCTAAAATGCCCCTTAGGAAGTGTGGAGGCCAAGTAATCATTAACGTCTTAATCCCCCATTAAGTGTACATGAAGCCATTAACTCCAAAAGCATGTGCATTAGCCTTTAATTTGTACATTAAGGTAGGTGGGTAGGTGGGGTCCTCCATGTTCTTCACTTTGAATTATTTCCATCTTCATTCCTTCGTATTAATTTTGTGCATGCATATCTTCATGAAACCACTTCTATTTGAGATCAAAATCCTACAAAAATATATACAAATTTTCAATTAATTTTTCTCAAAGAAATATATGCACACAAATGACCGTTTTGCCCATATATGAAGAGAATATGTGACAATTTGGAATAATTTGAATTTTTGGTTTAAACAAGTTAAAATACCCGATATGATCATTTATTTAATTCAAATAGATTAAATATGGTGGTAAAAATATGCACATTTACGTGCACATCAAATACCCCCACACTTATCTTTTTATTCGTCCTCGAATAAAGAAAAACTAAGATAAATCCTTTTTCGTAGGGAGCACGATTGCATTGAGCGTATGCAACAAGCAGTTAAACCTCTGAGTGTCCCCAGTAGGACGAGTGTTGTCTCGTGAGGGTTTTCAGTGGATACTACCCACAAAATCCAAGTGCAGGATGAAAATATTTACAAAATGCAAGATATATTTACAAAGAGATGAATGCAAGTTTTTGAAATATTTACAAAATTAAGGATTTATTTTTAAATCGACACAAATAAGTTAAATATTGGTTTTGGTCATTATCTTGAAAATTTAAGTCATTTACTTGTCAAATTTCCAACAAAAATCAAGTTATCATAACAAATAGACAATAGTTTAACTTGTTGTTTCGGTTGATAACAAAGTGTAATTATAAAATGGATCCTTAATTGATTATCAAAGTTTATCAAAGTGGTATTTTCATTTCTTTTCAATAACAAATCAAATCAAATAAGTAAAAATAGTGCTAGGATTTCAATTGCTTGCTCTCTCATTATTTGCAAGAAAAATTACACACCTAGCTCAGGTAAACCGAGGCCAGATATACCACCCATGCACTGCCTTTCGGGCTTATGTGAGGGGACTACAGAGCATGGCGAGTGCACACACTTTCATGCATACACTATCGACCGTAGGTGGCTTTTATTAAGTCTTTTTTTACATGTGTTCCATACATCATAACCGTGAGGACTTTTAAATGAGTATGAAAGCACATAATCAAAAATTCCAAGTAATCACCCATGCATAACCGTAAGGACTTTTAAATGAGAGTGAATACTTGGATGTTATTATTTTTTATTTTTATATTTTTTTGAGTGGGAGTTTTGCAAAATCATCTTAGCACCATTTAACTTAGAAGACAAAAAAAATGTTATATCCTTTACTTTAAATCAACCACTTTTTAAAACAAAGATTTTCAATTAGGATGTACTTCATAATTAACACGTATGAATCTTCCTATATACTAGTTAAACCATTATTATTTGTAATCAAACTTCATTTTTATTTTTGTTAAGACCAATAAATTTTCAAAAATTTCAATTTAATAAACCAAAGCCATATATTTATCTTATAGTGTTTCTTTTAAAAATAAATCAAAAGAAAATTTGTTTTTGGGATTTATTTTTTAATTTTTGTTTTTGTTTTTTGTGATTTTAAAGCAAAAATAAACCATGAAAAAAAAATGAAGATGAGTCCCCCCCCCCCACACTTGATTTTGACTGTGTCCCCACAGTCAACCCAAGTGAAAGGGATGTTTATTATTATTTACATGAAAACGAACGGTATTTACACGAGATCAGAAAGTATATTGTCAAAAAGTAAATGAAATGGTCTTCTAAAAATCGATTCATTTGTCTCGTCGAGTATACGAGACACATCTTAAGCTCGAAAAACCAAACCATAAAAGATTTTGAAGTTGAATGTTGATTTGGAAAAACGAATGTCGTTTTATTGAAAATTGAATGAGTTGTTTTGTTTTCGATGATTTTTGGGGCTGATAAAACAAGTGATTGAAATTCAAGTTTATTTTCACTAAATTGAAATTCAAGTTTGTCATTGAAAAATTCTTTAAAATTATTGATTTCAAAATCAAAATGGTGATGTAAATCTTCCCCTTCATAATTTAACAACTCATTTTAGAAAAGTCCAAAGAATTCATGTTCATTAAATTCGTCTTCCTTTATTGGATTATCAACAACTTTATTACATGTCTCAAGTTCAAAATTCAAAGTAGTTGTATTCAAATTTTCGAAATCAAGAAAAGGAAGATTGAATTTAAAATTTGGTTCAACATCCTTAAAAGAATTGAAATCCAATTCAATTACCATGTTTTCAACAACTTCATTAAGATTTTCGTTTTCAATTTCAAAAGTTGTTATTTGAAAATCGTCGATTTAGGTAAAAGATGGATTCTTACTTGACTCATCACACATTGGAATTTGATTTTGCTTTTCACGTTGTTTCATATAAGATTCAAACAACAAATCCGTGTGATCATCGTAAGTTTCATTTATTTGTTCAACAAAATCCAATTTATAGTTATTAAATTGAGAATTTTCGATTTGGATTTGTTGAGAACAAAAATTTTCACTCATATCGTAGTCAAGGTTATTCCCATTGCTAAAATTATTTGAAAAGTGGATCAGATTTTCGTTTTGATTTTGAAATTCATTTTGGAGTTCAAAATTGTATTGGCATGGGTTATACTCGAAATCGTTTGAATTTTGAAGTGAATTCAAATTTTGATTATTTTGAAAACTTTGATTCGAGTTATTGCACAAATATGAATTACACAACTTATTTATCATTTGATTTTGTTGTGTAGCGATTTCAAGTAAAGATGAAATTCTATTTTCCAGATTTGAAGGTTGGTCATCATTTTGAAAATTTTGTGGTTCAAAATTCGAATCGTTTAAACAATCGTTGTTGTTAAAATATCCATACGTGTTTGGAGTGAACTCATATGGATTATATTGATTTTCACAACTAAATTCAAGTGAGTAAGAGAGAGGAAACTCGGACATTTTCAAGATTTTTTTTGTTGTTGTTTTTTTATAAAGAAAAATATTTACAAGTGGAATTTATTTTTCAAAATGGAAAATTGATATTTGTTTTGTTTTTTTTTCAATTTTTTTTAAGAAAAAGTTTTATATATTTTTTTAGATTTTTGTTTTTCTAAATTTTTTAGATTTTTGAAATTTCAAGGGAAAAGGATTTAAAGATTTCAAAGAAAAATCAAAGGAATATTTACAATTTTCTTTTTTAGTTTTGGGTTTTTGAATTTTTTTTTGTTTTTTATTTAAATATGCATGGACTAATGCAACTAAATGAATGCAAGGTTTTAATTACAAATGATTTACCCTAAGTTAACTCAAAATTGTATAATCACAAATTATCTTAAATCAACAAGATAGTTCTCAGCCAGGGAACGGGCAGGGGTTATCGGTGCACCACGAATCACCGTAGCAATGCAGCCGAAGGTTTAAGTACCTTCAGAGGAACAACCACTATAATATTTACGAATCACCGTAATATTTATAAATGGTTATTACTCTTCCGTAGCCTAGACACCAAGAAATAAAATTGTTCAAAGAAAACAATTGTGAATATACAATTAAAAGTTATTGATGCCTAATCGTTATTATTAATCAATTCTAAGATGAAATGCAATACTGAAATTAAATATGTATTAACAATGCAATTACAACTGAAATTTATTTTTGTTTTTGTTTTTGGTTTTTCATTTTTTTTTGATATATAAATGCAAATACAAGCAACCAACTATGCAAGACAAATAAAAACAACAGATATGGCAAACAAGCAGTTTTTTTTTTGGCAAGCTAGACGAAGCAAGCTTCTCCTCCAATCTGCTTTGGCAACCTGAAAATAAAACAATGATATATATACACGTTTTTTTATTAGAGAAAAAAAAACAAAAAAATAAAAATAAAATAAAACACAAGAAAACACCACAAAAGAAAATAAAACAATTGAAAAAAAAACGATTGAAACGCCTTTTTTTGAAGATATGATCAAAGCAAAAACAATTGAAAGAAATGGAATTTTATTTTATCTGAAGATTCACGACTTTAACTTTCAAACCCAACGAGCCAAAAGAAACCCGACCCAAAACGCTGAAACACCTTTTTATTTCTTTTATAAGAAACGATGCCAATGCATATAATCAAAATAATAACTAGAATCGAAATCCCAATTCCTCAAATCCAAAAATCTCCCACCCCATTTTCATATCCAAATTAAATAGATTCACGCAAATCAAAAGCTTCTCTCCTGTTGATTTTGTGGGTGATTGTGGGATAACGTGTTCTAATTCGGCGAGATGAAGTATTGCCGTGGTCTGAAGGGATGTAGTGGCTGTGAAGGCGATGAGGTTCTCGAGTTGCGTTATGGAATTGTGGTAGTGTTTGCTTGCAGTCGAGTTCGATTGGGGGTATTCGAGGCTAGTCAGTGTAGTTGCTGTCCAAAAACTTGTTCGAAGTCAGGTTCGAATTGCGGTGGAGGTCACGGTGGAGTTTGACGATGGTTGCGAGTTTGGAAAGTTCGGTTTTGGGTGTTTTGGGTATTCGAGTTGGGTGGTTGTTTAAGTGTGCTTGGTGGCTGAAATTGTAGAGAGGTGCAGTAGATTGGAAGGTGAGGAGTGAATATGCTAGGCCAGCAGTTTGAACCAGGTATGAGAATGTTGTTGTTTGACAGTTTGTTATTGATGTATTTTGGGTTGTATGTGAAAATGATGGTGTCAGTTGGTATTGTGGAGGAGTGTGTTGACTGGAAGTTTGTGTGAGTTTGAGGATTTTGTGGTAGAGGAGAATGTGATGGTGAAATGTACCGGGTTGATGGATGGTGGTTCTATGAGGGGGAAGTTGTCTGTGGAAGGGCAGAAACACGGTGGTGAAGGAGTTTGAGCAATGAAGTGGCTGGTGTGGTATGTTCTGGCAGAAGGAAGATGGGTGGTTTGTGTGGTAGTTGAAGGAAGTATCTGCGGTTGATGGAGGAGTTGTAGTGTTGAATGTCGATGGTTTGTGATAGGAAAGCAGTGTTTGTGAGTGATGGAGATGAAGCTTGTAATCACTGTTGTGGTCACAGTTGTATGCAGAGAGGATGTTGATCGTTGATGTGCAATATGTTTGCAATGGCTGGGGGTTCAAAGTGGTTGTACGGTGGTCTCAATGGGATGGAAGGCGTGTTGCAGCAGTAGTGGGTTGATGCAGCACTGATGACGTGATGGGTTTTGGAGTGGTAGGTTGTTTGTGGTTGGATTAGTACAGGTTAGTCGAAGAGGATATAGTGGAGATAGGTGAAGAATGGTCAAGCAGATAGTTGTGATAAAGTGAGTAGGGATGCTGTCTAAGGCGGGGTTGCTGCTGTTTAATGTTGTTTGCAACTGTTATGATGTTGGTTGTACTGCAGTTTTGGTTTGCGTGTGGAAGTGAACTGTTGTATTTTAAGCAACAGGGTATGGAATGAATTGAGATGAGGAGATGGTCGTTGAGGCGATATTGATGCACAGTGTCAAATGTGTACTGATGGTGTTTGAACAGGGGAATGTCGTAGTTGTTTTCGAATTGAGATTCAGGTGAAGATGGCAGTGTGAATTAATGAGTTGTGGAAGTGTTAATGAAGATGTTTGATGAGGTATGATGAGTGAAAATGGAAGAGTTGTATGTTTGTGGGTAGTGAGATGCAACAGTGAATGGTATGTGGTAGTTTTGGTGGAGGAGCGGTGACAGTTTTGATGATATGCACAAAGAAAGTTGTGCAGTAACAGTGACAGAGAGGGGGAAATGCACAGAACAGTTTTTTTGGCAATCAAGTTTGTAAAAGAAATTGAGTTGTAAATTGAAAAATAAATTGTAATTGAAATGTAAATTGAAAAAATGCAATGAAGTTTTTTTTTTAAATTGTGTTTGTGTATTTTTTTTGAATATGCAAATGAAAAGAAAAGAAGAAAATCAAGCACACAACAAAATGCACACAAGAATCGCACAAGCACACATAATTTTTTTTTAAACACACACAAAATAAAATCAAATGAAAATAATTCGAAGAATAGAAAATCAAAATCAAAACAACTCTCCGGCAACGGCGCCAAAAACTTGTTCGTTGACGGAAATTCTATCGGTTTAGAAAACCGTCGAACGAATTTATAATAAAATTTATACCGCAAGCGCACGGTGCACGAATGTAGCACGCGGCGAATACGGGTCGATCCGCAGGGAATTGATGATTTTAAAATTCTACTCAATCAAATTATACCAAAGTCGAGAGTGTGTTTAAGCTAGAAAATGAGAAAATGAACTAACTAACAAAAAGAAAAGAAATGCAAATATGAGAGTTAAATGACAATTTAGAGAATAAATCCACTCTCTAGATCATGTAGTTCAACACATGAAATCATGATCTCTCTCTTTTATGGTCATTAGTGTTTTAATTGATGTGTTTATCATAAGTATGGCATATTTGAGCTATTGATTAGCCAACATAAGCCATCAAACTATAACACACCCCTTAAAACACTTACTAACTTTCATGAAACTTGACAAAGAAAATGAAAATGAAATCTATTTTAAGTATGGCCTATTAACTATTGATTAGAAACATAGACCATCAAATTTTAATTTCAAATCACTTTCTTTTGCCATAATCATATTTTGATGAAGAGGCAATTAGTGTTAGTGATTGTTTAAGCATAGCCTATTTGGTGTCAACAATATAGGCTATCAAAATCAAAGCAAAAACAACTAGTAAACCATTTCCATCATCATCATTAAGCATAAAAAGAGAGCATGAATTGACAAAATGTTGAAGCTACATCAATTAGAGAGCTTCATTACCCCTAAATTGAAGGGGTTTAGCTTCTCATATTTGTCATTTTATTAACAAATGTAGCTAATAACATGAAATCAAAATGAAGAGAAAAAAGAGAGCAAAATGAAAAGATAAACTAATTAACTTGCATAAAAGAAAAGAGATCTACACTACAACATAAAAGTAAATGAACATGAAAAGGAATGAGCATGTATTAAATTGAATAAAATAAAAAAGATTACATAAAATAAAAATGGCTAAGTAGCCATGAAAATAGAAAGAGGAGCTTTCATTTTACTTTTGATCTAAACTAAAACTAACTAACTAAAAAGGAAGATGGCTACATGAAACATAAGGGGTATTTATACAAGTGTTAAAACCTTAATTCATTTTTTTGGGGAATGCCTAAAATGCCCCTTAGGAAGTGTGGAGGCCAAGTAATCATTAACATGTCTTAATCCCCCATTAAGTGTACATGAAGCCATTAACTCCAAAAGCATGTGCATTAGCCTTTAATTTGTACATTAAGGTAGGTGGGTAGGTGGGGTCCTCCATGTTCTTCACTTTGAATTATTTCCATCTTCATTCCTTTGTATTAATTTTGTGCATGCATATCTTCATGAAACCACTTCTATTTGAGATCAAAATCCTACAAAAATATATACAAATTTTCAATTAATTTTTCTCATAGAAATATATGCACACAAATGACCGTTTTGCCCATATATGAAGATGAATATGTGACAATTTGGAATAATTTGAATTTTTGGTTTAAACAAGTTAAAATACCCGATATGATCATTTATTTAATTCAAATAGATTAAATATGGTGGTAAAAATATGCACATTTACGTGCACATCAACTACTTATATATTTTAAACCTTTCAAGCTATTTTCTAAATTCAAGTTGTTCAGAGTGCAAACTGTTTATAGTTGAAGTGATAACCCAAATGGAAATTGAAGCAATTATGAATAAGTGAATAGAAATCAAAATGAATGTGAATAAAAGGAAAATTGATTTAATTAATAATCAAATAAATACATAGGATGTACGTAATTTTTTCGCATAACGATTTGATCCAGATTCGGGCAAAGAATTTCGAGATAGTAAATCAATCCGAGTTGGGATTTTTCACTGAATTTTCGACGGCGAACCGTGGATATGGATTTTTGATTGATTTTGGAAATTCTCTATCATAGTTTTGGCTATGCAAGGAGAATGACGGTTTCTGATCAAGAAACCAGATCTGAGCCTGCACTAGGAAGTCGGGTGGACGTTATAAGCGAAATTGTGTGATCGAGTGAGCGATCGGACTTGATATTGCGTGCGGATGATATATGTACATCGTATGTGCTTGAAAGAAATAGATATTGAAAATTTTATAAAGAAGTGTAAAAATAATTTTTGAAATGGAAAAGTTTATTTTGAGAAATATATGATGAATAAAAGTGGAAGTTGGATATCACTATAGCTGAAACTCATTTTGTAAAAAGTAAGTAATGGAGAAAGTAACTTTATAAGAGAAATCGAATTTGAATGTTGATTTGGCCTTAGTAAAATTGTATACATACATACACACACATATATATATATATATATTTGTTATATATGATAAACTCCCCTTGTTGAATCTATAACCAGAAGAAAAGATCTTTGAAAAATATTTTGTTCTAGTTAAAAGAATAAACTAATATGTATCTATATATAAATGATTTTATGAAATTGGGAAAAAGGTTTTGGAACCCACTGATTTTGAAAGGCTTTTGATTTTTGGGAAAAATCAATTTTGGAAATTTGGAAAGCCAAGTTTGAGAACTTTTGATTTTGAGATATTGATTTTGTGTAAATGGGGTTTATATGTGATACATATAAGAGTATGATTTTAAAGATACTATATATGTATAGTATAAAATGTTTTGAGAATGCTGTGGGGAAAAAGGCACTTCCATTTAGAGTTGAAACTTAGTAGGAGATCCACGGGGTGGTTCTTCCTTGAGTGCTAAGGCGGTTCTAAATTTGATTCTAAGAGGATGTCCGGACTAACTGAAGTTCCTGAGGATTGTGGTTTGGGCAGCGAAAGTCTTGGGCGCTAATGCCTATAGAGACACTGGGGTTATGTTGTGACGACAGTGTAACTCGGTGTTACTATGATCTACTGCGCACCATAATGAATGTCGAGGGGCAGTGATTGCCTAAGGTCTACGTTTGATTTCGCTAAGAGAGTGATGTAACATCGGTAGACTGCAATCTATGAAGACATAGCGAAAGTCGTGTGACAATAAGTGCCTACAGCTATATTGGGACTCGACTGATGTAGTCTGCTATCTATGTGGTCTGTGTGGTGAAGTTTCATTTGGCAGCGAAATGAGAGGGCGTTGATGCCTATAGTTACATGGTTTTTTCCGTGATGGCAACGTAACCCTAGGTGTAGCTGCGATATGTGGCGGTTCTATGGTGTAATTGAGGGGCGTGAAGGACTACAGTTTTCTTTGGTTTTGCCGGGATGGCGACGTAATCACCAGGTTAGCTATGACCATGGAGGGGGTGATGATTTCCAGAGCATTCTTACAAAAGTATTTTATACGTTTTCACAAAAAAATTCCAAGTATTTTCACCGGGTGTTGAAAACGAGTCTGCTAAGTACTTACAGATTTTTAGTCCTACGCCTGATCAACGTATGACCGAATTTCTGTGAGAACGAGGATGGACTTGTTGAAACATCGAGTTATAAAAAAAATCATAGAAACTATTTTGATAATATTATATTGATTTTTAAAGTATTTTAAAAATTTAAATTAAAAAGAGTAAAGAGTTAAAAATGTTTAAGAGTTAAACATGTCTAGATAGTTAGAATTGTTTGTTTGAATGAATTGTTTGCTTTGGTTGTTAGTATATGGTGATGTATATGCTTTGATTGTTGAATATAAAAGCTTTTGATTATCTTTTTCTTTAAATTTTAGGGACGAAATTCTTTTAAGGGGGAAGGAATGTGATAACTCGAAATTTCTGGCAATATTGATTTGATAATCTTTTTTTATAATTATTTAAATGCGCCAAAAATATTATTTTCAAAACAAATAAATGTTCTATTTATTTTCTATTACTCATATGTAAATTTTATGTAAAATTATGATTTAAAATTTTATATGTATATCTTAAAAATAAATTAGATTTCAAAACTCTACATTTAAAAACTAGTATACATGTATAGTTATTAATTAAAGTAAATAGCATAAGTTTAAAATAGGAATGAATAAGAAATTTTATCTTATTAAGTTAACATAAAATAAATAAAAAGAAAATATAAATATATAATAAATATAAAAACATAAAATGCATGCATAAGACAATTGTAAGCTTAGTATAACATGCAAATTACAAGTGTCAAGATAAGTTGTTTTCTTTCTTTTTAATAACTTTTGTATATATAGCAAAAGAAGTCGTTCTTTTCTTCATTTTGAAAATCGAAGAAAAATAAAAACTGAAAAACCAAAATAAAATCAGAGAAAAATATACTACTTCAAGTTTCAGCTGAAGCAAGCAAAGATTCAACTCAACTAGAAACAAAGAAGATCAAAATCAAGTTCCATTTTTCAATCAAAAAAGCAATTCCAGATTTTCAAAAAAGGCTCCTCTGTTCAAAAATACAGCGAGTAAACAAATCTTTTAAAAGCTAAAACCTCTTTATTTATCTGGATGCATGCGATAAATTCCTGAAGTAATGATGTGAAAATGTTTCGCATGGATGTAGGAATGAATTTTTACTGTGTATATATCTGTGCATGTCTGTGTATATGAATACTTGCCTCTGTTTTGATTTCAACATGCTAAAAAAGTTCAAAAATCAAATTCTCTTTTCCCAATCTCCTTTAGGTTATGATCTTTAAAAGAAATTTGTTTGTATTAACTAAATTCTATTTTAAAAAATATTTTTAAGTATAATTAGCAAGTAATTTTACTGGAAGAAGAGAAGAATAGTGAAAGCTAATTCAAGACAGAAAATCGATGGAATAAATTCTACATTTTGATTATATAATCTGACTTGTCATTAAAAACCATGATTTTTAATAATGATTTCATGATTTTTAAGTTTGTGTATGAGGAGATGAACGAAAATTGAACTTTCGTCGATTTTTGACGATCGGGGGAGGGTCAAGCATCGTGATTGATGCTGGAGATAGCTTGAGTGATGAGGATCGTAGGAAAAATGGCAAGTGATTTTTTAGATCGCCGTGGTGGCTTGTCGACGGTGGAGTAGGGTTTAACGACCAGTTTGGGTCGACGCTGAATCCGAGACTCGTGAGTCGTCGTGGTTGCACTAGAGTCGATCGAAGGAGGGGGAAAAGGTAGAGGGTTGTCAGTCGAAGCTTCTGCATTAGGGCATGGTTTCCGATGGACTGTGGCGGTGGAACGAGGGGCGAGAAGGCGATGGTTTTGATTCAGGTGGTCTTCGTGTAGCTTGAATTTGATTTTGAAGGTGGCATCTGGTTTCTAGGTGCTGGAGGCGATTATGCATGTCGAAGTCGATTTGCTGGCGATGGTAGCGATGGTTGGAGCGTTGATAGTCGATCGTGCATATGCGTGGGTGTTAGTTGTATCAGTAGGTTTGGGGTGGTTGCTGTGTTGAGAAGAAGTAGTAGATGAGGTCTTGGGTTGGACTCGGGGAAGTGAAGGGTTGCCTCGAGTTTGTAATCGAGTGTTTAGCAGGTTCAACGAAAGTAAGAAGAAGAAAGGGTGTCGGGGAAGATGGAGTGTGGCTCGAGATTTTGATCGGGATTTCTGGGCTTGGGCCCGAGTATGTTAGTATGAATTAACCAAGTTTTTAAAAAGAGAAAAATTTTGAACAAGTTTTCAAAGAAGTTTCAAACCAAAGATTTTGAAGTTAAAATGTTTGAACTTAATTTGTTTTGACTTAGGGTAATTATACATTAGGTTAACTTTATTTTAAAATTAATTTCTAAGTTTATTTAAAAAAAATTAAATGATGTAATTAAGTGGAAAATTGGGGAAAATGTATTAAACTTTAATTAATTAAGGTCTTAAGTGATTTTAAAGGATAATTAATTTATTCTAATAATTAATTAAAATAATAATAAATGACTTGTAAGTAGTTAATGAAAATTAAGTAGGAATACAAGTAATAAATTTATTTTGTGATTAAAATTAATTAAATTTAATTAAAAATGTCGTGACTAGTAAATCTTACCTATAATGTTTAAATTGTATCGAATGCTTTGGATTATTTAACATCTCTAGTCTAATAATCTGTGATGTTCGGTGATATGAAATGCTTTGGATTGAACTGTTAATAAATGTGAGATATTTATTTGAATAATTATCTATGTTGAGTCTCCATGTGAATATAACATTTTGAAGTTAAATTGAATTGTTTTGGCTTAAAAGATGGCATTTGGATTCGAAGAGATCGGGGTCGGATATCAGCGATATCCGGAACCACTTTGATTAGTAATCTATATTTCTTTATAGATTTGATTTGTAAATTCAAATAGGCCAGAATGGACTAAATTAAGTAACATGGCCATTTAAACAAGTAGCAGTACTTAGATATTGTTTTGTGAAATAATTGTTTGGCTATAGCAAAATAAGAACTCGTAGTGAGGTACGAGTTACCCTGGTTTTCAATGAAGGTTTATAACTTAGTATTTTAAGTTATATGGTTTTACTCACATTGGCTTCCAGCCTGACTCGGGTGTTACTTTATTGTAATGCTCGGGTTAAACCGAGTATTACAGATTTTCAAGTTAGGATGTTCGGGAGCTCAGGAGGCGAGCTGGATGGCAGAAACATATGGAGTATATTCCGCTGTGCATTTGAGATTGTATTGATAGAAATCAGGCACAAGTTGTTACAACTGTCCAGTTTATTTGTGAATAATTGTACTCTGATGTATTGTATGTAAATTAACATTTACAGCTTTTTTTGTATAAATGAAGTTATCTGATATTATATCTTATTCGTCTGCGATTGGAGATTCTGTGCTTTTGTTTTCTGTTTCTTCTTCTACCTCGTTTTCTTCTTTAACCTAACAATCTGTAATTTCCAACGTTCGATTGCTCGGCACTTCTGCAGCGAACGTATTAGTGTCGAATATTCATGGTTGAAAATTTTGGGTCATTACGTAGGGAATGTACCTAGTCAATACCTAAGATTAATTTATGCGATTGAAAACTATAATATTAGGAGTAATCATGATCATTTGATTTAGTGTTGGGATAAAAGGAAAACTACACCTCCAAATCAATACATAACTTCCTAATCTACCCGGGGACTAAATATTTTAGTTACTGTAAACCTATTTGGAGAACAAATTCCTCTCCAAATTTAAAATTCACAGTTGGAGTATTTTACATGATAAACTAAACACCATTTCTCTGCATAACTTGAAAATTTCCACCCATAACAATTTGCAACCTTATTACCTTTGTAATTTGATACTTGAGACGATATCCCATTTGCTTTTTGACTGTCACGACTCTCAATATATAATTAGTAAGATTCTAGAGGGTTTTAATATAAATATAAATCCCACGTATCCCCACCCTAAGGTTTACTGGACCAGATTTAGACTATGGTCAACCGACAAAAAAAACTTTGGACTTAATTTATTTCATCGCCTGTTAGAACTTATGGCTTGAACGTAACCAATGTATTTTTAACAATATCTATAGCAACTCCACTTCTATTTTGTTTCTATTTCTTGGTATGTTTCTCTTTGGATAGGCACAGATCAAAGGCAAACAAACTGGCGGACTCGCCTAGGAAGTATCATGGGATTTGTGCCTCAACCTCATGCTACACCATTCTCCACTTGATATTGCTTCAATTTGATATTCCAACTTTTGCAATTTTCCTTTAGTAATTTTTCTAAAATAAAATGTTACGTTTAAAGTTTAAATCAAACATAAACACCTAATAAATTTTTACCACAAGTTAATAAAGTATTAATGTTACCATAAATACTCTGGGAAACTTCATTCATGTACACATACAACCACCAAAACCGTTGTAAATTTAGTAGAAATATCTATACCTTTACTGTCTTATACATAGCTTCAATTGACTAACGTATACATGTATATGTTATATATATGTATGTATGTCTCTATTTATATACATGTATACATGTATACATGTATGTATACACACAAGTCTTTTTTTGCAACTAGGCACATTCAGATTACTGTTCTAATTCAGATTGCCGCACTAATGTGCATCTTCCAAATTAGATCGTCAGCATCACTTGTCTCTCTTTCATCATTCAGCTCAGCTCAACTATGATGCTTTAACGGCTTCAAGTATCAATTCATCTGCCCTATTCTACTTCCCAATTTACTGTACTTCAACAGCGACTTGTACCCTTCAAAATGCTTATTTGCACATTGCAAGCTTCCAACCTTCCAGCTCCAGTCCCACCTCTCCTGTGGCACTTGGTTTTACACTTCAGCATGCACCTGCTAGCCAACGATGCACTCCTTTTATACCTTCTCCATTAGAACAGTCAGCCTCCTTGTCTAGCGATCGACTACAACATTCACGCAATTCTTAACCAACGCATAAGTCTGTAGTCCCCCAGCAAGCATCAACACCTATCAGACCACCTGCATGCATTGCGAGCACCTAAACTATAAACCTTTCAACTTTGCTCCATATGCGGTCTACATTCTCTACTTGCCTCGGTGGTTGCTATTGTGATCTCTGCCAGCATATGTTCAAGCTAGCACTCAGCGTGCAAATCTTTCCATAATCAACCAGCATATTATCTAACACCAATAATTTTTGTCTGGCCTGGTGCCTTGCCCTTAAGCCGTATATTAAAACTAGGTTTGATAAGACATGCCATTGCCTCTGCATCTCTCCTCCTCATCTTAGTCCACAAGTGTGTAGCCAATCTTTGATGCATTTCAGTTGCTTCTTATACACTTTCCAACCAATGCAAGCACTTCATCCTGCATACATTTTTCAGGCAAAGTTAGCTTCATGCAATTCTCCTAATGCAACATTATATTTTGGATTTCTATTGATGTCCACATCAGTCCCCTTCTATGGCTATACCAATGATTATTTTAATGTTCAATTAATTATATTGTTGTATACATATAGTAGGCTTTACTCATGTATCATCTCATTGATGATCCTCTATTGGCATTACTCTCATTTTTTAACTTAAGTGTTTTATACATAGCTGCCTACTAGTCATGTTAATATATCTTATATTATAAAGCAAAACCCTTGCTCAAAGGGGTCAGAGTGAAGCCCTTTTGAGATGCCTAAAAATCCCATCTCATCTTGTCCTGGCAAATTTTTATTAGTGGACAAAATGGTAACCAGATTCTGTACGCATTCAATAACCACATCCACCCTGTTTTAGATGATGTTCACATCAAACCCTCTTTTACAATAATCAACTCACTTCTCAGTTTTCGCTCTACCGATCATCGCTCCCTATTCGATTGGAACCAAAATCCAAAAATAAGAAGATTTTCCCACTAGGAAGAACTGTTTACCATAGGCATTTAGCCCTACAGGGATTTCATCCGAGGTGGTTGGATGATGGTCGAGATGGATGTTGTGATGTGCAATGCCCTTCAAAACCACACAAAGACAGTTGGTTGTCGATGAGGGTCATAAGCAGTTAAGATAAGTTTTACTCATAAAAGGAAAACATTAAAACAATTACTACCAATTTGTCATTAATGGTACACTTTTGCAATGTTTTATAATCAAAATTATAATCATTTCTCTTTTATTGTATGCGTAAGTATGTTTTTGATGGATTGGAAATTGTGGTACTTTGGGATTTGTGTGCGACGATAAATTTTTGTTTCTAGGCTTGCTTTGTTTAACCCATGCTACTGCTATTCTTGATGCATATGGACTGTTTGACATTAAATACAATTACTATCAACTGTAAGCACCAGAATTGGTCACTAACACCCAAAGAGAGATTTGCGTAGAGAGATTAATGAAGAAGGTAAATTAAAACTGAGGAATTACATTGTAAAATGCAGTAATACTATGAGAAACAAGAACACCAGATTTATAGTAGTTTGGCGTAACTGCCTACGTCCACTTTGAGTTTAATCTTTATTGCTTTTCTAAACAATTGATTACAGATACAATCCGTACACCAACTACTCGAATGCAAATGTTAAGTGAAAAAGAATGAGTCTTAAAAGAGGCAGAATCTCCCTAGTGTTCTCAAAAAAAGATCCATTTCATTGTGCCCCTGCCCTTCTATTTGTAGATGAAGATGGGTTGGACTTCTCTCATGGGCCTAGGAACAAGGTATCTCGTCCTGTGGTAAGTAGCTTCTGCACAGTGAGCCAGGGATGCTGAACGGCAATTGCCGAGCGAGGTTGGCCGAACCAGAGAGTGCCGAGCGAGTTTGGTCGATCCAAAGAATGCCGAGCGAGGCTTCTATGCTGAACGGCATTCGTATGCCGAGCCACATATCCAGGTCGAACGACACTCGTATGCCGAGCAAGGAATTCATGCCGAACGGCACTCGTATGTCAAATGAGGCTTGTGCCGAATGAGGCCTTGTGCCGAGCGACTCATCTGTGCGAGCGACTCTTCGTGCCGAGCGACTAATTTGCGTCGAGCGAGGCTTCGTGCCGAGCGATGCATCTGTGCCGACCGAGGCTTCGTGTCGAGCGACACATCTTTGCCAAGCGAGGCCTTGTGCAGAGCGACTCATCTGTGCCAAGCAAGGCTTCGTGCCGAGTGATGCATCTTTCCCGAACGAAGCCTTGTGCCGAGTGACTCGTTACCGGGTCAAACAACCGGGTAACACTTGCCCCCCTAAAGCGTATCATGAGGGTCAATCATGATATGCTTTGAATCATAAGCCATTCATGCTTATCATACTTCTCCTACCACTAGGTGAAACTCATTTCTCTATTGTGTTGCCATCTCCAGTGTGGTCCAGTCAATATACACATGTCGAGCCACTTGTTTGGCATACTCATTGCCGCTCGGTACGCCTATTCTTCGAAAAAGAGAGATATCATTGACCGGGTCCACTGATTAGCGCACGTTGACCTCCCATTCCTCATATAAAAGCCAACACTTCTCCTCTTTCTCCCTTTTACTTTTACTTCCGTTCTACAAGACTTTCGAACTCATCTTCCACCAGACTCCTACTAACACCTTAATATTCCTTTTCCTCCCGAATCCAATACTTTGCCTCACGTCCTCTCCCAACAACGAACCTGAACAGTTTTCAATTTCAAATCCAGAATCCCATAAGCTTCGAGCCATTTCCTTAGGTATGAATTTTTTGCTCGCCCGACTCTCCCGATTAAGGGTTTCGTACGAGACCAAATTCATAATATTCCTTTTTCCATTTTAAAACTACAATGGTAGAAGTCGTCTAGACGAGAAAGAAGAACATAAGGTTTAAACATGCTTTAGGGTTAGATGGAGAAGAGGAAGGAAGAGGGTGTCGAAGGCTTTTAGGAAGTAGGTTCTTGTTGGGTTGCCGAGCGAGGGAATAGGAAGTGTGATTGGCCCAGTCGGAATTGGTAAGGTTAGGGAGTGTTGGTTGAGTGTGGCGTGCGAGTCAGAGTGACGTTCGACTGGCCATTTAGGAAGGTGTTTAGGTTACTCGAATCGCATGCCGACCGGTGGAGAGGGAGTGCAGGAGAGAAGTAAGAGTTGGGTTTTGAGTGCCGAGCGATGCGGCTCGGTATGACAATGGCTCGGCATGACTCCCGCATGCCGAACGGTGAAGAGGGAATGTAGGAGTGAAGTAGGCAATAATTGTCGAAACCATCCCAACTCGAACATAGTTCACGTTGACTTGACTCACTTTCTTTGCCTAAACATATGATAGAAACAAGGACAAGGATTTACGCAAACAAGCATATCAACCAATCCAGACTGATAACTTCCTTGTTTCAACAACTATGATCCTGAGTCTAACTTGATTAAAACAAACAATAGCCTTCCACATATAGTGTCAATGCCGAGTTCAAAATTGAAACCATCATACGACAAACCATCGGAGACGGTCAGCGATGACGGTCTTCGAAGATGACAGTTCAAAGCTTAACATTATTTTGTTAACTTGATGACTTTTAATTCTTTGACACTTATACATGAACGATTGCACTAATTCACACACCACACGAGGGGGGGAGTATTTTTGTTGTTATGTCTGATATTGATTGTTTTTCAAGTATAGTTTAAACAGGTGTTTCATCCGATCCAACACTCATTAGAGATGTCTAGAAAATCCATTGCTGCCACAGTCTCGGATTGACCCGAGCCATCTTCTCAACAGGAAATGGTTGGAACCTCAAATCCATCGATAGCTCTTATACAGGATATTCCGAGCCCTACGATCGCACCGTCGACTTTGCTCCTGATGCCTTAGATGCAGTGATCTTTCAAGATAATCTGGTCGATTCTCAAGCTTCGAGAATTAACGAAAGCACTCTACGTCGCATATGCTCCATACACGGGATTCCTTTTGATGATGTACTGGTTCCATCGAGATAAGATCGTCCTCACTTGCCCCCAGTCAGATATGTGCTGGGTTGGTAGCATTCCACCATTCAACTCCTTCCTATGTGATGTGCTGCAATATATAGAGATCGCCCCATCACAACTACATCCCAACTGCCACGCGTTTTTATACGGCACGTGTATTCTCTTCATGTGCATTTTACTTAGGCTCCCCACTCCCGGTGACATCCTCTATATTTATCGTGTCAAGAGGCGGTGTGACAGTCCATCGTTCATATTCGTCGAGCCGCACAACCAATGTCAAATCCTTACAGGGGCGTGGAGCAAATTCACCAACTATAAGCAAGAATGGTTTTACGTGCGTTGCCCTCCGGTTTCGTGAGGAGATGGCTGGAAGGGAGTAAGTTCCTTATCTAGAATAATAGTTGTATGCGCCAGTAAATGCATTCTTCCTAAACATTTTCTTGATTTTCTATAGGTGTCAGCCCGCGTCCCAAAGGCTCCGGGTATTATGAGGCCGTTGAAGCTATCTGAGCTGTCCCCATGGGAGATTGGGACATTAGATCTATTATTTTAAACGAATCACTCTCGAAATTTGGACTGTTGGTGGAAGGTCATCGAATAAGTCTCCCTCATGATGCCACTTCATCTGGACCTGCCTTGAACAAAGGCATGAGTCAAGCCGGGCCTTCATCATGCGGTGCCCTTGACACACCTGAGGAGGGAGAGATTAGAGAAGCTAAAGTTCCCAAAGTACCGGGTGAGAATGTTAGTCCCGCTCCAGAGCCAGTAGTTGAGGTTCACAATATTGAAGTAACGCCTCCCCCTTCGAAGGGTAAGAAGAAATTGGCTTACAAATTAAGGAAGAAGACAGTGGGTGGAACTTCAAAGGTCACAATCACTCCAGTGGAGAGACAGCCTTCTCCTCAACAATTAGAGAGTTCTTTGAAAGGCTTGTCAGACCTCACTATTCCCGACGATTTGCTTAATTATGGCTTTGATGACCCGAAAGCCCCAAGAATCCACTCGCCTGTGAAAGGCGATGAAGGCGTTCAAGCCCAAAACCGAGGAGAAAAAACTCCTATAAGGAAAAATAAAGAAACTGGTCCGTCGAGGGGAAACACTAGGACAAACACGGACACGTGCACTTCACTTTACACTTAAATTTTAGCCATCAGTTTAATTTTTGATAACTTGTCGTTTATTTCTGTGCAGGTGATATGGGGTGTATACACGGACTCGACCGTCTTCGTTGGTCATCTATTTTTTACCACTTTGGATGGGATTCGAGCTTCGAAAGATGTCGGGATAGAGATGATGACGGCGAAAGGGATTATCACTTTCGAGATTCATCATCTTGAAGGAAAACTTACCATCAGCCTTCATACCATCACAATCCTCTCCTTCACTTGTAACAGCCCGCTATTTTGGACCATTCAAATCGACAATAAACCATACATGTCCGACTTGAATAATTCAAAATACCGCGTTGTTAATTTAAATGTGACAAACTCAACATATATAGTAAATAAATCAGTCACAGATCACAGACACAGAGTAATAAAATGCAGCGGAATAAATAAGGAATAGTAGTTCATAAAGCTACTACATACATCGGGGTTGGAGAAATAAAATACATCAGAATATCCCAGTTGCAGTGAAGTCTCCAGTACGAGCGGAAGACTTCTTTGAACCAATCAACTGGATGACCGGAAGGATAGATAGCTGGATCTTCAAACAAAGCTCCAACTTCGAAGATGAGTCTTAAATGCTGTATCAACTCAGTCTGACCCGAGCGTAAAGCAAAACACAAAACACTCGAGTCAGGATTAACATTCTTATATCAATAAATCCAACTCAAGTGAAATATCAACTGAAATACAAATAACTTAAAGGATGTTTGGGATAACCATCCTCTAAGGGTCCATGGAACTATCTACAAAGTAGAAATATACACTATAACACCGTGGCCATTCCCTTTATTTGTACTTCAAACCAAATATCATTTTACTTCAATTATCCCTACATTTCCCAAAATATTATTTACATATTTTTTTATAATTTATACAGTAAAGTATTTTCAATTTTAATTCAACTCAATTCTAAAAATAACCACTTCAATTTTATCGATCTCAAATTCGGATTTGTAATCACAAAATACCCCTTTATATTCCAATATATTTCAAGACTTTAAGTATTCAACGTTTCAAACTAAATTTTTATTCAATTTAGTTTTCTAAATAATAAATTCAAATTTAGTTCAACCTAAATTTTCATTTTAATTCAATTTAGTTTCTAAATAACAAATTCAACTATATTGATTTCAAATACAGATCTGAATCTCAAAATAAACCATTTAAATTCCAATATAGTTCAAAGCTTTAGTATTTAAATGTTCAATTTAACAGTTTCATATAGATCTCGATTTAACCTCGTTATTATTTAGTCTTGAAATACTCCCTCATTAGATACAATATCATTTAAGTAACCTTAAATTACATTTTACTCAATATTTTCTTTAATTTATTTAAATGTGAAATATTCATTAAATCACATAAATCAAAAATCCAGTTAGAAAATCATACCTTTAAATTTCCCATTCAAAATTTCAAATTGATTTAATTAAATAAATCCTCATTTAAATACCATTTTTAATAAACCCAATTTATCTCTCAATCTTAATTATTTAATTTATTACAAGAAAATCTATTTGAAATATAGATTTACATAAATACTCAACCATATTATCCGTATTAAATTAATCTAATTTAAATCAAATATTACGACTAAATCTATATATAAAATTTCCATTTATATAATATCTTAAGAATCAATATTATTTAAACCATATAAATTTTTCCAAAATTATAAAAATTATTTTCAGAATATTTATATGGACCAACGGTGTCTGTATATATTTCCTATCATATAGTCTAGTGCTACGGATATTTATCATTTCAATCCGTACACTAAATATATACGGGCGGATATCATTTCAACCCGTAATCCCAAATTCAATTAACTGAAAATCGCTTGGGTTTATCATTTCAACCCATAACAATTTTCTCCTATTCTAAAGTCCGTTCGGGCATGTATCATTTCAATCCATAGTGATTTCTAAACTACAGGGAACTTGCAGAGTGATAACAGATAATACAATAAAATAACAGGCATATATCATCAATAACAATATAATATAAACAACAGGATATGGTGTCATATCCCGCAGGTGAACAGTTACAGATAATAACGTATATAACAAATTTAAATAACTACAGCAGCATATTTCAATTGTCGTTTCAATTGAAATCAATATTTAATGAATAAAAGAATGTTAATCGTGAGTGATTGCTCACCTTTCGAGGTTAGAGAGATAGACAACGTAATAGGCTACGATTTGAATTGCGAAATGACCGATCCAATTGACGATTTTCAAAGCAAGTCGAAATTGGTACGAATTTGACGAACGAAGCTGGTAAATAGGAATTGACGAAATCAAATCAGAACTTGATTGATGAGATAATTTGATGCATGTGAACATATATGTATACATATATACATATATAACTCTATATCTAAAAAGTCATTTCTAAATTCAAACGCATCCTAAATTTAGATATATACATACATATATATATATATACATATATATATATATATATATATATGTAAATAAAATCATTGTTTTAAAATAAAAATCATTTATATAAAATAAAATCAAATATTTTCAACAATATATATCACCTAGACTATACTTAATAAAATCCTAGTATATACATATGAACCGGTTATATACAAATAAACTAATATATAAAACAAAGCTGAATACATACCTACCATATTAAAATGAAATGCACATAACCGAAATCTAAACACTTATGCACTATAACTATATATACCAAATATGCACATCCTATGAACCCAGGTGCTCGGCTTGAAAAACATACAGATGGATCAATATATATGGTATTTTGTAAATATAAGTTTCAGGAAAAATGGAAGCAACTTCCCAGATTTGAAATAAATTTATAACCTTTGTAACTTTACATATATAGATATATTTTTCAACGACACAATAAATCTGAAGAAAAAAAAAAAAAAAAAAAATCAAAGCGTACTATATTTATATAGTAATCTCTCTTCCCTTAACATACGGCTAACTAAAACCTTATAACCCATTAAATTATATCATTGAACATATTAAAATATTATATAACATATAGTATAAACTGTTCAACATATTTATAAATAGTCATGACTAAAATTTTAAAATTTGTACTATCACCTACTCAGTACGGCCTAGTATGGACATATATTATATTTGAACAACATCTGACATATATAACAATATAAATCTATAACTAAGCTAATTATATACGACATAATGCTGTAACCCTATAACTTTTGAATTTACACATACAAAGTATATATATATAAGAGCTAATAAAATAATATGCATCATTCTATGCATACAAACTTACATCAGATGGAAGAAAAGGGAGAGAAGGCATTTGCGTGGGTATTATGATGGCTTCAGGAAAACAGAGGGAGGGTGATAAGAGGAGGGGAAGAAGCATAGGCTCACACATGGGAAACTCCAGAAGATAAAGAAACAAAATGAGATCCACCTTTTTATATGTATACGTTACTGTATAAGTTGTTTTCTCAATTGAAAAGAAAGTGAAGAGATAGTGGTTTTATAAAGAGGAATGAATAATTCACGCACATAAAAAAAACGTACCGTATAAAAATCAAGTGAAACGTACAAAAAATAAATGAAATGGCAACGGTCAACGTTTTGATTTGGTGAATAATTAAAGCAAATTATGATTGTGGTCCAGGCTGTGCGTTTAAATTTTGAAACGGAAGAAAGAAGTAAAGTCACAATATACCGTACCGTTACAACGTTATATTTATATTTAAAAAAGGAAACGTTCCCTTTATTTTTCTCAAACATTCTTTTATTTTCCTTAAAATGCTTATTCATTACTTGCAATTCATAAATGTAAACATTCTTATATTCTAAAATGATCAACTTATACAACATTAAATCCATTCTTATATTTCCAAATAATGTACATTTACAGTATCCAACACGCATTAAATTGCATACAGAATAAACGTTTTTCTCTATCAATCAATATTCATTTAACTCATCATTGAAGCTGGCATTTATTATTCCAATTCCTATTATTAAATTATATTATAATACGCGTTAGAACCTTCCACTTAATTGCTTCATTGTAGTTTATTGTTTAGAATTTTATTTATGGTCCAACTTATGATCTAATAACACAGTTAACATTTATTTAAATTTCATTATATTAATATACTCCAATTTTCATCCTTTTGTATTAACTACTATATTTCGATTTTATTGAATTTTGGTCAATCTCACACATTAATTATAATTAAATTCTCAATTATTTATTTACGTTGATTTCATTCTCTTATTAAATCAATCATTACCTTACATACATAGTCAACATCAATATTTTACCATTTCATCTTACCTTTCATTTATGTAACGTTTTATTTCATTGATTGTAATAAATTCACTTATTAAAATTTCCAATTCCAATAAATTTGAGTAAACTGATTTTCATCCTTTTATTCAAATCAAAGGTCATACTATGATAAAAATTTACATTGGTTATATTGTATAGAATCAACTTTTTACCGTTATCAATTAAACCTACATTAACTGCACTAATTAAGGGAATTGATTACCATTTATTTCAAATTAATTTAATTGACCAAATAAATAGATAATATATAATAATTGTCACAATTAGCCTTTAATTACATTTTATATGTTTATTACCTACAAATAAATGTTACCATTTATTTCATAACACTAATTTTATTCAATTTCCATTAACGATATATTATTTCACTAATGAATTAAATATTTACATTCTTATTCCTATGTTCATTTTATAACCAAGTATAACCTTACACGATTTCAATTAATTGGAATTCCATTCAAATTGTTAATACTTAGCTTTAATTAACATTGTTGCATTTCATTTTAGTATTTTTCCAGTTATAAATCTTAAATTTTAATTTCTTCCAACATTTAGTTACAAAAGTCTTATTAAATTTACTATTTTTAATAGTCGAAAATTATGGGTCTTTACACTCTCCCCCACTCAAAACTTTTCGTCCCCGAAAAGGAAAAAAAAGGGAAAGAAGGAATTAAGTAATCAATATATTCAAAAAATTAAATTTAATATAGTATTCATTTAATTATTTACTTTAATTATCAATAGCTTCAAACATTAACTTGAGTTCATAATTCATTGCTTACAATATTCATTTTCTATTTCATTTTATTTAGTAGCACTACATTTATAACTCAGGCTTATAACTACTTTCATATCAAGTTTCTTATTTATAAAAGTAATTCACTGAACACTTCCATTACATAAGTTTTACTTGTAAAATTCTCCATTACCTATTCTTTTAACATTCCAACTTTTTAATTGGTAAGTTATATATATGTCTTTAAGAATGCAATTGAAAGTTACACAAGTCTATCTTATTTTGTTTTAGTAAATAAATGTTCAATAGTTATCATTTATTATTTTCATATCCTTTTTATTTACAGGTTACAAATTCTAAATTTCTTATATACTTCAGTTATAGTCTAACATTTAATTTCATATTTTCATTAGAGATTTAAGTCATTAATGAATAATTTCATAAAATATTACTTAAGCTCCTACTGCCTTGCCTAAGTTTACAACTTAATTCTATTATAAATAAAAAAAATTAAGTTTTTGCTATTCGCTCTTGAAGAGGAAAGAAATATTTCATTATATCTAAAAATTCAATTAAAACATTTAACCTCATTCACTAAATAAAAATATAAGATATATTTAAAACATCCTCATTGCATTATGCAAAGATTTTTTTTTAAAAAAGTCTAAAGCAGTGTTAGAAATTTATATCAAAACATTATAATAAACCTTAAAATAAAGTTCCTTAAATCTGATAATTTATAAATTTATTAGTTTTATCTCAAGATACTTTTCAAACATTAATAATAAATCAATAATCATTTACTTTAAATATGTTTTATTGAATTATTAACTTCTAAAGTATTTATAACACTAAAAATTTATTGTTAAACCATGCAGTATATACACAACAATATTTTAAAAGAATATATTTGAAAAGGAAGAAGGTAGATTCGGAAAACAAAATCTAGCTCAATAACTAAAGCTGAGCGGATAAGGTAGATTCAAAAGAATAGTATCGGGCACGAATAATTAATTTCAAACCATAAGAAATTTAATTTCAAAACTAATACAGAATTTTCTTGTGGAAATACCTTTATAATAAAATACTTTTATTATCAAAACAAATTTCTATTCGAAAATACTTTTATAACTCGATGTTTCAACAAGTTTATCCTTGTTCTTGCAGACTCTGGCCATGCGTTGATCAAGCGCAAAGCTAGAATTCTTCAAGTACTTAGTAGACCCATTTCAACACCCAGTGAAAATACTTGAAAAACCTTTAAAAACAGATATGGAAAGTACAATCCAAATAAAACAACCAAACCAAAAACCTTTGTCCGATCATGGTTCGCAGATACACAATGGTTACGCCTGGATCCCCCAGGAAACAATCCGTATCCGTAAGCTTTCTCAGCCCTGCGAGTTACGCCATGATGACTAGTAGAGTGCAGGATACACAATGGTTACGCCTGGATCCCCCAGGAAACAATCCGTACCCCCAGGCAAGACTCAGCCAGGCACTTGCGCTACTATTCGCGACCTACACAGATTGCAGGATACACAATGGTTACGCCTCGATCCCCCAGGAAACAATCCGTACCCCTAAGCAAGACTCAGCCAGGCAATTGCGCTGTGCATTCACGAGAAGAAGAAAAAAACCATGGGTTACGCCACGGTGGGAACACTCGAGTATTACATCCGGAAAACCAAAAATCAGAGAGAATAGTATTGATAGAATGAATCCACGATGTGGCCACAAAGCGGATATCAAGCAGAAGGCACTTTCCATATCTTTACTTCGAAAATATATATCATATAGTACCTTTTCAAATCACTTTCAAATATCATACTTATATAAAGTCCATATATATAGGATTCTATTTTTCCCAATCGGATACTTTCCAAATCAATAGTAGATCAAATCATACTTATATAGACTTCGATTATATAAAATCTCTTTCCAAATTGAGTACCTTTCAAATCAATAGATTTCAAATCAACTTCATACTTATACAAACCCATTTTATATAAGTTCGACCACTCCCAAATCAAGTACTTAATAATATAAGGTTCTCAATTTCAAATTATTTCAATATCAATTTAGTTTCAAAATCATATATGATTTCACCAATTTTCTTCCAAATTAAATATCTAAAGTCAAACAAATACATTTCCAAAATCACCATATAAGTACTGGTTTTTAATTCCAATTTAATTTCAAAACCAAATATTTTTCTCAAAATCAATTATACTCAAAATGGTTTCCAAATTTATAATTATCCCTTTAAAACTTTTAAACTATCTATTTCTATTTGAAATATTCAATTTACCTTTCTGAAAACCATTATTCAAAACTATTTTTTTCAAAACATTTCAAACTAAATTTATATTCTTTATCAAACATTTTATACTCTTCGAAATTTCTTAGTTTTTAAAACTTTAGACCTTGACTTGGAAGTGTTCGAACCTTCAAAATAATTAGGGAGATCAAATTTTCAATTCAAGAGTTGAAAATCAACAATAAATCAATAAACCGATTATTAAATCCGAAAATCGAGGACTGAATACCGGTCTCATTTTAAATTGTTTCAAATATATACTTATATCTTTCTAAAATATCAAATTATACTTCGGAATTTGAAATCAAAAACGGTTTTACAAAAACACTTGCATAGCGAAGCTATTAAAGTGGCCTCTCCCTCACTCTGAAACTCGAAAATCAATGTCGATGATGCGTGCACTCATCACCGAAATTATTTTCAAGCGACATAAGTGAGTTCTGGACTTCTATTTTCTTGGAAACTTCTTTGAAATTTCTTTAAAATTATTGGAATTCATTTGAGCTCATTTGAAACATTTCTTATTCAAAAAAAATAATTTTAAATCGTATTATTTATATATATTTTCCAAATCTTAAAACCAATTTCAAAATACCGGAATTCAATTCTCGAATTTCAAATTTAACACTTCAGTTATAAATCATTTTTATATAAATCAATTTCTTAAAAATTTTCAAAATTTCAAATCCTTTCAAAACCCTTTTTTTATATATAGAATAACATTTCTTATTTGTTTTGTATATAGGTATATAATCCTTATGGAAAACATTTTCACTTTTATATATAGAATAAAATCATAGTTATCAAAATAATAATTTCGATATTTAAAACAAATTTCAAAATGCAAACATACCCGATTTTCAAAGGATAATTTTAAGAATGGATTTCAAAACAAAGATAGAGATTTGAATTAGAGGAACTCCAATCCATAGAATTCTGATTCGAAGATAGACTCGATCGAAGATGAGATAATTAAATTACAAAATAGAAGATGGATATGCTTCTATAAATCGCGGGCGACCTTAACCGGGTCAATCGTGATTTCAGGAATATGATTGATGCGGAATTCTAAGGCAAATCGACATTCGATCGCCCGATATAGAATTCGGCATACCTAGATATAGCAGCATTGTAAACCGAGGATACATGAATCTTCGGTGAATCAATGCCAACTGAAAAGGAGTTTCACCCCTTTTACAAATCATTCAGTGAAGTTATGGAATACTCCAGAATCGAACGAATATAAATAGGGAGAGACAAGAATGAATTTCGAAACTGAGGGGCATTCCAAAATTCAAAGGAAATCGAGTCGAAAAGGAAGAGATTCAACTCGAATGAAAGTGATTCTGTAAATAAATTTACCATATATGCTAGGTTTGCCTAGAGCCAAAGCTCTGATACCAACTTGTAACAGCCCGCTATTTTGGACCATTCAAATCGACAATAAACCATACATGTCCGACTTGAATAATTCAAAATACCGCGTTGTTAATTTAAATGTGACAAACTCAACATATATAGTAAATAAATCAGTCACAGATCACAGACACAGAGTAATAAAATGCAGCGGAATAAATAAGGAATAGTAGTTCATAAAGCTACTACATACATCGGGGTTGGAGAAATAAAATACATCAGAATATCCCAGTTGCAGTGAAGTCTCCAGTACGAGCGGAAGACTTCTTTGAACCAATCAACTGGATGACCGGAAGGATAGATAGCTGGATCTTCAAACAAAGCTCCAACTTCGAAGATGAGTCTTAAATGCTGTATCAACTCAGTCTGACCCGAGCGTAAAGCAAAACACAAAACACTCGAGTCAGGATTAACATTCTTATATCAATAAATCCAACTCAAGTGAAATATCAACTGAAATACAAATAACTTAAAGGATGTTTGGGATAACCATCCTCTAAGGGTCCATGGAACTATCTACAAAGTAGAAATATACACTATAACACCGTGGCCATTCCCTTTATTTGTACTTCAAACCAAATATCATTTTACTTCAATTATCCCTACATTTCCCAAAATATTATTTACATATTTTTTTATAATTTATACAGTAAAGTATTTTCAATTTTAATTCAACTCAATTCTAAAAATAACCACTTCAATTTTATCGATCTCAAATTCGGATTTGTAATCACAAAATACCCCTTTATATTCCAATATATTTCAAGACTTTAAGTATTCAACGTTTCAAACTAAATTTTTATTCAATTTAGTTTTCTAAATAATAAATTCAAATTTAGTTCAACCTAAATTTTCATTTTAATTCAATTTAGTTTCTAAATAACAAATTCAACTATATTGATTTCAAATACAGATCTGAATCTCAAAATAAACCATTTAAATTCCAATATAGTTCAAAGCTTTAGTATTTAAATGTTCAATTTAACAGTTTCATATAGATCTCGATTTAACCTCGTTATTATTTAGTCTTGAAATACTCCCTCATTAGATACAATATCATTTAAGTAACCTTAAATTACATTTTACTCAATATTTTCTTTAATTTATTTAAATGTGAAATATTCATTAAATCACATAAATCAAAAATCCAGTTAGAAAATCATACCTTTAAATTTCCCATTCAAAATTTCAAATTGATTTAATTAAATAAATCCTCATTTAAATACCATTTTTAATAAACCCAATTTATCTCTCAATCTTAATTATTTAATTTATTACAAGAAAATCTATTTGAAATATAGATTTACATAAATACTCAACCATATTATCCGTATTAAATTAATCTAATTTAAATCAAATATTACGACTAAATCTATATATAAAATTTCCATTTATATAATATCTTAAGAATCAATATTATTTAAACCATATAAATTTTTCCAAAATTATAAAAATTATTTTCAGAATATTTATATGGACCAACGGTGTCTGTATATATTTCCTATCATATAGTCTAGTGCTACGGATATTTATCATTTCAATCCGTACACTAAATATATACGGGCGGATATCATTTCAACCCGTAATCCCAAATTCAATTAACTGAAAATCGCTTGGGTTTATCATTTCAACCCATAACAATTTTCTCCTATTCTAAAGTCCGTTCGGGCATGTATCATTTCAATCCATAGTGATTTCTAAACTACAGGGAACTTGCAGAGTGATAACAGATAATACAATAAAATAACAGGCATATATCATCAATAACAATATAATATAAACAACAGGATATGGTGTCATATCCCGCAGGTGAACAGTTACAGATAATAACGTATATAACAAATTTAAATAACTACAGCAGCATATTTCAATTGTCGTTTCAATTGAAATCAATATTTAATGAATAAAAGAATGTTAATCGTGAGTGATTGCTCACCTTTCGAGGTTAGAGAGATAGACAACGTAATAGGCTACGATTTGAATTGCGAAATGACCGATCCAATTGACGATTTTCAAAGCAAGTCGAAATTGGTACGAATTTGACGAACGAAGCTGGTAAATAGGAATTGACGAAATCAAATCAGAACTTGATTGATGAGATAATTTGATGCATGTGAACATATATGTATACATATATACATATATAACTCTATATCTAAAAAGTCATTTCTAAATTCAAACGCATCCTAAATTTAGATATATACATACATATATATATATATACATATATATATATATATATATATATATGTAAATAAAATCATTGTTTTAAAATAAAAATCATTTATATAAAATAAAATCAAATATTTTCAACAATATATATCACCTAGACTATACTTAATAAAATCCTAGTATATACATATGAACCGGTTATATACAAATAAACTAATATATAAAACAAAGCTGAATACATACCTACCATATTAAAATGAAATGCACATAACCGAAATCTAAACACTTATGCACTATAACTATATATACCAAATATGCACATCCTATGAACCCAGGTGCTCGGCTTGAAAAACATACAGATGGATCAATATATATGGTATTTTGTAAATATAAGTTTCAGGAAAAATGGAAGCAACTTCCCAGATTTGAAATAAATTTATAACCTTTGTAACTTTACATATATAGATATATTTTTCAACGACACAATAAATCTGAAGAAAAAAAAAAAAAAAAAAATCAAAGCGTACTATATTTATATAGTAATCTCTCTTCCCTTAACATACGGCTAACTAAAACCTTATAACCCATTAAATTATATCATTGAACATATTAAAATATTATATAACATATAGTATAAACTGTTCAACATATTTATAAATAGTCATGACTAAAATTTTAAAATTTGTACTATCACCTACTCAGTACGGCCTAGTATGGACATATATTATATTTGAACAACATCTGACATATATAACAATATAAATCTATAACTAAGCTAATTATATACGACATAATGCTGTAACCCTATAACTTTTGAATTTACACATACAAAGTATATATATATAAGAGCTAATAAAATAATATGCATCATTCTATGCATACAAACTTACATCAGATGGAAGAAAAGGGAGAGAAGGCATTTGCGTGGGTATTATGATGGCTTCAGGAAAACAGAGGGAGGGTGATAAGAGGAGGGGAAGAAGCATAGGCTCACACATGGGAAACTCCAGAAGATAAAGAAACAAAATGAGATCCACCTTTTTATATGTATACGTTACTGTATAAGTTGTTTTCTCAATTGAAAAGAAAGTGAAGAGATAGTGGTTTTATAAAGAGGAATGAATAATTCACGCACATAAAAAAAACGTACCGTATAAAAATCAAGTGAAACGTACAAAAAATAAATGAAATGGCAACGGTCAACGTTTTGATTTGGTGAATAATTAAAGCAAATTATGATTGTGGTCCAGGCTGTGCGTTTAAATTTTGAAACGGAAGAAAGAAGTAAAGTCACAATATACCGTACCGTTACAACGTTATATTTATATTTAAAAAAGGAAACGTTCCCTTTATTTTTCTCAAACATTCTTTTATTTTCCTTAAAATGCTTATTCATTACTTGCAATTCATAAATGTAAACATTCTTATATTCTAAAATGATCAACTTATACAACATTAAATCCATTCTTATATTTCCAAATAATGTACATTTACAGTATCCAACACGCATTAAATTGCATACAGAATAAACGTTTTTCTCTATCAATCAATATTCATTTAACTCATCATTGAAGCTGGCATTTATTATTCCAATTCCTATTATTAAATTATATTATAATACGCGTTAGAACCTTCCACTTAATTGCTTCATTGTAGTTTATTGTTTAGAATTTTATTTATGGTCCAACTTATGATCTAATAACACAGTTAACATTTATTTAAATTTCATTATATTAATATACTCCAATTTTCATCCTTTTGTATTAACTACTATATTTCGATTTTATTGAATTTTGGTCAATCTCACACATTAATTATAATTAAATTCTCAATTATTTATTTACGTTGATTTCATTCTCTTATTAAATCAATCATTACCTTACATACATAGTCAACATCAATATTTTACCATTTCATCTTACCTTTCATTTATGTAACGTTTTATTTCATTGATTGTAATAAATTCACTTATTAAAATTTCCAATTCCAATAAATTTGAGTAAACTGATTTTCATCCTTTTATTCAAATCAAAGGTCATACTATGATAAAAATTTACATTGGTTATATTGTATAGAATCAACTTTTTACCGTTATCAATTAAACCTACATTAACTGCACTAATTAAGGGAATTGATTACCATTTATTTCAAATTAATTTAATTGACCAAATAAATAGATAATATATAATAATTGTCACAATTAGCCTTTAATTACATTTTATATGTTTATTACCTACAAATAAATGTTACCATTTATTTCATAACACTAATTTTATTCAATTTCCATTAACGATATATTATTTCACTAATGAATTAAATATTTACATTCTTATTCCTATGTTCATTTTATAACCAAGTATAACCTTACACGATTTCAATTAATTGGAATTCCATTCAAATTGTTAATACTTAGCTTTAATTAACATTGTTGCATTTCATTTTAGTATTTTTCCAGTTATAAATCTTAAATTTTAATTTCTTCCAACATTTAGTTACAAAAGTCTTATTAAATTTACTATTTTTAATAGTCGAAAATTATGGGTCTTTACATCACTAGAAGCAAGGCAGGGAGAAATCCGACCGCGAAGGGTCCCAGTCCAATGCTCCCCGCGATCAACACTCAGGTTTATCCAACACAAGGCAATCTCAGGAACCCCACCAGAAATCTAAAGTCTCAAGACCATCTCCCTCTATTCCCGCAAAAGATCCGTCGACATCGAAGAGGCTAGCCAAGCTTAAGACTAAGTTCTTCAAAATATGCTTTTATGGTCTAAAATTTCTCTCGGGAATTCATCATATTTCGGGACACGTCAAACAATGCGCCATTGCTTGTAACAACGACGTTTATGTCTAACATGACGCGTTTGTCCATTTAGCTGAAAATGTCTTGGAAGTCTCTATTGAGCGTCAATACGAAATCGATTGCTTGAAACTTGAAACTATCCACGACAAAGACATCATTAAAGCTCAGGATGAAGAGCTCTCTTCATATAAGTCTCAGCTCGAAGCTACCCAAAAAAGTGCTAAAGACACAGCGAAGGCCGTTAATCATTTGGATGCGACACATAAGAAAGAAATTGACGAAGAGGTCCAACGCTGCGGGGCCTTAGCTTTAGAGAAAGATTCTATTCAAAAGGAGAGAGATGCTTTTGCTCAGTGCATTAAAGAGTTGGAAGAGCTACTCTCCAAGAAAAAAGTAGAAAAAATAGCTGCTCATGAGGAGTCACTACAGTATTGCAATGAGATTGTTGCCACTTGACTTCTCAAATCAAAACTAGATGAGGAGCTCTCCACGACCGAAGCACTAAAGGAAACAACCCGCGAGGAAGGTAAAAAGATGGCGCTTTCTGACATCGATGTTCGCCTTGAGGCGGCTGCCAAAGCCGACAGAGAGGAGATCAAGTGCTTGTTCGACGTGCTTATAGCAGAATATAATGCCGTGTCCTCATGCATCGGGACCTAACATTTCTTGGCGAAGGTTACCTTGAATCTCTGGCTGAAGCGTGGGAAACTTTGATAAAGATCAGAAAGGTTGAGTCGGTCACCAAGGAGGTTGATGAGGAGGCTTTAGTAAAGGAATTTCTCAGGGGGAATGAGCCTTCAGACTTGTTTGTAGCGAAGGCTCTCTATAGCAACGGCTCCTCCTCGTCAAAAGGAAAGAATGACATTGCCGATCCGTCTGGAACCGAGTCTCTAGTTCCTTCCCCTACTCAATCGGCTGGTCGACCAGTACTTGATCCGTTCGAGCAGCACGTTGGTTACGACCCGGAAGACCCTGGCCTTGACATTCATGTTCTATCCCAAATTTCAAAGGGTGAGACTCCTTGGACTGTTGAGAGTCAGCAAGAAACCGGTATATAACTCTTCTTCTTAAAGTTCAAAGAGCCATCGTTTTCGACGAGAGGTTATTGTATTCTAATGTTTGTCTCTTATGATTTTGCGTAGGCCGCTCTGACCTTGAGCCAACTCCAATGAGCGATGATGCCAAGAAGGAGAAGGCGAGAGAGGCTATTCAAGTGGGAGAGACTCCCGGTCCTGACGCTCAAGTGATTGAGGTGCTCGACGAGGACAAATCTGAAACTTCGTCACCCATCGAAGATAATTACGAAATTGAGATTACAGGCGCCTCTAGACACACTTCAAAAATGAGCATGAAGGGGTAACCTGCGGAGGAGAAGAAAAAGAAAGTTGAAAATCAAAGTTGAGCCCCAAGTTGTGGATCTACATGATCCTTTGAACAGGCCTTTGAAGGTCATTCTCCTTAGTGGGTCCAGGCCACTAAAAGTTCCTCGTCCTTCCTCGGATGTTACTTCCCCATCAAGCAAAGCGTCCAAGTGAAAACGCATGGGGGAGGAGTCGTTTGAGAAAACAAGGGAGGAAAAGAAACCAAAGAAGTAGTTGTCATATTTGTTCAATGAGAGTTAGCTTAGATTTTGTAATTATTTCTATTTATTTTCATAGTCAATGTAGATAGACTTTTGACTCTGAGTTTTGGAATGATTGCAGTGGGATCTCATTTTGGATTGATAAATAAAATTTAGTTTCTTTGTTTTTCAAACGACTTTTGTTGTTCAGCTTACAATATAACTGTGGTCGAAAGCAAAGCTCTTGTGAGTTACATAAACCCCCAATTCGTTTTCATATAACTCGGAGATTTTCTGGAATTGTGCATCCTCTATTTCACGCTCTAGGTACTTGGAATATTTTTAGTCCGCACTCTAGGTACTTGGAGATTTCAAGTCATTTATACTCTAGTCCGCACTCTGGGGACTCAGAGTATTCCAGTCCGTACTCCGGGGACTTGGAGATTTCAAGTCATTATACTTTAGTCTGCACTCTGGGGACTTAGAATACTCCAGTCCGCACTCTGGGGACTGGTAGATTTCAAGTCGTTTATACTCTAGTCCGCACTCTGGGGACTTAGAGTACTCCAGTTCGCACTCCGTGGACTTGGAGATTTCAAGTCGTTTATAATTTAGTCCGCACTCTGGGGACTTAGAGTACTCCAGTCCGCACTCCGGGGACTTGGAGATTTCAAGTTGTTTATACTCTAGCCTGCACTCTGGGGGCTTAGATTACTCAAGTCTGCACTCCGAGGACTTGGAGATTTTAAGTCATTTATACTCTAGTCTGCACTTTGGGGACTCAAAATATTCCAGTCCACATCCAGGGACTTGGAGATTTCAAGTCGTTTATAATCTAGGCCGCACTCTAGGGACTTTGAGTACTCCAGTCTGCACTCCAGAAACTTGGAGATTTCAAGTGGTTTATACTCTAATACACACTCTGGGTGTTGAATATGCGATAATATGATTTTTGTTTGATGATAATATATATATATATATATATATTCATTTAAATGTATTTTCAATGTACTATTTTATTTTTCATAGATTAAATAAGTATTTGCTGAATAAAAATAAATAACACAGAATTTGAATTCAAACAGAAATTTTATTCAAACAAATGTTTATTACAATTTTTGAATAGTACAAATTTCAAGCTCTCACTATATATATACAATTTCAATTGCAGTACAATTTTGATTACATCACAATTCACGTTTACATTTGACCTCACTACATATCACTCATTCACTCAACTCGTATTTTATCTTCAACTTCACTCCAAATTGAATCCAACATCTGAGCAATCTGCAAAAAAAAATATTGACACAGTAAAATTGAAAAGGAAATATTTTTGCAGTATAAAATAAAATGTGGATGTTTATAATAATATTTGCCTTAGTTATTTGGGTTGTTCGTCATCATTTAATTTTGAATCCATCATACACGAACAGCTTGTGACATATACAGTGTATCACTGGATATGCCACAAGGCCGTGCACACCGATATATATGCTTGATAAAATTATAGGGACAGGTGAGCATAGGTCAAACCCAAAACACCGGGTTCAACTCAAGTGCAATAAAAATAATGTCACGATATTCAGCACAAGGTCAAATTCGAGGTACAAGCTAGATTCAACTCAGGTGTAATTCGAAAACCAAATCCAAATGCTATAAAATGGTCAGGAGCAACCTCAATGCACAACAAGTATACAACAAAGGCCTTGCAAGCTACATACAATCTTAAGTGAAAGGTTAGACAGTCCATTCAGACCATCAGGCAAATGCATATCAGAAGATGTCAACGAGACTGAGCATGTACATGAAGGCAGCAAAAACTCAAACCAGCAAAAATAGAAACAACATAATGAACAGATCGAAATCAACCCATGAACAAGAATACATCAAGAAAACAAGCTACATACAAATACGCACAGCAACAAAGTCGAAGACCAGTGAATTGAAATGGTTGACTAATGAACATTGTATGTACATGTGTATTGAAGGCCAGTGATCAAGCAACATAGCAACTAATTCATATATATGACAACATTACAAAGCCATATTTCAAGCAGTAAAGAGCCGCAACCAGTGCAAGTGCAGACTAATGAACACGCTACAACTGAAGACACAATACTCAAATGGTAGAGTACAAGTTCAAACAGCAAATGCTTCGACCAAACCTATATATGATTGACCAGAACAACCAGGTGAAGACTTCAGGAGGAACAAGATGATCTGCCCCGAAGCACATGACTCAATGCAAACACAGTGAAACCCAAAGCTAACACATACATATATGAACACACATGTATGCAATTGACATCAACTATTAGAGCAAGCTCGAATGAGCAAGTGCACCGGGGCAGTACACTTCAAGCACAATGCATATTGAAGCACATGTCAGTGGAAAATGTAATGCACAAGTACAGGCCGAGAAAAAATCAAGCATGGAATTTTAAAAACGACCGAAGTCAAATAATATATGGAATACGAACTGAACAAGTGAAAGATAAATTTCTCATCTCGAAAATATCATCACAAAATCAAAGTGCCGAAGTTAGCATAGTTTCAAATCAGCAAATTCAAAGCCGTGACGACTAAGAAAACATCGTTAAAGAAAAATCAAACAAGCCGATAATCAAGTAACGAAGATATATGATTTGAACAAGTCAGAAACATCTCAAGCATTCAAGCGAAATCGAATGGCAAAAGAAACTATCAGACGAACGAAAATCAAGGAAATTAAGCCCTATTTAAACCATAACATCATCAGCATACGAAGGAAATCGAGTTCAAGCAAGCATAATAGTAAAGCCAAAGGAAAAAATCATATACCAAATCACTGAACTCGATCGAGAAGGAGCAGCCATGTGCAAAAGTGAAAAATACAATCGATCATCAAGCAATCACGAGAACAACTCACCTGATCGAACTAATTAATGTCGGCTTCTTCGATTTTATATGAAGCCCTAATTTGCAAGCGAAGGAAAAAGGAACGATTGACATTATTTTACAGAGCTAATAGAAAAAGAAGAAAGTGGGCCGGCATAAATTAAAGAGGGAGAAATCTTTGGGTCGGTTAAAGGATTTTTGTTTTATAAAACTAGGGTTTTGCTTTTTAAGTGTTTTTAAATTATCGTTTTTTGTATTTTCTTTTGAAAATTGTGTAATTACTAGTCGTGTGACTAGGGGACAAACTACATGGCGTAGTTTGAGAATTCGCAACTCAGTGGCCGAGTTGTGGCAGGGTTTTGAGCGTAGAGTTAGGTTAGTCAATAGCGGGTGTCGCGAATTTACGTGTGTAAGCGTGTGACTACTTAATTTCTAATAGAAACCTTGGGGGGCAGCGCGTAGGCAGGGTTTTGCCGAAGCTGGGTAAATTCTATGTCGTTCTATTTCTGCGTTTATTATTCTGCTATTATTTGTGCTGCTATAATTTTGATATATCTATGTTGAAATAATTTTATAAGCTTTCGCAATAATTTTTATAATTAATAGTATCGCCCTATTCACCCCCCTCTAGGGTGAACTCGATCCTACAAGTGGTATCAAAGCTAGGAATAGAAGTCAGCTTTTATTTTATTTAAAAATTTTGATTTTTCAAAAATCAATTTTTGTTTTAAAAATTTGAATTTTTAAAATGGCTTCTTTCAATAATGCTTTTGCTGAGGGTCAGTCTATAGTTAGACCACCAATGTTCAATGGTGAACACGCCTACTGGAAAAATAGAATGGAAATTTTTCTAAAATCCATTGACGCTTGGAATATTGTCGAGACAGGTTATAGAGCACCAACTATAACTATAGATATCAGAAAATAAAAACCAATGGTTCAATGGACAGAACTAGAAAATAAATTACAAAATGCTAATGCTAAACCTGTGAATTCTATTATCTGTTCATTAGATCGATTTGAATTTAATCGTGTCTCACATTGTCTAACTGCCTAGGAAATATGGCACACACTCAAAGTGGCTCACGAAGGAACATCTCAAGTCAAAGAATCTCTCCTTGCCATGCTAAGCAGCGAATGCGAAAATTTTACAATGGCCAAGGAAGAAAATGTCAAAGAAATGTACGGACGACTTTCCAATATCGTATACAAATCAAAGGCTCTTGGAACCAAATGCAATGACCCGACTTTCCACTACCGGAAAATCGCATCATCTTTGAAGAAAGAAAGGGATAGGAAAGAGAATAGAAAGAAGAGAAGAAAGAAACAACATCAGAATCTAACAGCGGAACGAATAAACTATATTAATAATATAAATATTACATAGTTTACAACCATTATCAGAGTACACAGATATACAACACATACTAGACAATTATAAACACCTGTCTAGTTATACAACTCAAAGACAACAACTCAGAGAACACACAGTGGAATACTAGATATCTACACGCAGAAGCCTCCTGCTCCATTGCTCCTCCACAATTCATCAAAGCTAACCTGAATCCTAACCTGAATTCCCTTGACTACTCATAAAAATTTGAGTACCCAAGAGTTTATGAAAAATAAAAATAAACTCCGGGTCAGACATGGGTCTGGTGTGAGTAACAGGTTAAAGTTGCTTAACTTTTAAAAACCTTTTGAAAAGAAAGGTATCACGTAAGACTTCCCACACATAAACATGGAAAAGTTTTTCCCTTACGCTAACCAAAACATTTGATAGGAAATATGATGATATTATAATAGTGTCTAGGGTTTTCAAATAAATAAGAAATAGTCGAAATTGTTACATTTATTAAATTCCAGCTACTAGCCACAAAAGTGGGTAATACAATCAAAACCGTTGGCACTTATTGGATTTTGGATTCCATACAATGGCAGGGCTACTGGGGTACCGCCCGTCACAGTACGTGGCCTAGATCAACGTACCGAGGATCACTCCCGACCCCCTGCAACACCCAAATTCAAACCTGGAAAACATATTACAGGTTTCTGTTCAACCCGTCAATGGCCATTTGTTCGCCACTCCGATCACCTGAGTATCCTCCTCTCCGGCCATGAATTACTCTACACACCAACTACCCACACACCAAAAACCAAATCACTCGATCCACTCTTCACCTCATACTTAAACATCTCCACTTAATTACAATCATGTAATTATTAAACAATTACTTAACTAAGTAATTTCCAAATCATTAATTACATAAAGTAATTATTTATAAAACTCAAGTGTTTAAAATTTAATTAAACTTAATTAATTAAATTAAACAATCATATTAAACTAAATTAATTACATTAAGTAATTAATTCCTTAATTACTTTACTAAGTAATTATACTCAAACCATTCATAATTGATTATTATTAAATTAATTAATCTAATTAATTATAAAAATTAACCATATTAATTAATTGTTAAATAATCATGGTTAATGTCCTTCATTAACCATCCTGAAATTATTTTATAAGGTAATTAACTTAAATTAATTACCAATTAAGTTATCTTTAATCATTTATTAATTAAATTTAATTATTAAATTAATTAACCTTAATTTAAAACTTAATTACATAATTAATATTCATTTATCATTAATTAATAATATAATTAATGATCTTAATTTTAATTGATTAATCCTTAATCAATTATTAATTCCAATTTCAATTAATTAATTAATCTTAATTACCTCGTTAATTAAATTTTAAAACATAAATCTTAATTAAATTTTCAAAATAAACATAACTTAATTATGTTAAAACAATATTATTCAAAACAAGGTGCTTTTTGATCTCCTTTTAAATTTCAATTTAAATTCCAGTTTAAAATAGAATAATTTTAAACTTATCAAAGTTTTAAATAATTTAAATTTTTTTTTAAATTACAAGTCAAAACAAAAGTTTGACTTAAAAATGAAATCATAAGAATTTGAAGTCAAATTCATTTTAAAATTTTAGAAATTCAATTCATTCTTAGTTTCAACTTTAAATTTAAATCTATCGTACACAGAATTGGAGATAGTCCAAAAAAATCCTCAGAGTCCTTCCACGATGTTTTGAAGCCAAAGTAACTGCCATTCAAGAATCAAAAGATTTGAAACAAATGAAAGTCGAAGAACTCATCGGAAACCTCACCACTTACGAGCTAGAAATGAAATTCAAGGAAGAGCGTGAAGGAGGAGACACCCGAATGAAATCAATAGCTCTTAAAGGGACAAATGAAAGTGAAGATGATGATGATGATGGTGAAGCAGAACTAGCACTATTAATAAGAAGATTTAGAAGGTGGAATTTCAAATATGGAAATCCGGTCTAAAATCAACAAGTAAAGAGCAGATTAAACAAAGCACTGGACAAACCAGAAGAGCAGAAAATCATTTGTCACAAATGTAATAAACCCGGTCATATTAAGCCAAATTGTCCCCAAATCGACTCAGTCAAGAAAATAAACTGAGGAGGAGAAGTTTTGCAGCTACTTGGAATGAAATCGATGAAGATGAAGGTGATAGCACCGGTAGTGAGAGTGAAAGAGCAAATTTGTGTCTTCATGGTGAAATAACTGACAGTGATGATGACATGCCAAGTGAGGTATCAAAACTTACTCATTCAGAATTACTTATATATTTCCACGAAGTAAATGGCTGTTTTGAATGAATTAGGGAGAAGTATGCCAAACTTGAATCACAAAAGGATACTTTGATAGAATTAAATAAACAACTTGACCAATTAGTTAAAACCTATCAAAGTAGGATCCCTAAGTGTGATAAGTGTCCATTATTTGAAGAATAAATTAAAAAATCAGAAATTAATATAAAATCACTTGAAAATGAAATTCTGATTTTAAAAAAAATGAAAATACAAGAAGAGAAAATTCTTGTAAAAAGTGCACACAATTGTTAACCGAAAATGAATCTCTCAAATCACAAGTCCAACAATTTTCAATGACTTCAGATAAATTTTCAAAAAGCGAAAAATCATTGAATATACTATTAGGGAAGCAAACTATTAATATTGTTAGACAAGGACTTGGATATAATCAATCTGAAAATGTTGAAAGCAATATTAATCAAGTCAATTTTATGTGCACGATTTGTAGAAAATATGGACACAATCACAATAATTGTTGGTATAGACCCAATCATGTGAAAACTATATCAATTTGGGTTTCATAAGGCACAAATATAAACTCTCTGAAGGTTAAACAAATCTGGGTTCCGAAAGAAACATATATAAATAGTTTTGGGTCTCCACAAAATTATTTTTCAAAATATTCTGCCACTAACAATCATGGACCTATAAAAACAAATATGTTACTAAACTCTCTTCTCGTGTAGGTATGCTGGCAGGCTAAGGAACAACAACAATGGTACTTGGATTCTGGATGGTCCAGGCACATGATAGGAGATAAATCAAAGTTCCTAAGCCTAGAAAAGTAAAAAGGTGGCAGAGTCATAATGAGTAACAATGACAAGTGTAAAATTGCCGGTAAAGGTAAAGAGGGTAACAATACATTTACCTTGAATAACGTACTATATGTTGAAAATCTGCACCACAATTTGATATCAATCAGCCAGCTATGTGATAAAGGTATGAATGTTATTTTTGATTCTGACTTGTGCAAAATTGTTGACAAATCATCAAAAGAAATCTTATTTTCAGGTAAGTGGAAAGGTAATATATATTCTCTATCTTTTGATGATCTCACCCTATCTAAATGTTTGGTAGCTAAGGATATAGAAGTAAATTTATGGCATAGACGTTTAGGGCATGCTAGCATGAATTTTTTAAACAAATTAAAAAGGAAAAATTTGGTAAGAGGTTTGCCATCACATGATTTTGAAACAGAAAACTTATGTAAAGCATGTACCCTGGGAAAACTTAAAAAATCATCATTTCATGCCAAAAACAATGAAGCACTTCTAGAGTTCTTGAACTAGTTAATATGGATCTGTTTGGACCTAACGACATTACTAGTTTAGGTGGTTAGAAATATTGCTTTGTGTTAGTTGATGATTACTCAAGATATACATGGGTATATTTCTTGGCTAAAAAATCAGAAACTTTTTCATGCTTCACAAAATTCGCAAAATTAGTTCAAAATGAAAAAGGAGTTCCCATTGTTTCGTGAAGAAGTGATCATGGTGGAGAATTTGAAAATTATGAATTTGAAAACTTTTGTGATGAAAATGGTTTTAAACAAGAATTTTCTGCACCACGTACTTCACAACAAAATGGAGCAGTTGAAAGAAAGAATTGAACATTGCAAGAATTGGCTAGGTCTATGATAAATGAGTATAAGCTACCTTTGCATTTTTGGGCAGAAGCAATAAATACCGCTTGTTATGTAATGAATAGAGTTATAATTACACCGATTCTTAACAAAACACCCTATGAGCTATGGTTCAAAAATAAACCAAACATTGACTATTTTAAAGTATTTGGGTGTCTGTGCTATATTCTCAATACAAGTGATCAATTAGGAAAATTCGAAGCAAAAGCCGATGAAGGCATATTCATGGGATAGTCTTCTAGAAGCAAAGCTTATAGAGTCTACAACAAAAGGAATAAAACAATCATGGAGTCAATCAATGTGAAGTTTGATGAAGGCATTAATGAACAGGAAATGGTCAAAAGCAATGTTGAAGAGGAGAATGAAAAAGATGAGAATGAAAAACCAAAAGAAACTGCAACAAAAGAAGTCCGAAGGAATCTAGATCCAGAGAGATTGAAATTCAAAGCAGACCATCCTCCAGAATTGATAATAGGAAATCCTATCACAGGTGTTCAAACTCGTTCCTCCTTTAGAAATTTGTGTGATCTATGTCTATATAGTGGATTTATTTCAGATATAGAACCCTAAGACATAGATACAGGTCTTAATGATGAAAATTGGTTTATGGTTATGCAAGAAGAGCTAAATCAATTTGAGTGAAATGATGTTGGGAGTCTAACACCTAGACCTAAGGATTATCCGGTCGTAGGAACAAAATGGATTTTCAAAAATAAATATGATGAATCTGGAAATTTGATTAGGAATAAAGCTAGGTTAGTCGCTAAAGTATATAATCAAATTGAAGGAGTTGACTTCAATGAAACTTTTGCACCAGTGGCTAGACTAGAATCAATTAGGATATTGTTAGCTTTTGCTTGCTACAAAGGATGTAAGTTAAGATAAATGGATATTAAAAGTGCATTTCTTAACGGAATTTTAAAAGAAGATGTATTTGTTGAACAACCAAAAGGTTTTGAAAGTCATGAATATCCTAACCATGTATATAAGCTTAAAAAGGCATTATATGGATTGAAACAAGATCCTAGAGCTTGGTATGAATGCCTCAGTACTTATCTTCTTGAAAATGGGTTCAAAAAGGGCTGTGTAGACACCACTATTTCTGTTGCATGAAAACGATGATCTTTTAATTGTTCAAATATATGTTGATGACATTATTTATGGTGCTACAAATAATTTGTTGTATGAGAAATTTGAAAAAGTTATGCAGGAAAAGTTTGAAATGAGCTTGGTTGGAGAGTTGAAATTCTTTTTAGGATTTTACGTCAAACAAAGCGATAAAGATACATTCATTTCTCAAACAGAATATATTAGAGAACTTGTCAACAAATTTGGATTAAAAGATGCTAAACCAGCTAGAACCCCCATGAGCAAAACAATTAAACTTGACAATGGTGAAAAAGGTAAGGCAGTTGATCAAAAGCAATATAGAGGTATGATTGGATCACTCCTTTATCTTACTGCTTCTAGACCTGACATCATGTTTTCTGTCTGCTTGTGTGCACGATTTCAATCTAACCCAAAAGAATCTCATTTAAAAGCCGTTAAAAGAATGATAAAATATTTGTTGCACACCCCACGATTTGGTATTTGGTATCCAAATTGTAATTTTGAATTAAAAGGATTTTCAGATGCGGACTATGCTGGAAGTCTATTTGATAGAAAAAGTACTAGTGGTGCATGCTTTATGTTAAGGCATTCTTTAGTTGCACGGTCAAGTAGGAAAAAAAATTGTATTGCGTTATCCACCATAGAGGCAGAGTATATTGCTCTGAGTGGTTGCTTTGCTCAAATCTTATGGATGATATAAACTTTGCAAGACTATGGTCTAAATTTTAAATGTGTACCACTAATGTATGATAGCAAAAGCGCCATTGATCTCACAAATAATCCTGTACATCACTCACGAACAAAACATATAGATGTTAGGCATCATTTTATTAGAGATCATATTTCCAAGGAAAATATCTGCATAAATTTCATTTCAACTGATTCACAATTGGCAGACATTTTTACAAAACCCATACCAAAAAATAGTTTTTGTAAACTACGTCTCAGCTTATGTGATGTTCGAAAATTTGGGCAATATTTATTTAATAATTTCATTAATAATTATTTTAAAATGTGAAATATTGATTTAATAATCTAATTCAAACGGAATTATCTTTTGAAAATTAATAATTATTTAATTTGCCAAATGATATTCTTTTCAAAATTAATAATAATGATAATTTAATTTGAGAATCTTATTGTTTTCAAATGCTAAAAATATTTAAGTAATAAATTATCTTTCTAAGCTGATTTAAAGATATTTTATTTATAATGTATATACGTATATACATTGTAAATAGGGCTTTGATTTTTATTTAAATTTAATTAAGAAAATTTTCAAATTTATTATATATATAGATGTATAAAATATGAATTGATTAATTTGATTTAAATTAGTATTGAAAACTTTTCAAAAGTTTTTTTTAAAAGTCTTTCTTATATTTTCAGAAGAAATATAAGTAAATATTTATTTGTTTATAAATATAATAGTTTAAATTGTATTATATTATAAAAGTTTATTTTGTTTTATTTTTAAAAAATTGTTTTTCTTTTGAAATAAGATTTAGTTCATTTATATTAGAGTATAGTATTTTGATTTGAAACTTTTGAATAAAATTGAATTCAATATTCTTATCTTTTTAAAATTTTCTCTTTTAACAAATTAGTTTTAAAAATATAATTTTAAATATTAAAATAAATATTAATGTATATAATTTTAAAAAGAAATTTATTTGTAAACATGTAAGGCTAAATATTGATAAAAACATTTGAAACATTTTAAATTAAATTAGAAATGGCTTTAGAAGAATTTAAATACATTTATAAATAAAGAAATCTATCTTTTATACTATTGTGTATATGTGTTAAGTTTTTAATACATACAGAAGACACTTGTAATCACATTACAAACTTAATACAACAAGTGGCAATGTTTGTTTATTTTTGAAATTTATTCTTTTAGATAAGAAAATGTAACAAATGCATTTTGTTCAACCATTTATCTTCAAAATGAATCTGAAAATCAGATTTAAGTAAAAATCAAAACCCAAACACAATGCATGCTAAAAAAAATCTGCAAAATCAAAATATGCAAATCCCAAATCTGCAACTTCAACATCAATTTGCTTGCTCTTCCAATTTGATTCAAATCTACAACCCAAATTCAATCTAAATTCTGCAAATCCCAAAACTGTATAAAATCTGCAAAAAACAAATTCAAACAAATTTGTTCAATCTTCAAATCTAAGCATATGAAGGTTGGGGTCAGCTGCATGCATTAAGGCAAGGATTTTCTTCATCAATCAACTACAAACAACAAGTAAAAAGCAACTTCAGTAATCAAAATGGAAGTAAGCCCAGATTTCAGCATGCAAATGCAAGTTGGGTTCCAGGAACATAAATGCAACTGAGTATTTTCTGCATCTTCAATTAAAAAGGTGAGTAAACTTCTTCATTTTAAAAACAGTTTTTCTTTTAAATCAAAGCTAAATAAAATTTCCTAAATTCAAGTATTAGTTCACATAAATTAAAATCTGTTGGATGAAAACTTCTCTGTTTCTTTTTAGAAGTAAGTAAACTTCTATTTTTTTTTAAAAACAGTTTTCTTTTAAAAATCAAAGCTAAAGTAATTTACAATATTATAGATTCTAATGCAAACTATTTTAAAAAAAATATATAATATAAAAACTGTTTGGATGAAAACTGCACTGTTTATTGTTAGAAGTGAGTAACCTCACAATGCTAAAACCAATGTTGTCTGTGCATGTGTATTGGTAGTAGTAAGCAAGTTTGTATGACTGTTTTGTGAAGATATTCTATATATGCATATAAATACACATATGAGTATTGTCAGACACCTGTTTCTGTTTTTTTAAAAACTAAGAATCTTTAAATAAAACCCATATCTCCTGATTTGGTTCTCTGTTAAGATTTGTTGTGTGAACAAAATGTGTTTGTTTGGTATAGATTCTGATTTATAAATTATGATTTAGTTTTATCAAAATCTGTTGCCTCTGAAACTACAAAACCAGACATCATTGAATTTTAGAACAAATATCATTCATCTTGAAATATTGTAAACAAGTTTATAACTAGAATACATGTTTGAAATCAAGAATTTTTAAAAACAAATATTACAGTTTTAAATAAACTATTGAGGCCATTTCTGTTTTGAACAGAATTGGGAAATTTTGGGTCTTACTAATTTCCTAGTGATTGTGGGATGTTGTGGTTTTGTCTGGAGGTGGAGGATGGATGTGAGAATGGGGAAAAATAGGGCAATAGATGATTTGAGATGGGAGGAGATGGAAATTGTGAGTTCCAGGTTTTAGCCCTAGTTTTGATGATGGTCGATGATTTGCTACTTCTTGTTTACTGTAATGCTTCGAGTGATTCGAGGTTTTGGGAAGTTGTAGAGGGGATGTAGATGGACCTATAGCCAAAGTCGCATCAACGATGATGGTCGGAGGTGGGTTTCCTCGGTGTTGACAGGTTTGGGTATTTTGGGAACAGTGGTGTTCCAGGTTACTTTAGTTACTGGATTTTTGTTTTTCGAGCTGCAGTGAATTGATGGAGGCCATGATCGTGTGGGGTGATGGTCGGCGTCTTGGTGAAGTGGGTTAGAGTAGCTGGAGATCGCCAAGGTGACGGTGCATATGCACCGTACATATTTGAAATCTGATGAACCTTTGGGGGTTGTGCAGGGTAATTGACTCGAAGATGGTCTCGAGTAGATTGTGTGGTGACTTGAAAGAGATAGGGTTTTAGCTCGAAGTAATATTCGGTGGCCTCGGGTAGTTTGGTTCCAGGTTATTAAAACCTGTCTGTTTGCAGTTTCAAGCAGGAGTTTTAAATTGAATGGAATTTAAAAGTTAAGGCAGTTTTAAGCAAGGATTTAAATTCCATGTTAAGTTGAATTTGAATCCAATTTTTTTTAAAATGGGAACTTTAAATTTAAGCAAGATTTAAATAGGTTTAAAAAATCAAGTCTAAATATATGTTCAAGTTTATTATGAATACAGATTTGAATTTAAACAGATTTGTAAAATTCAAATATCTATCAAGTTTAAAATGTTTTAAAGTAAATTTAAAAATAAGTTTTTTTCAAATAAAGGTTTAAACTTGGAAGACTTCTTTTCTTAATATAGGAATTAAAGATATGAAGTGTTTAACTTTTATTTGAAAAGTTAAATAATCATTTTAAAACTTGTTTCTTTAATAAATTAAGTAATTTGGTTTTTAAACTTTTCTTATTTGTTTAAGTAATGAATGTTCTTTAACATTTATTTATATTTTAAGGATTATAAGTTTATTTAAATTTTGGATAATGTTTAAATGGTTAAACAATTTGAAATCTTTAAATTTTAAAATGAAATTTGAATCTAATTTTTTAGAAATGTATTATTTAAATACATTTTGAATGTAAATGTAGTCACTAAAAAGTAAATGAATTATTTTGAAAATAATTAAGATAATTAAGAATTTACTTATTTATTTGGTTTTAAATAATGGTTTAGATTAATTTTTAATTAGAGATGATTAATTGATAATTAGTCTAAGATAAATTCCTTAAGTGAGTAATAATTGAAAATGTTGTTAATTAATAAAAATAATTATCTTAGGATAATTAAATAATTAATTAATGTGATTAATTTTGATAATTAATTAGATTAATTAATTAAAGACAATCAATTGTAATTTGTTAAGTATAATTACTTGATAAAAGTAATTATGGAATTAATTACTTATTGTAATTAATTTTGATAATGTGATTTGTTTAAGTTAATTATTTTAGTTTAATTAATTTAAGTAAATCATTTGATGATTTTATGAGAGTAATTACTAAATGTAATTAATGGAGCAGGATTACTCAGAGAAGTAGTAATTGATAGTTACTGGAATGTAATTCGTGAAAGATGATTTTTAATTAAGTAATTTGGGTAAATACTTTTGTAATTAATCAGAAGATTAATTAATGAAAATAATTAATTATGGGATAATCAATTTGATATAAGTAATTAAGGGGAGTTAATTACTGTTTTGAATATTAATCAAGGGTGATTAACAATTGTATTGATTATTAAATGTAATTAATTTTAAATTAAGTAATTAATTTGAATATTAATTAGAGATCATTAATTAATATAATTAATAATGTGATTAAGAATTGATTAATTAAGTAATAATTAATTATTAAGTGATTAATTAATTGTAATTAATTAAGGATAAATGTAATTAATTATAATTAATTAATAAATGAAGTAATTAAATGTTAATTACTTATGATTAAGGTTAATTAGTTTATGAAATTAATTAAAGACTAATTACTTATTGTAATTAGAGGATGATTAATCAAAGGTGCTTAATCAAGTTAAATGCTTAGAGAGTGATTAATTAACTAGGTTAATTAATTAAAGGATATTAAGCAGGATTTATAGATGAGTAATTAATTTAATTTATTTTAAATTAATTAAAGATAGAAGCAATTAATTTAATTCATTTTAAATTAATTATAATTGATGGTTAATAAATCATTGCTTATGGATGTTATTGATTGGATGGTTGAGATCTCAGTAATGAGATGAGTTGTATCTGTATGATATGGATGCTTGGTTAAAGTATGATGGTTTGTGATGGATTATCTGGTTGTGATGATTATCTGTTTGTGATGATGATACAGATTATCTGTTTATGATGAGAATGTGATTATCTATTATGATATGTAGTTTATCTATCTGTGTGAAATAAATAATAATGAAATGAGTTAATTGTTTAAAACCCTTAAGTACAACTTGGACATTAAAATGGCGTTTGGTTTCGGTGAGACCGGGATCGGGTTTCCATATTTGGATATCCGAAAACCACATCGATTCAAATTTAAACGTTAGGTCGTTAATCTAAGTGGAGCAAGTGAAGACTTGAGGTGTAAGAACTATACGTCAGTATAACTCTGTGGGTGATTCCGTAATGGGTTTGACGGAATAGTACTTATAGGTTCGAGATGGTGATTTAGAGTGCAAGGACTATGGTCGTTGACTCTGAGGGTGATTCCAAAATGAGTGCAACGAGATAGTGCCTTCGGTTTCGTTCGAGCCCGGAACGAACTTGTATGGATTGAATGCTTTTAGAACATCGTCAGGTGGACGATGAGCATTCTTAGATTATTGTGTCATATAAAGGTAATCGTAGCCTCAAGCCTCATCAACCGAGAATGACTAAAACAGGGGAGGTGCAGCAAGGCTTCGTGGGTAGCCCCCACTGGAGAGCAAGATTTACACCTGTCTAGAGGTCCCTTTATATTTCGGCTGTGTGGCAGTTGGCGACGGCCAATCTGCAGGGTGGTCTTGTTCGGGACTATTCAGTAAGGAATGGTCACGGCTTTGTGTTACAGGGGAGTTAGGGTGGCTCCTCGGTACGGTGATCTAGGTCACGTACTGTGACGGGCGGTACCCCAGTAGCCCTGCCATTGATGGAAACCCATTCTTCCTACGAGACCCTACGGTTTTGATTGTATTACCCACATTTGTGGCTAGTGGCTGGAATTTAATAGATGTAACAATTTCGGCTATTTCTTATTTACTTGAAAACCCTAGACACTATTATAATATCACTAGATTTCCTATCAAATGTTTTGGTTAGCGTAAGGTAGAACCTTTTCCATGTTTATGTGTGGGAAGTCATACGTGATACCTTTTGTTTTCGAAAGATTTTCTAAAGTTAAGAAACTTTGACCCCGTTTACTTACACCAGACCCATGTATGACCCGAGTGTTTATTTTCTGTTTTATTAAACTCTTGGGTACTCATATTACGTATGAGTAGTCAAGTGTTTCAGGATTGCTCTGACAAGTTCTGGAGGAGATATGGAGCAGGAGGCTTCGACGTGTAGATATATATAGTGATTCCGCTGTGTTTGAGTTGTATCTGTTTTCTCTGATGTACATGAATTGTAATTGCTAGACAGATGTTTATAACTGTCTAGTTTGTGTTGTTTTAGCTGTATAACTCTGATGTATATGATACTATGTAATGTTTTATGTGATATATTATAATTTATTCGTTCCGCTGTGAGATTCTGATGTTGTCTGTTTCTTTCTTTCCTTTCTTTTCTCTTTTCTATCCCTTTCTTTCTTCTTAATGATGTGTCTTTCTATGGAATGAAAGGCGGGTCGTTACATTATGGTATCAGAGCACTAGGTTGAGCGAATACCTATGCTCTGGAGTGGTGTCCTTCTTGAGAGAGCGTATTTGTAATTTTGAATATATATATATATATATGTATATATATATATATATATATATATATATATATATTTCTACCTTTTTGATTGGGTTACCTGTTCAGGTTTTCCAATATAAGTTCTAGAGGTAGATAGGGTAGTGGTGTGTGTAACACAACTACCAATGGTTGGAGTCCGAGTGTTTGAAGTTTGAAGTGGATCTGCTAGGGCAGTATTGGGCATCTTGAGTAGTTTTGCAGTTTGGTGTGAAGGATTTCACTGATTTCTGAAGGAAATCTTTTCAAGATTCGGAGTTCATCTTTGGATTGTAAGCTTTGTTGCACTCGTGTGAGTGGTTTTTCTTGAGTTCGGATCAGTAGGAAGTGCTGAAGCCAGCAATGATATCTTGGCAACCTTAGGAAGGAGTTCTGTCTGTATTTGAGTTTGAGACTCAGTTTGGCAGAGTGTTTTGTGCTTGGTTTGCGAGCGAGTTTCCTGAGGGATATCTGTCTTTTGAAGGCTCTATTGTGAAGAGGCTGGTGTAGCTTTATGATTCGATGAGCTTTTGGATAAGAAAGTTTTTGGCAGCAGTAGCGGCAGTGAGTGGCCTGTTTCTTTGTTGATTCAGAAGTCTCTGCGATTCTTTTGTCAGTAGGCCGGGCAGATGGTGAAGCTTGTCCATTTCTTCTGGAAGCCCAACTGGGTGTGATGTTAGTGGTTAAGAGGTGGACCACTAGTTCTTCTTTTGATTTGAAGGCTTTAGCTGTTCTAATTGTGCAGTGAGAATGATTTCTTGGAATCTGAACCGCGTGGGATCGCAAAAAGTGACTTGCGATGGTTCGGAAGTTCTCTGAGTAATCTTTGTTTGGATTGAAGCATCTCTAGAGGATGTTTGAGATATCGAAGTGGTTTGGTATTTTCCGGATATCTTCGAAGGAATTAAGTTTTGCATCCGCATCAGGAGATTGAGTTCTGTTTCGACTTGGTTCTTGGAGCTTTACCGATGATTCAGCATAATAGGAGGGCTCTTTGAGAAAGAGATCTGTTAAGCTGGCCAGATTGATCGAATTTAGAATTCTGGTTGAATTTTTGCTGTGGTGTTTGTGACCGAATCAGATAGGTCACTGAGATTTTATGGAATTTGATGAACAATATTCCGGGATAAGATGATCAAGTTTGTACTTGTGTTCATCAACAACATTCTCAAATCAGAGTTGTGCAGCGGAAGCATGGTGGCTGCTATTCCAGAATAGGAACAACACCCGATTCATTGGGAATTTGAGTTTTGTCTTGGATCAGAGGATTTCTTCAGGAAATGCATTTGGATCTGGAGGCTTGATTGTTTTGTGCATCTGTTCTGTTTCAGAATAAGAGTAGTTTGCTTAAAGTCTTCTGATGTTTGTGTAGTAGAGTTTGTGTGGTGGATTTTGATTGATCTAGTAGGTTGAAGGCAACCCAGGATCGACATGAGAGATTTGTGGATAAGTGTATTGGATCTTTCTGTTTTCTCTTCAGGGTTGATTGTTTGGTCTACAGGATTGAATTGCCAGTTCGGATGGCTGGAATTTGTTTTGTTTTTCACGTATCTCTAAGGGAGTACGTGTATGGTCTAACACTGATTTTAGAATCAGTAATTTCGGGGGATTTGGAAGTTGATCAAGACTTGTCTGTGGTCTAGATTTGTAGATCTAGATATATAGGAGCTCTAGATCTGAGTGGTGTAGCTAGTTTATATTTTGTGGGACGAGTGTCCCGGTGTTGTACCTGGAAAACTCTAGAGAATACTATCCAGAATTTTGTCTAAATAATTAGAATTGTTTGTTTGAATTGGTTGCTATGGTTGTTAGTATTTTATTGATAGCATATGTTTGCTACTTTAAATTTAAAATCTATATGGGATTATTAAATTACCTTTGCTTTTAAATTTCGAGGACGAAATTCTTTTAAGGGGGAAGGAATGTGATGTCCCGGAAATTTAGGCAATATTTATTTAATAATTTCATCAATAATTATTTTAAAATGTGAAATATTGATTTAATAATCTAATTCAAACAGAATTATCTTTTGAAAATTAATAATTATTTAATTTGTCAAATGATATTCTTTTCAAAATTTATAATAATGATAATTTAATTTGAGAATCTTATTGTTTTCAAATGCTAAAAATATTTAAGTAATAAAATTATCTTTCTAAGCTAATTTAAAGATATTTTATTTATAATGTATATAAGTATATACATTGTAAATAGGGATTTGATTTTTATTTAAATTTAAATTTAACTAAGAATATTTTCAAATTTATTATATATATAGATGTACAAAATATGAATTGATTAATTTGATTTAAATTATTATTGAAAACTTTTCAAAAGTTTATTTTAAAAGCCTTTCTTATATTTTCAAAAGAAATATAAGTAAATATTTATTTGTTTATAAATATAATAGTTTAAATTGTATTATATTATAAAAGTTAATTTTGTTTTATTTTTAAAAAATCGTTTTTCTTTTGAAATAAGATTTAGTTCATTTATATTAGAGTATACTATTTTGATTTGAAACTTTTGAATAAAATTGAATTCAATATTCTTATATTTTTAAAATTTTCTCATTTAAAAAATTAGTTTTAAAAATATTATTTTAAATATTCAAATAAATATTAATGTATATAATTTTAAAAAGAAATTTATTTGTAAACATGTAAGGCTAAATATTGATAAAAACATTTGAAACATTTTAAATTAAATTAGAAATGGCTTTAGAAGAATTTAAATACATTTATAAATAAAGAAATCTATCTTTTATACTATTGTGTATATGTGTTAAGTTTTTAATACATAGAAAAGACACTTGTAATCACATTACAAACTTAATACAACAAGTGAAAATGTTTGTTTATTTTTGAAATTTATTCTTTTAGATAAGAAAATGCAACAAATGCATTTTGTTCAACCATTTATCTTCAAAATGAATCTGAAAATCAGATTTAAGTAAAAATCAAAACCCAAACACAATGCATGTTTAAAAAAACATCTGCAAAATCAAAATATGCAAATCCCAAATCTGCAACTTCAACATCAATTTGCTTGCTCTTCCAATTTGATTCAAATCTACAACCCAAATTCAATCTAAATTCTGCAAATCCCAAAACTGTATAAAATCTGCAAAACAAATTCAAACAAATTTGTTCAATCTTCAAATCTGAGCATATGAAGGTTGGGGTCAGCTGCATGCATTAAGGCTAGGATTTTCTTCATCAATCAACTACAAACAACAAGTAAAAAGCAACTTCAGTAATCAAAATGGAAGTAAGCCCAGATTTCAGCATGCAAATGCAAGTCAGGTTCCAGGAACATAAATGCATCTGAGTATTTTCTGCATCTTCAACTAAAATGGTGAGTAAACTTCTTCATTTTAAAAACAGTTTTTCTTTTAAATCAAAACTAAATAAAATTTCCTGAATTCGAGTATTAGTTCACATAAATTAAAATCTGTTGGATGAAAACTTCTCTGTTTCTTTTTAGAAGTAAGTAAACTTCTATTTTTTTAAAAGCAGTTTTCTTTTAAAAATCAAAGATAAAGTAAATTATAGTATTATAGATTCTAATGCAAACTGTTTTAAAAATATATATATATTATAAAAATTGTTTGGATGAAAACTGCACTGTTTATTGTTAGAAGTGAGTAACCTCACAATGCTAAAACTTATGTTGTCTGTGCATGTGTATTGGTAGTAGTAAGCAAGTTTGTATGACTGTTTTGTGAAGATATTCTGTATATGCATATAAATACACATATGAATATTGTCAGACACCTGTTTCTGTTTTTTTTAAACTAAGAATCTTTAAATAAAACCCATATCTCCTGATTTGGTTCTCTGTTAAGATTTGTTGTGTGAACAAAATGTGTTTGTTTGGTATAGATTCAGATTTATAAATTATGATTTAGTTTTATCAAAATATGTTGCCTCTGAAACTACAAAACCAGTCATCATTGAATTTTAAAACAAATATCATTCATCTTGAAATATTGTAAACAAGTTTATAACTAGAATACATGTTTGAAATCAGGAATTTTTAAAAACAAATATTACAGTTTTAAATAAACTGTTGGGGGCATTTCTGTTTTGAACAGAATTGGGAAATTTTGGGTCTAACTAATTTCCTAGTGATTGTGGGATGTTGTGGTTCTGTCTGGAGGTGGAGGATGGATGTGAGAATGGGGAAAAATTGGGCAATAGATGATCAGAAATGGGAGGAGATGGAAATTGTGATTTCCAGGTTTTAGCCCTAGTTTTGATGATGGTCGATGTTTTGCTACTTCTTGTTTGCTGTAGTGCTTCGAGTGATTTGAGGTTTTGGGAAGTCGCAGAGAGGATGTAGATGGAGCTATGGCCAAAGTCGCATCAGCGATGATGGTCGGAGGTGGGTTTCCTCGGTGTTGACAGGTTTGGGTAGTTTGGGTACAGTGGTGTTCCAGGTTACTTTAGTTACTGGATTTTTTTTTTCGAGCTACAGTGAATTGATGGAGGCCGTGATCGTGTGGGGTGATGGTCGGCGTCTTGGTGAAGTGGGTTAGAGTGGCTGGAGATCGCCAAGGTGACGGTGCATATGCACCGTACATATTTGAAGTCTGATGAACCTTTGGGGGTTGTGCAGGGTAATTGACTCGAATATGGTCTCGAGTAGATTGTGTAGTGACTTGAAAGAGATAGGGTTTTAGCTCGAAGTAATATTCGGTGGCCTCGGGTAGTTTGGTTCCAGGTCATTAAAACCTGTCTGTTTGCAGTTTCAAGCAAGGGTTTTTAATTGAATGGAATTTAAAAGTTAAGGCAGTTTTAAGCAAGGATTTAAATTCCGTGTTAAGTTGAATTTGAATCCAAAAGTTTTTAAAATGGGAACTTTAAATTTAAGCAAGATTTAAATAGGTTTAAAAAATCAATTCTAAATATATGTTCAAGTTTATTATGAATACAGATTTGAATTTAAACAGATTTGTTAAATTCAAATATCTATCAAGTTTAAAATGTTTTAAAGTAAATTTAAAAATAAGTTTTTTTTCAAATAAAGGTTTAAACTTGGAAGACTTCTTTTCTTAATATTGGAATTAAAGATATGAAGTGTTTAACTTTAATTTGAAAAGTTAAATAATCATTTTCAAACTTGTTTCTTTAATAAAATTAAGTAATTTGGTTTTTTAACTTTTCTTATTTATTTAATTAATGAATGTTCTTTAACATTTATTTTTATTTTAAGGATTATAAGTTTATTTAAATTTTGGATAATGTTTAAATGGTTAGACATTTTGAAATCTTTAAATTTTAAAATGAAATTTGAATTTAATTTTTTAGAAATGTATTATTTAAATACATTTTGAATGTAAATGAAGTCACTAATAAGTAAATGAATTATTTTGAAAATAATTAAGAATTTACTTATTTATTTGGTTTTAAATAATGGTTTAGATTAATTTTTAATTAGAGATGATTATTTGATAATTAATCTAAGATAAATTCCTTAAGTAAATAATTATTGAAAATGTTGTTAATTAATAAAAAATAATTATCATAAGATAATTAAATAATTAATTAATGTGATTAATTTTGATAATTAATTAGATTAATTAATTGAAGACAATCAATTGTAATTTGTTAAGTATAATTACTTGATAAAAGTAATTAAGGAATTAATTACTTATTGTAATTAATTTTGATAATGTGATTTGTTTAAGTTAATTAATTTAGTTTAATTAATTTAAGTAAATCATTTGATGATTTTATGAGAGTAATTACTAAATTTAATTAATGGAGCAGGATTACTTGGAGAAGTAGTAATTGATAATTACTGGAATGTAATTAGTGAAAGATGATTTTTAATTAAGTAATTTGGGTAAGTATATTTGTAATTAATCAGGAGATTAATTAATGAAAATAATTAATTATGGGATAATTAATTTGATATGAGTAATTAAGGGGAGTTAATTACTGTTTTGAATATTAATCAAGGGTGATTAATAATTGTATTAATTATTAAACGTAATTAATTTTAAATTAAGTAATTAATTTGAATATTAATTAGAGATCATTAATTAATATAATTAATGATGTATTAAGAATTGATTAATTAAGTAATAATTAATTATTAAGTGATTAATTAATTGTAATTAATTAAGGATAAATGTAATTAATTATAATTAATTAATAAATGAAGTAATTAAATGTTAATTACTTATGATTAAGGTTAATTAATTTATGAAATTAATTAAAGATTAATTACTTATTGTAATTAGAGGATGATTAATTAAAGGTGCTTAATCAAGTTAAATGCTTAGAGAGTGATTAATTAACTAGGTTAATTAATTAAAGGGTATTAAGCAGGATTTATAGATGAGTAATTAATTTAATTTATTTTAAATTAATTAAAGATAAAAGTAATTAATTTAATTCATTTTAAATTAATTGTAATTGATGGTTAATAAATCATTGCTTATGGATGTTATTGATTGGATGATTGAGATCTCAGTAATGAGATGAGTTGTATCTGTATGATATGGATGCTTGGTTAAAGTATGATGGTTTGTTATGGATTTATCTGGTTGTGATGATTATCTGTTTGTGATGATGATACAGATTATCTGTTTATGACGAGAATATGATTATCTATTGTGATATTTAGTTTATCTATCTGTGTGAAATAGATAATAATGAAATGACTTGATTGTTTAAAACCCTTAAGTACAACTTGGACATTAACATAGCGTTTGGTTTCGGTGAGACCGGGATCAGGTTTCCATATTTGGATATCCGAAAACCACATCGATTCAAATTTAAACGTTAGGTCGTTAATCCAAGTGGAGCAAGTGAAGACTCGAGGTGTAAGAACTATACGTCAGTATAACTCTGTGGGTGATTCCGTAATGAGTTTGACGGAATAGTACTTATAGGTTCGAGATGGTGATTTAGAGTGCAAGGGCTATGGTCGTTGACTCTGAGGGTGATTCCAAAATGAGTGCAACGAGATAGTGCCTTCGGTTTCGTTCGAACCCCGAACGAACTTATATGGATTGAATGCTTTCAGAACATCGTCAGGTGGACGATGAGCATTCTAAGATTATTGTTTCATATAAAGGTAATCGTAGCCTCAAGCCTCATCAACCGAGAATGGCTAAAACAGGGGAGGTGCAGCAAGGCTTCGTGGGTAGCCCCCACTGGAGAGCAAGATTTACCCCTGTCTAGAGGTCCCTTTATATTTCGGCTGTGTGGCAGTTGGCGACGGCCAATCTGCGGGGTGGTCTTGTTCGGGACTGTTCAGTAAGGAATGGTCCCGGCTTTGTGTTGCAGGGGAGTTAGGGTGGCTCCTCGGTACAGTGATCTAGGCCACATACTGTGGCGGGCGGTACCCCAGTAGCCCTGCCGTTGATGGATACCCATTCTTCCTATGAGACCCTACGGTTTTGATTGTATTACCCGCTTTTGTGGCTAGTAGCTGGAATTTAATAGATGTAACAATTTCGGCTATTTCTTATTTACTTGAAAACCCTAGACACTATTATAATATCACTGGATTTCCTATCAAATGTTTTGGTTAGCATAAGGTAAAAACTTTTCCATGTTTATGTGTGGGAAGTCTTACGTGATACCATTTGTTTTCAAAAGATTTTCTAAAGTTAAGCAACTTTAACCCCGTTTACTCACACCAGACCCATGTCTGACCCGAGTGTTTATTTTCTGTTTTATTAAACTCTTGGGTACTCATATTACGTATGAGTAGTCAAGTGTTTCAGGATTGCTCTAACAAGTTCTGGAGGAGATATGGAGCAGGAGGCTTCGGCGTGTAGATATATATAGTGATTCCGCTGGTTTGAGTTGTATCTGTTTTCTCTGATGTACTTGAATTGTAATTGCTAGACAGATGTTTATAACTGTCTAGTTTGTGTTGTTTTAGCTGTATAACTCTGATGTATATGATACTATGTAATGTTTTATGTGATTTATTATAATTTATTCGTTCCGCTGTGAGATTCTGATGTTGTCTGTTTCTTTCTTTCCTTTCTTTTCTCTTTTCTATCCCTTTCTTTCTTCTTAATGATGCGTCTTTCTATGGAATGAAAGGCGGGTCGTTACAGCTTAGGTGTTTTAGAACTTTGATTTGCTGAATATTTAACATTTTTTTTACCTACTAATTATCGAAAAGATAAATAGTGATTGAAAAAGTGATGAGTGTTGATATTTATCATATATTATGACTCGAGACGGTGTAATTAGTAAATTTCTTTAGAAAGTTAAACAAGTGTTATAAAACTTATTGTTGGTAAAAATTCCATGACCATCTCTATTTCTATCATATTTCTAATGACCATCACTCGTCAAATTCTATATAGTTTGTCAATATGTGGTACTTTAAACAGGAAGCATTCGTTTTTCATTTTACATTTTTTTAATTAAATAAAATAATAATAATAATAATAATAATAATAATAATAATAATAATAATAAAATCCAAGGTATTCACTCTCATTTAAAAGTCCACACGGTTATGCATGGGTGAATTACTTGGAATTTGTTATGTGCTTCCATGCTCATTTAAAAGTCCTCACGGTTATGCATGTATGGAACGCATATCAAAATTAATTTTTTTTAAATAAACAAGTTGATTCTAATCCTATTTAAAAGTCCTCACGGTTATGCGTGGTTAGAAGATACTTGAATTCATTTTAAAAAAATTGGAATACTACTGATCACATTTAAAAGTCCTAACGGTTATGCATGGTTGGCAGATATTCAAATTCCTGATATAAATATACCACAAATAGACACAACTGTATGGTTTTATATGATGACATCATTCCAATCATTCTAAAAGTGGAATATGCGCCTAACAAAGTATTTATGATTTTTGTTTTATTTTTTTATTGAAATTTAATATATATATTCGATTGAGTTTTAATGTTGGATTAATATCGATCACTTTATCTCTACTTTCTCTAATACTATTACTCTTTTGCCGATAACAAAAGGGGGAGAGAAAAGTTAATATTTTGTCAAATAAAATCAAGCAAAGGTCGAATATTTTCTATTTGCATCTAGGCTCATTTGCATATTTTTAATTGTATGCATATATGAAGGGGGAACTTTGTGTAGAGAGGAAGCATTTAAATAGGGGGAGCAATTAGAGTATATCAATGATCAAATACATATAACATATTCAAAATCTTAAATATATGTTTGTTATCATCAAAAGGGGGAGATTGAATATGCGATTATATGATTTTTGTTTGATGATAATAAACATATATATATATGTGTGTGCATTTAAATGTATTTGTTAATGTACTATTTTATTTTTCATAGATTAAATAAATATTTGCTGAATAAAAATAAATAACACAGAATTTGAATTCAAACAGAAATTTTATTCAAACAAATGTTTATTACAATTTTTGAATAGTACAAACTTCAAGCTTTCACTATATATATACAATTTCAATTACAGTACAATTTTGATTACATCACAATTCACGTTTACATTTGACCTCACTACATATCACTCATTCACTCAATTCGTATTTTATCTTCAACTTCACTCCAAATTGAATCCGGCATCTGAGCAATCTGCAAAAATAAATATTAACATAGTAAAATTGAAAAGGAAATATTTTTGCAGTATAAAATAAAATATGGATGTTGATAATAATATTTGCCTCGATTATTTGGGTTGTTCGTCATCATTTAATTTTGAATCCATCATGCACGAATAGCTTGTGACATACACGGTGTATCACTGGATGTGCCACAAGGCCGTGCACACCGATATATACACTTGATAAAATTACAGGGATAGGTGAGCACAGGTCAAACCCAAAACGTTGGGTTCAACTCAAGTGCAATAAAAATAATGTCACAATATTCAACACAAGGTCAAATTTGAGGTACAAGCTGGATTCAACTCAGGTGTAATTCGAAAACCAAATCCAAATGCAATAAAATGGTCGGGAGCAACCTCAATGCACAGCATGTATACAACAAAGTCCATGCAAGCTACATACAGTCTCAAGTGAAAGGTTAGACAGTCCATTCAGACCATCAAGTAATGCATATCGGACGATGCCAACGAGACTGAGCATGTACATGAAGGCAACAAAAACTCAAACCAGCAAAAACAGGTACAACATAATGAACAGGTCGAAATCAACCCATGAACAAGACTACATCAAGAAAATAATCTACGTACAAATACACACAACAACAAAGTCCAAGGCCAGTGAATTGAAATGGTCGACTAATGAACATTATATATACATGTGTATTGAAGGCCAGTGATCAAGAAACATAGCAACTAATTCATATATATGACAACATTACAAAGCCATATTTCAAGCAATGAAGAGCTGCAAACAGTGCAAGTGCAGACTAATGAACACGCTACAACTGAAGACACAATACTTCAGAGTTACAAATCAACAAATGGTAGAGTACAAGTTCAAACAGCAAATGCTTCGACCAAACCTATATATGATTGACCAGAACAACCAGGTGAAGACTTCAAGAGGAACAAGATGATTTGCCTCGAAGCACATGACTCAATGCAAACACAGTGAAACCCAAAGCTAACACATACATATATGAACACACATGTATGCAATTGACAGCAACTATTAGAGCAAGCTCGAATGAGCAAGTGCACCGGGGCAGTACACTTCAAGCACAATGCATATTGAAGCACATGTCAGTGGAAAATGTAATGCACAAGTATAGGCCGAGAAAAAATCAAGCATGGAATTTCAAAAATGACCGAAGTCAAATAATATAAGGAATACGAACTGAACAGCTCAAAGATAAATTTCTCATCTCGAAAATATCATCACAAAATCAAAGTGCCGAAGTTAACATAGTTTCAAATCAGCAAATTCAAATCCGTGATGACCAAGAAAACATTGTTAAAGAAAAATCAAACAAGCCGATAATCAAGTAATGAAGATATACGATTTGAATAAGTCAGAAACATCTCAAGCATTCAAGCAAAATCGAACGGCAAAAGAAACTATCAGACGAACGAAAATCAAGGAAATTAAGCCCTATTTAAACCATAACATCATCATCATATGAAGGCAATCAAGTTCAAGCAAGCATAACAGTAAAGCAAAAGGAAAAAATCTCATACCAAATCACCGAATTCGATCGAGAAGGAGCAGCCATATGCAAAAGTGAAAAATACAATCGATCATCAAGCAATCACGAGAACAACCCACCTGATCGAACTAATTAAAGTCGGCTTCTTCGATTTTATACGAAGCCCTAATTTGCAAGGGAAGGAAAAAGGAACGGCCGATATTATTTTATAGCGCAAATAGAAAAAGAAGAAAGTGGGCCGACATAAATTAAAGAGGGAGAAATCTTTGGGCCGGTTTAGCTAATAAAGGATTTTTGTTTTATAAAACTAGGGTTTTGTTTTTTAAGTGTTTTTAAATTATCGTCTTTTGTATTTTCTATTGAAAATTGTGTAATTACTAGTCGTGTGACCAGGGGACAAACTACATGGCGTAGTTTGAGAATTCGCAACTCAGTGGCTGAGTTGTGGCAGGGTTTTGAGCGTAGAGTTAGGTTAGTCAGTAGCGGGTGTCGTGAGTTTACGTGTGTAAGCGTGTGGCTACTTAATTTCTAGTAGAAACCTTGGGGGTAGCACGTAGGCAGGGTTTTGCCGAAGCTGGGTAAATTCCGTGTCGTTCTATTTCTGCATTTATTATTCTACTATTATTTATGCTGCTATAATTTTGATATATCTGTGTTGAAATAATTTTATAAGCTTCCGCAATAGTTTTTATAATTAACAGTATCACCCTATTCACCCCCCTCTAGGGTGAATTCGATCCTACACTGGGGGCTTAGAGTACTCCAGTCCGCACTCCAGGGTCTTGGAGATTTCAAGTCTTTTATACTCTAGTCCGCACTACGGGGACATAGAGTACTCCAGTCCGCGCTCCGGGGACTTGGAGATTTCAAGTCCTTTATACTCTAGTACACACTCTGGGGACTTAGAGTACTCCCGTCCACACCCTGAGACTTGCAGATTTCATGTCATTTATACTCTAGTCCGCACTCTTGGGACTTAGAGTACTCCAGTCCGCGCTCCGGGGACTTGGAGATTTCAATTGTTTGTGCGCGTTCGTACGTCAGACAGAATAATGTAACTTTAGTTTTCTGCCATATAATTTTCACAATGGAAACATTAATGATTCATGGAAAAGATAGCTTCAAGCCTTTATTAATGCAAAAAACTAAATTGTCTTATTACATGTCGAAAACTAAGAGTCAATGAAATAGAATGTACTGGAAATAATTGCAACTAAAATACAAAAGAAATAGACTAAGTATAATAATGCCATAGATGCTCGCTATTCCATGCTCGGGGGAGTGTCGCACCATCAACGGTCGCTAGCTTGAAAGTTCCCTCTCCAAGCCTGCATTCAATGACGTATGGACCTTCCCATATGGGATTCATATGCGACGGGATCGGGAATACTTCGCTTCAAAACGAGGTCTCCCACATCAAAGATTCACGGTCGGACTTTTTCATTATAATATCGAGCGACTCGGTGCCTATATGCAACCGTCCTTAAATCGGGTTCCTCACGTTTTTCATCAACGAAGTCCAATGATTTCGGTAAAAGATCCCGAATTGTCTTAGGGTCGTAATGAGTTACCCGATATGACGGAACTTCAAACTCTATGGGTATAACAGCTTCCATGCCATATGCCAATGCGAATGGAGTGTGGCCAGTAGCGGACTTGTGGGTGGTTCCGTAAGCCCAAAGCTGTTGGAAGTTAATCCACTCACTTGCCTCTAGCCTTTTCCAAACGTTTTTTCAATATGCACTTGATTATTTTGTTCATGGCTTCTACTTGTCGATTGGCTTTTGGATAAGCAACTGCTGCAACCCTGTTTTTATTGCCATACTTTTGACAAAATTCTTTGAACTCCCTACTTTCGAATTGAGTTCCATTGTCTGTAATGATAGTTCGCGGAAGACCAAAATGACATATAATGTTTCGTACAATGAAATTAATGACCTACTTGGTAGTGATTGTGGCTAATGGCTCTGCTTCTGCCCATTTGGTAAAGTAATCGACTGCAACTATCGCGTATTATTCACCACCTTTAGATGTGGGTAAAGAACCGATTATATCGATCCCCCACATTGCAAACAGACAGGGACTAACCATTTTTGTGAGTTCCATCCGCGGAGCTCTCTGGATTTTCGCATACTTCTGACATTTGCCACATCTCCTTACATAGTCTGCAGCATCTCGATTTACAGTTGGCCAATAGTATCCATAGCGGAGGATCTTCTTTGCTAATGTCTGCCACCTAGTATGGTCAAACTACACTCTCCTTCATGGACTTTCTTTAGGACTCGTTTTTTCTCATCATGGGCAATACACCAAAGTAAGGGGGCTGAGAATCCCTTCCGATACATTATTCCATCCTGGATTACATATCGTGAAGCTTTACGCATGACTTGCCGTCTTTCACTCTTCCTTTCGGGCAGGACCCCGTGTAGCAAGTATTGCTTGAATGGGCTCACCCATGGCTCCTTCTCGATACCTGTTTCTAACACGAAATCGACATCCGTCGTATTTATACTCGGAGCATGTAACGTTTCAACGGGAATCAATCCCATTAAATATGCATCGCCAGTACTTGCAAATTTGGCCAATGAATCGGCTTCTCTGTTTCGTTCACACTGGACATGCGAAATATCATAATATTATAGATCTGCTAACAGCTCTTGAACCCATGCAAGGTATGAGGCAAGTCTCTATCCATTGGCTTGGTAGTACCCTCGCACCTGGTACAACATCAATTGTGAGTCACAAAAGATTTCAACCGATTTTACTCTCAGTTCCCTGATAAGTTTCAAGTCAGCAACCAATGCTTCATACTCGACTTCATTATTTGTAGCTAGAAAATTGAGCTTCAAAGCGTAACAAATTGATCGGTTTCGAGAGTCACGAAAACTATACCAGCTCCAGAGCAATGGTCTTTAGATGCCCCATCAGTGTACACCTTCCATCGAACAGGAGGTATGACATTGTGATTATTTGATTCGTCTGACACGGTGAATTCAGCGATAAAGTCTGCTAGCGCTTGCCCTTCTATGGCCCTTCATGGCAGGTAGGTAATATCGAACTGAATCAGCTCGATATTCCATTTTAACATCCTTCCAGAAGTTTTTTGGTCGTTGGAGTACCTGTCGCAAGGTTTGATCAGTATAAACACTGATTGAGTGTGCCTGAAAGTACGGATGAAGCTTGCGTGATGCAATCACCAAGCAGTAGGCTAGTTTCCCGATCTCAGGATAATTTCTTTCTGCCCCCGTTAAATGTTTACTGACATAGTACACCGGCTTTTGAACTTGGTCCTCCTCGCGACCAAAGCCATACTGATAGCATGCTGGGATACAACCAAGTACACATACAATACTTCATGATTTATAGGCTTCGACAACATTGGGGGACTTTCCAAATGCCTTACCAACGCTCGAAATGCGTCCTCACAGTTGGGCATCCATTCAAAATTTCTCTTACCCCCGTTTATCACATCGAAGAAGGGAATACACTTATCTGTGGCTCTGGATATGAATCAACTCAGCGTAGCCACTTTATCGTTCAGGCTTTGTACTTGCTTTATAGTTTTGGGCACTTGTATGTCTCAAATAGCTTGAATATTTTTCGATTAGCTTCAATTTTCCGCGCATTAACAATGAAACCTAAAAACTTTCCTGACCCAACGCTAAAGGAACACTTCGAAGGATTAATTTTCATTCCTTAATATTTGAGTACATCTAACATCTCCACTAAGTCTTAAATGTGGTCATTTGACTGCCATGACTTCACGAGCATGTCATCCACATAAACTTCCATTGTTCTACCAATCTGGTCTTTAAACATTCGATTCACAAGGCGCTGATAAGTCGCTTACGTATTTTTCAATCCGAAAGGCATTACTACATAACAATATTTCCCGACATCTGTGACGAAACTGGTGTGTTCTTGGTGTGGAATGTGGATCGAGATTTGATGATATCCCGAGTATGCATCCATAAATAACAGTAACTCATGCCCTGTTGTTGAGTCGACCAGTTGGTCAATCCTAGGTAAAGAAAAACTATCCTTAGGGCATGCTTTGTTTAGATCAGAGTAATCTATGCAGGTTCTCCATTTCCCGTTTGCTTTCCTCACTAGCACAGGATTAGACACCCATTCACAGTAGAGGGCGTCGCGAACGAACCCATTGGCTTTGAGTTTGTCCACCTCCTCTCTAAGAGCAGCGGACCTCTCCGGGTCCATGCCTCTCCTTTTCTGCTTTACTGCTACGTACCTCGGGTCTATGTTCAACATATGACTCACAATAGCCGGAGAAATCCCGCACATATCAAAATGTGTCCAAGCGAAAACATCCAGATTCGCTTGGAGGAAATTAGTGACGTCCTCGGCCACTAAGGGGTTGAGTTATGATCCAGTCTTAAGTACTCGCTATGGGTCATCTCGGCTGACCGAAATGTCAATCATCAGTTCAGCCGGTGCTGCTTTTGCTTCCTTGGGTTCCTCATCATCATCTCTCGGATCTATGTCTCTATAGATCTGATCATGTTGCCCGAGCCAAGGCTCGGGCTCTATTTGTCAATTTTCAACAGCACGGATGTGGACGGAGCTGTCCACAACCTTTCCTTTCTCTCTTCGCTGAGCATCTCTCAGGTCAACCACATAACATGCATGACAAGTCGCCTGATTGCCATGCACAACACCAACTCCTTTGTTTGTCGAAAATTTCAAATCTAAACACCACAGGGCCAAAGCTGCCCTAAACTCCGCCAGGGCCGGCTGACCCAGAAAAATATTGTATGGAGAATCGACATCCAAAACAATGAAAGGCAGGATCCGCACCCTCCTACATTCACCTTGTCCCAGTTCAAATGGCAATTCAACATACCCCACTACATCGGTCGTTGCACCATTAAAGCTATGTATATGGGCTTTAGATGGTTTTAAATCCTTCATCTCCATCTTCATTTGGTCATATTCTTTCTTGAAGATGATATTGATAGAACTTCCACAATCAATTAAAACTCATTTTACAAATGCTGGCCAGATTGTCGCGGAGATGACCATCGGGTTAACAGTGGGAGCCTCCACCTGATCAGCATCTCTGCGCCTGAAAATTATATCGTCTGTTATCGTTCGCTGCTGCTTAGCTAGGGGCCGGTCATCAGTATTTGAACAACATTCAAAATATGCATGCCTTAGGGAGTTAGCATACCGTGTTGAATATGCGATTATATGATTTTTGTTTGATGATAATAAACATATATGTATTCGTGTAAATGTATTTGTTAATGTACTATTTTATTTTTCACAGATTAAATAAATATTTGCTGAATAAAAATAAATAACACAGAATTTGAATTCAAACAGAATTATTATTCAAACAAAAATTTATTACAACCTTTGAATGGTACAAATTTCAAGCTCTCACTATATTCAATTCAATTACAGTACAACTTTAATTACATCACAATTTCTCATTTACAAATGTCCTCACTACATAACGCTCATTCACTCATAATTTATTTTCAACTTCATTCCAGATTGAATCCAGCATCTGAGCAATCTGCAAAAATAAATTTTGACGCAGAAAAATTGAGAAGGAAATATTTTTGCAGTATAAAATAAAATGTGAATTTTGAAAATAATATTTGCCTCAGTTATTTGGGTTGTTCGTCATCTTTTAACTTTGAATTCATCATACACGAATAGCTTGTGACATACACAGTGTATCATTGTAAATGCCACAAGGCCGTGCACACCGATATATATACACTTGATAAATTTACAAGGACATGTGAGCACAAGTCAAACCCAAATTATCGGATTCAACTCAAGTGCAATAAAATGATGTCACAACTTTCAGCACAAGGTCAAATCTGAGCTTCAAGCTGGATTCAACTCAGGTGTAATTCGAAAAACAAACAAAATGCAAAGGTCAAGTCACTGCTATCATGACTCAACTCAATGCAGCATTGACAATACAGTCTCAAGTGAAAGCAAAACTCATATATGCAGCCTCGACCAAAATCAAAATAAACCAAACTCAAAGAAACAAGACTCAATATGTATATGAATGGCCTCAACATCAAAGACAGAGATACCAGAATGAAAGGAGCATTACTGCAACATGCACCAGTGACACATGTTAACAGCAACTACAGAATGACAGCAACCAAAACTGTTGCAACATGATGAAATCAAAGCCATGCCAAATCCAAAATGCAAACTGTCCTACATATGCTCAAGCAAACTCAAGTGAACAAAGTAGTTCAGGCTTGAAGCTATCAAGTGAACAAAATACAAACTCAAATTAGTGAGTGCACTAGAGATATGACAACACAACAAAAAAGGCCAGGCAGCAAGCATTCATGAAACAGAAGTGCTAACTGACTCAAATATCACAAAACACAGCAACAAAGATCAAGGTACACATAATGCAACAGTGGACAGATTCACATATGCAAGGGTCAAGCAAATGATACATGCACTCAAATACAATGCAGACTCTAAATAAAACATACAAGGCAACACCAATAAAACAGAAGCATGGCAGAACTTAGTATACAATCGAGGCACAGTGCTATCAGGTTTAAAACACATTACAGTGACAATATGAAGACAGCAAATACAACTTTAATGCAAACAGTCGAAGTCATGGAACTGCAGCCAATACACAAAGAAAATGTAACGTCGAAGTCAGGTATAGACATGAAACAAATTAAAGTTAAGCCAGAAAATCATCAACTGGGCACATAAGACCAACAGCAGAAAGTGGATATGACCATCAAGCCGCAAATCAATCATATTCAAATCTACGGACTTCAAACCAAACAAGGCATGTTTCGAACCGAGTGAAGTTACTGTAGTATAATATCAACGCAATGAAATTGAGATTCATGGAGTTGAATTCACAAATTCAAAGTAGCAGTCAAGGCCGATACGCAAAATCATATGGCCGAAGTCAACATTGAACCAAGTCAGTATGTTGAACAAGTCAGAGACGTGGTGGTAAAGAAATGAGCAAAGTCAAAATCGAAGCCGTGTTAACCAAGCCAATAACATACGAATTGAAAATGTCAGAAATCATCACAATCATCAATACAAAATCGAATGGCCGAAGACGAATTCAAATAAATGTGTACGAACGTAAATATAGGAATTCGACTTCTATAAATTCCATTCATCATCGGCAATTTCAAAATCCATCGAGTTCAAGTACGAAAATCATTAAAGCACAAAAAGGATAAATTACATACCAAAGTCAGAAGTTGAACTCGATCCAAAATTGGAGCAGCCGTATGCTAACCAGAGAGATAGTCGATTGAAAAAGACACTAGACCATCATTCAGTCGAGAAATCGAAGTCGACAGCCTCAATTTTGATAAGCCCTAATTTATCAGAGAGGAACGATCGAAGAAGACCTAATTTTAAAAGACGAGAACAAAGCCGCCATTAACAAAAAAGGAACATGCTAAATAATAAAAGGGTCGGCCTTTTGTTTTATAAGGGTTATAGTTTTTAAATTAGGGGTTATTTATTTTTATTTTTATTTTTATTTGTAATTTCTTTTCAAACCATTGAAATTTCTAGTCGTGTGACTAGGGGACAAACTACGTGGCGTAGTTTGAGAATTCGCAACTCAGTGGCTGAGTTGTGGCAGGGTTTTGAGCATAGAGTTAGGTTAGTCAGTAGCAGCTGTCGCGAGTTTATGTGTGTAAGCGTGTGACTACTTAATTTCTAGTAGAAACCTTGGGGGCAGCACGTAGGCAGGGTTTTGCCGAAGCTGGGTAAATTCTGTGTCGATCTATTTCTGCATTTATTATTCTGCTATTATCTGTGCTGCTATTATTCTATGATCTGTGTTGAAATTATTTTATAAGCTTCTGCAATTTATTTTTAGAATTAATAGTATCACCCTATTCATCCCCCCTCTAGGGTGAAATCGATCCTACAAGTGGTATCAGAGCGAGGTTTAGAAGTCAACTTTTGTTTTAAAAAATTCGTTTTTCAAAATCCAATTTTTTTTTTTAAATTTGAATTTTTAAAATGGCTACTTTTGCTGAGGTTCGTTCCAATATCATTCCTCCTATTTTTGATGGAACAGATTTTTTGAATTGGAAATTGGAAATTGGAAATTGAAAATGGAATTTTATTTAAAATCTGTTAATATTAAATGTTGGAATATTATTGAAAATGGGTGTGATATAAATGATGAGAAAATTATCTCGATTAATGCTCTTGCTATGCATATATTATATTCTCATATTAATCAAGATAATTTTAATTTCATCTCTCATTGTGAAAATGCACAGGAAATTTGGAATACTTTCGATGCAATATATGGTGCAAAAGTCAACAGCAATGAGAAATCCTCCACAACCGACTCAGTTAAAGAAATGTGCTTGACAGGATTTGTAAAAAGCAGTTGTGATGAGGATGATGATGATGGAGCAGCTGAGATGGCATTACTAATGAAGAAATTCAAAAAGTGGAACCACAAATATGGAAATCCAGCTCTAAATCAACAATTGAAAAGCAGAATAATTAAAGCACCAGACAACTCAGAAGAACACCGGATCGTTTGCAACAAACCCGGTGATATCAAGCCCAATTGTCCTCGAAATCGACGCGATTTTGAAAAGAAATCAAAAGGAGAAATGCTACAGCCATGTGGAATACAAGTGATAAGGATAATCAAAGTACTAGCAGTGAGAGTGAGAAAGCAGATATGTGCCTTCAAGGGAATATAACCGATAGCGACGACGATGAGCCAAGCGAGGTATCAAAACTTACTCACTCTGAATTACTTATTTATTTCCACGAAGCAAATGGCTGTTTTGAACGACCTAGGGAGAAGTATGCCAAACTTGAATCACACAAAGATACTTTGATAGAATTAAATGAACAACTTGACCAATTAGTTAAAAACTATCAAAGTAGGATCCCTAAGTGTGATAAGTGTCCAACATTCGAAGAAGAAATTAAAAAATCAGAAATCAATATAAAATCACTTGAAAATGAAATTCTGATTTTGAAAGAAAGTGAAAATACTAGGAGACAGAATTCTGTTAAAAAGTGCACACAATTGTTAAACTAAAATGTATCTCTCAAAACACAAGTCCAATAATTGTCAACGACTTTAGATAAATTTTTAAAAAGTGAAAAATTGTTGAATATGCTATTAGGAAAGCAAACTGGTAAAACGGTTGGACAAGGACTTGGATATAATCAATCTGAAAATGTTGAAAGAAATATTAATCAAGTTAATTCTATGTGCACGATTTGTAGAAAATATGGACACAATCACAATAATTGTTGGTATAGACTCAAACACGTGAAAACTATACCAATTTGGGTTCCAAAAGGCACAAATATAAAAACTCTCAAAGTTAAACAAATTTGGGTGCTGAAGGGAACAATTATAAATAGTTTTGTGTCTCCACAAAATTATTTTTATAAATTTTATGCCATTAACAACCATGGACCTATAAAAACAAATAGGTCACATAAATCTTTTCCCGTGTAGATGTGGTGGCAGGCTAAGGAACAACAACAGTGTTCTCTGGATTTTGGCTGTTCCAAGGACACAACGAGCAACAAAGCAAAGTTCCTTAGCCTGGTACAAAGGTGATAGAATCACAATGGGCAACCATGAAAAATTATCATAAAGGTAAAAAAGGTAATGGTATATTTTGAACGATATATTAAATGTGATAATCTGCACCGTATTCTGAATTAAATCAGCCAATAATGAGATGACGAAATAATGATGATTTTGATTTTGACTTATTCAAAATAGTTGGCCAATTATATTCTTATGCCAAAAACACTATAAAAATCTCTAGAGCATTTGAATTACTTCATATATATTAGTTTGGATTAATCATAGTGTTTTGTTGGATGATAATACATTTGGTTATAATACGGCTAACTCTATATTCGAGGTTTCTGATTATTTACACGGCTTCAATTCAAATTTAAGAGCATGTCATTTAAAAATCTGTTAAAATTGATTTTGAAATTTTTGTTGCACACTTCATGGTCTGGTCTATCAAATTCAATTAATGATAATTTTGAGTGAAAAAGAAATTCAGATGCAGATTACACTGGTAACCTAGTTGATAGAAAAATTACTAGTGAAACGTGATTTGCTGAGACATTTAGTAACTACATCGTTTTTCAAAGAAAATATCTGCATATTTTTCATTTCAAATAATTTTCAAATAGCAGAAATTTTTCCTATAAAACCCCTTCTAGAAAATCATTTTTGACCTTGTTTTCAGATTGGTCATTTTTAGAAAAATTGATTTATAATTATTTTTGAATTTGATTTTAAATGATTACATTGACTAATCTGACTCTTTAAAAGATAAATAGTGATTGAAAAAGTGATGAGTGTTGATATTTATCATATATTATGACTCGAGACGGTATAATTAGTAAATTTCTTTAGAAATTTAAACAAGAGTTATAAGAAAAATTTGTTGGTAAAAATTCCATGACCATCTCTATTTCTATCATATTTCTAACGACCATCACTCATCAAAATTCAATATAGTTTGTCGATATGTGGTACTTTAAACAGGATTCATTCGTTTTTCATTTTATATTTCTTTTTAAAAAACGAAAAATAAAATAAAAAATAAATAAAAAATAAATAAATACCAAAGTATTCACTCTCATTTAAAAGTCCTTATGGTTAGCATGGGTGAATTACTTGGAATTTGTTATGTGCTTCCATGCTCATTTAAAAGTCCTCACTGTTATGCATGTATGGAACGCATATCAAAATTGATTTTTAAAAGAAACAAGTTGATTCTAATCCCATTTAAAAGTCCTCACGGTTATGCATGGTTAAAAGATACTTGAATTCATTTTTAAAAAAATAAAATTGAAATACTACTAATCTCATTTAAAAGTCCTAACGGTTATGCATGGTTAGTAGATATTCAAATTCCTACATACCGCCCCATTTCCGATTCATCCCCCCCCCCTCTAGGGTGAAATCGATCCTACATACCACTCCATTTCCTACAAATTCTTATCTCCAAGGTAAGGTCCACCAACTATTGTGTTTATGACTAGTCTACCCATAGTTCGAGCAGCATAACGACCCTGACTCGACCTTCGAAAATCGACACCGAATACCACACTCGTATTCAAATGCCGCAGATCCAAACGTCGTATCTGGTTCGCCGGAGCTAATAACACAATTAAGTAAACAACACAGCAGAAGAAAAAGAAATGAATATCATTGATATACAACATTTGATACAATAATGATACAATAAGAATCAATATCAGAGATACAAGATAACAATGCTACAGCGGAATAGCAATATGATATAGCAACGGAAAACAAATAGCCAAGAGATAACTCCAAGTGAACTTTAGATAAGAATGAATCTACAACTGCAATTCCAAACCAATGCTCGAACCACCATTCATTTCACCAAGACAAGCAAGTCTCGTCCACCAAAGACATCAATGTCCAAAGTCTCCGAAGAATTACAAGGAGAAAGCTGAGAGCTACCGGATCGATATCTATATCTACTATCTGAAAAACCCGACTCTAGACTGCTCGTGTGGAAAATTATGGGCACCCAGAGTTTAGGAAAGGAACAATAAACTCCTGGTCAGTCATGGGACTGGTGAGAGAAACAAAAACAGTTTTATTTTTTAAAACAAACAAAAGAATTTAAATTTGAAATCCGTAATGCTTTTTGGAAAATGAAACTACCATAAGGCCTCCCGCCACACACACAATGCAAACACAGAATTGTAGAAGATTTCTCCTTATGATAGTCAAACATGCTTGATACGCAAAAACCATTTTGATATTGTTATTAGTGCATAGTGGAAAATATTTCAAAAGTATAATATTAATCTTAGCCAGCATAGACATTCCAAAATATTCCTACTATAGCTACCATCTAAACAATGGGGCGCCACCATAAGTAGATGGCAGGTTATGCAATTAAAACTGTACAAGGCACGTATTGGTGATTGGATTTTCAACAAATGGTCAGGCTAAGGAACTTCCTGGGCCACATGGGTACGCCTCTGGAGGGACGCCCCGAGAGCCTAACTGGATCTCTGCCTATACAAGGCCGGGTTACCTCTGTAACTAGGTAACTACTGACACGAGTATGCCATCCCCCGGTCGTAACCAACCTTTATCCGAAGTTTTGCAACACTCGATCCACCATAGGAATTATACCGATAAAAATTTCCAGAATACCCAAAACTAGGGTTACTAACAAACTCGATCAACCACCATCGCCACATTGATCTACTCCACTATCAAATATATTTCCCTAACTTCTCAAACATTCTTGCATCACCACGGCAAGTCACAGCCTTCCAAATCTTCGAGATTTCCAGAATTACTCAAAAAACCAAATTGAGTTCAACCCAGATATACATCATCAAATCCAAACTAAGTATCTTGATTTTAGTTTTACAAATCTAGTTTTTTATTAAGAAATCATTTTATAATCCTGAATCATGATTGACAAAGTTTTGGATTTTGACTTATATTGAATTTCCTCTGCTGTTCTTGATTTCCAGGGCCAATACAAAATATTTTTAACATGAATAAATCTTTTAACTTCAATCCATGACATAACAAACCTATTCTGTTTAAATTCTAAATCTTAATAATGACTGGATTTTAAGAGATAGAGTATTTTACATCAAATATTGATTTTGAAATGGGAACAGAAGTGTTTTACAGTTTATCAACATGCAGGCATCATACAGAACAACGCACATATGAATATTCACACAGATATACTCTTCAGATATTAACATGTAACTAGTTTTAAAACTTAAGTTATTAAAAGTGTTACTCGCAAGCATCACAGAAATAAATAAAAGATTGAAGGGTTTGCTCACCAGGAATCTAAAGTTTGAAGGCAGAGACAAATGCTTGTCTGTACACATTTTTTTCTTTAATCTTTGATTTTTTTTGTTTCATGTTCATCATACTTTGATGTTTTCAGGTTTTGAATTGAATCTTGCATTGTCAACACCGAAGCTCCTTACTCTTTTTATTTTCTTTTTATAAAACAAACCTGCAGTTTATTACAACTTGATTTTATTTATTTCTTTAAAGTTACAAATTCATTAACTATAAAGTTAAAACTTACTTTGGAAAACTGAAGACAGAGAACCAGGTTTAAACTCCTGGATATTTGTTTTACTATGATTTTGTTCATGATGTCTGATTCTTGTTTTCGGGGTGAAATTTGAAACTTAAATGCTTGAAGTTGTTTTTGTTGATCTCAGGCTTTTGAACTGGAATCTTTGCCTTGAATCAGTGATGAATTGAATTGTAAAAACAGTTTCTTTTATTACTACTAGGGAAAACTGCATTTGATTTGCTTCCCATGTTTTGAAAATTGTTTTGATCTTTGATCTTTGGTTTTGGTTTGGATTTTCAGGTTGAAGAATTTGGGGTTAAGAGCTTTTCAGATTTTGATTTATATTTTGTTCCTTAGTTTTGAGAAGTATGAACTGGGAAAGGAAAAAATATATATCAAGAAACCTAATTGTTTCTTTTAATACATGTTAATAAAAGTTTTTTCTCTCTTTCTTATCCTTGCCACTTGTAATTACAATTAACACTTGTCTAAATTAATGCTATCTTCCTTACATTTGTTAAAATATGTATTTTGTGTTTTTAACCTTGTTTAAAAATAAATTTATAACTTTGTTTTATATCCCTCTTTTAAATAATTTTATAAATTTTTGTTTTAAACCTTTATTCTTTTATGTTTAGTTATTTGTTTATATGGTTTATCTATTTACATTTGATTGAATGCTTTTAATTTTTTTTATACTTGTTAATATACGTTCTCATTCAAAATGTCTATTTAATATAATTTGGAAAACAAATCTTTATAAATTGAAAATATAATATTCTCGAACCCAATATATTTATAAGATTTTTAATTTTTTTGAATTTTAATTCCAAGATTTAATTTAAACTAAATTTATAAATATAAATAAATAACATAACCTATTTTTAATAAATCTTAAAACTCTCAAATTCTTTTTATTTATCTAAAATATCTATTTATTCTAGGAATTTTCTGATTTATTCACAATTAAATTCACAAATTAATTATAAAAATTAAATTAATTATCAAATTATCCTGGAAAAAAATTCAGGGATGTTACAGATTCCCCTCTTAAGAAAATTTCGTCCTCGAAATTTGAAAGTAGGGAGATAACAAAGAATGGATTCACAAAGATAGATAGTTTCAAAATCAAACTGGGTATCTATTCTGCATTTGGCTTACCAAAACAGATTATCAATAATGGATACAAAAATGAATCAAGATACTTGGGTCACCAGATCTACGAGTATACAGGGTATTGATTAGTTCAAAAGATAACTAACCATTCGTAGAATATACCGGGACCCAACAGAATAAATAGATATTTAGATGCAATCCAAAATTTGTTAGTTTAAACAACCAAAATATACCTTTCAACCTAGCAACCAAAGCAAAAAATTTATCCAAACAAACAATTCTGACCCATCTGGAGTTTATGTCCCATGCAAAATCAAAGCTTCTTCCTGGATCTACTAGGAATCTTCAAAGAATTGAAAAGACGAATCAAAGGAGATTGATAGAGAAAGTTGTTTCTGCTATTGCAGGGTACCGACCATTTGTAGTGGTATTCGCTTGTCCCCTATCTCGTCCTCTTCTTGCACTCATACTCAGTATCAGTGGATAGTAAGAGAATTTACTGAGGCATTCGAACAGATATCTTAGGGATATACTCATTCTAGGGTATACTTCACCCTATCTCTAATGAGTTACTTAATGTGTCATACTCCTGAGCTAAAGTTTCAACCTTCAGCTCTGATACCAATTATAACGACCCGGACTCGACCTTCGAAAATTGACACCGAATACAACACTCGTATTCAAATGCCGCAGATCCAAATGTCGTATCTGGTTCACCAGAGCTTATAACACAATTAAGTAAACAACACAGTGGAAGGAAAAAAATGAATATCATTGATATACAACATTTGATACAACAATGATACAATAAGAATCAATATCAGAGATACAAGATAACAATGCTACACCAGAATAGCAATATGATATAGCAACGGAAAACAAATAGCCAAGAGATAACTCCAAGTGAACTTTAGATAAGAGTGAATCCACAACTGCAATTCCAAACCAATGCTCGAACCACCATCCATTTCACCAAGACAAGCAAGTCTCGTCCACCAAAGACTTCAATATACAAAGTCTCTGAAGAATTACAAGGAGAAAGCTGAGAGCTACCAGATCGATATCTATATCTACTATCTGAAAAACCCAACTTTAGACTACCCGTGTGGAAAATTGCGGGCACCCAGAGTTTAGGAAAGGAACAATAAACTCCGGGTCAGTCAAGGGAATGGTGTGAGCAACAAAAACAGTTTTCTTTTAAAACAAACAAAAGAATTTAAATTTGAAATCCGCAATGCTTTTTGAAAAATGAAACTACCATAAGGCCTCCCGCCACACAAACAATCCAAACGCAGAATTGGAGGAGATTTCTCCTTATGATAGTCAAACATGCTTGATACGCGAAAACCATTTTGATATTATTATTAGTGCATAGTGGAAAATATTTCGAAAGTATAATATTAATCTTAGCCAGCATAGACATTCCTAACTATGCCTACTATAGCTACCATCTAAACAGTGGGGCGCCACCATGAGTAGATGGCAGGTTATATAACTAAAACCGTACAAGGCGCGTATTGGTGATTCGATTTCCAACAAATGGTCAGGCTACGGAACTTCCTGGGCCACATGGGTAGGCCTCTGGAGGGACGCCTCGAGAACCTAACCGGATCTCTGCCAACACAAGGCTGGGTTACCTCTGTAACTAGGTAACTACTGACACGAGTATGTCATCCCCCGGTCGTAACCAACCTTTATCCAAAGTTTTGCAGCAATCGATCCACCATAGGAATTATACCGATAAAAATTTCCAGAATACCCAAAACTAGGGTTACTAACAAACTCGATCAACCACCATCGCCACGTTGATCTACTCCACTATCAAATATTTTTCCCTAACTTCTCAAACATTCTTGCATAACCACGGCAAGTCACAGCCTTCCAAATCTTCGAGATTTCCAGAATTACTCAAAAACTCAAATTGAGTTCAACCCAAATATACATCATCAAATCCAAACTAAGTATCTTGATTTTAGTTTTAAAAATCTAGTTTTTGATTAAGAAATCATTTTATAATCCTGAATCATGATTTACAAAGTTTTGGATTTTGACTTATATTGAATTTCCTCTGTTATTCTTGATTTCCAGGGTTAATACAAAATATTTTTAACATGAATAAATCTTTAAACTTCAATCCGTGACATAACAAACCTATTCTGTTTAAATTCTAAATCTTAATAATGACTGGATTTAAAGAGATAGAGTATTTTACATCAAATATTGAGTTTGAAATGGGAATAGAAGTGTTTTACAGATTATCAACATGCAGGCGTCATACAGAACAACGCACATATGAATATTCACACAGATATACTCTTCAGATATTAACATGCAACTAGTTTTAAAACTTAAGTTATTAAAAGTGTTACTCGCAAGCATCATAGAAATAAATCAAAGATTGACGGGTTTGCTCACCAGGAATCTAATGTTTGAAGGCAGAAACAAATGCTTGTCTGTACACATTTTTTTCTTTAATCTTTGATTTTTTTTTGTTTACTGTTCTTTTCATCATACTTTGATGTTTTGTAGGTTTTGAATTGAATCTTGCATTGTCAACACTGAAGCTCCTTACTCTTTTTATTTTCTTTTTATAAAACAAACCTGCAGTTTATTACAACTTGATTTTTTTTATTTCTTTAAAGTTACAAATTCATTAACTATAAAGTTAAAACTTACCTAGGAAAACTGAAGACAGAGAACCAGGTTTAAACTCCTGGAAATTTGTTTTACTATGATTTTATTCATGATGTCTGATTCTTGTTTCCGGGATGAAATTTGAAACTTAAATGCTTGAAGTTGTTTTTGTTGATCTCAGGCTTTGGAACTGGAATCTTTGCCTTAAATCAATGATGAATTGAATTGTAAAAATAGTTTCTTCAATTACTATCAGGGAAAACTGCATTTGATTTGCTTCCTAGGTTTTGAAAATTGTTTTGATCTTTGATTTTTGGTTTTGGTTTGGATTTTCTGGTTGAAGGATTTGGGGTTAAGAGCTTTTCAGATTTTGATTTATATTTTTTTCCTCTATTTTGAGAAGTATGAACTGAGAAAAGAAAAAAATAATATTGAGAAACCTAATTGTTTCTTTTAATACATGTTAATAAAAGTTTTTTTCTCTTTCTTATCCTTGCCACTTGCAACTACAATTAACACTTGTCTAAATTAATGTTGTCTTCCTTACATTTGTTGAAATATGTATTTTGTTTTTTTAACCTTTTTTAAAAATAAATTTATAACTTTGTTTTATATCCCTCTTTTAAATAATTTTATAAAATTTTGTTTTTAAACCTTTATTCTTTTATGTTTAGTTATTTGTTTATATGGTTTATCTATTTACATTTGATTGAATGCTTTTAATTTTTTTTAATACTTGCTAATATATGTTCTCATTCCTAATGTCTATTTAATATAATTTGGAAAATAAATCTTTATAAATTGAAAATATAATATTCTCGAACCCAATATATTTATAAGATTTTTTATTTTTTTGAACTTTAAATCCAAGATATAATTTAAACTAAATTTATAAATATAAATAATAACAGTACCTATTTTTAATAAATCTTAAAACTTTCAAATTCTATTTATTTATCAAAAATATCTATTTATTCTAGGAATTTTCTGATTTATTCACAATTAAATTCACAATTTAATTATAAAAATTAAATTAATTATCAAATTATCCTGGAAAAAAATTCAGGGATGTTACAAGTAGGTTCCTCCGGATGGCGTGGAGTCGGCCCGCGTCCGGGGTCTGATGTTCCTTGCCTACCTTCCTGTGGGTTCTTGACGAACGCCTGCAACTTTTTCTGTCTAATCATCTTTTCTATTGCATCGTGGAGGTGTCTACACTCTTTTGTATTGTGCTCGTAAGTCTCATGGAAGCGGCAGTACTTCCCAATTCGCTTTTGTTCTTCTGTTGACTCCTTTGGATGCAGCTTTCTATATTGAAAAGTATTACAAGTTGACAGGTAAATATTCTCCAAAGACGCATTCAGAGGAGTATATTCATTGTAAGTTGGAATCCTTGGCTTCCATTTTCCTGCTTCTCTTTTCTTTCCAGGGATTTCCTCCTTCGAACCCTTTAGATTGCCTGGGTTTGTTCTGGACATTGACCTGAACCTTCCTCGAATTCTCACCAGATTATTTTACAGCGATGTTGCTTTTCACAGTCTCCTAAACAGGCCCTGGTACCTTATCTTGCCTTGTCCACCTGGCTTCCTCTCTTCTTCTGAACTGATGAGCCTTTGAATAAAAATGCTCTAGCATAGTCGGAGGATTTCCTTCCAACAAATCTCCAAACTCTGAATCCAGATCCACTCCTCGCATTATGGCCATCAGAATTGCGTGGTCATTGGGGTTGCTAACTTCAGTAGCCGCAATGTGAAATCTCTGTAAGTACTACTTCTATGACTCCTCTAGAGCCTGGATTACACTAGATAGCGACATCATGTCCTTGGGACGAGTGGCATGTATCCTGAACTATTCTACAAATTTTGTTGCCAATTCGTTAAAGCTTGATATAAACCGTGGTGGAAGTCGAGTGAACCACATGGTTGCAATTCCGGATAAAGTTATTGGGAAGCATCTACACTTAGTTGCATAATTTTCTTTAGCTGAATCCATCATCCATTCATATCTCATCATATGCTGCCGGGGATCAGTCTTTCCCTCGTAGGCCGGGATAGTTGGCATGCTAAACATCCTGGTGTACTCGGCATGTAGAATAGTATCTATGAATGGAGTATGGCTCCTGGATATCTGTAACAACCCGGGATTTGCATTACCAATTAATAAATAAAAGTTAGAATTTTTATTTATTTTAATGAAGCGTAAAAGGATTTGGAATAACAAAAGGCTATTCTAATTAAATGGGAAATATGGGATTTTAAAATGAGGATAAAATGTTATTTTTGGAAAGTTAAATATTTTAGGAGAGATTTTAAAACGGGTTTGGGTAAGAAAAATGAGTTTTATAAACATACATGAACACTTGGACTAATTTTTAGAAACATGTAAATAACCCTCTTCTTATTGGGTTACCAAACTTAACCCAATAACCCACCCTAAACCTCCTCTATAAATTATCTCAAACTCTCCTAACCTCATTCATTCATCCCTAATCAAAACCCTAATCATTTCCTAAAGCTTTCTTAACAAAAATGGCCTCTATCTTCATCTCCTTCTAGTTTTAGCTTATGCAAGTCATTCTATGCAAAGGTAATGCAAATACCCACCTCAAATCCATTTTTATATCTTTCTAATTTCTGAAATTAGTTTGTTAACACATGTCTTATGTGTTTTTTTGATCTTATAGCCTCCTAATCATCTTTTGCTAACTTGGGTTGATGCTATAGTGGTCTTTGTTGCTTTCTAGAGAGGTATATTGATAAAAATCTCTTCTAATAGGTGTTTAATCCTCTTTTGATTTCAGAAATCATTTAATAACACATGTTTTATTATGTAACATGTGAATCATAGCTCTTTGATCATCTTTGCTTTCATTTTGGGTGTGCACATAAGGTGTTTGTGATATTGCTTCATAAGGTAATGCTAAGCTTTGGCGTATGTTTCCTTTAATATGGTGTAGTAATCATTGTATAGTAGCTTGAGATTGATATTGGTGAAATTTGATGCCAAAAATTTGAAAAAACCACCCCAAAACCATCAAAAACTGCATATTAAGCTGGCTGGAAATGCTTCAGCCTGAAAACAGGCTAAAACACAATTCTGAGTGCACCAGGGCAGGCCTGGGTTGCACCCAGGCTGCTGCCCGGGTGCAGCAGGCTAGCCCGGTTGGGCTAGCCAGTAGCTGGACCGAAGTCCCCAGCCCACGCGGGCTGGGGCCGGCCGCAGGACGCCAGCCCACGCGGGCTGGGGGCGGGCCGCTAAATCCCCAGCCCGTGTGGGCTGGGGCGGCCACAAGTCCCCAGCCCATGTGGGCTGGGGCGGCCACCAAATCCCCAGCCCGTGTGGGCTGGGGCGGCCCTAAATCCCCAGCCCGTGTGGGCTGGGCGGCCACAAATCCCCAGCCCGTGTGGGCTGGGCCGGCTACATATTTCCCCAGCCCGTGCGGGCTGGGGTTTTGCTAATCCTCCCCAGCCCATGCGGGCTGGGAGCTGGACCGGGCTACACCATGCAGTGCAGCCGGTTCTCTAAAAAAAAAAAAGAGGGATGCACCCATTTGGTGCAGCCGGGCTCCGACCCACCGGTTGTACCGTTTTTGGTGCAACTGAGTCCGGGTTGCACCATTTTGGTGCAACCGCTTCAAATTGATTGTTTCTACAATGAACCTTTGGGCTTCAATTGCGAATCAGAAATTGGCGAACTTTGGTTCACAACCATTCGGAATATTTTCCATCATGAATATTGGTTTTCAGTGATTTTCTGATTTATCGGTTTCTTTGAGATTTGTCTCTGAATTTCGTGCACGGGTTTTTATGAACTATTTTAAAAGAATTTTTCACTCCTTAATGGCTTTCGAAATTATTATATAATATTATTTTTAATAATTAAATTAATTACTCCATAATAGGAGAGTTTTCAAAAGCCGTTTTAAAGTGATTTCAAGATCAATTAAAAATCCGTTTCGCACCATTATTTTCTATAATAAAAATCTCACACTCACTTTTACCACGTCGAGCGAAGTGGAAAGGTGCTTAAACGGTTAGGAAATCACTGGCCTATGGAACCGTGTGTATTTTCTTTCCGGTTAATCCCCGACCTATTCGATTGATCGTTTTTACCTTTGGGTCTAGTTTACCGACGATACGAGGTGGACTTTTTATTGTTTGGAGTGTGAGCTTGCTATTGGTTAGTAAACCGTTTAGTGCGAACGTGGGGTACGGGACTCATTGTTAACACTTTACGGGTTCCTCTCCAAGAAATTTGTGACACATTAGCCTCTGGGCGGCCGGTACTGGACCTCTGGGTCACCACGCCTCTGGGCAACCGTCTCTGGACACCTGTTCTATGGAGCAGTTTCTCGGCATGTGCCTCTGGGCCTTTATCCGTCTCGTGCGTTCCACATCTGTGCGAGTGATCGATCACAACTCTAAAGTACTTGGCAATAACGACTCTGGTCGGTGCACGTGCTATACTTGTATTATTTGATGATTTTTATGTCCATTCGAGTACCGCCATTCGGTGTTGGTTCTATGGAACCATACGATGTAAGTGCGATTACCTTGTGGATTCACAGTGTCTCTGGACACTGTTTTTCAGTATTCGATTTCATTGACTTTTCAGTATATCCCTATTGCTCTTTGGAGCATCGATCTTTGCTTGGGCATTGATTACAGACTTTGGTCACTCTTGGGATTATTGCCCATGGGCAACTTTATATAGCTTTGGCTACGCCGATGATATGAGGCGATTTTATTTATTTCACACTTTGGTGTTGATATTCTCTTTGGAGATTTTTACTGTTTATTGATGATTAGGGATCGTCATTATGTTCATGTAGTCCATATTACTCTTCTCTTTGGAGAAGTACTGTTTTATTTATGTACCGCATTATTATATATCTCAGTTATTACTGATTGTTTAGCTAGCCTGACCCGAGTGTTTTCGCTCGGGTCAGACCGAGTTGTTTCAGGTTAGGTCTCTGGACTTAGCTTTCTGTGCTTCCGCATGGACATTATCTGCTATGCAGATAGATAGCTCTTTATATTTTTCCACTCAGTCTCTTATGTACATATTTTTGACTCACATGTGTGAGCGGTGGCTTTGTACCCACCTTTTGATATTTGGATCTGTATTGATGATATATTGTACCTATGTTCTGTGACTGTTATGTGACTGTTCTGTGATGATGATGTTATCATTTAGTATTATGTTTGTTCTGAACCTATTTTCCTTAGCCATTGTAATTTCGTTATAAATATCTATTGGATATGTCGAACCACTTGAGAAAAGAAAACCACCTATTCGACGTATTCAGTAGTTAGTTATAGCTTGATTACACATGGTCGCTTCCATTATACTCTATTCTCCATTCTAGTAGACGGTATTACTCCGTAATACTCTTTACTAGAGTGGGTCTCGAAGTGGGGCGTTACACCTTGGTATTAGAGCTAAGGTTCAGAATTAAGCATAACAAACACAGAATAGACACGTAGTATAATACGTTATAATACGATCCAAATTGAACATATCCACCTTTAGATAGATAAGTTAGGAATATGTGTAGGAATCTATTATATTCCGTAATATTCCTTAATGAATTATCTATCTTTGAATCGTGCTTAACTAAATCTTACCTTATCTTTCAGTATGGCCGGTAGAGGTAGGAACCTCCGTTCTGCTGATGCTGGACAGTCCAGCAACCCTCACCCAGAAGGCGTATATATGACCACGGACCAAATCATGGAGCTGGTTCGTAACTCTCAATCGCACTCTCAGTCTCCTGCACCAGTTTCTGATGCACCGCGCAAGTCTGCTTTTGTGCGAGGGAAGCCGTTCAATGGCTCCGAGACTGTTCTTGAGGTCGAGGCTTAGATCAGAGTTTGCGAGCGTAATTTTATTCGCATGACCCTTCCTGACCATGACAGAGTTCTTGTTGCTTCTAGCCATCTTGAGGGTCGTGCCTTGGATTGGTACGAGCTCCTTATTTCTGAGACCGATGAGGCCACTCTCACTCGGGATCAGTTCCGAGAGCGCTTCTTGCTCAAGTTTGTTCCCGAGTCCGAGAAGATAGCCCTTGCACGCCGCTTTATTGACCTTAAGCAAGGGAAGACCTCTGTTGCTGACTATTCATCATCTTTCGAGGCCCTGTCCAAGTATGGCCTCGAGTTCATTAGCACTCCTTATAAGAAGAATCTCAAATTTGTTGAAGGCCTGAAGAAAGATTTGAAGAAACAGCTTATGCTCTAGCTTAAGCTCCCTTTTGATGAGCTAGTTGATGTAGCGCTTCACCTTGAAGCGGTTGAGCGTGAGAGAGACAGTGATGGAGATGGTGAGGGCTCCAAAAACCCCAATCAGAAGCGGGGTCCATTTCAGAAGACCAAGCCTTGGAACAAGAAGAAGAAGACTGGCAGTTCTACTTTTCAGACTCAGCCTCAGACTCGTTCTCAGTACCAGACTCCTGCTCAGCCTAGTGGGACACGTCCTCCGAAGAAATGCTTCAACTGTGGTTCTCCTGATCACTTTATTCGAGAGTGTCCCAAACCTCTCTATTGCACCTTCTGCAAGAAGGAGGGACACAGAATCTCCACTTGTCCTATTGCTCCAACTAGTGTTAAGCCTAGCAAGCTTAATGCTGCCAAGGCTCCTACATCTTCAGCTCAGCCTCGAGGTACGCATCCTTCCGTTCTCAAAGGTACTATTTTATTTCATGGTAGATCTTGTAGAGTTCTCTTTGATACGGGTGCCTCTCACTCATTCGTATCAAAGGAACTAGTTGATACTTTTTCTTTGGATGTTACTTGTTTGGTTTCTTCACTAAGGATTATGAATCCCATCGGCGGATCCACGACCCTTAGCTTGCTTTGTGAGAATATAGATATTGATCTTTGTGGCTTTTCTTTCCATGCGAATCTGCACGTTATGGAGTATTTAGGCTTTGACATGATTCTTGGCATGGATTGGCTCGCTTAGTACGACGCCAAAATTATTTGTTCGGAGCGGATATTATTCATTCATCACCCTGACTCGTCCTCTCCGTTAGCTATTGTTCTTCAAGATGTTGGGCTTTCTGATGTTACTTTATTTTCTCTTGATTCACGAGATGAGGATTTGGACTTATCTCGTATTCCTGTTGTTCGGGATTTCCCTGATATATTCGAGCCAGTATCAGGCCTGCCGCCAAAGTGGGCCATTGAGTTCCGCATCGATCTCATTCCAGGCTCCCACCCAGTTGGGCGTCCTCCTACGAGAATCTCTATTAAGGAGAATGAGGAACTCAGGAAGCAGTTAGTAGAGCTTGAGGCGAAGCAGTTCATTCGGTCCAGTTCTTCGCCATGGGGTGCTGCTGTGGTCTTCGTTAAGAAGCCCGATGGCTCTCTTAGGCTTTGCATTGACTATCGCAAGCTTAATGAGTTGACCATCAGAAATCGTTATCCATTGCCACGGATAGATGATATGTTTGATCAGTTGAGCGGTGCGAAGGTCTTTTCCCAGCTCGACCTTGCCACCGGATTTCATCAGCTCCGAGTTGCGGACGATAGCATTCCTCTTACCGCTTTCCGCACTCGTTATGGTTCTTTTGAGTGGTTGGTCATGCCATTCGGTTTGAAAAACGCACCGACTTTCTTCGTCGATCTTATGAATCGAGTGTTCCGGGAATACATCGATAGATTCGTTCTGGTTTGCATCGACGATATTCTTATTTATTCTAGATCCGAGGTAGAGCATGCTCATCATTTGCGGATCATCTTGGAGACTCTTCGTCAGCATCAGCTTAAGGCCAAGCTCTCCAAGTGCCATTTTTGGGAGAGCAAGGTCAAGTTCTTGGGCCATATTGTATCATCTGAGGGTATTTCTGTCGATTCTACCAAGATTGAAGCTATTCAGAATTGGAAACAGCCCGAGAACGTTCATGATATTCGTAGCTTCCTTGGTCTGGTGGGTTATTACCGTCGGTTTATCAAGGATTTCTCTCGAGTGGCACTTCCCCTTACGACGTTGACTCGTAAGGGTGTTCACTTTATTTGGTCTGATAAGTGTGAAGCTTCCTTTCAGCGACTGAAGGAACTTCTCACTTATGCTCCTATTCTTGTGGTTCCTGAGAGTAACCAGGATCTTGTTGTTTACACCGACGCTTGTGGTAGCGGCCTCGGTGCTGTGCTTATGCAGAAGAATTGGGTAGTTGCTTATGCTTCTAGGCAGCTACGTCTGAATGAGGTTCGCTATCCGACTCATGATCTTAAGTTGGCAGCTATCGTCTTTGCTTTGAAGACGTGGCATCACTTTCTATTAGGCGAACGCTTCACTCTTTACACCGATCACAAGTCTCTGAAGTATCTTTTCAGCCAGAGAGATCTCAATATGAGGCAGCAGCGATGGCTTGAGTTTCTCGCCTCATATGATTTAGATATTCAGCATACCCCTGGCAAGGGGAATCGTGTTGCAGATGCGCTCAGTCGCAAACACTCGGCAGTTGTTTCTATGATGATTGCCGAGTGGAATGTTCTTGAGACCCTATCTTTGTGTGATATTAGAGATCGAGCTCCATCTTTTGATTCTCCGGTCTTATTATTCAGCTTGGAAGCTCGTCCTATCTTATTGGATCACATTGCCCATGCTCAGCGTCAGGATCCAGACTTATTGCATCTTATTCACCTTTTTGAGTCGGGATCCAATGATGAGACATTGCTAGATTATTCTCTTGATTATCATCGGTGTCTTCGTAGGAAGAACCATATTATTGTACCATCTGATTTATCACTTAGGCGTGACATTCTGGACGAGTGCCATCGCACTAAGTACACTATTCATCCCGGTTCGAGTAAGATGTATGCCGATATGTGCCGGCTATATTATTGGGAGGGTTTGAAGAGAGATGTGGCAAGTTATGTGAGTAGTTGCATGACTTGTCAACAGATCAAGGCCGAGCATCAGCGTCCATCTGGTCTTCTTCAGCCTCTAGAGATTCCATTATGGAAATGAGATCAGATATCCATGGATTTCATTGACGGTCTACCTCAATCGAGGTCAGGCCATACTTCTATCTGGGTTATTGTTGATCGCTTGACCAAATCGGCTCATTTCATTCCGATTAAGTCCACTCGGACTGCACCTCTGTTGGCCGAGCTCTATGTGAAGGAAGTCGTTCGACTTCATGACATTCCTAGCTCTATCATGTGTGATCGAGACACTATCTTTACTAGTCACTTCTAGAAGTGCCTACAGTCAGCTTTGGGCACAAAGCTGAATCTCTCTACTGCTTATCACCCTCAGACCGACGGTCAGACTGAGAGGGTGAATCGTGTTTTGGAGGATCTTTTGCGCTGTTGTATTCTAGATTTCGGAGGTAGTTGGGAGGATCACTTATCGCTTGTAGAGTTCTCCTACAACAACAGCTTTCAGTCTAGTATCGGCATGGCACCTTTCGAGGCTCTCTACGGAAGGCCATGTCGCTCTCCTGCTTGTTGGTTAGAATCTAGCGAGAAGCTTATTCTTGGTCCAGATTCAGTTCGGGAACCTTCTGAAAATATTGTTCTTATCCGTCAGAGAATGAAAGAGGCACAGGACCGCCAGAAATCCTACGCGGACAACCGTAGGAAGCCTCTTGAGTTCTCCATTGGTGATTTTGTCTTCATTCGGATTTCTCCCGTGAAAGGGGTTGTGCGTTTCAGCTCTACAGGGAAGTTGGCTCCTCGCTATGTTGGACCATTTTCTATTACGAAACGCATCGGCCCCGTTGCTTATCGTGTGGCTCTACCTGCTCATTTTTTCGGAATGCATGACGTGTTCCATGTTTCTCAGCTTCGCAAGTGTGTACGCGATCCTGATTCTATCATTGAGCCGCATGTCGTGCCTGATTTAGAGATCTTACCTGATTTATCTTTGGAGCAGCAACCTCTCCGTGTGCTTGATTCGGAGGTTAGACGCCTTCGCAACACAGAAGTTCCACTCGTGAAGATTCAATGGTCACCGAATCCTAAGGACTGCACTTGGGAGACCAGAGAATCTATCGAGCGCTCTTATCCTGGCTTTCTCCCATCTTCTTCTACGGGTAAGAATCCTCTATTTTATCTCTATCACTTCTTTTGTGGATTTGACGTTATAGGCGACATCTATCTTAAGGAATTTAGGGGACACAATTTTCTTAAGGGGGGAATCTGTAACAACCCGGGATTTGCATTACCAATTAATAAATAAAAGTTAGAATTTTTATTTATTTTAATGAAGCGTAAAAGGATTTGGAATAACTAAATTTATTTGAAAAAGACTATTTTAATCAAATGGGAAATATGGGATTTTAAAATGAGGATAAAATGTTATTGTTGGAAAGTTAAATACTTTAGGAGAGATTTTAAAACGGGTTTGGGTAAGAAAAATGAGTTTTATAAACATACATGAACACTTGGACTAATTTTTAGAAACATGTAAATAACCCTCTTCTTATTGGGTTACCAAACTTAACCCAATAACCCACCCTAAACCTCCTCTATAAATTATCTCAAACTCTCCTAACCTCATTCATTCATCCCTAATCAAAACCCTAATCATTTCCTAAAGCTTTCTTAACAAAAATGGCCTCTATCTTCATCTCCTTCTAGTTTTAGCTTATGCAAGTCATTCTATGGAAAGGTAATGCAAATACCCACCTCAAATCCATTTTTATATCTTTCTAATTTCTAAAATTAGTTTGATAACACATGTCTTATGTGTTTTTTTGATCTTATAGCCTCCTAATCATCTTTTGCTAACTTGGGTTGATGTTATAGTGGTCTTCGTTGCTTTCTAGAGAGGTATAGTGCTAAAAACCTCTTCTAATAGGTGTTTAATCCTCTTTTGATTTCATAAATCATTTAGTAACACATGTTTTATTATGTAACATGTGAATCATAGCTCTTTGATCATCTTTGCTTTCATTTTGGGTGTGCACATAAGGTGTTTGTGATATTGCTTCATAAGGTAATGCTAAGCTTTGGCCTATGTTTCCTTTAATATGGTGTAGTAATCATTGTATAGTAGCTTGAGATTGATATTGGTGAAATTTGATGCCAAAAACTTGAAAAAACCACCCCAAAACCATCAAAAACTGCATATTAAGCTGGCTGGAAATGCTTCAGCCCGAAAACAGGCTAGAACACAATTCTGAGTGCACCAGGGCAGGCATGGGTTGCACCTAGGCTGCTGCCCGGGTGCAGCAGGCTAGCCCGGTTGGGCTATCCAGTAGCTGGACCGAAGTCCTCAGCCCATGCGGGCTGGGGTAGGGCCGCAGGTCCCCAGCCCACGCGGGCTGGGGGCGGGCCGCTAAATCCCCAGCCCGTGTGGGCTGGGGCGGCCGCAAGTCCCCAGCCCGTGTGGGCTGGGGCAGGCCACCAAATCCCCAGCCCGTGTGGGCTGGGGCGGCCACCAAATCCCCAGCTCGTGTGGGCTGGGGCGGCCGCATATTTCCCCATTTGGTGCAGCCGGGCTCCGACCCAGCGGTTGCACCGTTTTTGGTGCAACCGAGTCCGGGTTGCACCATTTTGGTGCAACCGCTTCAAATTGATTGTTTCTACAATGAACCTTTGGGCTTCAATTGCTAATCATAAATTGGCGAACTTTGGTTCACAACCATTCGGAATATTTTCCATCATGAATATTGGTTTTCAGTGATTTTCTGATTTATCGATTTCTTTGAGATTTGTCTCTGGATTTCGTGCACGGGGTTTATGAACTATTTTAAAAGAATTTTTCACTCCGTAATGGCTTTCGAAATTATTATATAATATTATTTTTAATAATTAAATTAATTACTCCATAATAGGAGAGTTTTCAAAAGCCGTTTTAAAGTGATTTCAAGATCAATTAAAAATCCGTTTCGCACCATTATTTTCTATAATAAAAATCTCACATTCACTTTTAGCACGTCGAGCGAAGTGGAAAGGTGCTTAAACGGTTAGGAAATCTCCGGCCTATGGAACCGTGTGTATTTTCTTTCCGGTTAATCCCCGACCTATTCGATTGATCGTTTTGACCTTTGGGTCTAGTTTACCGATGATACGAGGTGGATTTTTTATTGTTTGGAGTGTGAGCTTGCTATTGGTTAGTAAACCGTTTAGTGCGAACGTGGGGTATGGGACTCATTGTTAACACTTTACGGGTTCCTCTCCAAGAAGTTTGTGACACATTAGCCTCTGGGCGGCCAGTACTGGACCTCTGGGTCACCACGCCTCTGGGCAACCGTCTCTGGACACCTGCTCTATGGAGCAGTTTCTCGGCATGTGCCTCTGGGCCTTTATCCTTCTAGGAAGGATCTCGCCGTCTCGCGCGTTCCGCATCTGTACAAGTGATCGATCACAACTCTACAGTACTTGGCAATAACGACTCTGGTCGGTGCACGTGCTATACTTGTATTATCTGATGATTTTTATATCCATTCGAGTACCGCCATTCGGTGTTGGTTCTATGGAACCATACGATGTAAGTGTGATTACCTTGTGGATTCACAGTGTCTCTAGACACTGTTTTTCAGTATTCGATTTCATTGACTTTTCAGTATATCCCTATTGCTCTTTGGAGCATCGATCTTTGCTTGGGCATTGATTACAGACTCTGGTCACTCTTGGGATTATTGCCTATGGGCAACTTTATATAGCTTTGGCTACGCCGATGATATGAGGCGATTTTATTTATTTCACACTTTGGTGTTGATATTCTCTTTGGAGATTTTTACTGTTTATTAATGATTAGGGATCGTCATTATGTTCATGTAGTCCATATTACTCTTCTCTTTGGAGAAGTAATGTTTTATTTATGTACCGCATTATTATATATCTCAGTTATTACTGATTGTTTAGCTAGCCTGACCCGAGTGTTTTCGCTCGGGTCAGACCGAGTTGTTTCAGGTTAGGTCTCTGGACTTAGCTTTCTGTGCTTCCGCTTGGACATTATCTGCTATGCTGATAGATAGCTCTTTATATTTTTCCACTATTTTGATACTCTGATTATTCAGTCTCTTATGTACATATTTTTGACTCACATGTGTGAGCGGTGGCTTTGTACCCACCTTTTGATATTTGGATCTGTATTGACGATATGTTGTACCTATGTTCTGTGACTGTTATGTGACTGTTCTGTGATGATGATGTTATCATTTAGTATTATGTTTGTTCTGAACCTATTTTCCTTAGCCATTGTAATTTCGTTATAAATATCTATTGGATATGTCGAACCACTTGAGAAAAGAAAACCACCTATTCGACGTATTCAGTAGTTAGTTATAGCTTGATTACACATGGTCGCTTCCATTATACTCTATTCTCCATTCTAGTAGACGGTATTACTCTGTAATACTCTTTACTAGAGTGGCTCTCGGAGTGGGGCATTACAATATCCCCCAATCTTCATTGGTCAAGCCTTGATTTTCTCTCATCAGCTGTCTGACCATAGCCGATAGGTCTGGTGTTTGTATGGAAGATGGAAGGTTGGAATCTGTTCTAGAGGACCGTTCGGGTTGATGTATCCTCTGTTGGCGATCTGCCAAACGTGTATCTTGGGACCAACTTCATTAGGGTCTTGGTGAGCTGAGCGTCCAGTTTCCAATCGCGCTCCAGATCCTAAGTTTCCTGCTCCAGCTTGGGTATGATTACCTTGATGTAAGTGAGGCACCATGGTTCCAGTTAGGGAACTTGTACCATCCCTAGTTGATCGATCCGCGACACCTGATTGTGTTGTTTCAGTTTTGCGACGTCAATGCCTGGGAGGTTCATCGGACGAAGTCGAGTTGTTCGATGAGGAGTGAAGAGGGGGGCTACCTCTAGCATTCTGTTGTTGTTGTTGAGTAAGCTGAGTCATAAGGTTGGCGTTAGCTTGAATCTGTTTGCTAAGTTGTCTTCTGCTTTCCATGAGTTCTCTTATCAGGTCGTTGAACTCCGTCCTAGTGACAACTTCCATCTGGCTTCGGGCGACGACAGTCCCTGCGCCAAGATTAACTTGCTGGTTACTTGGTACTAATTGTTGGACGCTAGCGGTCTCGTTGACATCTACGTTGTGCGAGGCTGGTCTGGTACGAGGTCTTTCCATTGTAGAGTTATTGGTAGGAACTCTGAGTAGAATCAATGGGATTCCTATGAATGGCTTGGATCTCCTTTGGAGGATTTCTTCAATCCAGTAGCTATAAAGTAGATCCTAATAACCTGAGAGTGCGGTTCTCAGTGAAAGCACCAAAATGTTAGCACCAGAATAGGTCGCTAACACCCAAAGAAAGATTTTCGTAGAGAGATTAATGAAGAAGGTAAATTAAAACTGAGGAATTACGCAGTAAAATGCAGTAATAGCTATGAGAAATAAAAACACCAGATTTATAGTGGTTTGGCGTAACTGCCTACGTCCACTTTGAGTTTAATCTTTATTGCTTTTCTAAACAATTGATTATAGATACAATCCGTACACCAACTACTCGAATGCAAATGTTAAGTGAAAAAGAATGAGTCTTGAAAGCGGCAGAGTCTCCCTAGTATTCTCGAAAAAAGGTCCATTTCGCAGTGCCCCTGCCCTTCAATTTATAGACGAAGATAGGATGGAGTTCCCTCACGGGCCTAGAAACAAGGTATCTCGACCTGTGGTAAGTAGCTTCTATGCAACGAGCCAGGGATGCTGAACGGCAATTGCCGAGCGAGGTTGGTCGAACCAGAAAGTACCGGGTGAGGTTGGTCGAGCCAGAGAATGCTGAGCGATTTTTCCATGCCGAGCCACATATCCAGGTCGAATGGCATTAGTATGCCGAGCGAGTAATTCATGCCAAACGACACTCGTATGCCAAATGAGGCTTATACCGAACGAGGCCTTGTGCCGAGCGACTCATCTGTGCCGAGCGAGGCTTCGTGCCGAGCGACTCATCTGTGCCGAGCAAGGCTTCATGCCGAGCGACGCATCTGTGTCGAGCGAGGCTTCGTGCCGAGCGACGCATCTATGCCGACCGAGGCCTTGTGCGGAGTGACTCATCTGTGCCGAGCAAGGTTTCATGCCGAGCGACGCATCTGTGCCGAACGAGGCCTTGTGCCGAACGAGGCCTTGTGCCGAGCGAGGCTTCGTGCCGAGCGACGCATCTGTGCCGAACAAAGCCTTATGCCGAGCGACTCGTTACTGGGTCAAACAACCAGGTAACATCGACCTAAATCTTTCATTACCAGTTATTCGTTTGTGCCCTACAAAACATACATAACTTATAATTATGTTTTAGAATCTATATATTAGACATGTTGTTCAAATTTTGTCAACCACTATATATGTTACATCTATTTCCATTTGTAAACAATTCAATGCATTTATATGAACTGATTTTTGACTGTGTACGCAACTGTGTATGCCAACACTATTTAAATCTACATATCTGATAACCTGATAGGAACACTTACTGGAAACTAATTATTAAAAAGTACGAATGACGCTAATTATAAAAACTGCTTGTCTAACTCAAAATGTAATCATTGTAATCCGACTACATTCAACAACCTACAATGCCATGCAACCTACCAGCAACTGTTTAATAGTACATATACTCTTAATATGAGTTCACAACACTTCAACTATAATTTCGATTTAACTATAACTATATTTAATCCATTGTTGTGTAATAAATTTGTTGTATGTTACAGTTTTGATGACAGATTTTGATATATGTATTTAGACGTAAGTTTTAGGTTCCATGTGTCTATATGAAGTTTTTATTTGTTCATCTTTTTACTTGATAGGACTATTCATCTTATCACCTAAATGCACAGCTGGAGAAGTAGATAAGGAGAATTGTGCCATCGTTTTCTTTTTCATGAGGTGCATAATGCCAAGTAGCTTAGAGGAACCAATGATTGCAAGTCATATCTACATATTAGTTAACCGACTAAACTCTTACCACATATATTTTGATATTAACTGTGTTTTCTAACCACCGTAGACAAAATGAGACTTCAATGAAATGAAAACAATATGCAATAGGATATGGTGACCACCCAACTATTCTCTTACCTTCCAAACTTCCCCACCATAAATTTTTGTTCTGTCGCCTTTGGTTATTTTCCTTTTTTCTTAGGATCAGTTGCTCATTGCAATTTAGAATAATATTGAATGTATGATCAAAGTCACTAAGAATAAGCTATCAGGCAATGGCCATTTCATTGTTTAGCATGTACAATTCTTGACAATGGAAAGAAAGAAGTGTTGCTGGGTTAATGTACAAAATGATCAAAGAGTTTATATACACCATGCAAGTGTTGGCAAAACATTTAAATAGACAAAAAATAAGTTGCAAGCATAACAATCCAAACTTGCTAATGTATGTTCTAAACCCGATAATGGTTAAAATTGATAACCGTAAAGTCCTTTACTGACTAAATTAAGTAAAATAATTATAGTCATGTGTGACATATATGGTAGATTCTTTACTATTTGACAACACAATTGTCGTATATGTAGTAAATGATAAGCAATTTGTTGTTTTAAATTTATATTCCATAATTGTTACAAATTTGTAAGAATATAAAAAGTAAAGAAGCATGCTTATCCAACTAATGGACAAAAAAAAGTCAATGAGATTGGATGTTATTGACCAATCTTCCCTTAAATACTGCTACTGGACATGTCATTTATTTTGCACAAAAATTGCATCATCTTTTGTAAATATCTCATAACAAATATATTTATGGATAGCATTTATTACCTACATTAAATTTCACAATAACAATATTTCCATATATCAATAGCACCACTAACACTTGAAAAAACATTTATTACCTACTATAGTAATTTAATAATTATCAATCGCATTACGTACTTCTTTCCTATTAACTCCAACTTCTTCATTACCACATTTCTTACCTAAATTAAATTCTACCAATGTTCAACAAATTTATGTTGTTTTAGAAAATACTGTAAGCCAAATAGCTTATTGAAAATCATTAATGTATAAAAAATGACTAATCTTATAGTGTACGGATAAAAGGAAATTAAAATTGGCAATTAATTAAAAAACAAGGAGAAAATGTTGGTGTTTAAATCCCTAAATGCATAGATTGAAATGATGGGTTTCTTTATGAGACCAAATTTGGAAGCTACATTAACGTCAAGAGGTTTTATGCTATTTTAATTATTGAGTATCTATGAGGAAGAGAGGTATCATAGGAAACGCGATCACTATGGAGAAAAATAACATCTCCCAAGACATTGATATAGTAGTCAATTAATTTTTTAAAGCGAGATGATGCAAGGTTTCTAGGTTCCAAATTACAAGAAGTGATTATTTTTAAGTTTGTCACATTTCTTGAGATATTGATATATTTTTGATTACATTCTTTGCATGCATTGTTCAATTATTTTCTTAAATTGACTTTCTCTCACTCGCATTTCGATGAACAATTGATATATACCTTCATATACAAAAAGGCATATACAATTACATATACTTCAAAGTCCTGTTGTGTGGTCAATTTTTTTAATAAACAGTTTCATTAAAATAAATGTTTAGTGATTAATAACTTAAAATAACAAAATTATTATAATTATTGTAGTCTTTGTGTTAAAATAATGTTTGTGAAGACAAAAGGATTAGAACTAGTCCTATAATTGAATAAAATTACGTCTTTTGAAAAAAAAAGAATAGATATATACCAAAATAGTTTGCAAATTTCTAATGAACTTCAAGTTTTCTTTTTATCGAACTTTAAAGTACGGTGTGGCTAATAGTGGTCGTAAAATATATGGAAACGAAATAAATTTTTTAGGGATGATGGAAACAAAAATAGAAGCACGGTTGTCTTTACAAGTTTGTCGTACAAAACCAAGTATTTTATCAATTGCATTTATTCGAATCATAACACTTACTTCTTGTCACGACCAAACATTTCATCGAACATCTGGTGGGTGCTCAAATAAAGAGAAATTTCATCGAGCAGTTTCAACAATGAAGAAAGATGTTCCATCCCTCTCACTAGCAACTAATCCTATGAGTTATAGAGGCTCAAAAGTGTTGCAAGGAGGGAAGAAGACAATTGTAGATACTTAGTGTTGATCGAGGAAGGAAATACGGTGTTGTGCACCTATGCAGGTACACACATGCACTTGTGTGCCTGCTTGAATATGTTAAATGTATTACGTAAAATCAGTCAAATAGCGACGAGTTGGCAAATATGATGTAATTAGCTGGCATGTAACGGCTAGTTGATGAAAATTCTATATATATACGTCATAAACATACATGTAATTACGATCTGAAAAGTATTTTTTTTACCAATTTCTCTCTTTAAACCTTTTGCGTTCACTCCTTTGTTACCGCTTTATTCCCTTTCTAATCATTCTACAACAATTCATATTTTCGCCTCCTTTCATGTTTGCATGACCCTTCAGCAATATACTCTTATTCCCTTCTTTTACATCCCCTGTTCTCTAATGAAGCAAAGACCACTTTTCCCCATCCTCACCTTCAAAACATGACCACCACCAGATCTCAAACTGCCAAGAAATATGATCATCACAATTTGGTATTGGAGCCACATGGTGAGTCCGATGCCGACCCTCACCCAAGAAATCTATCACTTTCAGACAGTAGTGAAGATCCTAGAGATGCTCTTCTACCTCTTGATGCTATCAACCTTGAAGAACTGTCACAAATAGAGAAATGGCAGAAGCAAGACCTCATAAACAATAGAAACATTCTATCACTCAGAAAATTGGAAAGAACAATTCAAGAAATGGCCATTAGTATAGCAAGAAATACTCAAGGCCTTCAAGAAATTCAAGAAATTCTTGACAAATCGTTGGCAAAAATTTTTTTGAGTTCGAAGATTTGTAAATTCAAAATAAACAGAAGGAAGCTCTCGCGTTGATATCAATAGATCTGCATCATTATCACAAGTATCATCCCAGTATTTTAAATCCAACATTTATGTCCCACCAAACCAAAGACCTTCCTTATTACCAAGGCCTGATACAATTAACTCAAACCACTATCCATATAAACAAATTAATCAACAAAATGCTCATTCAAAAGACACATCAAAGATCAAGATCAAGATGGACTTCCCTTAATTTACTGGAGAAGATAGAGTCATTGATTAGCTGAAGCAAACGGAGTAGTTCTTCTCTTACAACAACACCAACATACAAGAATGTGTGCGTGTATGTTCATATCACCTCAAGAAAGAAGCACTCCAATGGTTTTATAGGTACTCACACAATGTCCCAGACTATGACCAACGATCAGTTTTCCACAAGGCTATTCAGGTTCGATTTAATACTGATGATTTGCATAGACCATGTGACACCTTTTCAGCTCTAGAAAAACAACTACTATCATGAATTATGTTAATCAATTTGAGCAATTATAGGGTCTAATAGAACACATAACACCCACCCATCTTTTACAAAAAAAATTAGGAGACTTAAAATGTGAAATTAAATATAAAGTCATAGCTACTAATCCCACTGATTTTGACTCTGCTATTTCTTTTGGGCAAAACATTTGAAACAAGTTGGTTGGTAAAACAAAAAATAAAAAGAAATTCACTTCTTACCCTTCAAAAAAATTTCAAGGCAGCAACCAGCTTTCTCCACAAAAATCAGTTACAAAAACTTCAGAAATTTAGCCAAAATCAAAAAACTTTCACCACAAGAATTTTAGAAAAGAAAAAAAAACATTTGTTGTGGGTGTAATGAAAAATACCACAATGGTCTTAAATGCATGGTTAAACAAATTCATATAATAGAGGGAATTATTAATCTAGATAATGCTACTGATAATGAAGATGATTCATTTGAGGATAATTTGGAAATTCATGACTCAGAAATAAATCAAGAATAAGAAAAAGCATTATTTTCTATTTCTTTAAATGCTTTACTAGGATTCCCTACACTACATACTATCAAAATAAAGGGCAGAATCAATAATAAATCAGTTATATTACTTATTGTTTAGGCTCTACTCACAGTTTTATTGACAGCAAATTAGAAAAAAATTAAAAATGTCAATACATCAAATAAAGTCTAATGAAGTGCAGGTTGCCAATGGGCAAAAGCTACAAGGTAATGAAATATTTTCCCAAATTTTACTTACTTGCCAAGGATGCAAAATGCCTATAGATTTATTATTATTGCCTATAGAAAGTTGTGGTGTTGTCTTATGAATTCAATGGATGAGATAATTTCATGAAATTTGTTTCAATTTCCAAAAACCGTAAGTCAGATTTAAATATAATGGTAAAGAATTTATGTGGCAGTGATTAAAAAATTCTGAAGTTCAACACGTAAATGATAAAAACATGTCAAAGAAATTAAACCCTTCCTCTCTAAAATTTTGTTACTTTCTAATGCCATAGTGATACCCCCTGTTGATAATATTCACGTTGATATTACTCACATACTTTCTGATTTTCGTTCAGTTACAAAACCATAAAATTCACTTCCACCGAAAAGAGAATGTGATCATAAAATTCCCTTATTGCATGGCTCAAAACCAATTTGTCTAAAACCTTATAGGCATTCTTATCGTATAAAAAATGAGCTTGAGAAATTGATCAATGAAATGCTGGACATTGGTATTATTAGAAATAGTAATAGTGCATTTTCAACACCTATTGTCATGGTGAAAAAATAGATAGCTCTTGGAGATAATGTATTGAAGATAGTGGATTAAATAAATTAACAATAAAAGATAAATTTCCTGTACCCCTCATTGATGATTTATTAGATGAGCTATATGGTTCCAAATACTTTACAAAGCTTGATTTCAAATCAGGTCATCACCAAATTCGAATGCATGAAGATGATATCCATAAGACTTCATTTCGAACACATGATGACCATTATGAATTTTTGTTTATGCCATTTGGATTTTCTAATGCATCATCAACTTTTCAATCTCCAATGAATTCCATATTTAAAAATTTCTTAAGACATTTTATTATCGTATTTTTTGATGATATTTTAATTTATAATAGGGAATGGGATGATCACTAGAATCACATGAAAATCACACTACAAATTCTATAAGACAACAAGCTGGTCATTAAGATTTCTAAATTTTCATTTGACGAAGATAAATTGAAATATCTTGGTCATATTATCTAAGAGCATGGCATTTTTGTTGATAAAGATAAGACTAAAGCTATGCTTGAATGGCCATAACCGCACTATATCAAAACACTCAGAGGATTTTCTAGGCTTGTTGGGTTATTACAGAAAATTTATAAAAGGATATGGTATCTTGGCAAAACCTCACACCTCAATCCTAAAAAAAGACTCCTTCCCCTAGACTCCAGAAGCTACAGAAGCATTCTATAAACTAAAGTCTTGCTTGATCAGTCCTTTTATATTAGCCATTCCAAACTTTAATAAAGTCTTTGTAGTGGAATGGAATGTGATGCTTGCAGCTCGGGAATTGGGTAGTTCTATTCCAAGAAAATAAACCAATAGCCTATATAAGCCAAGCTTTACAAGGCAGAAATCTTCATTTATCAACATATGAGAAGGAAATATTTGCCTTAATACATGGAACAAAAAATGGTCACAATAATTATTAGGTTGAAGATTTATCATCCGGACAGATCACCAAAGTTTGCAAAATCTTCTATCTCAAAAGCTAACCATAGGCACTCAAGGAAAATGGCTTGCAAAATTGCATGCTTGTGATTATGAAGTACAATATGAAAAAGGAAGAGAAAATATTATTGCTGATAGCCTATCCATAGCACATGAGGAGCCTAGTATTCATGCAGTTTCAGTATTACAAGCAGATTGGACATCAGAACTCAGAAAAGAATTACAACAAAGCCAATTTTATGAAGCCAAAAAAGATCAATTTCTTAAAGGTTATCTGCCATCAGAAAAATATAAAATTATTGATGGTCTTATTTTTTTATAAAGGCAGAATATTGTTAGACCCAGATCTGCAATCTCTCATCAAAGCAATTTTATTTGAGTTTCACTCTTCACCATTGGGAGGGAATGCTGGTGTGAAAAAAACAATGAAAAAAATAAAAAGAGTTATCTTTTGGAAGCACATGAAAAAAAATCAATTGAAGCCTACATACAACAATAGTTGTCAAAGGGCCAAATCTGAATGCATTGCTTCCCTTGGTCTTCTGCAGCCCCTCCATATTCCGGTTCATATGTGGAATGATATCACAATGGATTTCATCACTTATTTACCCAAAAGCAACAATTCAACTGTTATCTATGTTACAGTGGATAGATTATCAAAATACTCTCATTTCTTCCTACTTCAACACCCTTACACTGCAAAACAGGTTGCAAAAATATTTTTTGATGGAATTTTTAAACTCTATGGCATGCCACAATTAATAGTAAGTGTCAGAGATTCTATTTTCTTATGTAATTTCTAGCAAAAATTATTTGAACTCCAAGGTTGTTCATTTAAATTCAGCTCGGCCTACTATCCACAAGCATATGGCCAAACTGAGATCACAAACAAAATATTAAAGAACTATTTACGGTATTTTTTGTGCCATCCTCCTTCTGAATGGGCTAATAGGTTAACACTAGCAAAATTCTGGTATGATACATCTTGGGAAGAATCTACAAAACTTACATCATATGTAATATTATATGGCAAGCCACCACCCACACTCTTATCTTATGTTCCACATATAGCCAAAGTTCAAGAAGTCGAAGAGCATTTATTCTCCAGAGACAATACCCTTTAATTTCTCAAAGATAACTTACAGTTAGCACAAGAAAGGATGCAAAAATTCAAAAATAGAAAAAGAATAGAGAGATGATATTCAGTGAATGACTGAGTATATTTGAAACTACAACCATATAGACAACTATCGGTCCATTCAACCAAGACTACAAAGCTTTCACCTAAATTCTATAGGCCCTACAAAATAATTAAGAAAATTGGCTAGGTGGCCTATAAACTAGAACTTTCAGAATCATTATAGATTCACCCAGTCTTTCATGTTAGCCAGTTAAAAAAGAAAATAGGTTCGCATATCACTGTCCAGCATGAAATACCATCAGCAAAAAAACAATTAGTTGATGAACCAGAATTTTTTTTTAGATAGAAGACTTATCCCTAGAAATAACAAGGCAGTGGCACGGGCTCTAATCAAATGGAAAAACAAACCTACGCTAGATGCAACTTGGGAGGACTACTGGCCTAGGATGAAGAGGTTACCTATTCTAGACCTTGAGAGAAGGTCTCTTTTTAATGAGGGAGGGAATTGTCACGACCAAACATTTCATTGAACACTTGGTGGGCACTTAAATGAAGAGACATTTCATTGAGAATTCAATAATGAAGAAAGATGCTCTACCCCACTCACTAGCAACTAATTCTATGGGTTATGGAGGCTTCGAAGTGTTGCAGAGAGGGAAGAAGACATTGAAGATACTTGGTTTTGATCGAGGAAGGAAATACGGGGCTGTGCACCTGTGCACGTACACACATGCATATGTGTGAATGTTTGAATATGCTAAATGTATTATGTAGAATCAGTCAAATAATGATGAGTTGGTAAATATGATGTAATTAGCTGGCATGTAATGACTTGTTGATGATAATTATATACACACACACATATATAGTCATAAACATGCATGTAATTATGATTTGAAAAGTAAATATAATTTACCAATTTCTTTCTTTAAAACTTCTATGTTCACTCCTTCTTTGTTACTGCTTTATTCCCTTTCTAATCACTCGGCAACAATTCATATTTTCACCTCCTTTCATGTTTGCATGACCCTTCAACAATATACTCTTATTACCTTCTTTTACTTCACTTGTTCTCCAATCAAACAGTGACCACTTTCTCCCTATCCTCACCTTCAAAACATGACCACCACCTGATCTCAAACTGCCAAGAAGCAAGAGCATCACACTTGTTTCAGTTTATAACCAAAATAAATTTCTTTTATCCTATTTTTGAATTGTCTTAGAGGCTTAAAATTTAATTAAAATTGTCTGATGTACAAAAATAGTAAAAGTTGACAGAAGAAAAGAATAGATAAGTTCTTAATGTACGGAGGTATGCCCAAACTATATATACACATAAACTGCGTACACTAACTCATATGTAGGTTACATCTAACATTATAAAAGTAGATTGTCTTGATATGTGTAATTCTAAGAAAATAAAATATACAACGGTAAATATTTTATATGTTATTTTCTATTTTATGGTAGGTCCATAATATTATATTAGCTATTTCATGTAAAGAAGTAATATGTGAATTTATTAATGAATAAAAACACTTAACAATGAAGCGAAATAGTGGACAGGAACAATGGTGTTTAAATTCTAACTAGTAAGTATCCAATTTAGGGTTGTTATGATAATGGTTACCATTAACATTTTGTAAATACCGTTACCGTACTGTTTTTAATGGTAAACAAAAATTGTTTACCGTTACAGATTGACTGGTACAATGATGACTGGTATATTGATAAACTGGCAACCGCTACATTGGTAATGGTAAATTACCGTTTGTCTAGAAAAATAATAAGTTGATATATATTTACACTGAATGATGCTTCATCATTATGACAAGCACCATTGTCCAAATGGTTAAGTGATTCGACTTTGGTGCGAGAGGTCACAAGTTTGAAACTTGCGTGGCGTGATTCGAACGTTTATCGACATGTGATATGTTATCCCAGTGACATGTTGCATATAAAGTTCCATTTCAAAAAAATGATGCTTCATTATATATCTCATTGGGTCCCTTAATAAAGGACATAGAAAAGAAGTGTATTTATCATCATTTGAGTTGAATTACTGAAATAAATTGAACTATTTTCTTGTTTCTAAATGACCGTAATACAATGCCTTATATGGTATCAATGTGTTATGAATGTACTAGTAAATTACCGATATCATTGGTTTTGAAAAAATATTACCGATGTTTTATCGTAGAAAATGGCAAATTTATCGTTACCATACCTATTATACTAGTATACCGACTTTACTTTAAAATTGTAATCGATTGACTGGTAATGATAAGTTTACCGTTACCATAACAGCCCTAGTCCAATTCCCCTATCTCCTTGTAAAACATTATTATATATACATACAATAAAAAAGGGAACAAAAAAAATGAAATAATTGTAGTAAGCCAACTCTAACTAGCATTTGATTGACCAAAACGTACAACATCACATTATGATGGTAAAGTCTACCAATGCAATATTAAATTATTTGCGATACCACCCAAAAATTTGTAGGAACTCCACCATCTTATCTTATGATTAAAACTTTGAGAGGAAAAGCGCCCATGATCTTTAAAGACTTTCTTAGGATAGTTAACTACTAAATAAACCTTTTTAAGATGGTTTACTTTCATACTCATTATTGTTGGGTATTTTTAGAATAGTCGTCATCTTGCTCGCTGGGCAAGCATTTATGGAGCAACCATATTCCAATTCTAATCTAACTCATTCATTACTTCACGTACAATATAGTTCAAAAAATATTTATTTTAGTAGACGTGAACACTTACTGCAAATCAAAAGATTACCTTGGATATGATTTGCAATAAGTTTCCCATTTTTAAAGTAACTATTTTTTTATAGTGCGCGTGAGCCGATGAATGAATTAATCTTTAATTCGAAAAATGGTAGCTTCGTAAATACTTACCAAGTGAGCAAGATGGACACGTAAAAATGAACGCAGTGGGAACAACTTTTTTCATTTTAAATTTTATCCAAAATAATTCAACTTAGTTTATAAAAGTGGACATGCAAGTGAATCTTTCTAAATTTTTTATGAATGACAAATCTTCACATGAGCGTATTTTAAAGAAAATGTGATATTTTAACTTTATTTTTCAAAGTGTGATAAAATATTTTCAAAATGATCGGTGCCCCTGCTTTTTTTCAATTTACTGTTCCAAAGTTACACTATCCAAAACCAAAGTACGTATCAAAAGATAAGTGCAACAATGCTCATTACTCTAACTTTTTTTACAAAAATTAAAGCTTTAAAATAGTTATAGAAAATTAATTTCTATTAAGTTCTCTCATGTTTGAGGCTTAATATAAGGGATTACTTGTTTAAACTTTAAATTTTATAGTTTTCAAAGATTTCAGACACTAATGTTACTAACTCATTTCAAAAATTCTTTCAATTCAACTTTTTCATTTTTATTTTTCCATAAAACTTGTATGAACATTTCATAGAAAATCATGAACCAATTTATTTTCTATAAACATCTAACATCAAATGTTTCTAACTTTCTAATAAATATTTCCAATTGGTTTAACACTTAAATTGCAGTGGACAACAATATTTACTCAAGCCCAAATACATCTAACAATGCTTTAAATGCATCTGATTTTAGCTGATCTTCTTTAGAAATCATTAACTCGAATATATCTTCCAACACAATATCCAACTCTAATATATGAGCACTCTATCCATCAATTAAGTCAAATGGAATTTATTTGCAACTACTTTTAATATAAGAATATGGCTTCCACTTTAACAAAGGTGACTTATTTTGACTTTAAGAAGTAACTCTTTTAAATCTCTGTTGTGCCATATCAACATCACACTTATCGTATATGGGCCCAATGAAACTACTCTTATTGTATTTAGCATTAGACCCACAATTTGCTCTGTACAGCTCTTTCGTACAGGGAACTATTAGGATTTTAATATACTTTAGGATAGATTAATCATGAAACCTTATATCTGAATAGGTGACCTATATTGATTTAACTGAAAAGTAATAGAGGAATGTAAATAGGTTAGCGGGAGCCATACCTGAATTCATAAATGCTGTTGGAAAAGTAAATTTGGTTTGGTTTTCCATATTGACACAAACCCTAGATCTTATATTAGATCTGAATTCATGGTTGCTGCTTTCATAAACTGGTTAAGAGAAAGCGATAGATCTAAAAGGTAAGAGTTGGATCCATCTTCAGAATTGACATAAACCCTAGATCTGAGTTATTTCCATGGAAGAGAGTAGGAGAATAACCGGAGCCTATGTTATTTGGGGACCATGACCCCTTATTTATAATGTTGGTATTTTTTAATTTGGCCCTTCAACAAAATAGAATTGCCCCTGTATATACACATTAATATCATGAAAATTATACATGTAAGCCTTTTATCTTTAATTCATAATTTGATCACTTTAATTTGGCTCTACACCAAAATAGCACAACACGTTTATTTTACATATGTGGCCCACATATTGAAATTTTCCAACAACCCCCCATTGGGCCATATATGCAATAACCTTATAAATGTATTTATCTTAATGAGCTCCAAAATTTGCTATTATAACATAAGGTGCTTCTAAAACAATCTCATCCGTTAGAGTTCTTGCGGGGACATAGCTAAAGCAGTTGCTTTGAAACTAGTTTGGAAACTCTTGTAGGGAGACTCATTATGGGCTAAGTGGACGTGTAATAGGTATTGCAATTAAAAAACTTTTAGTCGGTAAATATTGATAACAATGCATCCTATTCCTGGAAATCATTATTCAAAGCAAGAATTTGGTGTAAAGGAATTACAGACAGAAAAATTAGCAATGGGAACAATACAGATGTGTGGCTAGATCTTTATGAATGGTCATTCACTTGTGGATATTCTGGGGAGGAATTACTTAAATTTATCAGGTAATAATAGCAGAAAAGTTTCCTCTCTGCTTTCTGGTAATGTCTGGAAAAGACAATTAGATGGTATCCCTAACCAAGTGCATAGTTCTGTGCATAGCATTAGAGTTCAAAGTCAAATTCTAATGATTTTTGGTTCTGAACTCCTAATAATGGTAATTTCTCATTAAGCTCCGCATGGAATCACATCAGGTGCAAATATACAGAATTAAAATGGACTAGCATCATTTGGGATAGTTATTGTGCACCAAAAATGTCAATCTGTGCATTATTGGCAAGACTTAACAAGCTAAACACCAAAAATAGAATTCACAATTGGAATCATGATATTAGTCGAACTTATGTGATATTCCTGAATAATTTTGAAGATAGGGTCATTTGTTCTTAATTGCAACTATTCAAGACAGTTATTGGATGATATTATTACTAACCTTGAAGTCAATTATGGAAACTGTTCTGACATAGAGAATGTCCTCGAAACTATTTGTAATAATCAAAAAGGTAATTCAATCCATAATCATCTCATAAATGTATCCATTGCTACTTTAGTTTGGCATTTCTGGTGTGAAAGGAACATTAGAATTTCCAAATGGATCGAAACTCAAAGTCAAGTCCGAAAATTACTCATAAAACAAGATTGCAAACAGTTAATGCTACATAAATTGGATGATTCAAAATAAAAGTAGAATTAGAAATTATCCTTTCGAATTTTGGTATCTCTGTTGACCATCGACACAACGAACTCCCTCCTTGAACGAACATCATCCATCGATCTTATCAGTAGATAAATTGCTCCAAGTCTGCTTATCCTTGTTTCGTTGTGGAAGAAAATTTTCTTCTTCGTAGGCCCGCCATTAGTGAGACTTTATTCTGATATGTTTTTCTTTGATTAATTTGGGTAGAGTTCCTTTCTCTCCTCAAAAGCAGGTTGAAGACTGTTGTTGCCTCGATTGTTTTTATTTTTTTTATTTTACTGTGGTCATGAGTGTACCACATTGTCCTTGTGACCTTTTTTTCTTTCTTTTTCATTTGCTGAGCCAAAATATTCATACGGATGGTTTTAAGTGTATCCCGCTTTGTTTTACTCCTTAATCTATTTGACAATTTGGCTTCAGGCTTTGTTATGTATGTTGTCTGATATATAGCTTATATGGATATGGTATGTACTCCTTTTCCTTCGCAAGGCACTCATTTAGGTTAAGGGGGTTGCAATGTTTTAACGAGGCATATCGTGGAAATATATGTATATAGTTTTGTTAATAAAGTACCCTTTTCCAAAAAAAAACAAACTTGTCCATTAATTATGCTGACAAAGGATCAAAGTGGTTTTCGTTACATTCAATGTAACTAAACCAGTCAATGGTCACATATACCAACACAATCAAACAACATAGATTAATCGTGGATGTGTAGCATGAAAATTACATAAGATGTGATCTATAAATGTCTATTTCCAACTGGTCCTACTTTAGTGAGATCAAAACGTTCAATATTTGAACAACCGAGAGTTCAAAACAACACGTTATTACTTTAATTCTGATTAGAAAATAGAGCTTGATATATATATATAACCATAGTATAGAGCAATGTGTCATATGACAGTAACAAATGCAAACTCCCCTTGAACAAAATATTCTTACATAAAAGTTGCACCAATTGAGCAAGATGTTCAAGAAAGCCTTGGGTGATAATCTTTTTGTAAGCGAATCCGCTATACTGGAGTTTGTCACAGCATGCTCTATGAACTACAATCTATTTTGCGCTCTCCCCTTACTGGAAAATAATATGTTGTTTATTGTTACAATATTACTTTAATGATCTTTCAATTTCTTTATTCAATAGTCCATCACTTTATGACAAAATTATACAATTATTTTCCATCGTTGGATGCCCATAACGTAAAATAGCAAAGAAGGCTATAAGTGTATGTATGACAGCTTACCTTATATAGCTTCATTGGGAAAAAATAACAACAACAATAATATTATTGTTATCTGAAGTGGATCTTTTTACTCTTGACATCCAAAATATTCGGATTGTAATGCCTTACGATTTCTAACCAATCCATCTTGAGCATATAATCCTTTGTTTCTTAAAAATATCTCGTAACCATTTTGGTTACTAATAATTGATCCACTTTTAATGTCAGTAAGATATCTACCAAATAATACACGTAATATCCATATGTGTATATTTTTTAGCATGCATTAGACTCCACACCTCAAATGCATAAGGAATCTTTTGCATTTCTTAGCTTTAACGATGTTCTTATATTACTATATAAGACAACATTTATCTATTTTAGCAAAAGAGAATTGAATTACAGTTTGCATACCAAACAATATTTTTTGTTTAAAGTCTTATCCACCCAGCTCTTTTATGATAATCCAAATAGCATCTCGTAAATAATAATGGTGTATTTGAATCCCTAATACAAAAGGGTTATCCAAAAGTGGTTTTTTAAGTTGTTCCATCAATGTCTTCATTGAGAAACGCGACTTTGATATCTTTTTTATATTGCTTAAAATCAATAACAAATTTAAAAATAATTTTAAAGGGTCTTTCAATAAAACTAAAGAAAAAATCTCTTTATTGTTTTCCTTTTGAGTATAGTCTTTTCTATAATAATCCTTGTACATTTTCACATTACCCACTTGAACCCTTTTTTATTTCGAATAAATATTCATAGCCAATGATCTTATTATCATAAGGTGATGGGAAATATTTCAAACTTTGTTGTCCTTATAAATTTACATTATATATTCATATCTTAAATCCATATTTCAAATTAGTACCTTGTATGGATTGATCTAAGTCCAAAGAATCATCTTTACCAATCAAATGTTTATCTTTGTTAAAAAATATTACATAATCATTCAGAATAGCATTTCTTCCTTTTCAAGTGGATTTCCTTAGTGACCTCTCACTTTGAGATCATTGAGTCTGTTTTCATAAAATAATAACCTTATTTTGAAGAAAATTTTGTTTGACATTGTCTTATTGTGATTCTTAATTTACTTCTTTTTAATGAAAGGAAACAAGTCCTATCATTATCTGAAGAAATAACTATAGATGAATCAAAGATAACGATTCTCCTTAAAGATAATGATATATACCTTAAAATTTCGTTTAGCATTATCAATGAAAGGAAACAATACTTATACATTATCCAAAGAAGTAGCTGTAGTTAAATCGAAGATAATGATTTTTCTTAAAGATAATGATTCGTAATTTATTTCTTCCCCTAAACTCAACATCCTCAAAAAATTGTAGCATTTTCCATCTTATAATTTTTCTTGGTGTGGATTTGTAAAACTTGTAGCTTTTAACTCGCTTAGAATACCAACAAGTTTTTGCTATCTTTAGTGCCTTAATCTACAATTATTTAGTGAGCTAAAACAAATATTCATATTAATCACCGAATCAAAATTTGAGACTTCATCATAAAAGGTATTTAGCATAAGTAGATATATATAAGCTATATTTTAAACATTAAGAACTTTAATTCCAACAATTTTGAATTTATTCATAAACAATCTTATTATTTCTAAATGAACAGTAATAATCCAATTTTTTCATATTAGAAACAAAAATCCGAAATCTATCTAATGGATTGCATAAAAAATATCAAATAAATCCAAACAATATTACTGAAATCTCAATAATATCTTAAAAATATTTAGCAAACTTTACTTTATATATATCTATATATCATATTAAAGAAACAGCTATATATATGTTATTTCTTTTTTTCTACATCCTTAGCAACTTCTTTATCCTTATTTATATATTTATTTACAGTGTACGATAAATAGGTATTTCTACCTTACCATGCTTCAATCTCTCTTCTTCTTAACAAAATGTTATAAGCTCAATAAGATGTCATTTTATTCTTAAAATAATCATAATTAACAATAATCTTAATAAAGGTTATACTGTAAATAAAGAGAGTACCAAAAAATATAACAATAACTTGAGTGCCTTTAACTTTTGAAGCAATATTTTCCATATAATAACCATTTATGTTTCTTTATTTATTATAGAATCAAGCAATATAAAGCGTGCTTGTTTCTCCTTTTCATTTTTGGCAAAAAATATATTTAAGTCTGTAAAAAACTCCTTAATATTGGCTATCTTTATGGACACCACATCCTTGAAAGATTTTGAAATATTTTACTTTATGATCTTTTAAGTCTTACTTTTTTTTGAATTGTCTCACATCTAAATGTTCTTCGTAATATTATAAGAGTACTCAACCATAATATGGGTGGGTGTGACCCTCCTAATTGCAAGAGCTAGATCCATGAAGTTAAGAACAAACAATTTGTTCTCTTAATAATCCTTATAGTTAGTCCCAAACAAGATGAGAACGTTAAAATTGGCAGGCACTTTAGTCAAATTAGTTGAAAATTAAAAAAAATTAAGGATTGACCGTGTATGCTCATATCCAATATCAGCCATAGTAAATTCAAACAATTGGTAAATCTTTTCTCAAGATACCAAGCACAAGATTGATATCAAGTCTTTGGACAGTAATATTAACTAAGTGGTACTCTTGTTGTAATGATCAAATACTGACAATAAATTCAAGCTAATAATAACCTTCCTTTAGGCCGATTAGTTATTCGCTTGTGAAACCTTATAATTGTCATATATTTATCACTACACGTGTGTAAGTTATTTGGCCAAATATTAGTCTTTCTTTTGGCTAGCTAACATCTGCATAAATAAATACATACAAATATCAAACATTTACATGAATAACTAAAATAAAAAAGGTCACTTTGGTGACATGTTATTTCAATTAGCTCACTTGGTATGTAGGATATTTATAATTAGTTTGTAAAGATACACTAATATATATTTGGATTTATTTCGTAGTGAATGTGTAATATTTCAAGTGGTATAAAATACTCCCAAAAGCACTTTAGGTCTATATGACACTTGAAAATTTTAAAATTATAACTGTGGCACAACATGTTTTAATCGTAGCTATTGTAATATTTTACTTTAAGTATGTGGTTACATTCATAACATTTCCTTAATAAGTATGATACAAGATATCATAAATAAATCACATAACAAATGTAATGGATGAACGCCAGAATTAAATGGCATATAAAATTATACATAAATGACATAGTAAATTTGTACTAAATAACATGAATGAATGTAGTAACCATGATGTATATCTGAACCAAAATATAGCTATACAGATTGCAACTGTACCACTTTATCTTTATTTATTATTTGGATGCTTAATTAAGGTCGATAATCTTGCATTTTGGCAAAATGTAAAAAACTGCTGCTCCTTTTACTTTATGCTAACTAAGGCATGAAAGTGAAGCATGTTTTCAAGAAGCATGGCTCAAACATGTAAAATATATGTAACTATTTTGCATGAATGCATCAAATAACAAAACATATGTCCTTTTTTATTTTGAATACAAACATGTTGCTTTATTAAATTTATTACAACTGACGCATTTACTGCATTTATGATAATAAATTAGTTGACTTATTACCATAAAAATCATATTTAATGCAATTATGATAAAAATAAATGACATTAACCATTATGTGGTTCGGAATGTAAATTAGTGTCATGACAAAATTTATTTCAATAATAAAATAAACATAAACACATTAAAGGAGCATACTTTATTTCTAATTAACCAAAATTTCTAAAATAACCCAAATACATTATGTAAATATCCAAATTACTTAATAAAAATTTACGTAAGGTAAAATAACTAAAGAATCAGATTTATATTTCTTGCATAAATGGTTCTAAATTACATATATTTATTTATACCACTTATAACGTTAAAAACATGCCTCTAAATATCAGATCCAAAACATTCCTCACCTTAAAATTCACAACTTATTTATAAAATATACAATAATAAACTTGTGAATGCTTTAACCAATATAAATTATATTTCCAAATTTAGAGGAAGTTAGATTATTTCTCATAATTTAATGATTTAGAAATTTTATCTTATTTCATAAGTAACATATAGATCATTTAGATCTATCTATCTTTCTACACCAAAATAATTTCAAAAATTATCCTTTCAATTTACAACAAAAAATTAATATAAACCAAATCCAAAATCATCGTCAAAAAGTCCTTGATGCATAGATCAAGCAGATTTGAAACTTAAGTAAGATTATTACAGGACTTCCAGAAAAAAGTTCAATTCAAAACTTACTAATAATTAAAAAAAATTCCAATGAAATCGATGAGGGGTTGCTCTGATACCACTCGCTAGGATTTCAATATACTTTAGGATAGGTTACTCATGAAACCTTAGATCTGAATAGGTGACTGATATTGATTTAATCAAAAAGAAATAAAGCAAAGTATATAGGCTAGAGGAAGCCATACCTGAATTCATAGTTGCTGTTGGAAAAGTAATTTTTGGTTGGTTTTCCATATTGAAACAAGCCATAGATCTTATATTAGATCTGAATTCATAGTTCCTGCTTTCATAAATTGATTAAGAGAAAGAGATAGATCTAAAAGGTAAGGGTTTGGATTTGATCTTCCAAATTGACATAAACCTTGGATCTGCATTATTTCCATGGAATAGATTAGAATAATAATTGGAGTTTATGTAATTTGGGATAACCCCTTATTTATAATGTTGGCATTTTATAATTCGGCTCTTCGAAAAATAGAATTACCCCAGTATCTACACATTAATACCTTGACAATTATACATGTAAGCTTTTTAACTTTAATTTATAATTTGACCACTTTAGTTAGGCTTTATACCAAAATAGCATGACACATTATTTTACATATGTGGCTCACATATTGAAATTTTCCAATAATAACCTCTATTAGCATTTATTTTTTGAGTAAATTATAACAAACATGGTGGATTTGTTTTCTTACCCTTATCGACAATCTTAACATTTATCTTAACTCAGTGGAAGTATTCTTATATTAGGAATAGGCTAAAAACTACCTTATAAGTCAAAAAATATAATGTGTGGCGTATGTGTAATAGGAAATTACAAGTACGCTATCTCATGAGCCATAATTTTTCAAAAATCTCTTAACCTAAGTTTTGGCACTACTTATCACAACCGGCACCTCCAGAAAGACTCATCTAATGCCTAAAAATCGCAATTGAACTCATGCCATACAAAGCAGTATGAATTATTAGGCTGTTAAGGTTTGCTTCATACAAAGGTAGATACAATTATAATGTATCCTACACTTTCATATCTCTTAACGGAAGGAAATAAAATACTAACACTAAGAATACATCAAAATAGTATAATCTTCCAAATAATCATAGTCCATATAAGTGGCAATAAACTAAAGTCCAAATGATCATACAAAATAGCCTGGATAATTAATATAATATAAGGTACAGAGAAAATAAGGATATTTTCAGAGCGTGCCATGCATACTCACCTACTTGTTTATCCTTCTGTAATAGATATAAAAGGGAGAATTGGAGGCGAATAAAAAAGATCTGGTGAGTTAATTATATCACTAGTGGCACGGTGTTGACAAGTAATCAAATTTTAGCCATAACTACAAAACCTAGGGATGCACTTTAGTATCTATACATTATTTATATATAAGGAATTATTTATTTCCACATTATAGGTTGATTATCACTAATGTGCCTAAATCAAATTATTATTTTTGAAGTTTCAACTCACAAGTAGTACGTATCGAAATTGATTAATTTGAGAAATATCTTTAGCCTATGGTTTCAACAATAGACCTCTGATTTATATGTTGGGTTGGCATTATAACCACAACTACTTTAACATGGATTGAGTTAACATCTTAAAGATAATCATTTGATTTGCACCTAACGTGTATACTCCCACAATGCTAACCCTACATGTTCGAGTTAAAACCCTAATGTTATTCTTTTAGGTTGTAACAATCTGAATAATAGTTTATCACTTAAGCATCGAGTATTTTTTGGTGTTCATGTTGTGCACCCTATACAATTAGACAAGTAGCAACAATTAGAGAATTAACAATTCAAATCCTTGCACCCTACACAATTAGACAAGTAGCAACAATTAGAGAATTAACAATTCAACTCCTCTGTAGAATTAATAGATCCTATTATGCAAGATTTTTCCACCTATTTTTTCCAACTTTCACCGGTAGCATTTGGAACTTAGCCATAAATGATAAGTCTAGTTGTGATTTAATCACTCACCGCATCGACTGTTAACAACTTCATAAAGTGAGAAACTTAGATGCCGCCAAGTGATACTTTTCAAGCTTGTTGCACAACTCATTTATACTACATGATCTCTAAAAAGAAAAGGAAGTGGGAAAAAGTTGCCCCAATCTATCCTACTTGGCATACACTAGTTGACGTTCAATCTGGGCTTGTTGCAGTTATTCAAACATACATTTTCTTAACTCAGACGTCTAATTCCGTCTATTTGTATTATAAGCATTCAGACATATGTTTCCATATTTAGATGCCCGACTTTGATTCCAGACGTTTAAATAGGAGTTCAGAGATCACATTTTAACAATTTCTTTTCTACTTCGTGGTTTCAAATATTCAGATGTTTGAAAATGGATTCGGGCTTCTAATTACATTTAAGGTATTTGAATATGCAATTTTAGGTCAATTAACTTATCCATTTTGTTTGTTTTGTTTGTTTTCTTCGTAAATTTAGGTATACTTGTTAGATATCCTTTTAACATGCATTTTCCTACAGTTTTCATTTTTTTAAACACGACTTCAAATAATTTGCCTCAATTGTTGTGTAAAACGTTTTAATCAATTATCTACATATTTTCAGATCCATTTTCTATATGTATTTCAGTCATTTTTCTACGTATATTCAATGTCAATGTATGCAAGTCTAGGTAAATTCAAAAGGATAGATTTATTTACATTTTATTTATTAAAATCAAACAATCTTTCCATATAAAATTATATCTATAGAATTAAGGTTATATTAAATCAAACTTGCCCTTCCATCTCTGATTACAATGGCTATTTTCATTAATTCGTTAACTAGGGTCTTCCAATTCTTTTAGTTCATGTGTGTTTTGGAATAAAAGCATTAATTCAAGATTAAAAATCATATTTTTAAGAAGGTATATATTTGAAATTAACTACTTATTTACAACATAAGCATTAATTCAAGATTAAAAATCATATTTTTAAGAAGGTATATATTTGAAGATTAACTACTTATTTACAACATAAGAATTTCATTGACAAAACTCTCACTTTGGAGGGTTATTCGAAGAATTCCCTTTCTAACCCGATGTGAAATGTTGTCACCCTTCCTTTATTGCTTGATTTGTGTTTTGCTTCTCCATCTTTCTCTTTAGATTTGGCTCTCTTCCTCTCGCTTTTAATCTGATTTATCTTATTTTATTTTTGATTCAGAAATTTAAAGAAGAAACGTGAGGTTTGGATTAAGCAATTTTGAGGAGGAAGAAGAAAAGAACATATAGAATTAAAGAGGCGGACGCTAGGGTTAGAATGAAAGAATTGAGGCTTGGATTTATATTTGTAGATGTAAGTCTAGGTCTAGGAGAACAACTTTTTTCATTCATACATTACTTAGCCTTACCTATACGCGGAGTTCTTTTCCTTTTATTCCCTTGAAGAAAGTAACATTTACATTGATGTTAATTAGGAACCTTGCTCTTTATTAGTAATTACTTAATTTACATGTAGTTAATTTGTATTAATCTTTTCAAATTCAAGAATTGAATTTACCCTTGTTCTTTACATAAAAAGATAATATACATTTTCCATGAGAAATACGTTCTTTTCGTAACTATATTTACGACATGTAACTTTTCATTTAATGCATTCCTTTTATAGATTTTATTACATTTTCTTTCTACTATACGTTTCATATACTTTCATTAGTTATAGTAATAATTTCATCGTCACGGTAATAAATGTTTTCCTCCTGAAGCAATTTTTTATATGATTTTTAATTCAAACAGATTAAATAAATAAATTAATAAATAATTTTTTTATTCATGTAATCGATTATTAAAATTAATTTCAAAATAGACATAGTACCTAAAACGCACGTTGCAATAGATGGTTCGTATCTCCTTTATGTATGTTTCTGATGTTTTAATGAATTTGGATTAGAAAATTCAACTGGTGCAATGGAAAAATAAAATTTTGCAAATACCTTTAGTTTTAAAAGTTCATTTTTGTCATCTATATGTAAAAATACCAAATTGTCCTTTTTTATTAATTAATTATTTATATACAAGGTGTTATAGTGTCCGCTATGATGCTTCATTTTTATTTTTTTTATTAGTAAGTTTACATACGTTTTTAAACTTGTGTTAGATAATATAAATTTTGTTTGAGTGTATATATACGATAGTTGATAAACTTACATAATATCAACTACGATTGCAATAGGTGATGAAGTTTGGTTATTAGTGGAAAAAAATGAAAATTGAAAAATTGTTTTTATGCGTGTATGTATATATTTGTGTGTTTATTTATATGTATACATGTATGTGTGTGTATTTGTGTATGAATTGGTTTGAAATATAGAATGAATATGAATTTCAGATTCCTTTTTGCTTAATTTGGTTTAAACCATTTCCAGTATGATTTCTAAATAATTACTTGAACTTTTAACCCTTGTCTACGGTTCCAATGAATGAACTAATTAAAATTTGAAAATTGTAACTCAATATGCAGTTCGTATTGAGCAAAATGAAGAATTTTAAAATGGAATCTGGCATGTAAATTAATTCTTGAAAAAAACCATCCTAGGAAAGTGTTATTAGTGCTCTTCCCCTGTGATTTACTTTAGTTAATATTCATAAATCGCATTACACACTTTTGTAATTGGAACAATACTAGAAGCTAAGATCATATCATCATTAATACAATACTAAATTTTTGCTCCCTATAGTGGCTAGGCGCTCTCCTTCATGGTATTAAAAATTTTCATTTTCATTAATTTCTTGTAAAATAGTTTTACCGCAGAAAAAGTATATTGTATTGATTAAGTAAAGTAAATGTTTGGCATTTATTAAACAATGAGTTAAGATTTGAAAGTTTTATGCTTTGTTGTTATTTATCCGAAATCAAATTATTTGTGCTGATTAAAGAATAGATTTTTAATCTAAAATCTAATTGAGCCAATTTTTTTTATTATTTATGCTCTTAAATTGTTAACCCAAAAAATAAATCAACACCCAATATCATGTATGAAAGCATCTGTCTTGTTTATCAAGAAAAATAAAGTAGAACAAGCAATAGCAAATTGTAGGACAAGTACAAAGACAAAAGATTTTTATAGTGATTCGACTGTTGATAAAACCTGCATCCACTTTATAACTTTCTATTATTGACTGGCTGTTGTTACAATTTGAATCTGATTACAATTTGATTAGATCTTGTTAGTTAGATCAAGTCACCGGTGTGAAAGTGTGACGACCCTGAATTTTGGACAATTGAAGTTTGAAAATTTAATTGATTTTAGATATTAGAATGATGGTTTAGCTTGAATTTCAAATATATATATATGAATTCGGCAATTAAATTATTGAATTTAATTTGCTGAAGTTAGGTAAAAATTTGAATCTTCAGTTTTAAGCTGATTAAAATTATTTTAAAGGCTTAGAAAATCTATATTGATAATACTGAAGGTAATGAAAGCTTCAGAATTTAATTTGAAAATGTTTTGTTTAGTTTTGAATTTATATTGTTTAAATCGATATTTTAAAAATAGCCTTCCGAGGCACAGTCTCGGAATTCAACGAAACCAGTTCCACTGGATCTGTAATATTATATTATTATCGGATTTCAACTTTCGTAGCAATTGGAGCTGTCGTTTAACCCAGACAGCTCAAAACGCATAAAAACTATTTTAATCGATTCAATTTAAAATTGATCGTTTACTTCCGTAACTTGTGCATATGATCGAATTAGCCTCCGAAACATGTTCCATTGTGTTCAGAATGTGGATAAAACCTTATAAACGCCTGCCATCACGCCCCAATAGGAGTTCGGGATTTCGAGTTAGGTTATACCAGATATTTTGAATATAAAATTATAAAAAATAATAATTAGAAAATGACTACGGCCTTTCTCCATACGACAACATCCCATCCCTTTTTTTTAAAAAGTAGAGCACGTCGTCTTCTTTTCCAAATACGATCAGAAAAATCAAAAGAAAAGAAAATGAAAACCCTGGCCGTTGTTAAAATCGCGATTCAATGCAGAACTCAAAGTTCGAAATCCCCCCTTCTCGTTTTAAACCAGTCAAGCTCGTTCAAAAACCAAATTAATGGCGACCCCATCGCTTTCGTTTGAACGAACAAAGTATTAATCGAATTTGGTCTTCCTCTCTTTCACTTTTCTTCAATCTAATTTCGTCGCGACGAGTTTGGAGGAGTATCACGCACGTAGTACTGCGTGCTGTTTGGGAATTCAATGAACTCTAATTCGCAGTGGCCCCTTGGGCGCGTCAGTAGCATGGTAAGGTGCGCAAATCGCGACGTCGCAGGGGGTTTCGTCTCAAGCGATGATGTTGTGAGGCGATTTGGGGATGGTGGCTGTAGGGCATCGCGAATTGGAATTTGGTCATGTAGTTGCTGTGTCGTGATTAACTGGGCACAGGTTGGAGGGGAACCGCGGTATCGTCGCAAGGTGAATTGGTAGTTTAGGGTGTTGAGCGACATCGAGTTCGTCCATTAGTATAGTTCTTCTAATTTTAGGTTCCTGTAAGAATTAAGGTAAATTCTATTTTAAAACCTTTTAGTTAAGTAAGTTTAAAACTTTTATATTTAATTTATTGGTTATTATTTCATTAAACGGAAAATACATGTGAATAAGAAAAGCAAACTTAGGGATTTTAAATGTTATTGAGTTTATATAAATAGATTTTTAAATCTATATAGACTATTTTATAACTATATATGAAGTTTCAAAAAATAAAAATAAAAGTAAATATATATATACATATTTCAGATCTACTGGTTTGTTTTAAAATAATGGATTTGGTGATTTAATTGTTCGATTAACTTATATAATTTATTATAGTTACTAAAAGATTTAAAAAAATTATCAATTTAAATTAAATTGTTAGTTAATTAAAGGGTAATTAGTTATTCGATCAATTCAAATATTAGTAAATCGTGAATTGTTTATACAAGGTCAAAACCGTAAAGGAAACAAGTCAGAATGAAAGTGGATTGCATGTATAAGCAAAGGTGAGATCTTCTCACTCAACCAATATTGTTCTGATTTAAATTTCGAATAGTTAGATTTAAAATTGATTGACTATGTGCTTGGATGATTGATTTCTAATAATTATTCACTGGATGATATTATATATATAGTAGTATATAGTATATATTGGAGTTGTTGATTTCCCGCATTATATAGCGGATGAGACCCTATGCGCCGCATAACAGCGGATGATATTTTATAAATCCCATATACCGCGATATTTCATCTCGAAGTGGAATTGGTATTTAATTGTTGTGCTAACATCTGTGGATGCAGGGAAAAAAACAGGTTGGAGGGATCCAACTGGATTCCTCAAGTAATTGAATTTGTTTCAATATTATATGTTGATTATTTATAATCTGTGTGTGACTATTTATGATCGAAACTGTTGAAGGCTAAAATTTAGCCGAATATATTTTTGGTATCGTAGCATACCAGAAATAGATAAAATTTATTTTTGAAATTTGATAAAAAATTTATAGTAAATTAATTTTAGAAAATTGAATAAATTTAAATGAAGGAATTCGTTTCAAAAGATAATAAATTTGGTGTTTGAAATAAATTTGAGAATCAATTTGAAATTTGATTTGGTGTTTTGAAAATAAATTAGAAAATCAATTTGATATTGATTTGGTAATAATAATAATTATTTGGGAATCGATTTAAAAATCATATATGTGGATATTTGGGGAATTTAAATTCACAATAGGAATTTATTTTTAAAGGCAACAAATTTGTAAATCAAATTAAAAATTGATATGATGTTTTAAAATAAATCTTTAAGGGAAATTTGTTTTAAAATAAACATTGGTTTATTTTTAAAGGTATGAATTTTTTTTTTACAGATTTGGAATGTAAAGTAAAATAAATCAAGAAGATTTATTAATTGATATAAATGGAAAGAGAATTCTTCCCTGGAAAGCCGAGTATATTTAAAGTAGCTTTTGAAGTATAAATTAAAAGTTCTAGAAATTGATTTGGAAGAATATTTTGGAGAAATTATTTTCTTAAGTTATTTGAAAATCTTTAAAGTAAGAATTTATTTAATTAATTATAGAAGTAATCATTTAAAGATTAAATTGATATTTGATTTAGAAAATGGGTATTTGAAATAATTATACCCTATCTACTAATTTTATTGTAAAGTTAGTTTGGACTTGGAAATTTATGTGAGACATTTATACAATATTTCCATAACTAATATTTAAATAAATGTTTTAAAATAATTTTATCTAAATGTTTCAAAGCATATATTTTGGATGAGTGATTTAAAGTATTTTAAAGTATTTGAACTCGACAGATATTTATTCCACGAGTGAAAAGTGATTTGGAATTTGTTTTCAAATGATTGAAGTGTTAAAAATATATATCTTGCGAAGATATTTAGAAAATAATTACTGGGAAGTTATTTAGATCTTAGTGATTGTTGTGGATATTTATTGATAGTTAAATAACCGACTATCAATATTGACCTTTTTATGGCATTTGAATTTCGATGCGACCGGGGGTCGGATTCCAAGTGGATTTCCGAAAACCACATCGAAACTTTGTGATTGTGATGGATCTTTTATTTAAAAAGATCAAAGTGAAAACTGTTGTGATTTGTTGAAATCTGAATATAACACTTATTTTTAAAAATAAGCGCTCGTTATTCGGATTAGCCGAGAGAGGACCTTGTGTCATAAAACCCATTCCGAATAACGATATGACGAAATGGGGTTGCATTTGAAGACAGTGTGAAGATAGGGTATTTTCGAAAGCGAAAGGATTACCCGTCGAATGTCTCTACACCGAGTTGCTCCGGTATATAGATTTGATCACCCTCTGTGATGAGGATTCCGGACATGATTAGTGAATATCCGGATTTGCAAGGGCTTCTTTGAGGTGCCTTCGGTACCGTTCGATCCCGGAACGGACTTGTATGGATGTGTGTCTGACGTTACACTTTGAGATGTAGAGCTGGTTTCTATCAAATATATTTCTGTTGGTGGCAAAGAATTTATTCTCTTAGCTTAACACCCTTCTCTGAGACGTACGAGCTCAGAGGTTATGTAGTTGATGGTTACTAGTGATACATTCCCAATTTGGTAATATGGCATATGAAGTGTTGCTGATCATTTTTTGATCAAAGCATGACTTTGTGAAAAGTTTAGCTTTGTGGACGAGACCTCATCGAGCCTCACACCTCGGAAATGGTCGAAACAGGAAAGATGTGGCAAGGTTTCAGGGGTGGCTCCCCTAGTATGTCTATTCCTTCTGGAAAAGGGTGGTGTCAGGTATGGAGCCCTGATATTTAACCTTTGTGGTTACTGCAAATACTTTTCTTTGTGGTTGTTGGTGTAGAGGATCCTCGTATAAAGGTCGCAAACGACCGGGGGTGGCATATCTTAGGTTTTACTGCCCGGGAAGGGGGTAACCGGTCTTGTGTTGGCAGAGATCCGGGTAGGTTCCTGGGACGTCCTTCAAGAGGCGTACCCATGTGGTAGTAGGAAGTTACTTAGCCCGACGATTTGTTGGAAATCCAATCTCCAGTACGCGCCTTGTACGGTTTTAGTTGTATAACCTGCCATTTACTTATGGTGGTCACCACTGTTTAGATGGTAGCTATAGTAGGCATAGTTCGAAATGTCTATGCTAGCTAACATTAATATTATATTTTCAAAATATTTTCCACACTATGCACTAATAATAATAATATCAAAAGATTTTGCGTATTAAGCATGTTTGATTATCATAAGGAGAAACCTTCTCCAATTCTGCGTTTGCATTGTGTATGTGGCGGGAGGCCTTACGGTAGTTTCATTTTCCAAAAGCATAGCGGATTTCTTTTTATTTTCGTTGTGAAAATAACTATTTTTAAGATCTCACATCAGTCCCACGACTGACCTGGAGTTTATTGTTCCCTTTCTAAACTCTGGGTGCCCATAATTTTCCACAGGGGCAGCCTAGAGTCAGATTATCAGTTTTTCGGGAGCGAAGTCAAGAAGTTGCTATGGAGATTTGGAGGCAAGCTAGATGGCGAGACGTACTGTAACAACCCGCATATTTATCAATTGTATATTTAATATTTCATCGTTCGTAGGATTTTAGTTCGAAAACCTACTTTTAGCAAACAGTCGAACTGGGACTCGAGACCCCTTCCATTGAGTTCAAAATGCCATTTGCAACCTTTTTGAGTATAAGCTTCGATATGTTTGGAGTAAGTTGAATTTTGCTACCTTTTCACTTAGGGCTTTGGGTTGGGTTCAGCCCACTAGCCAACTTAATACCCCAAACTGAACCACTTCTCTTCATTCATTCTCTCTTCCTTATCTTTTCAATTCGAAAGTGAATAATGGGGGAAAAGAAAAAGAATTAAAATCTTAAGCCCTAGTTTTCATTTGCAAATCAAGTTCTAGCTCCAAATTCAAAGAGAAGCATTGGTAAGTATCATCTCCTTCTTCTCCAACTCATTCTCTCTTTGATTTCAGAAAATTCATAAACCTAATTTGGGAAATGTTTCTCTTTTATGCTTAGATTCAAGCTTCTTGTGTTGAGATTGAAGTGTGGTTGATCTTCCCTTGTCTTCAGGCTTCTCAATCATTGTTTTTGGGGTTCAAAGGTGAGATTTTTATCTCACATCTTTGTCTATAACTATCTTTGACTTTTGGGTATGAATTCCTAAGACTTATTCATGTGCATTTGCTTTTGGTTTGAATTGAATTGGTGAATATTCCAATTTTTGGTATTTTGAGTTCAAATCTTTAAAAATCATAACTTTGATGTTTTGATCATGTTTTTGGTGATGTATCGATGAGCTTATAGGACCGGGTAGGCGATAGGCGTAAACCCCTAGCGTCCGTGCTTGTACGTTTGCAAATTGAAGGTGTTTGCACCTCCTTTGAAATGGGTTTCAAATTGAAGAACATCAGGTTGGGCCGGTCGACCGACCTGTAGCCCGAGACATTTCTGGGCTATTTTTCGGTCAACCGACCCAGAAAGTCCGGTTGACCAACCTGCTCCTATTTGCCAATTATGCCTATATTGCCTGTTTGTTTGAATTTCCAACTTTAATCGGTTCGTGTTGTTTCCCTTTTGTTGTTATCATTTATTATCGACTTTGATGACATTTTCTTCGGGAATTTCGGAAATATCCATTTTGATGGATTTGATATCGATTTCTTTGGATTTTATTCACGTCTTCGTATGTGAATTTTTATGATTGATTGTTTCTATAATCACTTCTATGATTTGTCATTTTAAAATATAAAGGTTTTCTATACTAGTAGTAAATATCAAAACCCTTTCATTAAAATGATTTCAACACCATTTTATTACAAAGCTCCTTTCTTAAACCGTTTTCCAATCTATTAGTATATACAAACCTTTACCTCACTCGTATGAGAAATCTAATTAAACGGCTTAGTAAAACGAGTGGTATGAAACGCCAGCGTTTACTTCGTCGGTTAATTCTTGGACTTGTTCGATTGAAACTCTTGTGACAATTTTCTAGTGGAGATCTACAATTTGTTCGCAAATATTTAAGTTAAGCTAGTGGTTATGGGACATGAAGCTAAACTCATATATTTACTAGCTTATTGTAATTGACACTTCTTGAAGATTGATGATGATCATTTTATGATTTAGACTAGCAATGTGCGATGTCTCTTTGTCCACATGGAGGACTGTACTTCATTTTTATTGAGCTTCGTCTCATTTCTTGGTGGGCTAGCGACCCATGTACATTTATTGTGTTTCGATTCATGTGATGTACCGTTTGTACTACATCGATGTCTCGGCTTTTCGGTTCATTGGACGTACCGTACGTACTGCGTCGATGTCCCGAATTGTTTTGTGTTTCGATTCATGTGATGTACCGTTTGTACTACATCGATGTCTCGGCTTTTCGGTTCGTTGGACGTACCGTATGCACTACGTCGATGTCCCGAATTGTTTTGTGTTTCGATTCATGTGATGTACCGTTTGTACTACATCAATGTCTCGGCCTTTCGGTTCATTGGACGTATCGTATGTACTGCGTCGATGTCCCAAATTGTTGTGTTTCGATTCATGCAATGTACCGTTTGTACTACATTGATGTCTCAGCTTTTCGGTTCATTGGACGTACCGTATGTACTGCGTCGATGTCCCGAATTGTTTGTGATACACGTGTTGGTGAGTTTTCATGCTCCCGCTTAGGATTGGCCATCCTTTTCTTGTGATTTCTAGATTTCTAATTGATGATTTCTGGAATTTATGTTTCACCAACTTTTACGATTGGCATTGATATGTATGTCATTTTTTGTGGCTTGGTGAATTAGATAAAGAATATGACATTCTTTTTGATGTTATGAGATTCTTGAGATATTGCATGACTTTTGTGGATTTTCTAATGTATACTTGTCGTAGTATGACATTTTTGGTTATCATACGTCTTTTTATTATATCTCTTATAATATCTCATTTTAACTGATAATTATAGCTAGACTGATCCGTTTATTATTTTCTTCTTAAATAATACTCGGGTCAGACTGAGATTTTACAGGTGCTTCTGCTTGACTCCTTATCCGACCATCATCTGATCTTTTGGCTAACTACTCTAGTTTAGTAGGTTTTGTTGTATACTATTGAGATATAGACTCCTTAATGTATACGTATTCTTTTGTCTAGCACTTGTATCTATTCTTTTTGATATTGTGGATCTTGATTGACCACTACTCTGATGTACACTTTCATGTGTTATATTCATATCTATTTCCGCCTTTGTGATATGAATTATCTGTGACTGATTTGTGTTATGTTTATTTCTATATTTGTTTCCGAAGATTACATATAGCCACTGTGTAGTAGCTTTGAGTTTGTGTCGGTATGTCGGATTTCCTCGTGAGATGAAAAGTTATAATTTTATCTGGCATATCGGTACTCGCACAAAGCAATTATACAGATGGCCGCTCCTCAACAGCCTTATTCTCCGCGCTAGTTGACAGCATTACACCGTAGTGTCCTTGGCTAATGTGAGTATAGAGGTGGGGCGTCAAAGGTTGGTATCAGAGCCAAACTTCGGAACAGTGTAGAATAATCTAGCAAGGATCATCGTTCTAAGTCTTTCTTAGGAGTCGTGCTTTAGGATTTAATTTGAGTCTTCGTACTGATTCATCCTATTTCCTTTATGATTCCTTGTTTTATCTATCAAGATTGCTTGATATTTATTTTTGAGAATAACTTTTCTTCTTATTTCTTTCTTAAAGAAGAGAAATGGTTAGCTCAAATCGTCCCAGTGCCGGACAATCCAGTGCTACTCCCTAGGATGGAGTTTTCATGTCTGCTCAACAAATTTTGGATCTTGTAAAGAATCAAGAGTTTATCTATGCTTTGAGTAAGAACCCCGAAATGTTTCTACCTTTGAAACTTGAAGTTTCTTTCAATCAGCTTGTGGATGTTACTCTTCTTCATGGAGAGGTTGGTAAAGGAAGTGTTTGTGATATTGGGACTTCCAAGAAGAGGCATATTAAGTTCAAGAGCCTTAATCCTAATAAGAGAGTGAAGCAAACTACTTTTGTAGCAAAGACTCCAATCCCTAATCGTGGAGGATGCTACAATTGTAATTCTAAGGAACACTATGCGAATATGTGTCCGAAACCCCTCTTTTGTCGCTATTGTAAAAATTCGGGTCACCATATTACTGCATGTCCCATACTTCAAAGTAAGAAGGAGGGAGAGCTCAATGCAATGCAAGCCCCTAGTGGCATTTCTCTTGGTCAAGGTATTTTACATTCAATCCTTGATGCTATTGTTTTATTTCGTGATCTTCCTATTTGATTTCATTTTGATATAGGTTCATCTCATTATTTTTATATCAAAAGAACTTGTCGATTCTTTTTCTTTGAATATTTTTAGGCTCGATGACTTCTTTGAGGATTGCGAATCAGGATTGGTGGATCCGCAACACTCAATTTGCTTTGTTTTGATGTCGAAATTATTTTACGTGATTTTTCTTTCCGAGTTGATTTTTTTTCTCAGGCTTTGGAATTGACTTTTGTGAGGATAGGCTTAATTGTTATGAAGCCATATCCTTTGTCCCGTGTGAACTATTCATCTTCGACATCTTAATCTGTTAAGCAGATTTCTATTTTTCTTTGTGATTTCGATTCCAATTTGGTGGCATCATTTTATTCTTTAAGCCCATATGTTGAGTAAAGTGTTATTTCTTTAATTTGGGTAGTTGTGAATTTTTCGGTATTTTTGAGCTTGTCTTAGGATTGCCACATAAGTAATCTTTTGTGTGGTGCTAAGGTCTTTTCAGTTCGACTTTACCACCAGTTTTCATTTGCTACGAGTCGCAGAAGCTAGCATTCCACTTACCGCATTCCGCACTCGTTATGATTCTTATGAATGACTTATTATGTCATTTAGTTTGTCCAGCTTTTTCATCCATTTTATAAATCGAGTATTCTATGAATATTTCGATGAGACCATCCTTGTATATATTGATTTTGGATGAAAATAGCAATTTAAAATTTTTACAAATCTTTTTCATAAAGATTTATTTATAAGTATAATTGGATTTTGTTCTTAAAACGAGCAAAGAATATTCTTAAAACTTTTTAAGAGACTTATTTATCCTATAAAAGATGATTTTGTGATTGTATTGCCCATTTAGTGTTTTAAGAGTTCTGGTCGATGCGCTTGATCAACCTTATCGATAGGAATTTTCTAAACGCTTTGATGAGATAATCAGACACGATATATTGACTTGTAAAATGTAATTTTTCTAGAAAGATTTTTACATTGAGATAATTGTAATTTTGAAAGTTTTAGCTTTTTGGGAAAGAAGATTATTTGAAAGAATTCTTTTCCGATACTCTTATTCTTGTGTTTTTCGAAGGGAACCAAGACTTTATCTTTTGTACCAATGCTAATCGTATTGGTTTGGATGCCGTTCTCTTGCAAAAGAAAACGTTCTACCACTTGTGCTTCTAAGTCATAAAAGCCTATCGAGACTAGGTATGCCACTCATGATCTAATGCTCGCGGCTATTGTTTTCTCTTTTAGGATTTGGCATCATCATTTTTGGGGAGAAATTTGTTCTCCACCTCGATCATAAGTTTTTGGAATATTTATTTCTCATAAGGAACTCAATTTGCGTCAACCTCGTTGGCTCGAGATTCCTTGTATCTTATGATCTTTTTACCAAGTTTGTCGGACGTTTTGATGTACTTCATTTTATTGAGCTTTGCCTCATTTCTTTTATGGACTAGCGTCCGATGTTCTTTTATAGTGTTCGATTCATTGGGCGTACCATTATTGTACTACGCCGTTGCACCTGGTAAATCTTCTGCTATTCATGACGATTTCCACGTCTTTTATCTGCGGAAATACCTTAGGGATTCCGATTTTATCCTTGAGCCCGGTGTTATTGAGGAAATTGAAGTTTCACCAAATTTGACTTATAAGCAACATTCCATTCGCATCATTGCTTCGGAGGTTGAGCGCCTTCGGAATAAAGATGTTATTCTTGTGAAAGTTCATTGGTTCTCAGATCCTAAGGATTTCCCTTGGGATTCCTGGGAATTCATCGAGCGATCCCGTTCAGGCTTACCCTTTCATGCTCTTTATGGTGAACTTCCTATTTCAAATTCCTTTTGTGTTGATATGCTTTTATGGTTGTTACTCTTTATTTTCTTCTTAAGTATTGTGAGGACGCAATTTCTTTAAGGAGGGGAGTCTGTAACAACCCGCATATTTATCGATTGTATATTTAAATATTTTATTTAAATATTTCATCGTTCGTCGGATTTTAGTCCGAAAACCTACTTTTAGCAAACAGTCGAATTGGGATTCCAGACCCCTTCCATTGAGTTCAAAATGCCGTTTGCAACCTTTTTGATTATAAGCTTCGATATGTTTGGAGTAAGTTGAATTTTGCTACCTTTTCACTTAGGGCTTTGGGTTGGGTTCAGCCCACTAGCCAACTAATACCCCAAACTGAACCACTTCTCTTCATTCATTCTCTCTTCCTTATCTTTTCTGTTCTAAAGAGAATAATGGAGGAAAAGAAAAGGAATTAAAATCCTAAGCCCTAGTTTTCATTTGCAAATCAAGTTCTAGCTCCAAATTCAAAGAGAAGCATTGGTAAGTATCATCTCCTTCTTCTCCGACTCATTCTCTCTTTGATTTCAGAAAATTCCTAAACATAATTTGGGAAATGTTTCTCTTTTAAGCTTAGATTTAAGCTTCTTGTGTTGAGATTGAAGTGTGGTTGATCTTCCCTTGTCTTCAGACTTCTCATTCATTGTTTTTGGGGTTCAAAGGTGAGATTTTTATCTCACATCTTTGTCTATAACTATCTTTGATTTTTGGGTATGAATTCCTAACACTTATTCAAGTGCATTTGCTTTTGGTTTGGATTGAATTGGTGAATATTCCAATTTTCGGTATTTTGAGTTCAAATTTTTAAAAATCATAACTTTGATGTTTTGATCATGTTTTTGGTGATGTACCGTTTGTACGACATCGATGTCTCGGTTTTTCGGCTCAGTGGACGTACCGTATGTACTGCGTCGATGTCCCGAATTGTTTTGTGTTTCGATTCATGTGATGTACCGTTTGTACTACATCGATGTCTCGGCTTTTTGGTTCATTGGACGTACCTTATGTACTGCGTCGATGTCCCGAATTGTTTTGTGTTTCGATTCATGTGATGTACCATTTGTACTACATCGATGTCTCGGTCTTTCGGTTCATTGGACGTACCGTATGTACTACGTCGATGTCCCGAATTGTTTTATGTTTCGATTCATGTGATGTACCGTTTGTACTACATCAATGTCTCGTCTTTTCGGTTCATTGGACGTACCGTATGTACTGCGTCGATGTCCCGAATTATTTGTGATACACGTGTTGGTGAGTTTTCATGCTCCTGCTTAGGATTGGCCATCGTTTTCTTGTGATTTCTGGATTTCTAATTGATGATTTTTGGAATTTATGTTTCACCTACTTTTACGATTGGCATTGATATGTATGTCATTTTTTGTGGCTTGGTGAATTAGATAAAGAATATGACATTCTTTTTGATGTTATGAGATTCTTGAGATATTGCATGACTTTTGTGGATTTTCTAATGTATACTTGTCGTAGTATGACATTTTTGGTTATCATACGTCTTTTTATTATATCTCTTATTATATCTCATTTTAACTGATAATTATAGCTAGACTGATCCGTTTATTATTTTCTTCTTAAATAATACTCGGGTCAGACTGAGATTTTATAAGTGCTTCTGCTTGACTCCTTATCGGACCATCATCTGATCTTTTGGCTAACTACTCTAGTTTAGTAGGTTTTGTTGTATACTATTGAGATATAGACTCCTTGATGTATACGTATTCTTTTATCTAGCACTTGTATCTATTCTTTTTGATATTGTGGATCTTGTTTGACCACTACTCTGTTGTACACTTTCATGTGTTATATTCATATCTATTTCCGCCTTTGTGATATGAATTATCTGTGACTGGTTTGTGTTATGTTTATTTCTATATTTGTTTCCGAAGATTACATATAGCCACTGTGTAGTAGCTTTGAGTTTGTGTCGGTATGTTGGATTTCCTTTTGAGATGAAAAGTTATATTTTTATCTGGCATATCGGTACTCACACAAAGCAATTATACAGATGGTCGCTCCTCAACAGCCTTATTCTCCACGCTAGTTGACAGCATTACACCGTAGTGTCCTTGGCTAGTGTGGGTATAGAGGTGGGGCGTCAAAAGCACCACTTATACTATGTAGTGTCCGTTGCGTCTGGGTTAGTGCAAGTTAAATTTTATTGTACACAAGTTACTATAACTGCCATTGTTTGTATTGTGTCAATGTAAACTCTGATAGTGTGATGTGATAACTGATATAGTTCTTATTTTTAAAGATATTCATTTATCTATTATATTTGTTCCGTTGCAATATGTGAGATTCTGTTATTGTTTTATATTCTTCTTCTTCTACCTCTTTCTTCTTTGACTCTAAAGATTCGTAAGTTTGTTCCTCTTTGGGCTGAATTGTGGTGGGATTTTGCCAGCTCAAAATGGGTACGGATTTGCGGGCCTTTACATTTGGTATCAGAACATTTGGTTAAGCGAACAACCCTGGCTCTATTGGGTGTTACTCATTAGAGATAGAGTCAGTAGTACTCTAGAATGAGTTTGAGTGTAATAATAAATATGAGCGCGTATTTGTTAGTGAATATAAAATTGTTTTATATTGTGATGATTGGTTTGTTGAGTGGTATATGGATTCTAGTCGATATAGTCTGTACAACTCCATCGATGGGGATCTCTAAACACTTGTACAGAACAATTCGACATGATATTGTTTTAAAATTGGGTGAATGAAATAATTTTACCTAAAACTATTTTGTATATAAAAGGAATAATTTTCCATAAATTATTATAGTAGTATATGGTTGCTTGTTTGTTAGGAACTGATAATATTGAAGTATTATCATTATTGTTGAATAAGGAATTGAAATCAAAACCAAAAGCTAAGAAAATAAAAATCCAAATGGGATTTGTAAATGTAAATTGTAAATGAGATTTATAATTTGAAATAGAATTCAAGAGAAATATTTGGAAATGTTCTTGAAAATATTTGAAATTTGGGAAGTTTGGAAATTAAATTTCTTTTGGGATTGGAAATAGTTTTCAAAGGTTTTGGAAAAATGTTTTGAAGGGATAAAGGCACTAAACTCTTTTAGGTCGCTGGAAAATAACTCCGGTATTGACTGCAGCATCATCGATGTTCATTTTCGGGTTTCCAGGAGAGGAATTGCTACCGAATTGTTTTAAATTAAAGTTGTTTGGAAAACTGGGTTAGATTTTGGAAGTTCAAAAGATAATTTGAATTGATTTCAAAATTGGTTCTGAAAAGTTGAAAAGGCTCTGGAATCCTATTTTAAATATTTATGGAATTAGTGAACGAGTTAATAACTTATACAGTTTGACTTTGATAGAATGAATTTAACTTAAAGGACAGAGTTAAACTAAAATGAGTATAAGTTAATCAATTAAATGAAGTGAAATTAAAGAAAAGTCAAAGTTGAATAGTATGAAATGTAAATAAGTTGGAATACTTATCGAAGTTTAAAATTCGAATTAAAACTGAGTATTGGAAATGGAATGTTGAAATTCATTTCGAATTTGTAAATAAATAGAACTGGAATTGGAATTGAATTGGATTTGTGATGAACAAAGCAAAGTATTGAAATAAATTAGTAAGTGAAACTAATGAAAGATAAATGAATTGAATTCAATATTTATAAATAAAGGGTAAATTAAATCCATATTGAATTTGAAATCCAGTTTAAGTATAAGTGGTTGTAGACAAAAAATGGTGAGTTGAAATTGAATTGTGTTTGGGAATAAACGAAAGAATAAAACGGGAATTGAAGCTGAATGTTGAAAACCAATTTAAATTGTGTGAAACAAAATGAAGTTGTAAATTTAGTTCGAAGTGAACTAAAAGATAATAAAGTTGGAAATAAAAATGGTTTAATGAATTAGAATTCGTAATGAATTATTAAATGAAACTAATTTAAAATAGTGATATGAATCAGTTGGGAATGAAAGATGATTGATAAAATTCAATATTCAGAAGGTAAATTGAATCCAAATAGAATTGAAATTATGAATTGAATTAAAAGGAAACTGAAAATGCAAGATTGAATGATAATGGATATATAACTTCAATAGTGAAGTAAAGATGGTATAAAAAGTAAGTATTGAAATTTTGTAATAAAATGTGCAAAATGATATTTGAATGTTGTAATTGGATATTATGAATATTAGGATTTACAGGTGTGTTAAGGACAAAGGATAAATTGGGATTTTGATTTCGAAGATAAATTTAAATTGCTCGAAAAAAAGGTATGTATTTAAATTTTAGTATGGAATTTGATGATTTTCTTGTCTAGCCACTAGGCATTTTGTTTTCTTTTTGAAATCTGAGGGCCCGCGGTGCCATTTTGTAGTCGTACCGAGCTAGCTGCGCAAAGGAGACGCTGACGAAATTTTTCGAAAATTTAGGGAGTTAGAAAAAATTTGAGAAAATTTTGAAATTTTGAAATTTAAATTTAAATTTGGATTGTTAAAGAAAATAATATTGTTTAAAACTTATGATTAAGTTTTGGAAGTCAATAAGAGGGCTAATATGTCTTTGATAAAAAGATTGGTTCTGGCAATTGATAAAACTATTTGGTTTTGGGAAAATAATAAACGGGTATTGGAGAATTTTTCCTAACTAGTAATTTCAGGATGAAATTCTTTTAAGGGGAGAAGGATGCGACGACCCTGAATTTTGGACAATTGAAGTTTGAAAATTTAATTGATTTTAGATATTTGAATGATGGTTTAGCTTGAATTTCAAATATAAATATGAATTTGGCAATTAAATTATTGAATTTAATTACTGAAGTTAGGTAAAAATTTGAATCTTCAATTTTAAGCTGATTAAAAATATTTTAAAGGCTTAGAAAATCTATATTGATAACACTGAAGGTAATGAAAGCTTCAGAATTTAATTTGAAAATGTTTTATTTAGTTTTGAATTTATATTGTTTAAATCGATATTTAAAAAATAGTCTTCTGAGGCACAGTCTCAGAATTCAACGAAACCAGTTCCATTGGATCCATAATATTGTATTATTATCGGATTTCAATTTTCGTAGCAATTGGAGCTGTCATTTAACCTAGGTAGCTCAAAACACATAGAAACTATTTTAATCGATTCAATTTAAAATTAATCGTTTACTTCCATAACTTGCGCAAATGATTGAATTAGCCTCCGAAACACCTTCCACTGTGTTCGGAATGTGGATAAAACCTTATAAACGCCTAGCGGCATGCCTCGATAGGAGTTTGGGATTTCGAGTTAGGTTGTACAAGATATTTTGAATATAAAATTATAAAAAAAATTAATTAGAAAATCACTACAGCCTTCCTCCATACGCCAACATCCCATCCATTTTTTTTAAAAAGCAGAGCAGGTCATTTTCTTTTCCAAATACGATCAGAAAAATCAAAAGAAAAGAAAATGAAAACCCTGACCGTTGTTAAAATCGCGATTCAATACAGAACTCAAAGTTCGAAATTCCCCCTTCCCGTTCTAAACCAATCAAGCTCGTTCAAAAATCAAATTAATGGCGACTCCTTCGCTTTCGTTCGAACGAACAAAGTATTAATCGAATTTGGTCTTCCTCTCTTTCACTTTTCTTCAATCTAATTTCGTCGCGACGAGTTTTGAGGAGTATCACGCACGTAGTACTGCGTGCTGTTTGGGAATTCAACGAACCTTAATTCGTAGTGGCCGCTTAGGCGCGTCAGTAGCGTGGTGAGGTGCGCAGATCGCGACATCGCAAGGGGGTTCGTCTCAAGCGATGATGTTGCGAGGCGATTTTGGGATGGTGGCTGTAGGGTATCGCGAATTGGAATTTGGTCATGTAGTTGTTGTGTCGTGATTATCTAGGCACAGGTTGGAGGGGAACTGCGGTATCGTCGCAAGGTGAATTAGAAGTTTAGGGTGTCGAGCGGCATCGAGTTCGTCCATGATTGCAGTTCTTCTAATTTTGGGTTCCTGTAAGAATTGAGGTAAATTCTATTTTAAAACATTTTAGTTAAGTAAGTTTAAAACTTTTATATTTAATTTATTGGTTATGGTTTCATTAAACATAAAATACATGTGAAGAAGAAAAGAAAACTTAGGGATTTTAAATGTTATTGAGTTTATATAAATAGATTTTTAAATCTATATAGACTATTTTATAAGTATATACGAAGTTTCAAAAAATAAAAATAAAAGTAAACATATATACACATTTAAGATCTACTGGTTTGTTTTAAAATAATGGATTTGGTGATTTAGTTGTTCGATTAACTTATATAATTTATTATAGTTACTAAAAGATTTTTAAAAAAAATATCAATTTAAATTAAATTGTTAGTTAATTAAAGGGTAATTAATTGTTCGATCAATTCAAATATTAATAAATCGTGAATTGTTTATACAAGGTCAAAACCGTAAAGGAAACAAGTCAGAATAAAAGTGGATTGCATGCATAAGCAAAGGTGAGATCTTCTCACTCAATCAATATTGTTCTAATTTAAATTTCAAATAGTTAGATTTAAAATTGATTGACTGTGTGCTTGGATGATTAATTTATAATACTTATTCACTGGATGATATTATATATATAGTAGTATATAGTATATATTGGAGTTGTTGATTTCCCGCATTATATAGCGGATGAGACCCTATGTGCGGCATAATAGCGGATGATATTTTGTAAATCCCATATACCGCGATATTTCACCTCGAAGTGGAATTGGTATTTAATTGTTGTGCTAATTTCTGTGGATGCAGGGGAAAAAAACAGGTTAGAGGGATCCAACTAGATTCCTCAAATAATTGAATTTGTTCCAATATTATATGTTGATTATTTATAATCTGTGTGTGACTATTTGTGATTGAAACTGTTGAAGGCTAAAATTTAGCCGAATATATTTTTGGTATCGTAGGATACCAGAAATAGATAAAATTTGATTTTTGAAATTTAATAAATCTTTTATAGTAAATTAATTTTAGAAAATTGAATAAATTTAAAAGAAGGAATTCGTTTCAAAAGATAATAAATTTGGTGTTTGAAATAAATTTGAGAATCAATTTGAAATTTGATTTGGTGTTTTGAAAATAAATTAGAAATTAATTTTATATTGATTGGGTAAAAATAATAATAATTTGGGAATCGATTTAAAGATCATATATCAGTGGATATTTGGGGAATTTAAATTCACAATAGGAATTTATTTTTAAAGGCAATAAATTTGCAAATCAAATTAAAAATTGATTTGACGTTTTAAAATAAATCTTTAAGGGAAATTTGTTTTAAAATAAACATTGGTTTATTTTTAAAGGTGTGAAAAGAAATTTACAAATTTGGAATGTAAATTAAAATAAATCGAGAAGATTTATTAATTGATATAAATGGAAAGAGAATTCTTCCCTGGAAAGCCGAGTATATTTAAAGTAGCTTTTGAAGTATAAATTAAAAGTTCTAGAAATTGATTTGGAAGAATATTTCAAAGAAATTATTTTCTTAACTTATTTGAAAATCTTTAAAGTGAGAATTTATTTAATTAATTATAAAAGTAATCATTTAAAGATTAAATTGATATTTGATTTAGAAAATGGGTATTTAAAATAATTATACCCTATCTACTAATTTTATTGTAAAGTTAGTTTGGACTTGGAATTCTTTATGAGATATTTATACAATATTTCCATAACTAATATTTAAATAAATGTTTTAAAATAATTTTATCTAAATGTTTCCAAGCATATATTTTGGATAAGTGATTTAAAGTATTTTAAAGTATTTGAACTCGACAGACTTTCAGTGCAAATAAATAAATAATATCGGGAATCTTATTCCGCGAGTGAAAAGTGATTTGAAATTTGTTTTTAAATGATTGAAGTGTCAAAAATGTATATCTTGTGAAGATATTTTGAAAATAATAACTGGGAAGTTATTTAGATCTTAGTGATTGTTGTGGATATTTATTGATAGTTAAATAACCGACTATCAATATTGGACTTTTTATAGCATTTGAATTTCGCTGCAACCGAGGGTCGAATTCCAAGTGGATATCCGAAAACCACATCGAAACTTTGTGATTGTGATGGATCTTTTATTTAAAAAGATCAAAGAGAAAATTGTTGTGATTTTTTGAAATCTGAATATTACACTTATTTTTAAAAATAAGCGCTCGTTATTCGGATTAGCCGGGAGGGGACCTTGTGTCATAAAACCCATTCCGAATAACGATACGACGAAATGGGGTTGCATTTGAAGACGGTGTGAAGACCGGATATTTTCGAAAGCGAAAGGATTACCCGTCGAATGTCTCTACGCCGAGTTGCTCCGGTATAGAGATTTGATCACCCTTTGTGATGGGGATTCCGGACGTGATTAGTGAATATCCGGATTTGCAAGGGCTTCTTTGAAGTGCCTTCGGTTCCGTTCGATCCCGGAACGGACTTGTATGGATGTGTGTCTAACGTCACATTTTGAGATGTAGAGTTGGTTTCTATCAAATACATTTCTGTTGGTGGCGGAGAATTTATTCTCTTAGCTTAACACCCTTCTCTGAGACGTACGAGCTCAGAGGTTATGTAGTTGATGGTTACTAATTATACATTCCCAATTTGGTAATGTGGCATACGAAGTGTTGTTGATCATTTTTTGATCAAAGCATGACTTTGCGAAAAGTGTAGCTTTGTGGACGAGACCTCATCGAGCCTCACACCCCGAAAGTGGTCGAAACAGGAAAGATGTTGCAAGGTTTCAGGGGTAGCTCCCCTAGGGTATGTCCATTCCTTCTGGAAAAGGGTGGTGTCAGGTATGGAGCCCTGATATTTAACCTTTTTGGTTACTGAAAATACTTTTCTTTGTGGTTGTTGGTGTAGAGGATCCTTATATAAAGGTCGCAAATGATCGGGGGTGGCATATCTTAGGTTTTACTTTCCGGGAAGGGGGTAACCGGCCTTGTGTTGGCAGAGATCCGGGTAGGTTCTCGGGAGTCCCTACAGAGGCGTACCCATGTGGCAGTAGGAAGTTCCTTAGCCTGACCATTTGCTGGAAATCGAATCTCCAATACGTGCCTTGTACGGTTTTAGTTGTATAACCTGCCATTTACTTATGGTGGTCATCACTGTTTAGATGGTAGCTATAGTAGGCATAGTTCGGAATGTCTATGCTGGCTAAGATTAATATTATATTTTCAAAATGTTTTCCACACTATGCACTAATAATAATAATAATATTAAAAGATTTTGTGTATTAAGCATGTTTGACTATCATAAGGAGAAATCTTCTCTAATTCTGCATTTGCAATGTGTGTGTGGTGGAAGGCCTTATGGTAGTTTCATTTTCCAAAAGCATAGTAGATTTCTTTTTATTTTCTTTGTGAAAATAACCATTTTTAAGATCTCACACAGTCCCACGACTGACCTGGAGTTTATTGTTCCCTTTCTTAACTCTGGGTGCCCACAATTTTCGACACGGGCAGCCTGGAGTCAGGTTATCAGTTATTCGAGAGCAAAGTCAAGAAGTTGCTAAGGAGATTTGGAGGCAAGCTGGATGGCGAGACGTACCACTTATACTATGTAGTGTCTGTTGCGTCTGGGTTAGTGCAAGTTAAATTTTATTGTACACAAGTTACTATAACTGCCAGTGTTTGTATTGTGTCAATGTAAACTCTGATAATGTGATGTAATAACTGATATAGTTCTTTGTTCTAAAGATATTCATTTACCTATTATATTTGTTCCGCTGCGATAAGTGAGATTTTGTTATTGTTTTCTATTCTTCTTCTTCTACCTCTTTCTTCTTTAATTCTAAAGATTCTTAAGTTTATTCCTCTTTGGGCTGAATTGTGGTTGGATTTTGCCAGCTCAAAAGGGGTACGGATTTGCGGGCATTTACAGAGAGTTCACAGGAGAATCATAATGAACACTTTTAATGAATGTTGTCAGGGAGGAGAAGAGTGAAAAATAGTTTATGCGGAGCTCCATGCACCAGTCCAAAAGATCCTCTTTATGTTGTAGATGGGTGAGTATTTATAGGGATTAAAGATCTATTGGACTAGCCGCATTGCTAGAAGCTTGCATTTGAAGATATGAAGGTATTAGGAAATTTTGTAGCAAGTCAAGCTAATGCTATGGATTACTAGCGATCCATAGGGCATGGATCACTAGCGATCCATGTGGTTAGCTTATTTTTTGCTCTCTTAAATTGTACCATGTTTCATGCCTTTTGTAGAGACCCTTTATGCAATTTCATGCCTAGATGCTTTGTTTTGATGATGGTTCATATACAGTTTGCATTGAACTATTACTGGAATTATACAAATTCCCACTTCTCGATCTAGCATGCTCGGAACATCATGAAACTTAGCAAGCATCCCTTGAAAAGATAATGCTTCATGACGCAAGAAGAATGGACGACTCATGAGTAATATTTATGGATCACTAGAGAAATATGGGTGATGGATCGCTAGCGATCCATATCCATAGGCTATTTTTTGGTTTTTTCTCTTGAGTTCCTCTTGGTTCCTTCTTTTGAACCTTCTGGTTAATTCTTAAGTCGTTTTGGCTTGATGCATATGTTCTAACTTTCACTGAATTCTATTGGGTTAAAAACCTGGATAACATTTGCCCCCATAGTACGCTTCCATTGGAAACAAGTCATGCTCTGGAAGTAATTACCTCCGAGTTTCCGTTTAGTGAGGTTCAAAATGATCGTGTTGAGGCCATCATGCGAATTTCGCTTTGTTTATTTAGCTGTCTATTGAGTTCTAATGTGAATTGTCATTGCTCATAATAATAAATCATTTTTGGTTTCACAACTTTCACGATGCTTGCAAATAACACATAGATCATGCTTGGCAAGTATGGGGGAGATTGGTTGCATTTTGATGGATCGCTAAGGATCCATCGTCCATGGATCGCTAGTTATCCAATGACTTGGAAATTTTTCATTCAATCTTCTATTTAACTCCTTATTCGTGCTGAACCTTCCTTCTCCGCCTTATTTTCTTTTGCGAACCGAGCTACCTATTGTGCGACCCGAATCAGAGTATTCAGACCCTAACTTTGCTTCTACCATCGCCGCTGCTGATATCCGCCGTTAGAGCTTCTTGCCATCGATCCGACTAGATTTCACCATTGCTTTGACCTTACCCCTAGCTCTTGTAACTTCGTCAATTTGGATTGCCGCCAACCTTACCCACTTGGATCGCCATCGGCCTATCCACCTTGGATTGCCGCCGACATAGAGTTTTACTATACTCGACTTTTGATTTTTGACTTAAGGTGGGTGGTATGGATTTTTGGCATTTTGTTTTAGCAATTTGGTAATGAGGTTATATTGTAATAGGCATAATGGAGAATTTGAGTTGATTGCGATTTTGTGGAGAAGATAGTACATCAAGTCTTAATTTCTCCATAGAACGAAGCTTGAGTCTCACCTTGGTGCTTGACATGTTTTGTTATCTTCCTTCATAGAATCAGGATTAACTTGCACCGAGTTACATTGTTAATCCAGCATGACATCTTACAGATTGAATTTGGCTTTTCTGGGAGGTGATAATAGCATAAGGTAGCATCTTGTGTGCAGCTTATGCTGTTATCACCCTCCAAAGAGCTGAAATGGACTTATGCTTAGAATTCTCTACTCGATTAGGACCCATCAATCTATAGCTGCTCACTTTGAATTGGTCCTGCCATTGCATAATCGATGTACTTGGAATAGGAAGAGCTTCCTGTGCCACTTCAGACAGCGGATTCATTATCGACCGTTGGAAAATAATGGATAAGTGTGGGAGAAATAACTTTAATGACTAATACAAGAAGCTCTTTTCTTTCTTCACTCCAACAAACTATCTACGTAGGATAGAGCATTTGTAGTGTTCAGGACACTGAGCCCATTCCACATAGACAACACACTACACTTGTTCCAATCAACACTTGGAATCTGATGGGTCGACATAGATCGATGTTGTTTTGGAGTTCAAGTGTTAAGCATAGGGGACTTTTTGTTAAAATTATAATTACCTAACCGCGTTAGGTACCCCTGCTGTATAGAATGAAGCACCAATAATCCCACCGTAAATCCAGTGGAGGAAGAATGGCACTTTCAGAAGCTGAATCATCATTAGTTGCACCTTCACAAACTGTTTCAGTAGCGACTACTTCCTCAGTGCAGAAAGCTGAATATAGTCAATTGGTTCTGGTTGGTCCGGTTGTCGATTGGACTCCTCTAAATTTTAGAGTTCTACTTAATCCTCTAGATAGAGCTTCCTCCGTAATCTCTGCTAAAGTTCTGCATAACATTTGTTTACGATATTCCAGACGATGAAGTACACCTTCCATCGAAGAATAAGTTTGCACATATTCCGCCTTTGGGGTACATTGATTGCCACCGGTATATGTGCTTGAATGAAGCAGTACTTCCCTTCAATCACTTCTAGAGAGAAACTCCTCTGAACTAGGAATTTAATCCATTTTAGATTCACCCTAATGGATACACAATCTTGACATGCCTTCATGTCTTGATTATATGGACATTTAGTCGTTCCCCAAATTTTTATGAGTTGATATATTTTCTCTCATTCAAGAAGAGAGAAGAATGTCCGTCCCTTGTGGTCATCAAGGCTCAAAAAACCATGAGATCGTGCTGCAACTTCAAAGTAACATGTCCCAATTCAGGACCCAATATAATTATTGTTAGGCGTCTTGAGGGAATTAATCGTCTATGGACGACGAGGGGTAAGCCTTCTCTTTTACTCATTGAAATTTATTACGTTGCTATGTGATTTTTTATAGATCGAATACTTCTTGTAGTAATTTCGAGACCGAATAAGATCCGTCACTCGATCCAATCCTCCAGATTCAAAAAGCCATAGACACTAAAAAGAGATCGGTGAAATTTTTGCTAACAGACAAGAAGTTTCTTTGGTACAGGGTATTACATCCACTTCCCTTGACAGAGAGATGTTCTGACTTCGCTAGGAATAAATAAGGGGTCCTTTTAAATAGGGTGATTTTCCATAGCCGTTGAAGTTCCATCTCCTTCCCGTTCCAAAATTCAAACACTCTCCACTTCTTCATCACATGGCTTTGAAGAGGGCGATCTTCCAGGAGGAGTTGGGCCGTCTAGCGGGTCAATCGAAGAAATCCATGAAGGAAGACTAAAGCCAGCTGCCCACCCAAGATGTCGTCGATAATGGAGGAGGAGGAGGAGGAAGAATTCAAGCAGCATGAGGGAAAGGCTACGATGACAATGGAAAACGAAGTGGGTGAAATTGATAGCAACAACAGTTATGATTCCTCCTGTAGTAATGATGAATTCGATGCAAGTTCCGATGATGGAAACTTCGTATCGTGTGATGAACCTTTGGGCATGAGTCCCATTCTCCCAGATTCGCCTCCCCAAGAGATTCATGTTAAAGATGCTCCCCTACAGCCAAGCGACTTAATGATTCCCCACTTAAGGAAACCGATATTGACTTTGAGGATTTGGGCAACATTTTGTAGATATCGATGAACTCATGGGAGAAGATTTCGATTTTGAGGGATTACCTCGTCACCCAGGCAATCCTATGTCTGGAGTCAGCGCGATTTCTACCATGGGGACTTCCTGATCTGGTTTGTGACGTACTTTTAGGCTGTGTTTCCTATTTTCTATATTCTTTTGAGCTAATTATTTTTGTACACACATTTTAAAATCATTCTGCCATCATTTATTATTATTAAAAAGAGGTAATTTTGGGTTATAAAATGTATATCTAAAATGATTAAAATTTGGGTTTCTAGATTATCCCCTAAAAGAATTTCGACTCCGAAATTCTACTATAACCCAAACTTAGAAAGAAACATCCAAAATTATTCAAAAGTCTGCATGATGATGTTCATAAGATGTTCCTATGAAAAATCTGATTCGATCTCTACTTTAATATATAACCACTTTTCTAAACTAGTATTTTTGCACCTAATCTTCTAATGCAGACTCGGATCAAGTTCCTTAATCAAGAACCTTCGTTTTCCTTGCATAGTAATATACTATGATAGAATACTTTAATCACATATCAAGAACCCTTACCAAGTGTTTGCCATCAAAATTAAGCATTAGATCCTAATTTGGAATGGTGTGAAACACCTCAAAGTCATGTGTTCAAATCTTGGATCAAAAATTATGTGAAAATGAGAAACAACCTATGTCCAACTTACGTACTTATCTTATTTGTTCTCACTATACCAATTCTACTTCTTCCAAAATTATTTATGAAGACATTTCACAAAACTAACATAAGCTTAACTTTTATAATACTCTTCTACTTCCTGAGAGTATATATCTCTATTTAACTCCAACCTTTTCATTTTGAACTTATTCTCTTAAGTAAACTCGAGATCCAGTTACCCAATTTTATTTCAAAACTCTTTTGAAATGGTTTTTATAAATTTTAACTGTAGAAAATATATTTATATAGCCTGAGTAATCCTAAAATGATAGAAAGGAACTTGCTACTACTAAATAGTATCATATATTTCCTAACCAAGAAGGAAATACTTAAGAGAAGTGCTTACCATCTGAACACACATCTTTCCTATTTTTAGTTATTTTCAGGCCACCCAAACTAATTAGCATAAAATTCTTCTTCTACTAAAAATTCACTTTATAAAATAAGTAAGTAAAATACTTGTGACGATCCAAAATTTTCAACAATTGAAATTAAAATATTTAATTGATTTTAGATATTGGAAGTTGTTTTTAAACTTGAATTTCAATTTTAACTATAAATTTGGCAATTTAATTATTAAATTTAATTTATTGAGATTGGGTAAAAAAAATTTGAATCTTTAGTTTAAAGCTGTTTAAAAATATTTTTAAGGCTTCGAAAATTTATATTGATGATACTGAAGATAATAGAAGCTTCAGAGTTGAATTTAAAACTATTTTGTTCTTTTTTGAAATTATATAGCTTAAATCGATATTTAAAAATAGCCTTTTGAGGCATAGTCTTGGAATTTGACGAAACTAGTTCCATTGGGTCCGTAATATTATATTATTATCGGATTTCAATTTTCGTAGTGTTTGGAGTGATCGTTTAGTCGTACGATAGTCAAACACGCTGAAAATTAAATCGAAATTTAATTTAATAACTGGATTCAAAAAGCTATCTTCTCCATAGGATCGAATTTGGACTCAGAACCTTTTACATTGCGTTCGGAATAGGACTTTAACATTATAAATGCCAAGCGGCACGCCTCGATTGAAGATCGAAATTTTTAATTGCGGAATCGTGGCGATTTAAATTTGAATTTGGATTAAATTCACAAAAAAATATAACCAGAAACGTACGATCTTGTACAACACGTGTTGGTTAAAGGTTTACACGCATCATTTATATAAAAATAATACATCTCGTTAAAACAAACGAACCAAGTCTTCTTCGTTCAAAAAGAACAAAAAAAATCAAATTCATTCGAACAAATAAATTGGTGCAGTTCGAAATTAAAGGGTAATGGCCGAAACCAAAAGACGATCGAATCTTCTGAGTCTTCAAGGAAAAAAAACACTCGATTCGCTCAGGAAGAAATGACAGGAGCCGCGTTCGAAATCAACGCGAAGGTGGAAGTGTTCTCAGGGGGAGGGCAGATGATCCTCAATTCCAGGCAAAATCGCGATAGGGGATTCGAGGGCAGATGAAGTCGAGCACGGTGTAGGAGGAATGTCGCGTGCGTATAAGGATTTGATTACGGCTAGGGTTGGGAAGTCAACGACGATCTTTAGATGTGGTCGTGCCTGTGAGAATCGAGGTAATCTGGTGGACGGTCGAGTGGGCAGTAGAGGTAGAGTCGCGATGGATTGGGGCTTGAGTTCGAACAAGGTGATTCGATGGTAGGTTCAACTGGAGGCAGTCAAGGCTGAAGGTATTCGAACTTCATTTTTTTTTCTCGATTTAAATCTTGATTTGTAAATACATGTACAGAAAAATAAATATATAGGTAAAATAAGTATATACACATTTTTAACTTACCTGTTTATTTTAAAAACAACGTGTTTTGGTAAACACCCTATTCAATCATTTTAGATATAAAAAGATTTTAAGAGAATTAGTATAAAATTAAATAATATATATATATATATACATACATATATTAGGGATCAATCTATTTAATAAATTAATTTAATTTATTTATGATACAAAAAGGGTTTTAAAAGGGAAATTAATTAAAATCAAATTGTTAATTTAAACTAATTATTAGTTAAGTCAAATTATAAAATGGAAATTTAATTGTTCGATATTCGAATATTAATGAATTGCAGAAATATTTATACAATGTCTAAAATGGAGAAGTAAGCCGAAATGGAAATGAGTTGGAACGGATTGCAAATCAAAGGTGATATCTTCTCACTCAATCGCTGATTTAATTTTAAAAGTTAAATTTAAAATTGATTGATTGTGTGATTGGATAATTAATTTATTATCAGTTATATTAGTTTAGACCCCATGCGCCGCATAATAGCGGATGATATTATATTAAAAACCATATACCGCGATATACCACCTCGAAGTGGAATTGGTATTATATATGTATTTGGAGTGATTGATTTTCCGCATTATATAGCGGATGAGACCATATGCGCCGCATAATAGCCAATGATATTTTATAAATCCCATATACCGCGATATTCCACCTCGAAGTGGAATTGGTATTTAATTGTTGTTCTAACGTTTTTGGATGCAGGGAAATAGGTTGGAGGGATCCAACTGGATTCCTCAAAACATTTTGATTTGTTTTCAAAATTATGCGTTGATTTATTATAATCTATGTGTGATTATTTGTGATTGAAACCGTTGAAGGCTAAAATTTAGCCGAATATATTTTTGGTATCATAGGATACCAGAAATAAATAAAATTGGATCTTTAAATTTAAGTAGAAAATCTATAATGAAATCCTATTGAATAAAATTCCAAAATATGGGAAAAAGTTTAATAAATGGATTTCAAGTAATGTATACAAAAGGTAAAGAATTTATTTTAAAAATATGGTTTTTAAATAATTTGGAAAAGATAAGGGAATTTATTTTAAAAATAAATTCGGAAATTAATTTGGTGTTAAAAGAATAAATCTTTGGGAAATCAATATGAAAATTGATTTAATGTTTGAATGAAAATCGATTTGGTGTTAAATTAAATTTGAAAATTAATTTGGTGTTTTAAAAGTAAAACCCTTGGGAAATCAATACGAAAATTGATTTCTTGATTAAAATAAATTTAGAAATCAATTTGGAATTGGATTTGGTAATTGAAATAAATTTGGAAATCCATTCGAGAATTGATTTGGTGCTAAAAGTGAATATTTGGAAAACCATTTGAAAATCGTATATCTGTGGATATCTGAAAATTAAAATTCACAGTGGGAATTTTATAAAAGAAAGGGAAATTTGTTTTAAAAATAAATATTTTTTTATTTTTTAAAGTGTGGAAAGGAATTTACGGATTTGGAAGGTAAATTTAAAATAAATCCAGAAGGATTTATAAATTGATTTGAATAAACCATTTTTGAACGGAAGATGTACTTTCCCTGGACAGTCGAGTATGTTTTCAATATAGTTTATAAATATAAATTGAAGTTGTAAAGATGGTTTTAAGGAAATAATATTTTGAGAAATTATTTACTTAGGTTATTTTCAAAAATTTTAAAGTAAAGATTTATTTTAATTAAATGTAGAGGTGATTATTTAATGTTTTAGTTGATATTTGTTTTAGAAAATGAATATTTAAATAGTTATATCCTACCTACTAATTTTATTTTAAAATTAGTTTGAACTTGAATTTTTATATGAGATATTAGTATAATATTTTCATAACTAATATTTAAGCAAGCGTTTTAAAATGTTTTTATCTTAAATGTTTCCAAGTATATTTTGGATAAGTATTCTAAATTATTTTTAAAGTATTTGAACTCGGCAAATTTTCAGTGGAATTAAATAAATATTTGGAAATTTATTCCACATGAGGAAGGTGATTTGAAATTTGTTTTCAAAGGTTTAAAGTGGGAAAAGCGATTTGAAATTTGTTTTCAAAAGATTGAAAGGTGAAAAGTGATTTGAAATTTATTTTCTAATGGTTGAAGTGTTAAAATTATATCTTGCGAAGATATTTTGAAAATAATAATTGGGGGAAAATTATTTGAAATTCAGCTATTGTTGTGAATGATGATTGATAGTTTGTTGTGATTTGTTTGAAATCTGAATGTAACACTTATTTTTAAAATAAGCTCTCATTATTCGGATTAGCTGGGAGAGGACTTTATGTCATAAAACCCATTCCGAATAATGATACGACGAAATGGGATTGCATTTGAAGATGGTGTTAAAGACCGGGTATTTTCGAAAACGAAAGGATTACCTGTCAAATGTCTCTACACCGAGTTGCTACGGTATAGAGATTTGATCACCCTTTGTGATGGAGATTCCGGATGTGATTAGTGAATATCCGGATTGCAAGGGCTTCTTTGAAGTGCCTTCGGTTCCGTTCGATCCCGGAACGGACTTGTATGGATGTGTGTCTGAAGTTACACTTTGAGATGTAAAACTAGTTTCTATCAAATACATTTCTATTGGTGGAGGAGAATTTTTTTCTCTTAGCTTAACACCCTTCTCTGAGACGTACGAGCTCAGAAGTTATGTAGTTGATGGTTACTAGTATACATTCCCAGTTTGGTAATGAGGCATACGAAGTGCTGATGATCATTTGTTGATCGAAGCATGGAATTTGTGAAAAGCGTAGCTTTGTGGATAAGACTTCATCGAACCTTACAACCCGAAAATGTCCGAAACATGAATGTTGCAGCAAGACAATTTGGGGGTAGCGCCCTCGGGGTATGTCCATTTCCTTCTGGAAAAGGGTGGTATCATGATATGGAGCCCAGATACTTTACTTATGTGGTTATTGCAAATTTATTGCTTTGTGGTTGTTGCTTTGTGGTTGAGGGTGCTTGGATAAAGGTTGGTAACGACCATGGACGGCATATTTGTGGTAGTTACTCATGTTATAGCTGTATTACAGTGTGGGGTAACTCGGCCTTGTGTTGGCAGAGATCCGGTTAGGTTCTCGGGGAAGTCCCTCCAGAGGCGTTCCATTTCGGTGTAGGAAGTTCTTTTGTCTGACCATTGTTGGAAATCCAAAGAAACAATACGCGCCCTGTACGGTTTTAGTTGTATAACCTGCCATGGAATATGGCGGTAACCTTCTATTGAACATGGTAGCTATAGTAGGCATACGACGAAATGCGGTATGCTGGCAAAGATTAATATTATACTTTCGAAATGTTTTCTGCACTATGCACTAATAATAATATCAAATGGTTTTCGCGTATCAAGCATTTTTGACTGTCGCAAGGAGAAATCTTCTCCAAGTGTGCGCTTGCATTGTGTGTGGCCAAAGGCCTTATGGCAGTTTCATAGTGGATTTATTTTTATTTTCTTTGTGAAAATAACTGTTTTTTAAGATCTCACACCAGTCACATGACTGACCTGGAGTTTATTGTTCCCTTTCTAAACTCTAGGTGCCCACCAATTTCCACACGGGCAGCCTAGAGTCAGGTTATCAGTTATTCTGGAGCGAAGTCAGAAAAGAGATGCTGTGGAGATCAGGAGAAAGCTGGATGACGAGGTGTATCACTAGTATATGTAATATTTCCTTTCCACTGTTGTGTTGTTGCACACTCTGATAATGTATGTATAAACTGATATAGTGATTTTGTTTAAAGATATTCATTCATCTATTATATTTGTTCCGCTGCGAAATGTGAGATTCTATTATTGTTTATGTTCCTTCTTCTATCTTCTTCTTCTTTAACCCTAATGGTTCGGTTTTACGGCATTCGACTGTGTGGCATTTGATACAGTGAACGTTTTAATGTCGACTTTCGGGCGCCGAAAAATTGGGTCGTTACAATGTGGTATCGGAGCATTTGGTTAAACGACAACCTTGGCTCTGGTGGGGATTACTCATTAGAGATAGAGCCAGTAGTACTTTAGAATGAGTTGAGTGTAATAATAGATATGAGCGCGTATTTGTTAGCGAATATAAAATTATTTTATATTGTGTTGACTTATCGGTTGAGTGTTTATAGATTCTGGTCGATGCAGTCTTGCTAACTGTGACGATAGGAGTTTCTAAACTCTTAAACAAGATAAACCGACATAGTATTGTTTTAAAATAGGGTAATTGAAATAATTTTACCCAAACTATTTTTTGTATATGAAAGAAATATTTTTTGTAAATTATTATAGTATATGGTTGCTTGGTTGTTAGGAAGTGTTAATATTAAATTATTATCATTGAAATTGAATAAGAATTGACATCATAATCAAAAGTTGAGAAATAAAATCAATATACAAATGGGATTTGCAAATATAAATTGTAAATCTGATTTAGAATTTGAAATAGAATTCCAGATGAATATTTGAAAATGTTTTGGAAAAGATTAAAAATTTGGAAAGTTTGGAAATTAATCCCTTTTAGTTTGAAAATGATTTTAAAAGGTTTTGGAAAAATGTTTTTGAAGGGATAAATGCTTCAAACTCTTTTCGGTTGCTGGAAATTAACTTCGGTGATGACTGCAGCATCATCGATGTTCATTTTTGAGTTTCTAGGAGAGAAATCGCAGCTAAAATGTTTTAAATTGAAGTTGTTTGCAAAACAAGGTTTGGTTTTGAGAAATTCAAAGGATAATTTGAATTGATTTCAAAGATGTTTTTGAAAGATTGGAAAGGCTTTGGAATCTTATTTAAAATATTTATGGAATATAAATGAGTTGATAACTTATACAATTTGAATTTTAATTTAATAAATTTGACTTAAAGGTTGGAGTTAAATTAAAGTTAGTATAATTGAATCAATTAAGTGATGTGAATTTAAAAAAAATCCAAGAAGACTGAGCGAAATGATTATTTAAATAAAGTTTATTAAGTTGAAAATAAGTTTGGGGTAGAGTCAAATAAATTGGAATTGAGTTTGAATTATGGGAATAAATTGTGAATGAATAAATTTACAATTGCAAGTAAATGAAAGTGAAATTGAATGTTGAAATTCATTTCGAATTTGTAAGCAAATAGAACTGGAGTTGGAATTGAATTTGATTTGTGACAAACAAAGTGAAGTATTAAAAAAATATAAAAATTAGTAACTGAAACTAATAGAAGGAATGACAAATTTAGATATGCTTTGAAATGAATTGAATTCAATAATTATAAATGAAAGGTAAATTAAATTCATATGGAATTTGAAATCCAGTGTAAATATAAGTGGTTATAAACCAAAATAGTGAATTGAAAATAATTTGGGAATGAACAAAAGAAAAAAACTGGAATTGAAATTGAATATTGAAAGCCAATTTGAATTGTGTTAAATAAAATGAAGTTGTAAAACTAGTTCGAGGTGAACTAAAGATAATAAAGGTGAGAAAAAAAGGGTTGAGATAAAATGAATTGGGACTTGTAATGAATTAGTAATTGGAACTAATTTAAAATAGTGATATGAATCAGTTGTGAATAAAAGATAATTGATAAAATTCAATATTCAAAAGGTAAATTGAAATAGAATTGAAAGTGTAAATTGAATTCAAATGAAACTAAAAATGTAAGATTGAATGAAAATGGATATATAACTTCAATAGTGAAGTAAAAATGGTATAAGAAGTAAGTATTCAAACTTTTGTAATAAAATGTGCAAAATGATATTTGAATGTTGTAATTGGATATTATGGCTAGTAGAATATACAGGCGTGTTACAGAAAAACGATAAATTGGAATTTGATTTCGAAGATAAATTTGAATTGCTAAAAAAGGTATGTATTTAAATTTCAGTATGAAATTTGATGATTTTCTTGTCTAGCCACTTGGCCTTTTTTTCTTTTTGAATCTTGGGGCTCGTTGTGGCATTTTGTAGTCGTACCGAGCTAGCCGTGCAAAGGAGACGCTGGCAAAAATTTTCGAAAATTCAAAGAGTTAGAAAAGTTTTGAGAAAATTTTGAAAATTTAAAATTTGAATTTTAATTGATTAAGGAAACAATACTATTTGAAACTTATGATTGATTTTGGAAAATTAGATGAAGTGATAATGGATCTTTAATAAAAAGATTTGTTTTGGCAAGTTATTGAAAATTGTTTGGTTTAGGAGAAAAGATAATCGGGTTAAAGATCATTCTTCTAACTAGTAATTTCGAGACGAAATTCTTTTAACGGGGGAAGGATGTGACGATCCAAAATTTTCAATAATTGAAATTAAAATATTTAATTGATTTTAGATATTGGAAGTTGTTTTTAAACTTGAATTTCAATTTTAACTATAAATTTGGCAATTTAATTATTAAATTTAATTTATAGAGATTGGGTAAAAATAATTTAAATCTTCAGTTTTAAGCTGTTTAAAAATATTTTCAAGGCTTCGAAAATTTACATTGATGATATTGAAGATAATAGAAGCTTCAGAGTTGAATTTGAAACTGTTTTGTTCATTTTTGAAATTATATAGTTTAAATTGATATTTACAAATAGCCTTCCGAGGCATAGTCTCAGAATTTCACGAAACCAGTTCCATTGGGTCCGTAATATTGTATTATTATCGGATTTCAATTTTCACAGTGTTTGGAGTGATTGTTTGGTCGTACAATAGTCAAACATGCTGAAAATTAAATCGAAATTTAATTTAATAACTGGATTTAAAAAGCTATCTTCTCCGTACGATCGAATTTGGACTCGGAACCTTTTCCATTGCGTTCGGAATAGGATTTTAACGTTATAAATGCCTAGCAGCATGCCTCGATTGGAGATTGAAAATTTTAATTGCGGAATCGTGGCGATTTAAATTTGAATTTGGATTAAATTCAAAAAAAAATATAACCAGACACGTACCCTCTTGTACTACACGTGTTGGTTAAAGGTTTACACACGTCATTTATATAAAAATAATACATCTCGTTAAAACAAATGAACGAAGTCTTCTTCGTTCAAAATGAAAAAAAATCAAATTCATTCAAACAAATAAATTGACGCAGTTTGAAATTTAAGGATAATGGCCGAAATCAAAAGACGATCGAATCCTCTGAGTTTTAAAGGAAACAAAACAATCGATTCGCTCAGGAAGAAATGACGTGAGCTGCGTTCGAAATCAACGCGAGAGTGGAAGTGTTCTCGGGGGGTGGGGGGAGATGATCCTCAATTCTAGGAAAAGTCACAATAGGGGATTCGAGGGCAGATGAAGTGGAGCACGGTGTAGGAGGAATGTCGCGTGCGTATAAGGGTTTGATTACGGCTAGGGTTAGGAAGTCAACGACGATCTTCGGATGTGGTCATGCGCGCGAGAATTGAGGTAATCTAGTGGATGCTCAAGTGGGAAGTAGAGGTAAAGCCGCGATGGATAAGGGCTTGAGTTCGAGCAAGGTGATTCGACGGCAGGTTCAACTGGAGGCAGTCGAGGCTGAAGGTATTCGAACTTCATTTTTTTTCTCGATTTAAATCTTGATTTTTAAATATATGTGCAGAAAAATAAATAGATAGATAAAATAAGTATATACACATTTTTAACTTACCTATTTATTATAAAAACAATGTACCCTATTCAATCATTTTAGATATAATAAGATTTTAAGAGAAATTAGTTTAAAATTAAATAATATATATATATTAGGGATCAATCTATTTAATAAATTAATTTAATTAATTTATGATACGAAAAGGATTTTAAAGGGGAAATTAATTAAAATCAAATTATTAGTTTAAACTAATTATTAGTTAAGTCAAATTATGAAATGGAAATTTAGATGTTCGATATTCGAATATTAATGAATTGCATAAATATTTATACAAGGTCTAAAATGGAGAAACAAGCCAAAATGGAAATGGGTTGGAATGGATTGCAAATCAAAGGTGAGATCTTCTCACTCAATCGCTGATTTAATTTTAATAGTTAAATTTAAAATCAATTGATTGTGTGCTTGGATAATTAATTTATTATCAGCTATATTAGTTTAGACCCTATGCGCCGCATAATAGGGGATGATATTATATTAAAACCATATACCGCGATATTCTACCTCGAAGTGGAATTGGTATCATATATGTATTTGGAGTGATTGATTTCCCGCATTATATAGCGGATGAGACCATATGCGCCGCATAATAGCAGATGATATTTTATAAATCCCATATACCACGATATTCCACCTCGAAGTGGAATTGGTATTTAATTGTTGTGCTAACGTCTGTGGATGCAGGGAAATAGGTTGGAGGGATCCAACTGGATTCCTCAAAACATTTTGATTTATTTTCAAAATTATGCGTTGATTTATTATAATCTGTGTGTGATTATTTGTAATTGAAACCGTTGAAGGCTAAAATTTAGCCGAATATATTTTTGGTATCATAGGCTACCAGAAATAAATAAAATTGGATCTTTAAATTTAAGTAGAAAATCTATAGTTGCAGCAAGACAATTTGAGGGTAGCGCCCTCAGGGTATGTCCATTTCCTTATGAAAAAGGGTGGTATCATGGTATGGAGCTCAGATACTTAACTTATGTGGTTATTACAAATTTATTGCTTGTTTCTGCTTTGTGGTTAAGGATCCTCGGATAAAGGTCGATAATGACCGGGGATGGCATACTTGAGGTAGTTACTCATGTTATAGCTGTTTTACAACGTGGGGTAACTCGGCCTTGTATTGGTAGAGATTCGGTTAGGTTCTCGGGGACGTCCCTCCAGAGGCATTCCATTTCGGGGTAGGAAGTTCCATTGCCTGACCATTGTTGGAAATCCAAAGAAAGAATACGCGTCTTGTACGGTTTTAGTTGTATAAACTACCATGGAATGTGGTGGTAACCTGCTATTGAACATGGTTGCTATAGTAGGCATATGACGAAATGTGGTATGCTAACTAAGATTAATATTATACTTTCAAAATGTTTTCTATACTACGCACTAATAATAATATTAAATGGTTTTCGCGTATCAAGCATTTTTGACTATCATAAGGATAAATCTTCTCCAAGTGTGCACTTGCATTGTGTGTGTGGTGGGAGGTCTTATGGCAGTTTCATTTTCCAAAAGCATAGCGGATTTCTTTTTATTTTCTTTGTGAAAATAACTGTATTTTAAGATCTCACACCAGTCCCATGACTGATCTGGAGTTTATTGTTGCCTTTCTAAACTCTGGCTGCACCCCAATTTCCATACGGGCAGCCTAGAGTCAGGTTATCAGTTATTCTGGAGCGAAGTCAGAAAAGATATGCTGTAGAGATCAGGAGAAAGCTGGATGACGAGGCGTATCACTAGTATATGTAATGTTTCCTTTCTGCTGTCGTGTTATTGTACACTCTGATAATGTATGTATAAACTGATATAGTGATTTTGTTTAAAGATATTCGTTTATCTATTATATTTGTTCCATTGAGAAATGTGAGATTATATTATTGTTTCCGTTTCTTCTTCTATCTTCTTCTTCTTTAATCCTAATGGTTCGGTTTTCCGGCATTCGACTGTGCGGCATTTGATACAGTGAACGCATTAATGTCGACTTTCGAGCATCGAAAATTTGGGTTGTTACAATACTTCTTTTTTAAAATACTCTTTCCAACATATTCATACTTGTAAAAACTTTCAAGTGATGCTATTTATTATTTTCTCCAAAAATCATTTAAACTAATAGTATACGTACGTACATACATATATATTTATATATTCAAATCAACTCGTGCTTTTTGGGATTTAATCAAAATCTGATTTATAAAAACATTCCTATAAAAAAAATTATGGTAGAAATCCCTACTCAGAAACTCAAAAATAAACACTAACGATGCTGCAGCCATCATCAAAATTATTTTCCAATGATCGTAGTGCGTTCGGTGTTTTCTACCTCTTTTAAAATAATTCTAAAATGCTTCTATCCATAAATACTTTCAAAATAATACCATTATTATTTTTCCCAAAACCTTGAAAACAATTTTCAAAACATCGGGTTTTCAATTCTCGAATTTTCAGTTTTAATCTCCAATCTTTGATAACCTAAATAAAAATTAAACTTATATAATTTCACCTTTTTATAAAAAAGTTTTACAATGTTTATTATTACTTTAGATTGTAATAAACAACTTTTATAAAAATCATTTTAAATTTAAATTTTTATCCCAACATTATCATAGAACATCCTATGGTCGAATTGTGGAACCCAATTCACAAGGTGTTTATATTTAATTTAACTACACCATCAAATGCTTATTTACAATCCGAGCTTAACTAATCAACAATAAATGATAATGATCGAACATTATCGTTCTCTAACAACAACTATGACCAAAATACTGTAATAATTTTTTAAAAATATTCTTATATATATAAAAGTATAATCAAGGTAAAATTAATTCATTACCTAATTTAAAGCAACATTGTGTCAGTTTACCAAGTTTAAGTGTTTTAGAGATTCCTATCAATAATGTTAGCTGCTCATATTTACTCGAATCCATAAACCACTTAATATATCAATCAACACAACATAAAGCATTTTTATAAAAATAACAAATACGCACGTTCGCACACACTCAAACTCATTCTACGATGTCACTTACCCTATCTCTAATGAGTTTACCCCACCCAAAGCCTAGTTGTTCACTGAACCTAAGCTCGGATACCACATGTAATGAACTACCTTTCTTACACCTAAAGATGGCATTTCATACATCATCAATATTCGTATACTGATCATTTAAGTGTCTAGAAGGCAATCATTAGGGGTGAAGAAAGAAAAGACATAACAGAATCTCACAACAACATGACGAGAAAAACATAATAAATACAAAATATTTACAAAATGAAATCACCTTTATTTATACATAACATCAGAGAACGTTATCCTATTATCGATCTAGACATTTATAACAACATGTCCTTATAAATGCTGATAATACAACAATCAATATAGCGAGAGAGAAAAATATGTAGATACGTCTTGAGCATCCAGCTCTTCTCCTAGACTCCAAAGCATTAGAAGCTAATCTGCGAAATATGCTCGGTCTGACCCGAGCGTTAAAAAATATAACACTCGAATCAGTCTAGAAATACCAACGTGAGAAACTCAATTAATAGGGTGAACATATAATAATTCTGTGAGACCACGTCGCTAAACGCGGAATGGGTTTTTACCACACAAGAATAACATTCATAGATGAAGAAATTGGAAACAAATCAAAATAACAAATCAGACAGTAATAAATGAGCATAGATAAGATAAATATCCAAACTTAAAGAATGGACACAAATAATCAAACATCGAGAAGGGCTACATTCACTTCTTGATGAATTGAGAAAGAGGTAAATACAAAAGTTTGCAATCAAAGTAAAATAAAGGGACATTTTCCAACAAATGGCTAGGAGGGTATGCCTTCCTTATCGAAAGTATACCTCTAGTCAATATACTAGAGAGGGTCAATCTCTCCTTTGACTCCTCTTAGAAACTCCACGCCGGATTTGCCAACCTTAACGAGAATCCGAGTATTTCCCATCTTAGTGCGCATACAACCAAAACCAACCTAAAGTAGATGTGAATATACCCAAATGGAAGCAACATAACTTGGCACTACTCGCTTTCTGGTTTTAGTCATTTTCAACAAAGGATAACAGATCTCAAATGAGCAACAAATCGTTTTTAAGGTGATTATACACCAAGAAAAAAGCTGAACTGATGGTTAATTAATCAACTATCGGAGATAATTAAAAATGACCGTATATGTAAAATAAATTTTATATTCTTACCACCACTTATAGAATCTAAACAAGTTTCATCTCTCGGTTGAAAATAGAGCTAGGAAATTTGAGGTAGTGTTACCTCTAGGCATTGCCATAACAACATTTTTAACCTTCGAGATAAAAATGAGTCCATGCCTCGACGATTAGTGCTAAAAGTATGACTAAATCCATTTCATATAAGCGATATCGGATTACGGGACTACTTTTCCATAATTGAATCAAACTTTTACTTTTAAAACCAACTTGTGCCTGGGTTTCACAATTAAAAAAACTAACTTTAAACGACTATATCAAAATCAATTGATTTACTTTAAACCCAAATTAGTTACATTTTTAAAACTAATATTCCTTTTAATATCATTACCTAAAATGATAAATCAACTTTAATCAAGGATTAATTCTTTTCAAAATATCTTTATTTAAAATAATCAAATAGCTTTACTTCGAATTAACTCCCTTAAAACAATACTATTTAAAAAGATTAATTCGCTTTAAAACATCATTTTTTAAATCATTTATTTACTTTAAAAATACCAGTATTACAATAATTAGTCAATCCTTAAGCATCATTAATTATATTGATTAATTAATTTTAAATATGGTTATTTAGAATGGTCACTTAAATTTAGACCAATATTATTAAAGTGATTAATTAATTTTAAATCAACAAAATGATTAATTATCTCTAATTAAATAATTAATTTCCCTTACACATCATTAGTTAAAATGATTTATTAATTTTAAAATGTCATTAAAAATGATTAATTGAGCTTAATCACATTATTATTTAAATAATTAATTTACCCTAATATCATTATTTAAAATGATTAACTAATTTTCAAATGTCCCTAATAAGATAATTAACTAAGCTAAATATCATCTTTATTTTAAAGTTTAATTATCTTTGTAAAACCCATGCACCAAGAGTTAAAAATATTTCGAAGCAGAAAAAACATTTCCATTAAAACATTATAGAACTTAAGTGTGGTTGTATATATACAAAATCAAATAACAACTGTGCACATACAAAAGACATCACTTATCAAATATTAATTTTCTCAATTCAATGTCTAAACAATATAATAGCAGAATTGGGATTTATTCTACTAGATAGATGTCCAAATAATCTACTTAATGTTATTATAATAAAATAGAGATTTATTCTCCTAAATAGATGTCATATATATTTTTTATCTAATTAAATGATAGCACAATGATGTTTTATTCTGCTAAACAGATGTCCACATTACTCTAATCAATTAAATTATAGCAGAATGAGGGTTTATTCTGCTACATATAAGTCTCCAATAAAGCATTCATATTTATTAGGCTAACTTAATGGCATGGACAAGAGATTCCTTGATTTAAAATTACTCTACCTATAGATGCTAGTCGACATAAAAATAATTGATAGAGTTCAAAATTTAACCTTTTTTAATTGTAATAAAATATTGATTTAATTATAAATTTAGACAGTAATTAATTCTAATTAAATTATAATTAACTCTAATTAAGAACTTAATCAAACTTAATTAACCCTTAATTAAATGTAATTAGATTAATGCTTGATTAGTAAGTAATTATTAATTAACCTAAACTGAATAATAATTTATTAAATAATTAACATTAATCAAATAAAATTTAGTTCCTAATTAACCTTTAACTCAATCAATCATTAATTAACTTTCTTAACTAAATAATTACTTATTGTCGATTTATTTAATTAATATTTAAACACTAATTATCTAGCTTAATTACAAATTAATTCAACTATTCTTAATTAATTATTAAACTCATGTTTAATTTCAAGATAATTAACTTTGATACTTAATTAGTAATTTGAAGAAGATTTCAACATATTCTAAAAGGAAAGCACTTTAAAATGCTAACTTTTCTCAAACTACATCCGTAACATATGCCGCTATGGATACCGTAAGTTGGAATTAGTGTTTGAGTTAACTTTTCCAAACCTTTAACTCCTAACCTTACTTACCTTATAAAACATAAGTGAAATTTTGTTGAATAATAAAATAAAGTTAGAAACTTGAAATCTTTTTAGCAACTAAAAACTAATAAATTATATTTGTTTTTTCCAAGGATCTCACATCGTTTTTACATTTCAAAATGCTAACTTTTCTTTCGGTTTACCACAACAAAGCAGGGTCTCAAACATATATGTATATATATAGATATGTATATGTATATGTATATTACATGATTTAACTTACAAATTTTTATCTAACTTCGACTTTCTGACTTCCATTTTCAAACTATAGGTCAACTCATCCAAAATCACATACATACAACCAAGCCAACACTATCATTCACCCAAACTAGCACCTATTTTAATAACTAATCAACAATAAAATATGCATCCACCAGTACAAAATACGCATGTTGCTTTGCCTTATTTGCATCGGTTGTTACCACAACCGATGCAAATAAAAGTATTTGCATCGACTACGTTTTAACACCCGATGCATTTGGTATGTGGAAAACAGTAGATAGTAAAAAAATACAATTTACACCGGTTATCGTCAACAACCGAAGAAAATACACCGATCCAAATAGTGTTAGTTGAATCAGTTTTATTTACAACCCATGCAACTATCTTTATTTGCATTAATTTTTTGTAGCCGATGCTAATGGTAGTTTGCCGCCCTCTTATTTTCATTTCCCGCTTCCCATCTTTCCTTAAGCCTAAATTCCAAATCCAACTGCTAATCCACATACGCATCTCCTCATGCTTCACGTCCAGATTCACATGCTTCCAAATCCCAAATATATTGTTCCGCGTCCTGCTTCCCTCTATCTCGCATGTCAAAATCATACTCTCTAGGTTTTAAATAATTCAGTACTTAAAGTGAAGACGAAGTGGATCTGGAAGTGTCGCTTAGAAGAATCATTGATATGAATCCTCATTGGCTTCATTTGTATGTAGAGCTAATTCAAATGATTGAATTGTAAGTTATATTTTACATTTTCGACGAGTATTGTTGAATGGTAAGTGAATTTAGGAATTTTGTGAGGATGGAGACTACGTAATTACTCTATCTGCTAGTTATCTTTCGGATGTTATAGGTAGAGGACGTGGTCTGATATTTAAGGGTGGAGGAGAAATATGCCTGGAGGGCTTTGGAAGTGCTCAAAATTCTACATAGGAGGTTCAAGATTTATATGCTAATCGAAATACTTATGTTTGGACGTACTATCATGCCCATATTTCAAACTCCTAAGTATTTTTTTTGTTTAATTTGGACATCAATATTTATTATCCGTTTCGTGGAATCCTTGCACGTAGTTTGGACGAATCAAAAGCTTATGTAGTATTTGATGATTGTATATGACGTGGTTAGTTTAGACATTAATTTGCAAAGATATATCCACTAAATGTGACCGTGATCAGTAACTATAACTATTGTTGACTGACAGTAGGTTATAATCCGGCTAAATACAATGTCTATGCACAATTATGCTTATTCTAATGGTATGTTAGAGTGCCTTATGCTTGTTAGGTGTTGAAAATTTGGTGCTGAGTGGAAACAATAATTTTGAACAATATTCTTTGACATGAGTGCTACTTCAATAACATGTGATTACCTACTAGTCGTTGTTATATGTGTGTATTTGTTATAGGTTGTAAATGTGTTGGCAGACACAGTTAACAAAATTATCATAGTGTATACCTGTAAATATAACTTACTTTGAATATTTAACGAAATCACAAAAGATTCAAACAGTAACTGTAACCAAACAAGAACGACTAAACATAGTTAAGGTTAGCATGGGCCAAATAGTATGTTACAACTGCATTAACGCTTTTTATAATAACATTATGTTAATTTCTTTCAAAATATCAATTCTGCATAGCATGAATTTTTTTCTGGTTATTGGTCACTAGTGAGACAACTTAAATTTGTTTTCTATGCATTCTCTACTGCCTCTGCATGGCTTACAATTGATCTGCATTTTGTTCATGCTCTAGTATGAGATCTTCATCACGAGGATTATTACATATGTTGAAAAATAACATCATTATATTCTCTGGTATTATCGCTAACTGTCTAATAGACGGTCTGCTCCTACTCCAGATTTTTAAGCAAGCTTTGACACCTTTCAACTTCATTATCATCCATATAGGAGATAATTTTTTTACTTTGAAGATATCAAAATATGAAGTATAACATGTATTTCGGACCCTATAGAAGGAAAAACTAGAGAGAAGTCTTCTATGCAGTTTGATTTGTGGTATTGTTTTTATTTTATTTTTTGAAAATACTAGTATGATTTAAGGTAGATCCATCTTTTTTCTTCTTCTTATTATATTGGGATTTCAAGCTTGTAGGCTTGACTTTTTTAGCCGGTATCAGGGTTTAAGTTTGATGATATGTTTCCTACCAGTACATTTGATTTTGTTAGAAGCCATTACCATACATCTAAAATCTTGCAGGCTAAGGTTTATAAGTTCTTGATATGTTGACATGGCTATACTATTTAAACTATTTGATATTTATCTGAAATCTACTATCATCATTATATTGAAGCTACGCTAGTAGATTTCTGTTTGCCACCGCATTAGTAGTTTGTTTGTCGTAATTGTTGTAGTTAACAATTTACTAGACCTGGAAAGAAGTCAGTTGTTCACTTTTTTGCATTTTGAAATAGTTATGTTTCCATTTTCAATATTTCTATGCTAATCATGTTTTGATTTTTATGTTTATAAGGCTTATATGCCAGTGACATGTTCATTATGCATCAACATTCACTTGTTTTGTTGTCATTTAATAAAGTCCTTAACGATTATTAAACTTGCTCGTACAATTATGTGTAAAACATTGGCTATGCTTTAATATTGTGTTGTTTTGTTATGCAATAAATTTGAGATTCATGTATTAACATTGAAATTATTATGAGTTCTTTGTTTATTCAACTTCAGTTTTGTCTTATGTAAGTGTATCGATTGTTCTCTAATGATATAAGGACCGATGGAATTCTTAGAATGCTGCATGTTATAAGGGAAGATATGAAACTTTAAGGCGTGTCACTTATAGCAGAGACGAGGGTGACAACTACAACGACAATGCTTTTGGAATTGAAGATGTAGAGGATGCTAATGCTATTGATATAAATGCTCATCCTGGAAATATTGGAGAAAACAGGGAAAAGTGTTGCTTCTCTTGGAACAGTTCAATAGTAAATCATAACAATGTTCCAAGATTCCAAGCTCGAACTCGTTCAATTGCTCCAATTCAAGTTGCTTCCCCTTTCCAAACTCCTGTCATGCAAGTAAATCTCCTATTTTTGCGAGTTCTGTTGATTTTGTGTTTATACGTAAAAAAAAGATGGAAACCATTTATGAACTTGTTGATGCCATCGAATCAAATAAATTCAATATATTCCATAAGTTACTCACAAGAAAGATGCAATGAATATTCATTAAGCCTCCAGCTTTATAAATATATTATTCTACTTAGAATTTTCAGTTTTTGAACTAAAGCAGGGAATACCTACAGCAGCAACAACGTTAAACTCAAGAAGATACACCAACCGCATATCCCTCTTCATCTTCATCATCCACCTCATAAAGAGAAGAAGATACACCAACTCAACAATGTCCTATGAACTCAAGTTCAAGCCCTTTGAATGTATTGACAACAACGCCATCTGCAGCATCTTCGGCCGTAATCACATCCTTGCCAAAATCCTTAAATCCAGGAATCTCAAATAAATCTGGGGATGTAGCTCTGGTAACGCATATCTTGCAGGGAAAAGCAGGTACTTCAACTGATTGATATTGATCACACACATCCTTGTAAATTTTTTGCCTTTTAATATTATGAGAGCAAAGATTAAAGAAGCAAGAGGATCCGTTAAACAACAGTCGAGGTATGTTGAGTTTTTTTGCAATATTCATGGTCCAATATTGGAAATCATCAGATATTATGCAAAAAATGTGGTATCATTTTATTTTTCTTGCTATCGTTATCTGGTTCCTTTTCTATTTGATAATTCATATTATGGCTTTTCAAGAAAATGAGGAGGGTAAAGAGGAGAAAAATATTTGAATGTATCAGTTAAGTTCCACATTATACTTATATGCCTGATCTTTTGACAGAGGGTTAAATATTTACAGGTTTTCGAGCTATTAGTTTCAATATTTTCCTCTCTCTACTATTTGGGTTCTTCCTTACTTTCCTACTTGGTTACAACACCCAACCTGTAAGATATCTTTATCTGATTATGCACAGCTAATTTCTTACCAATTAATGTCTAAATGTTTCATTCTATCCTAATAGTACAGAGGAATTTTATGATGTGGTGAGCTTATGCTATCCTAAGAGTACAGCTAATTTGATTGATGTGGTGGTGTTATGTCGATCAAAGTTCAGCAGATGGAGGCAATTTTGTCTATGATGAGTTGAAGTGTGGTTGCGCTGAACAGCTGATGACAGCAGGAGTTTGGTTGCTCGATAGAGGGAGTGGTGATCAGTCGAACAACAGTAGTTGGTGAGAAGTTAGAAGGTGTCGCGGGAGTTCAGGCAGTTGAAAGTGGTGAACTGTGATGTTATGTTTGCACTATTAGCTGCTATGCTGATGGTAAAAAAAATTTCTTTTCCTTTTTGGTTGTGTTGATATGTTTGGACAGTTTTGATAGCGATGAACTTTGTCAATGAAGAGTAGTGAATGAGTAATGTTGCTGGTGAAGTTTGTCTCTTTAATTGATATATGACGAGGAGAGATGATAATGTCGCAGTGTGTTGAGGTAGTGACAGTTGATGTAGGGAGTGGTAGTATGCAGTGTTTCGGGAGGGCTGGGTGATGGACTTTGATGATATTTATGATATTGCTGTGACATAGGTGATGTGGTGGATGTTAGGTAGAAGTTGAGGTTGGACAAAGCGCGGTGGTCGTTGGAATTTGTTGAGGGGAGAGGATGGTTTTTTCCTACGATGAGAGGTGATGTTTGAGGAGTATGTAAGGAGATGGTGATTTTGTGGGTTGCAGTTTGAAGCAGATGCGGGTGGTTTGGTGATTGTTTTGTTTGGTGGATTGTAAGGACTGTTGTAATGGGATGATGAGCAGTAGTGTTGGTGGAAAGTGACGAACGGTAGAACAGTAGAGATGGTTGTTCTATGAATTCTGATGGTCAGCGATAAGGTAAATTTTTTTGTATGATAGTTTGGAAACGATCAAATAAGCAAGCAAACCACAGTTTGTTGTGGTTATGGATAGATGGTCAGGAAGTTATGTTGCTGACAGCAAGTTGAATGTTTGGTTGGGGCACTTGTGTGTTCAAATGGGCAGGTTGTAGAATGGGAATGTGGTGAATGCAGTCAGAGGGTATTGGGTGGATGCAAAAATGAATGTATGAACCATTATTTTGTATAGATTATTAATACTTTAAATTATATATGTTTATTCTGGGATTATGTTATTCAGTTTGTATTTGTCATCAAATTTAATTTCGAATGATTGTAATATTGCATGCAATAATTGTTTGTTATAATCAATAATAGAGGGATTAGTTTGCATCGGTTTCCAACAACAACCTATGCAACAAGTTCCTTTGTTGCATCGGTTTTCATTACAACCGATGCAACATGTTCCTTTGTTGCAACCGTATTTTGCATTAGTTGTTAGTAACAACCGATGCAAAAAAGGACCGTTTTGCATCGGTTTTAGAACTGATGCAAAACTGTTAAGCCTGTTGCATCGGTTGCATGTGCATCGGTTGTAGAACTGATGCAACAGGGGTGAACAACCGATGCAAATGGCCTGTTTTGTAGTAGTGATCATAATTAAAGTCAGAAACAATGAATAATTTAGTGAGTTTTACTCACTTAATGTTAAGATAACCAAACCTAATTTCACTAGAACTTCGAAAAAACCCCAGATCTTAGCTTTTCTTTGAAGAGTAATTTCTATTGAACAATGGGGAGAGATTTTTGTTTCGGCCTAGGGGAAAACATGGCTCGGCCTTGGTGGTATATGGGTGTGTGGGCTTGAAATCGAAAGAAGAAGTGGTGTAGAGGAGGAATAAGGTGTAAACAAGTTAATTTATAAGGATTTAAAATGAAATGCTTTGAAATAGCAGCCATTAAAATACATTGAAAAGCATAATAAGAAGGTGTAAAAAATTTGAAACAGATGGAAATGAAAGGGTAAAGGAGAGAGAAATTTTGAATTAGTTTTATATAAAATGGAATCATAGAATTACCAAAATGACCCTAAGTACAAATGACCTCCATTCAATCATTCCACATCATCAACCCATCATTTCATCCTCTCTTTTGCATGATGGAATGAGGGAGAGGTCTAATATCCATCATTTAATATCCTTAAGTGCACTTATGCGTAAACATGAATGTGACATATCATTGTTATCTTATTTATTTTAATTTAGGCCTTTGAAAATTGTCACATCACTTCTTCACTTTGAGAATACATATATTTATAATATTAACATACTAAATTAAAAACTCATTATTTATATAAGTATGTGTTTAAGTGTACTATGGTGTTCACAACATTTTAAACAATTTTTAGATGATCAAAACTATAGATTTTTGAAAAGTTTTTTGGTCACATTTTCTGTTTTCTTTTGAACTAGTTATTTTCATAAACACATTTTAAAAATCATTTACCATCATCGTTATTATTAAAAAGGGATATTTTTGGTTATAAAATCCATATTTGAAATAACTAAATTTTGGGTTGTTACAAACTAGCATTGAAGAACATCGACTATGTTATGTTCATCAAAACCAATCAACTATATAAACCAATCTATATAAAGTTTTGCAATATGAAATCTCTGCCTATGTAGTTCTGCCAAGTGCACTGGTAAAAAAACTATTCTACAGTCTTTATTTGCCAATGGTCCATACCGTTGATAAAAAAACTATCATGATGCACTAGAAATGTGCTATTGGTGCAGAGCTCCAGACTTATTCATAACATTCACTAGCAACTCTAAATGGCTTAACATGAAAGAAATGATTACTTCATTCTGGGATACCCACCAGAAGATAGACAAGATGTCATGGCCTATGTGATCCATACTAAATTAAATCGACCAATGACTTAACATTTGTAAGGATGGTAATTCCAGTCTTGTTAAACCAGATATATTAGTTATATATAGATTAAATTCAAATATTACAACTTTTAGTGAAGCCATTACTTATTTGCATATTTACCTTTTACTGCCTGCATTGTCCACAATTGAGTTTCAGAAAAGGGGATATCCACATTCTTGTACTTCATTATTTATCCAAATAGTGGAAAAACAAAATACTGCTACAAAAAATAATCACGACTAAATTCCTATGTTACGAAAAAGATCTTACAACCTACAATACATTAAGTCAATACGAGTTCCATTAGCTATGCAGTCTTGCAATTGTAATTCTCCATACGTGATCGAAGGTCATCGCTCAAAACATTATCCAAAAAAAATTAGATCAAACACTAGCTTGATGATGACGGTTTCGCATTGTACAAAAGGAGGAATATTGATCATTTTACCAAAACTTCAAGTGAATGTGAACTAAACAATACTTATGTAATGATCGGCCTTTTCGAATCTTAAAAGTCAACACTAATACAACTGCATTGTTCACGTGACAAGCATCCAGGTGCCATAAAGATAGATTATTAGGGTAAAAGAAAGAAAGACAGAAAAGAATCTCACATTGTGACTAGTAATATAAAATATACAGCAGTTATTTACAAAATAAAATTGTAATATACATACATAAATTAGAGTAAACTAACATATCATGAGCCTGGATAGCTATAACAGCCAGTCCTTAAAAATGCTGATAAATACAAACAAGAAACGCAGTAGAAACAAAGAAATATATGAACACATCCTGTAGGCACCTAGCTCATCTCTAGATGCTCTAAATCATCTATAAGTAAATGAGGAAAATGCTCGGGCTGACCCGAGCATTATAAGACAATAACGTCTAGATTAGTTTGGTAAACCACTATGAGAAACACAAATCAATTGGATTTTTAATGTTGTTAAACCTTTCAAAATAACAGTATCTCGTAAGACCACATCGTAGATAAATACGGACGGATTTTTACCTTGGGATAACCAAATCATTTCTATTAGAAAATCCAATGATATTATAATATTTTGGAAATGAAATATAAATAAAGAAAGAGTTGTGATGAATATGAGTTTACCTCAGAACAATACTAGTTATACAACCAAAACTGCTATGTTTGTTAATTATGTAGGATTCCATGAAGGCTCTCTTAGTACTTTGAGAATGGTCCTCTTACACAAGGATCAGAGATATCTATCCAAAGCATCGTGCATCTCTAGCTGGTGCACCATAGGAAATACATAGTTGGCCACCTATAGAATGAGCGTACCACTCACTGCATGCATAATCTATAGGTATCTCTAGGGTAGAGTTGCTTTCACCCTAATGGGTTAGCTAAACCCCTAGCTACGCATCCTAACTTTAGTTTTAGCCATCTCTATTGGTGAGGCTACGTCTGACATTTCATCACACGAATCTTGGATTAAGTGTTATTAAAATGATTTAATGAATTTTTAACCCCCCCTTTTAAATCATAAATAATGATGGTAAACTTATTTTGTAAAAATGTGAAAAGAATAAATACTTTGAAAAAATATCGATAATGTGACCTAAAATCGTTTTATCGATAAACAGCTTTTTTCTCAACAAAATATGCTCCAACTTTTTATGCTTGTCTAATTAATAATTATTGAGATAATTAACTAAAAATATTTTCATGTATATGGCTAACTAAATGTGATGATGTCATACATGATGTAATGGAAGATATTTAGGAAACGAATTTAAATGGGAAGTCTTAACTCCTAAGAAATGATAAGAAAGAAGTGATGGGAGGTGATCCTTACATGACATGAAAGAAGGTGAGAACAAGCTTATGCTATACCACTTTGAAGCCTATATAAGGAGGGGCACACCCTTGTTAAATAATTACTAATTCACAAAGCTTAAAATGAAGTATGAGAATTAAAAATACTGGCGGTGCTTAAGCACTAATCGACTAATTTTTCCCTAACTTTTTCATCTCTTAACCAAATCATCTCCAATCTGTTCTAAATTTTGGCTATAGTCCTAAAAATACATGGAAAGCATGATTAGAAATTAAGAAGTAGGAGAGGTTGAGACGAAGAGGGGTTGTGAGAATTGGAGGAGGAGGGGAGGTGTGGCCTTGGTTTAAAGGTGCTAAATATTATATCTTTAAGCTTTTGGTGATGGTGGCGGTGATTCATTGATTCTTGTGGCTTTGAGCTTTGGTTTGGCATGGAACTAAGTGATTTATCTCACTATATTATTTGTATATATATTGTGTGTGTGCGTGTGTGTGTGTGTGTTGTGTATGCTGTGTGCAAAGTATAAAGTTAAAGTGACATTAAGTAAATAAAATTTTAAACTTTGAAACTCTCTTGCTTTTGAAAGCAAATTATAATTTTATATTGTATAACATCACTTATATTACCCTCTTAAACATGTGTCATGGCCTTGAATTGATGCTTAACTTTTTTTTAACTTGTATGTTAAATTGAAGTAAGTTTGAAATTGTTTGAAGCGAGAATAGTTGTTATAAGCGCACTTCTGAATCCCTTGTTTTTAGGAATTTTTATAATTAAATGCAAAGATATTCTTAGGTGTTTATTTTCATGGTTTCTAAGAACCCTAATAGCAGTACTTACTATACAAATTCGAAGCCTCAAATCATTTGTTAAAGTGGTAAAACTAGTTAAAAAGATCATGTTTTCAATGTGTTGATTAACATGGATTTTTAACAGCATTTAAAAATGCTGTAGTAAGTTGCTTATGGTTTTAGGTGTTCAAAAATGGTATTTAAATTTGGTTTTTTCTCTAATAATTATCATATGTTTTCAAACATATTTTGAAATATCTTAATGATGGTTTGAAGTTCAAATATATTTTTAATAATTATATATGGATTTTTAAAATAAAGTGGTTTTATGATATAAAACATGTTTTTGGTCAAATTATAAATTAGTTATTTTTAAGTAATATTTTACATAGATATTAAAACCTATTTACAAGTAAATTTAAAGTATATAAAAGTTTTGAAAAAGATAACTGACTAGGATTAACACAAAACCCGACGAGATAGACTTTCCTATTTCTAAGAATTAAGACTGATGCCGAGTAGTGAAATAAGCAATAGAGCTCTAAACTATCGGGCTTCCGTCTTGAATGATGAATACTTAAGTTAAAATACCAGATATGTGTTAATCTGGTTGTTTACTTGTTTAAAAGATAGTCAACTTTGCTTAAGGCTGAAATCCGTGAAGTAGGCTTATCTATTTATGAGAGTTAAGATAGATGTCAAGTAGTATCTAACCAACCGAGCATCCCTTCTGAACGAGGAATAGTTAAGTCGGGAATGACGGAAACGGCCTAATCGTATGGTTTGTTACTTGTTTATGGAAATCATTAATACCATATTTAACACTAAAAGCGAAAGAATAAATTTATCTATTTGTGGGATTCAAGAATGAAGTGTCTAGGCAAGGCTTTGATGCAACCAGTGCTCTAGCTTACCTAGTTTTACTCTTGAACAAGGAATGGTTAAGTTGAAATATCGAAAATGAGTTATGTATATGAACATTAATTTGCATAAGAAATTGTTTTAACTAGATAATCGATTAGTCTATCGAACTTAATCTAATATTATCTAAGATCTTTAAAAGAATGTTTTAAAGATGATATAAGTATGGAAATGATTTTGGGTTTGTTGAGACAATGTGTTAGTATCATTTGCCTTTAACCATTTTGATTATACTTATGAACGTAAATAGTTCTTTAAAGGAATGTTTTAAAGATAAGTATAAGTGAAATGGTTTTGGGTTTGTAGTAACAATGTTTAAATAACAATCGTCTTAAACCTTTTGACGGATGTGTGAAATTACTTAGATCCTTAAAATGGATATTTGGAAGGAAATTATAAGTAAGTAATCTTTTGGAATAAAAGAAAGAATAAAGTAAATGCTCAAAGTAAGAAATCTTGTTAACGATTTGAGAATCTACTTATACCATCTGGCATAAGTATAAGAATACATTTTGAAGTATAGAAAATGTAAAGTTTAAAAAAAGAAATTTTGTTAATGGTTTGTGAATATACTTATAATATTTGAGATAAAAATATAAATACTTTTTAAAGTATTGAAAAGAATACAAATGAATAGTAGAAATTCATAAATGAAGTTTTATTAGATAAAAACAGTTTTATTTATCAATCTTTGGGAATTAAGACTGACGTTCGTGTAGGGATATGAGCGATAGAGGTCTAACCTGCCGGCTTCGCTCTTGATTGAGCAATAGTGCGAGATGAAAATATCGATAGCGTGATAGGTATACAAGACTTGATTTCCATATGCGATCGCTCTCACTATCATTGACTGGTGAAGTTCTTCGATTCAGTCTTGAAGAGTCCGAGATTAGCAAGTGTTTTACTTGTCTAAAACCACTTCAAGACCAAGACACGTGTTCTGTCTCTTGGACGTGGATCTATTCAAGATGTTGGAATACATATTTGGTTTCAAAATCTGTTAGAGATGTGGAAATCCATTTGAGGAATTTGTCTTTTGTTTGAATGCTGTAACTTGTATGAAAGATGTCGAATGTAGCCACGACATCGGAAATGACTAAAAACGGTGTAGGCCTCATAGCTTGGGGTTTAGCTAAACCATGATAGGATATGTTAACTCCATATCTAGAGTATGCTCATCGATTGTTGGCTGACGGGAGTTCATGATATATGGGGTAACAAGTTCGAGAGTAGACTAGCTACGTGTACATAAAGTTATATTTCATCTAGAGATATACATTGCTCAGAGGTACTTGTTGACCCTTGTGCAAGAGATTGATCTAGCTCTACTAAAGAGATCTCCATAGAGAAAAAAATCATGTGAACATTTCTTGTCGGTTTTGATTATACACTCTAATACGTTGTCGAATGTAACTAATGTAAACAATCCAGTTATGTTATAATATTCTTATTCTACACCATAGTCATTATTTATTATACCACCTCATGTATCTCTTGAGTTTCTCATACTAGACTTATGTCTGACACGTGTCTTCTTTTTTTCCTAAATTCCTCGTGTGCTCTTTTGAGTATTCTGAGAAAGGCAGGTTTTCATTAATGTTCTTTGGAACTCAAGACTTAACGTAGTATTATTATTTTTGCTACATTACTACATTGTACATATCAGGATTTGTGAGGACAAGTTGTTATAACTGTCCAAGCTAATGGCAGTACTTAGGTTTTTCTAACTCCAAAATTTCTGTATCAGAGTAATCCCTTTGTACTATTCTTTTGATATTATATATTATCATTCCACGAGTGAGATTCTGATGTTGTGTTCCCTACTTTCTTGTTCTATTTCATTTTTTATTTCACCCAAACAATTCTTCTTTCCGGCACTTGAGTGCTTGGTACGTGAACACAGTGGATGTATTAGTGTCAACATTTGGGGGTCGAAAAGGCTGATCGTTACACAAACAAATCTCGAAACCATACATGGATTTCCATATCTCAATAGATCTCGGAATCTCACATGGATTCCCACATCCGAAATAGATCAAGAACAACTACATGTGTTAAAGCATCTCAATCAAATCTCGGATCTCCAAACAGTTTCCATCATCTCAAACCAATCTCCAACCTCTCCCAAAGCATAGAACACGTATAAGGTGTTGGAGTGTTTATGGTTTCGAGACATCTCAGATAAGTACACTCCCCTACTTACAGGGTGCTCCAAAAACCAATCGATTAATTTTCCACTAAGCTCTACTCTGGTTCTGTGGAAAATATACGGACAATACATAAGAGCAAAGATCACCTCCTAACCATTTAAGCGAATGAGTTTCTTTATCAATTTTCCTAGAGGAGCAAAACGAGTTTATATATACAATATAACATCACCAAAGATAACTGTACCACATAATATGTGTCTCTTCCAGATATTTCCAAAGTTATATTTAGTCAAGATTTGATAGTCAATTATTTAACCATCAAATAGATAATCAATCAAATCGGAAGTTTAATTTCGTATAAAACCAAGCACGATTTAGCACATAAACAACAACTAAGTCACTTTGATTAATCTGTTCATTAATTAAATCACTTTATAAATACTTATATCAAAATACTTCATATATATATATATTACTCATTCACAATCCTTTTATACTCTTTTCAGTGCTTGGAAAAATATCCATATATTTACCTCAATGATATAAGTATACATAAAAACACTTCACTTTCAATACTTAGGAAATATGTCGATATACTTATCTCAATGGCCTAAGTATATTCACAAAACACTTATGAAATATTTTATATTTCAAAAGTATACTTAAATGGGCCAAAGCATATCTCAACCACTTTTTTGGTGTGTAAGTAAATGAATCGTATGGAAATTAGACAAAATTTCCTTACCATCACTTCCTGATTTCAAACTAGTTTATTCCATGATTAATAATGAATTCGATCAAGTTAGGGAAGTATTTCCTCTCAAACCTTGACTCAACGACATTCTTAATACTCAGAATAGAGATGAGTTTGCCTACCTTGGAATTTAGTGTTAAGTATGAAACAATACTTCTCATACCACCATAAGTTAAAATGATCCATTATAGAAAACAAAGCTATTTATTTTTATAAAACTCCTTTTATAAGCCTCTTTAATATTTACAACTCCTTTTAGGAATCTCAAAATTTATTAGTAAATTCCTTTTTTAAGTCTCCACATAAACTTATATAAACAATAGATATATAGACTAATATAGAAACATATGTAAAATTGGCCTATAACTGATATATAAACATACATACAAACATCTATATTACTACATTACTCAAGTTAGAACAAGATATTAAGTACCTATTATAGTATTATACATATAAAATATAAACTTATATACTTATAACGCATACATATAAATACAAAAAGACAATTTGATTTCATCATTTTTTTTATTTTTATAAACACCTTTATATATACTATATGCATAACCACAACTCACTTATACGTATACTTACATAAACATATATGTATACTAATAGATTTACTAACTTATATATAAACTATATATATAAATAACCATATCCAAAATATAAACTTATAGTATAGTTTATATATACAGTACTTATATATGGTGAATCTATATAACATGTAAAGTAAACAGTAAAACAAATATAAATTTTTATAACTTTATACATCAAAACTCAACAGACTAAAAATTTATAATAGAATATCTCTTAATATAATTAAATATAATAAATATATAAAAAACATTCATAGAAACTATATAATATTTACACAAATATAGCTTACGTAACAAGCATATCATATTAGTGTGTCTATATATATATATATATATATATATATATATAAAAATTCACGCAACCCACAAACTTTTTATATAAAATTTACATATTATAAAAAACTAGCTTGCTTGGATATAAACTTTTATATAAACATGTATAAACACCAATATATATATATATATATATAACTGCATAAATGTTAACACTTTAAACATATCATCATTATATACTTTATATAAACAATTATATAACTTAATAAATCATGTATATAAACCAATATATACCTTATGTATATACCCAGAGGTGCTTCTATGCTCATACATAAGAAGGTGGGTTTGAAAAAAGAAACCGAGTGGGCTGGAAGAAGGCAAGGTGATGAAGGGAACTCAACTAGCTGATAGGAAGGGGTGGCGAAAGGCAAAAGGCTCGACAGGCGGAGAGGTGTGTCAGCTCGACTGACATGGCAAGAAGAGGCTGCTTGTCATTTGTCAAGGCGGCACGAGGTAGTGAAGGCTGGGCTTCGGTTGCACGAGAGGATGGAAGTGGACTCAGGCTGGGGTAGGAGGAGATGGGACATGCGCGGTAGCATTCAAAAGAAAGTACCATTAACAAGGAGGTAACTGCAGTTGATATAAACAAAATAAGATATAAATAAATTTGTGTTTTATAAACATAGAAGGAGAGAAAATGAACAGGATCGGAATTTAGAAAGTAACCAGATAGAGCAATAAACTAGCAAATAAATTTAATGTTGGGAATAAGAGAGGTCGGTATGCTTGAATTCAAGGTTAATAATAAAATTAAGGACGGTTGATTTTCAACCAGTGGAAAATTTGAATTGTCATGGAACACAAATAGACTCGAACGGGTACCGATACGGCTGACCGTTTCATAGTTTCCACAATGTATCGGACACCAAAACATAGGAACGAATATACTATGGAGATCAGCACGACAAGAATATCAAAACAATATATAGATATCAATGGTACGATCATCCTATCAAAAGTCGATAATCGGTACCCAAAATGCTGCTATAATGCCGAAAATAAGATAAACAGAGCAATAACAGTCCAAATTTGAAGAAAAGAAGTATGGCACCACACTCAAAAGATGATTTGCAAATTTACTATGTAAAAATATTCAAGTTTGGAAAACATGTTATAACCATCAATTATTAACTGATTTGAAATAAAATAAACTTCCATATTTTCCAGTGAAAATTTCCCAATTGCTATGTTTAAGTAGACATATTTCAGTTATTAAATTATTATTTTCAAAAAAAAATTAAAAAATTATTATTTAAAATTTCCTAAAAATTCAATTAAATACGTTATAAAAATCAATAAAATTTACGGGTCGTTACACTTGGTCAGTCTATAATTATTATGGTAAATTCTAATATGGGACTTCTTTAATCAATTTAGGCTTTTAATATTTTCATGTTCTGTTATTTAATATACTATGTAATGTTCATATACAACACATATCTAGGGTTGTCATCGAATTCTTAAAGATCTTAAGCAAGAATGAGATTATATTTATTTTTATGAAGTATTTATGTGTTTTGATTTTTTTGAAATTTCAAAATGCTTACGAATAATGATAAAATTGGAGATGTAATTATTCATGATGATTATAAGTAAACTGATTTTATGTGGGAAGGATCATATCAAATATTATTATTATGATGGAAAACGTATATGAATAATTGCTTTTAGTTCTGATCAATTTGACTTTAAAGTACTTTGAGAATTAAACGGTAATACTTATTAACGAGAGGATTAATTACAAATTAATTCTCTTTAATGTCAGTAAATTATTTAATTAATATGTAATCATTAATTATTTTTATTTTTTTTCCATTTATCATTAATATTTCAAATGAAAACTCTATAAGGTAACATGTTACATGGAGTGTTCTATAAATAAATAACTATAACATAGAGATAAAATTATCAATTATGGTTATAAGTGAACTAAACACTAAGGATCATATTAGATATTATTACTATGCAATAAGTAAAATAAATTAATTGCCTTTTAGTTTGATCAATTTGGAATTCAACATAATCATAGAATTGTACTATCATTCAATTTAATGATAGAATTAATTACATAGTAAATCTCTTTAACTCTAATCAATTATGAAAATAATATGTTACCAATTAACTCTTTTTATTTATTTCCTTTTATCAATAGCCAATAACATTTTACATACATAACAAATGTGGAAACAGGTGCCAAGAAGTGTTTTGTAAATTTAACAAATATTTCCTTGATATGACAAATATATATATCAAAAAAAATGGTAACATCGGACCTCATTTCCAAAAAAATTTAAATGCTAACATGATTTTAATGAGATTAAATAAAAAAATTAAAATTTTGAGAATAAATACAGCTACAAATAATTTTCTTCAACAAAAACATTACATACTAATGTTAGGGTAACATTTGCTTATACTTTAAGGGGAATGTGATATTATTTACATAGTTTCTTATATTTGAAGGGTAACTTTATTTATCCAATATATTTTAAAATGTAATTATAATTTTTGTCTTTCATAAATAAAATTGTATTGGATTAAAAATACTACATTTTTTGGATGTTTGGTGTAAAAAACAAAAATATTACAAGCACTTATAATGACATATGACTATATGATATTAATGGCTAGCATTGTTGATTTTATTTTCCTATGTCATTCAACTTATAGTTATTTTTAATGCCATGTCATCTAATGTATTTTATGCATATCCATAATTATTTCTCATGGTGATAATATTTTTCATTAAATTGTGATAAATTTTACATTTTTCAGTCATTATATGGTGGTATGACTATTTGAAGTAAATGCTAGAATTATTTAGCTATTCTAGATGTTAGACTATAATGTCCTTGACATTAGCTTATCTGGTTATGACATTAGAGATAATAAAGTGGTGCAAGGATTGATTATCATGACAAAATTAAATCAATTTTTGAATTAACCAAAGTGGAGGGACTCTCTAGTGTACTCACTCAAGAATTTGTAAAACTGTCTAGTTTACCTTGGTGTTCAAAAAAATATAGTACACAATATTTATTAATTAATTATATTTCTTATAATATAATATGCTATATCAAGTAAAAATATAACCTTTGGTGCTATTAAAATATTTTTCTAATTTAATTAGTAATAGTTTGTGACAATAAATTTACCAAACATTATTCGTTAATAAGTATTTGGTATGATCCTTTGAGAATTAAACATACACTATCCCACTATCAAACTAAATCTTCTGTGTTTGATTTGTTAACGAAGAACTAAAGTTGAAATGCAGATTTTCTTATATCATTACCATTGGGTAGGAAATTTTGAAATTTAAATTAATTTTCTTATCTTTTTTTCTACTGAAACAAGGCAAAAGTTCAATATTACCTTTCTAATTTAAGATCTTTTAGGTATTTTATGTATGATAATAGTGAAATTTCAATGCAAAGTATAGTAAGCTTTATATTACTAATATAGTTTTATGTATTATTCATAGTATTAGTTGTTATCAATTTGATTCCACTTGATTATATAAAAATATTTTGATATTTTTGTAACAATGCTATTAATCATCATATTGGCACTTTTTGGAACAAGCCATGGGTGCGTTCTTGGAATAGAATTTACTATACTTATGTTGTCGGACTTTGAACAACACAGTTTAATTATTATTAATTTTTGAAATGGTACTTAGATACAACATGTCATTGGGACAACATGTCAACCGTTTATATCGATTCAGGAGAGGATCGATACGAAGAAACAACTAAGAACAACCATCAAGCGTTGTTGGGACTCGAATTTCATATCAGTTTAGGAGAGGATTGATACGGGATTCGATACGAGAAAACCGACAACGACTCGTGCTCATGCAACTTAACGAGAGTCGGATTAGCATATATGCATATATGTTGGACTAACATTTAATTTTCAAACATTCACAGGAATTGGATACCATTCTAATAACGATTACGGTGACAAACATCTAATCACTATCATACAGCATTTGGTTACAACAATACGGAGTACAACAGTTGACAATCAGCAGTTCACATTACTAAGAAAATCAGTCGAAGATTACAAATTTCAACGAAAAGACGATAACTATTTAGAATAAGGATGCAACTTTTCAAAGCACGTCATGTTTCCAGAAGACATACTTTGGGGGGAAAATGTTATCCCGTCTTTTGGCAAGGCCAAGATATCAATGAACTGATTGAAAACCGAGGATCACTCGTCCTAGGTATCGAGTATGCACAGGTTCGCTATGGATACCGATGGATTTTGTCCGAGTCCGGATCATGCTAGAATTGACAAGGTACGACAAGCGAAGCCATGAAAGCCAGCAATCCAAATTTCAAGTCAATCTGAGTTCGTATGTTCAAGTTATGATCGATGCAAATTGGAGGAAATGACCTCTTTTTCGTATCCATCAGTAAGCCTTAGTTCGTATCGGTCTGGTTCGTATCCATCGACCTCGCATCGATCAGTCTCGTATCCATCAGAAGATCTCACTTCGTGTCGATCGTCTCTCACCTACTTCGTATCCATAATTAACTCTAGTTCTTATCCACCAGGTGACCATACTTCGCATCCATTGAGTAATTGTCATTCGTATCCATCGAGCCAAGCGGCATTGCCACCTATTCAAATCCATGATAATATTGCTTGTTCGTATCCATTAAGTTGAAGTGACTTTGATCGATACGAACAAGGACTGGCTTGATGGATGCGAACAAAGATGCCTTCATCGATGCGAACCACGTCGCCTTCATCGATGCGAACTAGAGCATCTCCATCGATTCGAGATATGCAATGGTCATCGGTACAAACGAGGTGAAGTTCAAGGAAATGACTCGATCAACTCAGAGTGAAAGGTGGATCGATTCGAACAGATCGATTCGAGATATGCAATGCCACATCGTCATGAGGGCACGTGCTATCATCGATTCGAACAGATCGATTCGAATCGATCGATTCGAATCAAACGATTTGCTGAAATCCTCCATCTCTTATCGATCATAACTCGAGATCCACAAGTCCAAATGCTATGAAATTTTCACAGGAGCTTACGTATAAGCTATAGAAGGTTCACAACAAATTTTGACACCATTGGACAAAATCTTGGTCGATACGAATTGCATTCGTATCGATTACAGATCGAGTCGAAACTCCCCGGGATCAATCGCGTGGGCCCACTCACGTGCCAGAAGGAGTCTTCCGAAGTTTGAGAAAGATATCAGCCTCCTATGCCTATAAATAGAGCCCCAGGGCCTACAGAAGAGGGATCTTTTGATTCTGAAGCGCCTAGACTCTATCGGATTGAACTTTGCATCCTATTACTGCTGTTGTACTCGAATTTCAAGTTGTAATTCACTATTGTTCGCTGCAATCAAGTGTATTCATCGAGAAAGAATCAGTAAAGTCATAAAAACTTCATAGTGGACGTAGGCAACATGTCGAACCACTCTACATTGCTTGTGTCTGAGCATTTATTTATCAAATTTTGGAGTTTTTGTTAGATAGGCCACCTTTTAATTATATCCTTCATTTTTATCTCTTAAAAAACTTCTGAAGATTCGTGTGGCCATTTTTGGTACAAACACTTTGGTGCTTTCACTGAGAATTGAACTCAGGACCTCCCGCTTACCAAACGGACGCTCTACCACTAAGAAACCAGATTTTCTCCTGCTCTTTGGATCTACCATCGATACCGGATAGCAAAAATCTAAGAGGAAGATCCAGATCTCTACTCCAGAATATTTCCAAGCTATTTAGATTTGCAAAAAATCTAGGAAAGGACTTCATCTCTCATAATGGTAAGCAGAAGGACCACCTCCAATACTGTCGATAAGAAAGGCCAGGATAGACAAGAATTTCAGATGCTGCTCCAAGAATTGACCCAGTGTCGACAGTAATTAACTGAACAGCTACGCGCTAATGCTGAGTTGACCAACCAGCTAAACCGCTAAAGGCGTAGAAGATCTAGAAGGGATCGTGCTTCCAATTCGTCCACAGAAAGTTCCGCCTCGTCCGATTACCACCACAGATCCAGCTGTCTCCGGCTGGATGGGAGCTATACATAGGCTACCGGACATCAACCTGCAATGACCATTGGGCAGCTGAGAGTCGGCCCATCGGCCAGTTTCCATACCGGACCCTCCTGTCGGGGAGGTACAGTTCCACACCATACCATGGATAACTGCACCACAACCGCCGCTGTAGAACCAAGGGTTGATTCCCGAAATCAGCCCGATCCAAACCAACATCAGCATGGGCGTACTCCTGAACCGTATGTCCCTGAAGATTATGAGCCAAGGAGGCGAGACGTGGACCGTCGACAACGCCTGGTCCAGCCTCGCACTGTGGAGCCCGACCACACCTTGGCTCAACATGCATAGAATGTCTAAATGCCGGACATTCCGACTATGATTCGGGAAATGATCCACGAAAGCCAGGGTCTTACTAACGACGAATGGAGAATCTCCTAGAGTCATACCCCTTTCACGGATAACATACTTTATGCCAAAACCTCCTCGGCGATTCAGAATGTCGGCTCTGCCAGTTGATGAAAGGAATTCTGATCCAAATCAGCACATCCTGAAGTATGAATGGTTAATGAATGTTGCAAGAGCCGATGATGCAGTGAAGTGTCATAGCTTTCCCATCTCTTTGGGGGGCATTGCTACCATGTGGTTTACACGATTGCCACCCCGATCCATTTCTTGCTTCGACCAAATGGCCACCAAATTCATAGAACAGTTATGAATGCACATGGCAAGACCCAAAGATGTTAATACTCTATCCAGCGTCACTCAAGCTCCCGGAGAGACATTTAGATGCTACTTGGAGAGATTTCATGCTACATGTGCAGAAATAAGTAATCCCAATGACAATTCTATTCTGATGGTATTACCAAAGGGGATTGATCCTGATTCCGAGTTCAGAAATTGGCTAGCTGGAAAAAACCCCGCGTCATTGGACCGTTTCTACTCCAAAACAGCTCAATTCTTGAGACGGGAGGAGCGAAATAGTCTAGGAAGAAGGATGACATGGGACCCAACATTGAGGGCATACAGAGTAATATTGCAGTCAAACATTCCGGTGAGAGTTCCGGAAAGGTTCAGTTGAACATACAGAACAAGCAAGCTCAGCCCAGAAGTAATGATAGTCATAATAAGAAGCGAGAACAAAATCGAGGCCCGCGACGTAGGGCTCCAATGTTTGATAATCACACTCCCTTGAATATGTCGCTAGAGAACGTGTATTTGTAGACCTCCAATGCTATGCAATACAAGAAGCCTGCTCCAAAGCCATCATCGAAGTGGCGAATTCAGACAGGAAAGTTTTGTAGGTATCTTGAAATCTATGGCCACAATACGAATGAGTATCGTCATTTACAGGACCTCATTGAGAAATTGATCGGGGAGAGAAAGTTGGAACAGTTTATGCAGGCACCGTGGTCTGGAAGTGCAGGCCCGTCAAATAAAAATCGTGTGTAGAATCAGGAAAGGCATGAGGAACCCGCTCGTTTGGGCGGGAGGTTAGTTATAAACACAGTAAGTGGTGGTCCTCATCCAGCAGACCGAAGCTGGAGGGAAATGGAGTCGTATGCCAGCTCTATTAGGCTTGTGGACTTCAAGTGTTGTAGTAATTCTGATGACGGGGCTTCGGCCAAGCAACAAAGGATGATGACTGATGACATCGTATTTAGTACCGGGATGCTGATAAGGTCGAAGCCCCCACCAACGACCCACTAGTCATATCTGCCTAGGTAGGTCCTGCTTAGATGAAGAGGATCCTGGTTGACAGTGGGAGCTCTATAAATATTTTGTTCAAGCGAGCTAATGACTTAATGAAGATGGAAGCCAAGGATTTGAAACCTTGTCAATCTCGAATGCATGGCTTCAATGGAAGTGCAACTATACCCACTGGAGTGGTGAAACTGCCAGTGGAGTTGGCGGTTGGAGAGCGCCGGAGAGTCCAGATTTTACAGTTTGTTGTTCTAGACATTGATTCTCCATATAATGCCTTTTTCTACCGACCGGCCCTTGCTGAATTCAGGGCATCCATTGCCCCATGGTGTTTGACTCTGAAATTCCCCACCGATCGTGGGGTCAGAGTAGTTCAAGGAAATCAGGCTGTTCGGAGAGCCTGTTATGTTGCTGAGCTGCGCGAGGCACAGCGAAGGGAGAAAGGTAAGGGCGTAGAGGAATCTATCTGCGTCCGTTTTGCTAACAATTGGCAGTTGGTGCCTGGGTCCAGGCCCGGGCACCCCCAACCAATTCCAGAGGGATCTTGACCCAAGAGACACTGAAAACAAAGATGAATCTAAAGGGAGTCAAGCTTTCCCGACTGAACTGACGATTGATGTTCCGATTGATGATGACGATGATTCAAGAATGCTAAAGATTGGGTCTCGGTTGAGCCAACAGACGCAATAGGAATTGGTTGAATTTCTCTGGACGAATCTCGACATATTCTCCTAGATGCACTCTGATATGTGTGGGATCTCGTTGGACATCGTGTGCCACACCCTGAATATTGATCCACGATATATCTCGGTCAAACAAAAAAGGCATGGTATGGATCCAAAGAGATCTACCGCCCTTAAAGAAGAAGTCGATAAACTGAAAACAAATGGGTTCATTCGAGATGCTTTATACCTGGAGTGGGTATCCAATTCCGTACTTGTTCGAAAGCCGAATGGGAAATGGAGGACGTGTGTAGATTATTCTGACTTAAATAAAGCTTGCCCGAAGGATAGCTTTCCACTCCCTTGAATTGATCAGCTCGTAGATTCAACAGCTGGACACGAGTTATTATCTTTTATGGATGCTTATTCCGGTTACAATCAAATACCCATGCATTTACCTGATCAAGAACATACCAGCTTCTTGACCGATCTGGGACTTTACTACTACAGAGTCATGCCTTTTGGGCTCAATAATGCCGGAGCAATGGATCAACGCCTAGTCAACCGGATGTTCGCCAACCAGATCGGAAAGACCATGGAAGTATATGTAGATGACATGCTGGTAAAGTTGGGATTATCCACTGGTCATATCAGAGATTTGGAATCAATGTTCAATGATCTTCAAGAATACAGGATGAAGCTCAATCCACGGAAGTGTCATTTTGGAGTCGCATTTGGAAAGTTCCATGGGTTCATCGTCAATGCTTGAGGAATAGAAGCAAATCCCGAAAAGATCCGGGCAATCAGAAATCTACAAACTTCAAGAACCGTAAATCAGGTCCAGAGTCTCAACGGGAAGGTAGCAGCATTGAGCAAGTTCATTTCAAAGTCCACCGACAAATGCATTCCCTTCTTCGATCTGATCTGAAAAGGTAAGCGAAACTTTGAATGGACCACGGAATGCGAAGACGCATTCGGAGCACTGGTTCAGCACCTCTCTACACCGCCGATTTTGTCGAAGCCTATTAACCACGAGCAATTGTACCTTTATCTGGCGGTATCGAAAAACGCGATCAGTGCTGCCTTAGTTCGCGAGGAAGACCGAGTGCAGAAACCGGTCTACTACGTGAGCAAACGACTAACCGGAGCTGAGAGAAATTATCCAAAGCTAGGGAAATTGGCCTACTGCCTAGTCATTGCCTCAAGGAAGCTCCGTCCAAATTTCCAAGCTCATCCTATCACTGTGTACACCGATCAGCGGTTACGATTGGTCCTCACGCGGCCTGTGACGTCTGGTGGGTTACTCAAGTGGAATATTGAACTGAGTCAGTTTGAAATTACTTATACTCCAAGGAGAGCCGTTCAAGGACAAGTCCTGGCGGATTTCATAGCCGAATTTACCATTCCAGAGGACTTACCTGAAACCAGTAAATCACCTGGATACATCTGGAAGCTGTATACCGATGGTGCATCCAACGATCGGTGCTCGGGTGCTGCAGTAGTACTCGAAACCCCCAAGGGACGATCCATATGATATGCTTTGAAATTTGAATTTCGTGCGACCAATAATGAGGCTGAATATGAAGCCTTGCTTGCTGGATTAAAACTCGCCTATGATCTGAGAATTACTGCTGTCGAAATTTATTGTGATTCCCAATTAGTCGTATGCCAAGTTCGGGGTGAATATCAGGCCAAGGATCGAAGATTAGCAGCTTATCTGTCTCAAGTCCAGGGAGTACTTGATCAGTTTGATTATTATGCCATCTTCTACATACCTCGTGAGCACAATCAAAAGGCTGATTTATTGGTGAAGTTAGCGAGTACGGATGAAGCACAACAAATGGGGCATGTCCCTGTGGAGATACTGTCTTCTTCGAGTATTGATCAGATAGAGACAGACTTCGTATTCGAAACCGCTCCCGGTAGGGAAACATGGATGACACCGCACCAAAATTACTTCGAGCATAGAATACTGCCTGAGCGCAAGAGTGAAAGAAGATAGATTCTTTGAAAAGTCTCGCAGTTCACCATCCAGGATGGAGTCATGTATAGAAGAGCATATTCTGTTCCTCTCCTCCGATGTATCGTGCACGATGAAATTAAACGAGTGTTACATGATGTACACAAAGGAGAATGTGGGAATCACACTAGTGGGCAAGCTCTCGCTAAGAAAGTACTTCGATACGGGTATTACTGGCCCACTATGAACCATGATGCAGTAGACTATGCTAGATAATGCGATAAACGCCAGAAATATGCTCGAATTCCTAGAGCCCCACCTACTGAGATAACCCAAATGGTAAGCCCGTGGCCATTTGCAGTTTGGGGTATTGATATTATTGGCACTCTACACCTGGCTAAAGGTGGAGCGAAGTACGCTATCGTCGTAGTTGATTATTTTACCAAATGGGCTGAAGCTGAACCTCTTGCAACAATCACAACGAAGAAAGTGATCAACTTCGTAGTTCGCAACATTATCTGCCGATTTGGTTTCCCGCATACCATTATCACTGATAACAGAGCCCAGTTCGACAGTGTTGAATTCAAGAATTTCTGTCAACGATTTCATATCCACAAGAAATTCTCTACAGTTATACACCCTCAAGCGAATGGCCAAGTTGAAGCTGTTAACAAGGTTATTAAATCTATTCTCAAGAGACGACTGGAAAAAGCTGGGGGAAAGTGGGTTGATGAACTTCTTATGGCTTTATGGGCTTATCGAACAACCCATAAGTCCGCAATTGGACACACTCAATTTTCTTTATCTTATAGCTCTGAAGCCATTATTCCAGTCGAGATGGAAGTACCTTCTCATCGCGTGACTTATTATGACCCTAAGACAAATGTCATATTACTAACCGAATCTTTGGATTTACTGGATGAGAAGCGGGAAGAGGCTGATTTAAGGGCAGCCACGTATCGAAATCGAGTCACCCGATTGTATAATGCCAAGGGTTGGCCACAAACCTTTGAACTTGACGATCCCGTTCTTAAAAGAATCTATCCGGTTCCTTCACACATTAAGCCAAATTGGGAGGGACCGTATGTGATTGCACAAAAGCTCGGAGATGGCACGTTCAAGTTATCGACCGTTGACGGTCTTACTTTGCCAAGAGCTTGGAACAAGAGTCTCTATCGCTGCTACACTGACAGGCTCTATTTACTTCAGTATATTTTTTCCATTTACAATTTGTTTCTACATTTCGAAATTTGAAATTGTAATAAGGCAACTGACTTTGCCTTATTTTTTTCATTTCAGCAATAAAATACCATCTCTTTGAGCCAGAGCCGTGATTCATTGAATATGACATACAACATTATGATGCACGGAGAGCTAAGTTCCATCATGTGGTGGTATTTATTCAAATAGAGAGTGATTGTGATACGACTGGTCACTCACTAAGTGAAAACCGAGCTCGAGGATAAGCCACTACACCAAAATTGAAAAGGATTGATACACGACAATCCTTTAACCAACTCTAAACTCCCAGAGTGCGTGTTGGAGCGTAAAACCCATAAATACGGTTCTGGAGAGGGTAGACCCGTCCGCCTAACGACTTCGGCCGTATCCTAACAAAGTTTGAGGATGATGGATCCATCCATCTAATGACCTCACTTGTTTACTCAGGGTGGGTGTGAACCGACCATCCACGATCCCGATAAATCCCTCGTTTCCAGAGTGCGAACGAACTTCTAAAAATCCTAAATAGATGTGACTGACCATCTGTCCATCAACTCCAAATTCCCAGAGTGCAAATTGGAGTATAAACATCAAATCCAAATTCCCAGAGCATGAATTGGAGTATAAACATCAACTCTAGGTTTCTGGAGTGCGAACCGGAGTATAAACACTAACTCAGCGTGAATTGGAGTATAAACATCAACTATAGGTTCCCAGAGTGCGAACCAGAGCATAAACACTAAGTCTAAATTCCCAGAGTGTGAATTGGAGTATAAACACCAACTCCAAATTCCCAGAGTGTGAATTGGAGTATAACCTCTAAGTCCAAGCTCCCAGAGTGCGAACTATGTTACAAACATCGATAGTCTATGGATTCCCAGAGTACGAGCTAGACTATCGATCGCAAATAACTTTGAGTCCCCAAAGTGTGGTCAGAGTATAAATATAACTCGAGTGTGAACGATCGTTCATAAACTTAGACAATGCAGATCCCCGGAGCGCAGATGTGGACATATGCTTAAAAACTTCAACAGACGCGACTGATCGTCGAAATACAAATGCAGATCCCCGGAGCGCAGATGTGAATGCTATGAGTGAGCGAGTGTGATTCGACCGCTCGACTCTTACCTGTTTTAGCATCGATTCGAGATGCTAAGCCTGAAATGATAAAGACAAACGACGATCCCTAGCTGATCGTTGAAACCTATCCTCGAAACCGGTGGCAAAGCTTAAGTGTTAATCATTGACCTAAGCAGTGTAGCGTCAAAAGTCCAACTCAATCTCTCGTTACGATTTGTGCTCATAACTTTTATACTTGGCAAATAAAATGAACTCAACTCAAAAGTTGAAACTCTGCAAGTACACTGAACTAAAGATTAAACGCTACAACACTTAAGCATAAGAGACAGGAATAAAAGTTGAAACAAGAAAGATTTCATTTCAGCTAGTTGAAAGTGAGATTCATATACAAGTTCTTCCAAAAAATTCCTACTAGCAGGGGCCGAACCGCATCTATACACGGCCTATGAAAGAAAAACAAGTTCCTAACCATCAAAAATGCGCCGAAGGGGCCTATCTATTCCTTTTTCTTCTTCGGTTTCCTCTTCGTTGTGGATCCGCCAGAGCCACTAGTGATTTTTCGCTTTGAGCTTTTACCCTTTGGCGGATCAACTCTAGACGGAGGCATGATGTTGACATCCTCCTCCGAACTTGAGTCTAGAGGAATGCCCTCTGCAAGAGGAGTCGAGGGAACCGGATCTACAACCTGGGGCGGAATGGACGCACTAGTATCAACAAGTGTACCCCCAGGTGATATCATTCTAAGTGGAGTTGGGATGAGCGCTGCCTTTCCATTCCCAGAACTACCGCCATGTACCGCTGCCTCCAACTCATCATTGATTTCAGCCAGTATTTCTTCTTCTCGAACAGATCGGACATCGCAAGGGGCAGCAGTGGTCTGTGTTGAAGCGCTAGAGGTGGGCGCGAATCCACTAATGACGAATGATAAGTCCGCGAAGGGGTCACTCTGTTGGCCTAGAAGCTCATTCATCATCTTCTCATCAAAAGAAATTGAGATCCGCTGCGTTACTTCAATGAGCACGGTCGTTGTTGTAGTGGTCACTTCGGGGATGATGGCCTCCTGCGCTTGATGTGATTCCTGGATTGCAGGAGGCGCTGTCGATATAACTTCAGTCACTGGACAAAGAAGAAGAGAAGTTGTTAATACACACTTCAAAACAAGTTCTTCATTTCAAACACACGTAAGATTTGTTTAGAGTACCTTCCTCAGTTTGGATCGCAGTTGGCTGAGCAGCTTCAGAAGTGTTCTCCTTTATAGGAGATAAATGTGGCTGCTCTGGGTCATAAGTTGGGACAGGCTGAGGCTCAACCACTAAAGTAGGCTCAGATCGAGATGAAGTAATAATCTCGGAACTTGTTGCATGATGCTCGACGCCTGAGCCTTCCCCAATCTCTTGGTGCTGGGTGCCAAGCTTCTCTCTTGCATGCAAAATCATGGAGTCATGGAGAACCTTCTTTTCATCTTCGTTATATATACGGTTCTCTAGTTCGAACTCATCAAATGCTCCATCCAGATGCACCGCCTTCTCCTCCTCTACCAACAGATTCCAAGCATTGTAGAGATGAGTTGAGTAATCATCGAGCCAAGCTAGGATTCCATGTCTCAGCACGTTGGCATTGTAAGTGATAAGAAGTTCTTCTATATCAGCCTCAAGCCTGGTTTCCGCCAGTCGAACCTTCTCATCAACCTCAACCTCTACCACATGAACTTTAGCCACGATCGCATCTCTCTCACCCCGAAGCACCACCACCTGATCACATGCTTCTTGCGCGGAGATGTTGGCAGCGTCCTTCTCTTTTATAATTTCAGAGAACTTAGACTTAAGTTCGTTGAGCTCTTTAAGGGCTGCATCCCGCTCAACGGTGATGGTGGTGTTCCTGTGTCCCATGTCCTCCACCATGGCATAATGTTCTTGCCTCATTCTATCCATGGCCATGTGGGAATCATCGGCCTTTTTGAGAGCTTCCATTTCGGACTTTCGGGAAGATTCGCCTTCATTGTTGAACACTTGAATAATCCAATCTTTCTGGGAATGCCCGGTCGAAGGCCACTTTCGACACTTTTCTCGCGGCCTTCGACCACTCCTTATATTGGAAGAAGATATATGCAACATAATCGTGAACAGTATTCTCTACCACCATCGGGATTCTCTTTAGGTGCGGGGGAAGATGTAACCATCAAAGCAAATATCGAGGAAATCCTTTTTCAATTGAGCAAGCTTGATCCTTCCTTCCTCCGAAGGCTCAGTAAGGACCTGTTCTGTAGTTAAGGGGGCCACTATATCGGTTCTGCGATGAGAATCGGACCTTGGAGCAAGAGAAGACGGCTTATGCCGTGAAGTTTCAAGAGGCCGTGAAACATGGACTGGAGGCTGTGCAGGATTTCTAGGAGGGGGTGAGCGAGATCGAGATCGGCGTATGTACCCCCTATCTCTATCATAATGTTCCTGACTGGAATATCCCTGGTCATAATCCATGTCTCCTTCTCTTCTGCGAGACTCGTAATACGACGAAGATCGGTGAGTATTTCATAGACTACCAAGCATAGAGCCACGGCTAGGAATCATATCTGCAAAGTAAAACAAGAATAGAGTTAGTGAACTTCCAATAATAGAGAGTTTATGGTCAAAAATCATGTGGTACTGTGAATTGTGTATGTGTGTGCAACCCCCCGACCAACCGAAAGTATCGACCACGCTAGTGGGAAGAGACTCGCTTAAATCTAAGGCGTGCTGAAGTTCTTCCAATCTAGCATCATGTTGGAAGGACACACAGTCCGGAATTGGGATATTGTCGAGCCCTTCGAAGATATTTTCCATTCGTGGGAGAGAAGCCTTCGAAGTTCTAACTCCGGAAGCAGGCTGAGACAAAACCACAGATTTCCATCTCCTAGATCTGGAATGTTTAAAAGTAGCTGCCTTGCCTTTTCTCTTTCCTTCGGAATCCAGGGCTGTATCCGAAGGCCCGGCTAAGAGCTCATTGTCGGTATGTGTTCTCTTCGAATCAGCCTCCTCAGATATGATGAGTCGGGGGATTTTGCGCTTAACCCTTTTCTTCGAGCTAGTTCTTAGCATCCCCTCGAGCTTTATACTTTGTCTTCACTCATTTAGCCCGAGAATTCTCAGGTTCCTGTCCGTCAGAACCGAATCAATGTGTCTCTCTTCACTCAAGATTTCTTGGAGAGTATGAACTATCTCCCTATAATAAACGCCTTCAGGTCACTGAATTACCGCTGTAAAGAAAAAGAGCTATAAGTTGACTTCTTTTATGAAAGTCTTGTCAGCTGTTTCAGAAGACTGCAATACTTACGTCGAAATAGCCATTGACTGACAAAATCCCGAGGGGCATCGGACATAAAATCATTCTGTCTTGAAGTAACTTAGCCTCGTCCAAGATCCCATGACTACTTGGCAATTTCTTACTGCCTCCAGGAATATGAAAGATGGGCTATCTCCCCGACACTTGAAGTTGAATAGATATCTGATCTCAGTCGGGAGCGGTGGTCGAAAGAGATGCTCCATAAATACGATGAACAAGCTATTCAACAAAGTGTATCCATTCGGGTGCAGTTGAGATGGAGCAATCGCCAAAAAAGATAACACCTCCTAATGTATTGGTTAAACGGGGGAAGCGTCCCAACTGCGCACGCATGGCGATTGAATGCAATATATCCTTCCGGTAGGCATTGTGGCCTATCATCAGGTCCTGGCAATAGCACGTCATCAAAATAAAAGCCATGCCTCAGACTATCCATCCCAACATGTCTTCGGAGACATTGGAAGGAACAGAATCTATTGGATTAGCAATGAAAGAGGCACTAAGTGCCTCATCTGGGGCTGGATCTATAACTTCAGCCTCAATGGCCGGTATCTCGATTGTTGGAGGAATTAGACCCTGAGCTTCTTATTGCTGTGAGTTTGAAGGTTCCATAACTAGCTAACACACGAGAAATCATCTTAGACGATAATGAGCCCGTGCGTCCCCCAGTGTAAAGTGTGTGAATGTGTTGTGCAGTGTTGTACTGTGCATTACTTGAACAGATCTACAGAGATAATGAAAGTATGCAAACAACTACACTTCGAAATCCAGTTGGAATGACCGTCATCGTTGACTGTCATAACCATGCCATCCAGACATTAGCGGTAGACATTAGCGGTCGATCCAAGTTGGAGTTCATTATACTTTTGTTAAGTTATAGTTCCATCGATGAGCTTCGAAAGGCGGTTAAATATGCAGTTCCACAATCAAGTCCGGTTATGCAAGGTTGAAGCTCGTTGGAGTCAAATATTCAATTATACAAGATTTCATTTCCATCAAGATTCAGGCTTGGATCGACCATGCAAGACCCTTACTTCGTATCGATCGAGACACCCCCACTTCGCATCGATCGTGTAAGTCTAGTTCGAACCGATACATTTCATATCGATAAAGTTCGAATCGGTACGTCTCGTATCGATCATGGGAGTCTATCTCGCATCGATCAGAGAAACTTAATTTCGCACCGATCAGGGCATACAGTTTCATATAGATTGGGTCCACTAGTCTCGCATCGATCTGAAACCTTCAGCATCGCATCGATAACTGCCACATTCTTCGTAACGATCGTTAGAGCCAAAACTTCGCATTGATCATACGAGCAAGATCCTCGAATCGATCATTCCAGATCGATACGAGTTCCAACCATCTTCGATCGATGCGAACCTCATCATCCCATTTAGCCTTCCTGGGATCGCTACGAACTCGGACGCGAAATCAAGTCGTCAGGATCGATTCGAGCGCTCCTACCTTAGATCGACACGAAACGGAGTTCAAGCCATTCCTCCACAACTCGTTCTTCTCCAACTGGCCTCAACTCCATTTCCATGCTCTGTCTTCGACCTTACTCTGGCCCATCTCTGGCATCGATTCCAACAGAATCGATCTCAAAGGCAAAAAAGATGGCAAAAATTTCAAAGCTCGTCGCATGGATGTTGAATTCGTTTAATGGAATACCTAAATCTAACAGTTGATTCGAGGAGTTGAAGGTTTGGTTTCAATTCAAAGGTGAGCAGAGTTCTTAATTTTCTAGGTTCTCAGAAGCGATGCGAAGATAGAGAACAAAGTAAAAGTAAAAAGGTGAAAAAGGCCCAAGTCCACAGTATTTATATGGACCCAAGGGAAGGATAAAAGGCGATTCACCTCCCAGTCAAAAGCGGCAGGTAGCAACGGTTTTGCCTTATCGATTCGAACAAGCAGTTCGCATCCATCAGTTCATACCTTCATCGATGCAAAACTGTCGCCAGAAACCATCAATTCGCAACTGTTGTTCGTATCGATTGGCTCGACCCCATCCACAATACATCGATATGACTACGCCGTTCGAATCCATCAAGTCACAGCATTTAGGAGCCAACTTTCATCAATACGAATTGTGAACCATCGATTCGAAACTACTAATTCGTATCCATCGGTGCTCGACCCATAATAGTTGAAGTTCGTCGATACGAACGTTAAACTTCGTGTTCATCTAAGCTCACACCTATCGATGCAAACGATCATTTTGTGTCCATCGAGATTCCTATCTATCGATGTGAGACGATCATTTTCGTATCTATCAACGCAACGTCTATCAATGCGAGAGCAATTTTTCAACCCTTTATATCGATTCAGGAGATGATCGATATGAAGAAACAACTAAGAACAACCATCAAGCGTTGTTGCGACTCGAATTTCACATGGTTCAGAAGAGCATCGATACGGGATTCAATACGAGAAAATTGACAACGACTCGTGAACGTGCAACTTAACAAGAGTCAGATTAGCATACATGCATATATGTTGGACTAACATTCAATTTTCAACATTCACAGGAATTGGATACCAATCTAAAAACGATTATGGCGACAAAATGCTAATCACTATCATACAGTTGACAATCAGCAATTTGCATTACTGAGGAAATCAGTCAAAGATTACAAATTTCAATGAAAAGACGATAACTATTCAGAATGAGGATGCAGCTTTTCAAAGCACGTCATGTTTCCATAATACGTACTTTGGGGGGGGCAAATGTTATTTCGCCTTTCGCAAGGCCGAGATATCAAGGAACTGATTGAAAACCAAGGATCACTCGTCCTGGGTATTGAGTATGCATAGGTCCGCTAGGGATATCGATGGATTTTTTTCGAGTCCGGATCATGCTAGAATTGACAAGGTACGACAAGCGAAGCCATGAAAGCCAGCATTCCAAATTTCAAGTCAATTCGAGTTTGTATTTTCAAGTTATGATCGATGCAATTAGGAGGAAATGGCCTCTTTTTCATATCCATCAGTAAGCCTTAGTTCGTATCGATCTGGTTCGTATCCATCGACCTCGCATCGATCAGTCTCGTATCCATCATAAGATCTCACTTCATGTCGATCGTCACTTGCCTACTTCATATCCATCAGTTAACTCTAGTTTGTATCCATCAGGTGACCATACTTCGCATCCATTAAGTAATTGTTATTCGTATCCATCGAGCCAAGCGGCATTGCCACCTATTCGAATCCATCATAATATTGCTTGTTCGTATCCATTAAGTTGAAGTGACTTTGATCGATACGAACAAGGACTGGCTTGTTGGATGCGAACAAAGCTGCCTCTATCGATGCGAACCACCTCGCCTTCATCGATGCAAACTTGAGCATCTCCATCAATTCGAGATATGCAACGGTCATCGATACAAATGAGGCAAAGTTCAGGGAAATGACTTGATCAACTTGGAGTGAAAGGTTGATCGATGCAAGCAGTGTGCGCCACATAGTCATGAGGGCACGTGCTATCATCGATTCAAACAGATCGATTCGAATCGATCGATTCGAATCAAACAATTTGCCGAAAATCTCCATCTTGTATCGATCATAACTCGAGATCCACAAGTCCAAATACTATGAAATTTTCACAGGAGCTTACGTATATGCTAAAGAAGGTTCACACCAAGTTTCGACTCCATTGGACAAAATCTTGATCGATACGAATTGCATTCGTATCGATCATAGATCGAGTCAAAACTCCCCGGGATCGATTGCGTGGGCCCACTCACGTGCCGAAAGGAGTCTCTCGAAGTTTGAGCGAGATATCATCCTCCTACGCCTATAAATAGAGCCCCAGGGCCTACAGAAGAGGGATCTTTTGATTCTGAAACACCCAGACTCTGCCGGATTGAACTTTGCATCCTATTACTGCGGTTATACTCGAATTTCAAGTTGTAATTCACTATTGTTCACTGTAATCAAGTGTATTCATAGAGAAAGAATCAATAAAGTCATAAAAACTTCATAGTGAACGTAGGCAACACGCCGAACCACTCTAAATTGCTTGTTTGTGCATTTGTTTATCAATTTTTGGAGTTTTTGTTAGATAAGCCACCTTTTAATTTATATTCTTCATTTTTATCTCTTCAAAAACTTCCGAAGAGTGTTGTGCCCATTTTTGGTGCGAATGGTTATCAGTAATTTAAAAGCTTTAAATACCTCCTTATTTCATAAATTTATTTGATAATTTATGGATGATGAATATTATACTTGGAAGGAAAATATTATTAACTTCTACTATCATGGATCAGAAAACCTAAACTTGCATGATTAAATAAAAATATCTTTCTTTTGGAAAAACATTTCCAATTTATACCACAATTAAAATAGGAATTAATGAAGACAAGACCTCCTTTTGGATAGAGCCTTGGAAATCCACTACTGCATTAAAACACAAACTTCTCGATCTATTTCTGGCATCTAATAATAAAAACTACCTTATCTAAGAAATATAGACACTTCGATCATCCTTTAACTAGGACATCCAATTTAATCAATATTTAATAGGGAATGTACATGGTCAATACCTAAGATTAATTTAACCTATTTGAAACTATAATATTAGGAATAATCATGATCATCCTATTTGGTGTTGGGATAAAAGGAATTCTACACCTCCAAATCAATACATAACTTCCTAATCTACCCAGGGACTAAAGATTTTAATTACTTCAAACTTATTTAAAGAACCAATTCCCTTTAAAATTCACAGTTGGATTATTTTATATGGTAAACTAAACACCATTTCTATACAAAACTTGAAAATGTTACCCATAACAATTTACGCCCTTATTACCTATGTAATTTGATGCTTGAGACAATATCTCATTTGCTTTTTGACTGTTACGACTCTCAATATATAATTAGTAAGGTTTTATAGGGTTTTAATATAATATCCCCACCTTAAAATTTGCTGGACCGAATTTAGGCTATGGTCAACGGACGAAAAAAACTTTAGACTCAATTTATTCCATCGCATGTTAGAACTTATGGCTTGAACGTAACCAATGTATTTTTAACAATATTATAGCAATTCCACTTCTATTTTTTATGTTGCTTGCCTGCTTGGTATGTTTCTCTTTGGATAGACACATATCAAAGGTTAACAAACTGGCCGACTGGCCTTGGAAGTATCGTGGGATTTGTGCCCCAACCTCATACTGCACCATTCTTCAATTAATATTACTTTTATTTGATATTTCAACTTTTGCAATTTTATTTTAGAAATTTTTCTAAAATAAAATGTTCATTTACAAGTTTAAATCAAATATAAACACCTAATAAATTTTTATCACTAGTTAATAAAGTATTAATGTTATCATAAATACTCTAGGAAACTTCGTTCATATATACATACAACCACCAAAACCGTTATAAATTTAGTAGAAATGTCTATACCTTTATTATCTTATGGATAGCTTCAATTAATTAACATATACATGCATATGTTATATATATATATGTATGTCTCTATGTATATACATGTATACATGTATGTATACACATGTCTTTTTTTACAACTATGCACATTCAGATCACTGTTCTAATTCAGATAGCAGCACTAACGTGCGTCTTCCAAATTAGATCGTCAGCATCACTTTTGTCTCTCTGCGTCATTCAGCTCAGTTCAACTGTTATGCTTTAACGGCTTCAGGCATCAATTCATCTGCCCTATTCTACTTCCCAATCTATTGTACTTCAACAACGGCTCATACCCTTCAAAATGCTTATTCACATATTGCAAGCTTCCAACCTTCCAACTTTAGTCCCATCTCTCCTATGGCACTTGGTTTTACACTTCAGCATGCAACAGCTATCCAATGATGCACTCCTTGTATACCTTCTCCATAAGAATAGTCAGCCTCCTTGTCTAGTGGTCGATTACCACATTCATGCAATTCTTAACCAACGCATAAGTCTATAGTCCCAGCAAGCATCAACACCTATCGGACCACCTACATGCATTGCAAGCACCCAAACTATAAACCTTTCAACTTGCTCCATATGTGGTCCATATTCTCTACTTGCCTCGATAGTTGGTGTTGTTATCTCTACCAGCATATGTTCAAGCTAGCACTCAGCCTGCAAATCTTTCCATAATCAACCAGCATATTATCTAACACCGGTAATCTTAGTCTGGCCTGTGTCTCGCACTTAAGCCGTATACTACAACTAGGTTTGATACGTCATGCCATTGCCTCTACATCTCACCTCCTAAACTTAGTCTACACCTGTGTATCCAGTCTTTGATGCATTTTGGTTGCTTCTTATACACTTTCCAACCTATGCAAGCACTTTGTTATCCTACCTTTTAGCAAGGCCACAGTACCAAAAATTTAACTAGAAAACAAAGACAATTCATCAAGAAGATAGGTTGTACGCAGGCTTGCTATGGATATTGATGAATATTGTTCGAGGCCGAATCGAGCTACAATTGGCAAGACATGACCAGCAAAGCAGTAAGAGCCGACATTTCAGATTTCAAGTCAATCCAAGCTCGTATGCTTAGGAAATGATCGATACGAGATGAGGAAAACACGTCGTTCGAAAAGATCCCAACACCACGCTCGAATCCATCCAGAGCAGTCTTGTTCATATCCGTTAAGAACGAGCAACTTCGAATTGATCACGTTCGAATTGATCAGGTTCAAATCGATGATGTTCAAATCGATCCTTGGTCGTGTTATTCGTATCCATTGTGTTCGTGTCGTCCCAGAGAAATCTTGCACTCACTCCATATGTTCGAATCCATGACAACACATCGGTTTAGTTTGCATCCCCTGAGAACTACACAGTTCGTATCGATCAACGAGCAAACAATTAGTTCGTATCGATTGGTGTCGACAGTCGATCGATACGAACAAAACCCCGATCGATCGATATAAACGAAACATGAGCAAATGATGCGAATAGCGACGCGACTATTGGTGCGAACTATCAATGTGAACAAGATGAATCAGCTGATGCGAACAAGACTTCAAACTTGGGTACGAATAAGGCTCGGTCAACTCGGCGCAAAAGATGGGGCGATCCAAGAATCTTGCGCCACGTCAAGATACACTCACGTGCTCGGAACGATTCAAAGGGAAGCGATACGAAAGGAGTGAATCGAATGAAGCAGCCAACCGAAAGTCCCAATTCGTATCAATCATATCTCCCAGACCATAAGCCCGAACGCTGCGAAATTTTCATAGGAGCTTGCGCACATGCTGATGAAGGTTCATGCCAAGTTCGACTCCATTGGAAAAAATATTGATCGATACGAATTACGTTTGTATCGATCACGGGTCGAGTCTTAACTTTGTAGGGTTGATCGTGTGGGCCCCCTCAAGGGCCAGAAGAAGTTTCCCGAAGTTTGAGTGAGATATCAACCTCCTACGCCTATAAATAGCCCCTAGAGCCTGCTGAAAAAGGATCTTTTTGGCTATCCAACGTCCAGACTCTGCCTAATTCATCTTTGCATTTCATCATTGTTGTTGTACTCGAATTACAAAGCGATAACTCCTTGTAATCCGCTGTAATCGATTGTAATCACAAATTGAATATCAATAAAATCATCAATTTCAGAGTGGACGTAAGCTAGATCATCGAACCACTATTCTATGTTGTTTACTGCTTTTTTTTGAATTTTCTGAGCATTCATCATTTTTATTTCTCCATGTATTTGTTATATGTGATCTGTGATTGCGAACTGGTGCTTTCATCATCAGTTGGGTGTTTGTGACCAATTTTGGCACAAACATTTCGGTGCTTTAACTAAGAAAGAAAATTTAGGGGTTCTATCGCTTAGAAGTTGGATTCGAAAGTTTAAGGGTTTAGATCTGAAATACCATGACAAGGAAATCAAGTAGAAGTCCAAGACCAGAGAGAAGTCAACATGAAGGAAGCCAGGAGGCTTCATCAGGAGCTAACCAGACTTCAGCTTTCATCACCTAAGACGAAATGGAAATGATGATGGGAGCGATGCACGAAGAATTTCTAAAAAGGCAAGAAGAGATGATGAAAAATTTGCTTCGACAAACTCGACAAACCGGAGTACAAAATCAAGCCAACGCAACCATAGCAGATGCAGGAGGTAGGAATCGGGAGCACGGAGCAGCTAGAATTCAGAACAGAGAAGGATTATCTGGCGTGGCACCAGAGCTAGGGGCACTCACTTAAAGCATGTTGACCCAATACCGAGAAGAACATCAGGTGGACCCGAACAACATGGCATTGGTAGAGGAACGAACGCTCACCCAGGAGAACAGATTCCAGGATTCCCTCGTGAACTCGGGGGGTAGGTCGAAGGTAATGGTCGAGGACTACAACTCGAAGATAGTGACAGGTTGGAGGGGATGGTCAGATGAGCTATGAGAGGTGGGTTGGTAAATAAAGACTTGGAGGATGTAAATAAGAGTTACTCCAGCTATCAGATGAGCTAGGAACCCACCGTATTTTAAGCTACCATCGTTGGAGATGTATATTGGGAGGACAGACCCTACGGTTCATCTGACAAAGTATATGAGGCATATGGAAGTGCTGGGGACGTCAGAGGAGATCATGGCCTGGTGCTTTTCATTGTACCTGGCAGATATTGTGGCGCTATGGTTTAGGCAACTGGAGAGTGGATCTATTGAAACGTGGACTGATTTGACTGAAAGATTTATGAGGCAATTCATGGTTCACATTTCGAGACCAAAGAATGTGATGAGTTTGGCAGCATTGAAATAAAGAGCTGGGGAATCTTTGAGAAGCTTGCTGACACAATTCAATGCAGCAGCAGCATCGGTGGATCGACCGGATCCATCCATGGTTTTGATGGCAGGTGTATAGGGCATAGGTGACGGCGCAGAATTCAAGAATTCGCTGACAAGAGATCCTCCTATGGACCTAGGGTAATTTTATTATGAGGCTAAAGGATTTTTACGGTTAGAGGATGCAAATGCTGAAAGAGAGGAAGGAGAAGGAATCGACATTTATGTAGTCAAAGGCCGAAATCCTCCTGAAAACAGTGCAAAAGCTAGCAAAGGGAAATGAAACGCCAAGGAAAATGATAATAGATCAACATGACCATGAAAGGAACCAAGATTCACCTCGTATACGGAGAAAACGAGACTTTGGAGCGGATCTACCAGAACACCAAGGGATAGGTTCCTTATCGAAAGCCGATGAGGAGAGATCCAACCAGCAATGAGAGAAGTTCAGACAAGTATTGCTTATTCCACGAGTTGAATGGTCATAGCACAAACGACTGCAGACACTTGAAAGATGAAGTCGAGGGGAATATTCGAAATGGTTTGCTATCGCAATATGTGAAAAGGAGGGCCATGATGGCGGAACAAGAACGACCACCGCTTGTACCAACTGAAGACGACTCAGGATCGAGGCGTCAGCTTATTATCAATTGATTGAGATAATGATGAACGAGTGGAAAACTCCACACCGACGCGATTAACTTGTTTACACATGTACAGGACCGCGAATGATCCTTAGGCATGCTCTGATATAACTATAAATCATGAGGAATTTGCACTTCACCGTTTTTCTTTTGTTTTTTTGCTTCTCATGTTTGGATTTGACTCTATCGGATGTTTTTGTTGAAAAACTCTATTGAATGGATATTTGGTTTTGATAATTCTGAAACGGCTAAGCTACTTACACATGAACGGGGGCGCGAACATTCCTTAGGCATGCTTTAAGATGGCGATAAATCGCCCTAACAAACAATCCAGAAACGCACTCGAGCGTGAAATCTGGTATTGATGGTACTAAGTCCCCCCGGGCACACTCACAATTCACCACGAACGGCACCCGACCGCGAACGGTCAGAATTTGCCACGAACGGCACCCGACCACAAACGGTCACAATTCGCCACGAATAGCACCCTATTGCGAATGGTCAAAATTCGCCGCGAACGGCACCCGACCACGAACGACCACAATTCGCCACGAACAGCACCCGATCGCGAACGATCACAAAATTCGCTTGGAACGGCACCTCGACCGTGAACGGTCACCATTCGACGTGAACGGCATCTTACCGCGAGCGGTCACATATCACCTTGAATGACATACGATCCCGAACGATCATCATGCATGGTCAGGTAAGACTATCAATTTTTTTGCAGGTCATCTACATGATATGAACATCCGGCTTATGGCATTACAAAACACACATTTCTATCGCAAGGCATATTTTGGAGGGCAAGTGTTATCCTGCCTTTTAGCAAGGCCACGATACCAAAAAATTAACTGGAAAAGAAAGACTATTCGTCACGTAGATGGATTGTATGCAGGCTTGCTATGGATATTGACGAATTTTTTCAAAGTCCAAATCGAGCTAAATTGGCAATACATGACAAGCAAAGCCGTAAGAGCCAACGTTTCAGATTTCAAGTCAATCCAAGCTCGTATGCTCAGGATATGATCGATACGAGATGAGGAAAACACGTCGTTCGAATCGATCCCAACACCACGTTTAAATCCATCCAGAGCAGTCTTGTTCGTATCCATCAACAACGAGCAACTTCGAGTCGATCATGTTCGAATCGATCAAGTTCGAATCCATGATTTTCGAATCGATCCTTGGTCGTGCTATTCGTATCCATTGTGTTCGTGTCGTCCCAGAGAAATCTTGTTCTCACTCCATAGTCCGAATCCATGACAACACATCGGTTTTGTTCGCATCCCCCTAAGAAATATACAGTTCGTATCGATCAACAGGAAAACCACTAGTTCGTATCGATTGGTGTCGATGGTCGATCGATACAAGCAAACCCCGATCGATCGATACGAACGAAACATGAGCAAACGATGCAAATAGCACCATGACTATCAGTGCGAACTATCAATGCGAACAGGATGAATCAGCAGATGCAAACAAGGCTTCAAACTTAGGTGCGAGTAAGGCTCGGTTAACTCGGCGCAAAAGATGGGGTGATCCAAGAATCTCGTGCCACGTCACCATACACTCACGTGCTCGGATCAATTCGAAGGGAAGCGATACGAGAGGATCGAGTCGAACGAAGCAGCCAACCGAAAGTCCTAATTCGTATCGATCATATCCCTCACACCATAAGTCCAAATGCTACGAAATTTTCACAAGAGCTTGCGTACATGCTGATGAAGGTTCCTACCAAGTTTCGACTCCATTGGACAAAATCTTGATCGATGTGAATTATGTTCGTATCGACCATAGATCAAGTCGAAACTATATGGGATCGATCGCGTGGGCCCCTTTATGTGCCAGAAGAAGTTTCCCGAAGTTTGAGCAAGATATCAACCTCCTACGCCTATAAATAGCCCCCTAGAGCCTATAGAAAAAGGATCTTTTTGGCTATCCAACGTCCAGACTCTACCGGATTCAACTTTGCATTTCATCATTGCTGTTGTACTCGAATTACAAAGTGATAACTCCTTGTAATCCGCTGTAATCGATTGTAATCACCAATTGAATATCAATAAAATCATCAACTTCAGAGTGGACGTAGACCAGATCGCCGAACCACTATGAATTCTGTGTTGTTTACTGCTTTCTTTTGAATTCTCTGAGCGTTCATCATCTTTATTTCTCTATGTAATTGTTATCTGTGATCTGTGACTGCGAACTGGTGCTTTCATCGGCAATTGGGTGTTTGTGACCAATTTTGGCACAAACACACTTCATCCTGCCCACATGTTTCAGCCAAGTTAGCTTCATGCAATTCTCCCTATGCAACATTATATTTTGAATTTCTATTACTTTCCACTTCAGTCCACTTTTATGGCTATACCTATGATTATTTTAATGTTCAATTAATTATATTGTTGTATACATATAGTAGGTCTTACTCATGTGATCATCTCATCGATGATCCTTTATTGGCATTGCTCTCATTTTTTATCTTAAGTGTTTTGTACACAGCTGCCTACTAGTAATGTTAATAGGACTTATTTTATCTTATCTCTGCTAATAATACAAATACTTTGTTTTGGTGAAGCTTTTTTAAACTTCCTAACAACCCCTTCCCCCAAATCTACATCCAAGTTAACAGAGCAGGGAAAATGCGTCCTTTTTCACGCGCACGTTCTAATCCCACAACATCAGCCGTTTTCTCCTCTCCCCACTTTTTCCTCCTTCTGTCTTCCACAACTTTTCACCCGCCTTTTCCTAAAATTATCCTCCCAAAAAATTTCTCATCGCCTCTTCCTCCTCCTCCCGTACCATTCGGTTTCCGCTCTACCATGCTAAAATCCGGATCTGATGCCTGGCGAGGTAGGTCGAAGGCTAGGGGTGAACAGCGGTCAACATTAATCACTGTCTAACTTCCCACACCCCTTCACCACTTCCGATGAAATTAGGCATGCTTTTCGTATCCAACCATCACCGTTTACCATTCACCTATAGAAGAAATGGCTCGGGTGGCTTCGCTGACCAGACCGTGTTCTCTTCTTCCTCCAACAATTGGCATTTGGCGCTGAAATTAGAGTTAGGTAAACTACTTCCGACTCTTATATCCCTACGTTTTCTTGTGGTTGCATTAGGTGTACCTTTTGGGCTTGAGCTATACTCGACGACATATACTGTCCATAAACAAAACCCAACTAACATCCAAATTTGATGCCTGATGAGATTGGGAAATCCAATTACAAATAAATGTAACGAATAAGTCGGTATATGCGTTTTTATAATTCCATATTTGGCAGAAGTTGCACGGTTGAATTAATTTGGATTTTTATGTGCTTAAGTTTATTGTTTACGTTAATTTTATAGAAACTTTGTTTTTACTGAAAGTTATTCACCCATTTATCATGGATTTGCATAACTGGATAGACAATGAAATGCTTAATTGCCTTCATTCTGTAAACTTGATACTTAAGCATTTTATACTCCATCATTTCATGTTATGTGGTGCTTGAATTTACTGAAAGATGCTACTTTTGATGAAAAAAACCTCTCCTTTCTGCGTTTAAAATTGTTTTTATTGGAATCCTGTTTTCGTTATTTACGTTGAAGTTTGTATGGAATTTATAGAAATTACACTTACACTTTATCACCATCACTGACTCTTCCTCAATCAACCTTCCTTCCATCCCGGACTTGGCATCACTTCTTTACTTATTAAATGGTAAAACATTGTTGAAGTAAACCTGTTTAGTCAGATTTTAGTTATTTACCAGTTGCAATATTATAAAATGACATAGATTTAACTGTATTCAGTAGTACTGAACAGATCAATTCATCTATACCTTTACAGTCGTAGACTGATAGACAGAGCTAAAGTCAACTCAGTCGCTTTCTTCTCTCGGCTCCTTCAAGCTTCCATCCACTCATACCGCCTGCGCTGATGGTATCCAACTGTAGTTACAGTTTGGGTACCCTCACGCTGAACATCAACCGAGAAAATGTGAGTTTTTTCCAATAATTGTTATGCTATAATTTATTTCTAAACTATTATTGTTTATGCTTTCCTTATTAGTTTTATGATTTCATTCTTCGCATTTGACAATTTATCGCTTAAGTTTCATATAACCCCTGTTTCCTTCAGCCATTTTCCACTCCCAAATTTCATCAATTAATGTTTGCATTACTGTGCCTATTCTGCTTGCATCCATTGCTTTCAATCTTCCTGCCTGCTTCTGATTTATTGTTTTCTTTTTTTGTCAACTTTGATATATGTTGATTGATTTTGTAACGACCCGAAAATTTTGATCCCGAAAATTCCAGATAGTTAGAAAAAGAAGAAAGAGAAAGAAGAAGAAGAAGAAGAAGAAGAAACAGAAACACCAAAACACAGAAAACCTCACATTCGCAGCGGATCAAAATATAATAATAAATAATATCAGTTTACAAAAGAATATTATATCCGTCGAATTAAACTTTAATACAATCAGAGTCACAAATACACAGACATTGATATACTCAATTATCATGTCACAGATACCCAACAATATTAAACTTTACAGCGGAAGTATTCGATACGCTCTTGCCATCCAGCACGCCTCCTGAGCTCCAGAATGTACTTACCTGAAAAGCTGTAATACTCGGTCTGACCCGAGCATTACATCAAAGTAACACCCGGGTCAGGCTGGAAGCCAGCGTGAGTAAATCCATCTAGCTTAGAATACAAAAGCATACAACTTAAATAAACCCAGGGTAACTTATCAATTTACAACTTCACGAGCTGTTATAAACATTACTTACATCACAACTTAATTTTTAAGTACCAAACTTAGATTGATTGGTCCAATTCACTTAAATCATTCCATTCTAGCCTATAGATTCCTCATATCAAATCTGTTCGGGATTATAAAATCACAAGTCGAAGTGGATTCGGGTATTTACTAACACCCGATTCCGGTCTCTTCGAATTCAATGCCATATTAACCCACGTTATTCAGGTGAAACACAATTCAACCCTTAATCACAAGATCTCACTTTTACCCAGCAATTCATCATCTACAGATAACCACAAAATCATTGTTCAAAACAAGCATATCATATCACAAAGCATTTCAGATAAGAGGTATCAACCAATTCAAGGCTTTTAACATCATTTAATTATTCATAGGCAAGATTGATCACTTCCAAAAATTAATTTAATTTATCTCTAATTAAATTAATTACAAATCTTAATCACCTAGATTACCTTTACTTAATAATGATTAATTATAAAAATCAATCATCCTTTACTTATCCTTCTTAATTAATCCCCTTGACTAATTATTACAATGAGTAATTAACTATTAATTAATTACATAAATTAATCATCCTACTTACATTGATTAATTATCCTATAATTAATCACACTCATTAATTAACTAACCCTTAGTTAGTTTTTTTTCTTAACCAAATTAATCCTTAATTACATCAGTAATTATCTTAATTAATGATCCATAATTACATTATAATTAATCATCCAATTTAAATTAATTACATCAAGTAATTAATCTTTAATTAAACCCCATTTATTAGTAACTCTTGCTTAATCTCATCCAGCGGTTAACTACCCTTAATTACTCCATGAAATACATTAATTATTCCTTAATTAATTTCTTAATTAATCCTTTGATTAATTAAGCAAAGTAATTTAATCCCAATTACTTCCATTATTGAATCATCCTCAATTAATTACATCATGTAATTACCATTAATTACTTCACGAAGGAATTATACTATATTCAATTGCATAAAGTAATTATGCTAACAAATTATCTAGTGATTAAATTAAATTAAACTTAATAAATTAACTTAAACTAATCACATAATACTTAATTATTTACAATGAGTAATTGATTCCTTTAACACGAATTAATTATTCCTTAAATTATTAACTTAAACCTCAATTAATTGATTTAAAACCCTTAATTACCAAAAAAATTAATCCAAATCATTTATTAATTAAATTAATTAATTATACATTTTAGTTAACATAAATAATTTAATGAATCACAAAACATTTTAAATCTTAATTAACTTCAAGATAATTACTATTCTTATTAATGATTAAATATCGTTAACAAAATGTTGAAAAACAATTATTTTTAAACTTCATTTCAAATTTGAGATTTAAAAGGAATACCAATTTTAAAAACCTTTAAAATCACATGTTAAGAAATAATATATTTTTTTCAAATGAAAATTAAAGAAATTTAAACCAAATTTATTCCAAATTCAAATCATTTTAAAAATATACTTTAAACATTTTTAAAGTTGTTTAAACAATTTAAATTTTAAAAACTTATTTATCTCCAACTAAGATACAAACTAAATCTTATTCCAGGTTTAAAACTTATTTTAAAACATTGTTTTAAAACATTGTTCACATCTTTATTTCAAAATTTGAAATCATTTTAAATTTCCTTAAACTCTAATTATCTTAAAACTAGGATGAAGAAGTAAATTTGAATCCTTGTTTAAACTGGATTTAAAAACTAGCTTAAATATTGCTTCAATTCTTTTTTTTTAAATTCAATTTTAATTCTAAAAAAACTGTACCTGAAATCACCAAGTGACTCGTGACCACCCTCAAAAACTTCGAATCAACTTCCCCAAAACTCCGAGCAAAACACTTCTCTGACACGAGAAACTCGAGTACCTCACGAAACCACTTCTTTCTTCCCCAAAGCAAAACCAAGCATTAACTCAATAGTCGCAAGATGGAACTTGTGCACGTGCACAATTCATCTACGATGCTCTGACCATCGTAACTGACGCATACGCTTCGACTACGATCCCCTCTCCTGATTACGACGACCCAGAACTTCGATCAAGCAAGAAATCGAAATCCAGGTATTTAGTTCGAACTTGAAACTTGACATCATCAGGAAAGTTTCCTCGAACCCGCGTCACCGTCCACCAGAATTTGCGCCACCCAGACCAAACCCTCGCCAGACAACCACGCATCTAATGCCTCAGGTCCGACGCGTTCCGATCGTCCAGAGACATCATGGCGATCAAAATTCCAAGCTCGTCCACTATTGGGTATTAAACCGTAGACCATCCCACCCTCGCCGCCACGGTCAATGATAGCCGCTTCTAATATTTTTCCCCACATCATCGATCCTACCTCCACCTTCAATCGAATGCCGACCTCCCTTGTCTCTTCGTCCACCAGAACTTACTCAAAAACTGATTTCAGTTCGTCTCCAACATGCATACTCAACCCTAAGCTAAAAATTATGATTTTTATGTTAAAAATTCTAATTCGAACAGGAAATTTAGGATATATACCTGAATTTACAAATTAATGCACTTGATTCCAACCCATTCCTAAATTTCCACTGGTATTTTCTAATTTCAAGTAATTTTTTTAACTTAATTCATATAATTAAAAAAAAATTAAAACTTAATTATGCTTAAACAATCAGCTATGTTTTGGAACTCAATCCCAAACATTGACCAAATAAGATGATTTTGAATTATGAAATCTTATTTAGGCCTGTAAAACCAACAGAGTTCCTTGTATATGAATATGCAGTCATCCACACTTAATCCAACCATATCCATATGCATGCAAGAATCCTACATATTAAAGTAACATCTATCACAACATTTTTTTACAAATATAATACACAAGCATCAATATTTTAAACTAATTTAAGTTTTGGAAAAGGAGGGGGTTTACTCACCTGTAAATTTGTAGAGCAGGTTTTAAAAACTTTTCCGGGCCTTGATTTTTTCTTTCTAAATCTGGAAAAATGTTTTGATGATGAAATCTTTGCATGCCTTCAATATGTTGTTTTAAAAGTTGAGCAGATCTGAATTTCCCTTTGAACTGTTGGTTGAAGTTGCAGGTTTAATCTTGCTTTGCAGAATTTAAGTTTTGCTTTTGAACATCCACTTGATACACAGTTTTTGCAATTTGCAGTTTTTAATTGATATGAAGAACTGCAGATTTTAATTCAGATTTGCTTTAGATTCAAATTTCAAGTTTACTTATTTTTTTCTTCTCAGTTGAGAATAGAAAATGATTGAAGAAAGAAGAAAGAGATGCCAAGCTTATCTTGTTATGTTTATAAAAATTAAAGAAAATAAGTTTTAAATGAAGACACTTGTAAAACTTTAACTAACACTTGTCACAAATAAAAATTAATTGCTTTACAAATGTTATCAAGATAACTTAAGATAACAACACATTTTTTTAAGTGTTTTAATTAAATTTTCATTTAGTTTAAAGATAATATAAGCTTACTTATTTAATTCTTTTAATTAATAAATATTTACATATGTAAATATAAGTTTAAATCCTTTAAAGAAAATATTAGAAGACTAATTATAAAATACAAATATATTCTTATATATGTAATTTAAAAATCTAAAACATTTATGTATTTATACACTTATAACCATTTTATTTTAATCATTTTTAAAGAAATAAACAAAACTTTATTTAAACTATCATATTTAAAAATAAATAACTATCTTATATTTTGCAAACAATTGAATTAAACTTTAAATTATCCTTTGAAAAATATTAAGTTTTAAAACAAAGCTTCAAATTACATTTTCATACATATACAAATTATCAATCATAGATGTCCAGAAATTCGGGTTATCACAGATTTGCTTCATTTTATTTATTTATTGGCGTAGTAAGTTGTTAAATTTGGCTACTTTAAATTCAGCTGTTATAAGTAGTTAATCTATTTTGTCGTTCTAATTTTATTCGAATTATGTTCGGATTCCCGCTGGAATTATGTTCTGTATTTGTTGTCACTTTGGTCCATTTATCAAATTGGCTATGCCAATATGAACTGATTGTACACTACTTACATTAAAATCTCACCCATTTACGATTTTTCTCTTACTACACAACTGATTAACCTTTGATTTCTAACTGCCTGCAAATGACTGTTCGCTTGCTCATATTTTAAGCCACGTTCCTTCATTACTGTTACTATGTTTGTGGCATACATGTACCCTCTGCATAACATCAACTTTATGTATCACGGTATATTTCCTCCATTATGCTGTAAAATTATTCAGACGATGTGTATTATTTTACAATTTTTTTCTCTTTTGATCACAGTTTTGATACCACGCTGTGGTAACTCTATCTGGTCGCTCATTCATAAAAAAGTCGGCATAGTTAGGCGATGCTGACCCATGCTGCTGATGGAGACAGTATGATGGATGACGAGGACTTTGACGCTGGCAAGTACAATACGAATGTCCACTTCCTTTGTCCATTAACTAAAATATGTATGCTTTGTCTACGATATTTATTTTCGACAACCAATATATGACTTTTTCTAACACTACATTTTGTTACACCGTAATTGAGTTAGTGTACTTTGGAATTTTACACGGTTGACTTAATTTTTTTCATTGAACTTTTATATAAATTTTATTCTGATGGAAATTTATCTTCACTTATTGAAAACAAATTATTCCAAAACTGATTTTTCATCAAATTTATTGTTTATATATGACTTTTTCTAAACCTATATTTTGTTACACGGTAATTCAGTTGGTCTACTTTGGAATTTTATATGGTTGACTTTATTTTCTTCATTCATGCTTTATAGAAATTTTATTCTGCTGGAAATTTATCTTCACTTATTAAATACAAATTATTCCAACAATGATTTTTCATCAAAATTATTGTCCATTAATTTACCTATTGATTCACCCATTTGGTAACCTTTCTTTTCTCATATCCTTCATAAATTAGTATATATTGATATGCTGAATTGTTTTCATTGCATACAATTGATACTTCACCGACATGCACCATCCTTCGTTATACCACCAAATGAACTAATAAGCATGTATCAATTTTTTAATTCTGAACAATGAAGACAGCTATGCATTTCATTGTCAGCCAAAATGAGTTATCCACTTGATCTAACCAATTTTTGCATTTATACACTTATTGATCGCTCTGTTACTGATCAAATTATATTACTTTCTATCTTTTAGTTCCAACATTCATTTTGGTTGGGAAATCCAATTGCAAATATATGGATTGAATAAGTAATTTATTTTACTTCATATGATTGATACTTTCCGTTTACTTATAAAAAAAAGCATTTCAACATCGTGTCATGTTGTGGTAGCTCTATCTGGTGGCTCATTCATAAAAAAGTCGGCTCAGCTGGGCGATGCCGACCCATGCTGCTGATGGAGATAGTGTGGTGGATAACACGGACTTCGACGCTGGCAGGTACAATACGAATGTCCACTTCCTTTGTTCGTTGACTAAAATATGTATGCTTTGTCTACGATATTTATTTTCGACAACCAAAATATGACTTTTTTTAACACTATATTTTGTTACACATTAATTCAGTTGGTGTACTTTGGAATTTTACATGGTTGACTTGATTTTTTACATTGAAGTTTTACATAAATTTTATTCTGATGGAAATTTATCTTCACTTATTGAAAACAAATTATTCCAAAACTGATTTTTCATCAAATTTATTGTTTATATATGACTTTTTCTAAACTACATTTTGTTACACAGTAATTCACTTGGTCTACATTGGAATTTTATATGGTGGACTTTATTTTTTTCATTCACGTTTTATAGAAATTTTATTCTGCTGGAAATTTATCTTCACTTATTAAATACAAATTATTCAAAAACTGATTTTTCATCAAAATTAGTGTCCATTAATTTAGCTATTGATTCACCTATTTGGTAACCTTTCTTTTCTCATATCCTTCATAAATTAATATATATTGAAATGCTAAATTATTTTCATTGCATACAATTGATACTTCACCGACACGCACCATCCTTCGTTATATCACCAAACGAACTAATAAGCATGTATCAATTTTTTTAATTCCGAAAATGAAGACAGCTATGCATTTCATTGTCAACCAAAATGAGTTATCCACTTGAACTAATCAATTTTTGCATTTAAACACTTACTGATCGCTCTGTTACTGATCAAATTATATTACTTTCTAATCTTTACTACCAAAATTCATTTTGGTTGGGAAATCCAATTGCAAATATATATATTGAATAAGTAATTTATTTTACTTCATTAGACTGATACTTGACGTTTACTCATAAAAAAACAGCATTTGAACATCGAGCCATGCTGTGGTACCTCTATCTAGTGGCTCATTCATAAAAAAGTCGACTCAGCTGGGCGATGCCGACCCATGCTGTTGATGGAGACAGTGTGGTGGATGACGCGAACTTCGACGCTGGCAGGTATAATACAAATGTCCACTTCCTTTTTCCGTCAACTAAAATATGTATGCTTTGTCTACGATATTTATTTTCGACAATCAATATATGATTTTTCTAACACTATATTTTGTTACACAGTAATTCAGTTGGTTTACTTTGGAATTTTATATGGTTGACTTGATTTTTTTCATTGAAGTTTTGCAAAAAATTTATTCTGATGGAAATTTATCTTCACTTATTGAAAACAAATTATTCCAAAACTGATTTTTCATCAAATTTATTGTTTATTAGTTTATCTACTGATTCACCCATTTGGTAACGTATATTTTCTCATACCCTTCATAAATTAATAGATAACGAAATGTTAAATTGTCTTCATTGCATAAAATCGATACTTCAACAACACGCACCATCGTTAGTAGTAGCACCAAATGAACTAATAAGCATGTACCAATTTTTAAATTCTGAACAATGCAGACAGTTATGCATTTCATTGTCAGACAGAATCAGTTATCCACTTGATCTACCCAATTTTTGCATTTAAACATTTACCGATCGCTCTGTTACTGATCAAATTATATTAGTTTCTAACTTTTAATACCAACATTCATTGTGGTTAGGAAATCCAGTTGCAAATATATGTACCGAATAAGTAATCTATTTCTCTTAATTAGATTGATACTTGCCGTTTACTCATTAAAAGCAGCATTTCAACGCAAAAAGTCTTCTACTGTTTACTTTGGACAGTCTGTATATGCGTTTTTCTAATTGCACATGTGGCAGAAGTTGTCCAGTTGAATTACTTTGGATTTTTATGCAGTTAAGTTGATTGTTTACGTTATATTTTATGGAAATTTTGTTTTTACTGAAATTTATTCCAACCTTTTGGAAACAAAATTAGCTTATATTTGACTTTTCATCAAAATTATTATTTACTATTTGATCATTTACTTACCCATTTATCATATATTTCCTTAAATTGATAGACAATGAAATGATTAATTGCCTTCGTTGTATAAACTTGATACTTAAGCATTTCTTTGTCTATCCATTTCATGTTATGTAGTGCTTGAATTAACCGAAAGATGCCACTTTTGAAAAAAAAACCTCTCCTCTCTGCGCTTAAAATTGGTTTTAAACAATGGAATCCTGTTTTCATTATTTAACTTGAAGTTTTTATGAAACTTACGGAAATTTACACTTACAGTTTATCACCGTTACTTACTTTTATTCAATCATCCTTGCTTCCATCCCGGTCTTTGCATCACTTCTTTACTTCTTTTCCCTTTTCAAACAAACTTAACCAAGCATTTAGTTGGGTACAAATAGTAACGCCCATTTATTAAATGGCAACACTTTATTGAAATAAACCTTTTGAGTCAGACTTTAGGTATGTAGTAGTTGCAATATTATTAAATGACATAGATTTTACTGTATTAAGTACTACTGAACATACACCTGTTTCCTTCAACCATTTTCCATGCCCAGATTTTATCAACTTATGTTTGCATTACTGTGCCTATTATGCTTGCATCCACTGTTTCCAATCTCTAGGCCTGCTGCATATATGCTTTGTGTACGATATTTATTTTCGACAACCAATATATGACTATTCCTAACACTATATTTTGTTACACAGCAATGCAGTTGGTCTACTTTGGGATTTTATATGGTTGACTTTATTTTTTTCGTTCATGTTTTATACAAATTTTATTCTGCTGGAAATTTATCTTCACTTATTAAATACAAATTATTCCATTAGATTAATACTTGCCGTTTACTCATAAAAAACAGCATTTCAACATCGAGCCACATAAAAAAGTCGGCTCACCTGGGTGATGCCGACCCATGCTGCTATTGGAGATAGTGTGGTGGATGATGCAGACTTCGACGCTGGCAGGTATAATACGACTGTCCACTTTCTTTGTCCGTTAACTAAAATATGTATGCTTTGTCTACGATATTTATTTTCGACAACCAATATTTAACTTCTGACAAGTATTCACTTTATGAATTTAGTACATAAAATTTATTACACAAAACCTAAAACTGTTCATCTGTTGCATTCAGTACCATTTTTTTTTAACATGGACTTATCCTTGACGGGGCAATACATCACATTTCCTTCAGATACTGATACATATTTTATGAAACAGAAATATACACTGTTACCTTGGACATAAAGTCATACATATATATATTATTCATATATATGTATGTTTGTATTTTAGTTAAATTTCGTTTATACTATAAAACTACATGACATTTCAGTGCAGCATTAGTTTATTTTGATGTTCAACCATTTGCCTTCTAATTAGAAAACTGCAAAATTTAGGAATGTCAATTTACTGATTTTCAGTTGTATAGCAGCCTCCAACCGACCTCTGACAAATATTTCAATATTTCATTTACTACACTTTGACTTATTCCACTTTGACATTTTATCTATTTTACTGATTCAAAATCCAAAATATCCGATACTTTTTTCTTCTCTTTTGTTGTTTACTGTTTACTGGTTTTTCCATTTACTTTCGAAATCGACTGTTTTTTCCCTCTTCTCAAATATTCCAATGCACAGTCTACGTTCAGCCCACATATTACAAAAAATAGCAGTTAATCCCTGTCGACTTATTCCACGTTGAACATTTCTGTTTTTTTTCCCGTTCAAACTCTAAAAAACCTCCTTCATTTTCCCCCTACACTGACTATGTACACAATTATCAACTTTACTTAACCTCTACATCCCCCTACATTTTTTCACACGTTTGGAAACTTGCACCACCTACATATTCCCCTTCTTCCCTGCTTACATTACTACTTCATAGTTCATGTCTCTCCGGTTACACTGACACTGTTGTCCCTCGGTTTTCACCCACTGTTCCATAACACCACTCTTTTCGATTACATCCACTTTACCTTACCTTATTACCCTGTTTATTCATAACTTACTCAGTCACTCATTTTTTTCTAGCTCTGATTATCAAGCAGATGGATTCGGAGTAACGTGAATACCGTCGGTTGGCACAGCGAGCCCGACGCCAACGACTGTCCAACGATGCAAGACAAGTTCAGCTGGCTAACCGTAGACGACAATGGCGTGCACAACAGCTGCTGACATCAGAATTTCAGCTACCATCTACACAGGTTTGTGTTTTTCCTCTTTTCCATTTTTCTTTTCTTACAACTCTTTTCCTGCGCCATTACTGGGTCTACATTTCGTGCAGTTTTACTTCACCCTCATGCCATACAGTCCATGCATAGGTCGATAATGTGCGTACCAATTACAAATTTCCATGTATATCCATGAATTCTAAAATTTATTACAGACCCTATACAACTATTTTTTCCCACCAACTTCTCAAACTGCAAATTACAAGTGCAGTTTCATAAATTTGGGTTTAAGAATTTACAACTATCAAATTGACGCAGTTTTAGGCATATTAAAGCTTTGGGATGCACCTATTTTTGAACATATACCCTCGTGTCAATACAAGTATAAGGTTAAGAATGTATATATTAGACTTTGAATGCACAAACATTTCGAACGTGTCAGGTTTTAAAATATATAACATTTCTGTATATACATATCTATGTAGTTTTAGGGCTTCAAATATACATCGGTTTTCAAATGAGTATAAGGTCTTATAAATATATACAGTTTCAAATATACATATATACTTGGGCTTTGATTACGAAAAAGCTTCTTTTGAATTTTACATAAGAACATAAAGTTTTACATATACTAGTTTCCCTAAATGCATACGTTTCGAAAGTATATGGATTGTCGTACATATTGCGTTCAACTGCCTCATAACTCATACTGTATAGTTCGAAATATGTAAGGTTTAAGTGTATTTGGTTTCAAATGTAAAGATTCATATGTATAAGTATTGAAAGTACGGAGTCGTAGACATATTTCGATATTGCAAAAGAATAGGGATTGCAGGTTTAAAAGGCAAAAAAATGTTTATATACGCATCAATTTATGTGCACATCACCCGGTTTCAAATAACCTAATTTTCAGCACATGTCTGAGTTTTAAAATAAAGGCTTTTTGTACATTTCTAAGTTTTAAGAGTATTGATTTTCATATGAACTGTCGCATGAGCATATAATTTCAAATGCAGAACCTATTGAGTGTATATCACTGTTTGTAAATCTTCACAGTTAACATATGGACTTCGAATATGTATCTTTTGGTTTTCAAAAAGGTATATATAAATTTGGGTTTTCAAAAAGGTATATATAAATTTTGTTTTCAAAGCATAATAGGTTTTTGGTTTTAACATTTGAGGTTTCAAACAAATATTATCAAACACATGACAGAAATAGCAAACTAGCCATCTGTTGTTCTTAACTTTTACATGATTTGAAGTTCGGACAATACTATTTTGACTCTTCTTTTGTTTCACTAATACTGATCTACCCAATCTATTAATCTTAGCATTTTGCCAAATTTCACGAATTCTATGTTATTATTTTTATAACAGATGTTATAACAATTAGTATTCATTCTACTGAACATGTCCAATTTGGTTTTGCTTACATGATTACATAATTTACCTACGCTCGCTTCTACATACCTGTGTACCACCTTCCCGGTTTTATACACTGCTATTCACTCACCTCTATTTCCACCTATTTGTATTGCCTACTGTCTACTGTATTTTACTTTCCCCTAAATACATACGCTCCATTCATACAACTGTTTTATTCATAAAAAAGATTAAAGTTTTATCTGTTATAACTATCAGTAAATTCTTCCTCCACAAGGGCAACCTATTTTTTTACAAACCGTACCAAAGTAAATCAAATCACATACAGTTTACCCTTACCGTAGTAACAACATTTTTTGTTGGACAATGTATTTCACAATTTGATACCCCAACGACCCTCCCTTTTTAGTTACTTCCATAACTTTCTCCACCTTTTTCCACCTCGCTTCCATCCTCCATTAGCAATATATTTTTTATTTATCTCACAGTTCGTAATCCATCTTTAGGACCTGCACCATCTGAAAATCAACAAGATTTAGAACCTCTGCCCCCTTTTCCCACCACTCACAATTGCGGTCGAAACTTTATCCCAATGACTTCTCTTCGTCCTCACCTACTACCACAACCCACATACTGCTCATTCTATGGAGCTAAAATATTATATGCTGAAACTTCGCAAAACTGTTGCTCCAATGGAGGCATTACTATTTGTCGACCCACTTCTCCACACGAACTAACCAACTTATTTATGGATCAAGGCGAAGTTGGTATGCATTACAGGAAAAACATCAAAGCTTATAATAATGCATTTGCTTTTACATCGATGGGTGCACATATAGATCAAAACCTAGCAAATGCAACGACCGAAATTTATTCCTATCGTGCCCAGGGTTCCATATATCATCGTATTGGAAGTGTTTTACCACCAACTGAAAGCAGACCGAGATATCTACAACTTTACATCTATGACACAGATCAGGATATTCAAAATCGACAAATTGATAATGAGACATTGAGATCGGATGTGCTTCTCTGCTTACAGCAGATTCTAGATACCTACAACCCTTACGTATTCATCTTCCGTCAACTTGGGTAATGTGAAGATATTGAAAATTGTAGAATTAAAATAAAGGAGATTACAGTAAACCGATATCTTCACGACTTACCAACCGCATCACAAGTAGCTGCGATAGTTGTAGGAGACGAAGTATGTGACTTGCATGATAGGGATATCATTATTGAAACAAGAAGTGGAAATTTTCAACAAGTTCCAGATACAGACGGATTTTATGACCCACTGCAATATCCTCTACTGCTCCCATATGGTGACCATGGGTGGGGTTTGGACATTCACAATAATGGAAACAACCACATCAGTTGTGCATCTTACTACTCCCATCTTATGTAGGTACAAATGCTACACTACCAATTATCCATATACTAATAAATTTTCATGTCCTATAAAAATAATTCCACCTTTGCTTTTACTCCCACACCCATCCTTTGTTCTAAACATAAATACCACTATCTGACCATTAGAAATATATCAATCAATACACAAGTATTTTCCACATCATACTGTTATCTGTTACGTATTGCATTTAAACATAATGTTATCTTCTTAGATTCGACCAGCAGATGTATCAGTAATTCTGCTCGGTGGATGCCTATTTCAATAATATGCCATTGACATGTTTGTCAAAATAGAAACCATGCGCCTTAGATTTCTTCGTAATAACCAAGATACCATTAGAGCTGATCTATATCAAGGTTTGCAAGATGCTTTCACTATAGTTTGAAGGTATGCCCCAAACTATATATACACACAAACTGCATACACTAACTCATATGTAGGGTACATCTAACATTATAAAAGTAGATTGTATTGATATATGTAATTCTAAGAAAATAAAATATACAGCAGTAAAATTTTTATATGTTATTTTCTATTTTACGTAGGTCCATAATATTATATTAGCTATTTCATGGTAAAGAAGTAATATGTGGATTTATTAATGAATAAAAACACTTAACAATGAAGCGAAATAGTGGACAGGAACAGTGGTGTTTAAATTCTAACTTGCAAGTATCCAATTTAGGGTCGTTATGATAATGGTTACCATTAACATTTTGTAAATACCGTTACCGTACTGTTTTTAATGGTAAACTAAAATTGTTTACCATTACAGATTGACTAGTATACCGATGACTGGTATACCGATAAACTGGCAACTGTTACATTGGTAATGGTAAATTACTGTTTGTCTAGAAAAATAATAAGTTGATATATTTTTACACTGAATGATGCTTCATCATTATGACAAGCACTATTGTCGAAATGTTTAAGTGATTCGGCTTTGGTGCGAGAGGTCACATGTTCGAAACTTGCGTGGCGTGATTCGAACGTTTATCGACATGTGATATGTTATCCCATTGACATGTTGTATATAAAGTACCATTTCAAAAAAATGATGCTTCATTATATATCTCATTGGGTCACTTAATAAAGGACATAGAAAAGAAGTGTATTTATCATTATTTGAGTTGAATTACTGAAATAAATTAAACTATTTTCTTGTTTCTAAATGACCGTAATACAACGCCTTATATGGATATCAATGTATAATGAATGGACTGGTAAATTACCGATACCATCGGTTTTGAAAAAACATTACCGATGTTTTACCATAGAAAATGGTAAATTTATCGTTATCATACCAATTATACCGGTATGCCAACTCTACTTCGAAAAGCTAACCGATTGACTGGTAATGATAAATTTACCGTTACCTTAACATCCCTAGTCCATTTCTCCTATCTCCCTGTAAAACATTATTATATATACATACAATAGAAAAAAGGGGGAAAAATGAAATAATTGTAGTACGCCAACTCTAGCTAGCATTTGATTGACCAAAACGTACAACATCACGCTACGATGGTAAAGGCTACCGGTGCAATATTAAACTACTTGCGATACCACCCAAAAATTTATAGGAACTCCACCATCTTATCTTATGATTAAAACTTTGAGAGGAAAAGCGCCCATGATCTTTAAAGACCTTCTTAGGATAGTTAACTACTAAATTGGTTTACTTTCATACTCATTATTGTTGGATATTTTTAGAATAGTCTTCATCTGGCTCACTGGGCAAGCATTTATGGAGCAACCGTATTCCAATTCTAATCTAATTCATTCATTACTTCACGTATAATATAGTTCAAAAAATATTTATTTTAGTAGACGTGAACACTTACTACAAATCAAAAAGATTACCTTGGATACGATTTGCAATAAGTTTTCCCATTCTTAAAGTAACTATTTTTTTATAGTACACATGAATGGATGAATGAATTAATCTTTAATTTGAAAAATGGTAGCTCCATTAATACTTACCAAGTGAGCAAGATGGACATGTAAAAATAAACGTAGCGGGAACAACTTTTTTCATTTTAAATTTTATCCAAAATAATTCAACTTAGTTTAGAAAAGTGGACATGCAAGTGTATCTTTCTAATTTTTTTTATAAACGAAAAATCTTCACATGAGCGTATTTTAAAAGAAAATGTGATATTTTAATTTTCTTTTTCAAAGTGTGATAGAAATATTTTCAAAATGATCGATGCCGCTGCTTTTTTTCAATTTACTATTCCAAAGTTACACTATCCAAAAAGCGAAGTACGTATCAAAAGATAAGTGCAACAATGCTCCTTACTCTAACTTTTTTTTACAAAAATTAAAGCTTTAAATAGTTATAGAAAATTACTTTCTATTAAGTTCTCTCATGTTTGAGGCTTAACATATGGGATTACTTGTTCAAACTTTAAATTTTACAGTTTTCAAAGATTCAAACACTCATATTACTAACTCATTTAAAAAATTCTTTCAATTCAACCTTTGCATTTTATATTTCCATAAAACTTATATGAACATTTCATTGAAAATCATGAACAAATTTATTTTCTATAAACATCTAACGTCATATGTTTCTAACTTTCTAGTAAATATTTCCAAATGGTTTAACACTTAAATTGCAGTGGACAATAATATTTACTCAAGCCAAAATACATCTAACAACGCTTTAAATTCATTTGATTTTAGATGATCTTCTTCAGAAATCGTTAACTCAAGTATATCTTCCAACACAACATCCAACTCTAATATATGAGCACTCTATCTACGAATTAAGTCAAATGGAATTTATTTGCAACTACTTCTAATATAAGAATATGGCTTCCACTTTAACAAAGGTGATTTACTCTAACTTTTAGAAGTAACCCTTTTAAATCTCTGTTGTGCCACATCAACATCACACTTATTGTATACGGGCCCAATGAAACAACTCTTATGGTATTTAGCATTAGACCTACAATTTGCTCAATACAGCTCTTTTGTACAGGGAACAATTAGGATTTCAATATACTTTAGGATACATTGCTCATGAAACCTTAGATCTGAATAGGTGACCTATATTGATTTAATTGAAAAGTAATAGAGGAATGTAAATGGGTTAGCGGGAGCCATACCTGAATTCATAGTTGTTGTTGGAAAAGTAAATTTGGTTTGGTTTTCCATATTGACACAAACCCTAGATCTTTTATTAGATATTAATTCATGGTTGCTGCTTTTATAAACTGATTAGGAGAAAGAGACAGATCTAAAAGGTAAGAGTTGGATCCGATCTTCCAAATTGACATAAACCCTAGATCTGAGTTATTTCCATGGAAGAGAGTAGGAGAATAACCGGAGCCTATGTAATTTGAGGACCTAACCCCTTATTTATAAGTTGGTATTTCCTAATTTCGCCCTTCAAAAAATAGAATTGCCCCCAATATCTACACATTAGTATCACAATAATTATATATGTAAGTCTTTTACCTTTAATTCATAATTTGATCACTTTAATTAGACTTTACACCAAAATAGCACGACACGTTTATTTTACATATATGGCCCACATATTGAATTTTTCCAACAATCTCCCCTTGGGCCATATATTTAATAATCTTATAAATGTATTTAACTTTATGAGCTCCAAAATTTTCTATTTATAAAATAAGGTGCTTCTAAAACAATCTCGTCCGTTGGAGTACTTGTAGGGACATAGCTAAAGCAATTGCTTTGAAATTAGTTTGGAAACTCTTATAGGGAGACTCATTATGGGCTAAGTGGATGTGTAATAGGTATTGCAATAAAAAAAAATTAGTCGATAAATATTGATAACAGTGCATCCTATTCCTGGAAATCATTATTCAGAGCAAGAATTTGGTGCAAAGGAATTACAGACAAAAAAATTAGTAATGGGGACAATACAGATGTGTGGCTAGATCCTTATAAATGGTCATTAACTTGTGGATATTCTAGGGAGGAATTACCTAAATTTATCAGGTAATAATAGCAGAAAAGTTTCCTCTCTGCTTTCTGGTAACGTCTGGAAAAGACAATTAGATTGTATCCCTAACCAAGTGCATAGTTCTATGCATAGCATCAGAGTTTACAGTCAAAATTCCAATGATTTTTGGTTTTGAACTCCTAATAATGGTAATTTCTCATTAAGCTCGGCATGGAATCACATCAGGTGCAAATATACAGAATTAAAATGGACTAGCATCATTTAGGATAGTTACTGTGCACCAAAAATGTCTATCTGTGCATTAATGGTAAGACTTAACAAGCTAAACACCAAAAATAGAATTCACAAATGGAATCATGATATTAATCAAACTTATGTGATATGCTTGAATAGTGTTGAAGATAGGGTCATTTGTTCTTTAATTGCAACTATTCGAGACAGTTACTGGATGATATTATTACTAACCGTGAAGTCAATCATGGAAACTGTTCTGACATAGAGAATGTCCTCGAAACATTTGCAATAATCAAAAAGGTAATTCAATCCATAATCATCTCATAAATGTATCCATTACTACTCTAATTTGGCATTTCTGGTGTGAAAGGAACATTAGAATTTCCAAATGGATCGAAACTCAAAGTCAAGTCCGAAAATTACTCATAAAACAAGATTGCAAACAGTTAATGCTACGTAAATTGGATGATTCAAATTAAAAGCAGAATTAGAAATTATCCTTTCGAATTTTGGTATCTCTGGTGACCATCGACACAACCAACGCCCTCCTTGAACGAACATCATCCATCGATCTTATCAGTAGATAAATTGCTCCATGTCTGCTTATCCTTGCTTCGTTGTAGAAGAAAATTTTCTTCTTCATAGGCCCGCCATTAATGAGACTTTATTCTGATCTGTTGTGCTTTGACTAATTTTGGTAGAGTTTCTTTCTCTCCCCAAAAGCGGGTTGAAGACAGCTGTTGCCTCGACTGTTTTTCTTTTTTATTTTACTATGGTTGTGAGTGTGCCACGTTGTCCTTGTGACTTTGTTTTATTTGTTTTTTTGTTTGTTGAGCCAAAATGTTTGTATGGATGGTTTTGAGTGTATCCCACTTTGTTTTACTCCTCCATCTATTTGAAAATTTGGCTTCAGGCTTTGTTCTGTATGTTGTCTGATGTATAGCTTATATGGATATGGTATGTACTCCTTTTCCTTCGCAAGGCACTCATTTAGGTTAAGGGGGTTGCAATGTTTTAATGAGGCATATCGTGGAAATATATCTATATACTTTTGTAAATAAAGTACCTTTTTTCAAAAAAACAACCTCGTCCATTAATTATGCTGACAAAGGATCAAAGTGGTTTTCATTACATTCAATGTGACTAAACCAATCAATGGTCACATATACCAGCACAATCAAACGACATATATTAATCATGAATGTGTAGCATGAAAATTACACGAGATGTGATCTATACATGTCTATTCCCAACTGGTCCTACTTTAGTCAAATCAAAATGTTCAATATATGAACAACCTAGAGTGCAAAACAACACTTTATTACTTTATTTCTGATTAGAAAATAGAACTTGATATATATATATATATATGTATGTATGTATGTATGTATGTACGTAACCATAGTGTAGAGCAATGTGTCATATGACAGTAACAAATGCAAACTCCCCCTGAACCAAAATATTCTTACATAAAAGTTACACCAATTGAGCAAGATGTTCAAGAAAGGCCTTGGGTGATAATCCTTTTGTAAGAGAATCCGCAATAGTGGAGTTTGTCATAGTATGCTCTATGAATTACAATCTATTTTGCACTCTCCCCTTATTGGAAAATAATATGTTGTTTATTGTTATAATATTACTTTAATGATCTTTCAATTTCTTTATTCAATAGTCCATCACTTTATGACAAAATTATACAATTATTTTCCATCGTTGGATGCCCTATAACGTAAAATAGCAAAGAAGGCTATGTATATATATGACCTCTTACCGTATATAGCTTCATCGGGAAAAAAATAAAAACAACAATATTATTGTAATCTGAAGTGGATCTTTTTTACTCTTGACATCCAAAATATTCGGATTATAATGCCTTATGATTTCTAACCAATCCATCTTGAGAATATAATCCTTTGTTTCTTAAAGATATCTCATAACCATTTTGGTTACTAATAATTGATCCACTTTTAATGTCAATAAGATATCTACCAAATAATACATGCAATATCCATATGTGTATAATTTTTAGCATGTATTAGACTCCATATCTCAAATGCATAAGGAATATTTTGCATTTCTTAGCTTTAACGATGTTCTTATATTACTATATAAGACATCTTTTATCTATTTTGGCAAAAGAGAATTGATTTGCATTTTGCATACCAAATAATTTTTTTTTGTTTAAAGCCTTATCCGCCTAGCCCTTTTTTGATAATCCAAATAGCACCCCATAAATAATAATGGTATATTTGAATCCCTAATACAAAAGGGTAATCCATAAGTGGTTTTTTTAAGTTGTTCCATCAATGTCTTCATTGAGAAACACGACTTTAATATCTTTCTGATATTGCTTAAAATCAATAACAAATTTCAAAATAATTTTAAAGTGTCTTTCAATAAAACCAAAGAAAAAGTCTCTTTAAAAATAAAACATTGTTTTCCTTTTAAGTATAGTCTTTTCTATAATAAGCCTTGTACATTTTCACATTACCCACTTGAACCCTTTTTTATTTTGAATAAGTATTCATAACCAATGATCTTATTATCTTAAGGTGACTAGTGTGTGGCCCGTGCTACGCACACGGGCTATTGTGTAATTCAAAAGTGTGACAGTAAGAATACCCTAAAATAAAACTTGGTTATGTATTTTGCAATAACAATATATTATGGTTCATATATAATGGTATGCATAATTTATTTTGAACTTTAATGTTGCATGATAGTTATTGTTTATGAATTAGGCATCGTGTAAATTTTTTTAACTAAAACAATCAAATGACATCAACCAAGTAAGTCAACAAATTGTCACCCCTATTAGGATAAACTTCTTCAAAGTTGAAGGTACAATTAAAAACTTGAAACTTAGTCAATGTTGTTAGACTCAATAAGAAGGTTTTTGTATAAACCTTGAGCAAAAGATTTAAAATAAGCAACAGAATCTTATATGGGACTAAATGAATAATTTATGGAAGATTAAATGGATGAATTATACACGTACTTTAGAGATCGAGTCTTAATAGCTATATTACCTAAGTAATGCTAAACATTTAACACTCACCTGTGACTGTGTGGCCTGCTTATTCAATTTTGAAATCAGACCTTTGAACCTTTGTAAATATAGGATTGACATCATATGAGGCGACATATGAAAAAAGTAGTTAATATAAGATGCATCTTTTATAAAATTGATGTTATTTATAAAAGTAAGTCTAACCTATTGACACTAAGGATGCATTGGCCTGAATTTTGTCACCAAGTTCCCTTATTTGACTCATCAAATAGTGTGGATTTGGCAAGGAGTCAATATTCTCATTTCCCATTAATTTTTTTTAACTCAAAGTAACATCTTTTCGTTAATTTCCCAATTAATTACTATTATATTTTTAAAAAATAATTAAAAATATAATAGGCAAAAATAATTATTTTGGAAAAATGAAAAAAAAATGAACAAAAATATTTTTGTTAAAATGTTATAATAAAAATTTATTTAACACCAATAGGTTGCAACCCCATTGAACCTTCCCTCACAATGGCAAACATTTTCAAAATGTGTTATTTATCGACAAATTTTTTTTTATAGTAAAATATAAAAATCATTTCACACAAATAACAGAAACTAATATACATAATATTACGCTAATCGGCAACTAACATTAATTTTCAAACACTGGGTTTTAATAAAACCAATAACATTAACGATAATGAATAATAAAAATTAAAATATATAATTACATTATTACAATTACAAAACAAAAATAATACAAACAAACAATCTCAGCACATTCCCCCAGTTCCATCCATTTTGCTGTGGATAATGGTTTTAATCGGGCCATGCTTGCTTCAGTCTACTGATCTCAGCCAGCCAATGCAACTCTGACCAAGGTCTGCTCACTAAGGTGCAGTCCAACCCATTTTGTAGTAGTGAAAACTATATATCTGCTACATTTATGCCATTATATGGAGAAAGAATCAGAAGAATGTTTATAGTCATAGTTTAGACCTCAACATTAGTTCTCTCCTCAACTGTAGCTGCGCAATTCAGTCCAGTTCATGTGTTTGTCCACCACTAGTTGAAACAGCTCAACTGCTTGGTCAGCATGACATTTCAGTTCTTGAACACACAAGTCTTCTCTATTCTCCATGCCTTCTCCTCAAGAATAGCGCACTCTGGAGCTTCTTCGATTTAGTCTCAACATACAAAGACAATTCAATTCCCATCAGTTTCACTTTTCTTTGTTGAAGCGATGATCATTCTCATAGCGCACCTCTGTTGTCTGCATCACACTGCCACATCATGTAGTTTACCATCTAAAGTCGCATTATCCACAGTTGCAACACTCTCTCCCTGATCTTTGCGGTTATTTGTGGAAGCCATAACAACTCTAATGACGCACCATCATTGCCTGCAGTTCAAGTGCATTGCATGATGTCTGCCATTTTCTGCATCATCCTCTACCTGCATGCCAAAATTCAACTCCTGTTATAAGTTGTATAAAACTGCACTTGAAGTAAAGTGATTTACACAAACGCGCACACATAGCATATATATAGCAGGCACACATAAGTTATTTGTTGTCAATAAAATATCACACACACTTCAGTAGCTACGCCTATTACCAGATTACATGCACTAAGCTAAGAACAATTACTTGCTTTCCAAAATTGAACTCCTGTCATACATACTTTAGTATTTTGTTTGAATTAACATATGCCTTCAATGTAGCCTAGTATTGATGCTAATAATGCTTGTTGTGTCCAATTTCTCCTTGCATATGATCAAGACATGCTTTAGATTATTACTAATGATTGTTTCATAATATGTTTAATCCACATATTCGAACATTAAGAATAGTCAACTTAGAAAATATATTTAGACATTGACTTTAAGCTATATAATACACATCTTCCTTTTGCATTATTCATTAGTAACTTCCGTTTACTACTCTTTAACATTCTTCATTGGTTTATAACGAACTTAGTTCGCACTAAAATTCATACACTGTAGTTGACACAACAGTTACTAACCTTCAAAAAATTGAACTGACAGTCAAATGAAGTTAGAAGCAGAATCAACTAAGTACTGCTAATTAATATACATGTAGTAAACATAAGAACGAAATAACAACTGACATAAATATATAAAGAACTAATAAAGCTATGATAAAGAGTTAAATTGAAATTATTAGCTAAGGAAATCAGAAATAATCAAAAATAGTTGCCTTTTTCTGTCTTTCCTCTCTTGTGTTTTGTCAATGTTCCCTTACATGATTATCACCCAAGTCTCTATTCTTATCTAGCAAAATGAAAAAAATAGTATAAATTATCAACAACATTTAAAAGTTAGTATTTTCAACTAAGCTCGCACATGTTTCAGTTCTCTAAGAATGAATACCCGTTTTAAAAAGTCTACTGTAATGCAACTATATCTGGAATGGCAAGTAATTATTTTTAGAATCCATTATTCAAAACATGTGTGAGCTTATATTTGGTAGATGAGAATATAATAATTACCAAACGTTGCATAGGAATATAATATTTACCACACGTGAGCTTATATATTTGATTTAAAGCTATATAATATTTAATCCATTTGTGTATTATCAAAAAATATTTAATCCATATGTGGGGTTATATTTAAAACATGAGTTATCAACAACATTTCAAACAGGTCTATATAGGAATATAATATTTATCACGTTTAAAATATATTCAGTAAATGGTAGACTACAATTACAATATTTCATAAAAATAAATGACAAACATTTTAAAAGATTACTTCTATGCCAGTTATACGGTTAATGAGTCAGTCAGACAATAGTTATCATAGATTAAGTTATCAATAGTGGAATCAAATGGGTTGCAAAAGCATAGTATGATGGTACAAAATGTCAGCTTTTATTAGCATTCATAAGTGGAGCAAATATTATAAAAGCTAGTAAGTTGATAATTCATGTACAACCTATGGATACTGACAGAAGATAGGAAGAATAAGGTATAAAAAACACACAAATGAGAAGGAAAAAGATGTGGATCCGATTAAGTAGCAAACTGTACATATTTAGTCCTTTGGGAAGAGCAATAAGGATGACGTATTAAAGCAGGCGAGTCCATTAAAAGAAAAAATATAAATGTTGAATCACTTGAATGTGCTTTTGACAATCATTTCTAGGCAATTGAAAATGCCTGGAGGCCCTCGTTTACAAATCAAAAACAAAAGGTACAAAAGGAATTCTTCGGTAAAATTCAACCGGCAAGATCACAAATTCACTTGCTACTTATATATTGACGTTGGACATGGAAAATAATAGGTCCATTGAGTTCATAGAGAAGATAATATTACCCCTTTAGTTCACAGAAGGAGCAAAATGTTTTGAGGACACTGATCGATATGACCATAATGTATTTAGTATTAAAAATTCATACGTTGTCTTTCAAATTTTGTATTAGTCGGACATCATTTGAAAGATATTTTAAAGGTTCTTAATTTTGTTCATAGACATTTGTCTTTATAGAAAGATAGGTTAATTATACTCTTGTATGGATAGGTTCCAATTAGTATATATGTGTTATATAAGGGTAACATCAGAGTACATATATATTATTTTATTTTAATTAACAAACTATACATAAATTTATTTTCCAAAAGCAATAATATACAACTTTAGTAACTAAAATGATACCTGAAAGATAAATTCTTATAACCTAAACGTAGTATAATGACTGAGTGGCCAATGTTTTTTTCCATTGTAGAAATGCTTATACTAACAACCCTTGTAAATATTGGATTATCATCATTACAATATAAATCAAAACAAAACATTATTTGAATATATATATATATATAAATACTACGTATGTAGGGAAAAAATTGCAATTCTTCTAGGATCCTATCTTCTAATCTAGATTATTGGTATTAGCTAATATGGCTATTAAAAGAGAAATTTTGTTAACTCTCCTTGGTTAAAAACCAAGTGGAATTTTACAACAAACTGGCATCATCATTTCGACACTAAATTCAAGCCTAAAACCAAATCTCCTATAATGGAGACTTAAAACTTACTATTGAAGATAATAAATATATGGTTTGTTTGTAGTATTAATGAATCAAATGTAACTAAAACACTAAAATTCTTCAATCCTCTTTAGATTTGTGAAAAAAAAATTAAAGCCTATTAATTTCTTTTTATTGCAATCCGCTACATACATACCTAAAATTAGTTAGTTCGTTTACCACTAATTTATCTTTTGAGACATAAATATGTATATAAAAGGAGAAATAAATGAAAATTCTAACCAATTATAAGTAAGTAATCAATTAAGAGGTCGGTCCTTATAAATACTTCATGAAGATGTACTCCAACACCCAGCTGCTCATTCGGTGAAACTGTGATAATTTCAAAAAATCAAAAGATCTAACCAATTTCATATATAAAGCAATTGGAAAGGCAACTAATCTGCACATAAACTAATATTGTGGATTATAGAATTATGTAATAAATGAGTTATAAATTGTTCAGAGTTAACACCTATCCGTGGAGGAGTAAATTTATTGGGCATCCTATCAGCATAACCATTGACTTCCAACAATAAATAATCTGATTAGTAGATTTATGTTATTGGATTGTGGTTTAAAATACAGTCAATGTTATCATGCTACAATCTCCTAAATTACTATATAAAAAATTATAAATAAGTAAAATGAATACAAAGATGAAAACTACTAATGAATTTGCACAAATTCGAATCAAAATAAGAAACTTGTGACATCGCTTGTAAGAGAAGGGGTATTCCATAAGAGCATAAGGATATGACTGCAAAATGACATGAATAAAATTGGCCATTGATATACCCAGGACCAAGGATATGAAATCGATCCAGAACGGGAACTCTAAATTTCATAGAAATATGGAAACAACTTTCTCTTTGATTTCAAAAATAGTGCTAATAAGAAAATACACAGCACCAGCTTAGAAATGCAAGGAATAATCAAGGGAGTTGAGCATTTAAAACTCAGGCTAATGATTTAAGGAAGATGAGGCTGTAGCGATTGTAGAAATTTTGAGAGGTGATAATGCAGTGAGAAATTAAACCCATTTGTTTCCATATCAACATCATCATCGTATAATATTTTTCCATATGGCAACATATTAGATGTTTGATTTCTCTTTTCCTATTTAAATAATGAATTGGCATCATTCCAATTTTGTTGAGACTTAAAAATACATATAATATGCACATTCAAATAAAATAATTTGCTCAATTATCACTATAAACAGATTCCAAAGCAGAACAGATAGAATGAGTTTACTATGTATTGCCTAAAGCTACTTCATGTATTATTCAAAATGGAACTTATCAGTAGTAATCAAGGTGGTAGTTTAACTATAAAAGGCAAATTTATCACAACAAAACAGAAATCCAATTCTGATTTGGTCGTAGGCCCAATCATCACTTTCTTAGCATCAGCAAAGGTGGAAAATCATTGATTTTCTAAATAAAACTTTCACTTACTGAATAATCATAGAGGCAGTGGTACAAAAATAAGTTGTGTACATATTGATATGAATTTAATTGATGTTTCATGCAGTTGGACATATGTATGTGGTGATTTGAAGATGTTTATTAGGATATACGCTAACTATGGCCTCACATGTATAATTGAACCAATATGCAGATGATCAGTCATAAAGTATTATTTCACTTTCAGTGGATAATTTTCCCTAAACAATATCGATACCTTATTGGGAAAGTAATCCCATTTGACAATTGTATTAGAGGATAATACAAAATTGATATTACATAATTTTTACCACACTAAAATTCATGTTTGAATAGTACATAATTGATACAGTGATATAAAATGGGAAAAATGAAATAAGTCTAACTTTTCTATTTTAAGTCTCCAATCTGATGCGATCAGTGTACACTGATGTAGAACTTAACTTATAGAAATTTGTATTTTCGTACAAACAGTAAACTGGAGACATCAAGTCGCTCAAATCAAAAGTTGCACATGTAGTTAACACAAAATCATATCAGAAGTTTGGATTAAGAACTCAAAAATTGTAAACACTGTCAACGAAGTAAGGCAACCATATTTTTATTATTCTTAATTAGGAAGTCATAGCATTTCAAAGAACATTAATTTTTCTATCATTAGACTCATCTAAAACTTACTAAAACAGAACAGAGATTAAAGTAGTGGATTTATCAATGTTCTCAAGTAAATCTAAACAAAGATCTAACTTTGTTCATTAACTTCTAAACATATAAACAATTATACATAACCCATTTTCAAAACTTAGATAAATCAAAGGAAAAATTATCGCAAAATATGACTAAGTATAGGTTCTACTGGTTGAGGATGTAGCAATCGTACCTGTTAGGGATTATTGTTTGTCTCGTAGACATCCCGTACCTCTTTTGATATCTGGCCTAATTTTGGATTAGCATCTCTAGGCGCTGGTCGGAAAGGCATTCATTATTGGAAGAGCTATTACGAGAGAGAATTGGGAAAAGATCGGGTTTGGGAGAAAATGAATAGTTATCAAATGTGGTTACCTGAAAATGTGGGATTTTAGAAACTGCAGGCGTGTTTGTTTGAAGGGAAAAGGTACGAGGCATGTTTAGTTTCGTCGTGAGAGAAAAGAGGGTCTGTCACTTCCAACACGTGTAAAAAATTTAGAGAGTGGTTTCTCCTTTCCTATTTAAATAATAGATGGGAAAGATTTCAAACTTTGTTGTCCTTATAGATTTACATTATATATTCATACCTTAAATCCATATTTCAAATTAATACCTTGTATGGATTGTTCTAAGTCCAAAGAATCATCTTTACCAATCGAATATTTATCTTTACTAAAAAATAGTACACAATCATTTAGAATAGTATTTTTTCCTTTTCAAGTAGATTTCCTCGGTGACCTTGCATTTTGAGATCGTTGCGTCTGTTTTCTTAAAATAATAACCTTATTTTGAAGAAAATTTTGCTTGACATTATCTTATTATGATTCTTAATTTATGTGATGTCCCAGAAATTTGGGCAATATTTATTTAATAATTTCCATTAATAATTATTTTAAAATGTGAAATGTTGATTTAATAATCTAATTCAAATAAAAATTATCTTTTGAAAACTAATAATTATTTAGTTTGACAAATGTTATCTTTTTAAAATTTATAATAATGATAATGATAATTTAATATTTGGGAATCTTATTCTTTTCAAAGTTAAAAATATTTAAATAATAAAATTATCTTTCTAAGCTAATTTAAAGGATATTCTATTTATAATGTATATATGTGTATACATTGTAAATAGGTAGTTTGATGTTAATTTAAATTTAAATTTAATAAAAATATTTTCAAATTATATTGTATATCTGTGTATAAATTGTGAATTGCAAAATTTGATTGAAATTAATATAGAAACTTTTCAAAAGCTTATTTTAAAAATCTATCTTATATCTTCAAAAGTAATTAAAGTTAATATTTATTTTGTTTAAAAAATAGATATATATATATATATATATATATATAATAGTTTAAATTGTATGTTATAATAAAGGTTTATTTTGTTTTCTTTTAGAAATTGTTTTTTTGAAATAGACTTAGTTCATTTACATTAGAGTACAATATTTTAGTTTGAAACTTTAAAATAAGGTTTAATTCAATATTTTTTTTCTTTTTTAAATTTTCTTTCTTGAAAATTTAGCTTTAAAAATATTATTTAATAAAAAGCTACAAATAAACATTAAAATATGCAATAGTGTAAAGGAAATTTACATGTAAACATTTAAAGGCTAAGTGGAAATAAACATTTAAAAACATGATAATATAAATAAGAAATGAATTTTTAAACATTCATAAATTAAGAAATTTATTTTAATATTGTAATATAACATGTGTAAGGTTATTATATCTGAGGAAGACACTGGTAAATTACTCTACAACATAATGCAACAAGTGGCATTTGTTTTCTTTATTTTTGAAAACATTTTATTAAAAATATATTAAGTAGAAAATTTGGCAATTCATAATTGTTCAAACATTCTCTTCAGAAAGAAAAACAGAAAATCAGATTTAAAGAGAAATTCAAAATCTAAATCTGTTAAAAATCTGCAAAACAAATCTGATGGAATTTTCAAATCTGAAATCATTTTTCAAGTTTCAACTTCAAAGCGAAGATCAACTACAACTCTAGCAAAAGGAAATGGGGGTCAGTTGCAAATTTAAATCAACTACAACAGCAAATAATTCAACATCAGTAATCAAAATGGGAAGCAAATTCACCAGATTCAACTAACAATCAACAAGTTCAACAAGGAAATTCAATTCAACAGGAAATCAAATTTAGCAGTTCCAGGAAAATGAAAATGCAACAGAGTGTTCTCTGCATCAATAAATGTGAGTAAACTTCTATTTTTAAAAACAGTTCTTACTTTTTAAAATCAAAGCTAAAGTAAATTATAGAACTCAAGTTTCAAATTCAAACTGTTTTTCAAAAAAAATCAAAACTGCTACAAAAGAAACTGCTCTGTCTTCATTTTTAAAGTAAGTAACTTCACAATTTAAAAAGCTTAAATATACCTGTTGCATGTGGATAAATAGAAATAAGTATGCTTTGTATGATTTTATTATGATGAATCTTGTGTGTGTGTGTGTGTGTGTGTTTATATGTGTGTGTTGCTAGGTATCTGTATATCTGTTCTTGGTCTTAAAACTAAGATTTTAATAGAAATCCATTACCACTTGATTTGATTTCAGTTAGGACTTGAGATGTAAACAAAAGTTGTTTTTTAGTATGGATTTGTGTTTACAAATTATAATTAAGATAAGTTAAGAATCTAGTTGACTCTATAAACTATATGAACAGTCATTGTTTCAAATAAGCAAAATCTCAAACTTCTTAAAATATTAAATCAGGTTTAAAACTTGAATGTTTATATGAAATCATGATTTTTAAAACTAAAATCACATTTTTTAGTTAAGTATGGAATGAGCATTTCTAGGATTACCAGAAAATGGATTTTGGGGTTTATCTGATGATCTAGCGGATATAGAATGTTGTAGTTCTTCCTAAAGGTGGAGGAATGATTGGTGAGTGGAGGAAAAATGGCAGGTGGATGGTTAGAGATTGATAGCGACGGTGGTTGCTTATTTCAGTTTCTAAACCTAGATTTTGGGTGGTCGGTATTTTTGTGCTTCTCGATTCCTCTGGTGCGTCGAGTGTTGTAGGGTTTTGGGAATTGGAAGAGAGGATGTAGGCGAAGGGTTGACCGGAGTCGCTGGTGCTCTGATGGTCGAAGGTGAGTTGACGAGGTGTTGACAGGTTTGGGCATTGTTGCAGTGTCGAGTTCCTAGTTTGCTTGGTTAACTCGATTTTGATTTCGAGCTACTGTGGGAATTCTGGTGGTCGTGATCAGGTGTGGAGATGGTCGACGATGTGATGAAGGTGGTGATGATGGCTGGAGGTTGCCAGAGCCACGGTGCATGTGCACCGTGCATTTTTTAGTTCTGATGAACTTTTGGGTTTGTGCAGAGAGATGGAACTCGAGATTTACTCGGGTAGATCGAGAATTTTACTCGAAGGAGTTAGGGTTTTGTCTCGAAGCATTAGTGAGTGGTCTTGGGTCAATGTTAGTTTCAGGTTTTATAACCCGACAATGTTGGGTTTTTAAATTTTAAATGAAATTCAAATTTAAAGAAGGAATTTAAAACAGTGGTTTTAAATTTTAAGTTTGGATTCAAATGAACTTTTGAATCCTATGTTTTTAAAAATGAAAATTTTAAATTTAAAGCAAGGTTTGAATCAAGTTTAAAATCAAGTTTAAATGCGAGTTCAAGTTTACTATGGATTCAAACCTTGAATTTAAATCAGTTTAAATGTTGAACAAGTTTTAAATGTTTTAAAGTAGATTTTAAAAGTGAATTTGTTTTCAAATAAATGTTTAAACTTGATAAAATTCTTTATAAAAGGTTTCCTTTAATATTTGAATAAAAAGTTATAAAGTGTTTAACTTAAATTTGGAAGTTAAATGATCAATTTATTTTTAAGCTTGTTTTCTTTCAATAAAATTAAGTAATTTAGTTTAAACTTTTTCTTATATAAGCATCTTATATAAGTAATGAATGTTCTTTACATTTATTTTGAGGTTTATAAATTTATTTAAATTTGGATAAATGTTTAAATGGTTAAACATTTTGAATCTTAAATTCAAAACGGAATTTGAATTTAAATTTAGAAGTGTAATGTTTTAAATACACTTGAATGTTAATGAAGTCATTAATAAAGTAAATGAATTATCTTAGAAATAACTAAGATAATAAAAGAATTTAATTTATAAGAGAATTAAGGAATAACTTATTTCTTTGATTTTAAATTAACGATTTTGATTGATTTATAATTAGAGATGATTAATAATGATTAATCTAAGATAAATTTCTTAAGAAAGTAATTAAAGAAAATGTTATTAGTTAATAAAGATAATTATCTAAGAATTATTTAGTAATTAATTAATGTGATTAATTTTGATAATTAATTAGATTAATTAATTGAAGATAATCAATTTAAATTGTTAAACATAATTACTTGATAAAAGTAATTAAGGGATTAATTACTTATTGTAATTAATTATGATAATGTGATTAGTTTAAGTTAATTAATTTAGTTTAATTAATTTAAAAAATCATTTGATGATTTAATAAGAGTAATTACTTAATGTAATTAATGGAGCATAATTACTTAGGGAAGTAATAAATGATAATTACTGGAATGTAATTAGTAAAAGATGATTTATAATGAAGTAATTTGGGTAATTACTTTTGTAATTAATCAAGGGATTAATTAGTGAAGATAATTAATTATGGAATAATTAATTTGTTAATGAGTAATTAATGGTAGTTAGTTACTGGATTGATATTAATCAAGGGTGATTATTAATTGTATTTTAAGTTTCAGATTAATTACTAAATGTAATTAATTTAAATAAAGTAATTAATTTAAATATAAATTAGAGATCATTAATTAATATAATTAATGATGTGATTAAGAATTGTTTAATTAAGGAATAATTAATAATAAAGTGATTAATTAATGTAATTAATTAAGGATAAATGTAATTAATTATAGTTAATTAATAAATGAAGTAATTAAATGTTAATTACTAAATAATTAAGGTTAATTAATTTGTGAAATTAATCTAAAGACTAATTACTTATTGTAATTAGCGAATGATTAATCAAAGGTGTTTAATCAAGATGAATACTTAGAGAATGATTAATTAACTAAATTATAATTAATTAATGGATATAAAAGCAGGATTTATAGATGTAGTAATTAATTTAATTTAATTTAAATTAATTAGAGATAGAAGTAATTAATTTAATTCATTTTAAATTAATTATAGATGGTGGTTAATAAATCATTGCTTATGGATGATATTGATATTTCATTGAATGATTGTGATCTCAGTAATGGGATGAGTAATATCTATATAATATGGATTATCTGTTTGTGATGATTATCTGTTTATGATGTAAATGTGATTATCTATTATGATATGTGAATTATCTATCTATGCGTATATAGATAATGATGAATTGAATTAATTGTTAAAACTAAAATCACTTGGACATTAAGATGGCGTTTGGATTTCGATGAGAACGGGGTCGGGTTTTCAAATTTGGAATTCTGAAAACCACATCGATCCAAATTAAACGTTAGGTCGGGAATCTCAAGTGACGAGTGAAGACTCGAGGTGTAAGGACTGTTCATGTTAATACTCTGAGGGTGATTCCAATACGAGTTTAACGGGGGTAGTACTTTCAAGTTCGAGATGAAGATTCAGAGTGCAAGGGCTATTGTCGTTAACTCTGAGGGTGATTCCAAAATGAGTGTAACAAGATAGTGCCTTCGGTTTCGTTCGAACCCGGAACGAACTTGTATGGATTGAATGCTTTCAGAACATCGTTAGGTGGACGATGAGCATTCTAAGATTGATGTGCCCTATAAAGGTAATCGCAGCCTCAAGCCTCATCAACCGGAATGGCTAAAACAGTGGAGGTGCAGCAAGGCTAAGTGGGTCATGCCAAGTAGGACGAGATTTACCCCGGTCTAGAGGTCCCTTTTTATTTCGGCTGTGTAGGCAGTTGGCGACAGCCATCTGCGGGGTTGTCTTGTTTGGGACTGTCCAGTAAGGGATGGTTCCGGCTTTGAGTTGTAGGGGATTGGGAGTGATTCTCGGTACTGTGATCTAGGCCTCGTACCGTGACGGGCGGTACCCCAGTAGCCCTGCCATTGTATGGAATCCAAACTCCAATAAGTACCTGTACGGTTTTGATTGTGCCCAACTATGTTGGAACGTGAGATGTAAGCATTCCAGCTATTTCTGTATTTTATTTTGAAAACCCTAAACCCTATTGTAATATCACTAGATTTCCTATCAAATGTTTTGGTTAGCGTAAGGTAAAAACTTTTCCATGTTTATGTGTGGGAAGTCTTACGTGATACCTTTTCTTTCCAAAGAATTTTCAAAGTTAAGCAACTTTAAACCCGTTTACTCACACTAGACCCATGTCTGACCCAAGTGTTTATTTTCTGTTTTATTAAACTCTTGGGTACTCATATTATGTATGAGTAGTCAAGGGATTCAGGATTGCTTTGACGAGTTCTGGAGGAGAAATGGAGCAGGAGGCTTCATCGTGTAGATATATAGTGGTTCTGTTGTGTTTGAGTTGTATCTGTTTTCTGTGATGTACTTGAATTGTAATAACTAGACAGGTGTTTATAACTGTCTAGTTTGTGTTGTATTAGCTGTATAACTCTGATGTATATGATACTATGTAATATCTTATGTGATATAATATAATTTATTCGTTCCGCTGTGAGATTCTGATGATGTATTGTTTCTTTCTTTTCTATCTTTTCTCTTTTCTATCCCTTTCTTTCTTCTTAATGATGCATCTTTCTATGGAATGAAAGGTGGGTCATTACATCGTGGTATCAGAGCGCTAGGTTGAGCGAATACCTAGGCTCTAGAGTGGTGTCTGTCTTGAGAGAGCGTATTTGTAATTTTAAATGTATGTATGTATATATATATTTCTACCTATTTGTTGGATTACCTGTTCGGGTTTTCCAATAAATAATAAAGGTAGATTGGGTAGTGGTGTGTGTAACACAACTACCTTTGGTTGGAGTTTGATTGTTGAGGTTGGAAGTATATTTGTCGAGATTGTAGACCTAATACCTTCTCGAGTAAGCTTGGCAGTTTGGTGTGAAGGATTTCACCGATCTTTGAAGGAAATATTTTCAAGGTTCGGAGTTCATCTTTGGAATGTAACCTTGGTTGCACTCGTGCAAGCGGATTTCCTTGAATTTGGATCAGTTGGAAGTGCTGAAGCCAGCAATGGTATCTTGGCAACTTTAGGAAGGAGTTCTGTCTATATTGAAGTTTGAGACTCAGTTTGACAAGATATTTGTGCTTAGTTTGAAGTCGAGTTTCCTGAGGGATATCCGTCTATCTGGAAGGCTCTATTGTGGAAGTGGCTGATGTAGCTTTGTGATTCGATGAGCTTTTGGATAAGAAAGTCTTTGGCAGCAGTAGCAGCTTGGAGGTGTTGAGTGTGCTATCAGGATAGTCTCTTGGCTTAGCTGTATCCTAGAGGTGGAGTCTGGAAGCCATAGAGCGGACCGTTTCTTCGATGGTTCAGAAGTGTCTGTGATTTTTCTGTCAGTAGGCCAGGCAAATGGTGAAGCTTGTCCATTTCTTCTGGAAGCTCAGCTGGGTGTGATGTTTGTGGTTGAAGGTGGACCACTAATTTCTTCTTTTGGTTAGAAGGCTTAAGCTGTTCTGATTTGTGAAGAGAGAACGGTTTCTTGGAATCTGAACTGAGTAGAATCGCAAAAGTGACTTACGATGGTTCGGAAGTTCTCTTAGTAATTTTTATTTGGATTGAAGCATCTCTAGAGGATGTTAGAGTTATCGAAGCGGTTTGAGATTTTTCTTGATATCTTCGAAGGAATTAAGGTTTGCATCCACATCAGAAGATTGAGTTCTGTATCGACTTGGTTCTTGGAGCTTTACCGGTGGTTCATCCTAGTAGGAGGGCTCTTTGAGAGAGAGGTCTGTTTAAGCTGGCAGGATTGACCGGATCTAGTTTTCTGGTTGAACTTTTGCTATGGTGTTGTGACCGAATCGGATAGGTCTGAGATTTTATGGAATTTGATGGACAATCTTTCCGGGATAAGTTGATCAAGTCTATATTTTTGTTCATCAACAGCATTCTCATCTTTCTCAAATCAGAGTTGTGCAGCGGAAGCATGGTGGCAGCTATTCCAAAATAGAAGCAACACCGGATTCATTGTAAATTTGTGTTTTGTCTTGGATCAGAGGATTTTTACAGGAAATTCATTTTGAATCCGGAGGTTTGGTTGTCTTGAGCATCTGTTCTGTTTTCCAAAAAGGAGTAGTATGTTTGAAGTTTTCTGATATTTGTATAGCAGAGTTTGTGTGGTGGATTTTGATGGATCTTGAGGGAACCATCTTGTCGAGTAGGATCTGGAGATCATTTATTTCTTTTTTTAGATTTGTTCTATAGGGAATCTGCGAAGATTGGATTGATCAAGATGGTTGAAGGCAGCCCAGGATCGATAGGAGAGATTTGTGGGTTAGAGATAAAGGAATTCAGAATTTGAAGTTGGAGATTTGATTTCAAAATTTGGAAAATTAATTTTAAATAAGTTTTCTTCGATCGTAAGAGCTATAAGACTGGGTAAGACTGGAAGCTAGCTCAGAAGAGTATTGGATCTTTCTGTATTCTCTTAAGGGTTAAGTGTTTGGTCTACAGGATTGAATTGCCAGTTCGGATGGCTGGGATTCATTATGTATTTCACGTATCTCTGAGGGAGTACGTGTAAGGTCTATCACTGGTTTTAGAACCAGTAGTTCTGGGAGATTTGGAAGTTGATCAGGACTTGTCTGTGGTCCAGTATCCTGTTTAGATTTGTAGATCTAGATACATAGAAGCTCTGAATCTGAGTGGTGTTGCCAGTTTAGATTCTGTAGAGCGAGTATTCCAGTGTTTGTACCTGGGAAACTCTAGGGAATCCTATCCAGAATTTTGTCTGGATAGTTAGAATTGTTTGTTTGAATTGGTTGCTATGGTTGCCAGTATTTGGTTGATAACATATGCTTGCTATTTTAAATTAAAATCCGTATGAGATTATTAAATTATCTTTGCTTTTAACTTTCAGGAACGAAATTCTTTTAAGGGGGGAGGAATGTGATGTCTCGGAAATTTGGGCAATATTTATTTAATAATTTCCATTAATAATTATTTTAAAATGTGAAATGTTGATTTAATAATCTAATTCAAATAAAAATTATCTTTTGAAAACTAATAATTATTTAGTTTGACAAATGTTATCTTTTTAAAATTTATAATAATGATAATGATAATTTAATATTTGGGAATCTTATTCTTTTCAAAGTTAAAAATATTTAAATAATAAAATTATCTTTCTAAGCTAATTTAAAGGATAATCTATTTATAATGTATATATGTGTATACATTGTAAATAGAGAGTTTGATGTTAATTTAAATTCAAATTTAATAAAAATATTTTCAAATTTATATTATATATATGTGTATAAATTGTGAACTGCAAAATTTGATTGAAATTAATATAGAAACTTTTCAAAAGCTTATTTTAAAAATCCATCTTATATCTTCAGAAGTAATTAACGTTAATATTTATTTTGTGTAAAATATATATATATATAATATTTTAAATTGTATGTTATAATAAAAGTTTATTTTGTTTTCTTTTAAAAATTGTTTTTTTGAAATAGACTTAATTCATTTACATTAGAGTATAATATTTTAGTTTGAAACTTTAAAATAAGGTTTAATTCAATATTTTTTTATCTTTTTAAATTATCTTTCTTGAAAATTTCGTTTGAAAAATATTATTTAAAAAAAAGCACAAATAAACATTAAAATATGTAATTGTGTAAAGGAAATTTACATGTAAACATTTAAAGGCTAAGTGGAAATAAACATTTAAAAACATGATAATATGAATAAGAAATGAATTTTTAAACATTCATAAATTAAGAAATTTATTTTAATATTGTAATATAACGTGTGCAAGGTTATTATACATGAGGAAGACATTGTAAATTACTCTACAACATAATGCAACAAGTGGCATTTGTTTTATTTATTTTTGAAACATTTTATTAAAAACATATAAAGTAGAAAACTTGGCAATTCATAATTGCTCAAACATCCTCTTCAAAAAGAAAAGCTGAAAATCAAATTTAAAGAGAAATTCAAAATCTAAATCTGTTAAAAATCTGCAAAACAAATCTGATGGATTTTTCAAATCTGAAATCATTTTTCATGTTTCAACTTCAAAGTGAAGATCAACTACAACTCTAGCAAAAGGAAATGGGGGTCAGCTGCAAATTTAAATCAACTACAACAACAAATAATTCAACTTCAGTAATCAAAATGGGAAGCAAATTCACCAGATTCAACTAACAATCAACAAGTTCTACAAGGAAATTCAATTCAACAGGAAATCAAATATAGCAGTTTCAGGAAAATGAAAAAGCAACAGAGTGTTCTCTGCTTCAATAAATGTGAGTAAACTTCTATTTTTAAAAACAGTTCTTACTTTTTAAAATCAAAGCTAAAGTAAATTCCATAACTCAAGTTTCAAATTCAATCCGTTTTTCAAAAAAAATCAAAACTGCTATAAAAAAAACTGCTCTGTCTTCATTTTTAAAGTAAGTAACTTCACAATTTAAGAAGCTTAAATATATCTGTTGCATGTGGATAAATGGAAATAAGTATCCTTTGTATGATTGTATTATGATGAATCTTCTCTGTGTGTGTATATATATGTGTCTGTGTGTGTGTGTGTGTGTGTGTGTGTGTTAACAGGTATCTGTATATCTATTCTTGGTCTTAAAACTAAGATTTTAATAGAAATCCATTACCACTTGATTTGATTTAAGTTAGGATTTGAGATGTCAACAAAAGTTGTTTGTTTAGTATGGATTTATGTTTAGAAATTATAATTAAGATAAGTTAAGAATCTGGTTGACTCTATAAACTATATGAACAGTCATTATTTCAATTAAGCAAAATCTCAAACTTCTTAAAATATTAAATCAGGTTTATAACTTGAATGCTTATATGAAATCATGATTTTTAAAACTAAAATCACATTTTTTAGTTAAGTATGGAATGAGCATTTCTGGGATTACCAGAAATGGATTTTGGGGTTTTTCTGATGATCTAGTGGATCTGGAATGTTGTAGTTCTTCCTGGAGGTGGAGGAATGATTGGTGAGTGGAGGAAAAATGGCAGGTGGATGGTTAGAGATTGATGGCGACGGTGGTTGCTTATTTCAGTTTCTAAACCTAGTTTTTGGGTGGTCGATATTTTTATGCTTCTTGGTTCCACTGGTGCATCGAGTGTTGTAGGGTTTTGGGAATTGGAAGAGGGGATGTAGGCGAAGGGTTGGCCGGAGTCGCTGGTGCTCTGATGGTCGGAGGTGAGTTGACAAGGTTTTGACAGGTTTGGGCATTGTTGCAGTGTCGAGTTCCAGATTTGCTTGGTTAACTCGATTTTGATTTCGAGCTACTGTGAGAATTTTGGTGGTCGTGATCAGGTGTGGAGATGGTCAGCGACGTGATGAAGGTGGTTGTGATGGCTGGAGGTTGCCAGAGCCACGGTGCATGTGCACCGTGCATTTTTTAATTCTGATGAACTTTTGGGTTTGTGCAGAGAGATGGAACTCGAGATTTACTCAGGTAGATCGAGTACATTACTCGAAGGAGTTAGGGTTTTGTCTCGAAGCATTAGTGAGTGGTCTCGGGTCAATGTTAGTTTTAGGTTTTATAACCTGAAAGTGTTGGGTTTTTAAAATTTAAATGAAATTCAAATTTAAAGCAGGAATTTAAAACAGGGGTTTTAAATTTTAAGTTTGGATTCAAATGAACTTTTGAATCCTAAGTTTTTAAAAATGAAAATTTTAAATTTAAAGCAAGGTTTAAATCAAGTTTAAAATCGAGTTTAAATATGAGTTCAAGTTTACTATGGATTCAAACCTTGAATTCAAACCAGTTTTAAATGTTGAACAAGTTTTAAATGTTTTAAAGTAGATTTTAAAAGTGAGCCTTTTTCAAATAAATGTTTAAACTTGATAAAATTCTTTATAAAAGGTTTCCTTTAATATTTGAATAAAAAGTTATAAAGTGTTTAACTTAAATTTGGAAGTTAAATAATCAATTTATTTTTAAGCTTGTTTTCTTTTAATAAAATTAAGTAATTTAGTTTAAAAAATTTCTTATATAAGTTATGAATGTTCTTTACATTTATTTTAAGGTTTATAAATTAATTAAATTCGGATAAATGTTTAAATGGTTAAACATTTTGAATCTTGAATTCAAAATGGAATTTGAATTTAAATTTAGAAATGTAATGTTTTAAATACACTTGAATGTTAATGAAGTCATTAATAAAGTAAATGAATTATCTTAGAAATAATTAAGATAATAAAAGAATTTAATTTATAAGAGAATTAAGGAAAAACTTATTTATTTGATTTTAAATTAATGATTTAGATTGATTTATAATTAGAGATGATTAATCTAAGATAAATTTCTTAAGAAAGTAACTAAAGAAAATGTTATTAACTAATAAAGATAATTATCTAAGAATTATTAAGTAATTAAGTAATGTGATTAATTTTGATAATTAATTAGACTAATTAATTGAAGATAATCAATTGTAAATTGTTAAGCATAATTACTTGATAAAAGTAATTAAGGGATTAATTACTTATTGTAATTAATTATGATAATGTGTAAGTTAATTAATTTAGTTTAATTAATTTAAGAAATCATTTGATGATTTAATAAGAGTAATTACTTAATGTAATTAATGGAGCATAATTACTTAGGGAAGTAATAAATGATAATTACTGGAATGTAATTAGTAAAAGATGATTTATAATGAAGTAATTTGGGTAATTACTTTTGTAATTAATCAAGGGATTAATTAATGAAGATAATTAATTATGGAATAATTAATTTGTTAATGAGTAATTAATGGTAGTTAATTACTGGATTGATATTAATCAAGGGTGATTATTAATTGTATTTTAAATTTTAGATTAATTACTAAATGTAATTAATTTAAATAAAGTAATTAATTTAAATATAAATTAGAGATCATTAATTGATATAATTAATGATGTAATTAAGAATTGTTTAATTAAGGAATAATTTATAATAAAGTAATTAATTAATGTAATTAATTAAGGATAAATGTAATTAATTATAGTTAATTAATAAATGAAGTAATTAAATGTTAATTACTAAATGATTAAGGTTAATTAATTTGTGAAATTAATTTAAAGACTAATCACTTATTGCAATTAGAGAATGATTAATCAAAGGTGTTTAATCAAGATGAATATTTAAAGAATGATTAATTAACTAAATTATAATTAATTAATGGATATATAAGCTGGATTTATAGATGTAGTAATTAATTTAATTTACTTTAAATTAATTAGAGATAGAAGTAACTAATTTAATTCATTTTAAATTAATTATAGATGGTGGTTAATAAATCATTGCTTATGTATGATATTGATATTTCATTGAATGATTGTGATCTCAGTAGTGAGATGAGTAATATCTATATAATATGGATTATCTGTTCGTGATGATTATCTGTTTATGATGAAAATATGATTATCTATTGTAATATGTGAATTATCTATCTATGTGTATACAGATAATGATGAACTGAATTAATTGTTCAAACTAAAATCACTTGGACATTAAGATGGCGTTTGGATTTCGATGAGACCGGGATCGCGTTTCCAAAGTTGGAATTCCGAAAACCACATCGATCCAAATTAAACATTAGGTCGGGAATCTCAAGTGAAGAGTGCAAACTCGAGGTGTAAGGACTATTCGTGTTAATACTCTGAGGGTGATTCCAATACGTGTTTAACGGGGGTAGTACTTTCAGGTTCGAGATGAAGATTCAGAGTGCAAGGGCTATTGTCGTTAACTCTGAGGGTGATTCCAAAATGGGTGTAACGAGATAGTGCCTTCGGTTTCGTTCGAACCCGTAATGAACTTGTATGGATTGAATGCTTTCAGAACATCGTCAGGTGGACGATGAGCATTCTAAGATTGATGTGTCCTATAAAGGTAATCGTAGCTTCAAGCCTCATCAACCGGGAATGGCTAAAATAGGGGAGGTGCAGCAAGGCTAGGTGGGTCATTCCCAAGTAGGACGAGATTTACCCCTGTCTAGAGGTCCCTTTTTATTTCGGCTGTGTGGACAGTTGGCGACGGCCATCTGCAGGGTTGTCTTGTTCGGGACTGTCCAGTAAGGGATGGTTTCGGCTTTGTGTTGTAGGGGATTGGGAGTGATCCTCGGTACGGTGATCTAGGCCCCGTACTGTGACGGGCGGTACCCCAGTAGCCCTGCCATTGTATGGAATCCAAACTCCAATAAGTGCCTGTACGGTTTTGATTGTGCCCAACTATATTGGAACGTGAGATGTAAGCATTCCAGCTATTTCTGTATTTTATTTCGAAAACCCTAGACCCTATGATAATATCACTGGATTTCCTATCAAATGTTTTGGTTAGCGTAAGGTAAAAACTTTTCCATGTTTATGTGTGGGAAGTCTTACGTGATACCTTTTCTTTCCAAAGGATTTTCAAAGTTAAGCAACTTTAAATCCGTTTACTCACACCAGACCCATGTCTAACCCAAGTGTTTATTTTCTGTTTTATTAAACTCTTGGGTACTCATATTATGTATGAGTATTCAAGGGATTCAGGATTTCTTTGACGAGTTCTGGAGGAGAAATGGAGCAGGATGCTTCAGCGTGTAGATATATTAATCACCGAATCAAAATTTGAGACTTCATTATAAAAGGTATTTAGCATAAATATATATACAAGATATATTTTAAACATTAAAAAATTTAATTCCAACAATGCTAGAATTTATTCATAAATCAATCATATTATTTCTAAATGAACAGTAATAATCCAATTTTTTCATATTAGAAACAGAAAACAAAAACCTATCTAAATGATAGCATAACAAAATATCAAATAAATCCAAACAATATTACTAAAATCTCAATAATATCTTAAAAATATTTAGCAAACTTTACTTTATATATATCTATATATCATATTAAAGAAACAACTATATATATATATATATATATATATATATATTTCTTTTCTTCTACATCCTTATCAACTTCTTTATGCTTATTTATATATTCATTTACAGTGTACGATAAATAGGTACATTCTATCTTACCATGCTTCAATCTCTCTTCTTCTTAACACAATGTTATAAGCTCGATACGACATCATTTTATTCTTAAAATAATTATAATTAACAATAATCTTAAAAAAGGTTATACTATAAATAAAGAGAGTACCAAAAATAACAATAACTCGAGTGCCTTTAACTTTGGGAGCAATATTTTCCATATAGTAATCATTTATGTTTCTTTTTTTTATTATAGAATCAAGCAATATAAAGCGTGCTTGTTTCTTCTTAATGCAATTATGATAAAAATAAATGATATTAACCATTACGTGGTTCGAAATGTAAATTAGTGTCATGTTAAAATATATTTCAATAATAAAATAAGCATAAACACATTAAAGGAGCATACTTTATTTCTAATTAACCAAAATTACTAAAATAACCCAAGTACATTATGTAAATATCCAAATTACTTAATAAAAATTTATGTAAGGTAAAATAACCAAAGAACCAGATTTATTTTTCTTGCATGAATGGTTCTAAATTATATATATCCATTTATACCATTTATAAACGTTAAATAAATGCCTGTAAATATCAGATCCAAAACATTCCTCACCTTAAAATTCATAATTTATTTATAAAATATACAATAATAAACATGTGAATGCTTCAGTAATATAGATTATTTTTCCAAATTTAGAGGAAGTTATATTATTTCTCATAATTTAATGATTTCAAAATTCTATCTTATTTCATAAGTAACATACAAATCATTTAGATCTATCTATCTTTCTACACCAGAATAATTTCAAAAATTATCCTTTCAATTTACAACAAAAAATTGATAAAAACCAAATCCAAAATCATCGTCAAAAAGTCCTTGATGCATAGATCAAGCAGATCTGAAACTTAAGTAAGATTATTACAGGGCTTCTAAAAAAAGTTAAATTCAAATTACTAATAATTAAAAAAAATTCTAATGAAATCAATGATGGGTGGCTTTGATACCACTCATTAGGATTTCAATATACTTTAGGATAGGTTACTCATGAACTTTAGATTTGAATAGGTGACACCACCGTTGACTTTGATTCTTATTTTTTTTACCGGATATCAAATCAATATTGATTTAATTGAAAAGAAATAAAGCAAAGTAAATGGGTTAGCAGAAGCCATACCTGAATTCATAGTTGCTATTGAAAAAGTAAATTTGGTTTGGTTTTCCATATTGACACAAACCCTAGATCTTATATTAAATCTGAATTCATAGTTGCAACTTTCATAAACTGATTAAGAGAAAGAGATAGATCTAAAAGGTAAGAGTTGGATCTGATCTTCTAAATTGACATAAACCTTGGATCTGCATTATTTCCATGGAAGAGATTAGAAGAATAACTGGAGCTTATGTAATTTGGGATAACCCCTTATTTATAATGTTGGCATTTTCTAATTTGGCTCTTCAAAAAAAATAGAATTGCCCCAGTATCTACACATTAATTCATAATTTGATCACTTTAGTTAGGCTTTATACCAAAATAGCACGATGCATTTATTTTACATATGTGGCCCATATATTGAAATTTTCCAATAAGAATCTCTATTAGCATTTACTTTTTGAGTAAATTATAACAAACGTGGTGGATTTGTTTTCTTACCCTTATCGACAATCTTAACATTTATCTTAACTCAGTAGTAGTATTCCTATATTAGGAACATGCCAAAAACTACCTTATGAGTCAAAAAATATAATGTGTGGCATGTGTGTAATAGAAAATTACAAATACGTTATCTCATGAGCCATAATTTTTCGAAAATTGCTTAACCTAAGTTCCAACACCACTTGTCACAACCAACACCTCCAGATAGATGCGTCTAATGCCTAAAAATCTCATTTGAACTCACGTCATACAAAATAGTATGAATTATTAGGTCGTTAAGGTTTACTTCATACAAAGGTAGATACAATTATGATGTATCCTACACTTTCATATCTCTTAACGGAAGGAAATAAAATACTAACACCGAGAATACATCAAAATAGCATAATCTTCCAAATATCATAGTCCATATAAGTGGTAATAAACTAAAGTCCAAATTATGATACAAAATAGCCTGGATAATTAATATAATATAAGGTGCAAATGTCATGACCTGTTATCCCATACCCTTTGAATCGACAACAAACCACACTTGTCCAACTCAAATTGCATGAAAATACGGAACATGAAGGGTAATAAAGAAAAATAGACAGAAAAGAATCCTACTCGAATGGAATAACATATAATATTCAACAAATATCTTTATACCTAAATTTTTTTAGATACATATATCAGAGTCTAACCTAAATTCAGCCTGGACAGTTATAAGCATATGCCCTTACAATTGTTGACAAACATCAAACAAAATACACTAAGTACAGCGGATAATAGAATACGCTCATACATATGATGAATATCTCCAGCTCTCCTCTGGAAACTCCAACAGTCTTCAATTAACGCGAAACTACTCGGATCTTACCGGATTATTGAAAATACCCGGATCAGGCTTGATAAATCAGGTTGAAAAAACTCGATAATAAATGACAGTGTCATAAATCAGCCTTTGGATAAAATCTTTTGAAATAAAGAGTATCTCATAAGACAACGCCCACACATAAACACAGACGGGTTTTGCCTTATGATAACTAAAGCACTTTTATATCAAAACCTTTGATATTATTCTTAATGACATCTCTTTGAAAACATTTGCAAATAAACTTATTAATCTTAGCTGAAATTGTTACCATTATTAAATTCCAGCATACTAGGCTCCACAAACAAAACCGTAGGTTCTTATAGGAGAATGGATTTCCATACAAATGACCAGGCGAAGGATCTACCTTCCGAAATGGGTACATCTCTAGATGGATGCCCCGAGGCACAGAACATCTGCCCTCTACCAACACAAGACAACCTACCTCTGTAACTAGATAGTACCGAATATGACATCCCCTGGTCGTTACCGACCTTTAATCGAGAGCTCGTTTCCATACACCACATTAATTTATATCCCGAACGTCATAGCGAGAAAATATATATCTAGATGGGGATGATCATACCCTACTTAAGAATGACCCACTTAGCCTTGCTGCATCTAATCCTATTTCGGTCATTTCCGGTTTGATGAGGCTTGAGGCTACGATTACCTTTTCACAAAGTACATATCACATCATTGAATTCCATGTTGCCATTTCCGTTAACTACTAATTGCCTTCTACAAAAAAAAACACTTAAGCTCGTATGTCTTAAGGAGGGTGTTAAGCTAAGAGAAGTTGCCTTCTCTGCCATCGTCGATGTACGTTTGTAAAAACCAATGTACATAATCTTTAGAAATGAAATGCCAGACAAACGTCCATACAAGCAGTCCAGGAACAGGACAAACCGAAGGCACTCTCCTACTACCACTAGTAGCGAGTAGTCCTTGCAATCCACAAAATCTCCACAACGAGGAGACCACTGCTATATATAACTCAGGAGCTACCCAAAGCAAGTCAACAAGCAGTCCTCACGCTATAAAGATCCACGGTCTTCAATCATCTTCAATATGTCTTCACGTTCGAACATATACATTGGTTTGAAATGGTTTTCGGATAGGAATTACCCAAATCCGACCCCGGTTCCTTCGAAATCCAATATCGATAAAAGTGAATATGAGTATACAGGATTTATTAACTATCTTTTCATTTTAATTCTTTTCGGATGATTTCGAAATCTCTTCCTTTTGACTTAGGATAATTTCTAAGAAATTCATTCTTTTGCTTTGGAAAATGTCTCAAAATTCCTTACTTAACTTTCAATCAAATTCTTTACTCTTATGCGGGTCAAAAAACAATGTTATTTAAGACATCATTTATGATAAACCCTAAAATAAATCTTAGCAAACATTTTTGAGTAAATTGGATCATAGAAATCATTCATTCTAGAGATTTCTTAAATTCTGCATAATAGCAATCTTCTTTTATTTTGGATAACTTAACAGAATTTTTTTATTTAAGAGCATTCGGGCTTTCCTTTCGATCTGTTCCACCTCTCACCTAAGAAAAGAAAACATAGGCCAGGTAAGTTCAGAGCACTGGTTTCTCCATCCCTAACCTTAGTTAAATACCATGTTTTATCTTCCCAGATCTCATAGGCGGGACAAATGTACTAGTCGTTTTCGCATACTCTGTTATTACATTCAATATTCTTCGATTTTAAGTGTTATAAACAATTCATCTTAACCCTTTATTCAAAACTCTTATTAAAACTTAAAATTCATCTTTAAACAACTTAACATTCCTTTTAAAAACATTCACAATTGATTCCACGAGAAACCGTTATGTTTAAACTCATATTCCAAAAGTTATAGAATTCGTGGTAGAAAAGTGCTGCGGAAAGTGCTATATAAGCCTATTTGATTTAAACAACTTTTAAACATTTGATAATTCATATTTTCCAATGCAAATCTCTTTTAAACTATTTAAATAGATTTATCAAATTTGTTTCATATTTTTCCATAATTAAAAACGTTCATTTAAACAGACTTCCTGTTATGGTCACTTAAGTGCACTAGCATGATTTTTCTAAAAAATTGATTTAGGCTTATTTCAAAATCTACGCAATGGAACTTTGATTTTATTTGTTCGTTTGGAAGATATGGATATAATAGTCTGGAATTTTCTTATCTTTAAGAATTCCGAACTATATTTCACTCTACACATTCATATGAACTTTTCGGCGCGAAATCACGAACTACCGTTGCGCGACATGTCTAGTTTTAACTTATTTTTCAATACTTGAAATAATTTATTCAAATTGAATTCTATTACTTATAAAATCATTACAAATCATTTAAAATCAATATTTCCACTTTTTTAAGTAATAAAAATATATTTTCACTATTACCATGTTATAGTATTATTTTATTCCTATTATTTTAATATTAAATTTTAAATTCCAATTTCAACTTAGTTTCAATTGTAACTTCAAATTAAACGCATTTAAAACTTAGATTTCAAATCTAATTTCAATTTAAACTTCAATTCAATCTCAAACTAAACTTCAATTTTCAAAATCGATTTCAATTTCACTATTCATCTCAATTTCAATTTCAAATTAACTATCCTTTTCAAATCCATTTCACTTCAAATTTCAAACTCTCTTTTATTTTAACTTTAATTTCATTTCTAAATGAAAAAAGACTTATTTTTCTAAAGTATCTCATATCACTAAAATACGGTCTTATTAACAAAGTGATTATTTAAACCAAAATGAACATATCCAATATTCATATTTATCACTAACATAACATCCACTCAATCAATCACATACGTACGATTTCAAATCCAACATTCACTATAAATATCATAACGGGACAGATTATCACAATTTAATTAATTAACTAACTATCAAATCATCCATATTAACAATCAATGTGAACTTTCATATGTCATAATTGTGTAAGTGTGGTTTTTTTAAAATAATCAAAATATAAATTCAAAAGTGATAAGAATTTCTCACCTTTATATCCACTCCATCAAACTTTAACGTGAGATACGCATCTCTCGCTAACATGCTATTTCCAACGTCTCTCCTTTTTCCGCTTTCCTTTCCTTCTCCCTTTTTTTCTTTCTTTTCTTTTGTTCTTTTTTTATTAAGGAAGAGGGTGTATGGCTCGGCTAGGGGGTGCATGGCCTAGGGAGGAGGGTATGTGGGTGTGTGTGTGTTTTGAGGTGGGTAGGTGGTTTGGAGGGCTTGGCCATGGGTGTAGCAGGGTACGGCCTTGGTGTGTAAGGGGGGTATGGCTTGGGTTGGTGTGTAGCCGAAGGTAGGTGGGTGTAGGAGGTGGGTAGGTGGATGCTAGGCTTGGTTTTGGTGGTGAAAGGTGATGGTGTGGTGATATGGAGGTGGTAGCTTGAAGGTAGAAGACAATGGAGAGGTGGAAAGCCATGGAAATGGAGATGAAGAAGAAGCAAAAAGTGAAGAAAAAAGTAAGGAATATAGTGTGCAAAAATGAAGGAGTGGATGTGCTTATTTATAGTTGAAGTTTTACAACCAAATTAACATTTTATCCTTAGCCAAAAAGACCAAATGTAACAACCGGGGTTTTTGCATCAATTTAATATCGTCATTAAACGATTAATTTGCTAGCTAATTGTTGTTTGAAGTTTTTAAAACCCGGTTTAAACTCTTTTGAAATTCCTTTATTAATTGTGTTAAGTTGTGTGGGCTTTGAAAATTATTTTGGCCCACGTTTTCATTTGTTTGATGCCGTGTTATAGTGGATGCCATTCCCCCTTTTTGATCCATTCTCTTCGCAACCCTAAAATAAAACAAACAAAAATAAATGTTGGCCCGTTCCTATCTTAATTCAACTCGACCCGCCCCCTTTTCATTCTTTCTTCGCTCGAAAACCCTAACATACGAGAGAAAAAAAAATGGCGGCTCGCTATCAAACTAGGGCTTTTCAAAATTGAGGCTGCCGACCAGGGTTGTTCGATCGAGTTGCTTTGTCGGTCGATTGGAGTTGCTCACGGCCGCTTCTAGTTAAGTCGTGCTCTAGAAAACGAGGTGAGTGACCCTCACATCTATTCGACTCCTGGTTGATTTCTGATTTGTTCAAGTTGTGATTTTCTATGTTTGATTAATTGATGCTCACAGTTTTGATTTCTCTGATTAAATTATATTTTTTTATGCTTGAATGCCTTGATTTCTTTGTCCTGGTTTATCTTCCTCTATGTTGTTGTACTGCATCCCTGTATGCCCTTGCCTATGATATCTTCTAGTTGTACTGGACTTGTCTTCTCCCTGAGTTGCTATTTTGTTTTGTATACTTCCTTATGCACTGTATTGCCGTCATAAAAGTTTTACATGCCTGCTTTGTTCATGCCTGAGTGTATTTGTGATTGTGCGTCATTTGTGTACTATCTTCTATGCCCTTGTGCACTTCTACTATTTTCCTAACCTGATACTCTAGCCCTTTGTGTGTGTGTGTCTCTCAACTGGACCCATATGCGTTTCTTTGAGTTGATACTTTCGAGAAAAAAAACAGTCTTTGTTTTAGAACTGCTTTGTGAAAATGTCTATTTGGAACTGTTTGCCTATGAGCTCAGGTTTCATATTCATGTGCAGTTTAGCTTGATGCTTTGTTCGAAAGTGATTTTTGTAACTTGTGTTTCTCATATTACGACTTTGAATTTACATTTTACCTTGTGTATTGTCACTGCATACCTGTTCATCCTATAATTCACAGTATCATATTTGAGGTAGTTTCATTTCAATGTGTCTGCTGTTTTCATGTACATGTATACACTTGTTGTGTATTTGAGTAATTGGGATGCATTGAACTCGTGTGGTCTTCATTTATGTGCAGTCTGCATTTACGTTGCCTCTGACCTTTTTGGCACACAGACTTCATTTCATTGTCGTTGTGTATCAATGCATATATTGTTTACATTTTGTTGGTCTGACCTGAACTGACCATTGAACTGCATGTACCTTTTTTTTTTCAATGTTTGGTCAATGCATATAGGTGTTGTTTGGTCTCCATTGGCATTATTACATAAGTGTAGTACATTCGAGCTGTCTTGTTTTTGGCCATTCACTTGTGCATGGCTCCACTTGATCTGATACTGAGGCTTTGCCTTGTGGTCTGCACTTGCATGCTTGAGGCTTACCATATATGTGTGTACATGTAGATGTTTTTGTGTATGCATATATTGTTTGATTCGTACTGAACTTGCACATAAGTTTAGTTCATATGTCTGTAGCTCCTTGTTGCACCTCTGATTCATTTTGTCCATGTGCAGATCATGTTGATGGGAGTAAATAAATAAGAGATGAAAATTAAAAATATATACCACTCCTATCGAGATAACCAATACTAGTGTAAGGCCTAACTACGGATAGCCGCTCCTATCCAGCCTTATTCTTCGTAATAACTGACAATATTTCTTTTAATACTCTTTGTTATTGTGAGCATAGAGGTGGGGCGTCACAGATGGTATCAGAGCTTGGGGTTTATGGACATAATATAAAACATAACTTAGATGGAACATGTGTTACAACTATATGTCGATGTTTTATTATGTTTTGAGTCAAAACTAAAGTTTTGAAATTAGGATGGAATTTTTAAAATATCTTTATTTAAAAATAAAAAGTGAAACTGTGTTTCGATGATTGATTGAGTGTGTTCTGTTTATCAGAGTGCGCAGCGGAAACAGTGACTGTCTTCGCTGAGTACGGCTGATAACCTTTTTGATTTAAAAATCAAATTATGAAATTGAAAATAAATTTCATTTGTTGCTTACATAGTTGTGTTTAATTTGTTTTCTTTGGAAATTTCGAATCCAATTTGAGAATTCGAAGCGATTGCAGTTATGTGAATTTGTTGAGATTTCTGCTGTTTTGAATTATCTTCATTGAAGATATATTTGAATGATTTCTTTGTTCATTTTGCGGTATACGTGCAAATTTATGTTGCACGTTACTACACTAATTTTACGTTGAACCGATGCTTGGTTATGAAACGTATATTGTTGTCGTTATTCTTATAACGGGATTTTTACACCAATGCTATATTTTGAAGCAAGGTGTTTTGTTGACATTTTTAATGAATGAAAATTCACTGATGTTGTATTTTGATGTGAATTATTTTGATGAGATTTTGACGTTTAAAAATTACTGTCGCTTTGACTTCAGTATCCGTCATATTTTAAAGTGGATTTTCAAGCGGTTATCCCGCAATGCTGATTTTGAGATCCGTTTCTACGGTGTTTTGAGAAGTACAATTTTCTTATTGAAATTGTCACTAATGTTGCTGTTTTTATCACGGGTTGCAAATCGTTTTAAAAATAAAATTGTTTTTCAAAATTTTTATAGTTTATGCTTTCAAAAGAATGAGGAAGCGATTTAAACGATTCAGCAAAATCGAGGACTATGAACCCTTTCTTTTACTGATTCGCTTAATTCCGGACTTGTTCGTTTGAGAATGTAGATTATTTACTTTTATAAAATAAATGAAATTGTTTTCGGAATTTTTACAGTTTACGTTTTCAGAAGAATGAGAAAGCGACTTAAACGTTTCAGAAAAATCGAGGATTATGACCCCTTTCTTTTACTGATTCGTTTAATTCCGGACTTGTCCGTTTGAGAATGTGAAATGTTATTTTTGGAATACACAATTTGCACTTTCAAGGAAACGATGAAGAGATTTAAACGATGTAGCGAAAGTGCGGAGTATGGAACCACACTTATACTATTTTGGTTAATTCCGGACTCGTTAATTGAAATATTTGCCGTTTTGACGATTTTGATGATTTTACACGTTCAAGGAAACGATGAAGAGAATCAAACGATTTAGTAAAACACGTGGTATGGGACATGTGCGTTTGCTATTTCGGTTAATTCCAGACTTGTTAATTGAATATATGATGATTTCCGTGTGCTTTCGAGCCACTATGATGGACCTTTGGGTCATATGTTGGACCTTCGGGTCAATACCAGTACCGGACCTTCGGGTCATATGTTGGACCTTCGGGTCATTTGTTGGGCGCCAAAATTATGTTGGGTACTTGGTAGGCTTCGGCCATATGTTGATGCACGTGCGGCGTAGCTAAAACTCGCCATCTGATGGGATCGATCCAACCTTTTATGTTGATTTTCTAGATGATCTTAATTGATTTCTAGATATTTGTTGTTTTCAATAATCTGCAGGTAATTGGATATTTGTTGATATGAGTTCTAATTATCGTTTTTGGTAATTAGATATTTGTTGATTTGGTTATCGCTTGTGATAATTAAATATTTGTTGGTATGAGTTCTAATTATCGTTTTTGATGATTAGATATTTGTTGATTTGATTATCGCTTGTGATAATTAAATATTTGTTGATATGAGTTCTTATTATCGTTTTTGATAATTAGATATTTGTTGATTTGATTATCGCTTGTGATAATTAAATATTTGTTGATATGAGTTCTAATTATCGTTTTTGATAATTAGATATTTGTTGATTTGATTGTCGCTTGTGATAATTAAATATTTGTTGATATGAGTTCTAATTATCGTTTTTGATAATTAGATATTTGTTGATTTGATTGTCGCTTATGATAATTAAATATTTGTTGATATGAGTTCTAATTATCGTTTTTGATAATTAGATATTTGTTGATTTGATTATCGCTTGTGATAATTAAATATTTGTTGATATGAGTTCTAATTATCGTTTTTGATAACTAGATATTTGTTGATTTGATTATCGCTTGTGATAATCGAATATTTGTTGATATGAGTTCTAATTATCGTTTTTGATAATTAGATATTTGTTGATTTGATTATCGTTTTTGATAATCGAATATTTGTTGATTTGATTATCGTTTTTGAATATCGAATATTTGTTGATTTGATTATCGTTATTGATAATCGAATATTTGTTGATTTGATTATCGTTTTTAATAATCGAATAATTGTTGATTTGATTATCGTTTTTGATAATCGAATAATTGTTGATTTGAGATTTGATTGTCGTTTTTGATAATCGAATATTTGTTGATATGAGTTCTAATTATCGTTTTTGATAATTAGATATTTGTTGATTTTATTATCATTTTTGATAATCGAATATTTGTTGATTTGATTATCGTTTTTGATAATCGAATATTTGTTGATTTGATTATCGTTGTTGATAATCGAATATTTGTTGATTTGGTTATCGTTTTTGATAATCGAATAATTGTTGATTTGAGATGTGATTATCGTTTTTGATAATCGAATATTAGTTGATTTGGGATTTGATTATTGTTTTTGATAATCGAATATTTGTTGATTTGGGATTTGATTATTGTTTTTGATAATCGAATATTTGTTGATTTGATTATCGTTTTTTATAATCGAATATTTGTTGATTTGATTTTCGTTTTTGATAATTAGATATTTGTTGATTTGATTATCGTTTTTGATAATCGAATATTTGTTGATTTGATTATCGTTGTTGATAATCGAATATTTGTTGATTTGGTTATCGTTTTTGATAATCGATTAATTGTTGATTTGAGATTTGATTATCGTTTTTGATAATCGAATATTTGTTGATATGAGTTCTAATTATCGATAATTAGATATTTGTTGATTTGATTATCGTTTTTGATAATCGAATATTTGTTGATTTGATTATCGTTTTTGAATATCGAATATTTGTTGATTTGATTATCGTTATTGATAATCGAATATTTGTTGATTTGATTATCGTTTTTAATAATCGAATAATTGTTGATTTGATTATCGTTTTTGATAATCGAATAATTGTTGATTTGAGATTTGATTTTCGTTTTTGATAATCAAATATTTGTTGACATGAGTTCTAATTATCGTTTTTGATAATTAGATATTTGTTGATTTGATTATCGTTTTTGGTAATCGAATATTTGTTGATTTGATTATCGTTGTTGATAATCGAATATTTGTTGATTTGGTTATCGTTTTTGATAATCGAATAATTGTTGATTTGTGATGTGATTATCGTTTTTGATAATCGAATATTAGTTGATTTAGGATTTGATTATTGTTTTTGATAATCGAATATTTGTTGATTTGGGATTTGATTATTGTTTTTGATAATCGAATATTTATTGATTTGATTATCGTTTTTGATAATCGAATATTTGTTGATTTGATTTTCGTTTTTGATATATGGATATTTGTTGAATTGAGATTCTGATTGTCGTTTTGATAATTGGACCTTTGTTGTTTTCTGATTACCGTTTTGGTAACTGGATATTTGCAGTTTTGCGATTTCTGTATTCTGATTATCTATTTGATAATTAGATTGTGTTGAGAATTTGTGAATTTCTTTATTGAGATTAAAAGATTTCTTTGTCGTTTGTATTCTCGACCTTTATTTTTCTAGCTTAACCAGTTTATGTTAGAAAAATAATAGTTATTAACGACCTTAATTATGAAAATTGCGGGGACGCAATTTTTATAAGGAGGGGAGTCTGTAACAACCGGGGTTTTTGCATCAATTTAATATCGTCATTAAACGATTAATTTGCTAGCTAATTGTTTTTGAAGTTTTTAAAACCCGGTTTAAACTCTTTTGAAATTCCTTTATTAATTGTGTTAAGTTGTGTGGGCTTTGAAAATAATTTTGGCCCACGTTTTCATTTGTTTGATGCCGTGTTATAGTGGATCCCCCTTTTTGATCCATTCTCTTCGCAAACCTAAATTAAAACAAACGAAAATAAATGTTGGCCCATTCCTATCTTAATTCAATTCGACCCGCCCCCTTTTCATTCTTTCTTCGTTCGAAAACCCTAACATACGAGAGGGAGAAAAAAATGGCGGCTCGCTATCAAACTAGGGCTTTTCAAAATTGAGGCTGCCGACCAGGGTTGTTCGATCGAGTTGCTTTGTCGGTCGATTGGAGTTGCTCACGGCCGCTTCTAGTTAAGTCATGCTCTGGAAAACGAGGTGAGTGACCCTCACATCTATTCGACTCCTGGTTGATTTCTGATTTGTTCAAGTTGTGATTTTCTATGTTTGATTAATTGATGCTCACGGTTTTGATTTCTCTGATTAAATTGTATTTTTTTATGCTTGAATGCCTTGATTTCTTTGTCCTGGTTTATCTTCCTCTATGTTGTTGTACTGCGTCCCTGTATGCCCTTGCCTATGATATCTTCTAGTTGTACTGGACTTGTCTTCTCCCTGAGTTGCTATTTTGTTTTGTATACTTCCTTATGCACTGTATTGCCGTCATAAAAGTTTTACATGCCTGCTTTGTTCATGCCTGAGTGTATTTGTGATTGTGCGTCATTTGTGTACTATCTTCTATGCCCTTGTGCACTTCTACTATTTTCCTAACCTGATACTCTAGCCCTTTGTGTGTGTGTGTGTCTCAACTGGACCCATATGCATTTCTTTGAGTTGATACTTTTGAGAAAAAAACAGTCTTTGTTTTAGAACTGCTTTGTGAAAATGTCTATTTGGAACTGTTTGCCTATGAGCTCAGGTTTCATATTCATGTGCAGTTTAGCTTGATGCTTTGTTCAAAAGTGATTTTTGTAACTTGTGTTTCTCATATTACGACTTTGAATTTACATTTTACCTTGTGTATTGTCACTGCATACCTATTCATCCTATAATTCACAGTATCATATTTGAGGTAGTTTCATTTCAATGTGTCTGCTGTTTTCATGTACATGTATACACTTGTTGTGTATTTGAGTAATTGGGATGCATTGAACTCGTGTGGTCTTCATTTATGTGCAGTCTGCATTTACGTTGCCTCTGACCTTTTTGGCACACAGACTTCATTTCATTGTCGTTGTGTATCAATGCATATATTGTTTACATTTTGTTGGTCTGACCTGAACTGACCATTAAACTGCATGTTACTTTTTGTTTCAATGTTTGGTCAATGCATATAGGTGTTGTCTGGTCTCCATTGGCATTATTACATAAGTGTAGTACATTCGAGCTGTCTTGTTTTTGGCCATTCACTTGTGCATGGCTCCACTTGATCTGATACTGAGGCTTTGCCTTGTGGTCTGCACTTGCATGCTTGAGGCTTACCATATATGTGCATACATGTAGATGTTTTTGTGTATGCATATATTGTTTGATTCGTACTGAACTTGCACATAAGTTTAGTTCATATGTCTGTAGCTCCTTGTTGCACCTCTGATTCATTTTGTCCATGTGCAGATCGTTACGAACATGCAATTGTGTACATGTTGCATATTCACTTGGTTGAATCTTTATACTGCTGTCACTTGTTTTGTGCACTGTGGTGTACTGGGTTTTGGACTTTGACCATTTTGAGTTTGTTTCTTTTGAACTGTAGCATTTATGTGTTGACTGCCTTTTAGTTTTGTACGCAGTCTTTCCTTGGGGTCTGCGTAGCATTGATGCAATCGGATTTGTTTTTCTTGAATTCACTTGAGTTGAATCCAGTAATTCGGGTTTGACCTTGTGTTCGTTTGTGAATTTTCATTGTGTACTGCGTGCACATTGTCCATGTCTGTCTACTTTGACCACCGAGGCCGTGGCATTGATATTTAAATCTTCATTGATTTTGGTTCGTTGAGCGTTTGTGTACATCATCACTGTAGTGGCAAGGCAGTGCACGCAAGCGTGAACTGCAGCCACACGGAATTGAGTTTTTGGGTACATTATCACCGTAGTGGCAAGGCAGTGCACGCAAGCGTGAACTGCAGCCACACAGTAAGGTTTTGTGTTATTCTATCTTGTTTTGATTTATTGATCTTTTTGCATATCCCATATGCTGTAGTGGCGAGGCAGTGCACGCGTGCGTGTACTGCAGCCCTACTCGAATTAATTATTTAATTGATATTTCAATTGTTTGAACTGTTTTGTTTATTCAATTCAATATTCTGATTTGGTTTAATTTGTTGATTTGTTGTTTAACACTGTCACGTGTTCTATTTATCGTTATCCGATTTCTTTATTTAAGGATCGGATAGACGAGAATTATTGTGACTGTCGTCTATTCATTATGTAATTATTATTGTCTCTGTGCACTAATAACTGAGTTTGAATTAGACTGACCCGCGTATTATTTTCTTTTGAATGTAATACTCGGGTCAGACCAAGTATTTACAGGTTGTTGATATCTCACTATGGGTTGCTGTTAGAGCTATGAAGTCTTTTCATATTTTTGGGGTAGTCGTCATCATTTAAAGTAGTCAGTGTATTTGTATAGGATGTTGTATATTCATGTATATTATTCACGATAATGTACTTGTATATGTAACTTCCAGAGTCGACAGTTGTAGTTGTATCATATGTACTGTATCACATGTATTGTAACTGACATCAGTTATTATATATATATATGAGATTTTTGTTTATCAGTGTTCCACATTTGAATTATCTGTGTTATTATTATATCTATTGTCATAAACTATTATGAACCATCGTAGTTCGTTTTATACTGGAATTGGATATGTTGATGGGAGTAAATAAATAAGAGATGAAAATTAAAAATATATACCACTCCTATCGAGATAACCAATACTAGTGTAAGGCCTAACTACGGATGGCCGCTCCTATCCAGCCTTATTCTTCGTAATAACGGACAGTATTTCTTTTAATACTCTTTGTTATTATGAGCATAGAGGTGGGGCGTCACACCAAAATACCCTCTATATGAAATCAAACTTTGTCTCCCCTTTCACACTTTCCAATGTATGATTTTGATTTGTTATTAATGTTGAAATGTAGTGTATTAATGTAGAATTGATGTATTGATTTGATTTTGTACTTATGACATGATTTCTTCTCTTTTTCTTACATTTTAAAAATGTTAAAATAACATTTGCTCTTTTTCCATGTAAATTAGTAACATCTCATTAGTGAAACAAGATGTCAAGTAATGATGTTGTTTATAAAGACTTAAAATAAAGTTTTAATTAGTCAAATCACGTCTTTTCACTTTTTGTACTCTTTTATGTAAACTTTTCAAAAGTAAACTCTTTTTGTCTTTAGTACTAAATGTAAAGTATTTAAATAGTTTGTAAACCTGTTTTTTTATGTGTTAGAAATGTACCATGTTGCAACAACTTGTCGATAACTTGTTCCAGCTGAAAACGATGTTTTTGTCGACAATTTTTACAATTAAAATTTGGCCTTTTTGTTAAGCTATAATTGAAGTAAACCAAACTTTAAAATGAACTTTTTACTTCTTTAAATTAATTAAAACATGTCTCTTTATATTTTTAAATCATATTTAATTAATATCAAAATCTCTATTTTTATAGTGTATGTAAAACCGACAAAATGCGACAAATTTTGGTTATTTTTGTAAAAAAATTATTAAGATACTTTTAAATGTATAAATATACTTTTATTAACTTTATTAGATGTTTTAAATAAGATTTATCTTTTTAAATAAATATATAAATCCATTTCTTTAGCCTTTATTTATTATTAACAAAACTTAACTTTTGTCGATTTATTTAAAAATCCAAATTTACACTTTTTATTTATTAACTATAAGAATGATTGATTATTTATTATATATAGCATATTTATTTTAAGATTTAAACTCCTTTTTAAATTTAAAATGAATGAAATCTCTCATTTTCGAAGTAGTGAAATCACGGGTCGTTACATTCTCCCCTACTTAAAAGCATTTCGTCCTCGAAATGAAAGTTAGATAAAGGAATCTATCCCATACTCATATCCTCAAATAATTTGACTTATTTCTACTGATGATAGAAAAGAATAAGATCGATATTATAACAACACTAAAACAAATGATGCCAAACATACATATAAAGATTCCCCACATTAACCTGAGTATCTATCACGTAGTTACGGTTATATGTACACATATCAAGTCAAACTTCTATCTTACCCATCCTATTGCATATTGCACATTTAATATAATATATACAACAACCAAATAAGACTATGCATCCAAAACAACCACACTGATACTATATCAAGATAAACGAATACCACCACATAACTCATTATCCGACCTGAGCATGTACTATACCTGAGATCTATATATACATATCAAATGTAACGACCCGTAAATTTTTGATAATTTTTATTTTTTTATTAATATATTTAATTGAAATTTTGAGAAATTGTAAACGATAAAATTTTGAAATAAAAATTTGATATATGGAATACGTCTAATTGGACATAGCAAACTGTAAATTTTCATCTGAAAATATGAGAGTTTGTTTTATTGTGTAATTCTATTTCAATTTATATCAGTTAATACTTGATGATGATAAAATGTTTTCCAAACCGGAATATTTTTACATAGACAAATTCTAAATCATCTTCCGACTGAGACGTCATTTTTCATTTTTCCAAATTCGGACTTCTTTAGCTCCGTCAATCTTATTTTTCTGCGTTTTTGCTGCATTTTCCACTAGTAGAAAATTTTGAATTTTTATAATTCAATCATATCACTGATATCTGTATACCGTTTTGATCGTCTCGTCGTGCTGATCTCCATAGTATATTCATTTCTGTATTTTCAGATTCAGTACGCGACGGTAACGATGAAACAGCTCGTCGGAGCGGTACCACTTTTGCACGTTTAATAGTAGTGTCTATTCAAATTTCAAACGAAAATTGTCAGCAACTAGCATTTATTACAATATTTATTATATGCTAGAATTTAGCCGTTCCGTAATCCCTGTTTTTCCGCGTTGATGTGTCTTTCCTAAATCAAACGTAAAATCTAGCTTACCCATTTTATTCATTTATATTTTTCCTTCCATCTCGTTTTATTCACAAATATTCTTTCATCCTCTCTGTTCATTTGAGCTTCTTCATTCTTATAAAACAAAACCCAAACCCAAAAGCGTTCACCTCCTCTTCCCTTTTCCCATGCCTGACGCAAGCCGCCCCTTGCTCTGACTTCCCCTTCCAAGCTTCCCGACCACCAGCCGCTCTCTCTCTCTCTTTTCCCCTCAACCTGAACACCATCGCACCGACCCATTCCCTCCACATCGCTGCACGAGCAGCACCTCCGGCCTCGCCACCTCTCCCTCCTTACCGAGATCTCGCTCGGCCGAGTAGATGCATGAATTTTCTTTTTCTCGTGTGATAAGTATATAAAGTGATATTATATAAGTTATAGTATATAGATTATAGCATTTCATATAAGTCTGTATATAACAAGTTATATATTGGATCTGCAAAATAGTATATATATGTAAGGGTTTGTATATATTTGTACTAGTTAGTAAAATGTGTTAGTAAGTAAGCCGAATATTGTATATAGATGAAAATTTATTCATTTTGATTTGGTAAAATATGTATGCTTTATGATTTATTAAGTATATTGGTGTTGCATGTGTTTATACCACGTTATATATATAATAGAATAATACGAGTCTGTTGCTTATATATTAGAGCAAAATGTATAATGTGATTTGAGTAAAGTATTTCTCGAAGAATTTTGAAAAGAATTTTAAAGCTTTTGTATATAACGTGTTATAGTAATAATTTTCAAAAACCTATGTAGATATTATTCTAAGCTATATATTTTGACGGTAATCTATTCGTATATATATTTCTGAAATCTTGTAATAACATGTTGGCTGTATATATTTGTTACGGGTCCGCAAACATATTTTATTATACATATGTATACTATTAGGCTGCATGGTATATTAACTTTTGTAGTACGGTGTGCCTGCATTTACGCATTATTACCCTACATGCATGAGTCGGGTTTTATTATAATAATATGTATTATTTCCAATGTATGTTTGAAATTGATTTATAAATACTAATTTTGAATATGGCAATATAAATATAGTATTTCAAAGTATATATATTTTTATAAAACAGTTTGTTATATAGTAAGTTTATGCATTCTGTATTCTTTCTAGTTGCATGACTTTATGGTACATATATGGTATAAGTGATTTAATAAGAAACAAATATGTTATATGTTCAGTATATCAATTGATCCTGATTTGTTCTCATCGATTCCCATTTATCAGCTTTTGTCCGTTGTGCCTGTCTTCTTCGTCAAATTCGTACCCATCTCACTTTGCTTTGGAATTCATAGCTTGCTCTGTTGTCAAATCTCTTTATCCTCGAAAGGTGAGCAATCACTCACGGTTAATGTTCTTTTATTTATTAAATTTTATTTCAATTGAAACGACAATTGAAATATGCTGCTGTTAGTTATTTACACTTATATATCCTATTACCTGTATCAGTTCACCTGTGACATCTGACACCATTATCTGTTATTTATATTGATGATTTAAACCTGTTATATCATTATCATATCTATTATCACTCTGCAAGTACCCTATTAGTATAGAATTCACTATAGGTTGAAATGATACATACCCGAACAGACTTTAGAATAGGAAAAAATCGGTTGAAATGATAGACCCAAGCTATTTTCATTGACTTTGAATTTGGGATTACGGGTTGAAATGATATATACATATACCCGTATATATTTAAATTATGCATTGAAATGATAAATATCTGTATCACTTGACCATAGAATAGAAAATTATATACAGTGTAACAACCCAAAATTTTCGATCCCGAAAATTTCAGATATTTAGGAAAAAGAAGAAAGAGATAGAAGAAGAAGAAGATAAGAAAACATCAACATCTCACATTCGCAGCGGATAAAATATAATAATAAATAATAATAGTTTACAAAGAATACTACATCTGTCGATTACATTTGTAATACATCAGAGTTACACATTTATACAGACACTGGAAATACGCAATTATCAAGTCCCAAATATAAAATAATATAATACAGCGGAAATACTCTATGCGTTCTTGCCATCCAGCTCGCCTCTTGAGTTCCAGAACGTCCTTACCTGAAATCTGTAATACTCGGTCTGACCCGAGCATTACATCAAAGTAATACCCGGGTCAGGCTGGAAACCAGCGTGAGTAAACCCATCCAACATGAAACACAAGCATAAACATATATAAAACCCGGGGTAACTCGTATAAATTTACAAGTTCACAATATGTTATACGCACTATTTATTTCACATATCAATCTTCTAAGTATCAAAATTTAGATTAAATAGTCCAATTCACTTAAATCATTCATAGCATCCCATTGACTTCACATATCAAACTATAAAGAATCGAAGTGGTTTCGGGTATTTTCTAATACCCGACTCCGGTCTCTTCGAATCCAATGTTATCTTAACCTAAGTTATCCAGGTGAATACAATTCAATTTTGATTACCGGATTACACTTTCTGTATAGCAATTCATAGTTGATAGATAATCACACTATCATTGTCCATTCAACATACCATGTCACACAACAATTCATATCAGAGATATCAACCAATTCAAAACACTCATCATCATTCAATCATCAATAAGCAAGATTGATCACTTTCATTAATTACATTAATTAACAATCTCCTAATTACTTCCATTAGTTAATTATTCTAAAATTTCATTTAAAAATTAACCTTAACTTAATTACATTCATTGATCAACCTTGATTAATCACAATTCAGAAACTAACTTTCCTAAATTATTCCATCAATTAAACCAACTCTTTATATAATTAATCATTTGATTGCACTGGGTAGTTATCACTTAACTCCTTCCACCAAATAATTATCCTTTGATTACTTTCATCAAGTAATTTCCTTTTAGTCAATTACATCCAGTAGTGATCCACTTATTACTTCACTAAGAAATTACACCTCTTTAATTACCCTTAGTAATTATACTTAATCTTTAATTAATTATATTTATTAATCACCCTGTAATTACCATTACTAATTACTTCCATTGAGTAATTGTACTTACATAATTCTATAAATGATTATCTTTAATTCATCTTAAGTTAATGACCTTCATTAAATATTAACTGTTCTTTAATTACTTTCTTAGGTAATCGACTTAGATTAATCATTATTAAACTCAAAATTAATCAATCTTAAATAACCAATTAACTAATCTTAAATTAATTAAGTGTTAATTGTAACTTAATTAATCCTTAATTGCTTCATTAATTAATCTTAATCATTAATTAAAAATCTTATCTAATGAATGATTCCTAATAACCAATTGATTATCCCTAATTAACTTTAAAACCTTAATTAATTAATTTAAACCTTCAATTATTTATTTAATTAATCGAAATCATTAATTATCCATTTTAATTACCTTAAAGATTTAATGATTTCAACTTTAAGATGAAACATTTTCTTATCTATGATTAGATTATCACTCACAAATACATTTGCAGAAAATTATTTTCAAATTTACTTTTAAATTTCATTTAATTTAAAGATTTAAAATGAATATCAGTTTATCTTTAACAAAGTTTAAACCAATTTAAAACCCTTAAATTCACATGTTAAAGAATACTTATATCTTATAAAAGAAATTTTAAAAGAGTTTAAACCAAATTCCTTTTGAATTCAAATCTTTAAAAATTTACTTTAACATTCAAAGTCGTTAAAACCCTTTAAATTTTATAAAACTTATTTTATTTCAAAACTAAGATTTAAATTAAGATTTAAATCATATATAAAACTTTGATTTAAACTTTGTTTAAATCATTCCTTTACATTTTTAAAGTCCATTTTAAGTTAATCCTTTTAATTATTTAAACACTTTAAAGTTACTAAACAAGTTTAAATTTTAAAAACTTTATTTATTTCCAAACTAAGATTCAAATTAAACTTGGATCTATTTCTTTTTACTTAGATGTAAACTTAATTTAAATCTTCTTTATATTTTAGAAATTTAGGTTTTAATTTTTAAAATAGTACAGGTTTAAACCTGTAATCTAGAATTTGACCCGAGCCTTACCTTATTTACTTCGAGTCAAAACCCACCTAACTCGAGCAAAACAATCAATTTACTCGAGATCACTCGAATAACTCTTCTTCCCAACCAAAACATCAGAACACAAAAGGGGTGCACCGTGCACACGCACGGTGGCGCCGGTCGCTTCTGGCCAACTTCGCCGACCTTCCCACATCGGCAAACGAATTCACATCTCCCCACGATCATCAAATCGTCACCCCAAAGCTCGAAATCAAATTCGAGTTCTCAACCAAAACCTGTAACATCAACATAATCCTCCATCAAAACCTGGAACATCGCCGTTCACGAAACTCCGACCACCAGAGAGTCTGTAACTCCGACCACACAATCACCTACCCCATGCTTCCATCCCCTTGAGTTTGGTTGAACTCGATCAACCAGAGCAGGTGCACAATTCAAAACATCGGATCTAGTTAAAACTAGGGTTAAAATCCTAATTCGATTGCCACCATCACCACAGTGCTATGATCAACACTTTGACAATTTTCCCTTAGCCTCTGATCATCAGACTACCTCCAGAAATAACTTCTTCCTCCCAGACCTCATAGATCATCATAAAACCCCCAATTTCTATTGTCTAGTCAAACCAGTACTGTACCTTGAATCCCTTACAAAAAAAAATTAGATTTTAGTTTTCAAAATCATCATTTTGTATAAGGTTTTAGATTATATTCCTGAAACCATGAACTATGAAATTAAAAAAATTCACTTATATTCAACTTGGTATGTTATCTTAGCTTCCAGAACCATTACCAATTTATTTTGACTTAAATAAAATTTTAAACTAAAGATTATGATGAAACAACCAAGTCTTGTTTAAGTCTTAAATCCAGATCATGCCTAGATAAAAAGAAAATGATTTTTTTTTTAAAATCAAACTGATGTTTTAAACAAAGAACAGAATATCACAGAAGACAACTATGCACACACCCACATCCATCATTCAAAATATACACTGTGAATTCATATATACACACAAACATATTTGTTTTAGAAATAGCATGCAACCAGACAAGTTTCAAGATTTTAAAATGCGAGGTTACTCACCTAAAAAGTGTTTACTCACTTGAAAAACAAAGTTTGATCGGAGAGCAGCTTTCTAGTTTTGAAAAGTTATCAGCCTGATCTTCTTTAATCCCCTTGCTTGATGAGTTGAGGTACTAATTAAGCTTTAGTGTTAAGATTATTTCTGGTTTGCTAATAATTTATTTTTTATGAACCAAGATGAAATAAGAAAAGATGTATATATATAGAAAAGGTTTTACATAGGTAGGTATTTACTGGTAATGTTTTATCAGAGATTTTTTTGCCTTCTTCTTTGACCAAGCTAGATTTTATAAAAACCGAAATGACTTTTGTGGAAAATGAAGTGACTTATTTTATGCTAGAGATGATGTGATTTAATGCCATTGTCTCTTTTCATGTTTACATATACTTATCCTTTAATTTGTATGTACATACATGTATATTATATTTTTGTCTTATTTCTTTACATATCTATATGTATTTCAACATTATAAAGTTGTATATACTTATTCATACAAACATTTCTTAATATAAAGTTGTTATGTATAGACTTATGTTTTTGTAGGCTAGGATGTGATGTTTTTATGTGCTTGAGATGATAATATTAAATGTTTGTTCCCTTACAAGTTTACATCCTTATTGTTTATATGTATATATTTTTTTCTTTGTTTTATATGTATATAGATATTTTGTTTTCTTACATTGCTTACACATATAAATTTCCAAAGTATATTACTTAATTACCATATGTATTTATTTTGTTTTCATAGAACCATAAAATTTTACCCTATATATTTATTTCTAATATAAATCCTTGTTTTATTTTTATTTCTATTTTAAGCTTATACTACTAAATTTATATTCATTTATTCTTATACTTATATTTAATATTGATAAGGTTGATTTCATTTCAAGCATTTTTAATTAAGTTACACCCATATATATATATATATATATATATATATATATATATATATATATATATCAAATGTTAATAATGTAAAGCATTTTAATTTAATTCAATGTGAATAAGGTAAATTTTATTTTGAATGTTTTTGAAAGATTTCATTTTAAATTTTCAAATCATAATTTTCTTCACAAATACATACATACATACATACATATATATATATAAATGGCAAATGTCCCAAAAGTCTCATTCATTTTTAAAATGATAAGTTTGTACTTTATTTAATTAGATTAAATGCTTATTAAACTAATATTGCCAAAATCCTGGGTCGTCACATTCCTCACTCCTTTGAATCTTTTCGTCCTCGAAAAGGAACGAAGCCAAAATTATTAAAATGCTTAAAATCAGATAAATTTTCTTTGATATTTTTTTTAAAACTATTTAATAAAAAATCTAGATAATATTACTAAAATAGTTTTATACAAATACTTTAATAACTCGATGTTACGACAAGTCCATCTTTGTTCTCACAGAAATTCGGTCATACGTTGATCAGGCGTACGACTAAAAATCTGTTAGTACTTAGCAGACCCATTTTCAACATCTAGTGAAAATACTTGGAAAAATCATTTTATTGAAAATATAGAAAACAGTTTTTGAAAATAGAGGAAACATCTTTGGTTAGAATGCTCTGGAAATCATCACCTCCATCCATGGTCGCAGTTACATCCTGGGTTACGTTGCCATCGCAGCAAAAGTCCATGTAACTGTAGGCACTCCGCGCCCCTCGATTACGCCATGGAACCCACAACAGATCGCAGTTACATTCCAGGGTTAGTTTGCCATCACAGCAAAAGTCCATGTAACTGTAGGCATCAGCACCTCTCGATTTTTGCTGTCAAAATGAAACTTCTCCACTCCTACATAGGTCGCAGTCTACCGATGTGAAATCAAACATAGACTGTTGGCTCTCAGCGGCACATACGACTTTCGCTATGTTACCATAGGTCGCAGTCTACCGATATAAAATCAAACGTAGACTGTTGTCTCTCAACGGATCACACGACTTTCTCTATGGTGCACACTACTCACAATCCTCAGGAACTAGTTTTGTCCGGACTCCTCACAAGATCAACTTTAGACCCCCCTGGGCTCAAGGCAGCACCACCCGGTGGCACTCTTGAGAAGTTCATTTCAAGGGAGCGCCTCTTTCCCCAGAGCCATCATCAAAACAATTTATACTATACACATATAGTATCTTTCAAATCATCCACCTAATATGATCTCATACGAAGCTCCTTTACACAAAATCGATTATCCCAAAATCGATAATTTTCAAACTAGGCTTTCCAAATTCCAATATTGATTTTACCCAAAAATCAAAAGCCTATCCAAATCCAAAGGTTCCCAAAACCTTTTCCAAAATCCTCATAAGATCCTTTATATATATATATATATATTCAGATATATATAATTTCTGAAACTTTGAATCGTTTCAAACTTGTATAAAACTCCTTTTATACTTCAAGCACTTTCAAAAAATCCTTTTCTTCCGGCAATAGATTCAACAAGGAATGATTTATCTTATATAACAAAGATATATAACTTTCTTTATTCAAAATCAAATATTCAAACTTGATTACTCTTTTCAATATCAATTTTATTCAAATCTGTACGATGTACACTTATCATCCGTACGCTATACCAATCCGATCGCTCACTCGATCATACAATTTCACTTCCGAAGTAGTATCGTCCACCCGACTTCCTAGTACGGCAACAGATCTGGTTTCTTGATCAGAAACCATCATTCTCCTTACATAGCCATAACTATGATAGAGAATATCCAGAACCAATCAACAATCCATATCCAGGATCTCCGTCGAAAATCGAGTGAAAAATCCCAACTCGGATCGATATAACTATCTCGAAATTCTATGCTCGAATATGGATCAAATCACTATGCGAATAGAATAATATACGTACATCCTACGTGTTTAACTTCATTGATTATTAGCCAAATCAATTTCCTTTCTATTCATCTTCACTTTTATTTTATTCACTTATTTACAATTTCCTTAATTCCCATTTGGATTATCACTTTAATTCTTATCTCGGTTGGTTATTTAATCAATAACAGTTTGAACTCCAACCAGTTTATTATTTAGAAAATATAGCTTGGAAATTTTAAAAAAAATAGATAAGTATTTGAAAAATAATTATTAGTTTGCAAAATAGCTGTAAAATAGTTGGAGAATAGTTGAATAGTTTCAGAAATTTCAAATAATAAAAAAATAGTTGTAAAATAATAATTAATTTGTGAAATAGTTGAAAAATAGAAATTAATTTATAAAACAATTGAAAAATTGTTAAATAGTTCTAAAAATAATTTTGTCTTTAAAAAGTAAGGTTGTATATATTTAATAGCTTGGAAAAATAAGTTTATATTAAAACAATTTATATTGGAAATAGTCCAGAGTCAAAACTGTTCACATCCCTATTCATTCAATTTAAATTTCCACTTCCATTTAAATTGAATCAATTCAAATTTGAATAACTTCAATTTCCATTTCAAATCAATCCAACTCAAATTTTCCATTTGAATTTTTAAACTTATCCATCTTCAATCACAATTCTAATTAATTTAAATCAAATTTAGTTTGAACCAATTCAATTCAAATTTCCAAATGTAAACCATCTCGAATTATATAAATTCAAGTTAAAACTTTAAATGTTGAAATCCTTTAAATCAATTTAACCTTTACTTCTTCATAAACCTATTTTTAGGTTCAAATAATAATTCAAATCCAATTCACAATTTAAAGATTATTAATAGGATAATATTATCCATTTTATTTTAAAACACCCGTACATTTCAAATTTACAGATCTCAAACCCATTTTGAGATCACACAAACTCCCAATTAAAACCATTTAACTTTCCAAGTTAAATCCCAATTTCATATTGAAATTTCCAAACCCGGTTGTCCATTCAAGCTTATTTAACTTCCTCTAAGTTAAATTCAATTTACTTAATCCAGACAAAGTTACACAATTTGAATTTCCATTCAAATTTTATATTTCACATTAATAATCTTATAAGTTCAAAGACTTATCACCTTGGGTATCACATCTCATTCCAAATTTAAAACTCAACATTTAGAGTTTATTTCAATCCATCCTTGATATTGTGTATATTCCTCATATATATACATATTATTCCCTTACACCATGTCATCCTTAAATCTAAACCACCTTTGGTTTTTAAATTACAACAAATTTCTCTTAACATTTTGAAACAATTCAAATGTTTCTAGATTTAGGTTCCACAATTTAAATCCCACTTCTATTTAGAAGTTATACTCATCTTAAAAGTTTACTTCATTTGGCTTACTTATTAACAAATATATCATTATTAAACACAAAAACTATTCACAATAATAGCCAAGATCATCATATTTGAAAACCAATTCATTATTATCCTTATTCTGAAACCTTTCCCAAATTCAAGATTTGATTTCAGTTTGAATCCATTTCAAATATATTTATTTAATTTCAAATTGGTTGTATTTCTATTTCTTCTTATTTAATTTCAATAATTTAACCACCTATTACTTAACATTTATTGGTTAAGAAATATTACTTTATATATATATATATATGTATATATCAAATATATTTTTATATAAATTCATTTAAAACCTTTATATAAGAAAATAACAAGTACACCACCATATCTTTATATACTCAACTCATCCTAGAGTACTTCGGACTCTATTTAATGAGTAATTCCCACCAGAGCCAAGGTTCTCGCTTAACCTTTCAGCTCTAATACCAACTGTAACGACCTGAAATTTTTGATCCCGAAAATTCCAGATAACTAGGAAAAAGAAGAAAGAGATAGAAGAAGAAGAATATCAGAAAACATCAACATCTCACATTCGCAACGGATAAAATATAATAATAAATAATAAGAGTTTACAAGGAATACTATATCTGTCAATTACATTTGTAATACATCAGAGTTACATATTTATACAGAGAGTGGATATACACAATTATCAAGTCCCAGATATATAATAATACAATACAGAGGAAATACTCTATACGTTGTTGCCATCCAGCTCCCCTCCTGAGCTCCAGAACGTCCTTACCTGAAATCTGTAATACTCGGTCTGACCCGAGCATTACATCAAGGTAACACCCGGGTCAGGCTGGAAACCATCGTGAGTAAACCCATCCAACATGAAACACAAGCATACAACTTATATAAAACCCGGGGTAACTCGTATAAATTTACAAGTTCACAATATGTTATACGCATTATTTATTTCACATATCAATCTTCTTCGTATCCAAATTTAGATTAAATAGTCCAATTCACTTAAATCATTCATACCAGCCTATTGATTTCACATATCAAACTATATAGAATCGAAGTGGATTCGGGTATTTTCTAATACCCGACTCCGGTCTCTTCGAATCCAATGTTATCTTAACCTAAGTTATCCAGGTGAATACAGTACAATTTTGATTACCGGATTACACTTTCTATACAGCAATTATAGTTGATAGATAATCACACTATCATTGTCCATTCAACATACCACGTTACACAACAATTCATATCAGAGATATCAACCAATTCAAAACACTCATTGTCATTCAATCATCAATAAGCAAGATTGATCACTTCCATTAATTACATTAATTAATGATCTCCTAATTACTTCCATTAGTTAATTATTCTTAAATTTCATTTTAAAATTAATCTTAACTTAATTACATTCATTGATCAATCTTGATTGATCACAATTCAGAAAGTAACTTTATTAAATTATTCCATCAATTAAACCAACTCCTCATATAATTAATCACTTGATTGCACTGGGTAGTTATCACTTAACTCCTTCTACCAAATAATTATCCCTTAATTGCTTTCATCAAGTAATTTCCTTTTAGTCAATTACATCCAGCAGTGATCCACTTATTACTTCACTAAGGAATTACACCTCATTAATTACCCTTAGTAATTATACTTAATCTTTAATTAATTATATTTATTAATCACCCTGTAATTATCATTACTAATTACTTCCATTAAGTAATTATACTTACATAATTCCATAATTGATTATCTTTAATTAATATTAAGTTAATGACCTTCATTAACTATTTACAGTTCTTTAATTACTTTCTTAGGTAATCAACTTAGATTAATCATTATTAAACTCAAAATTAATAAATCTTAAATAACCAATTAACTAATCTTAAATTAATTAAGTGTTAACTGTAACTTTATTAATCCTTAATTACTTCATTAATTAATCTTAATCATTAATTAAAAATCTTATCTAATGAATGATTCCTAATAACCAATTGATTATCCCTAATTAACTTTAGAACCTTAATTAATAAATTTAAACCTTTAATTATTTATTTAATTAATCGAAATTATTAATTATCCATTTAGTTACCTTAATGATTTCAACTTTAGGATAAAACATTTTCTTATGTATGATTAAATTCTCACTCACAAATACATTTGCACAAAATTATTTTCAAATTTACTTTTAAATTTCATTTAATTTAAAGATTTAAAATGAATACCAATTTATCTTTAGCAAAGTTTAAACCAATTTAAAACCCTTAAATTCACATGTTAAAGAATACTTATATCTTATAAAAGAAACTTTAAAAGAGTTTAAACCAAATTCCTTTTGAATTCAAATCTTTAAAAATTTACTTTAACATTCAAAGTCGTTAAAACCCTTTAAATTTTATAAAACTTATTTTATTTCAAAACTAAGATTTAAATTAAGATTTAAATCAAATTTAAAACTTTGATTCAAACTTTGTTTAAATCATTCCTTACATTTTTAAAGTCCATTTTAAGTTAATCCTTTTAATTATTTAAACACTTTAAAGTTACTAAACAAGTTTAAATTTTAAAAACTTTATTTATTTCCAAACTAAGATTCAAATTAAACTTGAATCTATTTTTTTTTGCTTAAATGTAAACTTAATTTAAATCTTCTTTATATTTTATAAATTTAGTTTTAATTTTTAAAACAGTACAGGTTTAAACCTGTAATCTAGAATTTGACCCGAGCCTTACCTTATTTACTTCGAGTCAAAACCCTACCTAACTCAAGCAAAACAATCGATTTAGTCGAGAATCACTCGAGCAACTCTTCTTCCCAACCAAAACATCAGAACACAAAAGGGGTGCACCGTGCACACGCACGGTGGCGCCGGTCACTTCTGGCCAACTTCGCCGACCTTCCGACATCGGCAAACGAATTCACATCTCCCTACGATCATCAAATCGTCACCCCAAAGCTCGAAATCAAATTCGAGTTCTCAACCAAAACCTGGAACATCAACAGAATCCTCCATCAAAACCTGGAACATCGCCATTCACGAAACTCCGACCACCAGAGAGTCTGTAACTCCGACCACACAATCACCTACCCCCATGCTTTCATCCCCTTGAGTTTGGTTGGACTCGATCAACCAGAGCAGGCGCACCATTCAAAACACCAGACCTAGTTAAAACTAGGGTTAAAATCCTAATTCGATTGCCACCATCACCACAGTGCTATAATCAACACACTGACAATTTTCCCTTAGCCTCTGATCATCAAACTACCTCTAGAAATAACCTCTTCCTCCCAGACCTCATAGATCATCAGAAAACCCCCAATTTCTACTGTCTGGTCAAACGAGTACTGTACCTTAAATCCCTTACTAAAAATTTAGATTTTAGTTTTAAAAATCATCATTTTGTATAAGGTTTTAGATTATATTCCCAAACCATGAACTATGAAATTAATAAATTTCACTTATATTCAACTTGGTATGTTATTTTAGCTTCCAGAACCATTACCAATTTATTTTGACTTAAATAAAATTTTAAACTAAAGATTATGATGAAACAACCAAGTTTTGTTTAAGTCTTAAATCCGGATCATGCCTAGATCAAATGAGAATGATTTTTTTTAAATCAAACTGATGTTTGAAACAAAGAATAGAATATCACAGAAGACAACTATGCACACACCCACATCCATCATTCAAAATATATACCGTGAATTCATATATACACACAAACATATTTGTTTCAGAAATAGCATGCAACCAGACAAGTTTCAAGATTTTAAAATGCGAGGTTACTCACCTGAAAAGTGTTTACTCACTTGAAAAACAAAGTTTGATCAGAGAGCAGCTTTCTAGTTTTGAAAAGTTACCAGCCTGATCTTCTTTAATCCCCTTGCTTGATGAGTTGAGGTACTAATTAAGCTTTAGTGTTAAGATTATTTCTTGTTTGCTAATATTTTTTTATGAACCAAGATGAAATAAGAAAAGATGTATATATATAGAAAAGGTTTTACACAGGTATTTACTGGTAATGTTTTATCAGAGATTTTTTTTGCCTCCTTCTTTGACCAAGCTAGATTTAATAAAAACCGAAATGACTTTTGTGGAAAATGAAGTGACTTATTTTATGCTAGATATGATAGCATTTAATGCCATTGTCTCTTTTCATGTCTACATATACTTATCCTTTATTTTGAATGTACACACATGTATTTTATATTTTTGACTTATTTCTTTACATATCTATATGTATTTCAACATTATAAAGTTGTATATATTTATTTATACAAACATTTCTTAATATAAAGTTGTTATGTATAGAGTTATGTTTTTGTAGGCTAGCATGTGATGTTTTTATGTGCTTGAGATGATAATATTATATGTTTGTTCCCACAAGTTTACATCCTTATTGTTTATATATATATTTTCTTTGTTTTATATGTATATAGATATTTTGTTTTCTTACATTGCTTACACATATAAGTTTCCATAGTATATTACTATAATTACCATATGTATTTATTTTATATTTTCATAGAACCATAAAATGTTACCCTATATATTTATTTTTAACATAAATCCTTGTTTTATTTTTATTTCTATTTTAAGCTTAAACTACTAAATTTATATTCATTTATTCTTATACTTATATTTAATATTGATAAGGTGATTTTATTTCAAGCATTTTTAATTAAGTTGCACTAATAATATAAAGCATTTTAATTTAATTCAATGTGAATAAGATAAATTTTATTTTGAATGTTTTTGAAAGATTTTATTTTAAATTTTCAAATCATAATTTTCTTCACAAATATATATATATATAAATGGCATATGTCCCAGAAGTCTCATTCATTTTCGAAATGATAAATTTTTATTTTATTTAATTAAATTAAATTAAATTCTTATTAAACTAATATTGCCAAAATCCTGGGTCGTCACATACAGACACCGTTGGTCTATATATAAATATTTTGAAAATGATTTCCATGATTTTGGAAAGAAATATATGGTTTTATATAAATATTGATTTTAGATATTATATAAATGTTATTTTATATATAGTTAAATTTTTGATTTTAAGCTATGTATCAACTTGTTTTAATATAAAATAAGCTTAATAGTAAAGTTGATTTTATTAAAATATAATATGGTTAAGTATTTATTTAAATTATATTTTAATATAGAGTTTATAATGATTTTATAAATTAACGTTGAGAAGATAGATTTGAAATTGATTTAAAATTGTATTTAATTAAGAAATATTTTTGATTAGAAATCGATTTGAAACTTATGGAATTTGAGATTTGAAAGGATATGATTTTTATAACTTGATTTTGTTTAAGGTGATTTAACGAATATTTCAAGTTTAAATGAATTAAAGGAAATATTTAGTCATTTGAAATTTGGGGTTTTATTTAAATGATAATGGATTTAGTGAGTAAATATTTCAAAATAAATAATAGTAAAGTGAATTCGATATATATATATATATATATAGAATTATCAAATCTTGTTTTGAAATGTTTGAATATTTAAAGCTTCGAAAATATCGAAATTGAAATGGTTTATTTTGTGGTTAAAAAAATCTGTATTTAAAATTGATATAATTTGAAATGATTTATTTAGAAACTGAAATAAATTAAAATTGATGATTTGAGATTTGATTAAATTTGAATTTTGGAATTTGAGTTGATTTGGAATTGACTTGTGAAATTTGAGGAAGCTATTTTATTATATAAGTATTTTTAAATTTTATTTAAAACTATTATTATGTTACTTTATAAATTTATTTCACATAAACTATTTTATACACTATTTTAAATCATAACTATTTTTATATGAACTATTTTAAATTATAAACTATTTTATTATATATACTATAATTTATATTTAAACAGTTAAGTGGGAAGTGTTATGATTCCAAAGCATTATGATTTCTAAATTTTGATTTCCAAAGTATTATGATTTCCAAAGTGTTTGATTTAGAAGCGTTACAATTTTGAAGTACTAAGATTTTTAAAATGGATATATTTAAGATGGATATATTAAAATAGAAATGATATTGTATCCAGTTTTGAAATAGAAGTGATATCGTATTGATATGGTTTTGTAATGGCAATGATATTTTGGTTTTGAAATAAAACTATTTTGAAAGTTTATTAAATAACCAATCAGTGTTATAATTACGTAGTTATTGAAGAGTCAGGGATCGGTTAGGGACATACTCTCTGTCCAAACCGAAAACCACTTTAATAACTATTATATGCGAAGTGTGATCCAGAATGAAGTGGTTGGAATGATGACGTTGCTGGATTTGAAGAAAGAGAACGATAATGGATAGCCTTGACACTTGTGTCAACTTTGAAATGACTAAAACAAGAGCCGTGCCGGGCCAATGAGGTTAGCTGCCTCTAGTGGACACCCTTCTTCGTAAACTACTCATTACTTGTTTTTGATTGGTACGCACTCTTGAATTGGGAGTGTTGTTTCGCGGTGTTGTGATCGTTGCGGCGATGCGTTCTCAACAGTCCGGATCAGGCAAACGGTAGTTTCACTACCTTGGGTATTGCCTCATGTGCCTTGTCATACTCGTATCCCTATGCGCGACCACTACGATTTGATTTTTGTTATACCTGTGGAGTACTCCCTGATATCCCACTAGTTTACGGTGGAGTTTACCGTGCTGTATAGACTATAACGCTTATATAAAATGTGTTAAGGGGGATAATGGTAATGCGTTTACACTATTTTGATACTTTATATTGCTGGTAGGCACTATCTACTTAGCGTACACTACTACATAGCAGATAGTTTAACGGATCCTTAGAGGATGGTTATCCCAAACATCCTTTGAGTTACTTGTATTTCAGTTGTTATTTCACTTGAGTTGGATTTATTGATATAAGAATGTTAATTCTAACTCGAGTGTGTTGTGTTTTGCTTTATGCTCGGGTCAGACTGAGTGTACCAGTATTCGAGGCTCACCTTTGGAGTTGGAGCTTCGCTTGGAGATCAGGCTATCTATCCAGCTTTCAGATATTCAGATGATTCTAATGATGTATTCTGATTTTTGTATTTGACTATTGTATTCGAGACTTCTGTTGTAACTTATTTAACTCTGTTATATATATATATAGTAGCTTCATGAACTACTATTCTTTTGTTTCCGCTGCACTATTGTTATATTACACTGTGTCTGTGATTTTGTGATTATTTATTTAATGTATATTCTGAGTTTTTCCCAATAATAACTTACAATCGTGTATTTTGAGCAATTCTATTCCGGCATGTTCGGATACGAATGGTTGAAAATAGCAGGTCGTTACATTTGGTATCAAAGCTTTGGTAGCTCTAGGCAAAACTCAGCATCTATGGTAAATGTATTTACAGAATCACTTTCATTCGAGTTTGAATCTCCTCCTTTTTGACTCGATTCCTTTGAATTTTGGAACGTTCCCTACGGTTCCAAAATCCATTTGTGTCCCTCACTATTCGTCTTCATTTGATTCTGGAGTACCCATAACTCCACTTCGAATGATCTTTATAATGAATAGGGGGTCTCGCCTATCTTCGAATGATTTATAAAAGGGTGAAACTCCTTTATAATAGACATCGATTTACCAGAGATTTCTATATCCTCGGTTTATGATGCTATTTATCTCCTGCTATGGCTAAATTCTATCCCTTGAGATCCGATGCTGATTTACCTCGGAATTCTGCATCGATCTTATTCTTGAAGTCTCGGTTGATCCGGTTAAGGTTGCTGCAATTTAATAAACTTATCCATTTTCCTATTTTGTTATTTAATCATCTTATCTTTGTTTCGAACCTTTCTTCGAATCAAAGTTTTCTTTGATTTGAGTTATTGAAAATTTGAATCTCTATACTTCTTTGGGAATCAATTCTTGTATCATCGAGCGAGAGAATGTATTTGTAATTAATAATAAAATATTATATATATATATATATATTGTGTTGTTTGAGTTGTTTGTGTTGATTTGGGCTTTCAATCGATTCGTTTGATCAACGCTATCGATAGGATTTCCAAAACACTTGAGCAGAGCAAACTGACACAATATTGTTTTCAAATTTGGTAAATAATATAAATTTTGTGTGATTATGTTTTATATAAGTAAATTTTCTAAATTGTTAAATTAATGGGTCAACAAAATGGTAATATTTGATTTTTATTTATTGTTTTGTAAGCCATTGACTATTCCAATATGATAAATAAATGAAATTATAAAACATGGTTTAAAATTTTAATTAGGAACTGAAATGGGTTTAAATTAGAATTTGAGAATTTAATTTCTGGCGATTTCAAACTTTGGGTTTAAATTTTAAAATGCATATTATATAAAGTATTTTCGAATAGAAATCATTTCCAAAGAATTTTAAATGATTAAATCAGTGCTCTCCTCTTTTGTCGCTAGAAAACAATTTCCGAGATGGCGGCCGCATCATCGACATTCATTTTCGAGTTTCGAAGTAGAGAGACCATTCAGTAGCTTTGCTACTCTTTTGTTTGGAAAATGAATTTGATTTGAACTTATTAAGAATAATAAGAATATGATTATAGATTTGATTTGATATATATAGTATATGTATATTTATCTATAAAATGGTTTGAAGTTAATCGGAAATTTAATCCTTAAAATTATGTTAAAGGATGATTTTAAATAAAGCCAAAATTTTGAATAAATATTTAAACTTGAATTTTCTTAATAAGGAAATTTAACTTGTATAATACTCAATTGCATTCTAAAATATAACTTACCTAAATTATTCAGAAGTTAACTATGTAATTGAATAATATACAATATAAAATGATGTTAAAAGAAATTCAAATAAATTTGAGTAGTTATAATAAGTGTAAATATACTTAATATATGTGATAATATATATTAAGTGGAATAAATTTAATAATAATTTGGAATAAAGAAGAATTAAATTAGTTGAATAAAATATGATTGTAATAAATGACTATTCAAGTTTATGATTTTAGAAAATTATTAATAGATAATAATTGGATAATAAGATGATGAATAAATGGGATAAATTAAATAAAATTTTGCTTTGAAGAAATTAATAAATTAACAATTGAATCAACTTAATGAAATACCTTGAACTAAAATCAATTATTAAATATTAATTAATTTAAATTGAAAATTATATGGTTTAAATTAATTGCTTTATTTTTTTTCAATCTATTTTCTTTCTGGTTGTTTCTATTCTCCTACTTCCTTCCTTTTCGGGGATGAAAAGTTTTGAGTAAGGGAGAGTGTAACGACCCGTAAATTTTCGATAATTTTTATCTGTTTTATTAATATATTTAATTGAAATTTTGAGAAATTGTAAACGATAAAATTTTGAAATAAAAATTTAATATTTGTAATATGTCTAATTGGACATAGAAAACTGTAAATTTTCATCTGAAAATATGAGAATTTGTTTAATTCTATTTTAATTTATATCAGTTAATATTTGATGATAATAAAATATTTTTCAAACCGTAATATTTTTATATAGAAAAATTATAAATCATCTTCTGATTGAGACGTCAATTTTTGTTTTTCTAAATTCGGACTTCTTTAGATCCGTCGATCTTATTTGTGACGCCCCACCTCTATACCCACGCTAGCCAAGAACACTACGGTGTAGTGCTGTCAACTAGCATGGAGAATAAGGCTGTTGAGGAGCGGCCATCAATAGTTGGCCTTACACTAGTATTGGATATCTCGATAGGAGTGATATATATATATATATATATATATATATATATATATGTTCTTTCATTTTTCATCTCTGATTTATTTTCTCCCATCGAAATACCCCAATTCCAGTATAAAACGAACTACGATGGTTCATAATAGTTTAGAACGGTAAATATAAAATAATAACACAGATAAATATAAATGCGGAACACAAATAAATCGGAAAGTCTCATATATACAATAACTGATGTCAGTTACAATACATTTGATACAATACATATGACACGGTACATATGATACAACTACAACAGTCGACTAAGGAAGTTACATATACAAGTACATTAACGTATTTAATATACATGAATACATATCTTCCTATACAATTTTACAGACTACTACAAATGACGACGACTACTTCAAAAGATATGAAAGAACTTCATAGCTCTAGCAGCAACCCAAAGCAGAATATCTACAACCTGAAATACTCGGTCTGACCCGAGTATTAAATTCAAAAGAAAATAATACTCGGGTCAGTCTAATTCAAACTCAGTTATTAGTGCACAGAAGCAATAATAATCAAATAATGAATAGACGACAGTAATTAAACCAAATCAGAATGCAATTCAGAATATTGAATTGAAATAAACAGAACAGTTCAAACCATTGAAATATCAATTAAAATATTAATTTGAGTAGGGCTGCAGTACACGCACGCGTGTACTGCCTCGCCACTACAGCACATGAACTACGCAAAAGATTAATAAATCAAAACAAAATAGAATATCACAAAACCATACCGTGTGGCTGCAGTTCACGCTTGCGTGCACTGCCTTGCCACTATAGTCACGATGTACCCAATGAATACCGTGTGGCTGCAGTTCACGCTTGCGTGCACTGCCTTGCCACTACAGTGATGATGTATCCAATGAAAATTCACAACCAAACACAAGATCAAACCCGAGTCATTGGATTCAACTCAAGTGTAATTCGAAAATCAATCCAAATGCACATGGCAGTGACATGATGAAACAGTGCTAACAAACAAATAATGGCAGTGGTACCAACATGAAGACACAGTGGAATAAGGTGACAGCAAGAGAGAGATATGGCCAAAATATATGAAACTGCTCATATACTCGAGCAACAGAGGCAAAATGCACTAGAATTCACAGTCCAAACAAATGCCATAAGCAAGTGACAGTAGTGAAAAGGCTCCAACAAAGTGAATATGCAGTATGTACACAAGAGAATGTACATAACAATCTGCACATTGACAAAATGAACCAGAGGTGTATGAGTCAATGCAATGATACAGATTGTAAAATGACCAAGTATCTGCATATTAAGTATGCAATACAAAAGTTGAAATAAAACAACAAAAATATACTTAAGTGTCTGCATATACAAACATGTGTATAACTCAACTTCTCGATGAATACTCGGAACAAAACGCCAACTGCCTCGCATTGTACAACGACAACAACCAATATATGATGCAGTAAAACTGTGAATGCCCACCTCAAATGCAACCTGGACCAAAGGACACAGAAAGTGGTGCAAACACAACTAGCAATCAAATACCGATTCCAAATTATCAAAGGAAAACTCAAGCACCAGAGTCATGTAAAAGTGTGGTATCAAGAGAACTACTGCAGTTTAATATCAAATGCAATGCATCCAGATGACAAGGAACAATGCTACAGAGATGTGTGTACACAATGAAATTCCAGGAGCAACAACAATCATATATATACATACCTGAATGCATATATATATACATGATAATGGAAAGACATATATATGTACAAATGAAGACACAATGTCAATGACCAAATTCACAAATCAAAAAGATTACCACTATCAACAAGCACATGTGCAACACCAACACGCAGTGAGACAGTATCGTGCAAGTTTAAAACATGGTATAGCATGCATCATTCGAAACTGCAGCAGTATACATATGCTCAAGGCGAGGAAAAAAAATCGAACAGAAAGACAAGTCTAGCCTGAAGCTCAATTAAGTCAAGCTACGAGGAAGAACACAACAGGTCAGAGTCGAGCACAAAGAACACATGACTCAACCAACGACCAACAGCTCATAAATATGTGAAATAGTGATACAACAGTTCAGTGAACTGTAAGTATCGATCCGGTAGCTTCAAGTGTAAAGCAAGTCGAAGACTTCAACACTATAGCAACTACAAAGGATCAAACATCAAGTCAAAAGCATGGTCAATGCATATGTCTACAGAGTTCAGTGCACCAACAAGTTCACAGATATGATTTCATATAGAATCAGAAAAATGTGTACCGCACTAACACATACATATGCAATGCGAACACAAATCCAAGTGGAGCAAACATGTGTGCCCAAGATAAGGTAACCCAGTAACAAGCACAAAGCTCACTGCAACATGAATGACACAAAGGCAGTGAAGTGCTGACTGGTAACAACTACAAAGACATCAACAAGTATGACATGAAGAAGAGAAATTATCAAAAGTGAAGAATGGATGCAACAATACCCAAGACAAATGAAACGTGATACCAGCAACAAGTTTGAAAATGCTATCAGGGATGAACACAAGACAGCCAGAGTGATAAAATTGCATTTTTTTAAAATAATTGAAGTAGCAGGTTTCACCAAATCAAAGCAATGCCGAAAATCAGATGGTAAACAAATCGAACCCATGATCAATTGAGTTCGAAGTCACAAAAGAAATCAACAACTTCAACTAAATTCTATGGTACAGATTCTAACCAAAACCATAAATCAATCAAGTCGAATACAAAAAATCAACATCAATCAAACTGTACCAAAGTTGCAGTGAACGAAGAAAAAGGGTAACCATGATCAAAGTCAGAAATCCCAAGCAAACTACCGAAGTCGAACAGCGAGCAAAATGAATCGACCAACATCAAACAATGAATCAAACTCTAAACTGAAGCTTTGAATTAGATGTGAGTTACTCACCTTTTCAATTGACCGAGAATTGAGGCCATGGCAACACGAAGCTGTTCCAAAATCGAAGAATCGAAACCCTAGCAGCCACGAAGAATTGGAGCCGCCATTTTCTATTTCTTCGTTCGATTTTACTTTTTAGGGTTCGTGAATGGGAAGTATGAAAGGAAAAAGGGGGGAACGGGTTCAAGAACGAAGAGAGGGGAACGGGTTCATTTAATTGTCGCGACCCAAAAAGGAACGGGCCAAAACAAATTTTTAAAGCCCGTTAAAAATTCTTGAACAAATTATAAAAGAATTTTAACTCAAATTTAAAAACTTCAAATAGAAATTTGCAACAATATTAATCGATGCAAATACCGGGTTGTTACAGACTCCCCTCCTTAAAGAAATTGCGTCCTCGCAATCATAAGGAATAAATGGACAAAAGGTAACTACCGTAAGAGCATGAAAGAGTAAGCTTGAACGTGTTTGCTTGATGAATTCTCTGGATTCCAAAGTGAAATCCATAGGATTTGAGAACCACTGAGCTTTCACGAGATAAACATCTTTATTTCGAGGATGCTGAACCTCCGAAGCAATGATGTGAATAGAAGGTGGCTCGAGAATAAGAATAAGGATCGGAAATCCCAAAGGCATTTCCGTAATTGGAAGACGTGGAAAACGTCATACATAGCAGAAAATTGAGCCGGTACACTGGCGTAGTACAATATAAACGCCAAAGAAATCTTTTAATTTCATAAAAGAAATTCACTAATTCTCAACAAAATTTGGTTATCAAATAGATAATCAGAATACAGAAATCACGAAACAGCAATATCTAATCATCGATTCGATAATTAGAAAACAGCAAAAATTTAATTATCAACAAAGATAATTAGAAAACACAAATATCTAACTATCAAAAACGCTAATCAGGGATTACCACAACGGTAATCAAATTTCAAATCAGCAAATATTCAATTATCAAAACGATAATCAAATCTTAAATCACAAATATTTAATTATCACAAACGATAATTAAATCTCAAATATCTAATTATCACAAACGATAATTAGAAACAATAAATATCTGATTATCAAAAATGATAAATCAGAAATCACAAATCAACGAATATTTAATTATCACAACTGATATCAAATCTTAAATCGTAAATATTTAATTATCACAAACGATAATTAAATCTCAAATATCTAATTATCACAAACGATAATTAAAAACAATAAATATCTGATTATCAAAAACGATAAATCAGAAATCATAAACATCCAATTATCAAAACGATAATCAGAAATTACCACAACGGTAATCAAATTTCAAATCAGAAATATTTAATTATCACAATTGATAATCAAATCTCAAATCGCAAATGTTTAATTATCACAAACGATAATTAAATCTCAAATATCTAATTATCACAAGCGATAATCAGAAACAGCAAATATCTGATTATCACAAACGATAATCAGAAATCACAAATTTTCAATTAACGAGTCCGAAATTAACCGAAATAGCAAACGCACATGACCCATAACCACGAGTTTTACTAAATCGTTTAATTCACTTCATCGTTTCCTTGAAAGTGCAAAATTGTGTATTTTAAATAAATAACATTTTACGTTCTCAAATGGACAAGTCCGGAATTAAGCGAATCAGTAAAAGAAAGGGGTCATAGTCCTTGATTTTTCTGAAACGTTTAATTCGCTTCCTCATTCTTTTGAAAGCGCAAATCGTAAAAATTTTGAAAACAATTTTGATTAATATTTTGAAATATTTTGAAGAATAACAAATTTTTAAAACACGTGATTAAAATAGCAATGTCAGTAGCAACTTCGACATACGTCAAAATTTCATCGAAATAATTGGCATCAAAATATAATACCAATGAATTTTCGTTCATCAAAAATGTCACAAGAATCTTCTCAAAGATAGAAAGGGATATCATACCCTAAACTTGTATTCATAACAAGTCGATAACACACGAATTCACCAATGCACAAAAATTGATAAAACTTATCAATGGAAATCACGAAAATTGGTGAAGCACAAATTCTAGAAATCTACACAAGAAATCCAGATATCACAAAATGAGAGTACGAAAACTCAAATGGGAGTATGGAAACTCGAATGGGAGTATGGAAACTCGAATGGAGTATGAAAACTCGAACGGAGTATGAAAACTCGAACGGAGTATGAAAACTCAAACGGAGTATGAAAACTCGAATGGGAATATGACATAGAATAAAAGATATGGCATAACATAAAATATCCATAATGACATACTACTATAAGTATGTAAATAATGATCAACAGGAGATCAACCGATAAGAGGTATGGCATAAATATGAAATACCCATACTGACATACAACTATAAGTATGCAAATAATGATCAACAGGAGATCAACCGATAAGAGATAATCAATATCACAAGAATCTTCTCAAAGATCCAAAGAGGTATCATACCCCAAATTTGTACTCATGACAAATCAATAACATATGAATTCACCAATGCACAAAAATAGGTGAAGCATAAAATTTCCACAAATCAACATAAGGAATCTAGAAATCACAGAAAAAGGGAAAGAGGCCTATCACATGACGGTCCGAAGACCAAGGGGAGCTACCCCACATGTGTGAATGGAATCACACAGATTGAGGTCAAGACTAACCAAAAAGCAGAAAGGTATGTGTGAATGGAATCACACAAGTGGTGTCTAGTCCGACCATCAGAACGATCATCATGATCAACGAGGAGTGTCAATTACACTAAGCATGTGTGAATGGAATCACACAGATTGAGGTCAAGACTAACCAAAAAGCAAAAAGGTATGCGTGAGTGGAATCACACAAGTGGTGTCTAGTCCGACCATCAGAACGATCATCATGATCAACGAGAAGTGTCAATTACACTAAGCTAGTGAATATAAAAGTTTAGCTTCATGTCCCATAACCACTAGCTTAACTTCAATATTTACGAACAAATTGTAAATCTTCACTAGAAAAATGTCACAAGTGGTTCAATCGAACAAGTCCAAAAATTAACCGACGAAGTAAACGCAAGCGTTTCATACCACTTGTTTTGCTAAGCTGTTTAATTAGATTTCTCATACGAGTGAAATAAAGGTTTGTATATACTAATAGATTGGAAAACGGTTTAGGAAAAGATTTTGATATTGAAAATAGAGTTGAAAACATTTTGATAAAAGAGTTTTGATATTTACTACTAGTATTGAAACATTTATATTTTTTAAAGTGAAAAATCACAAAAATGATTGTAGAAACAATCAATCACAAGAATTCACATGCAAATATGTGAATAGAATCCAAAGAAATCGATACTGTATCCACCAAAAGGTATGTTCACAAAAGTTCCGAAGAAAATGTTATTAAAGTTGCTAATAAATGATAGCAACAAATCGGGGAATTAACAAGAATCGATTAACAATTGGAAAAACAAAGAAGAACGAGCATAAATGCATAAATGACTTCAACAAAAATAAAAATCAAGTCAATGTCGAAGTCAACAATTAATGGCCATAATCGAGTACAAAACGATTCAACATCATCATCAAAAAAACTCAACGGTAAACCAAGTCAGAGTCTTGGAAATCAAGAATTTAGAAATTTCTCAAAAACAAAGTGACCGAAGTCGAATGGAAATCAAGCCGAAGAAAACATAAAATATCAAGTTCAGAATCGCTGAGATTCGAACAAAATCAATCATCGGCTAAATCTAATCAAAGCCGAAAACACAAGAATCAAAATCAAATGCTTATGAATAAGCGTTAGGAATTCATACCTAACAATCAAAGACAATCATATGAAAATATGAGAGATAAAACATCGACAAATAGTTGTAACACATGTACTATCTAAGTTATGTTTTATATTTGTTCTAAACCCCAGGCTCTGATACCATGCTGTGACGCCCCACCTCTATACCCACGCTAGCCAAGAACACTACGGTGTAGTGCTGTCAACTAGCATGGAGAATAAGGCTGTTGAGGAGCGGCCATCAATAGTTGGCCTTACACTAGTATTGGATATCTCGATAGGAGTGATATATATATATATATATATATATTCTTTCATTTTTCATCTCTGATTTATTTTCTCCCATCGAAATACCCCAATTCCAGTATAAAACGAACTACGATGGTTCATAATAGTTTAGAACAGTAAATATAAAATAATAACACAGATAAATATAAATGCGGAACACAAATAAATCGGAAAGTCTCATATATACAATAACTGATGTCAGTTACAATACATTTGATACAATACATATGACACGGTACATATGATACAACTACAACAGTCGACTAAGGAAGTTACATATACAAGTACATTAACGTATTTAATATACATGAACACATATCTTCCTATACAATTTTACAGACTACTACAAATGACGACGACTACTTCAAAAGATATGAAAGAACTTCATAGCTCTAGCAGCAACCCAAAGCAGAATATCTACAACCTGAAATACTCGGTCTGACCCGAGTATTAAATTCAAAAGAAAATAATACTCGGGTCAGTCTAATTCAAACTCAGTTATTAGTGCACAGAAGCAATAATAATCAAATAATGAATAGACGACAGTAATTAAACCAAATCAGAATGCAATTCAGAATATTGAATTGAAATAAACAGAACAGTTCAAACCATTGAAATATCAATTAAAATATTAATTTGAGTAGGGCTGCAATACACGCACGCGTGTACTGCCTCGCCACTACAGCACATGAACTACACAAAAGATTAATAAATCAAAACAAAATAGAATATCACAAAACCATACCATGTGGCTGCAGTTCACGCTTGCGTGCACTGCCTTGCCACTATAGTGACGATGTACCCAATGAATACAGTGTGGCTGCAGTTCACGCTTGCGTGCACTGCCTTGCCACTACAGTGATGATGTACCCAATGAAAATTCACAACCAAACACAAGATCAAACCCGAGTCATCGGATTCAACTCAAGTGTAATTCGAAAATCAATCCAAATGCACATGGCAGTGACATGATGAAACAGTGCTAACAAACAAATAATGGTAGTGGTACCAACATGAAGACACAGTGGAATAAGGTGACAGCAAGAGAGAGATATGGCCAAAATATATGAAACTGCTCATATACTCGAGCAACAGAGGCAAAATGCACTAGAATTCACAGTCCAAACAAATGCCATAAGCAAGTGACAGTAGTGAAAAGGCTCCAACAAAGTGAATATGCAGTATGTACACAAGAGAATGTACATAACAATCTGCACATTGACAAAATGAACCAGAGGTGTATGAGTCAATGCAATGCTACAGATTGTAAAATGACCAAGTATCTGCATATTAAGTATGCAATACAAAAGTTGAAATAAAACAACAAAAATATACTTAAGTGTCTGCATATACAAACATGTGTATAACTCAACTTCTCGATGAATACTCGGAACAAAACGCCAACTGCCTCGCATGGTACAACGACAACAACCAATATATGATGCAGTAAAACTGTGAATGCCCACCTCAAATGCAACCTGGACCAAAGGACACAGAAAGTGGTGCAAACACAACTAGCAATCAAATACTGATTCCAAATTATCAAAGGAAAACTCAAGCACCAGAGTCATGTAAAAGTGTGGTATCAAGAGAACTACTGCAGTTTAATATCAAATGCAATGCATCCAGATGACAAGGAACAATGCTACAGAGATGTGTGTACACAATGAAATTCCAGGAGCAACAACAATCATATATATACATACCTGAATGCATATATATATATATATACATGATAATGGAAAGACATATATATGTACAAATGAAGACACAATGTCAATGACCAAATTCACAAATCAAAAAGATTACCACTGTCAACAAGCACATGTGCAACACCAACACGCAGTGAGACAGTATCGTGCAAGTTTAAAACAGGGTATAGCATGCATCATTCGAAACTGCAGCAGTATACATATGCTCAAGGCGAGGAAAAAAAATCGAACAGAAAGACAAGTCTAGCCTGAAGCTCAATTAAGTCAAGCTACAAGGAAGAACACAACAGGTCAGAGTCGAGCACAAAGAACACATGACTCAACCAACGACCAACAGCTCATAAATATGTGAAATAGTGATACAACAGTTCAGTGAACTGTAAGTATCGATCCGGTAGCTTCAAGTGTAAAGCAAGTCGAAGACTTCAACACTATAGCAACTACAAAGGATCAAACATCAAGTCAAAAGCATGGTCAATGCATATGTCTACAGAGTTCAGTGCACCAACAAGTTCACAGATATGATTTCATATAGAATCAGAAAAATGTGTACCGCACTAACACATACATATGCAATGCGAACACAAATCCAAGTGGAGCAAACATGTGTGCCCAAGATAAGGTAACCCAGTAACAAGCACAAAGCTCACTGCAACATGAATGACACAAAGGCAGTGAAGTGCTGACTGGTAACAACTACAAAGACATCAACAAGTATGACATGAAGAAGAGAAATTATCAAAAGTGAAGAATGGATGCAACAATACCCAAGACAAATGAAACGTGATACCAGCAACAAGTTTGAAAATGCTATCAGGGATGAACACAAGACAGCCAGAGTGATAAAATTGCATTTTTTTAAAATAATTGAAGTAGCAGGTTTCACCAAATCAAAGCAATGCCGAAAATCAGATGGTAAACAAATCGAACCCATGATCAATTGAGTTCGAAGTCACAAAAGAAATCAACAACTTCAACTAAATTCTATGGTACAGATTCTAACCAAAACCATAAATCAATCAAGTCGAATACAAAAAATCAACATCAATCAAACTGTACCAAAGTTGCAGTGAACGAAGAAAAAGGGTAACCACGATCAAAGTCAGAAATCCCAAGCAAACTACCGAAGTCGAACAGCGAGCAAAATGAATCGACCAACATCAAACAATGAATCAAACTCTAAACTGAAGCTTTGAATTAGATGTGAGTTACTCACCTTTTCAATTGACCGAGAATTGAGGCCATGGCAACACGAAGCTGTTCCAAAATCGAAGAATCGAAACCCTAGCAGCCACGAAGAATTGGAGCCGCCATTTTCTATTTCTTCGTTCGATTTTACTTTTTAGGGTTCGTGAATGGGAAGTATGAAAGGAAAAAGGGGGGAACGGGTTCAAGAACGAAGATAGGGGAACGGGTTCATTTAATTGTCGCGACCCAAAAAGGAACGGGCCAAAACAAATTTTTAAAGCCCGTTAAAAATTCTTAAACAAATTATAAAAGAATTTTAATTCAAATTTAAAAACTTCAAATAGAAATTTGCAACAATATTAATCGATGCAAATACCGGGTTGTTACATAATTTTTCTGCGTTTATGCTGCATTTTCTGCTAGTAGAAAAATTTGAATTTTTATAATTCAATCGTACCACCGATATCTGTATACCGTTTTGATCGTCTCGTTGTGATAACTCGAATTATGGACATCCGTTAATTGAAAATTAACAGGATTTATTTTGTCTTTTAAAGCTAATATGAATAATTTTCTAAAATAATATATGGATATATATATATATATATATATATATATATATATATTGTATTGAAGTTATGGTCTGAAATTAACATATATGTATAGATAGTTATTTTAGTGTTGAAAATAAAAATAGGATAAAAAAAAATGGGATTCAATCTTTGAATAAATCTTTGGAAATTTATATACATACATATATATAAGTTTGGTATGTAAATATAAAAGGGAAGATTTAAAAATACTTTTCTTTTATTTACTTAGAAATAGATATAGTTAGTATATATGTGAATAAATATAAAGCTTTGATATGTGTATATCCTTAAATATTTATATATATATATATATAAGTATAAATTTAAAGTACACAATTCATATGTAAACATAAAATAAATAATCTATATAAATAAATATTTAGTAAGGATGTAAACATAAAATTAATAACTAAGACATTTGTAAAATAAATACAACATGCATTTACAAGTGGTAATATTGGAGATACAAGTGGCATACTTATTCTTTTTAAAATTTAGATAATATAAATTAGAAACAGGAGTCAGGCTACATTTTTTTACATCTCAAAATCTGAGAGTTAAATAATTTGAATGATACCAATTCAAACAATATCAAACTTCAAGCCGAGAGGAAGATTTAAACCTGAATAAGATACAAATTCAAACAATGTCAATCTTCAACTTGAGCAGAGTCAGGATTTGCAAATTCAACCAACAAGCAAACTTCAGGACTTAAAAAAAAGTAGATTAAGAATAACTGTAGCTTCATTTCAGTTTTGAATCATCTCAAACTTCAACGTAGCAGCAATACAAGTTTCAGGTGTTCAAAGTTTTCAAAAGGTTTCCAGTTATTAAATTCAAGAAGCAATTTCCAGGCTCTGTTTTCTGCTTTTCCAAGAAGGTGAGTAAACCTAGCTTAAATGGATTAAACCTATTTCTTATGAATGGTTGATGTGTCAATTGGTTGCATGAATGAAAATGTGTTTTGCATGTTGGTTTCTTATGTATGAATGAATGCATATCTGTTGATGCTAGGGTGCATGTCTGTGTTTTCAAAACTTTGGCCTCTGTCTAAACATTCAAGTTTTAAAACCTGGTTTCAAAAATTCAAATCTTTCACCTAAATGGATTTTGGGCTTTGATCTCTAAGTATAGTGTTTGTATCAGTATAACATCATACAAAAGTATGGATTCAAGTTAAATAAATAGTAAAGCCTGACCTCTGTTCTAACAATTGCAGGAAGTAACACTTTTTAAAAATTAAAACCTAATAGATAAACATCTGATTGTTTGAAAATGAGATGATTAAGGTTTGGTTGTGCATTTATATATGAAATATATCTGTGATGTAAATTATTGTAAAGTATACATGTCTGAAAATATTTGTTCTTCCCTGTTCTTGATACAGGATATAAAATTTTAAAACTAAATCCAATTTCTTTTAATCTGATCATTGTTAAACTTTGGACTTCAAGCAAAATAGTTAATTTTTGTCTTAATCCAGAATTTAAAAATATGTACAAATGTTTTAAATTTTAAACTATGCTAAAATCTGGAAATAACAGTAGAAATATTATTAGCATGATGAAATCAAGTATTAAATTAAGTTAATTCAAGTTTATATCTTGAGTTATCTGAGCAACACATGATTTTCAAAAGAAAAATCAAAATTTTTAATACTGTATTGGGTGAGAAATTCTAAGATGACAGGAATTGGGGTTTGGGGCAATCTCTGGTGATCGGTAGTCGGTGGAGAGTCGAGAAGTGGTCTGGAGATAGAGGTAGGTACGGGGAGTCCAGGAAAAATGGCTGGAAACTGTAATGATCGCCGTGGCGTCAACGACGAAGGAATTAAATTTTTTAACCCTAGTTCGTGTAACGACCCAGAATTTTTATAAATTAAAATTTGAATATTTAATTAATTTTAAATATTTATAAGTGAATTTATAAGTCAAATAAATTTTTATTTGAATTTTTAGATTTAATTTGATTATTAAATCGATAATTTAATACGTTAAATTATGGAAATAATTGAAAATATAGTTAAATATGATTGAAAATAATTTGGAAAATTTTATTTAATCATACTGGAGTTATAGAAATATTTTAGAACTTTTAAAATCGAATTAAAAGTTAATTTGTGAAAATTGAATATTTTAATATTTAATAATCGACTGTAAAATAGCCAATTTTTGAACAGTCTCAGAATTGAACGAAACCAGTTTCATTGGATCCGTAATAGTTAGTTATTACCGGATTTCAATTTTCGTGTCAATCGGAGTTATCGTTTGATCGTGGCAGCTCGAAACGCATCGAATCGTTTTTTAATTTAAATTTGGCGAGTCAAAATAGCCATTTTTCAAAAAGTCTCGGAATTCGACGAAACCAGTTTCATCGGATCCGTAATGTGATATTATTGTAAGGTTTCAAATTTCAAGTCGTTTGGATTTACCGTTTGTCCGGTACAAATTAAAACGCCTAGAAATCGATTTAAATCGGTTTAATTCAAATTGAGCGTTTACAGCCATAACTCGCACATACTTCCGAATTAGCTTCCGAAACTTGTTCCATTGTGTCCGGAACGCGGGATAAACCCTAGGTACGCTGGTTACGACGTCTAAATCGGAGTTCGGAATTCCCGGAATGAATAGTGTTTACGCTTGCTTTTTCTATAAATAGAAGTTAAATTCTCAAAAATAAAAAAAAAAGGAAAAACCTAGGTTAAACTATGCACAGCCGCCATTAAGAAACTAATGGCCGAAAATTGTCCAACTTCCACCCTTAATCTCTTCATATCCATGCATAGATTCAACAAACGATCAACTAAGAAAATGAAGTGTGAATCGAGGGCTTCACAGTTGTACGGGGATGATGGGGTTTCGTCGACTATGGGCGAAGCAGTTGAGCCGCGTTCACCTACCGTTCGTGTTCGATTTTTGGGATGATGGAGGCGCCGAGTTCGAGGCCACTGGGGCCGTGGGTGGTGCACGAGAGGGCGAAGGGGATGGCACCTTCTGATCATCGTCTAGTTGTCGTTTGGGGGGGCGGCCATTAGGGTTTGCACGCGAAGATGGTGGGTTTCACGATCTGGAGGAAGAAAGTTCGCGTGGGAAGAACATCAGCTTGCGGTCCTGATTTGCTTCAACACGGATCCAACGGCCAGAGAAAGATGTGGGTTTAAAATTTAAAATAAAAGTTGTAAATCCATTTATATTTAGTTCGTATAACTTTAAACTAATGTATCTCTTTCGTACGAGATCGAAAAATTACGAAACCAGTTGCATTGCAATCGTATGATCGCGCTCTTCACGATGGAGTTGGATTGGGAATTTTTGGAGCTAGCGAAAATTTCGGGTATAATTAAACGCGTGTTTAATTTTATTCGAAATAATAGCGAAAACGGAAATTAAAACCAAGGTGAGAATTTCTCACTCAATCGAATAGATTTCGATTTTATTTTAAATAGTTAGATTTAAAATATTTGAATGCATGTTTGAATGATGACTGTAAATTATTGATTGTTAAAATAGACATTATACGCCGTTAGTAAGCGGATGTTATTTAATATAAACATATACCGCGAATATTTCATAAACAGTGAAATTGGTATTATATATAATATCAATATATATATATTGGCATATGTATATATTGCAGTTATTGATTTCCCGCATTTTTGTTTAGCGGATGAGACCCTATTACGCCGTTATTAAGCGGATAATATTTATTAAGAACATATACCGCGATAATTTCGTACTGGAGCGAAATTGGTATTGTGCTAATGTTTTTGGATGCAGGAAACAGGTTGGAGGGATCCAACTGGATTCCTCAACAGTTTTTATTTGTTTTCAGATATTTAGATATTTGATTGATTATCATATTGATATATGATATCGTTGTAGTCGTGATTGACTATTTGGTGTGTAGCATCATTGGACCCAGATTTTGGGATTTTAAAATGATTTTTAAAGTGATTTTTGAAAATATACTTTATTTCTGGAATCGATCCATTATAAATAAATAAACGTTATAATTTTTAAAGTTATAAAAATTATGATTTTTGTGAAATATAGTTAAAAAGCTGATTTTTAGAAATACAGTTAAAAGCTGATTTTTGGGAAATATGAAATAATGTTTTTATAAAATAGTTTAAACTGGATTTTTGAACTTATTATTAAAAGTTTAAAATATAGGATTTATAAAATTTGATTTTTTTTATATAAATCGAAATAGTGATATTATAAAGTAATTTTAAGACGTTTTAAAGAATAATATAAATTGATTTATATTAAAGGATTTACAAATGAATATTTGTAAATTAAAACGTTGGAATTATAAAATGAGATTTTATAAGTGTTTGAATGAAGTGAAAATGAATTTTGTAAGGGAATGGAATTCATAGAATTATATAACGGTAAAGTTATAAATGGAATTTTATAAACAGTAGGTTTATAAAATTTGTAAAGTTATTAAAGTAATAAGATTTAGATAAATAATTGAATCTTATAAGTTATAAGATTTATAATTATGAAGTTCAATGGAATGGTTTTGCAAACGAATAAATTTTATTAGTATTTAACTTATAATATGAACGTTTAGTTTATAATTTAGTTATAAACTGGAATAGGTTAATAAAGAGATTTATAAAAAGGAAGTTTTTATAAATAAATAGAAATGGAATTTATAAACGTTGTTTTATAAATTCGCAAACGACTTATTTTGATAAGTTAATTGTTATAACTTAGAAATAGAGTTATATTCACATTTTTGAATAGTGAATAATCCTTTGAATTAAAATGAATAAAAGAATGAAATTTGTTAACGAAGTTATTCACGTTTTGAATAGTGAATAATACGTTAAAGAAATTGTTTTGGATTTGGTGTTTTAAATAAAATTTAAAACGATCTAACGATGTTTTTAAATGTGTTGAGATTCGAAACCATAGATTTCAACATTTATTGTTGAAATAGACGTTTTCGAGAAATAAAAGGAATTGTGGACTATAACACTGTTGTTATAGTAAATGATTTCCGAAAGGAAATGTTTTGAATAGTATTGGGATTTATATATCTATTTTAATTTCGAATCCCTATACTAGTGATTTTGGGTTGTCGTAACGATGTTTTACGTAACATTCGTTTTGGCCCAAATAAATATGTTTAAGTAAATGATTTCCGAAAGAAAATGTTTCGTATAGTATTGGGATTTATATATCTATTTTAATTCCGAATCCCTATACTAGTGATTTTGGGTTGTCGTAACGATGTTTTACGTAACATTCGTTTTGGCCCAAATAAATATGTTTAAATAAATGATTTCCTTAAAGAATGAAATATATACTAAATTCGATTTAAGTATATTGAATATTTTCTAAGTGTTGAAAATAAAAAGATTTGAGAATTACTTATTTTTAATAAGTATGGAGATGTTTTCCAATATGAAGTGAATAATTAGAATTTATCTTTTTGGAGGATAAATTGAAATGAATTATTGAAATCGTATATGCACGAATATTTTGAAATATAAATTCATTATGGAATTTATATGTGAAAAGTGAAATTGGTTAAAAATAAATATTGATTTATTTTTGAAGTGTTGAAACTATATATCTAGTAAAGATATTTTGGAAAATAAATAATTTGGAAAATTATTTGGAATCTGTTGATGTGTGCATATCCATTGATAGTTCAATAACCGACTATCAATATTTCCCTTTGAATGGGTATTTGATGTGATTTGATTGAATGTGAATGCTACACTTATTTTTAAATAAGCGCTCACTATTCGGGTTAACCGGGAAAGGACCATGGGGTCGTATAACCCATTCCGAATATGTGATACGTCGTTATGAATTGCATTTGAAGATCGGTGTTGAAGACCGAGTATTTGCGAAAGCGATAGGATGACCTATCGATTGTCTCTGCACTGGGTAGCTCCTGGTATAGAGATCTCCTAAGTGATGGGAAATTCGATCGGGATTGTGAATACCCGTATTGCAAGGGCTTCGTAAGAAGTGCCTTCGGTTTTGTTCGATTCCGGAACAGACTTGTATGGATTGTGTGTCTGACATTACAATTTGAGATATAAAGCCGATTCCTTTCAAATATATTTCTGTTGGTGGCGGAGAATTTATTCTTTGCTTAACACCCTTCTTTGAGACGTATGTGCTCAAAGGTTATATAGTTGAAGTTATCAGCGATATATTCCCAGTTTGGTAATGTGACATGCTGAGTGATGCTGAAATGATCATTGTGTTGATTATTTGTGATAGGATCATTTATTTGATCGTCTATCTTAGTGATCATTGTGTTGATCATTTGTTGACCCAAAGCATGGCTTTTGTATAAAGTATGTTTTTGTGGACGTGAATTCGTCGAGCCTCACACCCCGTGAATGGTCAAAACAGGAAAGAAGCAGCAAGGTTATGAGGGGTAGCACCCTTTAGGATGTGTCCATTTCCTTCTGGAAAAGGGTGGTGTCATGGTATGGAGCCCAGATACTTACTCATGTTGAAAACACTTTATGATTGTGTGAATTGATTACGAGCGCTCGGTGATAAAGGTCCCAAAGGACCGGGGGATGGCATATTCGGTCAGTTGTTACTCAGTTAGGAGTAACCCGGCCTTGTGTTGGTAGAGATCCGGTTTGGTTCTCGGGGATGTCCATCCAGAGGCATTCTCATGTGGCAATGGGAAGTTCCTTGGCCTGATCATTCGTTGGAAATCCAATTCCCAATACGAAACTTGTACGGTATTAGTTGTAGAACCTGCTATTCACTTATGGTGGTCACCACTGTTTGGATGGTAGCTATAGTAGGCATAGTTCGAAATGTCTATGCTGGCTAAGATTTATATTCTACTTTCGAAATGATTTGTTATACATTATGCACTAATAATAATATCAAATGTTATTTTAAATGCGTATCAAGCATCTTTGGCTATCATAAGGAGAAATCTCCTCCGATTCTGCGTTTGCATGTGTGTGTGTGCGGGAGGCCTTATGGTAGTCTCATTTTTAAAAGCATTGCGAATTGATTAAAAATATTCCTCTTTTTGATTTTTAAAGTTAAATAAACTGTTTTTGAGTTCTCACACCAGTCTTGTTAAGCTATTGGGCTATGTGATGGGGGGTTCTCGCTTCGCGGTTAGGTGGCGAACGGGAGACTCTTACTCCCACACATCCTCTTTTAGGGGGTTGGTTAGGCGTAAGCTGTGACAGTCGAGAGGCTGGCCGTAAAAGCAAGTTTGGGATACCAGTGTAAGCCACGGTGGGGCTGGGATGGTTGAAAAGCCTACCGGTTGTGACCGCCGACGGTACGTCGTTACATTTGGTATCAGAGCTTATGGTTAAGCGACAACCATGGTTCTGTTGGGTATTACTCGTTAGAGATAGAGTCAGCAGTACTCTAGAATGAGTTTGAGTGTAATAATAGCTATGAGAGCGTATTTGTTAGTGAATATAAAAATTGTTTTATATTGTGATGATTGGTTTATTGAGTGGTATATGAACTTTCGTCAGCGTGGTCCGCAAGACTATGCCGAAGGGGTTTCTAAACACTTGAATAGAACAATTCGGCACAATATTGTTTAAATTGGGTAAATGAAATAATTTTACCTTGATTATATTTTATATATAAAGAAATAATTTTTCAAAAATTATTAAATTGTATGTAAGTTGATTGTTAGGTTGTTTGAATAATCTAAATAAAAGAATAATTGTATAACCAAAGGAATTATAAGAATTAAATTATAATTAAAGTGATTTACAATTGTGAAATAAACTTATATATATAAGAAATGAAACTATATGAATATGAGTTGTAAATAAAAGTGAATTTAAAGTTAAATGGAATATAAGTTAAGTGTTGTTGAATAAAGTTGATATTGATATCAAATTAAATTAATGAAGTTAAGTAATAAATATGAACTTGAGTTATATAATAAAATTCAACTTTGTGATTGAATGTTAATCAATTGAATGTAATTTAAGTTGATATGGAATAATGAATGAAAGTATTAATTCATTGAAATCAAATGTTATTAGAAGTTGAATAAATTGAATGAGAATGAATATAAGCAAAGGAATTTGGTTGTAACTAATATACATTGGTTGTTATATGGTTGTTAGTTGATTGTATATAAGTTCATTAAGTGTTAATGAAATTGAAAGCTATGTAATTGAATTCAAATGGAAAGTAAATATATTTGAATAGAATTGAATGTGAATTGGATTTAATTAGTGAATGTAAACTAATTAGAATTGAGAATGAATGTTAGTAAATCCAATGTAAACAAATCAAATGTGATTTAAAGTGAAAACCAATTCATTGTATATGAATGAAAATATGAATGAATGTTTATTGGATATGGATGTTAGTTGGTTGATGGTTGAATGTATATTGCTATTGTTGCATTTGCTATGTGACATATATAGTTATTATGTTGCTATATGTTGTATATCGATACTATTTTCATATATGCATGATTCTCATGTTGTTTGTTGAGTTTAGTAGGTGCGGATCGCGTTTGCTTCGCATTTGGAGTTCGCTTTAGCGCTATATTAGCCGTATATGCTTGCTAGTAAAATATAAGGTACATATCTCGGATTAAATACAGTACTTTTACACTTTTTTTTCCCTTCGGGATGCCTCATTACTTGATGAGATGTATATTTGTGATATATATACTGTCATTTTTTTTTCGGATCGAGCCTCGCAAAGGAGACTATGGCGAATTTTTCCGAAAATTTAAGGCGTTAGAAAAAATTTTGAGAAAATTTGGAAAATTTTGAAAAACTATAACTTATAAATGGAGTTGAAAGTTAAAAAAATAGTAGTTGTTTTTGAAAAGATAACTAAGTATGATTTGAAAACTTAGTAAAGAATTATAAGAAATTTAACTATGAATTTTGGAAAAAAATTAATAGATTTTGTAACTTTCTTACTTGCAATTTCGGGACGAAATTCTTTTAAGGGGGAAAGATTGTAACGACCCAGAATTTTTATAAATTAAAATTTGAATATTTAATTAATTTTAAATATTTATAAGTGAATTTATAAGTCAAATAAATTTTTATTTGAATTTTTAGATTTAATTTGATTATTAAATCGATAATTTAATACGTTAAATTATGGAAATAATTGAAAATATAGTTAAATATGATTGAAAATAATTTGGAAAATTTTATTTAATCATACTGGAGTTATAGAAATATTTTAGAACTTTTAAAATCGAATTAAAAGTTAATTTGTGAAAATTGAATATTTTAATATTTAATAATCGACTGTAAAATAGCCAATTTTTGAACAGTCTCAGAATTGAACGAAACCAGTTTCATTGGATCCGTAATAGTTAGTTATTACCGGATTTCAATTTTCGTGTCAATCGGAGTTATCGTTTGATCGTGGCAGCTCGAAACGCATCGAATCGTTTTTTAATTTAAATTTGGCGAGTCAAAATAGCCATTTTTCAAAAAGTCTCGGAATTCGACGAAACCAGTTTCATCGGATCCGTAATGTGATATTATTGTAAGGTTTCAAATTTCAAGTCGTTTGGATTTACCGTTTGTCCGGTACAAATTAAAACGCCTAGAAATCGATTTAAATCGGTTTAATTCAAATTGAGCGTTTACAGCCATAACTCGCACATACTTCCGAATTAGCTTCCGAAACTTGTTCCATTGTGTCCGGAACGCGGGATAAACCCTAGGTACGCTGGTTACGACGTCTAAATCGGAGTTCGGAATTCCCGGAATGAATAGTGTTTACGCTTGCTTTTTCTATAAATAGAAGTTAAATTCTCAAAAATAAAAAAAAAAAGGAAAAACCTAGGTTAAACTATGCACAGCCGCCATTAAGAAACTAATGGCCGAAAATTGTCCAACTTCCACCCTTAATCTCTTCATATCCATGCATAGATTCAACAAACGATCAACTAAGAAAATGAAGTGTGAATCGAGGGCTTCACAGTTGTACGGGGATGATGGGGTTTCGTCGACTATGGGCGAAGCAGTTGAGCCGCGTTCACCTACCGTTCGTGTTCGATTTTTGGGATGATGGAGGCGCCGAGTTCGAGGCCACTGGGGCCGTGGGTGGTGCACGAGAGGGCGAAGGGGATGGCACCTTCTGATCATCGTCTAGTTGTCGTTTGGGGGGGCGGCCATTAGGGTTTGCACGCGAAGATGGTGGGTTTCACGATCTGGAGGAAGAAAGTTCGCGTGGGAAGAACATCAGCTTGCGGTCCTGATTTGCTTCAACACGGATCCAACGGCCAGAGAAAGATGTGGGTTTAAAATTTAAAATAAAAGTTGTAAATCCATTTATATTTAGTTCGTATAACTTTAAACTAATGTATCTCTTTCGTACGAGATCGAAAAATTACGAAACCAGTTGCATTGCAATCGTATGATCGCGCTCTTCACGATGGAGTTGGATTGGGAATTTTTGGAGCTAGCGAAAATTTCGGGTATAATTAAACGCGTGTTTAATTTTATTCGAAATAATAGCGAAAACGGAAATTAAAACCAAGGTGAGAATTTCTCACTCAATCGAATAGATTTCGATTTTATTTTAAATAGTTAGATTTAAAATATTTGAATGCATGTTTGAATGATGACTGTAAATTATTGATTGTTAAAATAGACATTATACGCCGTTAGTAAGCGGATGTTATTTAATATAAACATATACCGCGAATATTTCATAAACAGTGAAATTGGTATTATATATAATATCAATATATATATATTGGCATATGTATATATTGCAGTTATTGATTTCCCGCATTTTTGTTTAGCGGATGAGACCCTATTACGCCGTTATTAAGCGGATAATATTTATTAAGAACATATACCGCGATAATTTCGTACTGGAGCGAAATTGGTATTGTGCTAATGTTTTTGGATGCAGGAAACAGGTTGGAGGGATCCAACTGGATTCCTCAACAGTTTTTATTTGTTTTCAGATATTTAGATATTTGATTGATTATCATATTGATATATGATATCGTTGTAGTCGTGATTGACTATTTGGTGTGTAGCATCATTGGACCCAGATTTTGGGATTTTAAAATGATTTTTAAAGTGATTTTTGAAAATATACTTTATTTCTGGAATTGATCCATTATAAATAAATAAACGTTATAATTTTTAAAGTTATAAAAATTATGATTTTTGTGAAATATAGTTAAAAAGCTGATTTTTAGAAATACAGTTAAAAGCTGATTTTTGGGAAATATGAAATAATGTTTTTATAAAATAGTTTAAACTGGATTTTTGAACTTATTATTAAAAGTTTAAAATATAGGATTTATAAAATTTGATTTTTTTTATATAAATCGAAATAGTGATATTATAAAGTAATTTTAAGACGTTTTAAAGAATAATATAAATTGATTTATATTAAAGGATTTACAAATGAATATTTGTAAATTAAAACGTTGGAATTATAAAATGAGATTTTATAAGTGTTTGAATGAAGTGAAAATGAATTTTGTAAGGGAATGGAATTCATAGAATTATATAACGGTAAAGTTATAAATGGAATTTTATAAACAGTAGGTTTATAAAATTTGTAAAGTTATTAAAGTAATAAGATTTAGATAAATAATTGAATCTTATAAGTTATAAGATTTATAATTATGAAGTTCAATGGAATGGTTTTGCAAACGAATAAATTTTATTAGTATTTAACTTATAATATGAACGTTTAGTTTATAATTTAGTTATAAACTGGAATATGTTAATAAAGAGATTTATAAAAAGGAAGTTTTTATAAATAAATAGAAATGGAATTTATAAACGTTGTTTTATAAATTCGCAAACGACTTATTTTGATAAGTTAATTGTTATAACTTAGAAATAGAGTTATATTCACATTTTTGAATAGTGAATAATCCTTTGAATTAAAATGAATAAAAGAATGAAATTTGTTAACGAAGTTATTCACGTTTTGAATAGTGAATAATACGTTAAAGAAATTGTTTTGGATTTGGTGTTTTAAATAAAATTTAAAACGATCTAACGATGTTTTTAAATGTGTTGAGATTCGAAACCATAGATTTCAACATTTATTGTTGAAATAGACGTTTTCGAGAAATAAAAGGAATTGTGGACTATAACACTGTTGTTATAGTAAATGATTTCCGAAAGGAAATGTTTTGAATAGTATTGGGATTTATATATCTATTTTAATTTCGAATCCCTATACTAGTGATTTTGGGTTGTCGTAACGATGTTTTACGTAACATTCGTTTTGGCCCAAATAAATATGTTTAAGTAAATGATTTCCGAAAGAAAATGTTTCGTATAGTATTGGGATTTATATATCTATTTTAATTCCGAATCCCTATACTAGTGATTTTGGGTTGTCGTAACGATGTTTTACGTAACATTCGTTTTGGCCCAAATAAATATGTTTAAATAAATGATTTCCTTAAAGAATGAAATATATACTAAATTCGATTTAAGTATATTGAATATTTTCTAAGTGTTGAAAATAAAAAGATTTGAGAATTACTTATTTTTAATAAGTATGGAGATGTTTTCCAATATGAAGTGAATAATTAGAATTTATCTTTTTGGAGGATAAATTGAAATGAATTATTGAAATCGTATATGCACGAATATTTTGAAATATAAATTCATTATGGAATTTATATGTGAAAAGTGAAATTGGTTAAAAATAAATATTGATTTATTTTTGAAGTGTTGAAACTATATATCTAGTAAAGATATTTTGGAAAATAAATAATTTGGAAAATTATTTGGAATCTGTTGATGTGTGCATATCCATTGATAGTTCAATAACCGACTATCAATATTTCCCTTTGAATGGGTATTTGATGTGATTTGATTGAATGTGAATGCTACACTTATTTTTAAATAAGCGCTCACTATTCGGGTTAACCGGGAAAGGACCATGGGGTCGTATAACCCATTCCGAATATGTGATACGTCGTTATGAATTGCATTTGAAGATCGGTGTTGAAGACCGAGTATTTGCGAAAGCGATAGGATGACCTATCGATTGTCTCTGCACTGGGTAGCTCCTGGTATAGAGATCTCCTAAGTGATGGGAAATTCGATCGGGATTGTGAATACCCGTATTGCAAGGGCTTCGTAAGAAGTGCCTTCGGTTTTGTTCGATTCCGGAACAGACTTGTATGGATTGTGTGTCTGACATTACAATTTGAGATATAAAGCCGATTCCTTTCAAATATATTTCTGTTGGTGGCGGAGAATTTATTCTTTGCTTAACACCCTTCTTTGAGACGTATGTGCTCAAAGGTTATATAGTTGAAGTTATCAGCGATATATTCCCAGTTTGGTAATGTGACATGCTGAGTGATGCTGAAATGATCATTGTGTTGATTATTTGTGATAGGATCATTTATTTGATCGTCTATCTTAGTGATCATTGTGTTGATCATTTGTTGACCCAAAGCATGGCTTTTGTATAAAGTATGTTTTTGTGGACGTGAATTCGTCGAGCCTCACACCCCGTGAATGGTCAAAACAGGAAAGAAGCAGCAAGGTTATGAGGGGTAGCACCCTTTAGGATGTGTCCATTTCCTTCTGGAAAAGGGTGGTGTCATGGTATGGAGCCCAGATACTTACTCATGTTGAAAACACTTTATGATTGTGTGAATTGATTACGAGCGCTCGGTGATAAAGGTCCCAAAGGACCGGGGGATGGCATATTCGGTCAGTTGTTACTCAGTTAGGAGTAACCCGGCCTTGTGTTGGTAGAGATCCGGTTTGGTTCTCGGGGATGTCCATCCAGAGGCATTCTCATGTGGCAATGGGAAGTTCCTTGGCCTGATCATTCGTTGGAAATCCAATTCCCAATACGAAACTTGTACGGTATTAGTTGTAGAACCTGCTATTCACTTATGGTGGTCACCACTGTTTGGATGGTAGCTATAGTAGGCATAGTTCGAAATGTCTATGCTGGCTAAGATTTATATTCTACTTTCGAAATGATTTGTTATACATTATGCACTAATAATAATATCAAATGTTATTTTAAATGCGTATCAAGCATCTTTGGCTATCATAAGGAGAAATCTCCTCCGATTCTGCGTTTGCATGTGTGTGTGTGCGGGAGGCCTTATGGTAGTCTCATTTTTAAAAGCATTGCGAATTGATTAAAAATATTCCTCTTTTTGATTTTTAAAGTTAAATAAACTGTTTTTGAGTTCTCACACCAGTCACATGACTGACTTGGAGTTTATTGTTTTCCTTCCTAAACTCTGGGTGCCCACCAATTTCCACACGGGCAGTTAAGAGTTAGGTATATCAGGATATTCTGGATATTCAGGAATTGCTGGAGGCAAGCTGGATGGCATGGCGTATTACTAGTTTATATAGTATTTCTTTTCCGCTGCACTGTCTATTGTTGTATATTGTTGTACACTCTGATGATATGATGTAATAAAATGTGATGTGATGTAATAACTGATATAGTTCTTTGTTTAAAGATTATTCATTTATTATTATATGTTGTTCCGCTGCGAATTGTGAGATTCTGTTGTTGTTCTGTTGTTCCTTTCTGTCCGTTCTATTTTCAAATTCTCTTTTTCTATTTTTAAAATTCTTCTATCTTCTGTTTTTCTAATTCTCTGTTTTCTATTTTAAAATTTTCTATCTTCTATTTTTCAAATTCTCTGTTTTCTAAAAATTGTCTATCTTCTTTTCCCTCTATTTTTCTTTTTCTTTCTTCTTTTTCTCTCTTCTTTCTTTTCTTTCTTTTTTAAAACCCATAACTATTCGGTTTTTCGGCAACGAAAATCCGCGTCGTTACAGTTCGGTTGAGCATGAAGTTTTTGATCGCCGGTTCCGCTCTGGTGAATCGAGTTCGCTGAGACTTTAGGAATGGGTTTGTGGATGGTCAAATAGGTCATGGACGAGGTTATAGCTTCTCAGGTGATCGGAGACGTGTGGTCGGAGGGGTTTCTGATGGTGGTCACGAACTCCAGTTTCATCCCTTTTGTTCGATTTTGATTAGTGACTGTTTCGAGCAATTTGAGCATATGGATCGAATAACTGGATGATGGCCGATGTGTTGGAATTAATGGCAGTGATCGTCGTCGTCGTTGATAGCCGTGCAGGTGCACAGGGGTGGATGGATGTCTGATGTTGGTGTGGGGTTTTTCTTGTTGTTCTTGCTCAATTTTTTGGGATGAAGTCTCGAGTTCAAACTCGTGTAGTCGCGTGAGTATAACCTGTGAAGTTTTGAACTTATAATAATTATCAGTTTTTGGGAAAATTGGAAGGAATGGGACTAACTCAGGGGTAGACTCGGGTTGTCTTCGGGTTTGACCCGAAGCAGAGATGATAACAGTTTTATATAAATGTTTTAAAATCATATTGTTTTGGAAATTTGAAGATAAATCTAGTCAAGGCCTATATATAAACTTACCTTATGTATAATAATCATTTCTTTAACAAATGGTTATGAAGTTTAAAAGCTTGTTTAAATTAAATTTTGTTAAATTAAGATTTAAGTGATTTTTTTATAAAAAAACTTAAATTTTAAAATGGAAATATTTTATCTTAAGTTGATTAAGGTTGTAATGACTTGAGATTAATTAAGAAAGCAAGGGAATTAAGTATAATTAATAAATTTGATTTATCAAGGATTAATCAAAGTTAATTAAGAATTAATCAATATTAAGGGGGATTGACTGTTTAATCAACCGGTGATTAAGGATTACTTTAATTGTAATTAGGGTTGTAAATTAATAATTAGTTTTATAATTAAGATAGAATTGATTTGTTAATTAATAATAAATTAATTAATTATGGATTAATTAACTTGTATTGAGAGATATTGATTAATAATTAAGGTTATTAATCAATTGCTGATGGTTAACTAATCAGTTAATTAGAGGTTAACTAATTGATTATTAAGTAATTAAGGATTGATTACTTTGTATTAAAGAAGATTAATTAATAATTAAGGTTTATTAATTGATAGTTAAAGAATTATTAATATATGATTCGAGATTAATTGATTGATTGGTAAGGCAATCAAGGATTGGTGAATAAATTAAATGGTTGTAATTAATTAATGGTTGATAAGCGTGATGAGATGCTTGACTGTGATATGTATTGATAATGCTTGCTTATGGACGACTGTTTGTTGATTGTCTGAATTAAATGATATTTATTGGATGATATGCTGTGACATTATATTGATATGATATTGATTATACCAGTGATAAATGGGAGATGTTTATCTGTGTCATAGCTATGTAAAAGCGACATCCAATATTTGAATTTAATCACTTGAATAACTTGGGTTAAGATGATATTGAATTCGAAAAGAACGGATTTGGGTATTAGTAAATACCCGAAAACCATTTTGATCTTTTATAATTTGATACGTGGATCTAATAGGATGAAGTGGAATGACTTAAGTGAATTGGACCATTTAATCTAAGTTGGCACTTTAAAATTGATGAGTGGAATAATTGACGACTACAACAACTTGTGAAGCTGTAAATTGATACGAGTTACCCCGGGTTTCATGTAGTTTTGTGCTGTTGTATTCCTTATTAGATGGTTTACTCACGCTGGTTTCCAGCCTGACCCGGGTGTTACTTTGATGTAATGCTCAGGTCAGACCGAGTATTACAGATTTTCAGGTAAGGACGTGCTTGAGCTCAGGAGGTGAGCTAGGTGGCAGGAACGTATGGGGCATATACTGATGTTTATATTGTAGTTGTCTTGGACATGTTGTTTTAAAACTGTCCAGTATTGTGAGATGGTTGTAACTCTGATGTATAAAACATATGTAAGTGTATAGATACAGTTCTTCTCTGTAAAACTATTATTTATGTGATATTATATTTTATCCGCTGTGAAATCTGAGATTCTGAGTTTGAGTTTTCTGTTTCTTCTTCTTTCGCTTTCTTCTTTTCACTAACTATCTGGAAATTTCGGGTCGTTACATTTGGTATCAGAGCTGAAAGTTAAGCGAGAACCTTGGCTCTGGTGGGATTACTCATTAAGGATATGGTAAGTGGTACCCTAGGATGAGTTGAGTGTGTGTGTGTATATATGAGAGCGTACTTGTTATTTTCTTATATAAACATTTTAAATGATTTTATATAAAAATATATTTTTATATATAAAGCAATATTTCTTTCTAATAAATATTAAGGGAATTGGTTGTTAAATTATTGGAACTAAATTAAGAAGTAATAGAAATACAACCAAACTGAAATTGAAATTGAATAAAGATAAGCTTGAAATGAATTCAAACTGAAATTAAAATCTTAAATTTGGGAAAGAGTTTCAGAATAAGGTAATAATGAATTGGTTTCCAGATATGATAATCTTGGCTATTATCATAAATAACTGTTGTGTTTAATAATATAATATGTGTAAATGAGTAAGCAAAATGAAATGTTCTAGGGAAATAAAACATTTAAATTGGAATTAAAGATGATCTAAATTGTGAAGTTTTAAATCTGGATCCAGAATTTGGAAATTGTTTCAAAGTAATAAAGAAATAATAAATAATATTATTCAAACTATTTTGAATATGATCTTATTTTAAAATAAGAAATGTTATTTAATGAAATTGAATGAAAAGGTCCTATTTCAAACAAGGGTTGTTTGAAAATTTAAAGGAAATTGTTTTGGATTAAAAATCAAGGGTGGTTTAAAGTTTAAAGTATAGCCTGGTTGGTTAACAAATAAATATGTATATATGTATGGATATACATGATATCAAGGATAATTTAAAATAGACTCTAAATATTGAGTTTTAAATTTGGAATGAGATATGTTACCCAAAGTGATAAGATTTTGAACTTAATAAATGGGAAGATTATATATGTGAAGTTTTAAAATTTAAAATGGAAGTTCAAATTGGAAAGGTTGGCTGGATTAAGTGAATTGAGTTTAACTTACGAAAAAGTTAAATAAGTTAACAAGCAACCTGAATTGAAAATTTCAAGATGAAATTGGGATTTAACTTGGAAAGTTAAATGGTTGAATTTTAATGAGAGTTATGAGTGATCTCAAAATGGGTTTGAGATCTGGAAATTAAAAATAATTGGTGTTGGATAAAATTAGATGTTTATCTGTCCTTATATCATTCCATTGTTACAAATAATTTATGAAATGAGAATTGATTTATTTAAATAGATGAAGAAATGGATTGTGGTAATATATCCATTATAGAGATAAATAAAATTTAACTTAAATTTAAAATTAAGGATAATTTGGTCTAAGAGGTTAAACCAACACTTGAAATTTAACTCGAATTTATATAATTCGAGATGATAAAGTGAGATTGAATTTGAAATTAGTTCAAATTTGAAATTGATTTAAATAATTTGGATTTATGATTTAAGTTGAAAAGTTTTAAATTCAAATGGAATTTGATTCGAATCTGGAAAGAATCAAGGATAATTCAACTTGAATTGGGATTAAATTCAAACTGGAGTTGAAATAAATATAAAATTTAAAATTGGTTCAGTTTGAAATTTATTTGAATTAATTGGAATTATGATGGAAGATGGGTAAGTTAAAAATTCAAATGGAAATTTGAATTGGATGATTTGAAATGAAATTGAAGTTGGATGAGTGCAAATTCAAATAGGAAGTTGATTTGAATTTGGAACGAGAATGAAAGTTAACTTAATTTGAATTGAAATTGAAAGTTAATTGAAAATTGGGAATTGATTGGAAATGGAGGTTGGGAATTGAACAGTTTGACTCTGAACTATTTTCAAAATAAATTGTTTTAATATAAATCTATTTTTCTAAATTATTTACTATACAACTTTTCTTTTTAAAAATAAGACTATCTAATATTTGTTTTACAATTATTTTTGGAACTATTTAACCATTTTTCAACTGTTTTACAAATTAATTACTATTTTACAACTATTTTGCAATTATTCAAAATTCTATAACTATTTGACTATTTTCCAACTATTTTACAAATACTTAAATATTTTAAAGCTATTTTACCACAAAATAATTATTTTTCAACGACTTATCTATTTTTAAACTTTTCAAATTATTTTATAAATTTAAACTAGTCGGAGTTCAAACTGTTATTGGTTAAATACCCAATCGAGATAAGAATAGAGGTGATAATCCAAATGGATTGAAGCAATTGTGAGTAAGTGAATGTGAATAGAAATGGAATTGATTTGGCAAATAACCAATAAAGATAAATACGTAGGGTGTACGTATGTTATTCTATTCGCATAATGATTTGATCTAGATTCGAGTACAGAATTTTGAGATAGTATGTCGATCCGGGTTGGGATTTTTTTCACTCGATTTTCGACGGCGAACCTGGATATGGATTGTTGGTTAGTTCTGGATATTCTCTATCATAGTTATGGCTATGCAAGGAGAATGACGGTTTCTGATCAAGAAACCAGATCTGTGTCCGCACTAGAAGGTCGGGTGAACGATACTAGTTCGGAAGTGAAATTGTGTGGTCGAATGAGTGATCAGATTGGTATAGCGTACGGATGATATGTGTACATCGTATGGATTTGAATGAAAATGATATTGAAAAGAGTAATCAAATTTGAATATTTGATTTTGAGTAAACAAGTTAAATATCTTTGTTTTATAAATTGAAACTCCCCTGGTTGAATCTATTGCCGGAAGAAAAGGATTTTTGAAAGTGTTTGAAGTATAAAAGGATTTTATACAAGTTTAAAATGATCCAAAGATTTTTATCAAGGATTTTATATATATATCTATATATAAAGGATCTTATGAGGATTTTGGAAAAAGGTTTTGGGAACCTTTGGATTTGGAAAGGCTTTTGATTTTGGGTAAAATCAAATATTAGAATTTGGAAAGCCTAGTTTGAGAATAATCGATTTTGGTGTAAAGGAGCTTTGTATGAGATCATACTAGATGTATGATTTGAAAGATACTATATGTGTATAGTATAAAGTGTTTTGATGATGGCTCTGGGGAAAAAGGCGCTCCCTTAAAATGTACTTCTCAGGAGTGTCACCGGGTGGTGCTACCTTGAGCCCAAGGGGGGGTTCTAAAGTTGATCCTGTGAGGAGTCCGAACAAAACTAGTTCCTGGGGATTATGAGTAGAGTATATCATAGCGAAAGTCGTGTGTGCCGCTGAGAGCCAACAGTCTGTGTTTGATTTTATATCGGTAGACTGCGACATATGTAGGAGTGGAGAAGTTTCATTTTGACAGCGGAAATCAGATGCCGTAGACAGCCTGCAGTTACATGGACTTTTGGTGCGATGGCAACGTAACCCTGGAATGTAACTGCGATCTGTCGTGGGTTCCATGGCGTAATCGAGAGGCCGCGGAGAGCCTGCAGTTACATGGACTTTCGCTGCGATGGCAAGTAACCCTGGAATGTAACTGCGACCGTGGATGGGGGTGATGATTTCCAGAGCATTCTTACCAAAGATATTCCTCTATTTTCAAAAATGTTATATATATTTTCAACAAAATTATTTTTCAAGTATTTTCACTAGGTGTGAATACGGGTCTGCTAAGTACTTGTAGATTTTCAGTCCTACGCCTGATCAACGTATGACCGAATTTATATGAGAACAAGGATAGACTGGTTGAGACATCGAGTTATAAAAGTATTTTTATAAGAAACTATTTTATAATATGGGGTTTTTAGGTTAAAGGAAAAAGTTAGAAAAAAATTTAGTTTCAGGGACAGGAAGTTCGTTTTTTAGGCTGAAGGACACTTTTAGTGTAAATCACAGAATGATAGTTGTAACTATCATTTTCATTTTACACTAAAAAGTGTCCTTCAGGCTAAAAAGCAAACTTTTTGTCCTTGAAACTAAGTTTTTTTGCAACTTCTTCCTTATGCCTATTTACCTGTTATAATATTATGTAGGTTTTAAAGGTGTTTTAAAAATAATCAAAGAAAAATTTATTTGATTACAAGCATTTTAATAAATTCTGGCTTCGTTCCTTTTCGAGGACGAAAAGATTTAAAGGTGGAAGGAATGTGATAACTCGAATTTTGGACATCTGTTAATTGAAAATTAACAGGATTTAACTTATCTTTTCAAAGCTAATAAGAATAATTTTCTAAAATAATATATGGATATATATATATATATATATATGTATATTGTATTGAAGTTATGTTCTGAAATTAACATATATGTATAGATAGTTATTTTAGTGTTGAATTAAAAATAGGATAAAAAAAAGGGATTCAATCTTCGAATAAATCTTTGGAAATTTATATACTTACATATATATAAGTTTGGTATGTAAATATAAAAGGGAAGATTTAAAAATATTTTTCTTTTATTTACTTAGAAATAGATATAGTTAGTATATATGTGAATAAATATAAAGCTTTGATATGTGTATATCCTTACAATATATATACATATATAAGTATAAAATTTAAAGTACACAATTCATATGTAAACATAAAATAAATTATCTATATAAATAAATATTTAGTAAGGATGTAAACATAAAATTCATAACTAAGACATTTGTAAAACAAATACAACATGCATTTACAAGTGGTAATATTGGAGATACAAGTGGCATACTTATTCTTTTTAAAATTTAGATAATATAAATTAGAAAGAGGAGTCAGGCTACATTTTTTTACATCTCAAAATCTGAGAGTTAAATAATCTGAATGATACCAATTCAAACAATTTCAAACTTCAAGCTGAGAGGAAGATTTAAATCTGAATAAGATACAAATTCAAACAATGTCAATCTTCAACTCGAGCAGAGTAAGGATTTGCAGATTCAACCAACAAGCAAACTTCAGGACTAAAAAAAAAGTAGATCAAGAATAACTATAGCTTCATTTCAGTTTTGAATCATCTCAAACTTCAACATAGCAGAATACAAGTTTTAGGTGTTCAAAGTATTCCGAAAGTTTCCAGTTTTTAAATTCAAGAAGCAATTTCCAGGCTCTATTTTCTGCTTTTGCAAGAAGGTGAGTAAACCTAGCTTAAAATGATTAAATCTATTGCTTATGAATGGTTGATGTGTCAATTGGTTGCATGAATGAAAATGTGTTTTGCATGTTGGTTTCTTATGTATGAATGAATGTATATCTGTTGATGCTAGGGTGCATGTCTGTGTTTCAAAACTTTGGCCTCTGTCTGAACATTCAAGTTTTAAAACCTGGTTTCAAAAATTCAAATCTTTCACCTAAATGGATTCTGGGCTTTGATCTCTAAGTATAAATGTTTGTATCAGTATAACAACATATAAAAGTATGGATTCAAATTAAATAAATAGTAAAGCCTGACCTCTGTTCTAACAATTGCAGGAAGTAACACTTTTTAAAAATTAAAACCTAATAGATAAACATCTGATTGTTTGAAAATGAGATGATTAAGGTTTGGTTGTGCATTTATATATGAAATATATCTGTGATGTAAATGATTGTAAAGTATACATGTCTAAAAATATTTATTCTTCCCTGTTCTTGATACAGGATATAAAATTTTAAAACTAAATCCAATTTCTTTTAATCTGATAATTGTTAAACTTTGGACTTCAAGCAAATTAGTTAATTTTTGACTTAATTCGGAATTTAAAAATATGTACAAATGTTTTAAGTTTTAAATTTTAAATTATGCTAAAAACTGGAAATAACAGTAGAAGTATTATTAGCATGATGAAATCAAGTATTAAATTAAGTTAATTCAAGTTTATATCTTGAATTATCTGAATAAAACATGAACTTTAAAAGAAAAATCAAATTTTTTAATACTGTATTGGGTGAGAAATTCTAAGATGACTGGAATTGGGGTTTGGGGCAATCTCTGGTGAGCGGTAGTCGCTGGAGAGTCGAGAAGTGGTCTGGAGATAGAGGTAGGTACGGGGAGTCCAGCAAAAATGGCTGGAAGCTGTAATGATCGCCGTGGCATCAACGGCGAAGGGATTAAAAATTTTAACCCTACTTCGGTTGAGCATGAAGTTTTTGATCGCCGGTTCCTCTCCGGTGAATCGAGTTCGCTGAGACTTTGGGAATGGATTTGTGGATGGTCAAATAGGTCATGGACGAGGTTATAGCTTCTCAGGTGATCGGAGACGTGTGGTCGGAGGGGTTTCTGATGGTGGTCATGAACTCCAGTTTCATCCCTTTTGTTCGATTTTGATTAGTGACTGTTTCGAGCAATTTGAGCATATGGATCGAATAACTGGATGATGGTCGATGTGTTGGAATTTAAGGCAGTGATCATCGTCATCGTTGATAGCCGTGCAGGTGCACGGGGGTGGATGGATGTCTGATGTTGGTGTGGGGTTTTTCTTGTTGTTTTTGCTCGAGTTTTTGGGATGAAGTCTCAAGTTCAAACTCATGTAGTCGCTTGAGTATAACCTGTGAAGTTTTGAACTTATAATAATTATCAGTTTTTGGGAAAATTGGAAGGAATGGGATTAACTCAAGGGTAGACCCGGGTTGTCTTCGGGTTTGACCCGAAGCAGAGATGATAACAGTTTTATTTAAATGTTTTAAAATCATATTGTTTTTGAAATTTAAAGATAAATCTAGTCAACGCCTATATATAAACTTACCTTATGTATAATAATGATTTCTTTAACAAATGGTTATGAAGTTTAAAAGCTTGTTTAAATTAAATTTTGTTAAATTAAGATTTAAGCGATTTTTTTAAAAAAACTTAAATTTTAAAATGGAAGTTTAGGATTTTATTTAGGTGTTAATAAGATAATATTTTATCTTAAGTTGATTAAGGTTGTAATGACTTGAGATTAATTAAGAAAGCAAGGGAATTAAGTATAATTAATACATTTGATTTATTAAGGATTAATCAAAGGTAATTAAGAATTAATCAATATTAAGGGGGATTAACTGTTTAATCAACTGGTGATTAAGGATTACTTAAATTGTAATTAAGGTTGTAAATTAATAATTAGTTTTATAATTAAGATAGAATTGATTTGTTGATTAATAATAAATTAATTAATTATGGATTAATTAATTTGTATTGAGAGATATTGATTAATAATTAAGGTTATTAATCAATTGCTGATGGTTAACTAATTAGTTAATTAGAGGTTAATTAATTGATTATTAAGTAATTAAGGATTGATTACTTTGTATTAAAGAAGATTAATTAATAATTAAGGTTTATTAATTGATAGTTAAAGAATTATTAATCTATGATTAGAGATTAATTGATTGATTGGTAAGGCAATCAAGGAGTGGTGAATAAATTAAATGATTGTAATTAATTAATGGTTGACAAGCGTGATGAGATGCTTGACTGTGATATGTATTGATAATGCTTGCTTATGGACGATTGTTTGTTGATTGTCTGAATTAAATGATATATATTGGATGATATGCTGTGACATTATATTGATATGATATTGATTATACCAGTGATAAATGGGAGATGTTTATCTGTGTCATAGCTATGTAAAAGTGACATCCAATATTTGAATTTAATCACTTGAATAACTTGGGTTAAGATGACATTGAATTCGAAAATAACGGATTCGGGTATTAGTAAATACCCGAAAACCATTTCGATCTTTTATAATTTGATACGTGGATCTAATAGGATGAAGTGGAATGACTTAAGTGAATTGGACCATTTTATCTAAGTTGGCACTTCTAAAATTGATGAGCGAAATAATTGATGACTACAACAACTTGTGAAGTTGTAAATTGATACGAGTTACCCCGGGTTTCATGTAGTTTTGTGCTGTTGTATTCCTTGCTAGATGGGTTTACTCACGCTGGTTTCCAGCCTGACCCGGGTGTTACTTTGATGTAATGCTCAGGTCAGACTGAGTATTACCGATTTTCAGGTAAGGACGTACTGGAGCTCAGGAGGCGAGCTAGATGGCAGGAACGTATGGGGCATATACCACTGTTTATATTGTAGTTGTCTTGGACATGTTGTTTTAAAACTGTCCAGTATTGTGAGATGGCTGTAACTCTAATGTATAAAACATATGTAAGTTTATAGATACAGTTCTTCTCTGTAAAACTATTACTTATGTGATATTATATTTTATCCGCTGTGAAATCTGAGATTCTGAGTTTGAGCTTTCCGTTTCTTCTTCTTTCTCTTTCTTCTTTTCACTAACTATCTAGAATTTTCGGGATCGAAATTTCTGGGTCGTTGCACTCGTCGTGCTGATCTCCATAGTATATTTATTTCTGTATTTTGATATTCGGTACACAATGGTAACGATGAAACAGCTCGTCGGAGCGGTACCACTTTTGCACGCCTAATAATAGTGTCTATTCAAATTTCAAACGGAAATTGTCGGCAACTAGCATTTATTACAATATTCATTATTTGCTAGAATTTAGCCATTCCATAATCCCCATTTTTCCGCATGTCTTTCCTAAATCTAAACGTAAAATCTGGCTTACCCCTTTTATTCAATTATATTTTTCCTTCCATCTCGTTTTATTCACAAATCTTCTTTCATTCTCTCTGTTCATTTGAGCTTCTCCATTCTTATAAAACAAAACCCAAACCAAAAAGCGTTCACCTCCTCTTCCCTTTTCCCATGCCTGACGCAAGCCGCCCCTTGCTCCGACTTCCCCTTCCAAGCTTCCCGACCACCAGCCTCTCTCTCTCTCTCTTTCCCCCTCAACCTGAACACCATTGCACCGACCCATTCCCCCTACATCACTGCACGAGCAGCACCTCTGGCCTCGCCATCTCTCCCTCATTCCCCAGATCTCGCTCGGCCGAGTAGATGCATGAATTTTCTTTTTCTTTTTCTTGCGTGGTAAGTATACAAAGTGATATTATATAAGTTATAGTATATAGGTTATATCATTTCATATAAGTCTGTATATAACAAGTTATATATTGGATCTGCAAAATAGTATATATATATATGTAAGAGTTTGTAAATATTTGTACTAGTTAATAAAATGTGTTAGTAAGTAAGCCGAATATAATATATAGATGAATATTTATACATTTTGATTTGGTAAAATATGTATTTTTTATGATTTATTGAGTATATCGGTGTTGCGTGTGTTTATATCACGTTATATATATAATAGAATAGTAGGAGTCTGTTGCTTATATATTAGCACAAAATGTATACTGTGATTTGAGTAAAGTATTGCTTAAAGATTTTTGAAAAGAATCTTAAAGCTTTTGTATATAACGTGTTGTAGTAAGAATTTTCAAAAATCTTTATAGATATTATTCTAAGATATATATTTTGACAGTTATCTATTCGTATATATATTTTCGAAATCGTGTAATAACATGTTGGTTGTGTATATTTGTTACAGGTCTGCAAACATATTTATGATACATATATATACTATTAGGCTGCATAGTACATTAACTTTTGTAGTACAGTGTGCCTGCATTTACGCACTATTACCCTACATGCATGAGTCGGATTTTATTATAATAATATTTATTATTTCTGTATGTTTAAAATTGATTTATAAATACTAAGTTTAATTATGGCAGTATAAATATAGTATTTCAAAGTATATATATTTTTATAAAACAGTTTGTTATATAGTAAGTTTACGCATTCTGTATTTTTTCTAGTTGCATGACTTTATGGTATATATATAGTATAAGTGATTTAATAGGAAAAAAATATGTTATATGTTCAGTATATCAATTGATCCTGATTTGTTCCCATCGATTCCCATTTATCAGCTTTTGTCCATCGTGCCTGTCTTCTTCGTCAAATTCATACCCATCTCACTTTGCTTTGGAATTCGTAGCTTGCTCTGTTGTCAAATCTCTCTAGCCTCGAAAGGTGAGCAATAACTCATGATTAATGTTCTTTTATTTATTAAATTTGATTTCACTTGAAACGACAATTGAAATATGCTGCTGTTAGTTATTTACACTGTTATATATATGCTATTACCTGTATCAGTTCACCTGTGACATTTGACACCATTATCTGTTATTTATATTGATGATATATGCCTGTTATATTATTATCATATCCGTTATCACTCTGCAAGTTCCCTATTAGTATTCACTATGGGTTGAAATGATGCATATCCTAACAGACTTTAGAATAGGAAAAAATCGTTATGGGTTGAAATGTTGGACCCCAACGATTTTCATTGACTTTGAATTTGAGATTACGGGTTGAAATGATATATATATATATACCCGTATATATTTAAATTATGGATTGAAATGATAAATATCTGTATCACTTGACCATAGAATAGAAAATTATATATAGACACCGTTGGTCTGTATATAAATATTTTGAAAATGATTTCCATGATTTTGGAAAGAAATATATGGTTTTATATAAATTTTGATTTTAGATATTATATAAATGTTATTTTATATATAGTTAAATTCTTGATTTTAAGCTATGCATAAACTTGTTTTAATATAAAATAAGCTTAATAATAAAGTTTATTTTATTAAAATATAATATGGTTAAGTATTTATTTAAATTATATTTTAATATAGAGTTTATAATTATTTTATAAATAAAGATTGAGAAGATAGATTTGAAATTGATTTAAAATTGTATTTAATTAAGAAATATATTTAATTAGAAATCGATTTGAAACTTATGGAATTTGAGATTTGAAAGGATATGATTTTTATAACTTGATTTGGTTTAAGGTGATTTAACGAATAGTTCAAGTTTAAATGAATTGAAGGAAATATTTAGTCATTTGAAATTTGGGGTTTTATTTAAATGATAATTGATTTAGTAAGTAAATATTTCAAAATAAATAATAGTAAAGTGAATTCGACACATATATATATATATATATATATATATAGAATTATCAAATCTTGTTTTGAAATGTTTGAATATTTAAAGCTTTGAAAATATCAAAATTGAAATGGTTTATTTTGTGGTAAAAAAAATCTGCATTTGAAATCGATATAATTTGAAATGGTTTATTTAGAAACTGAAATAGATTAAAATTGATGATTTGAGATTTGATTAAATTTGAATTTTGGAATTTGAGTTGATTTGGAATTGACTTGTGAAATTTGAGGAAGCTATTTTATTATATAAGTATTTTTAAATTTTATTTAAAACTATTATTTATGTTACTTTATAAATTTATTTCACATACACTATTTTAATATAAATTATTTTAATATAAATTATTTTAAATTATAACTATTTTTATATAAACTATTTTAAATTATAAACTATTTTATTATATATACTATTATTTATATTTAAACAGTTAAGTGGGAAGTGTTATAATTCCAAAGCATTATGATTTCTAAATTTTGATTTCCAAAGTATTATGGTTTCCAAAGTGTTTGATTTAGAAAGTGTTATACTTTGAAGTACTAAGATTTTTAAAATGGATATATTTAAGACGGATATATTAAAATGCAAATGATATCGTATTCGGTTTTGAAATGGAAGTGATATTGTATTGATATGGTTTTGTAATGGCAATGATATTTTGGTTTTGAAATATAACTATTTTGAAAGTTTATTAAATAACCAATCGGTGTAATAATTACGTAGTTATTGAAGAGTCCGGGATCGGTTAGGGACATACTCTCTGTCCAAACCGAAAACCACTTTAATAACTATTATACGCGGAGTGTGATCCAGAATGAAGTGGTTGGAATGATGACGTTGCTGGATTTGAAGAAAGAGAATTATAATGGATAGCCTTGACACTTGTGTCAAATTTGAAATGACTAAAACAGGAGCCGTACCGGGCCAATGAGGTTAGCCGCCTCTAGCGGACACACTTCTTCATAAACTACTCATTACTTGTTTTTGATTGATGTGCACCCTTGAATTGGGAGTGTTGTTTTGCGGTGTTGCGATCGTTGCGGCGATGCGTTCTCACAAGTCCCGATCAGGAAAACGGTAGTTTTACTACCTTGGGTATTGCGTCATGTGCCTTGTCATACTTGTAACCCTATGCACGACCCCTACGATTTGTTTTGTGTTATACCTATGGAGTACTCCCTAATAGCCCACTTTTTTACGATGGAGTTTACAGTTCTGTATAGACTGTAACGCTTATATAAAATGTGTTACGGGGGATAATGGTAATGCCTTAACACTATTTTGATACTTTATATTACTGATAGGCATTATCTACTTAGCGTACACTACTACATAGTAGATAGTTTAACGGATCCTTAAAGGATGGCTATCCCAAACATCCTTTGAGTTACTTTTATTTCAGTTGTTATTTCACTTGAGGTTGGATTTATTGATATAAGAATGTTAATCCTGACTCGAGTGTTTTGTGTTTTTCTTTACGCTCGGGCCAGACTGAGTGTACAAGTATTCGAGACTCATCTTTGGAGTTGGAGCTTCGCTTGGAGATCTGGCTATCTATCTAACTTTTAGATATTCAGATAATTCTAGTGATGTATTCCCATTTTTTGTATTTGACTATTGTATTCAAGACTTCTATTGTAACTTATTTAACTCTGTTATATATATCGTATCTTCATGAACTACTACTCTTTTGTTTCCGCTGCACTATTGTTATATTACTCTGTGTCTGTGATTATTTATTTACTGTATATTCTGAGTTTTTCCAAATAATAACTTACAATCTCGTATTTTGAGCAATTCAATTCTGGCATGTTCGGATACAAATGGTTGAAAATAGCAGGTCGTTACATTAAAACATCAGTCCAACCACTATATCTTAGTGCCTACTATTTGAGATAACTATCCAACTTCTAAGTAGACAAACCCAAAACATCATACGATATGTGATATTTGATTTGATCTATTATTCGAATCCACAACTTTACTTCCGAACTAGTATCGATCTTTCGATTTTCTAGTGTGGACTTTGATCAGACTTCTTGATCATAAATCCTTGCTTTCCTTGCATAGCTCTCAACTATGATAGAAAACTTGAGCATATAACCATAAACTCTCATCAACGTTTTCCGTCAAGCATCGAGTGATAAATCCTTTTACGGACTGGTGTAAACGCCTCAAAGTTCTGTACTCTAATCTTAGGTCAAAATTTATGTGCCAAAATGATCTACGTTTAACTTATGTACTTATTCACATTCATTTTTACCTAACATATTTCTTCAAAATTTCTATTAATCCAAGTTTATTTCACACCCATTCACTTTTTACTAGATCCATTACAACTTAAGCATACAAATATGACTTAAACTTGTATAATATACCTTTACTTCCTAAAAGTATATATACCTATCCATTTTCTTTAAAATCAAATTTCTTGACCTTAAATTCATAAAATACCTTATGGTCAAATTATGAAACTTGATTCACATGGTATTTGTTATTTAAACATTTTCATCCAATAATCAACCTATTAAACATATTATTCAAAACTATCCATTTCTATTCTAACTTCATTTTGAATTATGAACGTTACCCTAAATGTATCACTAATTCAAAGTTTTATATTATGATGATTTTTTCCTTATATCTTTTATTCCTAAATTTCACTTTAATTTTTTAACCTAATCAAAGTGTCTAAATTTCAAATTGCCTTATCTCCTTTATAAATTATAGAACTTATCCTTTTATATTATATTTACCCAAAATTTCAATTTTGGCTGATCTTTTTCTATCTTATTGATAATAATCTTTTTTTCTAAGTATGCATTTTCTTTTTTACTTTCTCTAGTGACAACTTCTAGCTTCAATATTATCATCAAATATCTTATAATCAAATTGTGAATTTTACTTCACAAGATATTTGTGCAGCTTTTAAATCCATCCATTATGATAACCACTTAATCATTATTATTTGTTAATACTAAATATCTAAGGGTATATGATTAAAGTTCTAAATTCTAGCTTTCAACTAATTTATTCTATATGGAATATCTTATAGTAAAATTGTGCAATTCTAATCACGAGGTATTCATATTTTGGTTTTGCTAATCTAAATTACAAACAATCCTTAATTTATAACCCAAAAATTATAATATCCCCTTTGATATTTATAATATAAATCCAAGGTAAAATTATTTCGTTTACCAATTTTTAAAACAAAATCATTTTCATAAAATTAACAAATACGCACTCGTATATATTACTCTCATAACTCATTCTAGGGTGTTACTAACCCTATCTCTAATGAGTTACTCATCTTAGGATATCACTAATCCTATCTCTGATGTGTCTTTACCCATAACAATGCCAAGGTTCTCGCTTAACCTTCAGCTCTAATACCAAATGTCATGACCTGTTATCCCATACCCTTTGAATCGACAATAAACCATATATGTCCAAGTCAAATTGCATGAAAATACGGAACATAAAGGGTAATAAAGAAAAATAGATAGAAGAGAATCTCACTCGAATGGGATAACATATAATATTAAACAAATATCTTTACAGCAGAAAACTTTTAAATACATATATCAGAGTCTAACCTAAATTCAGTCTGGACAGTTATAAGCATCAGCGCATACAATTGCTGACAAACATCAAACAAAATACACTAAGTACAGCGGATAATAGAATATGCTCATACATATGATGAATATCTCCAGCTCTCCTTTGGAAACTCCAACCGTCTTCAATTAACCTGAAACTACTCGGATCTGACCCGAGTATTGAAAATACTCGGATTAGGCTTGATAAACCAGCGTGAGAAAACTCAATAATAAATGACAGTGTCATAAATCAGCCTTTGGATAAAATCCTTTGAAATAAAGAGTATCTCATAAGACCACGCCCACAATTAGACACGGACGGGTTTTTACCTTATGATAACTAAAACACTTTTATATCAAAACCTTTGATATTATTCTTAAAGACATCTCTTTGAAAACATTTGTAAATAAACTTATTAATCTTAGCTGAAATTGTTACCATTATTAAGTTCCATCACACTAGGCTCTACAAACAAAAACGTAGGTTCTTATGGGAGAATGGATTTCCATACAAATGACAAGGCGAAGGATCTACCTTCTGAAATGGGTACACCTCTAGATGCGTGCCCCGAGGCACAGAACATCTATCCTCTACCAACACAAGACCGACCTACCTCTGTAACTAGATCGGACCGAATATGTCATCCCCGATCGTTACCGACCTTTAACTGGGTGCTCGTTTCCATACACCACATTAATTTACATCCCAAACATCATAGCAGGAAAAAATATATCTAGAAGGGGATGATCTTACCCTACTTAAGAATGACCCACTTAGCCTTGCTGCATCTAATCCTATTTCGGTCATTTTCGGTTTGATGAGGCTTGAGGCTACGATTACCTTTTCACAAAGCACATATCACATCTTTGAATGCCATATTGCCATTTCCATTAACTACTAACTGTTTTCCATAAAAATACAACCCCTGAGCTCGTACGTCTCAAGGAGGGTGTTAAGCTAAAAGAAGTTTCCTACTCTGCCACCGTTGATGTACGTTTATAAAAATCAATGTACATAATCTTTAGAAATGCAATATCAGACAAACGTCCATACAAGTTGTTCAGGAACAGGACAAACCGAAGGCACTCTCCTACTACCGCTAGTAGCGAGTAGTCCTTGCAATCCGCAAAATCTCCATAATGAGGAGACCACTGTTATATATAAATCGAGAGCTACCCAAAGCAAGTCAGCAAGCAGTCCTCACGCTATAAAGATCCACGGTCTTCAATCATCTTCAACATGCCTTCACGTTCGAACATATACATTGGTTTGAAGTGGTTTTCGGATAGGAATTACCCAAATCCGACCCCGGTTCCTTCGAAATCTAATGTCGATAAAAGTGAATATGAGTATACAGGATTTATTAAGTCTCTTTTCACTTTAATTCTTTTCGGATGATTTCAAAATCTCTTCCTTTTGATTTAGGATAATTTCTAAGAAATTCATTCTTTTGCTTTGGAAAATATCTTAAAATTCCATACTTAACTTTCAATCAAATTCTTTACTTTTATGCGGGTCAAAAAACAATGTTATTTAAGCCGTCGTTTACGATAAACCCTAAAATAAATCTTAGCAAACATTTTTGAGTAAATTGGATCATAGAAGTCATTCATTCTGGAGATTGCTTAAATTATGGATAATACTAATCTTCTTTTATTTTGGAAAACTTAATAGAATTTTTTTATTTAAGAGCATCCGGGCTTTCCTTTCGATCTGTGCCACCCCCCGCCTAAGAAAACATAGGCCACGTAAGTTCAGGGCACTGGTTTCTCCATCCCTAACCTTAGTTAAACACCTTGTTTTATCTTTCCAGATCTCATAGGCGGGATAAATGTACTAGTCGTTTCCGCATACTCTGTTATTACATTCAATATTCTTCGATTTTAAGTGTTATAAACAGTTCATCTTAACCCTTTATTCAAAACTCTTATTAAAACTTCAAATTCATCTTTAAAAGACTTAGTATTCCTTTTAAAAACATTCAAAATTGATTCCAGGAGAAACCGTTATGTTTAAACTCATATTCCAAAAGTTATAGAATTCGCAGCAGAAAAGTGCCACGGAAAGTGCTATATAAGCCTATTTGATTTAAACAACTTTTAAACATTTGATAATCCATATTTTACAATCCAAATCTCTTATAAAATATTTAAATAGATTTTATCAAATTTATTTCATATTTTTTCATAATTAAAAACGTTCATTTAAACAGATTTCCTGTTATGGTCACTTAACTACACTAGTGTGATTTTGCTAGAAAATTGATTTGGACTTAGATCAAAATCTGCTCAATGAAACTTTGATTTTCTTTCTTTCTTTCGAAGATATGGATATAATAGTTCGAAATTTTCTTATCTCGAAGAATTCTGAGCAATATTTCACTCTACACATTCATTTGAACTTTTCGACGCAAAATCACGAACTACCGTTGCGCGACGCGTCTAGTTTTATCTTATTTTTCAATACTTGAAATAATTTATTCAAGTTGAATTCTATTACTTATAAAATCATTACAAATCATTTAAAATCAATATTTTCACTTTTTAAAGTAATAAAAATATATTCTCACTATTACCATATTATAATATTATTTTATTCCTATTATTTTAATATTGAATTTTAAATTCCAATTTCAATTCAATTTCAATTCTAACTTCAAATTAAATACATTTAAAACTTAGATTTCAAATCTAATTTCAATTTAAACTTCAATTCAATCTCAAACTAAACTTCAATTTTCAAAGTTGATATCAATTTCAATTTCACTATTCATCTCAATTTCAATTTCAAATTAACTATTCTTTTCAAATCCGTTTCACTTCAAATTTCAAATTCTCTTTTATTTTAACTTTAATTTGACTTCTAAATGAAAAAGGACTTATTTTTCCAAAATATCTCATATCACTAAAATATGGTCTTATTAACAAAGTGATTATTTAAACAAAAATGAACATATCCAATATTCATATTTATCACTAACATAACATCCATTCAACCAATCATACACATATGATTTCTAATCCAACATTTACTATAAATATCATAACGGGACAGATTATCACAATTCAATTAATTAACTAACTAACTATCAAATCATCCATATTAACAATCAATGTGAACATTCATATGTCATAAGTGTATAAATGTGATTGTTTTAATATAATTAAAATATAAATTCAAAAGCGATGAGAATTTCTCACCTTTATATCCACTCCGTCAAACTTTAACGTGAGATACACGTCTCTCGCTAACGTGCTATTTCCAACGTCTCGCCTTTTTTCGCTTTCCTTCTCCCTTTTTTTCTTCCTTTTCTTTTGTTCTTTTTTATTATTAGAGAAGAGGGTGTATGGCTTGGCTAGGGGGTGCATGGCCTAGGGAGGAGGTTATGTGGGGTGTGTGTGTGTGTGTTTTACTGTGGGTAGGTGGTTTGGAAGGTTCGGCCATGCGTGTAGGAGGGTATGTCCTTGGTGTGTAAGGGGGGTATGGCTTGGGTTGGTGTGTAGCCGAGAGTAGGTGGGTGTAGGAGGTGGGTAGGTGGATGCTAGGCTTGGTTTTGGTGGTGAAAGGTGATGGTGTGGTGATATGGAGGTGGTAGCTTGAAGGTAGAAGAGAATGGAGAGGTGGGAAGGCATGGAAATAGAGGTGAAGAAGAAGGAGAAAGCGAAGAAAAAAGTAAGGAATAAAGTATGGAAAAATGAAGGAGTGGATGTGCTTATTTATAGTTGAAGTTTTACAACCAAATTACCATTTTATCCTTAGCCAAAAAGACCAAAATACCCTCTATATCAAATCAAACTTTGTCTTCCTTTTCATAGTTTTCAATGAATGATTTTGATTTGTCATTAATGTTGAAATGTAGTGTATTAATGTGGAATTGATGTAATGATTTGATTTTGTACTTATGACATGATTTTTTCTCTTTTTCTTACATTTTAAAAATGTTAAGATAACATTTTCTCTTTTTCCATGTAAATTAGTAACATCTCATTAATGAGACAAGATGTAAAGTAATGATATTGTTTATAAAGATTTAAAATAAAGTTTTAATTAGTCAAATCATGTCTTTTCACTTTTTATACTCTTTTATGTAAACTTTCCAAAAGTAAACTCTCATTGTCCTTGGTGCTAAATGTAAAGTGTTTAAGTAGTTTGTAAACTTTTTTTTTACGTGTTAGATATGTATCAAGTTGCAACAGCTTGTTGACAACTTGTTTCGGTTGAAAATGGTGTTTTTGTCGACAAATTTTACAGTCAAAATTTGGCCTTTTTGTTAAGCTATATTTTGAAGTAAACCAAACTTTAAAATAAACTTTTTACTTCTTTAAATAAATTAAAACATGTCTCTTTATATTTTAAAATCATATTTAATTAATATCAAAAATTTTATTTTTACGGTGTATGTAAAACTGACAAAATGCGACAAATTTTGGTTATTTTTGTAAAACGATTATTAACATACTTTTAAATGTATAAATATACTTTTATTATCTTTATTAGATGTTTAAATAAGATTTATCTTTTTAAATAAATATTATATACATTTATTTAAGCCTTTATTTATTATTAACAAAACTTGGCTTTTATCGATTTGTTCAGAAATCCATATTTATACTTTTTTATTTATTAACTATAAGAATGATTGATTATTTATTATATATAACATATTTATTTTAAGATTTAAACTCCATTTTAAATTTAAAATGAACGAAATCTCTCATTTCCGAAGTAGCGAAATTACGGGTCGTTACAACAGAGAAGAGTAAGGATATTTTCAGAGCGCGCCATGCATACTCACCTACTTGTTTATCCTTCTGTAATAGATATAAAAGGGAGAATTGGAGGCGAATAAACAAGATTTGGTGAGTTAATTATATCACTAGTGGTACGATGTTGACAAGTAATCAAATTTTAGCCATAACTACAAAACCTAGGGATGCACTTTAGTATATATACATTATTTATACATAAGGAATTATTTATTTCCACATTATAGGTTGATTATCATTGATGTGCCTAAATGGAATTATTATTTTTAAAGTTTCAACTCACAAGTAGTACATATCGAAATTGATTAATTTGAGAAATATCTTTAGCCCATGGTTTCAAAAATAGACTTCTGATTTATATGTTGGGTTGGCATTATAATCATAACCACTTTAACATGCATTGAGTTAACATTTTAAAGATAATCATTTGAGTTGCATATAACCGTATACACTCCCACAGTGCTAATCTTGCATGTTTAGGTAAAAAACCCAAATGTAATTCTTTTAGGTTATAAAAATCTGAATAATAGTTTATCACTTAAGCATCAAGTATTTTTTGGTGTTCATATTGTGCACCCTATACAATTAGACAAGTAGCAACAATTGGAGAATTAACAATTCAACTCCTTGCACCCTATACAATTAGACAAGTAGCAACAATTAGAGAATTAACAATTTAACTCCTCTATAGAATTAACAGATCCTACTATGCTGGATTTTTCCTCCTACTTTTTTCAACTTTCACCAGTAATGTTTGGAACTTAGCCATGAATGATAAGTCTAGTTGCCATTTAATCACTCACCACATCGACTGTTACATTTAAAAACTTCATGAAGTGAGAAACTTAGATGCCACCAAGTGTGACACTTTTCAAGCTTGTTGCATAACTCATTTATACTACATGATCTCTAACAAGAAAAGGAAGTGAGAACAAGTTGCACCTGTAACGACCGTGATTTTTGAATTACTGTCGTAATAAATATTTTAAAAATCTGTAACGACCGTGATTTTTGAATCACTGCCGTAATAAATAATTTAAATAGAAACTTTAAAAAAAATTGCAATGCGAAAATGTTGCAAAATCAGTTGTAAATAGCTAACTTATGTTACACTTCTTTGGGCTTCACGTGTGAAAGCAAATATGAGTCCAATGAAAAATTAATTGGCTTGTGCTGTCACATTCACTTATAAGCAAAAGTGAAACATTTTTTATGTGTGCTTTGCTATCACTTTATTTGGAAAGCAAAGTTTGAAGTCTCTTTATCAGCCATCATCATTTTATATGGAAAGCTTGTCCTTTCTTTCCACTAGAGCACGTTTACATTAAATGCCAATGTACTCCATCTCTTTGCCATCACATTATTCTTTGGCTTGTGCACAAAAAAAATGAAAAGAAAGTATGCTGCAACTTTCCCTTGCTCATTTTCCAGTAGCATTCTTTTCATTGCTTTCAATTATAGTAGCTCTGAAAAAGTTTTAATGGCGTTTCAACAAATTTCTAGCTCCCTCTTGGATCTTTGTTGCTAGTCGTTCTGGAACCAAATCTAAAGTGAGTGAAAAACTCACGCTTCTAATTTAAAATTTATGCAGTCTGTTGCATCTGTGTACGCAAGTTACCCATAGCATAGATACGAATTTGTTGTGTACAAAAGTAAGGCATTTTATATTTTCCCCTTCAGTACATGCTTGCATATATCAGTGCATTTGCCCATTGTAAACATCTGTTTTTCACTACGTGTTTTACTACGTTTTTTCATTACGTGTTTTAATAACACGTGACTTGCATATTTTTTTCAAGTGACATGCCCATTGCAAAAAATGAAGTGACTTGCATATTTTTCTTCACTACGTGTTTTAACAACACTTGAGATGGCCTATGAGTTGTCAGGTAATATACTTTGCACGTAGTGAAAATATTTTGGCCAAATCATCCTTTTTTTTATTTACATCATTTGATGCAATGTGAATTGCATAGAGTCCAGATCGTAAGTACGTGTAATTTGTGGCGTGCATGCATTTCGTGTGCGCAAAACTTCATATATTTGTGCAAGTTAAAGGGGTGTACGTAATCCACGAAAAAAAGAGTCTGGGTTATTTTCATGCAAATGTATTTTCAAATTTATGCTCAGGTAGCTTGTTAAGTTATTTTAAATGATTTGTGAAAATGTATCAGAGTTGCGTGTAACTTTATGAAACACGAAATCATGTTGGGCGAAATGCTTTGAAGCCTTGTATTTTGCGTCAGTATGCATGTTTAACTTAGCCCTGGTCACCTTAATTTGTTTCAAATTCGTGCTTGTGTTAGTTACAAAATCTTTTATATGAAAAGTGCTCAGGTCACATTTTTGGATTGTTTTTTTTCATTTGTCGTGCGTGTGTTCATGTAACGAGCAAATTTAGGTTGCATGAAAAGGTTTCAAAAATAGCATACTTGCGTTCAAATGGGTAGTTGCCACCTTCGTCCTTTTTAATTTACGTTTGTAACCATGTTGCATTTTACCAAGTTAAAGTGTCATGTCATTTTTGATGAGTATGCACGTCTAGACCATTATATTAGGATGTAAGTGCAGAGTAGTTGCCAAGTGCAAGCTTAAATTGCTGTGAAAATGGGTCAGTATTTTAAAAGCACGTTGTGTGAAAATGGGTCCAAGCTTGAAAGTTTGCAGTCCAGAGTGTTATAATATAGTTTGCGTGTAATATTTTTGCCAGGCCTTTGGAAATGTTGTGCGCGTGCAAATATTTCAATGAAAATATAGTGGTGCAGTCCACTATTTAATTTGCATTGAACCGGTGTTACGTTTTTAAAACGTACTTCGTTGCCGTTATTTTTATAACGGAATTTTTACACCGGTATTATATATTTTTGAAGCGTGTGGTTTTGGTGACATTTTTGGAGAATAAAAATTGCTGTGTTTTTACTTCAGTAACCGTCAATTTTAAAGTGAATTTTTAAGCGGTTATCCCGCAGCGCTGATTTGGTATCCGTTTTTACGGTGTTTTCTGAAGCGCAATTTCCTCGTCGAAATTGCTATAGATGTTGTTGTTTTAATCACGTGTTTTTAAAATCGTTTTAAAATAAAATTGTTTCCAAAAATTTTACATTTTACGCTTTCAAAAGAATGAGGAATCGATTTAAACGCTTCAGCGAAATTGAGGACTATGAACCCTCACTTTTACTGATTCTCTTAATTCCAGACTTGTCCGTTTGAGAACGTAAAATGTTATTTATATAAAATACACAATTTTGCACTTTCAAGGAAACGATAAAGAGATTTAAACAATTTAGCAAAAGTGCGAAGTATGGAACCACACTTTTACTATTTCGGTTAATTCTGGACTCGTTAATTGAAATATTTGATGTTTGATGATTTTGATGATTTTATTTGGCTTTCGAGCCACTCTGCTGGACCTTCGGGTCATATGATGGACCTTCGGGTCAATTATCAGTACTAGACCTTCGGGTCACTCTGCAGACCTTCGGGTCATTTGTTGGGCGCCAAAAATTATAGTACTTGGTAGGCTTCGGCCATATGAGATGCACGTACGGCGTAGCTAAAACTCGGCATCTGCTGGGATCGATCAATTTTTTATGTTGATTTTCTAGTTATCTTGTTTTGATTTCTAGATTCTTCGTATTGTTGTTTTGAATTCAATTGTGACTTTGGAAGTTGATTTTGATGGTGTTTAATGGGATTTCTTCCGTTAAACTATGTTGATTACTTCGTGTATAGTCTCATCCGAGATTATAACTTTGTGTATAGTCTCATCCGAGATTATAATTTTGTGTATAGTCTCATCCGAGATCATAAATTTGCGTATTGCTATTTTGAATTCAATTAGGAATTTAAAAGTTGATTTTAATGGAGTTTAAATTGAGAATTCTTCATTTAAACTATGGTGATTATTTATGTTGAATAGTCTCATTCGAGATTATTGATTTTTGATGGAGTTTAAATTGAGATTTCTTTATTTGAACTATATTGATTATTTATGTTGTATAATCTCATTCGAGATTATAATTATTTGCTTAAGTGTTGTTTATCATACACTTATTTCTGAAGTTTAAATTAGACTGATTCGTTTATTATTTTCTTTTAAATAATACATGGGTCAAATCGAGTTATTTCAGGATAATCGTTATTTTTGATTCTATTGCTACTTCAGCTTTTGGGATTTCACTTCATCGTTTGTCTAGCTTCAAGGTGTTTCTTTTTGGTGCATTGACTCCCGTCTCATGTATGTTGATGTCTTTGTATATGTATATTCAGTTCATGTGAACTATCGATTGTTGTAGCATGTATTCCAGACTTGTCTTCGCTATATATCTGATATTTTTGTTCTGATGTGATTATACTTATCAGTGTTGTTGTTATTATGAGTTGTTCTGAATTTTTCTTAAGCCACCGTAGTTTCGTTTTAGATTTGGATTGAATATATATATATATATATATATATATATATATATATCTTTGGGAGTAATTTACACAACTCCTATCGATGTATTCAATACTCGTCTAAGGCATAACTTACGGATGGTCGCTTCTAACAACCCTATTCTTCACAATAGTAGACGTTATTCCTTATAATAACCTTTGTTATTGTGAGCATAGAGGTGGGGCGTCATAGCTTGGTATCAGAGCTAAGATTCAGAACAAATTATAATAAACACAGAACATAAGCAGAATGGAACATGCGTTACAACTATTCAAGGGTTTTATTCGTGCCTTTCTAATCTATTCCTTCGTTGTTCTTATAAACTTTTATCCTCTCTAACAAGTTGGAGTATGTCTGGGAATACATCTTATATTTCTGTAGTATTCCCTTTGCTAAATTCTGTTGAATATGCGCTTATATGATTTTTGTTTGATGATAATAAACATATATATATTCGTTTAAATGTATTTGTTAATGTACTATTTTATTTTTCATAGACTAAATAAATATTTGCTGCATAAAATTAAATAACACAGAATTTGAATTCAAACAGAAATTTTATTCAAACAAATATTTATTACAATTTTGAATAGTACAAATTTAAGCTCTCACTATATATATACAATTTCAATCACAATACAATTTTGATTACATCACAAATTCATATTTACATTAGCACCTCACTACATAACACTCAAACTCGTATTTTATCTTCAACTTCATTCCAGTTAGAATCCAGCATCTGAGCAATCTGCAAAAATATTCACTAACGCGTTAAAATTGAAAAGGAAATATATTTGCAATATAAAATAAAATATGGATTTTGAAAATATTATTTGCCTCGGTTATTTGGGTTGTTCGTCATCATTTACATTCATCATACACGAACAATGTGACATGCACAGTGTATCACTGTACATGCCACAAGGCCGTGCACACCGATATACACTTGATAATGTTACAGGGACAGGTGAGCACAAGGTCAAACCCAAAATAAAAGGACAGGTTCAACTCAGGTGCAATATAAATAAAATCTCGACACGAGCACAAGGTCAAACCCGAGCGTTTAAGCTGGATTCAACTCAATGTACAAATCATAATACAACAATGCCCAACTCAAATGAACACAGTGAAATGCACAAAGGCATAGCAACTGGCACAAGACCACAATGCAGTGTACATGAATACAACTACAGTGACAATGTGGATGCAACTCGAGCTTCAGTCAGGACACTATCAAATAAGCAGCCAATATCAATGTACAGACCCAGGCAACAGTGAATGATAAAGGGTACAAGTCCAAATACAACAATGTGTAGCAGCAGTTACAAGTGACTCAGGCAAATGTACAGAAGCAAGAATCGAACTCGTCAAAGATGCCACAGAGAAACCAGTCTCAACCACTTCAACAAAACACACAGTGCACACCAGACACAACACTAACTAGCATGCCAACTGACTCGAATGACTCAAGTGATACAAGAACAATGTTCAAAAGACACACCAGAATCAAAGATATGACATCACAGTGAACTGCAAGTGTCGACCATGTAACAAGCAAGATCAACACAATGCACATTGAAGTACAGCAAACACTTCACAAAGTCAGAAACCAACATATCAACTTACATGTACACCATGACATCAAGGCCAGAAGCTCAGGTCAGTGCACAACCATGTGACAGTATCAAGTTCGTACCAAATCAAAAAATATCAGGGGCGAGGCAATCAATAAATCAATGGCCGGAGTCATGAAATAACAGGAAAAATCAAATAAGGTCAAAAGTACTACCGAAGCCAGCAGAAGCACTAAATTCACGAAATCAAAAATTGGGCAAAGTCAAAGGAAATCAAAGCCGTGTTTCAAATCAAAGTCAACACCGTGATGACCAAGAAACTAAACGAGTCAGATTCGAAGCTGTGTGAATCAAGCTACTAGAAATTATACGAAATTGACAAAGTCAAATGAATCATCAACGTTCAACAAAAATCGAATGGCCGAAAGCTGAAAGTGCGGTGTGTATACAATTATATGTGCTAATATAGTATACACGGATCGTATAATGTGGATTACAATACAAATGCGGAAATAGATGATAATAGCATTGTAAATAGAAAATAGAAAAATCACACCAGAGATTTTTATACTGGTTCGGAGCACCGTCCTACGTCCAGTCCCAGACTCCTATCTGGATTTTCACTATTAACTACCTCGCTTCACCCGGAGGAACAGGTTTACAATACCCGAACAGCCGAACGGGATTTCAAGCCTCTAATACACTGAGGACTTCAACACTTGCCTCTTACAACACCGAGGACTTCAACACTTGCCTCTTACAACACGAGGACTTCAACAAAAACAAATACAATTGTTGTTGACAACTTGTGTTCTTGAAAACACGGATTTGTCACTAGTAGTACACCCTTCCTATAATCTTATCCTCAAAGAATATGAATGATGTTTTGTAAAGATTAAAGAAGGTATTTACTTATTGAATCAAAAGATATGAAATAATTTCAATGATTCAATAAGCTAAATTAATTTTTAGAATGCAGGAGTGTTAGAGATTAGATTAGAGAGCATATATGATCGTGTAAAAACTTGTGTTTGAATCAATGATTTAGATGAGTATATATAGAGAAAAACAGTTGTAACTCTTTGTGAACAGTTGCCATTAAGAGTTATGATCATTGATGAAAGATAGGAGATGCAACCTTTGGAGAAGAGAAGTGTCTTTTGGAAAAGTTGCTTTCTGTTTAAAAACGGTCGACAGGTCAAAAATGGACCGGTAGACAGGAATTCAAATATATATATACGTTATGTGCATGTGTGCACGTTCACTGTGCAATTTACACAGGAACGGTCGACCGCACCTATATTGACCGGTCGACCGGTGCCTGTTAAATTGCACATTGAATTGTGCAACTGCATGCAACTTATAAATTATTCGTATATATATTGATTCCCTTGATATGCATGATTATTTGAGGATAGATTTTAACAAATTTATTACTATTACAACAACAAATAATCAACCTATAATCTAGAGTACCATATATAGCTCTATTGACCTTGTTTTTGTCGATCGCCTTGTTTGTCAGAAATCAATCACCTTATTTGTCTGAAATCAAAACTTTCATAAAGCTTGTGACTCAACAAAAGCATGATAATGAACAATTCAGACGAACGTAATTCAAGGAGATCGACTCCTATAAATTGCAACAATCATCATCGGCATAGTATGCATCGAGTTCAAGTACGAAAACATTAAAGCAAAAAAGCATAAATTACATACGAGCTACGAGAAAAGATCGACCGAAGCTACTCGCGAATTATCCACGCGATCGATCAACATAAAGCAGGCGCTTCAAAAACCCTAATTTGGATCAAAGGACGAAAGCCCTAATTTGGATCGAAGGATGAAGCCGCCACTTTCACAAAGAAAAAAATAAAGGAGGGACGGGTTATAATATAAAAGGGGCCGTCCTTTTCTTAAGAGCTTTTCTTTTAATAATGTTATAAAGGGTTTTTATTTTGAATTAGGGTTGTTTTTAATTTAAAGTGTTTTTAATTTGTAATTTTGTTTTTAAACCGTTGTAAATTCTAGTCGTGTGACTAGGGGACAAACTACGTGGCGTAGTTTGAGAATTCGCAACTCAGTGGCTGTGTTGTGGCAGGGTTTTGAGCGTAGAGTTAGGTTTAGTCGATAGCCTGTGTCGCGAGTTTACGTGTGTAAGCGTTTGACTATCTAATTTCTAGTAGAAACCTTGGGGGCAGCACGTAGGCAGGGTTTTGCCGAAGCTGGGTGATTTCTGTGTCGTTCTATTTCTGCATTTTATTATTCTGCTATTTTTCTGTGCTGTTATTAATCTGTGATCTGTGTTGAAATAATAAGCTTCCGCAATTAATTATTATAATTAACACTATCACCCTATTCACCCCCTCTAGGATGAAATCGACCTACAAGTGGTATTAGAGCTAGGAATAGAAGTCAATTTATGTTTTAAAAATTCGTGTTTCAAAAATCGGCTTTTGTTTTAAAATTTTGAATTTTTAAAATGGCTTCTTTTAATAATACTTTTATTGAGGGTCGTTGTAACGACCCGTTAAATTTGATAATGTTAAATGAATTAAATTAATATAATTTTTAATCTAATTTAGAATAAAATAAAAGCCTTAATATTTTATTTGAGAAAAACGTAGTAATTTGTTATAGTAATTGGAATTTAATGTAACAATAAAATTTTATGATAATAGATTTGGATAATGTAATTTGTCACATTTTGTTAAAAGATTTAATTTTAAGAAACCAATATAATGCAATACAAAGGTGTTTGAAACGACTGTTGGGTTTTAAATGGAGTGTATATAAATAGTGAAAATCATTATAACCTCTTAATTTAATACGATTGTTTAATTAATACTAAAAGAATAAAATTTGAAATAGTATTAATGTAATAATAACTGAATTTAAGTGCAACCATATTTATGGAAGTGAATTGGATTTTTGTGGATGTTAACATTGAATAAATTTATTTAGAGTAAAAAAGGATTTAAAAGCATGTTTTGGATAGAATGTTAAATTCATGGATTTAGTGTAAGTAACTAGAATTTAATCCTATAAGATTTGGAACTGAATGTATGAAGATAATTTTGTAGAAATAGTAATTAACAACTTAATTGTGCATACCTAATATAATATAAATAACAAAAGGACTAGAACTTGATTTGCCTAGGTATGTATATATATTGATAAACTATAACCAAGTGAGAAATTTGGTAGTAAATAGGGAATAAGTTGACTAAGGCAATTAGTAATTTAATAAATGAATGCATAGTAAGTAAGTGGAAATTTATGCATAAAAATATTTTCATATATAGTATAATTACAAAAGTTTACCCATTTATCTAATGTATATAATTGAATCTAAATTTAGGGCAACATTTTTGTTATTGATGGTGTAGGTGAATTTGAATAAAAGGGTAACAATTATTTTTATTTAACATTTATTGAGTATATAGTTAAGAAGGGCACTCGACGTAAATGAATCTAAATAAATTATTTTGGGTATTGATGTGTCTAGTCAATAAAGGAGAACTTTAAGGAAATAAAATATAAATGAATGTATTTGGGAATAGAGTTCTTGTATATGTTGAATAGTTATTATATAGTTATTAAGAATGAGCGTTACTTTATTAAGTATAAATATAGTAACAGAAGTATGAATAAACTTATAGAAACATAAGATTTACTTTAAGGTAATATTTGAGTGTAGACTTTTGGAATAGATTCAATAACAATAATCATTGTTTGTCACCTATCTTATTTTGTTGTTAAGTTATGTTGAAATCAATCTCAAATTTATTCACTAAAATTTTGCAATTAGCGTAGTTTTGGCTTTGTAATTGCAGTAGTTAATTCTTTAAGGTGAGGTCAATACTATTTTTATTTTTATTTGACCATTGGTTGTTATAGACTTTAGAAAGCAAGATTTATATGTATAATTTGAGTATAAAATTCAACAACTGGTATTTATTACAAATAAAATGGAATTAACGTAAAATATTACGTTATTGAATATAAAACGGAATTTGTGAACATTAGAGTGAAATCTTGAACTAATGTTAGTAACGTCTTTATTTTAGGTGAAAGTTGAGGATATAAAAGTTAAAAGTCTAAAGTATGGGTTTTTGAGAATATAATTTATAAAATTCTTAAATATAAGAAAGTGCAGAAATGAACACTGAAATTTGATATCTTGTCAATTTTAATTCACATCCAAGCTTGTTAAATCATTTGAAATCGATTAATTTATATAGGCAATAAAATTGGGACAAATTTTAGAATATTAATACAAGATCGGATTTTATAATTTATTTAATTTATTTAATGAATATTAAAAATAGCCATTTTTGTCACGGACTCGGATTTCGACGAAACCAGTTTCATCGGATCTGTATCGGTGAATTATTATAGGGTTTCAAGTTTCGTATCAATTGGACCTGTCGTTTGATCGTACGGACGCGAAACGCCTTGAAATCGATTTAATTAAGAAATCAATTTGAAATCAATTTGGAAATTTTGTTTTCAACATAACTTCTTCATACGATCGAATTTGGTCGTGAAACTTTTTCCATCGCTTTCAGAATATTTTAAAATACCTATTTGAATATATGGGTTTAATAAATTTTGTTCCAGAGGCTAAACGGGCTTTTTGGGCCATAGTTTGTGGCGTACGTTCATCCTTCTAGTCTATACGCTCTAACCCAACCCTAACTATAAATATACAGTTATAAACCCTAGCCACTCCTGATTTTCATTTTCTATACATACATCTCCTTCTCACCTCCTCATTCTAATGGCAGAAAAAAAAAACCTAATTCCCAAATTCCAAAAAAAAAAAAAAAAAAAAAATCAAATTCTAAAAAAAAAAAAAAATTGCGGATCTGCAGCAGCTTCTGGTCGCGCTTCGGGTTTCAGGGGAGAAAACCCTGGAGCAACTTCGGGTCAGGAAGAAAATGACTCGGGTCGCTCCGGGTCGTTTTGGCGAAAACTCCAAGCAGGCACCGGGGAATTGAGGCGGCGCACTGAAGTCGAACCCGAAGTCGACCCAGGACCAGAATTTTCCATTTTTCAAATTTTCATAACTTTTGCATACGAGCTCAGATTCACGCGCGGTTTGTTTTGCTGGGATCGTATCGGAATTTCTGACGTTTTGACGCTGGTTTGGACAAATTCTGAGACCGTCAAAATTTTGAGTTTAAATTGAATTTAAATTCGATTTAAATTCCAAAGGTGAGTGTTTTAACCCACTCACAACTACTAGAAGCTTTTATGTTTGTTTAAATTAATTTTAGGAATGAATAGAAATTTATTTATGAGTATTTGGCATGTTTATTTTATTCATATCTGTTGAATTGCATTTAGTTAAATTAACTGTTAATTTAATTAATTTATTGCGTATGAATTTACAGTTAAAATTTATTTGTTTGTATATGAACTGCTAGTTAACAGTTATATAATTTATTACTGAATATAGACTGTAGATTAATAGCTGTTAAATTTAATTTGAATAAAATTGCCAGTATTACCTGTTATGTAGTACCAAAAATAATATTGTTATTGGTTGATATTGATTGATGATTGCGATTTGGATGATGGATGATGTTGATGAATGGATGTTTATTGTATATCATTAAATTGCAAATTATCATGCATATTTCATTTCATTCGGGATTGTGGTTTGAAATGATATATAACCGCAAAATTTTATATTTTTAAATTGCGGATTGAAATGATAAATATCCGTATCACTTGACCATAGGATAGAAAATTTTATACAGGCACCGCGGTCTATATATAACTATTTTAATGTGATTTCTACGGTTTGGATGGAATACGGTTTATAATAATCTTAAATTTTATATTGTATAAATATTATTCTTCCACATATATACATATGAAGTTGAAAATTTTGAAATTAAAAGGTGTATAAATCTCTTTATTAAAAATGGAAAAATTAAGAAAATGGAGTTGATAATTTATATCATATGTTTAAATGTTAAGTTTGGAAATTTTAAGATATGATATTTATAATTGGATTTTTCCCAAGATAAATTGAAATGAATATTCTAGTATAATTTGAATTGAAAGAAATATATTTTTTTTATTTCTAGAAATTGGAGTTTTTATTTATTTATGGATTTTATGTGAATATTCAAGACTAATTAATAGAACATTCGATTTGCTGAAAGAATAAATTCCAACTTTAGTTTTGAAATATTAATACTCCAAATGGATATATATATATATATATATATATAAATAGAAATTGAAGTGGTTTTGGAACTTGAGAGTGATATTTAAATTTGGTTTAGACTTTAAATAAAGAAGTATATTTGTAAAGCCCTGGAAATAATTTCTTTACAAAGTAACCTTAAAGTTAAACCATTTATTCTATATACCATTGACTATCCGAACCATTTAAGTTTTAGAAGTTATGGTTTTAAATTATGAATTTCGAAATATTATGCTTTGAAAGTATAACTCAAATATTTGGTTTCCAGATATTTTAAAATTCAAAGCAGTATGATTTTGGAAGAGAATTATATTTGAGAAAAGGATATCATATTGTTTTGGGCTTTAAATTGATATCGTATTCATAATTTTGAAATGAAAATGTTTATTTGGTTTTAAAGTATAAACTATATTTTTAAAATGACCGCGGTGTTATAATAGCGATTGGTTGGCAAAGAGACCGGGATCGGATATGGACATACTCTCTGTCGATACCGAAAACCACTTTGACTAACCGTGTACGCGGTGGAGATTCCAGAATGAAGTAGGTGGTGGAGACGTTTCCTGTAAGGTAAATACGTGGACCCGACTCCCGTGAGTTGGCATAAGGTGGCTAAAACAGGAGCGATTCTCAGGCCAATGAGGTCATTCCTCTGATCGGACCCTCCTCTTCGATATTATACTTTGATTTTGGATTGATTCAGTGGCCACTTCTATATTTTGATTTTGGGGAGTTAGTCCGAGGTGGGCGGTAACTGCGGCTACGCGTTTCCACCAGCCTGGATAGCAATTGGTATATCTACCCTGGCATTGCCTAGTTGTGCCGTGTCACCTACCATACCGAGCCTTTACTACGAGTTTCTATTTGTGTCGTACCTATGGAGTATCCTCTGGTAGCTTCCCGATCAGGAGGTATTACGGTACTGTATAGACTATTGGCATTATTTGTGTTAAGGGCTATATGGGTAACCCCTTAACGCTATTAAAAAGTAAGTTTATTTTATAAATAGACACTATTATAATAGCGCAATATACTACATAGTAAATAGTTTAACGGATCCTTAGGAGATGTAAATCCCGAACATCTCTTGAGTTACTGTACTCATATTTATTTCTGTTAATTTAACTCACATAAGATCTTTTAGTCTGACTCGAGTGTTTTTGTCTTTTCAAATTCGCTCGGGTCAGTCCGAGCGTTTCAGGATCGAAGATTTTAGCTTTGGAGGACGAAGACGAAGAATCCGTATTATATTATTTATAGTATTTCACCACACTCTAAATTTCCGCTGCATTGATTGTATTGGTATGTGTAACTCTGATATTCATTGTATAAGTAAAATAAATATTTTGTAAACAGTTATCATGAACTGTATATTGATTATTATATTTTATCCTTCCGCTGTGAGATTCTATTTTGTTTTATTTCTTCTCTGTTTTTTTCTTATTTACCCCATAACAATCCGCCCTTGCGTATGCTTTGAATTGGCACGTGTGTCGGTTTAAAGTGTGCGAAAAGGCTGGATGTTACAGTCGTTCCAATATTATTCCTTCTATTTTCGATGGAGCAGATTTTTTGAATTGGAAATTGAAAATGGAATTTTATTTAAAATCTGTTAATGTTGAATGTTGGGATATTATTGAAAACGGGTGTGATATAACAGATAAGAAAATTATCTCGATTAACGCTTTTTCTATGCATATATTATATTCTCCTATTAATCAAGATAATTTTAGTTTCATTTCTCATTGTGAAAATGCACAGGAAATCTAGAATGCTTTCGATGCAATATATGGTGCAAAAGTCAACAGCAATGAGAAATCCTCCACAACCAACTCAGTTGAAGAAATGTGCTTAATAGGATTTGTAAAAAGCAGTTGTGATGAGGATGATGATGATGGAGCAGCTGAGCTGGCGTTAATAATGAAGAAATTTAAAAGGTGGAACCACAAATATGGAAATCCAGCTCTAAATCAAAAATTAAAAAGTAGAATAATCAAAGCACTAGACAACCCGAAAGAACACGGGATCATTTGCAACATACCCGGTGATATCAAGCCCAATTATCCCCAGTTTCAACGCGATTTTGAAATGAAATCAAAACGGAGAAATGCTACAGCCACGTGGAATACAAGTGATAAAGATAATCAAAGTTCTAGCAGTAAGAGTGAGAAAGCAGATATGTGCCTTCATGGAAATATAACTGATAGCGACGATGACGAGCCAAGCGAGGTATCAAAACTTACTCACTCTGAATTACTTATTTATTTCCACGAAGTAAATGTTTTGAATGACTTAGGGAAAAATACGCTAAACTTGAATCACAAAAAGACACTTTGATAGAATTAAATGAACAACTTGACCAATTAGTTAAAATCTATCAAAGTAGGATCCCTAAGTGTGATAAGTGTCCAACACTCGAAAACGAAATTAAAAAATCATAAATCAATATAAAATCACTTGAAAATTGAATTCTGATTTTAAAAGAAAGTGGAAATACTAGGAGAGAGAATTCTATCAAAAAGTGCACTCAATTGTTGAACGAAAATGAATCTCTCAAAACACAAGTCCAACATTTGTCAACGACTTTAGATAAATTTTCCAAAAGTGAAAAATCGTTGAATATGCTATTACGAAAGCAAACTGTTAATACGGTTAGACAAGGACTTGGATATAGTCATTCTAAAAATGTTGAAAGAAATATTAATCCAATTAATTCTATGTGCACAATTTGTAGAAAATATGGACACAATCACAATAATTGTTGGTATAGACCCAAACATGTGAAAACTATACCGATTTGGGTTCCAAAAGGCACAAATATAAAATCTGTCAAAGTTAAACAAATTTGGGTGCCGAAGGGAACAATTATAAATAGTTTTGGGTCTTTACAAAATTGTTTTTCAAAATTTTCTACCACTAACAACCATGGACCTATAAAAACAAATAGGCCACATAAATCTTTTCCCGTGTAGGTGTGGTGGCAGGCTAAGGAACAACAACAGTGCTCTCTGGATTTTGGCTGTTCCAAGGACACAACGGGAAACAAAGCAAAGTTCCATAGCCTAGTATAAAGGTGACAGAATCACAACGGACAACAACGAAAAATATCGTAAAGGTAAAACAGGTAAAGGTATATTTATTTAAACGATATATATTAAATGTGATAATCTGCACCATATTCTGAATTAAAGCAGCCAATAATGAGATGATGAAAAGATGATGATTTTGATTCTGACTTATTCAACATAGTTGGCCAAATTATATTCTTATGCCAAAAACACTATAAAATTCTCTAGATTCTTTTATTTACTTCATATATATTAGTTTGGATTAAAAATAGTGTTTTGTTGGATAATACATTTGGTTATAATACGGCTAACTCTATATTCACGGTTTTTGATTATTTACACGGCTTCAATTCAATTTCAAAAGAATGTCATTTGAATTGCTGTTAAAATTGAGTTTGAAATTTTTTGGTGCACACTTCATGGTTTGGTTAATCGAATTCAATTAATGATAATTTTGAGTGAAAAAGAAATTCAGATGCAGATTACACTGGTAATCTAGTTGATAGAAAAATTACTGGTTGAACGTGATTTTTGAGACATTTAGTAACTGCATCGTTTTTCAAAGTAAATATCTGCATATTTTTCATTTCAGATAATTTTCAAATAGCAGAAATTTTTCTTATATAACCCCCTCAAGAAAATCATTTTTGACCATATTTTCAGATTAGTCATTTTGAAAAATTGATTTCATAATCATTTTTTAATTTGATTTTAAATGACTATTTTGACTAATCTGACTCACTAATAATTATCGAAAAGATAAATAGTGATTGAATAAGCGATGAGTGTTGATATTTATCATATATTATGACTCGAGATGGTATAATTAGTAAATTTCTTTAGAAATTTAAACAAGAGTTATAAAACTTTTTGTTGGTAAAAATTCCATGACCATCTCTATCTCTATCATATTTCTAACGACCATCACTCATCAAAATTCTATATAGTTTGTCGTTATGTGGTACTTTAAACAGGAATCGTTCGTTTTTCATTTTTACATTTTTTTAAAATGACAAAAAAAATTTATATAGTAAAAAAATATATATAATAAATAAATACCAAAGTATTCACTCTCATTTAAAAGTCCTCATGGTTGTGCATGGGTGAATTACTTGGAATTTGTTATGTGCTTCCATGCTCATTTAAAAGTCCTCACGGTTATACATGTATGGAACGCATATCAAAAGTTGAATTTGAAAATAAACAAGTTGATTCTAATCCCATTTAAAAGTCCTCACGGTTATGCGTGGTTAGAAGATACTTTAATTCATTTTTTTTTAATAAAATTGGAATACTACTAATCTCATTTAAAAGTCCTAACGGTTATGCATGGCTAGTAAATATTCAAATTCCTGATATAAATATACCACAAATAGACACAACTGTATGGTTTTACATGATGACTTCATTCCCATCATTCTAAAAGTGGAATATGCGCCTAATAGAATATTTATGATTTTTGTTTGATTTTCTATTGAAATTTAATATTTATATTCAATTGAGTTTTAATGTTGAAATTAATATCGATCACTTTATCTCTATTTTCTCTAACACTATTATTCTTTTGCTGATAACAAAAGGGGGAGAGAAAAGTTAAGATTTTGTCAAATAAAATCAAGCAAAGGTCAAATATTTTCCATTTGCATCTAGGCTCATTTGCATATTTTTAATTGTATGCATATATGTAGGGGGAGTTTTGTGTAGAGAGGAAGCATTTAAATAGGGGGAGCAATTATGATATATCTATGATCAAATACATTTAACATATTCAAAATCTTAAATATAAGTTTGTTATCATCAAAAGGAGGAGATTGTTGAATATGCGCTTATATGATTTTTGTTTGATGATAATAAACATATATATATATATATTCGTTTAAATGTATTTGTTAATGTACTATTTTATTTTTTATAGATTAAATAAATATTTGCTGAATAAAATTAAATAACACAGAATTTGAATTCAAACAGAAATTTTATCAAACAAATATTTATTACAATTTTGAATAGTATAAATTCAAGCTCTCACTATATATATATACAATTTCAATCACAATACAATTTTGATTACATCACAAATTCATATTTACATTAGCACCTCACTACATAACACTCAAACTCGTATTTTATCTTCAACTTCATTCCAGTTAGAATCCAGCATCTGAGCAATCTGCAAAAATATTCACTAACGCGGTAAAATTGAAAAAGAAATATTTTTGCAATATAAAATAAAATATGGATTTTGAAAATATTATTTGCCATGGTTATTTGGGTTTGTTCGTCATCATTTACATTCATCATACACGGACAATGTGACATGCACAGTGTATCACTGTACATGCCACAAGGCCGTGCACACCGATATACACTTGATAATGTTACAGGGACAGGTGAGCACAAGGTCAAACCCAAAATAAAAGGACAGGTTCAACTCAGGTGCAACATAAATAAAATCTCGACACGAGCACAAGGTCAAACCCGAGCGTTTAAGCTGGATTCAACTCAATGTACAAATCATAATACAACAATGCCCATCTCAAATGAACACAGTGAAATGCACAAAGGCATAGCAACTGGCACAAGACCACAATGCAGTGTACATGAATACAACTACAGTGACAATGTGGATGCAACTCGAGCTTCAGTCAGTACACTATCAAATAAGCAGCCAATATCAATGTACAGACCCAGGCAACAGTGAATGATCAAGGGTACAAGTCCAAATACAACAATGTGTAGCAGCAGCTACAAGTGACTCAGGCAAATGTACAGAAGCAAGAATCGAACTCGCCGAAGATGCCACAGAGAAACCAGTCTCAACCACTTCAACAAAACACACAGTACACACCAGACACAACACTAACTAGCATTCCAACTGACTCGAAAGACTCAAGTGATACAAGAACAATGTTCAAAAGACATAGCAGAATCAAAGATATGACATCACAGTGAACTGCAAGTGTCGACCATGTAACAAGCAAGATCAACACAGTGCACATATGAAGTACAACAAACACTTCACAAAGTCAGAAACCAACATATCAACTTACATGTACACCATGACATCAAGGCCAGAAGCTCAAGTCAGTGCACAACCATGTGACAGTATCAAGTTCGTACCAAATCAAAAAACATCAGGGCGAGGAAATCAATAAATCAATGGCCGGAGTCATGAAACAACAGGAAAAATCAAATAAGGTCGAAAGTACTACCAAAGCCTACAGAAGCATTAAATTCACGAAATCAAAAATTGGGCAAAGTCAAAGGAAATCAAAGCCGTGTTTCAAATCAAAGTCAACACTGTGATGACCAAGAAACCAAACGAGTCAGATTCGAAGCCGTGTGAATCAAGCTACTAGAAATTATACGAAATTGACAAAGTCAAATAAATCATCAACGTTCAACAAAAATCGAATGGCCGAAAGCATGATAATGAACAATTCAGACGAACGTAATTCAAGGAGATCGACTCCTACAAATTGCAACAATCATCATCGGCATAGTATGCATCGAGTTCAAGTACAAAAACATTAAAGCACAAAAGCATAAATTACATACCGAAGCAAAGATAGAACTCGATCAACGAAGCAGCCAAAGTGAGCAACGAGAAAAGATCGACCGAAGCTACTCGCGAATTATCCACGCGATCGATCAACATAAAGCAGGCGCTTCAAAAACCCTAATTTGGATCAAAGGACGAAAGCCCTAATTTGGATCGAAGGACGAAGCCGCCACTTTCACAAAGAAACAAATAAAGGAGGAACGGGTCAAAATATAAAAGGGGCCGGCCTTTTCTTAAGAGCTTTTCTTTTAATAATATTATAAAGGGTTTTTATTTTGAATTAGGGTTGTTTTTAATTTAAAGTGTTTTTAATTTGTAATTTTGTTTTTAAACCGTTGTAAATTCTAGTCATGTGACTAGAGGACAAACTACGTGGCGTAGTTTGAGAATTTGCAACTCAGTGGCTGAGTTGTGGCAGGGTTTTGAGCGTAGAGTTAGGTTTAGTCGATAGCGGGTGTCGCGGGTTTACGTGTGTAAGCGTCTGAATATCTAATGTCTAGTAGAAACCTTGGGAGCAGCACGTAGGCAGGGTTTTGCCGAAGCTGAGTAATTTCTGTGTCGTTCTATTTCTGCATTTTATTATTCTGCTATTTTTCTGTGCTGCTATTAATCTGTGTTGAAATAATAAGCTTCCGCAATTAATTCTTATAATTAACACTATCACGCTATTCACCCCCCTCTAGGGTGAAATCGATCCTACAAATTCCTTATCAATCTTGTTTGTAGTTTCCTTGAGTTAAAATAAGAAAAGTCCTTTGTTTCCGATTGTTTTAACTGCTCCTAAGGGTTTCAAATCTGGATAGCTTAATGTTGCTTAAGCTTTTTGTAATTCTTCTCAGCCCTAAGGTATTACTCATCTTGTTTTGGAAGGTTTTATTTTATTTGTGGCCGTTCTATTAGAGTTCTTTTCGATACGGGTGCATCACATTCATTCGTATCGAAGGAACTTGTGGTGTTATTCCTTTGGACGTTGTTAGTCTTTGCGACTCTTTGAGGATTGCGAATCCTATTGGTAGATCCGCTACTCTTGGTTTGTTGTGTATTGATGTTGAGAATATTCTACGTGGCTTTTCTTTCATGCGAATCGGCATGTTATGGATCATCTTGATTTTGATATGATTTTTAGGACGGATTGGCTCGTCCGTTTTGAAGTTCAAATCTTATGTCCCGAAAGAACTTTATATCTCTAGCATCCCGATTCTATCAAGCAATTATCTATTATATTTCAAGGCATGGTGTTTGCGCCAAAATCGGTCACAGACACCCGATATCGTGAAAGCACCCGTTTATGAACACAAATCAGCCATAATCAATGCAAAAATCATATCTAAGCAACAACAATCACAATAATTCAGCAATAACAATCAGAAACACAGGATTTATAGTGGTTCGGCGATCTTGCCTACGTCCACTCTGAAGCTTATGATTTTATTGATTCACTTGATGATTTCAATCGATTACAGCGGATTACAGCAAGTTATAGCTTTTATACTTGATTACAATAGTGATAGAAAGACGTAGAATCGAATCCGGTAGAGTCTGGACATTCAATGGCCAAAGATCCCCTTTCTGTAGCCTTCAGGGTGCTATTTATAGGCGTAGGAGGCCCAGATTTCGCTCAAACTTCGGGAGACTTTTTCTGGCACGTGAGTGGGCCCACGCGACCAACCCCACCAAGTTTCGACTCGATCTGAGATCGATTCGAACTCCATTCGAATCGATCAAAAAATGACCCAATCGGACTGAAACTTGGCAGGAACAAACTTTACCTTGTATGGAAGCTTCTGTGAAAATTTCGTTGCATTTGGATCAGCGGTTTGGGAGATATGATCGATACGAGTTGATACATTTCGGTTGGCTGTTTACTTCGACTCGACCACTTCGAATCCATGCGTTCGAATCGATGGATGCACGTGGTTCTGTAGGGACGTGGCGTGCACTCCTCGCATCGATCCTATTTTTTCTCCGAGTTGACCGCTTCGCATCCATGATCTTCCCTCGTTTGTATCAAGAGACGTTGCATAGTTCGATTCGGTAACAACTGCATTGCACGCTTGTTCGTATCGATAGGGATAGATCGATACGAACAAGCGCATTCCACTGATGGATACCTCTTGATCGATTCGAACTAATGCTCATCGATGGATACGAAGTTGAGCGAACTAGTGCCTGAAGATGGATGCGAGGATGGTCGACACGAAGCAGCGCTTGGGCACGAGACCGATCGATTCGAAGTGGTGTATACTGATGGTATGGATTCGAAGTGCTCTGGACTCGATGGAGACGAAACAGTGCTCTAGAATGGATACGAACGTGCTGAGGGGATGCCCATCTGATGGATTCGTACCAATCGATTCGAGGTATATTGAACTGGATGGATTCGAATGGATACGGATCCCATGGATTCGAAGTAGGCATCTCATCAACAATTCGATTGATACGAACAACATTCTTTGGCTAACTTGCATCGATCATATCTCACTCATACGAACTCCGATTGACCTGAAATTTGAAACACTGGCTTTTATGGCCTTGCTTGTCATGTCCTATCAATTGTAGCCTAATCTGGGCTCGGACAAAATTCATCGATATCTATAGTGAAGTATTGTATAACCAATCTTTGAGACGAACTATCTTTCATTTTTGATCGATCTTTTGGTATCACGCCTTTGCCAAAAAGCGGGATAACATTTGCCCCCCAAAACATGCCTTGCGGTAGGAAGGTGTGTTTTGTAATGCCATAAGCTGGATGTTCATATCCTATCAATAACCTATAAAGAACTTGATAATTTCACATGACCTCGAATGGCGATCGTTCGGGATCGTGTGCCATTTGAGGTGAATCGGAACCGTTCGCGGTCAATGTCGTTCGCGGCAAAGAATGGAGTGGGACCGTTCGCGGTCGATGCCGTTCGCGACGAATGATGAGATGGGACCGTCCGCGGTCGATGCCGTTCGTGGCGAATGATGAGATGGGACCGTTCGCGGTCGATGCCGTTCGCGGCGAATGATGAGATGGGACCGTTCGGGGTCGATGCCGTTTGCGGCAAGTTGTGTGTGCCCGGAGGGACATAGTACTATCGGTGCCGGAGTTCAGGTTTGGGGGAGTTTCTGAATTAAAGACATTTGGCGGTTCATCGCCATACAAGAGGTGCTCGTGGACCGTTCGCGATCCAACGGGCATATCAGTAAAACTTTTTTTCATAGAGTTGCAAATATCAAAGCAATAATCATACGAATCCCACAACACAAATGTCCAAACAAGCAGAGTCTAAATGTCCAAATCAACATGAAACAAAAGCAAAGTAAGGATGTCAAAGTGCAAACTCTCACTATGGTGCGGTCGGTAGTCATTCAGAGCATGCCTATGGATCGTGCGCGATCGCTCACATGTGTAAATGATTTAACCGTGTCAGTGAGAGGTTTATGACTTGTTCATCATTATTTCAATCGATCAATGAATAATAAAACGGTGCCCGGATTCAGGGTCGCCTCTAGCTGATGTAGACGGTGGTCACTCTGGCTCCACTGTTGGGGTTCGCCTCCTCACATACTGAAGGAGCATACTGTTCCTGATATGCCCTTCCACCTCCTCCTTCAGATGCCTACAATCATTAGTGTTATGACCGTTCAATTCACGAAATACACAAAACTTATCTGATTTTCTTTCGTCAGAAGTTGGATCCCTTCGCATTGGTCTACGTTACGGAACCTTCCCTTTGGTATCCTGATAGATTCGCTCCAAACCCTCATTCAGCTCAGAGTAAGTGGTGAATCGCGGCTCTCTCCGTGGCCACTTTGACCTGTTACCATCATTCTCAGCCTTTCTTTTACCTTTACTAGTCTCTGCACCCTTTCCAGGTGTATTCCCGCCTTTGATTGTGAAAAAATCAATTCCCTCTCCTTCCTCTCTTTCGGCGTTCGCATCCTCCAATCGTAAAAACTTTTCCGCCTCGTGATAGAATTCTCCTAGATCCACTGGTGGATCTTTAGTTAACGAATTTTTGAACTCTGTTCCATCAGCTATTCCAGACACAGCTGCCATCATAACCATGGATGGATCTGTTCGATCCACCGAAGCTGCTGCCGCATTGAATCGCATCAGAAAACTCCTCAAAGTCTCTCCAGCCTTCTGTTTTAGAGTTTCCAAAGTCATCACATTCTTGGGTCTCGCAATGTGAACCCTGAACTGCCTCATGAATCTCTCAGTTAAATCTGCCCATGTTCCTATGGAGCCGCTCTCCAGCTGCCTAAACCATAGCGCCGTAATATCTACCAAGTACAACGGAAAGCACCGGGCCATAACTTCCTCTGATGCCCCCAGCACCTCCATATGCCTCATATATTTTGTCAGATGAACTATAGGGTCTGTCCTTCCATCATACATATCTAACGATGGTAGCTTAAAATCTGGTGGGTTCCTTGCTCGTCTGATTGTCGTGGTAAAAGGGCTTCTATTAACATCCTCTAAATCCTTGTTCACTAATCCACCTCTCATCGCTCGCCTGACCATCTCTGCCAACCTGTCATTGTCTCCGAGATGCAATCTTCGTTCATCACTTTCAACCTGCCCCCCGAATTCACGAGGGAACTCTTGGATCTTCCACCTTGACTGAGCGTTCGCTCCTCTGCTACTCCCATGTTGCGCAGATGCTCCTCTCTCCCTCTCCGAGATTGGATCAACATTCTCCATGTGCATGCCTCCTAATCCAGGTGCTACGCCGGATGGTCCTGCTCCGTTTTGAACTCCATCAGCTTCTCTATTCTGTGCTCCAAGTTGCCCTATCTACTGAAATAAACTCTGGATCAACTCCTCCTGTTTTTTCATCATTGTCCATCTCATCTCTAGTGATGAAGACCGACGCTTGATTCACTCCTGAGGAAGCCTCTTGACTTCCTTGATGTTCACTCCTCTCTGGCCTTTGTTTCTTACTTGTTTGCCTCGTCATAATTTCTCAAATCTGAACTCTCAAACTCTTTGAATCAACTTCTAATTGGTAGAACTCCAGAGTTCATTTCTCAGTGAAAGCACCAAAATGTTTGCGCCAAAATCGGTCACAAACACCCGATATCGTGAAAGCACCCGTTTATGAACACAAATCAGCCATAATCAATGCAAAACTCTGATCTAGGCAACAACAATCACAATAATTCAGCAATAACAATCAGAAACACAGGATTTATAGTGGTTCGACGATCTTGCCTGCGTCCACTCTGAAGCTTATGATTTTATTGATTCACTTGATGATTTCAATCGATTACAGCGGATTACAGCAAGTTATAGCTCTGATACTTGATTACAATGGTGATAGATAGACGTAGAATCGAATCCGACAGAGTCTGGACGTTCAATGGCCGAAGATCCCCTTTCTGTAGCCTTCAGGGTGCTATTTATAGGCGTAGGAGGCCCAGATCCCGCTCAAACTTCGGGAGACTTTTTCTGGCACGTGAGTGGGCCCACGCGACCGACCCCACCAAGTTTCGACTCGATCTAAGATCGATTCGAATTCCATTCGAATCGATCAAAAAATGACCCAATCAAGCTGAAACTTTGCAGGAACAACCTTTACCTCGTATGAAAGCTTCTGTGAAAATTTCATTGCATTTGGATCAGCGGTTTGGGAGATATGATCGATACGAGTTGATACATTTCGGTTGGCTGTCTACTTCGAATCGATGGATGCACGTGGTTCTGTAGGGACGTGGCGCGCACTCCTCGCATCGATCCTATTTTTTCTCCGAGTTGACCGCTTCGCATCCATGATCTTCGCCTCGTTTGTATCAAGAGACGTTGCATAGTTCGATTCGATAACAACTGCATTGCACGCTTGTTCGTATCGATAGGGATAGATCGATACGAATAAGCGCATTCCACTAATGGATACCTCTTGATCGATTCGAACTAATGCTCATCGATGGATACGAAGTTGAGAGAACTAGTGCCTGAGGATGGATGCAAGTATGATCGACACGAAGCAGCGCTTGGGCACGAGACCGATCGATTCGAAGTGGTTTATACTGATGGTGATGGATTCGAAGTGCTCTGGACTCGATGGATACGAAACAGTGCTCTAGCATGGATACGAACGTGCTGAGGGGATGCCCATCTGATGGATTCGAACCGATCGATTCGAAGTATATTGAACTGGATGGATTCGAATGGATACGGATCCCATGGATTCGAAGTAGGCATCTCCTCAGCAATTCGATGGATACGAACAACATTCTTTGGCTAAATTGCATCGATCATATCTCACTCATACGAACTCCGATTGACCTGAAATTTGAAACACTGGCTTTCATGGCCTTGCTTGTCATGTCCTACCAATTGTAGCATGATCTGGGCTCAGACAAAATTCATCGATATCTATAGTGAAGTATTGTATAACCAATCTTTGAGACGAACTATCTTTCATTTTTGATCGATCTTTTGGTATCACGGCTTTGCCAAAAAGCGGGATAACATTTGCCCCCCAAAACATGCCTTGCGGTAGGAAGGTGTGTTTTGTAATGACATAAGCTGGATGTTCATATCCTATCAATAACCTATAAAGAACTTGATAATTTCACATGACCTCGAATGGCGATCGTTCGGGATCGTGTGCCATTTGAGGTGAATCGGGACTGTTCGCGGTCAATGCCGTTCGCGGCAAAGGATGGAGTGGGACCGTTCGCGGTCGATGCCGTTCGCGACGAATGATGAGATGGGACCGTTTGCGGTCGATGCCGTTCGCGGCGAATGATGAGATATGACCGTTCGCGGTCGATGCCGTTCGCGGCAAGTTGTGTGTGCCCCGAGGGGACTTAGTATTATTGGTGCCGGAGTTCATGTTCGGGGGAGTTTCTGAATCAAAGACATTTGGCGGTTCATCGCCATACAAGAGGTGCTCGTGGACCGTTCGCGATCCAACGGGCATATCAGTAAAACTTTTTTTCATAGAGTTGCAAATATCAAAGCAATAATCATACGAATCCCACAACATAAATGTCCAAACAAGCAGAGTCTAAATGTCCAAATCAACTGAAACAAAAGCAAAGTAAGGATGTCAAAGTGCAAACTCTCACTATGGTGCGGTCGGTAGTCATTCAGAGCATGCCTATGGATCGTGCGCGATCGCTCACATGTGTAAATGATTTAACCGTGTCAGTGAGAGGTTTACAACTTGTTCATCATTATTTCAATCGATCAATGAATAATCAAACGGTGCCCGGATTCAGGGTCGCCTCTAGCTGATGTAGACGGTGGTTGCTCTGGCTCCACTGTTGGGGTTCGCCTCCTCACATACTGAAGGAGCATACCGTTCCTGATATGCCCTTCCACCTCGTCCTTCAGATGCCTACAATCATTAGTGTTATGACCGTTCAATTCATGAAATACACAAAACTTATCTGATTTTCTTTCGTCAGAAGTTGGATCCCTTCGCATTGGTCTACGATATGGAACCTGCCCTTTGGTATCCTGATAGATTCGCTCCAAACTCTCATTCAGCTCAGAGTAAGTGGTGAATCGCGGCTCCCTCCGTGGCCGCTTTGACCTGTTACCATCATTCTCAGCCTTTCTTTTACCTTTACTAGTCTCCGCACCCTTTCCAGGTGTATTCCCGCCTTTGATTGTGAAAACATCAATTCCCTCTCCTTCCTCTCTTCCGGCGTTCGCATCCTCCAATCGTAAAAACTTTTCCACCTCGTGATAGAATTCTCCTAGATCCACAGGTGGATCTTTAGTTAACAAATTTTGAACTCTGTTCCATCAGCTATTCCAGACACAGCTGCCATCATAACCACGGATGGATCTTGTGACGACCGCCCATGACTCCTGCACTAAACAAGGAAATAGTGCGCTGTAAAGTGTGCCAGGCATCCATGGATGATCATCAAGGTAAGGTAAAAATAGCGGAGTCTATCGTATTACTCACTGCGCACGGATAAAATACAATAGAAAATATATATATATATAGTGAAGCTCTACAAAACAGATTCTCGTCAAATAAACCTCATAGTAGTTTTGATACAAAAATCTAAATAGTCAATACATCAAGCCTCACTACATATCACTCAGAGAATATACAAGCAGCGGAACATCCAGTACATATAGTAAGAAAATAATATGCAAGCCTCCAGCTCGTCTTCGTCATCAGCATCGTTGGTCACTAAGAACAGCACCTGTCACCTGCTACCTAGTCTGCCCATCCCAAAATGGATGAACAGCCCAAGGTAATAAGAGTTGAACATAAAACCTTGAGTCAGACAACAGTCTTAGTGAGCGGTAAATTAACTAACAACATACCAAAAGAGCATAAAGGTAAAAGGAATAGGAACCCAACCCTCCCACTCCACCTCTTTCTACAGTGATAGCACCCAGACACACTAAGCAGAAGTAAACATAGAAAATCAGACATTTAAAGTAAAGCAATTGTCACTCGAGTCAAGGTCGATGTTTTCCAAGTACAACCCCCAAGGCCTAAACCAAGATCAGATAAGCACCCGGGAAACATCGCTCTTGATACCGAATGACGATACAACCAAAACATCCAAACATCCATGACTCTGGCTATCACTGTTATCATTGCTTCGATACCATCATTAATTGAATGACCGTCACATTCTTTCTGCCGTCCGTCAAGGGCTAATGGTAACCTCGGTTCTAGACAGAACTCCGCACGTCATCGCAGCCCGTGCCTAGGACTATCGAATCTGCCCAGAGTACTCGACCACCAACTGTAGTCTTTTGGGACTATCGAATCTTCCCAGCGTACTCTTGCTTTGAGTCTGCTAGAACCTTCAATAACGATGAAATCTCAGCCTTCTATTCATCCTCCTCGATGACTATTCTCATACTAGCTCAAGCGCCTCTTGAGCCAACCATTATCCACAAACTCGAACCATCCCTCGAGTTATCAACATGCTTGGAATGATCCCGTCTGGATAGCAAAGTCCCATCTCAACATCATCATCAAATCTGTCCATATGAGCTTTATCATCTGCTACATATGCCATGAGCAGCGTTTTCCTATTCAAGGGCCTTTCCCTTAGCTTTTGAATCATCTTCGACCAACTTGTCCAAATCCAACCACTAATCAACTAATTTATAACAATCAATCAAATCAATCATTAATCCAAGTAATTAAGCATTCAAACATGATCTAAAAGCAATTATAACTAAAATGGCAACCTTGTAAATAAAGAGTCTGGATGAACTTGCATAGGTTAACATGTATAACAATGGATGCCAAATCTTCATGAACAATGGATCTACACTTATGTTTAAGAAAAATGCATGGAAATCACTATTTTAACACAAAATCAAACCACCAATCCAATATGCTCCTTTGGGTCCGTATGAGAGATAACCACCACTCACCGAATCACCTAAACGCCTTAAAAGCAACACACTCCAAATCTGGACAGCGAAGGATCTAGCTCGATCCGCCAAAATTCCGCTTCAAACGAAGAAATCCCTCTTCGATGGACGGAGATCTTCAAACTAGGCTCTTGGATCTTCGATTTGGATGGAAGGAAGCACAAGATTAAAGAGTAGAAAAGAAGTGAAGAAGCGTAGCACTCGAGCTCTCAAAATGGCAGAACTTCGTCGCTTCAAAATCCGGATCCCAAAAATGAAGCTAACCCGTGTATTTATAGGTCGAACCTTTAAGTCGCTCGCCCTTAAGTCGCTCACGACTTAACAAAAACCCACGACCTAAAAATCCAACGACCTACGACCTAACGGTTCCCTCGACCTACGACCTAACGACTCAACTACATTGCCGACCTAACGACTCAACGACCTAACACACATGCAGCGACTCATCACAGGAACGACCTAACATACACGACGACTTAGCGACTTAACGCTACACAACTTATCCACCTTAGGTCGTTTCACGACCTAACTACACACAGCAACCTAACATAGGTCGCTCACGACCTAACTAAACACAGGGTCTCAACAACCTATACTATAACGACTTAAACTATTATCCTTAAGTCGCTCGAACAACCTATCTTCCTTAGGTTGTTAACTCACTCAACCTCCTAGGTCGCTACTCCTATGCCGTTAGTTTCTAGGCCGCTAACTACTAGGTCGTTAACTTCTTTTGCCAACTTCCTTAAGTCGTTAGTTCCCTTAGGTCGCTCCAATCTCTTAAGTCGCTCTAATCTATGTCGCTAAGTCGCTCCACGACCTATCTTCTATACAACCTAAGCTATCACACGACCTAAGCTATCATACGACCTAACTCCTTAGGTCGCCTAAACTCTTAAGTCGCCGACTTCCTTGGGTCACTCTGCCTTACCTTTAGGTTGCTCAACACTCTTCTACGACCTAACTCTGGACGACTTAACTCTGGACGACTTAACAACACTAACGACCTAATAACAACGGTTTTACGATCTTTCGATACGTAAAATACGGGTCGTTACATTCTCTCCCCTTTAGGAATTTCGCCCCCGAAATTCCAAACAAACAAGAACAACCAAAAACTATTCTGCATGCCTACCATCCATAGCAACCAACAAATCATGCATCAATTTACTAGCCTACCATGCAGAATTCTAAGAATAGAACAAGTTACAATGTCATGAGACGACACGACACCTTATGGTCATACCTCGAAGAGTTCAGGATAAGCTGCCTTTATCCTCTCTTCCACCTCCCATGTACAGTCGTTAACATCATCACTCCATTGTATCTTGAGCAACCTAACTACCTTCCTCCTAAGCTGTTTCGTGTCAGTTTCCACAACACGAAGCGGCTTGCGAGGTCTCTTATCAACTGGATTAACCTCAAAATCTTCACAGCAATCAGCAGAAACCACTGTATTCGAGTCGTGCACACACTTCCGTAGGTACGATACATGAAAAACATTGTGCACACCCGACATCTTTTCTGGTAACTCCAATTTATAGGCGAGCTTTCCAATTCGCTCGATGATCGGGAATGGTCCAACAAATCTTGGAGTCAATTTTCCTTTCCTCCCGAATCGAATGACATTCTTTAGTGGGGAAATCTTCACAAAAACCATATCACCTACGTCGAACTCCAAATCCTTACGACGCTTATCAGCATAACTTTTCTGACGGTCTTGGGCTGCCTTCATTCGTTGCCGAATGATCTCTATGCAATCCGAAGTCCGTTGAATCATTTCTGGCCCAAGTATCAACTTTTCTCCCGTTTCCAACTAACATGCCGGAGAGTTACACGGTCTTCCATATAATGCTTCATACGGCGCCATACCAATGCTGGACTGGTAACTGTTATTATACGAAAATTCCACCAAACGAAGATGATCTTCCCATGATCCTCCGAAGTCCAAAACACATGCTCTGAGGAGATCTTCCAAAACTCGGTTGACTCTCTCGGTCTGACCATCTGTTTGGGGGAAATAAGCTGTACTCAAACACAACTCGGTTCCCAAAACTTCCTGGAAGCTCTTCCAAAATCCACTAGTGAACAGTAGGTCTCAATCGCTCATTGTACTTTTCGAAATACCATGGAATCGAACTATCCACTTAACATACAGCTCAGCCAACTTCGATGCAGTCCTAGTTGATCGAACAGGAATAAATCTTGCACTCTTAGTCAAACGATCTATGATGACCCGAATCCCTTCATTTCCCGCTGTTGTTCTAGGTAACCCATCGATAAAATCCATCGATATTTGCTCCCACTTCCATGTAGGAACTTCTAATGGCTGAAGCAATCCGCTGGGTTTTTGTGCTCGGCTTTTACCAACTGGCAGTTCATACACTTGGAAATAAAATTTCCAACATCCTTCTTCATACCTTCCCAGTAATAGGTTCTTTTCATATGCCGATACATCTTATTTCCACCTGGATGAATTTTCAGCTTCGAGTGATGACTCTCCTTTAGAACTTCATCTCTCAATTCATCTATATCGGGAACAACTAGTCGTCCTTGCTTCCGAAGCCAACCCTCTCGATCGACCTCGAATCCTTTATCCTTCTCTGGGTCCAACCCAGATTCCAAATCACGGATTATCTTGACAAGCTTATCGTCTCGCTTTTGGCTCTCGCCAATCCTTTCCACAAGAGTAGGTCTTATCGATAAGTTTGCCAACATCTCAGGTTCCAATTCACATATGGGCCTGAAGTCAAATCCAGCTAAATACTCGAGACTCTTCCATTCTGAAAACATGGCTCCTAATCCTGCCTGTCTTCGACTTAACGCATCTTCCACTGCGTTACCCTTTCCCGGAGTATAGGCCATACCAAAATCATATGATGCCAAAAACTCTAGCCATCGTTGCTGTTCGAAGATTCAAATCCTTTTGGGAGAAAAGATACTTCAACGACTTATGATCTGTAAACGACTCGAATCGAACTCCCAATAGGTAATGTCTCCACATCTTCAGAGCAAATACAATCGCTGCTAATCCAAATCATGAGTCGGATAATTCCTTTCATGCGGCTTTAGTTGTCGACTTGCATATGCAACAACTTTACCCTTCTGCGTCAGCACTGCTCCAAGTCCAGTACCACATGCATCGGTGTAAACTACCATCTCATCATTTCCACTTGGAATAGTCAAAACAGGAGCACTTGTTAGTCGCTCTTTCAGGATTCCGAAAGCTTGCTCACACTTAGCATCCCATCTGAATACTTGATTCTTTTTCGTCAATCCTGTTAATGGTGCAGCTACCTTGGAAAAGTCTTTGATAAACCGACGATAGTATCCTGCTAATCCAAGAAAACTTCTCACATCAGATGCATTCTTAGGTCTAACCCAATCCTGGATTGCTGCCACCTTGGCGGGATAACCCGCTATTCCACTTCCAAAGATAATATGGCCTAAGAACCTCACTTCGCTCTTTCAGAAGTGACACTTCGAAAACTTAGCCTTCAGCTGATGTTTCCGCAAGATTTCCAAAACAATACGTAAATGCGTCTTGTGCTCTTCTTCATTACTGGAATAAATCAAAATATCATCCACGAACACTAGTACGAACTTGTTCAACTGATCCCTGAACACCCTATTCATAAGATCCACAAAATATGCTGGTGCATTGGTCAATCCAAACGGCATTACCAGCCACTCAAAGAAACCAGATGGTGTCCTAAAAGCAGTCTTCGACACATTATCCTTTGCCACTCTTAATTGGTGAAATCCCGTTGCCAAATCCATCTGAGAAAACACCTTGGCTTCGTGAAGCTGATCAAACAAGTCATCTATTCTCGACAATGGATACTTGTTCTTCTTAGTCACTTTATTCAGCTCATGATAATCCACAAACAACCTCAATGATTCATCTGCTTTGGTTGCAAACACAGCTGGTGCACCCCATTCGGACACACTACGCCAAATGAATCCTTTCTGTAAAAGATCATCAACTTGCTGTTGGGTCACAAGTTTTATGAAAGTTTTGATTTCTGACAAATAACTAAAGGCGATCGACAAAACAAGGTCATTAGAGCTACATATGTTACTCTAGATTATAGATTGATTATTTGATATTATATTAGTGATAAAATTGTTAAAATCTATCCTCAAATAATCATGCATTTTCAAGAAAATTAATATATATACGATTAGAATGTAGTTGCACATTCAGTGTGCAACTTTACAGGGACCGGTCGACCAGTCACAACCTCGGCGGTCGACCGTTCCTGCATAATGTGCACACTGAACGTGCACACATACACATAACGTATATATATTTTAAATTCCTGTCTACTGGTCACTTTTTAACCTGTCGACCGTTTTTAAACAGAAAGCAATTTTTCCAAAAGACACTTCTCTTCTCCAAAGGTTGCATCTCTTACCTTTCACCAAAGATCATATCTCTTAATGGCAAAGAGTTACAACCATTCTTATCTATATAAACTCATCCAATTCGTTGATTAAATAACAACAATTTCATATATTCTTTTTAATCTAATCTCTGATCTTACTATATATACTCCTGCATTCTAAAAAGCTCTCGATTATTTATTGAATCATTGAAACTATTTCATATCTTTTGATTCAATAAGTAATATACTTTCCTTAATCTTTTCAAAACATCATTCGCATACTTTGAGGATAAGATTATAGGAAGGGTGTACTGTTAGTGACAAATCCGTGTTTTCAAGAACACAAGTTGTCAACAACAATTGTATTTGTTCTTTTGTTGAAGTCCTCTGTGTTGTAAGAGGCAAGTGTTGAAGTCCTCAGGGTATTAGAGGCGTGAAATCCCGTTCGGCTGTTCGGGTGTTGTAAACCTGTTCCTTCGGGTGAAGCGAGGAAGTTAATAGTGAAAATCCAGATAGAAGTCTGGAACTGGACGTAGGACGGTGCTCCGAACCAGTATAAAAATCTCTGGTGTGATTTTTCTATTTTTTTATTTACTATGCTATTATCATCTATTTCCGCATTTGTATTGTAATCCATATTACACGATCCGTGTATACTATATTAGCACATATAATTGTATACACACCGCACTTTAATTTGGTATCAGAGCAAGGTCATCATATAACCGTAACACAGTTATTTGATATATTATAGTAATATGGCAAATAACGTAAGTACTAGCACTCAAAACACCACTTACACAGAGGGTCAATCGACACAAAGACCTCCATTTTTCAATGGTCTTAACTATAGTTATTGGGCAACACGTATGTCATTCTTTATGCAATCAAATAGCTATGATGCTTGGAATGCCACTCAAAGAGAAATAATGAATCCAACAACTGATTATTCAGAATGGACTGCAGCTGAGAAAACGGCAGCAGCCGTAAATGCAAGAGCAATAAATATGTTGTTCTGTGCATTAGATCAAAATGAATATAATCGTGTTAGTATCTGCACTACTGCATATCAAATTTGGCAAACACTAAAAATCACTCATGAAGGTACTAACAAGGTTAAACAAGCCAAAATAGCCATGCTGAAAAGTCAATTTCAAAATTTCAAAATGAAACCAAACGAGACAATCAATGACATGTATTCACGGTTTCAAACTATTCACCATGCACTTATTGGCTTAGGACAAAAGTATTCTGATTTCGATGTTGTTTCAACAGTCCTACACTCTCTGACTAGTGAATGGGAAGGAAAAGTATTAGCAATTGAAGAAGCTAATGACCTTTCTGTCATGAAGCCAGATGAATTGATAGGAAATTTAATGTCCTATGAAGCAAATCTGCAGGCTAGAAAAGAACAGAAAGAAGAAAAGAAAAATGTAGCATTTCATGTTGAGAAAGATGAAAATGAATCAGATTGTGAAGACGAAGATTTGGCATTCATTGCGAAAGGATTCAAATTTTTTTTTAAATATCGAAAAGCCAGTCGTTACAATAAAAGGAAACCTGGATCAAATAAACCATCTTCATCTGCTATAGAATGTTTCAACTGTCACAAAAAGGGACACATGTAGAAAGATTGTCCAGAACAAAAGAAGAAGTCAGAAAATGACAAATTCAAATATAAGAAGGACAAATCTAAGAAACGAGCCTTCTCAGTAACATGGGATGATTCAGAATCATCTTCATCAGAAAGTGAAAGTGATTCAGAGAATGAACAAGCTAATTTGTGTTTTATGGCAACAGAAGATGAGGTACAAATTCCTACATTTGATGAATTACTTTATATTAATGCTGAATTAATAGTCAAATATAAAGACATAAAACGTCAATTAAAAGTAGTCAAAGCAGATTTAAGTAGAGCAGAGTTTGAACGAGATATGTTAAAAGATGAGAAGAAAATATTAGAAGAGGAACTTGAAAATATTCAAGAATCATCATCTAATGTTGACTCTCAAATATCTCTTTTGAGTCAAGAAATAGAAACTCAAAAAGAGAAAAATAATGCTCTCACTACTGAAAATCATGAGCTTAAAGCAAAAGTCAAAATTCTAGACCTAGAAAAAGCTAGCTCACAAACAAAGTTTGATGACATTACTCGAAATGTTTCTAATTTTAACAAAGGTCGAGAAAATTTGACAAAAATCATTGAAAGTTCACAATCTATTTCAGACAAACAAGGATTGGGATTTAACAAACAAGAAACCAAGAAACATCTTGGAAATAAAAGGAAAAAGAAAGTACAAAAAACTGAAGCTAAGAAAAATCTTAGTCTATTATATTCCAAACCAAAACCAGTTGTGAAATTTCAAAAGAAAAATGTCAAGACTATCAAAATATGGGTTCCTAAAACAAATAATAATTTGATTAGGAACAAATACATTCAGCAATTCTTGAATACTGTGCATTTTAATAATAATTATATATATAAAGGGGATACCGGACCCAAATGGGTTTGGACTCCTAAGACCTAACTCTTAGGACCCTATAAAAAGTGGGTACCATGGACTTAATTCTATTTTTTGCAGGTCCCACTTAAGAAAAGAGGAAAGTGGATATTGGACAGTGGTTGCTCAAAGCACATGACGGGAGACAAGAGTTTATTAACAAATATTACATATTCAGATGGTGGCTCCGTCACTTTTGGAGACAATTCAAAAGGCTATATCATCGGCAAAGGCAATGTGAGCAAATGCGGTACATCTAACTTACCTCTTATTACTAATGTCATGCTAGTTAGAAATTTAAAACACAATTTGCTCAGTATTAGTCAGTTATGTGACAAAGGTTTTATAATTTCATTTTCAAATAATAAGTGTAGTATTTTAGATAAAGACCATAATTTGGTTTTCGAAGGTTATAGAGACAGAAATATATATATTTTGAATATGAACATTAATCATAATTCAGATATGTGTCTTGTGGCTAATGACAATGATCCATGGCTATGGCACAAACGCTTCTGTCATATAAACTTCAGAACTATTGACAAGCTAGCCAAAAACAATCTAGTTAGAGGACTACCCAAAATGAGTTTCAAAGTTAACAACATTTGTGATGCATGTCAATTAGGAAAATTGACCAAATCATGTTTTAAATCCAAGAAAGTCATATCAATATTACAACCACTTGAGTTACTACACATGGATTTATTTGGACCTACTAGAGTTCAATCAATAAATCACAGTCAATATGTGCTTGTAATTGTTGATGATTTCTCTCGTTATACATGGACAATTTTCTTAAAAAATAAAAGTGACACTTTCGATCATTTCAAATCTTTCGTCAAAAGAATTCAAAAATAAAAAGGGATTAAAGTTAAAAATATAAGAAGTGATCATGGCGGAGAATTTGAAAATAATGAATTTGAACATTTTTGTACAAAGAAAGGTATATATCATAATTTTTCGTTTCCCAGAACTCCACAACAGAACGGAGTTGTAGAACGGAAGAACCGAACTTTACAAGAATGTGCAAGAACATTATTGAATGGAACCACCTTACCAAAACATTTTTGGGCAGAAGCTGTGGCAACTGCCTGTTATGTTTTGAATCGTGTATCCATAAGACCTCTTACCAAGAATACTCCTTATGAATTATTTAACAAAAGGAAGCCTAAAATTTCATATTTCAAAGTTTTTGGTTCCAAGTGCTTTATTTTAAATACGAAAGACCAGCTTGGTAAATTCGATCCAAAGGCCGATGAAGGAATATTTGTCGGTTATTCGGAAAGAAGTAAGGCCTATCGGATATTTAATAAACGAACCAAAACTATTGAAGAATCACTTCATGTCTCTTTTGATGAAATCTATCAGCACCCTCACACTATATCAGATGATGACGAATCAATAGTCACTGACAATCAAATCATCACAAATATTGATTCTGACTTGGAAATAATTATTGAGAATATTCCTCAAATATGTGAGTTACAATCACCACCAAGAATATTAAGAGACCATCCGCCTCAAAATATAATCGGTGAAATAACATCACATGTCAGAACAAGGAGTCAACTCAATCAAATGGGTCATGTCGCTTTTCTCTCAAATATCGAACCGAAGAATCCAAAAGAAGCTGCTACAGATGATTATTGGATCATTGCCATGCAGGAAGAACTAAATCAGTTTGAGCGCAATGACGTTTGGGAACTTGTTCCAAGACCAACTGATCAGTCAGTAATTGGTACTAAATGGGTCTATAAAAATAAGGCTGACGAACAAGGAAATATCACCAAAAATAAAGCAAGATTAGTAGCACAAGGATATAATCAGGAAGAAGGTATCGATTATGAAGAAACTTTTGCACCAGTTGCTCGACTAGAAGCTATTAGAATCCTATTATCTTTTGCTTGTAACCATAATTTCAAACTTTATCAGATGGATGTCAAAAGTGCTTTTCTCAATGGATTTATCAAAGAGAATGTCTATGTCGAGCAACCTCCTCTGTTCGTACATGAAAAATATCCTGACCATGTGTTCAAACTTAAGAAAGCTCTGTATGGTTTAAAACAAGCACCTCGTGCTTGGTATGAACGACTACGTAGCTATCTTATTAGATCAGGATTTCAAATAGGCAAAGTCGATCAAACTTTGTTTATTAAACATTCTCGAAAAGATATTCTAGTTATCCAGATATATGTAGACGATATCATCTTTTGTTCAACAAACGATAAACTTTGCAAAGAATTTGCAAATATTATGACCAAAGAATTCGAAATGTCTCATATGGGAGAACTATCTTACTTTCTTGGACTTCAAATAAAGCAACTTTCAAACGGCATTTTTATTAATCAAGAAAAATACTGTGAAAACCTTATCAAACGCTTCGGATTAGAAAATACATCTGGTAAACCAACTCCTATGAGTACAACTACACATCTTGACAAAGATGAAAGTGGTAAGAATGTTGACCAGAAATTGTATCGAAGCATGATTGGTTCTCTTCTTTATCTTATAGCTAGTCGTCCAGATATAATAATGAGTGTTTGTTTATGTGCTCGTTTTCAAGCCAATCCAAAGGAATCACATCTACGAGCAGTAAAACGTATAATTCGTTATCTTAATAATACCAAAGATTTCGGTCTTTTTTATCCAAAAGAATGTCCATTTGAATTAGTATCATATAGTGATGCTGATTTCGGTGGCTCACGAACGGATAGAAAAAGTACAAGTGGTACGTGCCATTTTATTGGAAAATCACTTGTCTCTTGGTTCAGTAAGAAACAGAATTGTGTTTCACTATCAACATGTGAAGCTGAATATATATCAGCAGCTCTCGCTTGTACTCAAGTACTATATATGCAACAAACACTTTAAGATTTTGATATTCATTTATCAAATTCTATTATATACTGTGATAACACTAGTGCTATAAATCTCTCTAAAAATCCAGTAAATCATTCTAGAACCAAACACATTGATATCCGTCATCATTTCCTTCGAGATAATATTGACAAAGGAAATATATGTCTTGAATATGTTCATACTGACAATCAATTAGCAGACATTTTTACTAAGCCTCTGCTCGAATCTAATTTTATTAGATTACGAAGAGAGCTTGGTTTAATTTCAAGAAAAAATCTTGACTAAGTAATTTCTAAAGAACGTCTTCTTGTTAGTTATCCTTTAGTTATTCTTTTTAGTTATCCTTTAACTTTAACTATTGCATAAACTATATTTTTCTTACATTAAATATAAGCCACTGCTTTATTTAATGGTTAAATTCTCTTTACTCATTTTTTTGTGATCGTCCTTTCCTTTCTCATTTTATAAATTCAGTTTTAAAAAAGAAAGCTATTTTTAGATTTACAATAAAATTTCTGCTTATGTTTTCTTGGTTAACATTTATCATTAACTCACATCCATAGGTTTATACACAAAAAACTTGTATATAAGCTTGCAAAAAATTTATATTTTGTTCATCTTTTCTTTTTTATCTGACCATAATATTCTATACAACATACACTATGGCTCACATTTGTGATAAATGTGCTCAAGAATCATACATTTCAATTACGAGTTCTGAGTCGGAGGAATTTTATTCTCCTACAACTCCAAAACAAAAATCAAGTTGTCATCATCAATGCTCTTGTATGTCTGATAAAACTCCAAATTCAAAATGAGTGAAGAGGACATTATTCTATTCTCCTCGTACCAAAGCTCAAATCGATGAAATACACCACTACCAGAAACATCAGATAGACCTTCAGAGACAGCTCCATTACGGGCAAAGTCAACTTTATCACGAGCAACAGCGGACATCGGCACGATTATCCGTTTTAGAAAAGTTGGCAACATTTTTCTACGGTTCCAACAAGCATGACGTGCATGAACCAATGCCGTCTAGGCCATCAACATCTAAAAGTCCTAACTCGTGGGATCAGAACTATGAGAAGAATGAAGGAGCTCAGAAACAATGGAGTCCATGGTCGAAACGTATTGAAGGAAACAACGATAATTCTAATGACGAATTTTCTCATTAGATTTATATATAGTTATTATATCTTTATCTATCTCTTGTGTAATGACGGTTATATTTTGTATTACGTATAAAATATAATATATATATATATATAGGTTGATATATGATAAAAACTTGAAAAATAAACTTAATATTCACAGCAGACCAAAACCGGTCGACCGCCCCTGTTATAGCCGGTCGACCGTTTGCTCTCTGGTTGAAAACGGTCGACCGGCATAAATTAGTAGGTCGACCGGTTGACATATTTTCAGTTTTTTATATAAACCTATGCGTCATTCTTCCCTCTCCCCTCTTTCACTTTTTACTCAAGCTGTTCTTTTACCCAAAATCACAAACCCTAGTTTCCTATTTTCAATTCCCAAATCTCAAATCCTCCAACAATGGCTCCTCCTCAAAAGAAATCCAAGAAAGGAGCAACCTCTGAAACTTCATCTCCTACCATCTCCGTCGAAAAATGGCTTCAAAGTCCAATTGCTGTAACAAGATGGAATCAGATGACAAATTACAAGTTTCATCCAGGCTCTTTCATCAAATTTGATGATTTCACGGCTTATGGAGTTCGGAGGTTAGCCAATAATGCCAACATTACTCCATTAATAGATTTTTCAGAAAATAGCGTGGAGATAAATCATTTGATGATCAAATTGTTTTACGCCAACATGAATCTTGATGAATATCAACCTGATAATCCAAACGGCGTCATATGGTCTGTGGTCTGTGGGAAGCAAATTTTTCTTACTCATGCTAGAATTGCCTCTATACTTGGTATACCAAATCGAGGCGAAGAATTTTCATCTAACTTCTGCGAAGTCTTCACTCGAAATAGTACTAGTCATCAGTTCATAGAAGACGATAGTGATGGCACTAAGTCTATTGGACTTCGACCGACAGCCAGACTACTTCATCGGGTTTTGATGCATTCTCTTTTTCCTAGACTTGGAAATTATGATGCAGTGTACAAAGAAAACTTCAAGGCACTCTATGCTATTTAATGTGAAATCCAAATCAATTGGGTTCACATGCTTTTTGATGAAATTATCAAGGTAAATAACTCAACACGGCCTCATTTCTTCTACAATGAATATATCATGCGACTTTTGTTAGCTTGTGGGGTCAATCCTCCTGATTCTGCAACCTCAAAACCAAAATGCATTGATTCCATAACCATCAAACGAATGAAGCTTCCTCCACCTTACCTTGAGATTATGCCTTTTGAAGAATGGCAACAAAGAGGACCAAGGAAACAACGAGCAACTTCCTCTCGTCCTCGTTCCGATGAAGTAAAACTATTAAAATCAAAGTCATCAACAAAAGAATCACTTGAAACAATCGCGCGTAACCAATTTTTGCTAGAATCACGTCTCAAGCGCATGGACTCTAAGATCGATAAGCGCTTCAATAAGGTCAAGTCATTCTTTGGTATGCTATGGGATGCTATATCATGTTCCACATCCACCTCTGTTCAAGCACAAGACCCAGGAAAACGTCCTGATGCTCCAGTTTTCACCTGGACATCATCTGACGAGTCTACAGGAATGAGTGGTCATGGACATGGAGAATCATCTAGAGGGCACAATGATGAGGAAGAAGAAGATGATGATGATGACGACGATGATGATGATGAAGAGGAGATACGATCTGCTTCATCCTAGATTCTATTATGGTTTAGCACTTTAAAAACATTCTTCGACACTTGTACTTAATAGTGTCGTTATTTTTGTTTTTCATTTGACATTATGTTCTGTAGTAAACTCTGTTATGTTTTTGATGTGTTAATGATTTATTTTGCTATGCATTCTACTATTCTAGTATCTGTTACTCCTTTTTATCGATGACAAAGGGGGAGAAAGGGCTAACAATTGCTTGCAGGAACATACATATATAAGAATTCAAAGAGAGAGAGATCACATACTCAGGGGGAGATTCAGATTTGCAGATATATATTGTCATCAATCAAAAAGGGGGAGAATGTTGGGTCACAAGTTTTATGAAAGTTTTGATTTCTGACAAATAACTAAAGGCGATCGACAAAACAAGGTCATTAGAGCTACATATGTTACTCTAGATTATAGATTGATTATTTGATATTATATTAGTGATAAAATTGTTAAAATCTATCCTCAAATAATCATGCATTTTCAAGAAAATTAATATATATACGATTAGAATGTAGTTGCACATTCAGTGTGCAACTTTACAGGGACCGGTCGACCGGTCACAATCTCGGCGGTCGACCGTTCCTGCATAATGTGCACACTGAACGTGCACACATACACATAACGTATATATATTTTAAATTCCTGTCTACTGGTCTCTTTTTAACCTGTCGACCGTTTTTAAACAGAAAGCAATTTTTCCAAAAGACACTTCTCTTCTCCAAAGGTTGCATCTCTTACCTTTCACCAAAGATCATATCTCTTAATGGCAAAGAGTTACAACCATTCTTATCTATATAAACTCATCCAATTCGTTGATTAAATAACAACAATTTCATATATTCTTTTTAATCTAATCTCTGATCTTACTATATATACTCCTGCATTCTAAAAAGCTCTCGATTATTGATTGAATCATTGAAACTATTTCATATCTTTTGATTCAATAAGTAATATACTTTCCTTAATCTTTTCAAATCATCATTCGCATACTTTGAGGATAAGATTATAGGAAGGGTGTACTGTTAGTGACAAATCCGTGTTTTCAAGAACACAAGTTGTCAACAACAATTGTATTTGTTCTTTTGTTGAAGTCCTCTGTGTTGTAAGAGGCAAGTGTTGAAGTCCTCAGGGTATTAGAGGGGTGAAATCCCGTTCGGCTGTTCGGGTGTTGTAAACCTGTTCCTCCGGGTGAAGCGAGGAAGTTAATAGTGAAAATCCAGATAGAAGTCTGGAACTGGACGTAGGACGGTGCTCCGAACCAGTATAAAAATCTCTGGTGTGATTTTTCTATTTTTTTATTTACTATGCTATTATCATCTATTTCCGCATTTGTATTGTAATCCATATTACACGATCCGTGTATACTATATTAGCACATATAATTGTATACACACCGCACTTTAATTCTTGCACCTTCAACTCTTGCTGTTTCCTAGGCGCCATCCGCCTAAGAGGCATCACAGTAGGTCTGGCTCCTTCAACTAGATCGATGCGAAACTCGATCTCTCTGCGGCGGTAACCCTTTGACCTCATCAAAGACATCCTCAAATCCACTTACGACTGGCACCGATGACAGTCCATCCCGTGGAACAACCAGCGAATATATGAAGCTCATGAAGACGCCTTCCTCATGCTTACATCGTATCACAACCTTTCTCCCTTCCACATTCTTGACTGTCACCTCCATCCTTTTACAATCAACCTTTGCCGCGTACTTCATAAGGCAGTCCATACCCAAAATAATTCCAAACCCCACAAAGTTCATAACAAAACAATCACAAACAAAAGAGCAATCATGACTCGATACAACCAGACCACGGCATATTATACACAGACAAGAGGAACCCCCAACTGGATTAGTCACAACCAATGGTCTATCAACAATATCCGGTTCTAAACCCAACCGGCCTACAAGTTCATTACAAACAAAAGAATGTGATGCGTCAGTATCGAATAACACTCTAACTGGAACACCACAAATGGAAAGAGTACCTTGTACCACCACACTCTTTCCTTTCTCTTTCGTAGTAGGGGCTTTTGTTGATGATGGCACAGCCCCCAAAGCATAAGCTTTTACAACCTGCCTGTCCTTCCTCGGTTCTGGACAATTCTTCTTAATATGCCCCAGCTTGTCACAATTGTGGCACTTCACCGGCACCTTTGGATTCTTACAATCTTTGGAGAAATGGCCCTTCTGCTGACAGTTGTAGCAGATCACTTCGCCCTTCAGCTTCTTCTGGCCATCCTTACCCTTCTGCTGCTGCTGCTTCCTCTTCTTGTTTCCACCTTGCTGTGGTTTAAACTCCTCCTTGGTCACAGCGACAACAGATCCTTCTTTAGAAAACAGATTCTCGTGCCTGAGAGCCTTCTCCACAAGCTTCTCAAATGGATCGTCCAGATGATCCACCAACTGCCACCCTAGATAAATGTCTAAGCCTGTCACAAACTTCTCGTTCTTCTGATATGGAGATTCAATATACGACCGAGCATACTTGGACAAGGCTTCAAACTCAGAGACATACTCAAGAACTGGTCTTCCACCTTGCTTGAGCTCCACAAACTTCTTGAACAGAATAGATTTCTGAGCTATAGAAATGAAATTATCTTCAAATCTGGCTTGGAATTGCACCCAAGTAATTTCTTCCTTCGGAGTATCAATGGTGATAGAGTTCCACCAATCAGAAGCTCTCCCCTAAAGCTGTCTTGATGCGAGCTTCCTTTTGGTTGCATCCTCAATTCCCAAATCACCAAAGATTCTTCTACAAGAATCTATCCACCTCTGGACTTCAATGGTTGACTCTGTTCCCAAGAAAACCTTTCCTCCAAGAGCAGTATAGTCTTTACACAACTTAGCAAAATCCACCGGTTTTGGAGCTTGAACTTGAACTCCAACATCTACTGATGGCCCCGGAGCTAGCATCCTTCTCATGATCGAAGTCATCATAGCCTCGAACATAGCAGCATAATCAACAGCCCCCTCAGCAGCACAGCCATCCCTAGCAGCTGGTCTCCCTCTTCGACTCATTCTTAATATCTATAAAAATGATTAGTGCACCTTGAGAAACTACTGCATGAGAGATTCAAATCCTTCTAAGACACTATATTATATATAGTAATCATCCATAAAAATACAATTACGTCTCTCATACGTAGTTATGTCAGCGAGCGTTGGCTAAAATCGGTTAACCAAAGCTCTGATACAAAATGTGACAACCGCCCATGACTCCTGCACTAAACAAGGAAATAGTGTGCTGTAAAGTGTGCCAGGAAGCCATGGATGATCATCAAGGTAAGGTAAAAACAGCAAAGTCTATCGTATTACTCACCGCGCATGGATAAAATACAATAGAAAATATATATATAGTGAAGCTCTACAAAACAGATTCTCGTAAAATAAACCTCATAGTAGTTTTGATACAAAAATCTGAATAGTCAATACATCAAGCCTCACTACATATCAATCAGAGAATATACAAGCAGCGGAACATCCAGTACATATAGTAAGAAAATAATATGCAAGCCTCCAGCTCGTCTTCGTCATCAGCATCGTTGGTCACTAAGAACAGCACCTGTCACCTGCTACCTAGTCTGCCCATCCCAAAATGGATGAACAGCCCAAGGTAATAAGAGTTAAACATAAAACCTTGAGTCAGACAACAGTCTTAGTGAGCGGTAAATTAACTAACAACATACCAAAGGAGCATAAAGGTAAAAGGAATAGGAACCCAACCCTCCCACTCCACCTCTTTCTACAGTGATAGCACCCAGACACACTAAGCAGAAGTAAACATAGCAAATCATACATTTAAAGTAAAGCAATTGTCACTCGAGTCAAGGTCGATGTTTTCCAAGTACAAACCCCCAAGGCCTAAACAAAGATCAGATAAGCACCCGGGAAACATCGCTCTTGAGACCGAATGACGATACAACCAAAACATCCAAACATCCATGACTCTGGCTATCACTGTTATCATTGCTTCGATACCATCGTTAATTGAATGACCGACACATTCTTTCAACCGTCCGTCAAGGGCTAATGGTAACCCCGGTTCTAGAAAGAACTCCGCACATCGTCGCAGCCCGTGCCTAGGACTATCGAATCTGCCCAGAGTACTCGACCACCAACTGTAGTCTTTTGGGACTATCGAATCTGCCCAACGTACTCTTGCTTTGAGTCTGCTAGAACCTTTAATAACGATGAAATCTCAGCCTTCTAGTCATCCTCCTCGACGATTATTCTCATACTAGCTCAAGCGCCTCTCGAGCCAACCATTATCCACAAACTCGAACCATCCCTCGAGTTATCAACATGCTTGGAATGATCCCGTCTGGATTGTACCAAGACTACTTCACATCATGCCTTGCTTTATTTCATCATAGCAAAGTCCCATCTCAACATCATCATCAAATCTGTCCATATGAGCTTTATCATCCGCCACATATGCCATGAGCAGCGTTTTCCTATTCAAGAGCCTTTCCCTTAGCTTTTGAATCATCTTCGACCAACTTGTCCAAATCCAACCACTAATCAACTAATTTATAACAATCAATCAAATCAATCATTAATCCAAGTAATTAAGCATTCAAACATGATCTAAAAGCAATTATAACTAAAATGGCAATCTTGTAAATAAAGAGTCTGGATGAACTTGCATAGGTTAACATGTATAACAATGGATGCCAAATCTTCATGAACAATGGATCTACACTTATGTTTAAGAAAAATGCATGGAAATCACTATTTTAACACAAAATCAAACCACCAATCCAATATGCTCCTTTGGGTCCGTGTGAGAGATAACCACCACTCACCGAATCACCTAAACACCTTAAAAGCAACACACTCCAAATCTGGACAGCGAAGGATCTAGCTCGATCCGCCAAAATTCCGCTTCAAACGAAGAAATCCCTCTTCGATGGACGGAGATCTTCAAACTAGGCTCTTGGATCTTCGATTTGGATGGAAGGAAGCACAAGATTAAAGAGTAGAAAAGAAGTGAAGAAGCGTAGCACTCGAGCTCTCAAAATGGCAGAACTTCGTCGCTTCAAAATCCGGATCCCAAAAATGAAGCTAACCCGTATATTTATAGGCCGAACCCTTAAGTCGCTCACGACTTAACAAAAACCCACGACCTAAAAATCCAACGACCTACGACCTAACGGTTCCCCCGACCTATGACCTAACGACTCAACTGCATTGCCGACCTAACGACTCAACGACCTAACACACATGCAGCGACTCATCACAGGCACGACCTAACATACACGATGAATTAGCGACTTAACGCTACACAACTTAACCACCTTAGGTCGTTTCACGACCTAACTACACACAGAAACCTAACATAGGTCGCTCACGACCTAACTAAACACAAGGTCTCAACGACCTATACTATAACGACTTAAACTATTATCCTTAAGTCGCTCGAACGACCTATCTTCCTTAGGTTGTTAACTCGCTCAACCTCCTAGGTCGCTACTCCTATGTCGTTAGTTTCTAGGTCGCTAACTACTAGGTCGTTAACTTCTTTTGCCAACTTCCTTAAGTCGTTAGTTCCCGTAGGTCGCTCTAATCTCTTGAGTCGCTCCAATCTATGCCGCTAAGTCGCTCAACGACCTATCTGCTATACGACCTAAGCTATCACATGACCTAAGCTATCATACGGCCTAACTCCTTAGGTCGCCTAAACTCTTAAGTCGCCGACTTCCTTGGGTCGCTCTGCCTTACCTTTAGGTCGCTCAACACTCTTCTACGACCTAACTCTGGACGACTCAACAACACTAACGACCTAATAACAACGGTTTTACGATCTTTCGATACGTCAAATACAGGTCGTTACAGATCTGGTCGATCCACCGAAGTTGCTGCCGCATTGAATCGCGTCAGAAAACTCCTCAAAGTTTCTCCAGCCTTCTGTTTTAGAGTTTCCAAAGTCATCACATTCTTGGGTCTCGCAATGTGAACCTTGAACTGCCCCATGAATCTCTCAGTTAAATCTGCCCATGTTCCTATGGAGCCGCTCTCCAGCTGCCTAAACCATAGCGCCGCAATATCTACCAAGTACAATGGAAAGCACCAGGCCCTAACTTCCTCTGATGCCCCCAGCACCTCCATATGCCTCATATATTTTGTCAGATGAACTGTAGGATCTGTCCTTCCATCATACATATCTAACGATGGTAGCTTAAAATCTGGTGGGTTCCTTGCTCGTCTGATTGCCGTGGTAAAAGGGCTTCTATTAACATCTTCTAAATCCTTGTTCACTAATCCACCTCTCATCGCTCGCCTGACCATCTCTGCCAACCTGTCATTGTCTCCGAGATGCAATCTTCGTTCATCACTTTCAACCTGCCCCCCGAATTCACGAGGGAACTCTGGGATTTGCCCCCTTGACTGAGCGTTCGCTCCTCTACTACTCCCATGTTGTGCAGATGCTCCTCTCTCCCTCTCCGAGATTGGATCAACATTCTCCATGTGCGTGCCTCCTAATCCAGGTGCTATGCCGGATGGTCCTGCTCCGTTTTGAACTCCATCAGCTTCTCTATTCTGTGCTCCAAGTTGCCCTATCTGTTGAAATAAGCTCTGGATCAACTCCTCCTATTTTTTCATCATTGTCTCCATCTCATCTCTAGTGATGAAGACCGACGCTTGATTCGCTCCTGAGGAAGCCTCTTGACTTCCTTGATGTTCACTCCTCTCTGGCCTTTGTTTCTTACTTTTTTGCCTCGTCATAATTTCTCAAATCTGAACACTCAAACTCTCTGAATCAACTTCTAATTGGTAGAACTTCAGAGTTCATTTCTCAGTGAAAGCACCAAAATGTTTGCGCCAAAATCGGTCACAAACACCCGATATCGTGAAAGCACCCATTTATGAACACAAATCAGCCATAATCAATGCAAAACTCAGATCTAAGCAACAACAATCACAATAATTCAGCAATAACAATCAGAAACATAGGATTTATAGTGGTTCGGCGATCTTCGCTACGTCCACTCTGAGGCTTATGATTTTATTGATTCACTTGATGATTTCAATCGATTACAGCGGATTACAGCTAGTTATAGCTCTGATACTTGATTACAATGGTGATAGAAAGACGTAGAATCGAATCCAGCAGAGTCTGGACGTTCAATGGCCGAAGATCCCCTTTCTGTAGCCTTCAGGGTGCTATTTATAGGCATAGGAGGCCCAGATCTCGCTCAAACTTCGTGAGACTTTTTCTGGCATGTGAGTGGGCCCACGCGACCGACCCCACCAAGTTTCGATTCGATCTAAGATCGATTCGAACTCCATTCGAGTCGATCAAAAAAAGACCCAATCGAGCTGAAACTTGGTAGGAACAAACTTTACCCTGTATCGAAGCTTCTGTGAAAATTTCGTTGCATTTGGATCAACGGTTTGGGAGATATGATTGATACGAGTTGATACGTTTCGGTTGGTTGTCTACTTCGACTCGACCACTTCAAATCCATGCATTCAAATCGATGGATGCCGTGGTTCTGTAGGGACGTGGCGCGCACTCCTCGCATTGATCCTATTTTTTCTCCAAGTTGACCGCTTCGCATCCATGATCTTCGCCTCGTTTGTATCAAGAGACGTTGCATAGTTCGATTCGGTTACAACTCCATTGCACGCTTGTTCGTATCAATAGGGATAGATCGATACGAACAAGCGCATTCCACTGATGGATACCTCTTGATCGATTCGAACTAATGCTCATCGATGGATACAAAGTTGAGCGAACTAGTGCCTGAGGATGGATGCGAGGATGATCGACACGAAGCCGTGCTTGGGCACGAGACCGATCGATTCGAAGTGGTGTATACTGATGGTGATGGATTCGAAGTGCTCTGGACTCGATGGATACGAAACAGTGCTCTAGCATTGATACGAACGTGCTGAGGGGATGCCCATCTGATGGATTCGAACCGATCAATTCGAAGTATATTGAACTGGATGGATTCGAATGGATTCGAAGTAGGCATCTCCTCAACAATTCGATGGATACGAACAGCATTCTTTGGCTAACTTGCATCGATCATATCTCACTCATACGAACTCCGATTGACCTGAAATTTAAAACACTAGCTTTCATGGCCTTGCTTGTCATGTCCTATCAATTGTAGCCTGATCCGAGCTCGGACAAAATTCATCGATGTCTATAGTGAAGTATTGTATAACCAATCTTTAAGACGAACTATCTTTCATTTTTGATCGATCTTTTGGTATCACGGCTTTGCCAAAAAGTGGGATAACACATGGATCATATTTCGAATGCCCTCATTTCTTCCTTTGAATCGGTGGATGTCATAGATAATATTCCGGTTGTTTGTGATTTTTTTGATGTCTTCGAGCCTATTACGAGTTTGTCGTCGAATAGGGCAATTGAGTTCCACATTAATCTTATCTCTGGTGCTCATCCTGTCAGTCGTCCTTCCACGAGGATGTCTGTTAAGGAAATGAGGAACTCAAGCAACAATTAACTGAGTTGGAAGCCAAGCATTTTATTCGTTTTAGCTCTTCTCCCAACACGACCTTACCATCAATTTTCTTTTGGCTACGAGTTGCGGAAGTTATTATTCCACTTACCGTATTCCGCACTCGTTATGATTCTTATGAATGACTTATTATGTCATTCAGTTTACCCAACTTATTTCATCCATTTTGTGAATCGAGTATTATACGAATATCTCGATGACTCCATTTGTGTATTTATTGATTTTGGATGAAAACAACAATTTAAAATTTGCAAATCTTTTTCATAAGATTTATTTACAAGTATAATTGGATTTGTGTTTATCATATAGAAGATGATTTTGTGATTGTATTGCCCATTGAGTGCTTTAAGAATTTTGGTTGATGCGCTTGATCAACGTTATCGATAGGAATCTCCTAAACGCTTTGATGAGACAATTTGACATAATAAATTGACCTATAAAAAGTAAATTTTTCTAGAAAATTATTTCATAAAGATAATTGTAATTTTGGAAGTTTTATCTTTTCAAGAAAGGAGATTATTTGAAAGAACTCTTTTCCGATACTCTTATCCTTATGTTTCCTGAAGGGAACCAAGACTTCGTTATTTGTACCAATACTAGCCGTATTGGTTTCGGTGCTGTTCTTATGCACAAAAAAGATAGAGTAGTTACCTATACTTCTAAACAACTAAAGCCTAACGATATTCTATGTTACCCATGATTTGGAGTTAGCCGCTATAATCTTTGCTCTAAAGATTTGGCGACATTATTTATTGGACGAGCGTTTTATTCTCTTCACTGATCACAAATCTCTGAAGTATCTATTCACTCAGAAGGAACTTAATATGAAGCAACAGCGTTGCCTCGAATTTCTTGCTTCATATGATTTCTATATTCAGTACACCCCTGATAAGGGTAATCGAGTTGCTGATGCGCTTAGTCGCAAACAGCAAGTTGTTGTTTCTATGGTGCTAGCAGAGTGGAATATTTTGGAAGATTTATCTCATTGTGGTATTAGAGACTGTCCTTCAATTTTTGATTCTCCCGTGCTTTTATTTAGCATGGAAGCTCGTCCTAGTTTGTTGGATCGTGCTGCCGATGCCCAGAAACAAGATCCAAATCTCTCTTATCTTATTCAGAGTTGTACATCGGAATCCCGAAGTGATGATCTAAAGGATTTCGATATTGATATTCATGGTTGTATTCGGAAGAAGGGAAGGTTAATCGTGCCTAATGTTTCAAATCTTAGAAATGACATTCTTGAGGACTTCCATCGTTCTAAGTATACTATTCATCCGGGTAGTAATAAGATGTATGCTGATATGAAACGCTTATACTTTTGGGAGGTTATGAAGCGTGATGGTGAAAGTTATGTGAGTCGTTACATGACTTGTCAACTTATTATAGCAGAACACCATCGTCCTAGTGGTCTTTTTCCGTCTCTTGAGATCCCACTATGGAAATGGGATCGGATTTCTATAAACTTCATCGATGGTCTACCTCGTTCGAGGTCGGGTCGTACTGGTGTTTGGGTGATTATTGACCGATTGGCCAAATTAGCCCATTTTATTCCTATCAAGCCCAATCAGACTGCTTCTTGATTTTGGTGGTTGTTGGGAAGACCACTTAGCTCTTGTTGAATTTTCTTATAATAACAGTTTTCAATCCAGTATCGGTATGGCTCCCATCGAAGCTCTTTATGGAAGACCGTGTCGATCACCATCTTGTTCGTTGGAATCGAGGGAAAAATTAGTTCTCGCCCCCGATTATATTCTTGAATCTTCTGAGAAGTTTGAAATTATTAGACAGAGAATGAAGGAGGCTCAGAATAGGTAGAAATCTTATGCCAATCATCGTAGGAAGCCTTTGGAAATTTTCTGTTGGCGATCGCGTATTCATTCGTGTTTCTCTAATGAAGGGTGTGGTGCGTTTTAGTAGCTTCGAGAAATTAGCTCCTCGTTATATCGGACCTTTCCCTATTATGGAACACATTGAGCCTGTTGCTTATCGTCTATCGCTACCTATTCAGTTTTCGGGAATTCATGACGTATTTCATGTATCCCAGCTTCGTCGATGTCTTCGAGATTCGGATTCTATTATTGATTCTCATGTGTTACAAGATCTTGAGATCTCATCCGACTTGTCTGTTGTGCAAAATCCTATTCGTGTGCTAACTTCGGAGGCTAAATGCCTTCGAAATGAAGAAGTCCCGCTTGTGAAAATTCAATGGTCCGAAAACCCCAAGGATTGCACTTGGAAAACCAAAGAATTCATCGAGCGTTCTTATCCTGTTTTTCTCTCCTCTTCGGATGGGTGTGAGCATTCTTATCCGTCTTTTCTATTTTAATCTTTGTTGTGATAAATTATTTGTGTTATTGACTGCTTCTAGTTTGAAAATTGCGGGGACGCAATTTTTATAAGGGGAGAGTCTGTAACGACCGTGATTTTTGAATTACTGTTGTAATAAATATTTTAAAAATCCGTAACGACCGTGATTTTTGAATTACTGCCGTAATAAATAATTTAAATAGAAACATTAAAATAAAAAACAAAAATAAATAAAAAAATAAAAATAAATTTGCGATGCGAAAATGTTGCAAAGTCAGTTGTAAATAGCTAACCCATGTTACACTTGTTTGGCCTTCACGTGTGACAGTAAATATGCGTGCAATGAAAAATTAATTGGCTTGTACTGTCACATTCACTTATAAGCAAAAGTGAAACTTTTTTTTGTGTGCTTTGCTGTCACTTTATTTGGAAAGCAAAGTTTGAAGTCTCTTTATCAGCCATCATCATTTTATATGGAAAGCTTGTCCTTTCTTTCCACTAGAGCACGTTTACATTAAATGCCAATGTACTCCATCTCTTTGCCAGCACATTATTCTTTGGCTTGTGCACAAAAAAAATGAAAAGAAAGTATGCTGCAACTTTCCCCTGCTCATTTTCCAGTAGCATTCTTTTCGTTGCTTTCAATTATAGTAGCTCTGCAAAAGTTTTAATGGCGTTCTCTACAAATTTCTAGCAGCCTCTTGGGTCTTTGTTGCTAGTCGTTCTGGAACCAAATCTAAAGTGAGTGAAAACCTCACGCTTCTAATTTAAAATTTATGCAGTCTGTTGCACCTGTGTACGCAAGTTACCCATAGCATAGATACGAATTTGTTGTGCACAAAAGTAAGGCATTTTATATTTTCCCCTTCAGTACGTGCTTGCATATATCAGTGCATTTTCCCATTGTAAACATTTGTTTTTCACTATGTGGTTTACTACGTTTTTTTTCATTACGTGTTTTAATAACACGTGACTTGCATATTTTTTTCAAGTGACTTGCCCATTCCAAAAGATGAAGTGACTTGCATATTTTTCTTCACTACGTGTTTTAACAACACTTGAGATGACCTATGAGTTGTCACGTAATATAGTTTGCACGTAGTGAAAATATTTTGGCCAGATCATCCTTCTTTTTATTTACATCATTTGATGCAATGTGAATTGCATTGAGTCCGGATCATAAGTACGTGTAATTTGTGGCGTGCATGCATTTCGTGTGCTTAAAACTTCACATATTTGTGCAAGTTAAAGGGGTGTACGTAATTCACGAAAAACAGAGTCTGGGTTATTTTCATGCAAATGTATTTTCAAAGTTATGCTCAGGTAGCTTGCTAAGTTATTTTAAATGATTTATGAAAATGTATCAGAGTTGCGTGTAACTTTATGAAACACGAAATCATGTTGGGCGAAATGCTTTGAAGCCTTGTATTTTGCGTCAGTGTGCATGTTTAACTTAGCCCTGGTTACCTTAATTTGTTTCAAATTCGTGCTTGTGTTAGTTACAAAATCTTTTATACGAAAAATGCTCAGGTTACATTTTTGGGTTGTTTTTTTATTTGCCGTGCGTGTGTTCATGTAACGTGCAAATTTAGGTTGCATGAAAAGGTTTTAAAAATTGCATATTCGCGTTCAAATGGGTAGTTGCCACCTTCATCCTTTTTAATTTACGTTTGTAACCATGTTGCATTTTACCAAGTTAAAGTGCCATGTCATTTTTGTTGAGTATGCATGTCCAGACCATTATATTAGGATGTAAGTGAGAGTAGTTGCCAAGTGCAAGCTTGAATTGCTGTGAAAATGGGTCAGTGTTTTGAAAACACGTTGCGTGAAAATGGGTCCAAGCTTAAAAGTTTGCAGTCCAGAGTGTTATAATATAGTTTGCGTGTTATATTGACATTCCCAGACCATCCTCTATTTTACATTTTTATTTGGGTGCATGCGTGTTATATTGACATTTCTAGGCCATCAGTTTTCGTCTTTGTAGCATGCGTGTGTACTTTTGCAAATTCATTTTGCATGTTACACGTGAGTACTAATACAAGAAAATATTTAAAGCAGTAGCTTATTACCCAGACTTTTGAAAATTCATAGGGGTTCGCGTATTAAGCCCTGGCCCTTCTTCAAAGTGCTATGTACGTGCAACACTCGGCTGTGCATGCATGCTGTGTGTACAATTTATGGCAAACCATTTCCAGTCAATTTACTTTTGTTTTATAATTGTTACATGCCTACATCTTGTACGTGCACGATATTTTTACCTTCATACAAACCATATTGGAACAGGAGTGTGATATTTTTGCCAGGCCTTTGGAAATGTTGTGCGCGTGTAAATATTTCAATGAAAATATAGTGGTGCGGTCCATTATTTAATTTGCGTTGGACCGGTGTTACGTTTTTAAAACGTACTTCGTTGCCGTTATTTTTATAACGGAATTTTTACGCCGGTATTATATATTTTTGAAGCGTGTGGTTTTGGTGACATTTTTACGAATAAAAATTGCTATGTTTTTACTTCAGTAACCGTCAATTTTAAAGTGAATTTTTAAGCAGTTATCCCGCAGCGCTGATTTGGTATCCGTTTTTACGGCGTTTTGTAAAGTGCAATTTCCTTGTCGAAATTGTTATAGATGTTGCTGTTTTAATCACGTGTTTTAAAATCGTTTTAAAATAAAATTGTTTCCAAATTTTTTACAGTTTATGCTTTCAAAAGAATGAGGAATCGATTTAAACGCTTCAGCGAAATTGAGGACTATGAACCCTCACTTTTACTGATTCACTTAATTTCAGACTTGTCCGTTTGAGAACGTAAAATGTTATTTGTATAAAATACACAATTTTGCACTTTCAAGGAAACGATAAAGAGATTTAAACGATTTAGCAAAAGTGCGGAGTATGGAACCAAACTTTTACTATTTCGGTTAATTCCAGACTCGTTAATTGAAATATTTGCTGTTTGATGATTTTATTTGGCTTTCGAGCCACTCAGCTGGACCTTCGGGTCATATGATGGACCTTCGGGTCAATTACCAATACTAGACCTTCGGGTCACTCTGCGGACCTTCGGGTCATTTGTTGGACCTTAAGGTCATTTGTTGGGCGTCAAAAATTATAGTACTTGGTAGGCTTCCGCCATATGAGATGCATGTGCGGTGTAGTTAAAACTCGCCATCTGCTGGGATCGATCTATCTTTTATGTTGATTTTCTAGTTGTCTTATTTTGATTTCTAGATTCTGCGTATTGTTGTTTTGAATTCAATTGTGAATTTAGAAGTTGAATTTGATGATGTTTAATGGGATTTCTTCCTTTAAACTATGCCGATTCCTTTGTATATAGTCTCATCCGATATTATAACTTTGTGTATAGTCTCATCCGAGATTATAATTTTGTGTGTAGTCTCATCCGAGATTATAAATTTGCGTATTGCTATTTTGAATTCAGTTAGGAATTTAAAAGCTGATTTTAATGGAGTTTAAATTGAGATTTCTTCATTTAAACTATGGTGCTTATTTATGTTGAATAGTCTCATTCGAGATTATTGATTTTTGATGGAGTTTAAATTGATATTTCTTTATTTGAACTATATTGATTATTTATGTTGTATAATCTCATTCGAGATTATAATTATTTGCTTAAGTTTTGTTTATCATACACTTATTTCTGAAGTTTAAATTAGACTGATCTGTTTATTATTTTCTTTTAAATAATACTCGGGTCAGATCGAGTTATTTCAGGATAATCGTTATCTCTGATTCTGTTTCTGCTTCAGCTTTTGGGATTTCACTTCATCGTTTGTCTAGCTTCGAGGTGTTTCTTTTTGGTGCATTGACTCCCGTTTCATGTATGTTGATGTCTTTGTATATGTATATTCAGTTCATGTGAACTATCGATTGTTGTAGCATGTATTCCAGACTTGTCTTCCGCTATATATCTGATATTTCTGTTCTGATGTGATTATACTTATCAGTGTTGTTGTTATTATGAGTTGTTCTGAATTTTTCTTAAGCCACCGTAGTTTCGTTTTAGATCTAGATTGAATATATATATCTTTGGGAGTAATTTACATAACTCCTATCGATGTATTCAATACTCGTCTAAGGCATAACTTACGGATGGTCGCTTCTAACAAGCCATATTCTTCGTAATAGCAGACCTTATTCCTTTTAATAACCTTTGTTATTGTGAGCATAGAGGTGGGGCGTCACAGCACCAATCTATCTTACTTGCCATATACTAGTCCACGTTCAATCTAGGCTTGTTGCAGTTATTCAAACATACATTTTTTTAACTCAGATGTCTGATTCCATCTATTTGTAAAAAAAATTATAAACATTCAGACATATGTTTCCATATTTAGATGCCCTACTTTGATTCCAGACGTTTAAATAGGAGTTCAGAAGTCTGAATTAGATCAAATTTTAACGATTTATTCTCTACTTCGTGGTTTTGAAAATTCAGATATTTGAAAATGGATTCGGGCATCTAATTACATTTTAAGGCATTTGAATATGCCAATTTAGGTCAATTAACTTATCCATTTTGTTTGTTTTGTTTGTTTTCTTCGTAAATTCAGGTATACTTGTTATATATCCTTTTAACATGCATTTTCCTACAGTTTTCATTTTGTTAAACACGACTTCAAATAATTTGCCTCAATTGTTGTGTAAAACATTTCAATCAATTATCCACATATTTTCATATCAATTTTCTATATGTATTTTAGTTATTTTTCTACGTATATTCAAGGTCAATATATGCAAGTCCAGGTAAATTTAAAAGGATAGATTTATTTACATTTTGTTTAGTAAAATTAATACAAACTTTCCATATAAAATTAGATCTATAGAATTAAGGTTATATTAAATCAAACTTGCCCTTCCCTCTCTGATTACAATGGTTAACTAGTGCAAACCCGTGATACGCACACGGATTTCATGATATAGTTGCGATGGTATGTTTTTTAGAATTTCAAGTTATATGAAGCTAAAATGGAGGTTCATTGATCGTAGTTCTTTCGATTAATTTTTTTTGAAAACTACCGACAAACATTTTTTGATAAATGTGCTTAACAAATCTCGACGCATATAAAGTATTATTAATATTTTAAGTGTGCTGCTAAGGGCATCTAGTTTTCCTTATCCTAATATCATAGGAAAAAATAATAAATGCAATAAAATCTGTGTGCTTCCTAATACCAAAGTGATTTCACATGGAAATCAACCATCGCGTAAAGTCGTTTTGCACGGTGAACAACCATCAATCAACACCATTTTTCACGGTCATCAATCACCAAACTACGTTTGTTCAATGGTTGATCATCGTGGAAAATGGTGTTAGTCGATGGTTATTCCCCAAGCAAAAAAGAGTCGGATGATGCCTTTAGTAACCTGTTAAATTGTATAGTATTAGGAAGAGTATAATGGAAAATCTTATGGTATTTTTTTAGCAATAATATTATGAGGAGGAAAATGAAATACCCTTAGCAACCCAATATTTTAAAGCATAATGCTTTTATACAGTAAACTATAACATCAACAATGAGTTGTTCCTAACTTGGTAAATATTCACTAAGCATGCTTATTTATTAATTTTCAAATCAAGCAATATAAGTCAAATAATTATATCTTATGCTTAAAATATAAGTTTAAATACATATATAGTTTGGCTTGATAGTAATATTCTAAACCTTGAATGGAGAAATTTTGTTCAAAGTGAAATAATGTTAAAATTAAGTTGAAAGAGATTACATTTTAATATTGCATTATTACATTTTTTGACTTACACAATAATAATTAAATTATAGAAAATATTAGTGGATTTGAAACATTATATTTCCTAATGTAGTTAACATGATACGATATGACAATTATATGTAATATATACGTTGTGTAATCAATTCGATATAGTCAAACAATTTTCCCTTTAACTTCAAACATTCATGCAAATATAATAACTAAAATATTATGACAATAAGCATATAATCTCACTATTAAACAAAATACTTGTATACATATAAAATACTTTACATGACATTTCTTTGACAATTGTATATATTTGATCAAATATTATTACTTTTATATTTTAATTTAATGCTTTATAAAAAAAGACCAAAAATTGCAATTAAAAGAATGGTAAGTTAATCATATAATGGTATATTTTAGTTATTTTTGGTGTATGAATAGAATTTTCCAATATATAATTATGTAAAATAAAAAACCAATCTAAATCCATCAAAAAATAAATATTTTATTGAAGTAAAATTAGATACTAATTGATTGAGCATGTTACATAATTAATTCTCTCACGAAGTTGGGTTTTGGTAAAAGAATTTGTTGTAATAATTCTCTAATACGTTCGAATACACAAACCGTTCAAGTCATTAAGATGATTTTATGACCAAGCAAAGCCATATCTCATTGCCAAATTTTTATTTGTTACATACGTAAAAACATGGATTCCGTAGGTCATATACATATAAAAGTAGGATGTAGTTGACAACTGCCAATTGTTCACACATCACTGTTTGAATTGACTGTTTATGAGTAATCTTCTGCCTGAAGCCTGAAGGTATAAGATTGTAAATATAAAATAGATGTAAACAAAGAAAAGAATTTAACGAACATAGAAAATAATATTAAGGAACAAAAAAATAGTCATAGCTATGTGATATAACTGTAGAGAACACTAAAAGATATAGTTAAACATTCATCAAAAACAGACCAATCCGTATCAATTATGCATCACCAATAAAGGATCAAGACATATTGTTTGAATAAACTTTCAGCTTTTCCATATTGCTGAGACCTTACTAAAGGGAAACATTAAATTTAAAATATGCCATGACAAACTACAATTATTTGGCTACTCCGTAGGTAATTAAGAATCAATGTTTCAAGTAGAAAACATATTTGATGACTTGATGATGGTGAATCCATTGCACTAATATCAAATGCCAAAACCTGATGATAAAATAAGAAATCTTAGATTTTACACTAAACATTAGCAAAATCTTATTTATAATTAACTACATCAGATGATAACTCCTTTGTCATATATTAAGAATATCTGAAAAGTGGGGATTATCACCACCAATATCAATTAAAAAATGGTATAAACTATAAAATGTTATTTCACAGTATCTGAAATATGAATTAACAAAGTATGCCAAGAATAAGGTAGCCAACCAAGTCTGATCCCTAGTTCTCTATTTCTACATACATTAGGCTTTATCTTGCTATTCTTAAAATCTCAGCAAGACCACTTAACTGTGAACAGTAAAACTCTTCATCCACCTCATATCTTTGTGAGTCTTCCCAATTAGTTATGTTGTCTTCCAACTTAAAGCAGTTCATTTACTTCACTTGAATATTATCAACCTATTCGGGAGTTTGCTAATTAGTACTTGTACTATATGAGTTGTTCGACGTATTAGCTGGATAGATTGAAATCTCACCTTGCCACATGTAGATCCTTATAGGGACTGTAATGCAGTTTTACAAAGAGTTTGTAATTAATTAGACATATTAATTTGTGATACGATCACCCTTTATCATGCCATAATTAAAGATCCTGTTAAATTATAGGCTAAAGAAAAAGTTGTTGGAAAGAAAAAAACATTGATTGTCAATCATAAATGAATATTTCCATTTGTAAGCTATCTTGATAAAAATATTAACATCATATGTACATGTAGAAGTATGGAGTGATGTAGCAACTTTGTTCAAGCTTCAAATAATCAAAATATATAAGGGCATGTTATCATGATGTGCGGATGTAGTGAGTTACAGGAGTTATATGAAACATTACCAACGTAAATTATCAAACGTGAGAAACATTTCTAGTACTATGTCGTTATTTGGAGGGAAAACATGGTGAAATTTTCCCACCAAAAATCCAACTTCTTTTTTACTCTATGAATACCTATGAATATTTGCTCTAAAAACTAAAAGATTTACACTATCTATGTCAGGCTAACAACTAATAGCTGATTATAATTTGTGTTTGTAGTAGTAGAAAGGATGTTCATTATTTATCTCTTCTTTAATTCATCGAATGCCACCCTCGTTCCCATTATTAGTTTACAACTTATGTATGCATGATAGCGTGAAGATTCATGCTTGAAATCATATTAAACATCACATACACATGCTTTTATGCAATAAATGTCGAAAGGTAATAAGTATTAACATAGTTTGGGACTTGATTATATCCCCTTATATGATGGAATGGAGAAAGATTTGACTGATAGTAAATACTAATCAACTTTTTTTGTATTGTAACTAATATTTCAAAGGAAAATGCTAATTATTAATGATATATAAAAAAGTTGAAAGTAAATTAAATGGTGAACTGTGCATATGTTCACCATATTAACACTTCATAGTGATAGGGGTCAAACATTTTAATTTCTCAACATAACTTCTAATATATTTATAAATTTCATATAAACCAAGAAAATTAACATAGGTTGGAACTTTATATATATCCTCACGGTTAAAAAGAAACAAAGTAACTTTTAGCGTTTTGATCGTCTAATGGAAATTAGAATATTCAAATTTATTCAACTTTAAAAGGTAATTCAAATTAAAATTTTGAGGTAAACACTAATTAGTAATAACTATATTTTCATTTATTAAGCAACCGACAATAAGAAAATATTGATTTCTTAAACTACATCAGAAAAACATAACCTAAAATATATTAGAAGGAAAATTGATTTAGATATACATATTCCAACTAAATTATAATCATATAAATTAGTCTGATAGATTAGAAAGAAAAAAGACTATCTTATGCATATTAAACTAAGAAGGCCCTAGTCTCTTTGTTAAATTTCAAGCTGAAATAAATTTTACACAGCGATTGTGAGAAAACCTGATAGAGAAGAAATTAAATTTGTAATTATGGATGTCATTACCTCTACCATTTTGAGGAAGAAATATTTAATGTATGATCTTTTCCTGAGATTTATTCTTAAAAAATTAGTCACAATAGTCAGATGGAAGGTGAGAAAATAACTCCCAACGTGTTTCCTATTAGCATTTTTATAACTATTAACATAGATAGTCTTAGTAATTAGCATCAAATTCAATTGTATATAATTTCATCCATCAAAGAACATGGATCTTCCATTGAAGAATCCATGTGCGTTAACCATATTATTATATCACAACCTAAAAGATATAATAAAACTCAAACTAACACAATCAAAGCTTCTAATGGGTTAAATGCCCTTGCTCAATAGAATAGAATATATTAATATTTATGCACACATCTTCCAATTGAATAACTATATAAAATCATATTACTGAGTTTTTTAGTTTTTAAATGCTACATAGATAAATATATATTAACTACCTAATAAATTCATGAAATAACACATTATTAGACATTAATTATAGAGAAGCATATCTGACCTGATGGCAAAAGGCAGGGGATCCAACACCTAGTATATTATTGTTTTATAATAGGGTAATAAAATAGCATATTACCAAATATCATAAAAGTTTATGCTCTATGTCTTACAAAATTGCAATAAGCGACGAATTGTATATTAAATGTTAAAGAGTATTTAGATCATCACCATGTAAAAAAATTACTGAATTAAATACTTTGAAAAACAGGATGGTCAATAAACATGATGAACAAAGTAACATCAAAATGACTTACGGATGATAGTGTGTACCTTGAACTTCATTTTAGCAGCAGGAATTATTATATGAAGATAAACACATGCTCCTGGGTTTTTTTTATTTTTCAGAATTGACTACATCTTCAATACTGCACAAATTAGAGAATTTTTTCAGTTAGACGTTATACCCAAAGGTGTAGGACGCAATCAGGAAATGTTAAACTAACTATTTTTGTAAATTGCAACAATTAACATGTTTATGATATAGTGGTTGTAAATGATCCCTCTACCATAAATTAGTATGATAATAAGTTAGCTAATGTTTGAAAGACTACTAATAATCATCTGCGTAATATTTTTTAATCATAAATGTTATTTACTAGCTAAAAAAATTCAAATCAGTGGTAGAGAAACCCAAATCATATCAAATAATCTATACAAATAAGAATATTTTTTATTACATAAAAGTATTGATCTTTATATCATGATAAAATATTAACAAACATTGTAATTATTGTTTCTTTTAACAATTCGGCCATCCTCTTTATCTTCAAAGATGTAGTGAAATTCCCATTTCTTAGACTCCCTGAAGTAATAAAATCGAAAAAGATGTGGATTGTTGAAAATTAGCAATTTAAATTAATTCAAGAAACTAAAATTATAATTAGTAGATAGTACAACTCACATCCTTCTTCATTTGGGGTAGCATTGGAGAAACACTGATAGTAGATTTCGAGTTATTTCACAGAGTCTCAACCACATTTACAGGCAGTGAAGTAGCCATAAAAGCATCAAACCAAACATTACTGCAATGAGAGGCGGAATGAAAAATTGAACCAAATTAAAAAAGATGAAAGTGAAAATTTTACCCGAGTGTAACCAAATTGAGGTGATTTGGATTTGTTCGTCGGAGAGATGGGCCACCTTCTTCCTTTTCCTTTGTGTGATGAAAAATCATAGTAAAATACTGGAATAAAGATCATTCGTATCAGAGATTTTAGTTAGTTTTCAAATAATTAAAAATGAAAATTCTAAACAGCAACGCGGGGCCTGGAAGGATGCATTCGGAGATGTAGGAGTAGGTGATGGGTATAAGAGGAGAGGCGCACATCGATTGACGGCCAATGCCATAAATAAGGAAAAAAAGAAAATTTAGGGTTCGGATGGCAGGGGAAGAAGGGTAAAGATGAGGACGAAAAGGAAAGAAGCACACTGGTGACGTTTCATTTTAAAATTTGTCTAAGAAATCCAATGAGACCTCTGAGCTGCTGAAATCAAATTCAGCTTAGCAATTGAGCTAAATTAGGAAAATGACGAAAGCGGGCGAAAATCGGTAATCAAATGCATTATAAAAAAGGATCGAAAATTACCTGAAATTCAAATCGATGGGAAGACAAACATGGAAAACGGAAGAAGTAGGAAGTGTCTATACGTACGTAGGAGGATGATGGTTCTTGAAGGCTGAGACAATCCATCTTCGCTGCTGTAGGTAGACGAAAAATTAAGGAAAACGTAGCAGGACGGACAATTTGGTGATCGATGTAACAATTATAGGTGAGTTATTAGTAGAAAGAGGCCAGATGAGGTATACAAATGTCGCGTGAAATAGAAAGGAGCATGAAGTGGAGAGGAAGGTCGGAAAGAAAGAAGTATAAGGAGGGACGGTTGATTTTCCAAAATACCGAGGAGGCTTCTGTGCCCTTGAAACAAAACTCAATAATAATATAATAGTATAGATTCATTAATTTGGGTTTTCCAGTTCTTTCAGTTCATGTGTGTTTTGGAATAAAAGCATTAATTCAAGATTAAAAACCATATTTTTAAGAAGGTATATATTTGAAGATTAACTACTTATTTACAACATAAGCATTTCATTGAAAAAACTCTCACTTTGGAGGGTTATTCGAAGAAATCCCTTTCTAACCCGATATGAAATGCTATCACCCTTCCTTTATTACTTAATTTGTTTTTTGCTTCTCCTTATATTTATCTTTAGATTTGACTCTCTTCCTCTCACTTTTAATCTGATTTATCTTATTTTATTTTTGATTTAAAAATTTAAAGAAGAAAAGTGAGGTTTGGATTAAGCAATTTTGAGGAGGAAGAAAAAAAGAACATACAGAATTAAAGAGGCGGACGCTAGGGTTAGAATGAAAGAATTGAGGCTTGGATTTATATTTATAGATGTAAGTCTAGGTCTAGGAGAATAACTTTTTTCATTCATACATTACTTAGCCTTACCTATACGTGGAGTTCTTTTCCTTTTATTCCCTAAAGTAACATTTATATTCTCATAGTCGATGCCATTAATTATAATTTGAATGAATATAATTTACTATAATTCAAAGCAATAACTTTCGTAATAATTCAAGTCAATACCATTTAATATATTCTTATTGGCAATCATGCAAATTCATGGATGGACACTTAAACGTATGTATGTGTGTATATGCGTGTGTATGCGTGTGTGCATGGGCATGTATATACATTGACATTAATTAGGAACCTTGTTCTTTATTAGTAATTAATTAGTTTGCATGTAGTTAATTTGTATTAATCTTTTCAAATTCAAGAATTGAATTTACCCTTGTTCTTTGCAAATAAAAAGATAATATACATTTTCCATGAGAAATATGTTCTTTTCGTTACTATATTGTTACCTCCTCTTCTTACAACATGTAACTTTTCATTTAATGCATTCTTTTTATAGATTTTATTACGTTTTATTTCTACTATACGTTTCATATGCTTTCATTAATTATAGTAATAATTTCATCGTCACGGTAATAAATGTTTTCCTCCTGAAGCAATTTTTATATGATTTTTAATTCAAACATATTAAATAAATTACTTAAGAAACGAATTTTTTTATTCATGTAATCAGTTATTAAAATTAATTTCAAAATAGACTTAGCACCTAAAACGATGTTGCAATAAATGGTTCATATCTCCTTTATGTATGTTTTTGATGTTTTAATTAATTTGGATTAGAAAATTCACCGATGCAATGGAAAAATAAAATTTTACAAATACCATTAGTTTTAAAAATTCATTTTTACATATTAACAAATTGGCCTTTTTAATTAATTAATTATTTATATTAAAAATAAAGGGTGTTATAGTGTCCGCTATGATGCTTGTTTTTGAGTTTTTTTTATTGGTAAGTTTACATACGTTTTTTAACTTTTATTAGATAATATAATTTTTGTTTGAGTGTATATATATACGATAGTTGATGAACTTACATAATATCCACTACGATTGCAATAGGTGATGAAGTTTGGTTATTAGTGGAAAAAAATTGAAAAATGATAATATGTTTTTGTGTGTGTATGCATATATTTGTGTGTTTGTTTATATGTATACAAGTATGTGTGTGTATTTTTGTATGAATTGGTTTGAAATATAGAATGAATATGAATTTCGGGTTCCTTTTTGCTTAATTTGGTTTAAACCATTTCTAGTATGATTTCTAAATAATTACTTGAACTTTTAACCCTTGTCTACGGTTCCAATGAATGAACTAATCAAAATTTGAAAATTTTAACTCAATATGCACTTCGTATTGAGCAAAATGAAGAATTTTATAATGGAATCTGGTATGTAAATTAATTCTTGAAAAAACCATCCTAAGAAAGTATTATTAGTGCTCTTCCCCTGTGATTTACTTTAGTTAATATTCACAAATCGCATTACACACTTTTGTAATTGGAACAATACTAGCAGCTAAGTTTATATCATCATTAATACAGTGCTAAATTTTTGCTCCCTATAGTAGCTAGGCGCACTCCTTCATGGTGTTAAATATATATTTTTTCATTAATTTACTTGTAAAATAGTTTTACCGCATAAAAAGTATATTTTACTGATAAGTAAAATAAATGTTTGGCATTAATTAAATAACGAGTTAAGATTTGAAAATTCTATCCTTGCTGTTATTTATCCAAAACCAAATAATTTGTGCTGATTAAAGAATAGATTTTTAGTATAAAATCTAATTGAGCTAAATTTTCTAATTATTTATGCTCTTAAATTGTTAACCCAAAAAATAAATCAACATCCAAGATCGAGTATGAAAACACATGTCCTGTTTATCAAGGCAAATAAAGTAGAACAAGCAATAGAAAATTGCGGGAAAAGTACAGAGACAAAAGATTTTTATAGTGATTTGACTGTTGATAAAGCCTACATCCACTTTATAACTTTCTATTATTGACTGGCTGTTGTTACAATTTGAATCTGATTATAATTTGATTGGATCTTGTCAGTTAGATCAAGTCACCGGTGTGAGAGTTCACTGGAGAATCACAATGAACACTTTCAGTGAATGTTGTGAGGGAGGAGAAGAGTGAAAAATAGTTTATGCAGATCTCCATGCACCAGTCCAAAAGATCCTCTTTATGTTGTAGATGGGTGAGTATTTATAGGGATTGGAGAGCTATTGGGCTAGGCCGCACTGCCAGAAGCTTGCATTTGAAGATATGAAGGCACCTAGGAAATTTTGTAGCAAGCCAAGCTAATACGATGGATCGCTACCGATCCATAGGGCATGGATCGATCGCTAGCGATCCATGTGGTTAGCTTATTTTTTGCTCGCTTAAATTGTATCATGTTCCATGCCTTTTGTAGAGACCCTTTATGCAATTTCATGCCTAGATGCTTTGTCTTGATGATGGTTCATATATAGTTTGCATTGAACTATTACTGGAATTAGACAAATTCCCACTTCTCGATCAAGCTTGCACGGAACATCATGAAACTTAGCAAGCATCCATAGAAAAGATAATGCTTCGTGATGAAAGAAGAATGGATGACTCATGAGTAATATTTAAGGATGACTAATGAAAAATGGGTGATGGATCGCTAGCGATCCATATCCATTGGCTATTTTTTGTTTTTTTCTCTTGAGTCCCTCTTGGTTCCTTCTTTTGATCCTTCTGGTTAATTCTAAAGTCGTTTTGGCTTGATGCATATGTTCTAACTTTCATTGAATTCTATTGGGTTAAAACTTGGATAACATTTGCCCCCACAGTATGCTTCAATTGAAACAAGTCATGCTATAGAAATAATTGCCTCTGAGTTTCCGTTTAGTGAGGTTCAAAATGATCATGTTGAGGCCATCATGCGAATTTCGCTTTGGTTATTTAGCTGTCTATTGAGTTCTAATGTGAATTGTCATTGCTCATAATAATAAATCATTTTTGGTTTCACAACTTTCATGATGCTTGCAAATAACACATAGATCATGCTTGGCATATATGGAGGAGATTGGTTGCATTTTGATGGATCGCTAAGGATCCATCGTCCATGGATCGCTAGTTATCCAAGGACTTGGCAATTTTTCGTTCAATCTTCTATTTAACTCCTTATTCGTGCCGATCCTTCCTTCTCCGCCTAATTTTCTTTTGTGAACCGAGCTACCTATTATGCGACGCGAACCAAAGTATTCAAACACTGACTTTGCTTCTACCATCGCCGCTGTTGATATCCGCTGTTAGAGCTTCTTTCCATCGATCCAACTAGACTTCACCATTGCTTTGACCTTACCCCTAGCTCATGTAACTTCGTCAATTGGGATTGCCTCCAACCTTACCCACTTGGATCGCCATCGGCCTATCCACCATGGATCGTCGCCGACATAGAGTTTTACCATACTCAACTTTTGATTTTTGACTTAAGGTGGGTAGTATGGATTTTTGGCTTTTTTTAGCGATTTGGTGATGAGGATATATTGTAATAGACATAATGGAGAATTTGAGTTGATTGCGATTTTGTGGAAGAAGATAGTATATCGAGTCTTAATTTCTCCACAGAATGAAGCTTGAGTCTCGCCTTGGTGCTTGGCATGTTTTGTTATCTTCCTTCATAGAATCAGAATTAACTTGCACCGAGTTACATTGTTAATCCAGCACGACATCTTATAGATTGAATTTGGCTATTCTAGGAGGTGATAATAGCATAAGGTAGAATCTTGTGTGCTGCTTATGCTGTTACCACCCTGCAAAGAGCTGAAATGGACTTATGCTTAGAATTCTATACTGGATTAGGACCCATCAATCTATAGCTGCTCACTTCAGATTGGTCTTGCCATTGCACAATTGGTGTACTTGGAATGGGAAGAGCTTCCTGTGTCACTTCAGACAGTGGATTCGTTATCGACCATTGGTCAATAATGGGTAAGTGTGGGAGAAATAAATTTAATGACTAATACGAGAAGCTCTTTTCTTTCTTCACTCTGGCAAACCATATACGTAGGATAGAGCATTTGTAGTATTCAGGACACTGAGCCCATCCCATATAGACAACACACTGCACTTGCCCCGATCAACACTTGGAATCTGATGGGTCGTCATAGATCGATATTGTTTTGGAGTTCAAGTGTTAAGCATAGGGGATTTTTTTTTAAAGGTAGAATTACCTAACTGCGTTAGGTACCCCTGCTGTATAGAATGAAGCACCCATAATCCCACCGTAAATCCAGTGGAGGAAGAATGGCACTTTCAGAAGCTGAATCATCATTAGTTGCACCTTCACAAACTGTTTTAGTAGCGACTACTTCTTCAGTGCCGCAAGCTGAATATAGTCAATTGGTTCTGGTTGGTCCGGTTGTAGATTGGACTCCTCTAAATTTTAGAGTTCTATTTAATCATCTGGAGAGAGCTTCCTCCGTAATCTCTGCTAAAGTTCTTCATAACATTTGTTCACAACACGATATTCAAGATGATGATGTACACCTCCCATTGAAGAATAAATTTGCAAATATGTCGCCTTTGGGGTACATCGATTGCCACCGGTATATGTGCTTGAATGAAGCAGTAATCCCCTTCAATCACTTCTTGAGAGAAACTCCTCTGAACTTGGAATTTAATCCATTTCAAATTCACCCTAATGGATACACAATCTTGACTTGCCTTCATGTCTTGTTTATGTGGACATTTAGTCGTTCCCCAACTTTTGATGAGTTGATATATTTTCTCTCATTCAAGAAGAGAGACGAATGTCCGTCCCTCATGGTCATTAAGGATCAAAGAAACTATGAGATCATGCTGCAACTTCAATGTAACATGTCCCAATTCAAGACCCAATATTTTTTTGTAAGGCGTCTTGAGGGAATTAATCGTCTATGGATGACGAGGGGTATGCCTTCTCTTTTACTCGTTGAAATTTAATACGTTGCCATGTGATTTTTTATAGATTGAATACTTCTTGTAGTAATTTCGAGACTGAATAAAGATCCATCACTCGATCCAATCCTCCATACTCAAAAAGTCATAGACGCCAAAAAGAGATCGGTGAAATTTTTTCTAACAGACAAGAAGTTGCTTTGGTACAGGGTATTACATCCACTTTCCTTAACAGAGAGATGTTCTGACTTCGATAGAAATAAAATAAGGAGGGTCTCTTAAATAGGGAGATTTGCCGTAGCCGTTGAAGTTCCATCTCCTTACCATTCCAAAATTCAAACACTCTCCACTTCTTCATCACATGGCTTTGAAGAGGGCGACCTTCCAGGAGGAGCTGGCCCATCTAGTGGATCAATCGAAGAAATCCATGAAGGAAGACTGAAGCCAGCTGCCCACCCAAGATGCCCCCAATACTGGAGGAAGACTTTAAGCAGTGTGAGGGCAATGTTACGATGACAATGGAAAACGAGGTGGGTGAAATTGATGGCAGCAGCAGTTATGATTCCTCCACCAATAATGATGAATTCGATGCAAGTTCCGATGATGGAAACTTCGAATCGTATGATGAACCTTTGGGAATGAGTCCCATTCTCCCAGATTCTCCTCCCCAAGAGATTCATGTTAAAGATGCTCCCTCACAGCCAAGCGATTTAATGATTCCCCACTTAAGGAAACTGATATCGACTTTGAGGATTTGGGCAACGTGTTTGTAGATATCGATGAACTCGTGGGAGAAGATTTCGAGTTTGAGGGATTGCCTCCTCACCCCGGCCATACTATGTCTAGAGTCAGCACGATTTCTACCATGGGGACTTCCCGATCTAGTTTATGACGTACTTTTAGGCTGCATTTTCTATTTTCTATCTTTTTTTGAGCTAATTATTTTTGTAAACACATTTTAAAATCATTTTTCCATCATTTGTTATTATTAAAAAAGATGTAATTTTGGATTATAAAATGTATATCTAAAATGACTAAAATTTGGGTTTCTAGATTAACTCCCCCAAAAGAATTTCGACCTCAAAATTCTACTATAACCCAAATCTAAAAAGAAACATCCAAAATTATTCAAAAGTCTGCATGATGATGTTCATAAGACGTTCCTATGAAAAATCTGATTCGATCTCTACTGGAATATATAACCACTTTTCTAAACTAGTATCGCTTACCTAATTTTCTAATATGGACTCAGATCAAGTTACTTAATCATGAAACTTCGTTTTCCTTGCATAGTAATATACTATGATAGAATACTTTGGTCATATATCAAGAACCCTTACCAAATGTTCGCCATCAAAATCGAGCATTAGATCCTTATTTGGAATGGTGTGAAAAACCTCAAAGTCATATGCTCGAATCTTGGATCTAAAAATTATGTGAAAAATGAGAAACAACCTATGTCCAACTTACATACTTATCTTATTGGTTCTCACTAATACCAATTCTACTTCTTCCAAAATTATTTATGAAGACATTTCACAGAAATAACTTAAGCTTAACTTTTATAATACTCTTCTGCATACTGAGAGTATATATCTCTATTAGATTCCAACCTTTTCATTTTGAACTTATTCTCTTAAGTAAACTCGAGATCCATTTACCCAATTTTATTTCAATACTCTTTTGAAATGGTTTTTATAAATTTTAACTGTAGAAAATATATTTATATAGCCTGCGTAATCCTAAAATGATACCAAGGAACTTGATACTACTAAATAGTATCATACATTCCCTAACCAAGAAGGAAATACTTAAGAGAAGTGCTTACCATCTGAACACATATCTTTTTCATTTTAGTTATTTTCGGGCCACCCAAACTAATTAGCATAAAATTCTTCTTCTACTAAAAATCCACTTTATAAAATAAATAAGTACATTACTTGTTATTTAAAACACTCTTTCCAACATATTTATACTTGTAGAAACTTTCAAGTGATGTTATTTATTATTTTCTCTAAAAATCATTTAGAATAATAGTATACATACATACATATATATTTATATATTCAAATCAACTCGTACTTTTTGGGATTTAATCAAAATCTGATTTATCAAAACATTCCTATAAAAAATTGTTTGGTAGCATTTCCTCACTCAGAAACTCAAAAATGAACACTAATGATGCTGCAGCCATCATCAAAATTATTTTCCAGTGATCGAAGTGAGTTCAATGCTTTCTACCTCTTTTAAAATTATTCCAAAATGCTTCTATCCATAAATACTTTCAAAATAATACCATTATTATTTTTCCCAGAACCTTGATTTTTTTTCAAAACATTAGGTTTGCAATTCTTGAATTTTCAGTTTTAATCTCCAATCATTGATAATCTAAATACAAATTAAACTTATATAATTTCACCTTTTTATAAAAAAGTTTTACAATGTTTATTATTACTTTATATTGTAATAAACAACTTTTATTACAATCAATTTAAATTTAAATTTTTGTCCCAACATTATCATCGAACATCCTATGGTCGAATTATGGAACCGAATTCACAAGGTGTTTATATTTAATTTAACTACACCATCAAATGCTTATATACTATCCGAGCTTAAATAATCAACAATAAATGATAATGATCGAACATTATCATTCTCTAACAACAACTATATCCGAAATAACTGTAATAATTTTTTAAAAATATTCTTTTATATATAAAATATAATCAAGGTAAAATTATTTCATTTATCTAATTTCAAATAGCATTGTGTCAATTTGCCATGTTTAAGTGTTTTAGAGATTCCTATCAATAATTTTAGCTACTCATATTGACTCGAATCCATAAAGCACTTAACAGATCAATCAAAAAAATATAAAACATTTTTATAAAAATAACAAATATGCACGCTCACACACACACACACACATACACTCAAACTCATTCTAGGGTGTCACTTACCCAATCTCTAATGAGTTTACCCCACCCAAAACCTAATTGTTCGCTCAACCTAAGCTCGGATACCACATGTAATGAACTGCCTTTCTTACACCTGAAGATGGCATTTCAAACATCATCAATATTCGTATACTGATCATTTAAGTGTCCAAAAGGCAGTCATTAGGAGTGAAGAAAGAAAATACATAACGGAATCTCACAAAAACATGACGAGCAAAACATAACACACACAAAATCCTTACAAAATGAAATCACCTTTATTTATACATAATATCAGAGAACATTATCATATTATCAGTCTAGACAGTTATAACAACATGTCCTTATAAATGCTGATAAATACAACAACCAACACAGTGTGAGAAAAAAGATACGTCTTGAGCATCCAGCTCTTCTCCGAGACTCGAAAGCATTAGAAGATAATCTGGGAAATATGCTCGGTCTAACCCGAGCATTGAAAAAAATAACACTCGAATCAGTCTGGAAAGACCAACGTAAGAAACTCAAGTAATGGGGTGAACATATAATAATTCTGTGAGACCACGTCGCTAAACGCGGAATGGGTTTTTACCACACAAGAACAACATTCATAGACGAAGAAATTGGAAACGAATCAAAACAATAATCCAGACTGAGACGACCCGACTTCCTATCTCCAGAAAGTTGCATCATCAATGAAGAAAGAAAGGGATAGAAGAAGAAAAGAAAGAGAAAGAAGAAACGCAACAACATCAGATAACTCACAGCGGAACGAATGAAATATAATATATCACATAAAATATTACATAGTATCATATTACATCAGAGTACACAACTTATACAACACATATTAGACAGTTATAAGCATCTGTCTAACTAAACATCTCAAGTAATCACAAGATACAGATACAACAAACACAGCGGAACCATAATATATCTACACGTGGAAGCCTCCAGCTCCATATCTCCTCCAGAATTCATCAAGCAAACCTGAATCACTTGACTACTCATACATAATATGAGTACCCAAGAGTTTAATAAAACAGAAAATAAACACTCGGGTCAGACAGGGGTCTCATATGAGTAAACGGGTCAAAATTGCTTAACTTTAGAAAACCTTTGAAAAGAAAAGGTATCACGTAAGACTTCCCACACATAAACATGGAAAAGTTTTTACCTTACGCTAACCAAAACATTTGATAGGAAATCCAGTGATATTATAATTGTGTCTAAGGTTTTCAAGTAAATAAGAAATAGCCGAAATTGTTACATTCATTAAATTCCAGCTACTAGCCACAAAAGTGGGTAATACAAACAAAACCGTAGGGTCTCGTAGGAAGCATGGGTTTCCATCAATGGCAGGGCAACTGGGGTACCGCCTGTCACAGTACGTGGCTTAGATCAATGTACCTAGGAGTACGCCCGCTCCCCTGCAACACAAAGCCGGAACCATCCCTTACTGGACAGTCTCGAACAAGACCATCCCGTAGTTGGCGCAACCAACTACACACTAAGCCGAAATGGAAAGGGACCTTTAGACAGGGGTAAATCTCGCTCTCCAGTGGGAGCTACCCACGAAGCCTTGCTACACCTCCCCTGTTTTAGCCATTCCCGGTTGATGAGGCTTGAGGCTACGATTACCTTTATAGAACACATCTATCTTAGAATGTTCATCGTCCACCTGACGATGTTTTGAAAGCATTCAATCCATACAAGTTCGTTCCAGGTTTGAACGAAACCGAAGGCACTATCTCTTTGCACTCATTATTGGAATCACCCTCAGAGTCAACGACCATAGCCCTTGCACTCTAAATCACCATCTCGAACCTATAAGTACTATTCCGTCAACTCATTACGGAATCACCCACAGAGTTATACTGACGTATAGTTCTTACACCTCGAGTCTTCACAAAGCTCCACTTGGATTCACGACCTAACGTTTAATTGGAATCGATGTGGTTTTCGAATATCCAAATATGGAAACCCGATCCCGGTCTTACCGAAACCAAACGCCATTTTAATGTCCAAGTTGTACTTAAGGGTTTAAACAGTTAAACTCATATTCAGGATGATATATAAAGAGATAGATGAATCACATTATCACAATAGATAATTCATAACAAACATTCATCTCACAAAGCAGCATATCACATATCATAGATACTTAAATCATCCAATATCAACCAATCACCCAATATCAATCAATCAACCAATATTAATCACCCAATATTAATCACTCAATATCGATCATCCCATATCAATCAACCAACCAATATTAATCATCCAATATCAATCATCCAAAGCAGAATGGATTATCTCTTAATCAATTGGATTAACCTTAACCCTTCCTTTATTTATTAATTCCAAATAAATAAATAAATCATCTCTAATGATCTTCCCAAATTAATTTTCCTTGATTAATTATACTTTAATTACATTCAAGTAATTAACCTTAACCATATTCAGTAATTAACCTTTAATTACTATTATTATTTACAATAATCAATGATCCTTCATTTACTTCCATTAATTAACTATAATTAATTACATTAAATCTTAATTAATTACAATTAATAAATTACAATTAATTAATTACAATTAATTAATCACACTTATATTAATCACCTTATTAATCAACCTTGATTAATATCATTAATTACATTAATTAATGATCCTTATTAATTAATAATTACTTTAATTAATTAAATAATTAACTTGTAATTAATCAATTCATAAATTATAATCAGTAATTGACAATTTGTAATTACTTATCTTAATTAATTAAATTCTTATTTAATTAAGTTGACCCTTGATTAATTAATCTAATTAATTAATCTTTAATTACTTTATTAAGTAAATTACTATTCAGTTAAATTAATAAATAAATCCTTAATTAATTATCTTATTAATTAATTTTATTTTTAATTAATTACCTTTAGTAATTAATCTTAAAATTAATCACATTCGTTAATTAATTAATCACATTAATTAATTAACTAAAATAAATTAAGTAATTAACTCTTAGTTACTTACATAAGTAATTATTTCTAATTACTTCTATTAATCAATCTTGATTACTTCCTTAATTAATTACCTTAATAAATAATTAATCCCATTATTAAACAATCCCTAATTCATTAATTAATTCATTACTCCATAATTAATTAATTTCAAACAATTTTATTAATCAATTCTTTAATTGATATCATCAAGTGATTAACCAATAATCACTTCCATTAAAATACTCCATGAGTAATTACTATTAATTACTTCCATTCTTAATTACATTCAATAACTAACCATTGATTACTTCATTTATTAATAACACTTAATTAATTCATAATTAAGTGATTAAATAAACGATTAACTAATTATTTAAAATTAATTAAATAATTAATTAATTAACTAATCTTCTTATAATTAAAGAAAATCTTTAATTAATTAAGAAAAGTATAAATCTTAATTAATTTTTTGCTTATTAACAATTATACTTAATTAAGTATTTCTTGAATCATACCTAAATAATTTAACCTTAATTCTCTTCATAAATAAATTATTTGAATAATTTAAATCTTATTAATTCAAAGAAAAATTATTAAACTTCGTTTACAAAATCATAATAATAGCCTTACTTGGAGATAAAGCATTTATAAATCATTTCCAAATTTAAAACACTTTAAATTATCAAATTAAAATTATTTATTTCAATATAAATTGAAAATTTTGTTATTGAAACATTACTTCAAAATTTAACTTAATTTTGATTTAATAATTAAATTCAAAACACGCTTTTAAATTTGAATTTTAAAAATTAATTAAGATAATTATTTTCAAACAAACATCTTAAAGCATTTTTAAATTTGAAATATAAATTCAAATCTCACTTTTAAATGTTTGATTTACCTTCATTTTTAAAATAACAAGTTTAACTTTATATCTCACATCCTTTATAAACTTGTGTTATAACTTTTAACTTGATTTTTACTTATTTATACAATCAAGCAAAATCTGCAATTACTACTACAGAACCAAGCCGAGAAAATCCCGAGACCAAACGCAGAAACTCCCGTGTCTTCCCCGAAGCAAACCCCACTCCACCATCTTCGAGTTGCCCCCGAAACACACGCGAACTTCCCTTCGAGTTTACAATCGTCTTCCCAAACGAAAAAAAATTCCAGTGCACACCCAATTTACTCGTGCACGTTGCACGGCAATTCCAACGTCGGCAAGCTTGCCTCCGGCCATCACCAAGTCGACGGCGACCACGTCGTGCCCCATGACCAACCGAAACCCCATAAACTTCGCCAAATCAAAATTCGACTCCATCACTCAAAAACTGCAGAACAACCAAACTCAAAGCCAACACCTCAGATGAACGCACCACCACCAGAAGCTCCGGTAGCCTCTCCCAAGCACCGTAGCATCACCGTGCCACTTTCCCTCAATACGCGATCAAACTCGATTCATTCTTCCGGTCGAAATTAATCTCGACAGTTAAGCCGAGCACAACACAAAATAAAACCCTAATTTGTTCAAATTCGAACAAATCAAACATTTGAAAAATTCCTTTGCATTTTTCCTATAATCTATGATTCATAAACAAGCTATGATCGAAATTACAGCTGCAAACATCATGTCGTTCTTCGGCAATTCACAAAAGTTTCCAAATTGAACAAAACCCAAATCCACACGAAATACCCAATTAAAACTTATGATAGTAACATCTAAAATCATGATTTTTCATCACAATTCCATGCATGCAATCCAAATTTGGATTTAAAGCAGTTAATTTTTGACCAAAATTTAAGTTTCACCGTGTCTTCTACTTTTAAAATTATCTGTAAATTTAAAAATTACAGAAACTATATTACAATCATCATTAATTATTTACATACAACTTTTATTCAAATATTCAAGGGTAATAATGATCAAAGAGTGAGATATTTAATTCTAAGAGGGAAAATATTTTGATCTGTTAAAATAACAACACTTTCATTTTCATTACAGGTATACAGATTCATCATGCATTCAAGTAACAAATTTTCAATCATCAAGCAAATTTAATCACATGCATCATCATTCAATCACAAGTAAAACTAAAACTTTTTTTTAAAAAATGATTTACTCACCTATTTTGATTGCAGAGCAGATTTGTGAATTTCCAGGCTTCCAATTGATGTTGAACTGCAAGTTACTTGCTGTTGAAAATTTGCAGGTTGAATTTGATATGAAGTTACAGATTTTAATTCTCAGGTTGATCTTGAACTTGATTCTTTGAAATGAACGTGATCAAATGTTGTAGACTTCAATTTGCAGGTTTGATTTAGACTTTGAAATGCAGTTGAACACCCATTAGCATTTGCAGGTGGATCTTAAACTTGCTTTTGATTTTTGCAGATTTGATTTCAATTTCAGGCAGCATTTTGTTTTCAGGTTTTTTTTTTGAATTAATTTCTGGCTTCCATTAGAATTAAGAAAAGAAACAAAGAATGAAAGTGTTTGAAAAAAACTAGTTTTCTTCTTTTACATTTATTAAAAATTAAAATGAAATGTTGCCACATGTCTTTAAGCATTTACATTTGTCATTAAATTTATTTGATTGTTTTACAAGTGTAATTAAGAAGACTATTATGTTTACACATGTCTTTAAATATTTTTAATTAATTTTTTCCATTTAATTTAAATGTAATATAAAGTTACATAATTTAATTCTCTTAAATAAATAAATATTTACATATTTAAATATAAGTTTAATCGTTTAATGAAATATTAGAAAACAAATTATAATACAAATATATTCTTACGGATTTAAAAATCTTAAAACATTTATTTATATATATTTGTAACTATTTAAATTGAAGCATTTAAAAAGAAAGCAGAACAAACTTTGTTTAAATTCTTTTTTAAACTATCATATTTAAAATAAATAACAAAACTTATATTTTAAAAACAAACAATTATCTTATAATTGGAAACGATTTGATAGATCTAAATAAACTTTTGAAAATATAAATTAAAACAAAGCTTAAAATTAAAATTTCATACATATACAAACATATATATTACAGTTTAAAAATTCATCTTTTATTTAAAACACAAGATCTTCTATTCACAATATATATCAGATATGTATATTATTAATTGAATAAAATTTCATTTGCTTAGAAAAATAAATCTTATCAATATTTTAAATTGTCGGAAAGATATTGATCACAATTATCAGATTAAATATTTATTAACCTTCAAAAAGAATAAATTTATCAGTTTAAACTAAAATTATAAAGAAAAATTATCAAACCAGTTAAATTATTTATACAGATTATTAAATTGTTATTGCCAAAAATTCCGGGTCGTTACACAGACAGTAATAAATGAGCATAGATAAGATAAATATCCAAACTTAAAGAATGGGGACAAATAATTAAACATCGAGAAGGGCTACATTCACTTCTTGATGTAATTGAGAAAGAGGTAAATACTAAAGTTTGGAATCAAAGCATAATAAAAGGAAATTTTCCAACAAATGGCTTGGAGGTTATGCCTTCCTTATCGAAAGTATACCTCTAGTCAATATGCTAGAGAGGGTCATTCTCTCCTTTGATTTCTCTTAGAAACTCCAAGCCGGACCCGCCAACCTTACCAAGAATCCGAGTATTTCTCATCTTAGTGCATCTATAACCAAAACCAACCTAGAGTAGATGTGAATATACCCTAATGGGAGCAACCCTACATAACTTGGCCCTATTCACTTTCTGGTTTTGGTCATTTTCAACAAAGGATAACAGATTTCAAATGAGCAACAAATTGTTTTTAAGGTGATGATACACCAAGAAAAAAGCTGAACCGATGGTTAATTAATCAACTATTAGAGATAATTAAAAATGACCATATATGTAAAATAAATTTTATATTCTTACCACCACTCATAGAATCTAAAGATGTGTCATCCCTCGGTTGAAAATAGAGCTAGGAAAGTTGAGGTAGTGTTACCTCTAGGCATTGCCATAATAACATTTTTAACCTTAGAGATAAAAATGAGTCCATGCCTCGACGTTTAGTGCTAAAAGTATGACTACATACTTTTCGTATAAGCGATATTGGATTACGGAACTACTTTTCCATAATTGAATTGAACTTTTACTTTTAAAACCAAACTTGTGCCTAGGCTTCACAACTAAAAAAATTAACTTTAAATAACTATATCAAAATCAATTGATTTACTTTAAGCAAATTAGTTACATTTATAAAACTAATAATTCCTTTTAATATCATTACCTAAAATGATAAATAAACTTTAATCAAGGATTAATTCTTTTCAAAATATCTTTATTTAAAATAATCAACTAGCTTTACTTCGAATCTACTCCCTTAAAACAATACTATTTAAAAAGATTAATTAGCTTTAAAACATCATTTTTTAAATCATTTATTTACTTCAAAAATACCAGTATTACAATAATTAATCAATCCTTAAGCATCATTAATTATATCGATTAATGAATTTTAAACACGGTTATTTAGAATGGTTACTTAAATCTAAACCATTATTATCAAAGTGATTAATTAATTTTAAATCAACAAAATGATTAACTATCATTAATTAAATAATTAACTGCCCTTATACATCATTAGTTAAAATGATTTATTAATTTTAAAATGTCATTAAAATGATTAATTAACCTTAATCACATTATTATTTAAATAATTAATTTACCTTAATATCGTTATTTAAAACAATTAATTAATTTTCAAATGTCCCTGATAAGATAATTAACTTAGCTAAATACCATCTTTATTTTAAAGTTTAATTATCTTTGTAAAACCCATGCACCAAGAGTTAAAAATATTTCGAAGGAGATAACATTTCCAATTAAACATCACAGAACTTAAGTATGGGTGTATGTATACAAAATCAAATAACAACTGTGCACATATAGAAGACATCACTTATCAAATATTAGTTTGCTCAATTCAATGTCTAAACAATATGATAGTAGAACTGGGATTCATTCTGCTAGATAGATGTGCCAATAATCTACTTAATGTTATTATAATAAAATAGGGATTTATTCTCCTAAACAGTTGTCATCTATATTTTTATCTAATTAAATGATGGCACAATGATGTTTTATTCTGCTAAACAGATGTCCACATTACTCTGTTCAATTAAATTATAGCATAACGGGGGTTTATTCTGCTACATATAAGTCACCAATAAAGCATTCATATTTATTAGGCTAACTTAATAGCACAGATAAGAGATCCCTCGACTTAAAATTAGTCTACCTATAAATGCGAGACGGCTTAAAAATAATTGATAGAGTTCAAAATTTAATCATTTTTAATTATAATAAAGTATTAATTTAATTATAAATTTAGACAATAATTAATTCAAATTAAATAATAATTAACTCTAATTAAGAACTTAATCAAACTTTATTAACCCTTAATTAAATGTAATTATATTAATTAAAACCTGTTTGATCAGTAAGTAATTATTAATTAACCCAAACTGAATAATAATTTATTAAATAATTAACATTAATAAAATAAAATTTAGTTCCTAATTAACATTTAACTCAATCAATCATTAATTAATTTTCTTAATTAATTAATTATAATCAATTTATTTAATTAATATTTAAACACTAATTACAAATTAATTTAATTATTCTTAATTAATTATTAAACTCATATTTAATTTCGAGATAATTAACTTTTATGCTTAATTAGTAATTTGAAGAAGATTTCAACATATTCTAAAAGGAAACCACTTTAAAATGCTAACTTTTCTCAAACTACATCCATAACGTATGCCGCTATGGATACCGTAATTTAGAATTAGTGTCTGAGTTAACTTTTCCAAACCTTTAACTCTTAACCTCACTTATAAAACATAAGTGAAATTTTGTTGAACAAAAAAATAAAACTAGAAACTTGAAATCTTTTTGGTAACTAAAAACTAATAAATAATACTTGTTTTTTCCAAGGATCTCACGTCGCTTTTACATTTCAAAATGCTAACTTTTCTTCCGATTTACCACACCAAAGCAGGGTCTCAAACATATATGTGTATATATATAAATACGTATATGTATATGTATGTATATTTTACATGATTTAAGTTACAAATTTTTAACTAACTTCGACTTTCTGACTTCCATTTTCAAACTATAGGTCAACTCATCCAAAAACACATACATACAACCAAGCAAACACTATTATTCACCCAAACAAGCACCTATTTTAATAACTAAGTAACAATAAAATATGCATCATAATTAAAGTCAGAAACTATAAATAAATTAGTGAGTTTTACTCACTTAATGCTAAGATAAGCAAACCTAATTTCACTAGAACTTTGTAAAATCCCTAGATCTTAGCTTTTCTTTGTAAAGGAATTACTTTTGAACATTGGGGAGACATTTTTGTTTCAGCCTAGGGGAAAACATGGCTCGGCCATGGTGGTATATGGGTGTGTGGGCTTGAAATCGAAAGAAGAAGTGGTGTAGAGGAGTAACAAGGTGTAAACAAGTTTATAAGGGTTTAAAATGAAATGCTTTGAAATAACAGCCATTAAAATACATCGAAAAGCATAATAAGAAGGTGTAAATTTTTTGAAACAGATGGAAATGAAAGGGTAAAGGAGAGAGAAATTTTAAATTAGTTTTATATAAAATGGAATCATAGAATTACCAAAATGACCCTAAGTGCAAATGACCTCCATTCATATCATGCCACATCATCAACCCATTATTTCCTCCACTTTTTTGCATGTTAGAATGAGGTGGGGGTCTAATATCCATCATTTAATATCCTTAAGTGTACTTATGTGTAAACACCAATGTGACATATCAATGTTATCATATTTATTTTAATTTAGACCTTTGAAAATTGTCACATCACTTCTTCACTTTAAGAATACATATATTTATAATATTAACATACTAAATTAAAAACTCATTATTTATATAAGTATGTGTTTATGTGTATTATGGTGTTCACAATATTTTAAACAATTTTTAGATGATCAAAAATCTAGATTTTTGAAAAAGCTTTTTGGTCACATTTTCTATTTTCTTTTGAACTAGTTATTTTCATAAAAACATTTTTAAAATCATTTACCATCATCAGTTATTATTAAAAAGGGGTATTTTTGGTTATAAAATCCATATTTGAAATAACTGAATTTTGGGTTGTTACACACTAGCATTTAAGAAGATGGGCTACGTTATGTTCATCAAAACCAATCAAATATACAATCCAATCTATACAAAGTTTTGCAAGATGAAATCTCTGCCTATGTAGTTCTGCCAAGTGCATTGGTAAACGAACTATTCTACAGTCTTCATTTGTCAGTGATCCATACCGTTGGTTAAAAAAACTATCATGATGCACTGGAAATGTGCTATTGGTGCAGATCTCTAGACTTATTCATAACATTCACTTGCAACTCTAAATGGCCTAAAATAAAAGAACTGATTAACATCATTCTGGGATACCCACCGAAAGATAGATTAGATGTTGTGGCCTATGTGATCCATACTAAATTAAATCGATCAATGACTAACATTTGTAAGGATGGCATTCCAGTCTTGTTAAACCAGGTATATTAGTTATACACAGATTAAATTCAAATATTACAACTTTCAGTGAAGTCATTACTTATTTGCATATTCACCTTTTACTGCCTGCATTGTCCACAATTGAGTTTCAAAAAAGGGGATATCCACACTCTTATACTTCATTATTTCTCCAAAGAGTGGAAAAACCAAAGACAGCTGCCAAAAAATTGTCACGGCTGAAATCCTATATTTCAAAAAAGATCCTACAACCTACAATACATTAAATCAATACAAGTTCCATTAGCTATGCAGTCTTGCAATTGTAATTCTCCATACATGATTGAAGGTCACCGCTCAAAACATTATCCAGAAAATTTAGATCAAACACTAGCTTGATGATGACGGTTTCCCCTTGTACAAAAGGAGGCATACCGGTCATTTTACCAAACCTTCAAGTGAATGTGAACTAAATAATACTTATGTAATGATCGGCCTTTTCGAATCTCAAAAGTCAACACTAATACAACCGCATTATTCATGTGACAAGCATCTAAGTGCCATAAAGATAGATTATTAGGGTAAAAGAAAGAAAAGACAGAAAAGAATCTCACATCGTGACTAGTAATATAAAATATACAACTGTTATTTACAAAATAAAATTGTACATACATACATAAATTAGAGTAAACTAACATATCATGAGCCTGGATAGTTATAACAGCCAGTCCTCAAAAATGCTGATAAATACAAACAAGAAATGCAGTAGAAACAAAGAAATATGTGAATACATCCTATAGGCACCTAGCTCGTCTCCCGATGCTCTAAATCATCCACAAGAAAAAGAGGAAACATGTTCTGGCTGACCCGAGCATTATAAGACAATAACGTCCAGATCAGTCTGGTAAACCAGTATGAGAAACACAGATTGATTGGATTTTTAATGTTGTTAAACCTTTCAAAATAATGGTATCTTGTAAGACCACGCTGTAGATAAACACGGATGGATTTTTACCTTGGGATAACCAAATCATTTCGATTAGAAAATACAATGATATTATAATAATATTTTGGAAATGAAGTATAAATAAACAAATAGTTGTGATGCATATGAGTTTACCTCAGAACAATAGTGGGTATACAACCAAAACTGCTTTGTTTGTTAATTATGTAGGATTCCAAGGAGGTGCTCTTAGTACTTTGAGAATGGTCCACCTACACAAGGATCAGAGATATCCTTCTAAAGCATCGTACATCTCTAGCTGGTGTACCATAGGAAATACACAACTGGCCACCTATAGACCGAGTGTACCACTCACTGCATGCATAATCTATAGGTATCTCTAGGGTAGAGTCACCTGCACCCTAATGGGTTAGCTAAACCCCTATCAATGCATCCTATCTCTAGTTTTAGCTATCTCCATTGGTGAGGCAACGTCCAACATTCCAGCACACGAATCTTGGATTAAGTGTTATTAAAATGATTTAATGAATTTTTAACCCCCCATTTTAAATCATAAATAATGATGGTAAACTTATTTTGGAAAAATGTTCAAAAATATAAATACTTTGAAAAAAATATTGATAATGTGACCTAAAATCGTTTAATCGATAAACAGCTTTTTTCTCAACAAAATATGTTCCAACTTTGTATGCATGTCTAATTAATAATTATTGAGATAATTATAAACTAAAAGTATTTTCATGTAAACGGCTAACTAAATGTGATGATTCCATACATGATGTAATGGAAGATGTTTAGGAAATGAATTTAAATGGGAAGTCTTAACTCCTAAGAAATGATAAGAAAGAAGTGATGGGAGGTGATCCTTACATGACATGAAAGAAGGTGCGAACAAGCTTATGCTACACCGTTTTGAAGCCTTTTGAAGCCTATATAAGGAGGGGCATACCCTTGTTAAATAATTACTAATTCACAAAGCTTGAAATGAAGTATGAGAATTAAAATTACTGGCAGTGCTTAAGCACTAATCCACTAATTTTTCCCTAAAATTTTTCATCTCTTAACCAAATCATCTCCAATCTGTTCTAAATTTTGGCTATAGTCCTAAAAATACGTGGAAAGCATGATTAGAAATTAATAAGTAGGAGAGGTTGAGAGGAAGAGGGGTTTCCAAGGAGGGGTCGTGAGAATTGGAGGAGGAGGGGAAGTATGGCCTTGGTTTAAAAGGGTTAAATATTAGATCTTTAAGCTTTTGGTGGGTGGTGATTCTTTGATTCTTGTGGCTTTGAGCTTTGGTCTGGCGTGGAATTAAGTGATTTATCTCACTATATTATTTGTATATATATTGTGTGTGTGTTTATGCTGTGTGCAAAGCATAAAGTTAAAGTGACATTAAGTAAATAAAGTTATAAACTTTGGATCTCTCTTGCTTTTGAAAGCAAATCATAATTTAATATTGTATAAAATCACTTCTATTACCCTCTTAAACATGTGTCATGGCCTTGAATTGATTTCAACTTTTTTTTTAACTTGTATTTTAAATTGAAGTAAATTTGAAAGTGTCTGAAGCGAGAATAGTTGTTATAAACGTACTTCTAAATCCCTTGTTTTCAGAAATTTCTATAAATAAATGTAAAAATATTCTTAGGTGTTTATTTTCATGGTTTCTAAGCACCGTAATAGTAGTACTTACTATGAAAATTCCAAGCCTCAAATCATTTATTAAAGTGGTAAACGAGTTAAAAAGATCGTGTTTTCAATGTGTTGATTAACATGGACTTTTAACAGCGTTTAAAAATGCTGTAGTAAGTTGCTTATGGTTTTAAGTGTTCAAAAATGGTATTTAAATTTGGTATTTTTCTCTAATATTTGTGAGATGTTCTCAAACATATTTTGAAGTATCTTAATGATGGTTCGAAGTTCAAATATATTTTTAATAATTATATATGTATTTTTAAAATAAAATGGTTTTATAATATAAAACATGTTTTTGGTCAAATTATAAATTAGTTATTTTTAAGTAATATTTTACATAGATATTAAAACCCTTTTGCAAGTAATTTTAAAGTATATGAAAGTTTTGAAAAAGATAACTGACTAGGCTTAACACAAAAACCCGACAAGATAGACTTCTCTATTTCTAAGAGTTAAGATTGATGCCGAGTAGTGAAATAAGCAATATAGCTCTAACCTATCGAGCTTCCATCTCGAATGATGAATAGTTTAGTTCAAATATCAGAAATGTGTTAATCTTGTTATTTACTTGTTTAAAAGACAATTAACTTTGCTTAAGGCTGAAATCCGTGAAGTAGGCTTATCTATTTATGAGAGTTAAGATAGATGCCGAGTCGTATCTAACTGTAACATCCCGAAATTTTTGAAATTTAAAATTAGATAAATTGTTTGAACTTCGGGATTTAACTAGTAAAATTTAATCTAAAGATTTTATTGTTGATATTAATATTACACATTAATATAGAATTAAATAAAAAGAGATATGGATATATGATCTTTTAATAGAATTTAAAATTTGTTAAAGTTATGATGAAATTATAAGAATTAAATCACATAACAAATAATTAAACATCTAAATAAACAAACAAACAGATAAATAAACAAATAAATAAATAAAAGAATAAACAAATAAATAAATAAAAGATATAAACAAAGGATCAAACAAATGAGCAAATGAGTAAACACATAGTTGAACCAAAGAACAAAAAAAATGAACAAAAGGATAAATAAACAAATGAACAAATGACCAAATGTACAAACCAGTAAACTAAAAGGGGTAAGCAAAAGAAATAAAATAAAGTAAAACAAACTCTTACATTATTAAAATATAAAACAAATCAAATAGCATGCTGAAAGTATACAAGCATGAAACACTACATACTTTCATTAAATGCAAGCATCTACAAAGAACATACTTGCATTCAATGCTTTACTTCCAGCATGTTGACCTGTACTTGTTTAATAAACTTCAGTAAAAAAAAAAAAAAAAAAAAAAAATCTGTTATAAAGGAACATAAATTGCCTCTTTATTTCATTCAACAAACTTCTGCAAACCTGAAAAAGAAAACATCATATTTCATAAACTCAAGAGCATTCAGGTGATCAAAACAGAAAGAAAGAAGAACAGAAGGAAGTTTCAACTGCAGAATCAAAACAAAACAATTATATAGCCCCTGTTTCAATATTTTTCCAGGTGAGTAGATTCACTGCTTGGATATTAAAAACTTGTGTATTAGTTTGTGAACAGTTTATTTAGCTATGTAAGTTTTAAATAATAACTCTGCATATGTTGTGATATCTGTTCTTCTAGCTTCTGGTTATAAAACAGAGTGAAGTAGGAAAATAAAACCAAAACATTTCCATACGAACATTTTTAACTTATGATTCTTAAAACAAAACAGGTTGTGTAAACTAAATTTACAGTTTACAGATTTTATTTTTAGTTTGAAGTGAAAACTCTTGGCTGTGCAACCTCAAAACTTACAGTGGAACAAAATTTATGATAAATCCAAGTATGATAAAGCATTGATTTGATTACATAATTCGAGTAAGTATACAAAAATAGGGTTTTTAAAATGAATATGATGATTTTTACTTGGATATCTCAGGAGCAGTTCATATTTTAACAAATTTTGCTTTTAAATAAACTCCTGATTATCGAAAGACTTTTGAATGTTGAGATTTCGCGTGGAGCTAATGTTATACTCAATAATGTTAGGAAAAATATTTGAAAATTTAATTATTGCGAGAATTTTGAGTGCGAGATTGAAATAGGGTTTAGGAACCCATGTCTGTTCATGTTGAAATAATCGGTCGCGATGGGTTTTGGGTGCATCGAGTTGAATGGGGTACTGGGGATAGTAGCGTCAGGTGGAGGCGAAGCTTCAGATATAATTTCATGGCCTCCGATGGCCAGAGGTGGAAGGAAGATGCGTTTTTCTGGTGGGCTGTTTTGGTGCAGTTTTGGGTAGCGATGCTCGATCGCGATTTCGTCATCTTTTCACCACGCTGGTTGCTCATAGGGTTCAGGTGGAGGATCATTGACTTGGGGGTGGCTGGAGATCTGACCGGAGGTGGCGAATTCGACAGTGCACGTGCACAGTTGATCGTGTGCACGTCTTACTGTTTTGGGTTGGGTTTTTGAAGACGTGCCTGGGAGAAGAGGGACCATCTCGATTTCGAACCACTGTCGTACTTAAGCTTGCTTTCCTGTTGAATAATATTTTAAGTTTAAACTCACTTAAGAAAAGTTACATGTATAGGAGAAGAAAGCGTGGGGGGGGAGGAAATTGATTCCTGAAGTATTTCAGGTTTTTACTCAAGTGGGTGACTCGAAGCTCAGATCGGGGAAATAGGGCAGGGACTCGAAGGGGAAGTCGAGAGATTTCAGGGGTTTATCGCGTCAAAAAATTTGGACTTAACAAAATTAACAAAAATTTTAATTACTCGGGTAGTTTTGGGAAGGAACTCGAAGCAGGCAGAGATTGAACTCGGGCGCGACTCGGGGAAGACTCAGGTCGACCACCTGAAACAGCATATTCAGTTGAAGCTCGTCGAAAACTTAAGTTTAAACGATGTTTATAAGCATTGTTTATAAAATGAAGATCGTTTGTGAATGGAATGTGAAGTTTATAAATAAATGATTAAATAATTTATGATTTAAAATTACTTTTTAAATAATAAATAAATAAAAGCAATAAAAATCAAAGTTGTAAATTTAAAAATCATTAAGTTGATAATTTAAATTGATTGATTCAAAATTGATAATTACATTAAAATAATTTATTAAGGAATAATAAATTAATATATTCAATTGAGATCTAAATTGAATTGTAGTTTAAAATGATAATTAAAGTGAATAATTGTCATTTATCAATGATTTTGAAAAGGAATTTAAGAATGATTTACAAACTTGTAATTTAAGTGATTTATAAACAATTAAATGTTTAAATAAATTTGTAAGTAAGAATTTGTAAATTTTGAAACAATAAATTGAGAAATCAAAATGTAATTTATTTATCCAAATTCTTATCATTAAATTTAATAAATTTAGTGGCACATGTATTTAAATCACATTGGAAAGTAATTAACTATTGTTGTTAATTTACAGTGATATCTCTGTTCTGTTTGTAATTCTGTAGGATGCAAATTGCCATGTGATGCACTGTGATTATGATTTGTTCTGTATAGATGTGAAAACCCTGTTGTCTGTAAAACGGCATTTAAACTTCGATGCGACAGGGAATCGGATTTCAGTTTGTTATCCGAAACCCACATCGAACCTGTGAATTATTATGAATGACATCCACATTGTTTTTAAATTAACGCTCACTATTCGGTTTAACCGGGAAACGACCTTTGTGTCGTATAACCCATTCCGAATAGTGATACGTCGAATTGGATAGCATTTGAAGAACCGGTGTTGAAGACCGGGTATTTGCGAGAGCGATAGGATGACCTGTCGATTGACTCTGCACCGAGTTGCTCCGGTATAGAGTTCTCCATATGTGATGGTGAATCCGATCAGGATTGTGAATATCCGGATTTGCAAGGACTTCTTTGGAAGTGCCTTCGGTTCTGTTCGAACCCAGAACAGACTTGTATGGTTTGTGTGTCTGACATTACAAATTGAGACATAAAGCAGATTTCTTTCAAATATATTTCTGTTGGTGGCGGAGAATTTATTCTCTTAGCTTAACACCCTTCTCTGAGACGTACGAGCTCAGAGGTTATATAGTTGAAGTTATCAGCGATATATTCCCAATTTGGTAATGTGACATGCTGAGTGTTGCTGAAATGATCATTGTGTTGATTATTTGTGATATCATTTGTTTGATCGTCTATCTTGGTGATCATTGTGATGATCATTTGTTGACCCAAAGCACGGCTTTTGTATAAAGAGTGTTTTTGTGGACGTGACTTCGTCGGACCTCACACCCCGAAATGGTCAAAACAGGAAAGATGCGGCAAGGTTATTGGGGGTAGCACCCCTTAGGGTATGTACATTTCCTTCTGGATAGAAGTGGTATCATGGTATGGAGCCCAGATACTTAACTTATGTGGATATCGCAGATATATATATATGATTTTGTGATTTGTTGCTGGGGCCCCGGTTAAAGGTTGGTTACGACCGGGAGATGGCATACTCGTGTCAGTAGTTACCCAGTTAGGGGTAACCCGGCCTTGTGTTGGCAGAGATCCGGTTTGGTTCTCGGGGATGTCCATCCAGAGGCATTCTCAGTGGCAATGGGAAGTTCCTTGGCCTGACCATTTGTTGGAAATCCAATTCCCAATACGAAACCCTGTACGGTTTTAGTTGTAGAACCTGCCATTTACTTATGGTGGTCACCACTGTTTAGATGGTAGCTATAGTAGGCATAGTTCGAAATGTCTATGCTGGCTAAGATTTATATTCTACTTTCGAAATGATTTACTTCACTATGCACTAGTAATAATATCAAAGAATCCTTTTCTCGTATCAAGCATATTTAACTATCATAAGAAGAAATCTCCTCCAATTCTGCGTTTGCATTGTGTGTGTGGCGGGAGGTCTTATGGTAGTTCCATTTTTAAAAGCATTCCGAAAATTCTTTTATAAATCTTGTTTATTTAAAATACAACTGTCTTGTTTACTCATACCAGTCCCATGACTGATCCGGAGTTTATTGTTTTCTTTCCTAAACTCTGGGTGCCCATTATTTCCACACGGGCAGCCTAGTAGCAGGTTTCTATATTTTGGAGTAGCAGTATTTTGAGCTCTTATCTTGGAGATATATTAGGAGCTTTTGGAGACTTCAGGTTTAGCTTTTGGGAGTTCGTATCATCTCTTTCATTTGAGGACTTTTTGGATATATGTTCACTGTTGTATTATCATGATGTTGTATTTAGAGATTATGGTATATGTATTATATACTCTGTTGTAGTATGGTTATTATGTTGATGTTGTAACAGTGATGTTATTTATGATATTGATTCTGTTCCGCTGTTTTATATTCATCTAATTGTAGTTATAAGCTCCGGCGATGCGAATTTGATGTCGTTTATTGGACATCGAGTTTGGGTCGTCACAAAGTGGTATCAGAGCTGTTGGTTGAGTAAGAACTTTAGCTACGGAGTATAACACATTAGACGGCTCATTAGAGATAGGGTGAAGTATACCCTAGAATGAGTATAATAAAATTTGAAACTTTAAAAATTTCTTAGTCAGTTATTTTTACTGCTGATATTCCTTAAGATATTTCGTCTGCATATCTAAATCAATTTTCTTACTAATCTCAGATAGTGAAAATGAGTGGACGCAGAGGAAGAGTGAGGGGTCAAGGCAATGCTGCAGTACCAAATCAAATTCCCGCAGCCGCAGAAGCAGTAATAGAAATTCAGCAGCAGCCGGACTTGGCTGAATTATATAAGAAGTTTGAAAAGCTTGGTGGAAAACCATTTATTGGCAAAGAGTCAATTATTGACGCTCAAGCTTGGGTAAGATCGTGTGAAAAGATTTTTAAAGGACTAAAATTGCAGGATGAGCAGAAAAGACTTATAGCTTCTTGGCAACTCCAAGGAGAAGCTTCAGCTTGGTGGGAAACCATCATTGTAGATGAACCCGAGGAAGAATTCACTTGGGATCGTTTTAAAGAAGTGTTTGAGAAACGTTACATGCCATCAGCGGGTGTTTCTAGAATGTATCAGGAATTTCTGGATTTGAAACAAGGAAGTTTGTCGTTTGAAGAATATTTGAATAAATTCAGTGAACTATCTCGGTTTGGTCCGGAATTGCTAAATACACCTCTGAAGAAAAACGAAAGGTTTATCCGAGGAATGAACCAGAAATATCATGAAAGAATGACGGGTCATGTTAAAGAATCTTTCTCAGATTTAGTAGATATGGGTTACAGGTACGCTACTCTTGATATACAGGAAGCGACTGTGGAGAAAGGTAATTCAGGTAGTCAGAATTATAAAAAGCGTAAATTCGGAGGCAAGAAACCTTGGCAAGGCAATGAGAAGAAGAGGAATATTCAGGGAAGCGCAGCAGAAAATGTCACTTGTTACAACTGCAAAGAGAAAGGCCACTATTCAAGTCACTGTCCAAAACCGAAGAGACCAGCTAGAGAATGTTACAATTGTCATAAACCGGGACATTTAGTTAAAGATTGCCCAGTGATGAGGCCAGCACAAGTAGCAAAAGTCTATGCAATAAAGGAGGACCCCTCATCTTCAAAAGCTGACAAAGGGAAAAGTGTTTTGGAAGGTAACCTTACTATTAATAATAGAACTGTTAGAGCTTTATTTGATACGGGAGCTTCACATAGCTTTATTTCCCAACAAACCGTAAATGAACTAGGACTTGAAACTAAATTTGCCGACGATCTTATTTGCGTGAAAAATCCGGTCGGAGGTCCCGCAAATCTTAGTTCATATTGTAAGAGAGTTCCTATTTCATATGCTAGCTATAAATTTCCTATCAACCTGTATGTCCTCGAATTTGATGAATTTGAAATCTTACTCGGTATGAACTGGTTAACGAGATACGATGCTAGATTGGAGTGTAGTAATCGGACAGTTTTAATCCAAACAAATTTTGGAAATTTTATTGAAATCTCTTGTGAGAATCCAAGTCCAAGGAGCGACAGATTGATATATACTTTGGGAAATCTTGAACCCACTTTGCAGTCTATACCTGTTGTTCGGGATTTTTCTGACGTATTTGAAGAAGTGAAATCTTTACCTCCTCATCGAGAAATAGAATTCCGAATCGATCTTGTACCTAATACTCGTCCTGTTGTTCACGCAAGTCGCAGGATGGCACCTAGGGAAAATATTGAATTGGTTCATCAAACTAATGAGCTACTAGCAAAAGGATTAATTCGACCCAGTGTTTCCGAATGGGGCTCAGCCGTCGTATTTGTTTCTAAATCAGACGGATCTTTGAGATTGTGTGTAGATTACCGCGATCTAAATAAACAAACTCTCAAGAATAAATTTCCACTTCCCAGGATTGATGATTTATTTGATCAGTTGCACGGCGCTCGTTTCTTTTCAAAAATGGATCTAGCCCAAGGATTCCATCAATTACGAATCGCCGAAGATTGTGTACATCTGACCGCTTTCAGGGGTCCTAATATGTTCTATGAATGGTTAGTTATGCCTTTCGGACTAACCAATGCTCCAGCTTACTTCGTAGATCTCATGACTCGTGTGTTTCGAGAAGTTTTAAATAAATTTGTGCTTGTATTCATTGATGACATCTTAATTTTCTCCAAAACTAAAGATGAGCATGCCGAGCATCTTAGAATTGTCTTAGAAATTTTGAGGAGAAATGTTCTATATGCGAAATTTTCCAAATGCCATTTCTGGGTCAATGAAGTCAAATTCCTTGGCCATATTGTTAATGAAGAAGGAATTTCAGTAGATCCTAGCAAAATTTCCGCTATTCTTGATTGGAAACAACCCACTACTCCAAAAGAAGTTCGAAGCTTTTTGGGTTTAGCAGGCTATTACCGGAAATTCGTTCAAGATTTTTCTAAATTGGCTAGCCCATTGACTAAGCTAACAATGAAAGGTGTAGAATTTGATTGGACTTCAAAATGTGAGGAAGCTTTTCAAGAGTTGAAAAAGAGATTAACCACTGCTCCTGTTCTCACTATTGTTAACGGGAACCAAGGCTTATCTGTCTATACTGATGCAAGTGGTGAAGGGGTAGGTGCAGTATTAATGCAAAATGGAAAGGTAGTTGCCTACGCAGGTAGACAATTACGTCCGCATGAGAAGAACTACCCAACGCACGATTTGGAACTTTTGGCTGTTGTTTTCGCTTTGAAAATATGGCGACATTATCTTCTGGGTAAGAATCTTTTCAGCTTTCTAAATAATTTGCGAAAGAAATATACTTAATAAACTCTCTTTGTTATAGGTGAAAAATTCGAATTATTCACCGATCATAAAAACTTGAAATATCTTTTCTCCCAGAAGGATCTGAATCTGCGACAACAACGTTGGTTGGAATTTCTGGCATCTTATGACTTGGATATTCTATATACACCCGGAAAGGCCAATGTAGTTGCAGACGCTTTGAGCAGAAGTTATGCTGTTCTTGCTTATCTTGTTATCACTCCTACTCTTCTCAAAAGGATTGCAAGACGGCAGAAAGAAGATGAGTTTCTTCGAGGAATCCATAAAAGAATATGCCAGGGTGAAGATACTAGTTTCGAGATGGATAATAGAGGAGTAATAAGATTAAAAGGCAGGATTTGTGTTCCAGACTTTCCGGAACTAAAACGTGAAGTATTGAACGAATGCCACAAGTCAAAATTCAATATCCATCCAGGAGTCAACAAAATGTATCGTGATGTTAAAAGGACATTCTGGTGGAAAACGATGAAGAGAGACATATCTATTTATGTAAGTCGTTGTGCTACTTGTCAGCAAATAAAGAGTGACCAAAAGAAAGTGGCCGGTTTACTTCAACCTTTAGAAGTACCGAAATGGAAGTGGGATCAAGTATCGATGGATTTCATCGACGGATTGCCACGAACCAAGAAAGGCAATGAAGCGATTTGGGTTATTGTGGATCGTCTAACCAAGAATGCCCATTTCATTCCAGTTAAAACTACTCGGACTGCAGCAAGCTTGGCAGGTATTTATATAAAGGAAATTGTTCGCCTCCATGGTATTCCCAGTAGTATAGTGAGTGATCGTGACCCGATCTTCACTTGTAGATTTTGGGAAGCATTTCAAGACGCTTTAGGAACGAAATTAAATTTCAGTACTGCTTACCATCCGCAATCTGATGGACAGACTGAGAGGGTTAACCGAGTTTTAGAAGACCTACTGCGTGCTTGTGTTCATGATTTTGGTGGTTCTTGGGAGGACCATTTGCATCTGGTTGAATTCTCATATAATAACAGCTATCAAGCCAGTTTAGAAATGGCTCCTTTCGAAGCTTTATATGGTCGTCCGTGTCGATCACCTACATGTTGGATCGAATCAGGTGATAGACTTGTTCTTGGACCAGATATGATAAAACAAGCCACTGAGAAGGTAGACTTTATTCGAAAGAAGTTATTAACTGCCCAAAGTCGTCAGAAAAGCTATTATGACCGTCGAAGGAGAAATTTGGAATTTCAAGTTGGAGATTCTGTATTTCTAAAAGTATCTCCGATGCGGGGAGTGTTGAGATTTGGGAAAACTGGAAAGTTAGCACCGCGTTATATTGGTCCTTTTCCTATTCTGGAAAGGATTGGTTCTCTAGCATATAGAGTGCAGTTACCCAACTGGTTATCTGGCGTACATGATGTGTTCCATATTTCTAATCTTCGGAAATATGTGCACGATCCAGATGATATTATTGAAGAAGCTGCTCAGCAGGATCTTGAAATCACTCCCAACTTGGCAGTTAGAAGGGAACCGATAAAAATTGTTGATCGTGATGAGAAGCGATTGAGGAACAAAATTGTGAAATTGGTCAAAGTTAAATGGAGTGGCGATCCAAAGGACTGTACTTGGGAGACTGAAGAGAATATGAAGAAATCATATCCCAAATGCAGAATTGACATCTCGACTTAAAACTGTAAGTCAATTCCTTATTTATAAATTCATCTATTCTTTGTTTAAGTTTCTCTCTCTTTTAATTTCGAGGACGAAATTTTCTTAAGGAGGGGATATTGTAACATCCCGAAATTTTTGAAATTTAAAATTAGATAAATTGTTTGAACTTCGGGATTTAACTAGTAAAATTTAATCTAAAGATTTTATTGTTGATATTAATATTACACATTAATATAGAATTAAATAAAAAGAGATATGGATATATGATCTTTTAATAGAATTTAAAATTTGTTAAAGTTATGATGAAATTATAAGAATTAAATCACATAACAAATAATTAAACATCTAAATAAACAAACAAACAGATAAATAAACAAATAAATAAATAAAAGAATAAACAAATAAATAAATAAAAGATATAAACAAAGGATCAAACAAATGAGCAAATGAGTAAACACATAGTTGAACCAAAGAACAAAAAAAATGAACAAAAGGATAAATAAACAAATGAACAAATGACCAAATGTACAAACCAGTAAACTAAAAGGGGTAAGCAAAAGAAATAAAATAAAGTAAAACAAACTCTTACATTATTAAAATATAAAACAAATCAAATAGCATGCTGAAAGTATACAAGCATGAAACACTACATACTTTCATTAAATGCAAGCATCTACAAAGAACATACTTGCATTCAATGCTTTACTTCCAGCATGTTGACCTGTACTTGTTTAATAAACTTCAGTAAAAAAAAAAAAAAAAAAAAAAAAAAATCTGTTATAAAGGAACATAAATTGCCTCTTTATTTCATTCAACAAACTTCTGCAAACCTGAAAAAGAAAACATCATATTTCATAAACTCAAGAGCATTCAGGTGATCAAAACAGAAAGAAAGAAGAACAGAAGGAAGTTTCAACTGCAGAATCAAAACAAAACAATTATATAGCCCCTGTTTCAATATTTTTCCAGGTGAGTAGATTCACTGCTTGGATATTAAAAACTTGTGTATTAGTTTGTGAACAGTTTATTTAGCTATGTAAGTTTTAAATAATAACTCTGCATATGTTGTGATATCTGTTCTTCTAGCTTCTGGTTATAAAACAGAGTGAAGTAGGAAAATAAAACCAAAACATTTCCATACGAACATTTTTAACTTATGATTCTTAAAACAAAACAGGTTGTGTAAACTAAATTTACAGTTTACAGATTTTATTTTTAGTTTGAAGTGAAAACTCTTGGCTGTGCAACCTCAAAACTTACAGTGGAACAAAATTTATGATAAATCCAAGTATGATAAAGCATTGATTTGATTACATAATTCGAGTAAGTATACAAAAATAGGGTTTTTAAAATGAATATGATGATTTTTACTTGGATATCTCAGGAGCAGTTCATATTTTAACAAATTTTGCTTTTAAATAAACTCCTGATTATCGAAAGACTTTTGAATGTTGAGATTTCGCGTGGAGCTAATGTTATACTCAATAATGTTAGGAAAAATATTTGAAAATTTAATTATTGCGAGAATTTTGAGTGCGAGATTGAAATAGGGTTTAGGAACCCATGTCTGTTCATGTTGAAATAATCGGTCGCGATGGGTTTTGGGTGCATCGAGTTGAATGGGGTACTGGGGATAGTAGCGTCAGGTGGAGGCGAAGCTTCAGATATAATTTCATGGCCTCCGATGGCCAGAGGTGGAAGGAAGATGCGTTTTTCTGGTGGGCTGTTTTGGTGCAGTTTTGGGTAGCGATGCTCGATCGCGATTTCGTCATCTTTTCACCACGCTGGTTGCTCATAGGGTTCAGGTGGAGGATCATTGACTTGGGGGTGGCTGGAGATCTGACCGGAGGTGGCGAATTCGACAGTGCACGTGCACAGTTGATCGTGTGCACGTCTTACTGTTTTGGGTTGGGTTTTTGAAGACGTGCCTGGGAGAAGAGGGACCATCTCGATTTCGAACCACTGTCGTACTTAAGCTTGCTTTCCTGTTGAATAATATTTTAAGTTTAAACTCACTTAAGAAAAGTTACATGTATAGGAGAAGAAAGCGTGGGGGGGGAGGAAATTGATTCCTGAAGTATTTCAGGTTTTTACTCAAGTGGGTGACTCGAAGCTCAGATCGGGGAAATAGGGCAGGGACTCGAAGGGGAAGTCGAGAGATTTCAGGGGTTTATCGCGTCAAAAAATTTGGACTTAACAAAATTAACAAAAATTTTAATTACTCGGGTAGTTTTGGGAAGGAACTCGAAGCAGGCAGAGATTGAACTCGGGCGCGACTCGGGGAAGACTCAGGTCGACCACCTGAAACAGCATATTCAGTTGAAGCTCGTCGAAAACTTAAGTTTAAACGATGTTTATAAGCATTGTTTATAAAATGAAGATCGTTTGTGAATGGAATGTGAAGTTTATAAATAAATGATTAAATAATTTATGATTTAAAATTACTTTTTAAATAATAAATAAATAAAAGCAATAAAAATCAAAGTTGTAAATTTAAAAATCATTAAGTTGATAATTTAAATTGATTGATTCAAAATTGATAATTACATTAAAATAATTTATTAAGGAATAATAAATTAATATATTCAATTGAGATCTAAATTGAATTGTAGTTTAAAATGATAATTAAAGTGAATAATTGTCATTTATCAATGATTTTGAAAAGGAATTTAAGAATGATTTACAAACTTGTAATTTAAGTGATTTATAAACAATTAAATGTTTAAATAAATTTGTAAGTAAGAATTTGTAAATTTTGAAACAATAAATTGAGAAATCAAAATGTAATTTATTTATCCAAATTCTTATCATTAAATTTAATAAATTTAGTGGCACATGTATTTAAATCACATTGGAAAGTAATTAACTATTGTTGTTAATTTACAGTGATATCTCTGTTCTGTTTGTAATTCTGTAGGATGCAAATTGCCATGTGATGCACTGTGATTATGATTTGTTCTGTATAGATGTGAAAACCCTGTTGTCTGTAAAACGGCATTTAAACTTCGATGCGACAGGGAATCGGATTTCAGTTTGTTATCCGAAACCCACATCGAACCTGTGAATTATTATGAATGACATCCACATTGTTTTTAAATTAACGCTCACTATTCGGTTTAACCGGGAAACGACCTTTGTGTCGTATAACCCATTCCGAATAGTGATACGTCGAATTGGATAGCATTTGAAGAACCGGTGTTGAAGACCGGGTATTTGCGAGAGCGATAGGATGACCTGTCGATTGACTCTGCACCGAGTTGCTCCGGTATAGAGTTCTCCATATGTGATGGTGAATCCGATCAGGATTGTGAATATCCGGATTTGCAAGGACTTCTTTGGAAGTGCCTTCGGTTCTGTTCGAACCCAGAACAGACTTGTATGGTTTGTGTGTCTGACATTACAAATTGAGACATAAAGCAGATTTCTTTCAAATATATTTCTGTTGGTGGCGGAGAATTTATTCTCTTAGCTTAACACCCTTCTCTGAGACGTACGAGCTCAGAGGTTATATAGTTGAAGTTATCAGCGATATATTCCCAATTTGGTAATGTGACATGCTGAGTGTTGCTGAAATGATCATTGTGTTGATTATTTGTGATAGGATCATTTGTTTGATCGTCTATCTTGGTGATCATTGTGATGATCATTTGTTGACCCAAAGCACGGCTTTTGTATAAAGAGTGTTTTTGTGGACGTGACTTCGTCGGACCTCACACCCCGAAATGGTCAAAACAGGAAAGATGCGGCAAGGTTATTGGGGGTAGCACCCCTTAGGGTATGTACATTTCCTTCTGGATAGAAGTGGTATCATGGTATGGAGCCCAGATACTTAACTTATGTGGATATCGCAGATATATATATATGATTTTGTGATTTGTTGCTGGGGCCCCGGTTAAAGGTTGGTTACGACCGGGAGATGGCATACTCGTGTCAGTAGTTACCCAGTTAGGGGTAACCCGGCCTTGTGTTGGCAGAGATCCGGTTTGGTTCTCGGGGATGTCCATCCAGAGGCATTCTCAGTGGCAATGGGAAGTTCCTTGGCCTGACCATTTGTTGGAAATCCAATTCCCAATACGAAACCCTGTACGGTTTTAGTTGTAGAACCTGCCATTTACTTATGGTGGTCACCACTGTTTAGATGGTAGCTATAGTAGGCATAGTTCGAAATGTCTATGCTGGCTAAGATTTATATTCTACTTTCGAAATGATTTACTTCACTATGCACTAGTAATAATATCAAAGAATCCTTTTCTCGTATCAAGCATATTTAACTATCATAAGAAGAAATCTCCTCCAATTCTGCGTTTGCATTGTGTGTGTGGCGGGAGGTCTTATGGTAGTTCCATTTTTAAAAGCATTCCGAAAATTCTTTTATAAATCTTGTTTATTTAAAATACAACTGTCTTGTTTACTCATACCAGTCCCATGACTGATCCGGAGTTTATTGTTTTCTTTCCTAAACTCTGGGTGCCCATTATTTCCACACGGGCAGCCTAGTAGCAGGTTTCTATATTTTGGAGTAGCAGTATTTTGAGCTCTTATCTTGGAGATATATTAGGAGCTTTTGGAGACTTCAGGTTTAGCTTTTGGGAGTTCGTATCATCTCTTTCATTTGAGGACTTTTTGGATATATGTTCACTGTTGTATTATCATGATGTTGTATTTAGAGATTATGGTATATGTATTATATACTCTGTTGTAGTATGGTTATTATGTTGATGTTGTAACAGTGATGTTATTTATGATATTGATTCTGTTCCGCTGTTTTATATTCATCTAATTGTAGTTATAAGCTCCGGCGATGCGAATTTGATGTCGTTTATTGGACATCGAGTTTGGGTCGTCACACTAACCAACCGAGAATCCCTCTTGAACGAGGAATAGTTAAGTCGGGAATGGTGGAAAGGGCCTAATCATATGGTTTGTTACTTGTTTATGGAAATCATTAATACTATATTTAACACTAAAAGCGGAAGAATAAATTTATCTATTTGTGAGATTCAAGAATGAAGTGTATAGGCAAGGCTTTGATACAACCAGTGCTCAAACTTACCTAGTTTTACTCTTGAACACGGAATAGTTAAGTTGAAATATCGGAAATGAGTTAAGTATATGAACATTAATTTGCGTAAGAAATTGTTTTAACTAGATAATCGATTAGTCTGTCGAACTTAATCTAATATTATCTAAGATCTTTAAACAAATGTTTTAAAGATGATATGAGTATGGAAATGGTTTTGGATTTGCTGGGACAATGTGTTAATATCATTTGCCTTTAACAATTTTGATTATACTTATGAACGTAAATAGTTCTTTAAAAGAATGTTTTAAAGATAAGTATAGGTGAAATGGTTTTGGGTTTGTGGTAACAATGTTTAAATAACAATCATCTTAAACCTTTTGAAGGATGTGTGAAATTACTTAGATCCTTAAAATGGATATTTTGAAGGAAATCATAAGTAAGAAATCTTTTGGAATAAAAGAAAGAATAAAGTAAATGTTCAAAGTAAGACATCTTGTTAACGATTTGTGAATCTACTTATACCATCTGGGATAAGTATATGAATACATTATGAAGTATAGAAAATGTAAAGGTTTAAAAAAAGAAATTTTGTTAATGGTTTGTGAATATACTTATAACATTTGAGAAAAATATACAAATACTTTTTAAAGTATAGAAAAGAATAAAAATGAATAGTAGAAATTCATAAATGAAGTTTTATTAGACAAAAAAAATTTATTTATCTGCCTTTAGGAATTAAGAATGACGTTCGTGCAGGGATATGAGCGATAGAGGTCTAACCTGTCGGCTTCACTCTTGATTGAGCGATATTGCGAGATGAAAATATCGAAAATTTGATAAGTAGATGAGACTTGATTTCCATATGCGACCTCTCTCACTATCATTGACTAGGGAAGTTCTTCGATTCAGTCTTGAAGAGACTGGGATTGGCAAGTGTTTTACTTGTCTAAAACCACTTCAAGACCGAGACACGTGTTCTGTCTCTTGGACGTGGATCTATTCAAGATGTTGGAATACATATTTGGTTTCAAAATCTGTTAGAGATGTGGAAATCCATTTGAGGAATTCGTCTTTTGGTTGAATGCTGAAACTTGTATGAAAAATGTCGAATGTAGCCACGACATCGAAAATGACTAAAAGCAGTATAGGCCTCATAGCCTGGGGTTTAGCTAAACCATGATAGGATATATTAACGCCATATCTAGAGTATCCTTATCGATTGTTGGCTGATAAGAGTTCATGATATGTGGGGTAACGAGTTTGGGAGTAGACCAGCTATGTGTATGTAAAGTTATATTTTATTTATAGATATACGTCGCTCGGAGGTACTTGTTCACCCTTGTGCAAGAGATTGATCTAGCTCCACCGGAGAGATCTCCATAGAAAAAAAATTATGTGAACGTTTCTTATCGGTTTTGATTATACACTCCAATGCGTTGTTGAATGTAACCAATGTAAAAAATCCAACTATGTTATAATATTCGTATTCTACACCCTATTCATTATTTATTATATCACCTCATATATCTCTTGAGTTTCTCATACTAGACTTATGTCTGACACATGGCTTCAATTTTTCCTAAATTCCTCATGCGCTCTTTTGAGTAGTCTGAGAAAGGCAGGTTTTCATTAATGTTCTTTGGAACTCCAGAAGACAAGCTGGAAGTTTGACTTAATGTAGTATTATTATTTTTGCTACATTACTACATTGTACATATCAAGATTTGTAAGGACAAGTTGTTGTAACTATCCAAGCCGATGGCAGTACTTAGGTTTTTTTAACTCCGAAATTTCTGTATCAGAGTAAGCCCTTTGTACTGTTCTTTTGATATTATATATAATCGTTCCACGAGTGACATTCTGATGCTGTGTTTCCTGCTTTCTTGTTCTATTTCATTTTTTTATTTCACCCTTACAATTCTTCTTTCCGGCACTTGAGTTCTTGGTACGTGAACACAGTGGATGTATTAGCGTCAACATTTGGGGGTCGAAAAGGTTGATCGTTACACAAACAAGTCTCGAAACCATACATGGATTTCCACATCTGAATAGATCTCAGAATCTCACTTGGATTCCCACATCCCAAATAGATCACGAACAACTACATGTGTTAAAGCATCTCAATCAAATCTCGAATCTCCAAACAGTTTCCATCATCTCGAACCAATCTCCAACCTCTCCAAAAGCATAGAACACATATAAGGTGTTGGAGTGTTTATGATTTCGAGTCATCTTATATAAGTACACTCCCCTGCTTACTGGGTGCTCCAAAAACCAATCGATTAATTTTCCAGTAAGCTCTACTCTGGTTCTATAGGAAATATACGGACAATACATAAGAGCGGAGATCACCTCCTAACCATTTAAGAGAGTGAGTTTCTTTATCAATTTTCCTAGAGGAGCAAAACGAGTTTATATGTATAATATAACATCACCAAAGATAACTGTACCACATAATATATGTCTCTTCCAGGTATTTCCAAAGTTGTATTTAGTCAAGATTTGATAGTCAATTATTTAACCATCAAATAAATAATCAATCAAATCAAAAGTTTAATTTCTTAGAAAACCAAGCACGATTCAGCACATAAACAACAACTAAGTCACTTTAATTAATCCGTTCATTAATTAAAATCACTTTATAAATACTTATATCAAAATACTTTACAAATATATACATACATACATACATACATACATACATATATATATATATATATATATTACTCATTCACAATCCTTTTATACTTTTTTTAGTGCTTGGAAAAATATCCATATATTTACCTCAATGATATAAGTATACATAAAAACACTACACTTTCAATACTTAGAATATATATCGATATGCTTATCTCAATGGTCATTCACAATCCTTTTATACTTTTTTTAGTGCTTGGAAAAATATCCATATATTTACCTCAATGATATAAGTATACATAAAAACACTACACTTTCAATACTTAGAATATATATCGATATGCTTATCTCAATGGTCTAAGTATATTGACAAAACACTTATGAAATATTTTATATCTCAAAAGTATACTTAAATGGGCCAAAACAAATCTCATTCAAAAACATTGTTTACTATAAACCCAAACCACTTTTTTTGTAAGTAAATGAATCGTATGGGAATTAGACAAAATTTCCTTACCACCACTTCCTGATTTCAAGCTAGTCTATTCCATGATTAATAATGACTTCGTTCAAGTTGAGGAATTATTTCCTCTGAAACCTTGACTCAACGACATTCTTAATACTCAGAATAGAGATGAGTTTACCTACCTTTAAATTTAGTGTTAAGTATGATACAATACTTCTCATACCACCATAAGTTAAAATGATCCATTATAGGAAACAAATCTCATTTCTTTTTATAAAACTCTTTTTATAGCCGCTTTAATATTTACAAGTCCTTTTATGAATCTCAAAATTTATTAGTAAATTCCATTTTTAAGTCTCCACATAAACTTATATAAACAATAGATATATAGACTAATATAGAAACATATGTAAAACTGGCCTATAACTGATGTATAAACATACATACAAACACCTATATTACTACATTACTCAAGTTAGAACAGGATATTAAGTATATATTATAGTATTATACATATAAAATATAAACTTATATACTTATAACACATACATATAAATACAAACAGACAATTTGATTTCATCGTTTTTTTATAAACACCTTTATATATACTATATGTATAACCAAAACTCACTTATACGTATAATTACATAAACATATATGTATTCTATCAGATTTAATAACTTATATATAAACTATATATATAATTAACCAGATCCAAAATATAAACTTATATAAATAGTAAAGTTTATATATACAATACTTATATATGGTGAATCTATATAACGTGTAAACTAAACAGTAAAACAAATATAAATTTTTATAACTTTATACATCAAAACTCAACGGACTAAAAATTTATAATAAAATTATCTCTTAATATGATTAAATATAATACAATATATATTAAATATTCATAACAAGCATATCATATTAGTATATATAAAAATTCACACAACCCATAAACTTTTTATATAAAATTTACATATTATAAACGACTAGCTTACTTGGATATAAACTTTTATATAAACACGTATGAACACCAATATATATATATATATATATATATATAACAACATAAATGTTAACACTTTAAACATATCATCATTATATACTTTATATAAACAATTATATAACTCAATAAATCATGTACATAAATCGATATATACCTTATGTATATACACAGAATGCTGCTATACTCATACACAAGAAGGCAGGTTTGAAAAACGAGGCCGAGTTGGCTCGAAGAAGGCAAGGGGATGGAGGGAACTCAGCTAGCTGATAGGAATGAGTGGCGAAAGGCTAAAGGCTCGACAGGCGGAGAGGTGTGTGATAACCCGAATTTTTGGGCATCAGATAATTAGGTATTTTTCTAATTTATCTATTGAAAAATACTAATTTATCGATTAAGAAAATAAATCTAATGAATATTTATATATTTACTTAAAATTTATAAATTGAATTGGGGTTGTTTAAAATAAATATATATTTTTTTAAGTTTATTTTAAATTGGATTTTAAATTGAATTGAGAATTGAATTTGAATTTAAATTTGAAATTTAAAAGAAGTATATCTTAAATATATTTTAGTTTAAAAATATATTATATATATGATTTTAATTATTTTTTATTTATTTTCTTTAAAAAGAAACTTTTAAATATAAATGGATTTTAAATACAATTGAATTTGTGTTTGTTTAAATATATATATTTGTATTAGTTGATTTTAATTTGAATTTGAATTTGAAATTCAAAAAAATAAATGTCTTAAAATAAATTATAAGATATATATGAATATGATTTTATCAGTATATAATTTGATTTATATTATTTTCTTTAAAATATCATATTTATATAAATTAAGAAAAGTAATTACAAAATGGAAAATATTATATATATATATATATATATATATATTTAAAACATTAATATACATACAAAATACAAGTGTAAATTATTTGTATACTAAATTACAAATGTAAATGTGTTGTTACATGCAACTTACAAGTGTAAACAAATATAAGTTGATTTTAACAAGTGTCATTAACCTCTTTCTAATTTTTCAAAATAATTAATAATTGAGAAAGAATTAAGTTATACAATCCTCTTCTTTTTTCTCTATCACTTCTTTTAGCAATTCATTTCCTAAAACAAAGAAAAAGATCAAAAGCTGAAGCCTATATCATAAACCAGCTAAAATAAACCAAAGAAAAATTCAACAAATAGATTTGAAAAACTTGAATCAAGATAAAATAGAGATCAAGTTTTTGATTCAACTCAAATTCAAGTGGATTCAACATCAGATTCATGCTCAGTTTCAATTCAAGTAGCAAGATTAGAATCCCGTTTCAAAACTATCATCGGCTTCTCTGTTTTCTAAAACAGTGAGTAACTTCTGCTTTTACTAAAATCTGTGTATACATGTGATTTTATGTAATGGTCCTTGAAAAATTATCTTGGGTAATATGTTTTGCATGATTGATTATGGATGATTGCATATATAGAAGTATGTGAATATGGAAATGCATGTCTGTATATATGTATATATGTATATATACAGAGTTCTGTTTCAAACTTTTACATACTAGACTTTATCAAAATCGATATTCTTCTTACTTAATCTCTTTTGCATATGATGTTTAAAAAGATACTTGTTAAATGATGCAAATACAAATTTTAAGAATAACTATAAGTGGAATTTTTAGCAAAATCTCAGAATTATGAAATTACTATAAATTTCGTTTGAAGAAAAAAAAATCTTAAATTCATGTTTTAAATTTCATAATCGAACTTGTAAGAGCAAATGATGAATTTTAAAAAAAGTTTCAAGATTTTTAAGAATATATTTTGAGTGGAATTTTGGAATGGTCTGAAATTGGGAATTTATCGATTCGCGGTAATCGAGGTTGCTGGAGATGTCGAGGTTGCTGTTGTTGCGGGCTTATGGATCTAGGAGCTAGGCAAAATTGCTAGGAAGATTTATCAATCACAGAGGTGATCGGGCTAAGGTGAATTAGGTTTTTAAGCTTTGTTTGGGCTGAGGTTGGTTTCGAGGCCATTGTGGCCTCGTCAGCGTGTCGAACTTGATCGGTATGAGGGGAAAAGTCGAGGAAGTTAGTGACGAAGTTGTTGGTGGAGTGAGGTGCTTGCCGTTGGTTGAAGATGTCGAGACGAGAAGAAGGTGGCCGGTCAAATTTTCCTTAGTTGGGTTTTTCTTCGAATTTTGGTGTATGGGTTTTATCGTGGAATCTTTGGGTCAGGGGACTTGCGAAGCTCGAAGGCGATGTGAGATGGTCATCGAAGGCGAACAGCTAGGTCTAGACATCACGTGCACATGCACGGTGTTTTTTTTGGTGCAGGTCGATGGGGAGAATAGGAATCGAAGGCTGGAAAAGAAAACGAGATAGGAAGAGAAGGGGAAGCGGGCCGAAGGATAAAGGAATGGGCTAGAAGTGAAATTAGGCCAAGAAAATATTATCAGGGAAAAAGAAATAAAGGAAGGAGAAGAGAAGGAGTTTCTCAAGTTTGATCTTGGGCATTTGTAGTCTTGGCTCGGTTTTCTTAATTTTGTGAATGTGTAACTAGTTTCTTAAGTTGATGTTTTTAACCAGATTTCAGAAGTCAATGGAAGCATAGAAATGTTATCGGAATGTTCAGAGCAATTATTAAATAAGCTTTAAAAAAAACATGAATAAGTTTTAAAAGCATTAAGAAAATGCATGTAAAAGCAAGTTGTTAAACAAGTTTTCAAAGCTAAATAAAATAAACAGGTTTTCAAAGTATATATCTATCAAGTTTTCAAAGCAAGTTTCAATTTAAATTATAAAGTCAAATTTGATTTGTTGGATTTGAATAAATTTTATTAGGTTAACTATGTAATTTAAATCTTTAAGTGGTTTCAATGGAATTTGATTATGATTGAATTAAGTAAGTATTAAGATAAGTGTATTAAGAATTTCTAAAAAATGGTCTCAAGTGATTTTGTATAAATTAATTTCAAGTTTTTAAATTGAATAGGATCTAAGTGATTTAATTAAAAATTGATTAAGATAATGGTTTATCTTAGATTTAATAAGGGCGTAAGTAAGTAAGGGTTAATAAACTAACTTAAGAATAATTATTTAATGAAAATTTATTAAAAAATCAATTAATTAAGGATGATTACTTCATGTAAGTAATTAAAGGGAAATTATTTAATGGTAATAATTAAGGATTAATTACTTAGTGTCATTAATTAAAGGATTGATTAATTAAGGAAATTGATTGAGGGATGGTTAATTAATGGGTATGATAAATTAAAGGATAATTAGTCAATGTAAGCGGTTATAGAATAGTTAATTTGAGAAATTAATTAAGGTTAAATGTAATAAATCATTGTTAATTACTTTATAAGAATAATTAAGGGACTATTTAATGTGATGAGTGAAGGCTAATTAATTTGTGGAATTAGTTAAGAATTCATTACTTAAAGGATAATTAATCAAGGATGATTAATTAAGATGGATAATTAAAAGATGATTAATTAATTGATTTGTAATTAATTAATGTTAAGTAAAGGTAATCCAAGTGATTAAAGTTAGTGATTAATTTGGTTAGAGATAAACTTAAATAATTTTGGAAGTGATCAATCTTGCTTATGAATGATTGAATGATGCAAATGCCTTGAATTGGTTGATATATCTGATATGAAATGTTTTCTAATATGATATGTTTGGGTGGGCAGTGATACTACGTTTATCTATCGTTGATGAATTGTTGTGTATAAAAGTGACATCCTGTATATAAAGTTGAATTGTATCTCACTTGAATAACTTGGGTTAAAGATGGTATTGAATTCGAAGAGACCGGGGTCAGGTATCAGTAAATACCCGAACCCACTTTGATTTGAAACCTACAATGATTCTTTATAGATTGATATGTGAAATCGATAGTTTGGAATGAAATAATGTGGACCTTGAAACTAAGGGATTGATTTGTGAAATAAGCATTGACTAACAAATTGTGAAATTGTAAAGCAGTATGAGTTACCCAGGTTTTGAATAGTCTATATGCATTGGTATTTCTTGAAAGATGAGTTTACTCACGCTAGTTTTCAGCCTGACCTGGGTGTTACTTTGATGTAATGCTCGGGTCAGACCGAGTGTTACAGATTTTCAGGTTAGGACGTTCTAGAGCTCAGGAGGCGAGCTGGATGGCAGGAACGTATGGATTGTTTTCCGCTGTGTATATTATTGTAGTTTATCTGGAGCATGTTGATTTTAACTGTCCAGTGTTTTGTGTAAATGTTGTAACTCTGATAAAATTTATGTAAAATAACAACTACAGCTTTCTTTGTGTAAAGAGTATTATTTGATATTATATTTTATACGCTGCGAATGTGAGATTCTGTGTCTTGTTTCTGTTTCTTCTTCTATCTCTTTTCTTCTATTCCTAACTATCCGGAATTTTCGGGATCGAAAATTCCGGGTTGTTACATTTTGTATCAGAGCAAAGATTAAGCGAGAACCTTGGCTCTGGTGGGTTCACTCATTAAGGATAGGGTAAGTGGAACCCTAGAATGAGTTGAGTGTATATATATGAGAGTGTACTTGTTATTTTCTTATATAAAGATTTTAAATGATTTTATGTAAGAATATTTTGATATATAAAGCAATATTTCTTTCTAATAAATATTAAGGTAATTGGTTGTTAAATTATTGGAATTAAATTAAGTGGTAATAGAAATACAACCAAATTGAAATTGAATAAAGATAAGTTTGAAATAGATTCAAACTAAAATTATATTTGGAGAAGAGTTTCGAATAAAATAATAATGAATTGGTTTTCAGATATGATAATCTTGGTTATTGTCATAAATGATTGTTGTGTTTAATAATAAATTGTGTATTAATGATTAAGCAAAATGAAATGTTTTAGGGAAGTAAAACATATAGGGAGGTATGACTTATAAATTGGAATTGAAGATGACCTAAATTGTGAAAATTTAAATCTAGGCCCTGAAATTTGAAAGTTGTTTCAAAATGGTAAAGAAAAGAATAAATAATATTATTCAGACTATTTTTGAATAAAATTTTATTCTAAAGCAAGAAGTTGTTTGGAAATTTTAAAGAAATTTGTTTTGATTTAAAAATCAAAGGTGGTTTAAAATTTAAGGATAACTTGGTGTGTAAAGAAAATAAATATGTATAAATAAGGGATATACATAATATCAAAGATGATTTGAAATAAACTCTAAAGGGAGGAGTTTTAAGTTTCCTTGGAATGTGATGTGAAAACCCATAGTGAAATAGGTTTTTGAACTTATAATTGAGAGAATTATTAATAGGAAGTTTAAAATTTGAAGTGGGAATTCAAAATTAGGTAAGGTTGACTAGATTAAGTAAATTGAATTTAACTTGGGAGAATTTAAATAAGTTAACAAGCAACCTGAATGGAAAATTTCAAGATGAAATTGGGATTTAACTTGGGAAGTTAAATGGTTAATTTGAATTGGGAGTTTGTGTGACCTCAAAATGGGTTTGAAATCTATAAATTGGAAATGGATGGATGTTTTAAAATAATTTGAATGATACCATCCTGTTGTTATTAATAATCATTAAGCTGAAACTGGATTTGTTTAAATGAATGAAGTAATGGCATGTGGTAATATATCCATTATTAAGATAAAATGGAATCATTTTGGACTTAAGATTTGAATGTTATGATAAAACTTCAAAGGTTTGGTTTCAAAATTGAAATTTGATGATAAATTGAATTTCAAATATTTAGTTGTTTAAAAAGGGATTGAGTTATTATTTGAACTTTGAAATAAGTTAGAAATGAAATTTGGATTCAGAATTAAATGGTTTAGAGATATAAGTTGGTTTGATTTAAAGGATTAAATCAACATTTAAAAATTTAATTCGAATTTATATAATTCAAAATGGTTTAAATTTGAAATTTGAGTTGGATTAATTTGAAATGAAAATTGAAGTTGAATGAGTTCAAATTCAAATGGGAATTGGAATCAATTCAAACTGGAATTGATATGAATTAAAATTGGTTCAATTTAAAATTTATTTGAATTAATTGAAATTGTGATTAAAGTTGAATAAGTAAATTCAAATGGAATTTGAATTGAATATAGAAAAGAAATTGAGGATAATTCAACTTGAATTGGGGTTGAATAAATTTCAATGGAAATTGAAGTTATTTCAATTGGAATTGAGTCAATTTAAATGGAAGTGGAAATTTAAATTGAATTGATGGGAATGGAGAATGGGAATTGAACAGTTTAGCTCTGGACTATTTTCAAAATAAACCGTTTTAATATAAACCTGTTTTTCCAAGCTATTACTATACAACTTTTCTTTTCAAAATCAAACTATCGTATACTTATTTTATAACTACTTTTGGAACTATTTAACTATTTTACAACTATTTTATAAACTAATTACTAATTTTCAACTACTTTATAACTAATTTATATTTTACAACTATTTTGCAATTATTTAAAATTTCTATAACCATTTAACTATTTTCGAGCTATTTTTCAATGACTTAAATATTTTTTAAGCTATTTTACAAACTAATAATTATTTTTCAACTACTTATCTACTTTAAACTTTTCAACCTATTTACTAAAATTAAACTGAACAGAGTTCAAACTGTTTATGGTTAATTACCAACTGAGATAAGGATTAAAGTGATAATCCAGGTGGAATTGAAACAATTATGAATAAGGGAATAGAAATTAAAGTGAATGTGAATAGATAGGAGAAATTGATTTAGCTAATAATCAATGGAGACAAATACGTAGGATGTACGTATATTATTCTATTCGCATAGTGATTTGATCCAAATTCGAGTACAGAATTTCGAGATAGTATATCGATCCGAGTTGGGATTTTTCACTCTATTTTCGACGGCGAACCTGGATGTGGATTGTTGATTGGTTTTGTATATTCTCTATCATAGTTATGGATATGCCAGGAGAATGATGGTTTTTGATCATGAAACCAGATCTGAGTCCGCACTAGGAAGTCGGGTGGACAATACTAGTTCGGAAGTGGAATTGTATGATCGAGTGAGTGATCAGATTGGTATAGCGTACGGATGATATGTGTACATCGTACGGGTTTAAATGAAATTGATATTGAAATTTGTGAATAAGAAATGTGAAATGATTTTTGAAATGAAAGTATATTTTTTTGAAATATACCATGAATAAAAGTGAAAGTTGGATATTTCTTGATGATAAGCAAGACGGAAACAACTTTATAAAAGAGTAATCAAATTTGAATATTTGAATTGGAATAAACGAAGTTATGTATCTTTGTTATATATATGATAAAACTCCCCTTGTTGAATCTATAGCCCGAGGAAAAGGGTTTTGAAAATATTTGAAGTATAAAAGGGGTTTTATACAAGTTTGAAATGATCTAAAGATTTTTCAAGGTTATATATATCTATATATGTGAAGGATATTATGAGAATGATTTTGGAGGAAAGGTTTTTGGAACCTATGGATTTTGGGTAAAATCAATATTTGAATTTGGAAAGCCTAGTTTGAGAATTATCAATTTTGGAATAATCGATTTTGAGAAAAAGAGATTTATATGGGAATCATACTAGGTGTTGATTTGGAAGATACTATATGTGTATAGTATAAAGTGTTTGAAAATGGCTCTGGAGAAAAAGGCACTCCCTTGGAATGAACTTCCCAAGAGTACCATAGTTTGGTACTGCCTTGAGCCTCAAAGGGGGAGGTTCTAAAGTTGATCCTGTGAGGAGTCCGAACAAACTAGTTCCTGAGGATTATTGGGCAGCAAAAGTCGAGGGCGTTGATGCGTACAGAGGCATCTGGATTATGCTGTGACGACAGTGTAACTCGATGTCGCTACGATCTACTATGGACCATAGCGGAAATCGTGTGGAGTTGAGTATCAACGATCTACACTTGATTTTGCTAGGAAGGCAACGTAACATCGGTAGACTGCGATCTATGGTCGAGTGGAGTGGAAAAGTTTCATTCTTTTGGCAGCGAAATTCGAGGGCGTTGAGGTCTACACTTATATGGGTTTTTGCTACGATAGCAATGCAACCTCGTTTGTAGCTGCGATCTGTAGTGGGTTCCGTGGCGTAATCGAGGGGCACGAAGGCCTACAGTTATCTATGGATTTTGCCGGGACAACAACGTAACCATCCGGTTAACTGCGACCATGATGGAGGTGATGATTTCCAGAGCATTCTCACCAAAGATATTTCCTCTCTTTCAAATTTTTTTTCTATATTTTCAATAAAATTATTTTCCAAGTATTTTCACTGGATGTTAAAAACGGGTTTACCAAGTACTTATAGATTTTCAGTCCTACGCCTGATCAACGTATGACCGAATTTATATGAGAACAAGGTTGGACTGGTTGAGACATCGAGTTATAAAAAGTATTTTTATAAAAACTATTGTATGATATTTTAAAGTGTTTAAAAATTTATCAAAAGGTAATTTGACTGATAAATAGTATTTTAATAAAAATTCTGGTTTTGTTCCTTTTTGGGGACGAAAAGATTTAAAAGGGGAAGGAATGTGATAACCTGAATTTTAGGGCATCAGATAATTGGGTAATTTTCTAATTTAGCTATTGAAAAATACCGATTTATCAATTAAGCAAATAAATGTGATGAATATTTATATAAATACTTAAAATTTATAAATTTAGGGTTGTTTGAAATAAATATATATTTGTTTAAGTTGATTTTAAATTGAATTTAGAATTGAATTTGAATTTAAATTTGAAATTTAAAAGAAGTATATCTTAAATATATTTTATTTTAAAAATATATTATGTATATGGTATTATTTGATTTTAATTGGTTTTTATTTATTTTGTTTAAAAAGAACTTTTTATATGTAAATGGATTTTAAATAGAATTGAATTTGTGTTTGTTTAAATATATATATATATTTATATGAGTTGATTTTAATTTGAATTTCAAAAAAATAAATACCATAAAATAAATTATAAGATATATATGAATATGGTTTTATTAGTATATAATTTGATTTGTTTTATTTTCTTTAAAATAACATATCTATGTAAATTAAGAAAAGCAATTACTAAATGGAAAATATTATAAACATATATATTTAAAACATTAATATACATGCAAAATACAAGTGTAAATTATTTATATACTAAATTACAAATGTAAATGTGTTGTTACATGCAACTTACAAGTGTAAACAAATATAAGTTGATTTTAACAAGTGTCTTTAACCTCTTTCTTATTTTTTGAAATAATTAATAATTGAGAAAGAACTAAGTTATATAATCCTATTCTTTTTTCTCTATCACTTATTTTAACAATTCATTTCCTAAAACAAAGAAAAAGATCAAAAGCTGAAGCATGTATCATAAACCATCTGAAATAAACCAAAGAAAAATTCGACAAATAGATTTGAAAAACCTGAATCGAGATAAAACAAAGATCAAGTTTTTTATTCAACTCAAATTCAAGTGGATTCAACATCAGATTCACGCTCAGTTTCAGGTCAAGTAGCAAGATTAGAATCCCATTCCAAAACTATCATCATGCTTCTCCGTTTTCTAAAACAGTGAGTAACTTCTATTTTTACTAAAATCTGTGTGTACATGTGCTTTTATGTAATGGTCCTTGAAAAACTATCTTGGGTAATAAGGTTTGCATGATTGATTAGGGATGATTGCATATATAGATGTATGTGAATATGGAAATGTATGTCTGTATATATGTATATATACAGAGTTCCGTTTCAAACTTTTACTGGCTAGACTTTATCAAAATCAATATTCTTCTTCCTTAATCTCTTTTGCATATGATGTTTAAAAAGATACTTGTTAAATGATGCAAATACAAATTTTAAAAATAACCGTAAGTGGAATTTTTAGCAAAATCTCAGAAATATGAAATTACTGTAAATTTTGTTCAAATGAGGAGAAAACAAAGATCTTAATTTCATGTTTTAAATTTCATAATCGAACTTGTAAGAGAAAATGATGAATTTTAACAAAAGTTTCAAGATTTTTAAGATTATATTTTGAGTGGAATTTTGGGATGGTCTGAAATTGGGAATTTATCGATTCACGACAATCGAGGTTGCTGGAGATGCCGAGGTTGTTGTTGTAGCGGGCTTATGGATCTAGGAGCTGGGCAAAATTGCTCGGAAGATTTATCAATCATAGGGGTGATCGGGCTAAGTGAATTAGGGTTTTAAGCTATGTTTGGGCTGAGGTTGGTTTCGAGGCCATTGTGGCCTCTTCAGCGTGTCGAACTTGATCGGTATGGGAGGAAAAGTCGGGGAAGTTAGCGACGAAGTTGTTGGTGGAGTGAGGCGCTTGCCGGTGGTTGAAGATGTCGAGACGAGAAGAAGATGGCCGGTCGAATTTTCCTTGGTTGGGTTTTTCTTCGATTTTTCGTGTATGGGTTTTATTGTGGAATCTTTGGGGTCAGGGGACTTGCAAAGCTCGGAGGCGATGTGAGATGGTGATCAGAGGTGAACAACTAGGTCTGGACATCGCGTGCACATGCACGGTGTGTTTTCCGGTGTAGGTCGATGGGGAGAATAGGAATCGAAGGCTGGAAAAGAAAAGGAGATAGGATGTAACAACCCGCATATTTATCGATTTTATATTTAAATATTTTATTTAAATATTTTATCGCTAATCGAATTTTGGTCCGAAAAGCTACTTTTTGCAAACGGTCAAACTAGGACTCGAGACCATTTTCATTGAGTTCAAAATGACGTTTGCAATTTTTTAAGTATAAACTTTGATATGTTTGGGTTTAGTGGAATTTCACTAACTTTTCCCGCTTTGGACTTTGGGTTGGTTTAGCCTATTAAACCTAAGTTCCAATCCCTTCTCCTCATCTCTTCATAAATTCCTACCTAACTCTAGTTTTAGCATTAATGGTGAGGGGAAAGGGAAATTAAAATTCCAAGCCCAAGTTCATTAGCAAATTCAACATCCAACTCCAAAATCAAAGTGAAGACATTGGATTCAAGCTTCTTGTGTTGAGATTGAAGTGGATTGATTCTTGCTTTGCTTTGGCCTTCATTTTCATTGATTTTTGGTGCAAAGGTGAGATTTTTATCTCACAATTCTATCCTATAACTATATTGGACTGTTGGGAATGATTCCCTATCACTTTTGCATGTATATTTGCATTTGGTTTGGATTGGATTGGCGAAAAACTCCAATTTTTAGCGTTTTGGTGGATTTTCTGCATTTAGGTCGAAATGCCTGGAAACGTCGCCTCGGAATTAGGTCGTAGGTCGTTCGGCCTATAGGTCGCTAACACTTAGGCCGTTTCTGGCCTTAAATCCCCTCTGCAGCGTTAGGTCGCTCAACCTTCCCCTGTTAGGTCGTTACCATTTAGATCGCGACAAATGTTAGCACGTTAGGGCCTTAGGTCGTAGGCCTTAGCTCGTTAGGGCTTTAGGTCGTAGGCCTTCGTTCCCCTTTTGGTCGTTCCCTTTTTTAGGTCGCGATATTTGTTAGGTCGCTCAGCCTAGTTAAGGCGTTAGGTCGCGTGGTCTTTAAACCCTTAGGTCGCTCACATAGATAGGCCGCATGACCTTAATTCCAGTTAGGTCGCATGACCATTGTATCGTTAGGTCGTTTGACCCCCTTTCCCATTAGGTCGCCAAGACCTCTAGGTCGCAACCACTAGGTCGCTGGACCATTTTAGTTCGTTGCCTCCTTAGGTCGCGTGTCGTTGAGTCGTTCCACCTTGACCCCGCTTGAGCCCATTAGGTCGTAGGTCGCTGGACATTAGGTCGCTAGGCCTTCAACCTTAGGCCGTTCTATTTAGGTCGCTCGACTGTGCTAATGATAGGTCGTGAGCTTCTTAAGTCGGTTGATCATATCCTCCCTTAGGTCTTCACTAGGTCGTACCATTTTGGACGGGGCGCTGCCCCGCACCCCGCCGGGGGCGCTGTCCCCTGGACCCCCGCGATCTGACCGGGCAGGTCGAACCCCGTAGCGGGGGTGTTGCCCCTGCACCCCCACCTTAGGGGGTTGCCACCCCCTGGACCCCCCCTCCGTAGGGGATCTTATCTGAAAAACATTCAACAGAACTTGCTTGGTTGAGATGCTGAGTTGACCATTCTTCGAGACAAACTATCTTGGGCTTCTCGGTCGATTTTATGGTATCACGGCCTTGCTAAAAAGCGGGATAACAACTTTAGAAATATGAAGGTTTCAATACTAGTAGTAAATATCAAAACCCTTTCAACAAAATGATTTCAACTCTATTTTCAATAACAAAGCTCTTTTCTTAAACCGTTTTCCAATCTACTAGTATATACAAACCTTTACCTCACTCGGATGAGAAATCTAATTAAACGGCTTAGTAAAACTAGTGGTATGAAACGCTTGTGTTCACTTCGTCGGTTAATTCTTGGACTTGTTCGATTGAACCTCTTGTGACAATTTTCTAGTGAAGATTTACAGTTTGTTCGTAAATATTTAAGTTAAGCAAGTGGTTATGGGACACGAAGATAAACTTTTATATTTACTAGCTTAGTGTAATTGACACTTCTCGTTGATCATGACGATCATTTTATGACTTAGACTAGCAATTATGCGATGTCTCTTTGTTTGCAAGGTTAGACTAGACCACATTGGTGTGATTCTGACTTACACACATCTCTTTGTCCGCAAGGTTAGTCTAGACACCATTTGTGTGATTCCACTCACACATACCTTTTTGTTGCGAGGTTAGGCTAGACACCATTTGTGTGATTCCACTCACACATACCTTTTTGCTTTTTGGTTAGCCTAGACCTCATCTGGGTGATTCCGACTCACCCATATGGGGTAGCTCCCCATGGTCTTCGGACCGTCATGTGATAGGCCTCTTTCCCTTTTTCTGTGATTTCTGGATTTCTTGTGTTGATTTCTGGAATTTATGTCATTGACTTGTTATGAGTACAAGTTTAGGGTATGATGCCCTCTTTGGATCTTTGAGAAGATTCTTGTGATATTGATTTGTCTCTTATTGATTGATCTTCTGTTGATCATCATTTGCATACTTATAGTAGTATGTCAGTATGGATATTTTATGTTTATGCCATATCTTTTGTTTTATACCATGTCATATGATATTTATAGCTAGACTGATCCGTTTATTATTTTCTTAAATAATACTCGGGTCAGACCGAGATGTTACAGGTGCTTCTACTTGACTTCTTCCCGGGATTTGCTACTCTGACTTTAGGCTAACTATTTAGATTAGGAGTTTTTGTTGTATACACTTGAGATATAGACTCATAGTTGTATTCTTTTGTATAGCACGTGTTGCTATTCTTTTGTATTATTGTGGATCTTTTTGACCACTACTCTGATGTACACTTTCACGTGTTAGTTATATATTCATATCTTCTTCTGCCTTTGTGATATGGATGTCTGTGACTGATTTGTGTTATGCTTATTTCTATGTTTGCTTCCGAAGATTATTTGTAGCCACCGTGTGATAAGCAATCACATGGATGGTCGCTCCTCAACAGCCTTATTCTCCGTGCTAGTTGACAGCACTACACTGTAGTGTTCTTGGCTAGCGTGGGTAAAGAGGTGGGGCGCCACATAGGAAGAGAAGGGGAAGCGGGCCGAAGGATAAAAGAATGGGCCACGAGTGAAATTGGGCCAAGAAATATTATGAGGGAAAAAGAAATAAAGGAAGGAGAAGAGAAGGAGTTGCTCAAGTTTGATCTTGGGTATTTGTAGTCTTGGCTCGGTTTTCTTAATTTTGTGGAAGTGCAACTAGTTTCTTAAGTTAATGTTTTTAACTAGATTTCAGAAGCCAATGGAAGCATAGAAATGTTATCAGAATGTTCAAAGCAATTATTAAATAAGCTTTAAAAAACATGAACAAGTTTTAAAAGCATTAAGAAAATGCAAGTAAAAGCAAATTGTTAAACAAGTTTTCAAAGCTAAATAAAATAAATAGTTTTCAAAGTAATATATCTATCAAATTTTCAAAGCAAGTTTCAATTTAAATTATAAATTCAATTTTGATTTGTTGGATTTGAATAAATTTTATTAGGTTAATTATGTAATTTAAATCTTTAAGTGGTTTCAACGGAATTTGATTATGATTGAATTAAGTAAGTATTAAGATAAGTGTATTAAGAACTTTAAAAAAGTCTCAAGTGATTTTGTATAAATTAATTTCAAGCTTTTAAATTGAATAGGATCTAAGTGATTTAATTAAGTAATTGATTAAGATAATGGTTTATCTTAGATTTAATAAGGGCTTAAGTAATTAAGAGTTAATTAATTAACTTAAGAATAATTATTTAATGACAATTTATTAAAGGAATCAATTAATTAAGGATAATTACTTGATGTAAGTAATTAAATGTAAATTACTTAATGGTAGTAATTAAGGATTAATTACTTAGTGTCATTAATTAAAGGATTGATTAATTAAGGAAATTAAGATAGTTAATTAATGGGTATGATAAATTAAAGGATAATTAATCAATGTAAGTGGTTAGAATAATTAATTTGAGAAATTAATTAAGATTAAATGTAATAAATCATTATTAATTACTTTATAAGAATAATTAAGGGATTATTTAATGTAATGAGTGAAGGCTAATTAATTTGTGGAATTAATTAAGAATTAATTACTTATTGTAATTAAAGGATAATTAATCAAGGATGATTAATTAAGATGGATAATTAAAAGATGATTAATTAATTGATTTGTAATTAATTAATGCTAAGTAAAGGTAATCCAAGTGATTAAAGTTAGTGATTAATTTGATTAGAGATCAACTTAAATAATTTTGGAAGTGGTCAATCTTGCTTATAAATGATTGAATGATGTAAATGCCTTGAATTGGTTGATATCTCTGATATGAAATGTTTTCTGATATGATATGTTTGGATGGGAAGTGATAGTATGGTTATCTATCGTTGATGAATTGCTGTGTATAAAAGTGACATCCTGTATGTAAAGTTGAATTGTATCTCACTTGAATAACTTGGGTTAAAGATGGTATTGAATTCGAAGTGACCGGGGTTGAGTATCAGTAAATACCCAAACCCACTTCGATTTGTAACCTACAATGATTCTTTATAGATTGATATATGAAATCAATAGGTTGGAATGGAATAATATGGACCTTGAAACTAAGGGATTGATTTGTGGAATAAGCATTGACTAACAAATTGTGAACTTGTAAAGCAGTATGAGTTACCCGGGTTTTAAATAGTCTATATGCATTGGTATTTCTCGTTAGATGAGTTTACTCACGCTGGTTTCCAGCCTGACCCGGGTGTTACTTTGATGTAATGCTCGTATTAGACCGAGTATTACAGATTTTCAGCTTAGGACGTTTTGAAACTCAGGAGGGGAGCTGGATGGCGGGAACGTATGGAGTGTTTTCCGCTGTGTGTATTATTATAATTTATCTGGGACATGTTGTTTTTAACTGTCCAGTGTTTTGTGTAAATGTTGTAACTTTGATAAAATGTATGTAAAATAACAATTATAGCTTTCTTTGTGTAAAGAATATTATTTGATATTATATTTTATCCACTGCGAATGTGAGATTCTGTGTCTTGTTTCTGTTTCTTCTTCTATCTCTTTTCTTCTTTCCCTACTATCTGGAATTTACGAGATCGAAAATTCTGGGTCGTTACAAGGTGTGTCAGTTCGACTGACACGATAAGAGGAGGCTGCTTGTCATTTGTTAGGGAGGCACGAGGTGATGAAGGCTGGGCTTCGGTGACATGAGAGGATGGAAGTGGACTCAGGCGTGGGGGGAGGAGATGGAACACATGGAGTAGCATTCAAAAGAAAGTAGCATTTACAAGGAGGTAGCTGCAGTTTATGTAAACGAAATAAGATATGAATAAATTTGTGTTTTATAAACATAGAAGAAGAGAAAATGAATAGGTTTGGAATTTAGAAAGTAACCAGATAAAGCAATAAACCAGCAAATAAATTTAATGTTGGGAATAGGAGAGGTCGGTACCCTTGAATTCAAGGCTAATAATAAAACCGATGACTGTTGATTTTCAACCAGTGGAAAATTTGAATGGTCACGGAACACAAATAGACTCGAACGGGTACTGATACGGTTGACTGTTTCATGGTTTCCGCAACGTACTGGACACCAAAACACAAGAATGAATATACTATGGAGATCAGCACGACGAGACGATCAAAATAGTATATAGATATCGGTGGTACGATCATCCTATCAAAAGTCGATAATTTGTACCAAAATGCTGTTAAAATGCCGAAATTAAGATAAATGGAGCAATAACAATCCAAATTTAAAGAAACGAAGTATGACACCTCACTCAGAAGATGAATTACAAATTTATTATGTAAAAATACTCAAGTTTGGAAAACATTTTATTACAAACAATTATTAACTGATTTGAACTGAAATAAAATTACATAACAAAAATAAACTTTCATATTTTCCAATGAAAATTTACCAATTTCTATGTTTAAGAAGACATATTTCAATTATTAAATTTTTATTTTCAAAATTTTATTATAAAATTTCCCAAAAATTCAATTAAATGATTATAAAAATCAATAAAATTTACAGGTCGTTACACTTGGTCAGTCTATAATTATTATGGTAAATTTTAACATGGGACTTCTTTATTCAATTTAGACTTTTAATTTTTCATTTTCATATTCTTTTATTTAATATACTATGTAATGTTCATATACAACACATATTCAGGGTTGTCATTGAATTCTTAAAGATCTTAAGCAAGAATGAGATTGTTTATATTTTTACGAAGTTTAATTTATTTATGTCTTTTGATTTTTTTTGAAATTTGAAAATGCTTACAAATAATGATAAAATTGGAGATGTAATTATCATAATGAAGTAAACTATTTTTATGTAGGAAGGATCATATCAAATATTATTATTATGATGGAAAACGTATATGGATAATTGCTTTTAGTTTTGATCAATTTGACTTTAAAGTACTTTGAGAATTAAATGGTAATACTAATTAACGAGAGGATTAATTACACATTAATTTTCTTTAATGTCAGTAAATTATTTAATTAATATGCAATCAATTAATTATTTTTATTTCTTTCCGTTTATCATTAAGATTTCAAATGAAAACTCTGTAAGGTAACATGTTACATGGAGTGTTCCATAAATAAATAACTATAACATAGAGATAAAGTTATCAATTATGGTTATAAGTGAACTAAACATTAAGGATCATATTAGATATTATTACTATGCAATAAGTAAAAGAAATTTATTGCCTTTTAGTTTGATCAATTTGGAATTCAAAATAATCATGGAATTGTACTCTAATTCAATTTAATGGTAGAATTAATTGCATGGTAAATCTCTTTAACTCTAATCAATTATGAAAATAATATGTTACCAATTAAATCTTGTTATTTATTTCCTTTTATCAAAAACCAATAACATTTAACATATATAACAAATGCGGAAACAGGTACCAAGAATTGTTTTGTAAATTTAACAAATGTTTCCTTGATATGACAAATATATATATCAAAGAAAAATGGTAACATTAGACCTCATTTCCAATTTTTTTAAATACCGACTTGATTTTATTGAGCTTAAATAAAAAAATTGAAATTTTGAGAATAAATGCAGCTACAAATAATTTTCTTGAACAAAAACATTACATACTAATGTTAGGGTAACATTTGCTTATACTTTAAGGGAAATGCGATATTATTTACATAGGTTCTTATATTTGAAGGGTAACTTTATTTATCCAATATATTTTAAAATGTAATTATAATTTTTGTCTTTCATAAATAACAATTGTATTGGATTAAAAATTCTACAATTTGTGGATGTTTGATGTAAAAAAACAGAAATAGTACAAGCACTTATAAGGACATATGATTACATGATATTAATGGCTAGTATTGTCGATTTTATTTTCTTAGGTCATTCAACTTATATTTATTTTTAATGCCATGTCATCTAATATATTTTATGCATATCCATAAGTATTTCCCATGGTGATAATATTTTTCATTAAATTATGATAAATTTTACATTGTTTCAGTTATTATATGGTGGTATGACTATTTGAAGTAAATGCTAGAATTATTTAGCTATTCTAGATGTTAGACTATAATGTCCTTGACATTAGCTTATTTGGTTATGATAATAGAGATAATAAAGTGGAGCAAGGATTGATTATCTTGAAAATATTAAATCAATTTTTAAATTACCAAAGTGGAGGGACTCTCTGGTGTACTCACTCAGGAGTTTGTAAAACTGTCTAGTTTACCTTGGTGTTCAAAAAAATATAATACACAATATTTTTTAGTTACTTATATTTCTTACAATATAATATGCTATATCAAGTAAAAATATAACCTTTGGTGCTATTAAAATATTTTTCTAATTTAATTAGTAATAGTTTGTGACAATAAATTTACCAAATGTTATTCGTTAATAAGTATTTGATATGATCCTTTCAGAATTAAACGTACACTATCCCACTATCAAGCTAAATCTTCTGTGTTTGATTTGTTAACGAAGAAATAAAGTTGAAATGCAGATTTACTTATATCGTTATTACCATTGGGTAGGAAATTTTGAGATTTAAATTAATTTTCTTATCTTTTTTTTCTACTAAAACAAGTGCAAAAGTTCGATATTACCTTTCAAATTTAAGATCTTTTAGGTATTTTATATATGATGATAGTGAAATTTCAATGCAGCGTATAGTAAGCTTTATATTACTAATATAGTTTTATGTATTATTCATAGTGTTAGTTGTTATCAATTCAATTCCACTTGATTATATAAAAATATTTTGATATTTTTGTAACAATGCTATTAGTCATCAAACTGGCACTTTTTTGAACAAACCATGGGTGCGTTCTTGGAATAGAATTTACTATGCATATGTTGTCGGACTTTGATCAACACGGTTTAATTATTATTAATTTTTGAAATGGTATTTAGATACAACATATCACTGGGACAACGTATCACAACTCACATGTCAATATATGTTCGAATCACGCTACATAAGTTTTGAACTTGTGATCTCTCGCACCAAAGTCGAATCACTTAGCCACTAAGACAATGGTGCTTGTCCATGGTTTTGTTATTATGTAAAGTTAAAATTTTTGTTTAATCAATATGAATAATAAGTATTAGTTAAATATTTTATTATATTCAAGTTATAATTAGGGGGAATTAATTTAAAGGACAAAGATTTGTATATTTTTTGCCTCAAGGACACGACCTCAATATTTTTACCATAAGAACAAACATTTTCTAAAAATTATTCATAAGGACAAACATTTTCCAAAATTATTCATAAGGACAACAAAACTGCTACCGAGCTAAAACTGATACCTAAAAACTGATACCGATAACTACAAATTGATACCTAAAAACTACTATAAAGAACCAAAATCTAATACCTACAGAAAGTTGTCTTTCAGGATAAAATATTGAAGGTCTGTCCTTGAGGCTAAAAAGCTATGAAATTTTGTCCTTGACAATAATTTTCTGTTATAATTAATGGTCAATTATTATTAATATATTACGCATAAAAATTTGTATTCAAATTTAATAATTGACAATTGATAACTAAAAGTAATAGCTAATAAACAACATCTTTTACATGGAACCAAAAATTTAATTCATTATCATTTTATAATTAATAATTAGCACTTTTAAATTCATCATTTAATCTTTGATAATTAATTTGACTAATTCATAATTCAAATTTAATAGTTAGTAATTTAAGCGAATAGTTTGAATATAATGAACAGTAATCAATAACTAACCATTTATACTTCAAAATGAATTCGCAAAACTTGAACTACTCTAAATTGTAATACTTTGAACTAGCCTTTTAACTATTCCTTTTAACTAGTTAGATACATTTTTAACTTTCCTTTTTGATAGTTTATAATTTAATTTATGTTCATAACTCAGTGTTCTTATAAATATAACGATTAATCTTTAATAGTTTATAACTGCTAAAGTGGACGATACATTAAATTGTAATAGTTTGAACTTTCCTTTTAACCATTTAAGTACAACAATAAGATGTACAAAACCAAAAAAGAAGAATCAAAACATTATTATTGATAAATTTAATAATAAATTGCCTTTTTTTGAAAGCTAACTGCCTATCCGGAGCAGGCAGTGTGGTCCGAATTAACTAAATATTGTCTACTACACCGGTTTATTAAATGTCTTCCTTTCAATTTCCTAATTGGGTTAGTAAAAAATAGATAGCAACAAAAGAAATTAGTTATCGAAAGTGGAAGTGGATAGCTCCAAGATGAGTTGTGTTGTTAACTAGAGCCTTATGTGTAAAGCCCAAAACCCGAGGGATTTTGGTATCATTAGTTTAAAAGCTTTAAATGCCTCCTTATTCTATAAATGTATTTGATAATTTATGATGACGAATATTATACTTGGAAAGAAAATAATAGTAACTTCTATATCATGGATCAAAAAAAACCTAAACTTGCATGATTAAAAAAAAAAAATCTTTCTTTTGGAAAAATATTTCCAATCTATATCACAATTAAAATAGGAATTAATGAAGACAAGACCTCCTTTTGGATAGAGCCTTGGAAATCCACTATTGCATTAAAACACATACTTCTCGATCTATTTCTAGCATCTAATAATAAAAACTAGCTTATCTAAGAAACATAGAGACCTCGATCATCCTTTAACTAGCACATCCCATTTAATCAATATTTAATAGGGAATGTACTTAGTCAATACCTAATATTAATTTAACCTATTTAAAACTATGATATTAGGAATAATCTTGATCATCGATTTGATGTTGGGATAAAGGAATACTACACCTCCAAATCAATACATAACTTCCTAATCTACCCAAGGACTAAAGATTTTAGTTACTTCAAGCCTATTTAAAGAACCAATTCCCTCCTAAATTTAAAATTCATAGTTCGATTATTTTACATGGTAAACTAAACACCATTTCTATACAAAACTTGAAAGTTGTCGCCCATAACAATTTGCACCCTTATTACCTATGTAATTTGATGCTTGAGACAATATCTCATTTGCTTTCTCACTGTTACGACTCTCAATATATAATTAGTAAGGTTCTAGAGGGTTTTGATATAAATATAAATCCCATGTATCCCAGCCCTGCCTTAAAATTTACTGGACCGGATTTAGACTATGGCCAAAGGATGAAAAAAAAACTTTGGACTCAATTTATTCCATCGCATGTTAGAACTTATGGCTTGAACGTAACCAATGTATTTTTAACAATATTTATAGCAATTCCACTTCTATTTTTTTCTGTTGCTTGGTATGTTTCTCTTTGGTTAGACACAGATCAAAGGCAAACAAATTGGCTGACTGGCCTTGGAAGTATCTTGGGAGTGCCCCAACCTCATACTGCACCATTCTTCAATTGATATTGCTTCCATTTGATATTTCAACCTTTGCAATTTTCTTTTAGTAATTTTTCTATAATAAAATGTTCATTTACAAGTTTAAATCAAATATAAACACCTAATAAATTTTTATAACTAGTTAATAAAGTATTAATGTTATCGTAAATATTCTAGGCAACTTCGTTCATATATACATACAACCACCAAAACCATTATAAATTTGGTAGAAATGTCTATACCTTTACTATCTTATGGATAGCTTCAATTAATCAATGTATACATGCATATGTTATATACATGTATGTATGTCTCTATGTATATACATGTATACATGTATGTATACACACGTCTTTTTTTACAACTAGGCACATTCAGATCACTGTTCTAATTCAGATAACAGCACTAATGTGCATCTTCCAAATTAGATCGTCAGCATCACTTTTGTCTCTTTACGTCATTCAGCTCAGTTCAACTGTGATGCATTAACGGCTTCAGGCGTCAATTCATCTGCCCTATTCTACTTCCCAATTTATTGTACTTCAACAGCGGCTCGTACCCTTCAAAATGCTTATTCACATATTGCAAGCTTCCAACCTTCCAACTTAAGTCCCACCTCTCCTATGGTACTTGGTTTTACATCTCACCATGCAACACCTAGCCAATGATGCACTCCTTGTATATCCACAAGAAAGTTAAAGAAATTAAGAAGAATGATATTGAATTTTATTACTCAATAGAGTTTTGATTGTAATAATAATACACGATGCAGTGCTTTTGTATTTATAAGCAGAGATAGAACTGGGCTGCGGGTTGGCCCAAAGCAATAATACAGCCCGCATTGCATTTACATTATTACAGAACTATTATATGAGACAGTGAAGTATGTTGTTTCGCTTATTTTCCCGCTCAAACCCGAACTAGGGTTAGGGTTTGCAAGCGATAACCTTATCTTCAGCTGGAATTAAAAATAGATGACCACGAGATGAAATTTCAAGGCAGACTCAGTCATTGCCTGCATCGTAAGCTCAGATGAAGATGGATCTGAGAGAAATCTCAACTTCAATCTCGAATAGAGGAGGTTCATGAGTAGTTACAACTTTAAGCACAAATTGAGGAGAGATCTGGAGTAAGACATAGAATAGCGCAAGAATAGTGGAGGCGCCGTTGATATTGAGCTTACGCTTGCGGTGACTGATGTTTAGCCTTTCCAGAATCAGCATGAGCTTCAGTTTCTGACTGAGGTGCTTTGGGGATATAAGTCTGAGCTTTAGATCTCAGATTGATGTTATCTTCGTCAACATTGATCTCGTGCCTGAAACGAGTGAAGTTGGGTCTCTGAGAGAGGCTTGGTAAAAATGTCGGCTTTCTGGTAAGTAGAAGGTATGTATCCAACTTTAAGTTCCCCTTTAATCACTTGCTCTCGTATGAAGTATAAATCTAATTCCATATGTTTCGCACGAGAGTGTAATACTGGATTGATAGTGAGAGCAATTGCACTTTGATTATCACACCATATCGTGGCTCTAGCATTATGTGCGACACGTAGTTCACTTAAAAGAGATTTTATCCACATAATCTCTGCAGTAGTACTAGCTAAACTGCGATATTCAGCCTCTGTACTTGATCTAGACACTGTTGGTTGTTTTTTTGCATACCAAGATATAGGATTGTTGCCCAAAAATATGCAGTAACCAGTAGTGGATCTCCTATCATCAATGTCTGTTGCCCAATCTGAATCAGCATAACCATTGATATGTAGGGATGAGCATGACTATAGTATTAACCCTTGATTAATTGATCCCTTCAGATACCTTAAAATACGCTTTACTGCTTTCCAATGATTGTCTAGTGGCCTTTGCATGAACTGACTCACTTTATTAACACTATAAGATATATCAGGTCTGGTAATTGTGACATACTGAAGTGCTCCCACTATGCTTCTATATTGTTTATCATTTAGAATTGGTTCTCCTTTGTTCTTTGATAACTGTAAGTTGCTAGTCATTGGAGTAGGAAGTGGGTTAGCTTTATCCATTTTAGCTCTCACTAGAATTTCACTGATGTATTTTTTCTGACTTAGCAGCATCTCTGAATTTGATATTTTTCTGACTTCAATGCCAAAAAAATAATTTAGCTCTCCTAAGTCTTTAGTAGAGAACTCCTTCTTTAGACATTGTGTTATGTGACTGATTTCAACCTTACTGTCACCTGTAATAATAAAATCATCTACATAGATCAACACATAAGTTACAGCATGATCAGAAAATTTAGTAAATAAAGAATTATCAGATTTTGTTTGATTTTAGCCCACTACAACCAAAAAGACTTTTCACAGCGTTTGAAAAACGCTGTTAAAAGTTTTCACAGCGTTTTTAAAAACACTGTATAACGACATGCGGTCGTTGACCCTAAAGTTTTAACTGCAAAATATAAACGCTGTCAAAAACCAACTTTCTACAGCGTTTTTTAAACGCTGTTAATAATTTTTCTACTGCAAGGTATAAACGCTGTTAATAGTTTTCTACTGCAAGGTATAAACGCTGTCGTAGGGATATGCATTTTTTTCCCAATGAATTGACAGCAATGTATAAACGCTGTCGTAGGGATATGCATTTTTTTTCCAATGAATTGACAGCAATGTATAAACGCCGTCGTAGGGATATGCATTTTTTTTCAAAGAATTGACAGCAATGTATAAACGCTGTCGTAGGGATATGCATTTTTTTTCCAAAGAATTCAGAAAATGCTCTATACTCAGTACATTAAGATTACCATACTTTGTGCAATTCAGTTCAGATAGTACTCACTCCCCAGTTCAACAATAATACATATAGTACAATTCAATTCAGATAGTACTCACTCCCCAGTTCAACAGTAATACATATAGTACAATTCAATTCAGATAGTACTCACTCCCCAGTTCAACAATAATACATAATACCATATGCAATCCAATTCAGATAGTACTCACTCCCCAGTTCAACAATAATACATATAGTACAAAGTTCAACAAGGCAGGCAGCAACAATACAATATTGTACATAGTTCATAACCTAAAATATCGGCAAGAAAATGAAATATAATATGGTCATAGACCCTAAGTTGCATGAAAACTCTAAGTCAACTGTCATAGAATCACAACGCGTCCGCAAGTTGCAGCAGTTATTCATGATCCAACCAAGCAATTTGCAGGCTTGCAGTAGCTCTGAGACATAAGTAAGAAGGCAAGTTCTTAAACTGTGAGCATGAACTGTATATAATTCAAACTGCGAGCAATACAATTTAGCATGAACTACTATATGACTAACTTGCAACATGATTGAGGACCCTAGTTTCTTATATCCCCTTGGTCCCTAACGAGCCAATGAGCTGACAAGGTCAATCAGGTCCTCTCGGACCTTTGTGGAGAACAAAAAAAAAGTTTCATTCACTAGTGGACGCAGCTCCAAACAACTGCAGTAGAACAAAACCTAATTTTTGAATTACCTAACAGACTTGGAAACTACTTCAACTCGGGGGAAAGAACCTCCCCCAACTCAAACCCTTTGGCCCTAGCCTTAACATAAAGCGAGTCATGTGGCCCACTCCCGCTATCGATTCATTGCGTAACCCTAGTCAGCGGCCAAAGCTCTATATATATATACTGAGTATAGAGCATTTTCTGAATTACAAAAAGCTAATACCCTATATCCTATATATATATATCGTAAGTATTGTCTTGATAAATTATTTTATTCAGAAAAACATTAAATTAGATAAAATTTTAATAAAAATTCTACTTCTCTTGATTACATTTATATATATTACCCACAGAGTTGTTTGTCACAAATCTTCTTAATTTTATAAAATTCCTCATCTGCATTTTAATATTCAGATCTCTTTGACGGGCTGTGATGCATTTTTTTTATCTAATAAAAGTTTTTAAGACTTGATGTACCCTCCCGAGCATATTAAATAACTTGAAGTTCAAGGGTAGTTACCTGAAAACTGCCAAACTATACAAATATTTCAAACTGTTGAAGTTGAGTCCATACTAACATTCGCAGTAGGCCATGCTACCGTCGTACCAATAGCATCTGATAAGCATTCCATGAATGACGTAGGTCTCCATAAAGACACATTCGGGTCTTTGACAATATCCACCCAAACTCTTATTGCATTTGGTCCTAGTGGAATAGAATGAACCAAATCATTTGGATTAGTTGAAGTTATGGTGCCTTCAGCTACAATTTTTCCTGTGCCCTCCACAGCAAATAACTTGCACTTGTTATTCATCGCGTAATTTGCACTCTATGATATTAAAAAAAGTATTGATACATTATCAACAAATCGTATATATAAATATTAGCAATATAATATATTACCGTACGAGATGTTGGAACGTTGCTCATAGGAGTGGATGGTATTGTGTTTTCTAAAACCAATTTTGATGATGGCCATGCTATTGTCTTACCGACGGCTTCTCCGATACATGTCACACCTGCTATGGGCCTCCACAAAAGGGCATCTTCTTTTATTGGATTGTCCACCCAAACTATTGCAGCTTCTGGTCCAAGAGGAACACCATTAATAATCTGATTTGAATCACTCGAGTGCATACGTCCTTCGGCAACCAATACTTTAGTTCCACCCCAATCGAACAACTTGCATTTGTTTTCTGCGCTATTGGTTTTGCTCTATCAAAGAAAAAAATTATAGTCATCTAATAAAAGTCTTGTTTCTATAGTCTTACTGCATTCAACATTTTATCATGTGTCAACCAATTCAATACAAAGCAAATCAACATTGTTAAATTTTCAATAATCATTTGTCAAACTTTAAACTTGATTTCACCCACCAAATGTTATTAAAAATAATAATACTAACATAGCTAGAAATGTGTAATAAATTAGTATTCGACTCTATGGAACTGATGCTTCCGGTAGTTGGATTTTCACATATTTTAGTTTTAATATGTAAAAGAATGTACTAATCTAATGGGAACATGGACTAGTTTGGATAATATCAATGTTAATTCCACGGTTCTCTTATAAATATATTTTTACCATTGCATTATACAGATTTTTAATGTGCAGATGCTAAGCAAATCTTATTATTTACCACATCGTTTCCTAGATGACGATAACAAAGCTCTGAATAGTGGCAAAAACATGACTAGGAATCTGCCACCTCCAGTTCAAAAGGGTGGATGCAGAGACACATATCAATGCTATATTTGTAGAGAGTTTTTCATACCTCGTTTTCTTTTTCGGAGTTTTCTTTTATGCGGATAACAACTCTATCAGCTGGCCATGCTATCTTCTCATTCTTGGCGTCTCCTATGTATACCATACCAGGTGAAGACCTCCACAAAAAAACATCGGATTTTTTAGGATGGACTACCAAAATTTTCTTGGCATTCGGACCTAAAGGTACTCCATTGAGAAGATCGTTTGGATCACTTGGCACGATTTTTCCTTCGGCAATTACCTCATCATCATTCCCGTGCCAATTCAGCAAACTACAACCGTCACCTATTTCATTATGCTTACTCTGCAACTAATAAAAAATAAAATACATAACTTCTGATTTAGATATCAAATTATGTATGATGTTTTAACCTTACTATCGTATATTTTTACCGTTTGAGATACGTTCTCTCCTCCACAATTTTCTTTATCCTGCAAATCAATAATATTACAAAAATATTAGAGAATTTGAACCTGCAGTGAAATTGTAGTGAACCTGTAGTGAACCTGTATATTTATTCCACTTATGATGAAAACAAGTACAAATTTCAAAGAGAATACATTTTCAGAATGAATTTTGATATAACAATTGACAAACTTATGTATGGAAATAATACATCATTTGTAGAGTAACCAGATAAGGATATTTTTATTTTGCAGATGGATGAGGAGTCAGCAATTTAATCGTAAGTAAAAGGTATTTTTGTTTTGCAGATTGGTCGAATTGTAGCGGATGGTTTAAAATCTCATAAGGATAAAAATATATTATGCTTTAATTTAAAAGTGTTGAAAAGACAATATTGGTTTAGTGTTGAAAAGACAATATTAGTTTAGTGTTGAAAATACATTACTTTATAAGTGTTGAAAAGACAATATTGGTTTAGTAAATATTATGCTTTAATTTAAAAGTGAATTTTTTAAAATCTCATAAGGATAAAAATATATTGCAAAATCGCATTTGTACTCTCATAAGGATAAAAATTCAAAGTTAGGTCAGCAACCAAAGACAGCAAATACATATAATAAATTTAAAATCTGAAGCTACACAACTCAGTAATTTTTATAAACAAATTTTCACAATTAATTTTTAGAAAACTAAAAATAAAAGTTTAATTTAAAACATGTTTTGAGGAAAATAAGAGGTGGAATTAAATTTTAACTTCTTATTTAGCATGTAGCTTTTAATAAGAGAATGATTACACAAATTAAGTCGAAAATCATACAATGCAAGGATCACATACATGCTAACTAAGCTTTCATTGTACTTCTAACCATTTTCTTGTTCGTTGTTTTCTTTGTACTTCTAACCATTTTCTGCAGGCAGACACAGGAATTCATGATATTCAAATAAACTGGTTTGCTAGTCAATTTGTAAACTGCTGCTAAGATACAGGAATTCATGACACAGGAATTCAAGAGTAAATTGGTTTGCTGATCAATTTGTAAACTGCTGCTAAGATGTAGCAACAGTTGATACGCGATATACATGACATTCAAATGCAAATAATAATATAGGTATGATGAACATAAAATATTTAGATAACAGTGCAGTGCTAAAATGGCAGTCCTATATTAGATTTTTATTGATTTTTGTATACTGAAAATTGTTGGAGCTGATACGGTTTAAAAATCTGAATTCAGTGCTGATAATAGTGAATAGATAACAGTGCAGTACTGAAGATTTTTGTATATTAGATAACCGTGCAGTGCTGATAATAGTGCAATACTTAGTTATCTGAATTCACGTGTGGGTTTAAAAATCTGAACATATAAAATCTGAACATCTAAAATCAAAGGCAAAATCTGAACAGTTAAAATCTGAACATATAAAATCTGATACCTGTGGGTTTAAAAAAAATATGCTAACAAATAAAAATACATGATACGGTGTAATACATGATACCTTGTGCACCTGCTGTTTCTATACATCCTTCTCCATTATTAAATGCCTGAAAAAGTTTCCCCCATGACCACACACACGAAACATATGCCTACTACTTTCAGTCACATAGCAATGACTACCCAAAAAAAAGGTGATATTAGAACTACTCAATTATGCCTTCGCAATCCTCCCTAACATAACTAGCATCCTCGACCAAGTCATCCTCGATTTCTTCACAATCTCCTCCAATATAGCTTACTTCTTCAATAAAATCGTTCATCTCTAATTCATGGTAACCTCTTGGCGGTGCTTTCATCACAACATACCAATTAGAAGAATCATTTTCCCTTGAATAGAAAATTTTTTTCGCTTGAGATGCAAGGATATAAGGGTCTCTTGAAAATGAAACCTGACTTTGATGTAAATTAACAAGCGTAAATCCATCTTCAACTTTCATCCCATTTCCTATGTTTGCCCAATGACACTTAAACAAAGGAATATAAAAAACATTATAATCCAATAAAATTATATCAGTCAATATTCCGTAGTAAGTGATCACATCAACCACTTGAGAAATGTCTTTTGCACTTGCTCTACACATAGTAGTCGCATCATAGGTCACTCCGCTATTCTGAGTTTCTCTATCGACGTCTTTTGTATGAAATCGTTGACCGTTTATAATATATCCTTTACATGATAGCGCAGCATTTTTAGGACCATATGCAATCCATTTTAACATTTCATCATGGTCATTTGAGTCAATAGGTATCTAAAAATATATTTAAAATGGATTTTAAAAATACTACCCTTGATTCACATATAAAAATAGAGAAATTTTTAACAAACCTTCTTTTTAATCCAATCAGCGAAATTATCTCCATGGTGTTTCCAAAGTAATGTTGCGTTTTTTTCTAAGCGTTCGTTTGAATTTTGCAACTCCTCCAAGTGCAAACTAGTATAATAAAAACAATGTTAAGTTTATAATTGCAATTACAAACACAACAAATCAATGGAAACATAACATAATATATACTCACTCCAAAAATGGTTCTACCACGGCCATATTCATTAGCACCGCTAAATGAGCAATTTCTTTCTCCTTCAAACACAACGTAACTGGATTGGACATTGAAATTGGACGCCCTTCAAGTATTGTGTTATCTTCGTAATCTTCATTTCGATCTTTTTTTTCCACATTTATCGATTTACTCAAAAATTCTTTGAAAAATTTCATGCATTCTTCTGCAAGATAGGATTCTGCAATGCATCCCTCTGGTCGTGCATAATTCCTCACGTAATCTTTAAGCGTTTTCATATATCTTTCGAAAGGATACATCCAACGAAAATGAACTGGTCCACACAACCGTGCTTCCCTTCCAAGATGAATTGTCAAGTGTATCATAATATCGAAGAATGAAGGTGGAAAATATCTTTCAAGATCACACAATATTTTAACAATCTCGTCATCGAGTTGCTGTAACTTCTCTCTATCAAGAACACGTTGACATATTTTATTGAAAAATAAACATAGACGAATAATTGCTTTTCTAGGTTTTGTTGGCAACAAACCTCGTAGTGCGACCGATAATACTTGTTGCATCAAAACATGATAATCATGCGACTTCAAACCGCTAACTTTACAATCCATCAATGATACGGATTTTTTGAAATTTGAGCAATAACCATCAGGTCCTTTGAAATCGTACAGCCTTTTGCAAAATATTTTTTTTTCCAATCTTGACAATGTATATGGAGCCGGTGGAAGATACGTTTTGGCCCCACGAGGTTGTGCATATAGACCATGACGAATTCCCCAATCCTCTAAATCATGTCTACAATTAATCCCATCCTTTGATTTGTTGTCATGCAACATTGTACCCAATGTGCTTTCACAAACATTTTTCTCAACGTGCATTACGTCTAAATTATGACGTACTTGAAGTTCCTATAAAAAATATTAGTTAAATGATAAAGTGTTCTATAATTTATTTTAACAAATTTTTTTATTAAAATTTTTAATCCATGGGCCATGGATTAAAAAAATAACAAAAAAATTTGTTCGCGTGGCCAGCCCGCATCGATAATAAAAACCGAAATCTAAATAATGCTAACCTCCCAATATGGCAAGTAAAAAAAGATTGATTTTTTTTCCCACCTAGATAGCTCTTTTTTAATAGGATCATTATCTCCATTATCATCATCTTCACTATTGTCGTCAATCTTCCTTTTTTTACCTTTCCCCTTCGCACTCTTCTTTTCGCTTTCAGCGCCTTTTCCGAAATTATTCAGAAAGTCTTTCAAAATAAGAGAAATGTTTTTGCCAGTTAGAACTCTAGGCATCTTCCCATCCTCCACAGTGTTATCAAACCAAGCCTTTCTTTTTCTCAATGGATTTGAATGGGGTATAAATCTTCTATGGCCCATATAAACATTTTTCCGACTATATTTCAACCATCGACGGTGGGTATTGATACCACATAATGGACAAGCTTTTTTACCCTTTACACAGCATCCAGCAAGATTACCATAAGCTGGAAAATCATTTATCGTCCATAGTAAAATAGCCTTCATGTTAAAAACTGTCTTACTTAATGCATCATATGTCTCAACTCCAGTACTCCACAAGTAATGCAAGTCTTCTACTAATGGCTCTAGATATACATCAATATCATTTCCTGGTTGCTTTGGACCTGGAATTAGAAGTGTTAACATGATATTCTCTTTCTTCATGCACAACAAAGGCGACAAATTATATGTAACAAGCATTACTGGCCAGCAACTATACTTGGAGCTTAACATAGAAAATGGATCGAACCCATCTGTAGCTAGACCAAGTCTAAGATTACGTGGATCGGTTGAAAATGTTTTCCAATTTTCATCAACCATGCTCCATGTCATGGAATCTACGGGGTACCGCATCTTTCCATCATTACTTTTATTTTTAAAATGCCATCTTAACTCTTCTGCCATTTTTTCGGATCTAAACATTCTTCTAAATCTTGGAATTATTGGAAAATATCGCAACACCTTAATTGGGATACCCTGCATAATCTCTTTTGTATCTTGATTTATCTTCCATCGTGATGAACAACATTTCGGACAATTATTTAAATTTTTGTACTCTTTACGGAAAAGACAACAATCATTCTCACAAGCATGAATTTTTTCAAAACCTATATCAAATAGTTTGAGGAATTTCTTTACTTTATATAAAGTCTTGGGAAGTACGTTATTCTTTAGTAAAAACAAATGTTGGACGGTAAGAAGTTTATCAAAACCAGTATCAGATAATCCAGTTTCACATTTAAGATTATACAAAATAGTAATGGCAGATAACTTTGTATGATCTATGCAACCAGGATACAGTGGGGTTTCTGCATCTTCCAAATTTTTAAGTAAATCATCATGGCGTCTTTGTGCATCGTCCTTATCTTTGTCGTCATCAAAAAAAGTATGATTGAAATTATCTTCATCTTCATAGTGAATCGCTTTGAGCAAGTCGTACATCTCACTCATTTTAATTTTTTTTTCATCATTCACTTTCTCGCCATGATTATACCATATATCATCTTTATACTTAGGATCCATTCCCTTTATAATCAGGTGCTCAACAACGGTTTCACCATAATGACGACTAAGATTTCGACAATCTAAACAAGGACAGAATATTTTTTCCACATCTCCTAAATTTTTCTTCGCAACACACACAAAATTCCGAGCTCCTCGGCCATACTCTCTACTAGTCCTATGATTAAAATTTGAAAACAACAAAAATATTAGCTTTTATTATCAAAATATCAATTCTAAATTTAAGTCTAAATTAGCTGCTACATGATTACCTATGTAGACGCAACCAATCTCTCTCCATCACCATATACAATATATGTATGCAACAAAGAATCTAAAATTTAAATAGAAATTAATTATTGATTATGAACAATATATATATATTTATGATAATAACGACCAAACAGTTCTTAGTAGAAATGGACAAATATTTTTTTTATGTATAAAAGACAACAAAACAAATGCTCAAAACAAACAAATCCAAAGAGAAAAATATATTGTCAAAATGCAAGAACACAACATAGTAAAATATCACAGACTTTCTGCTTCCAGTTGTAATAACCAAACATTCATTTTTATAGCCCAGGAGTTGATAGTACAAGCAAACTTTTAATTGATTAACTCTTTTGGCAGCAAATATCATGCTTTGTTTGTGTTTCAAAACTGAATCTGGGCCTTTAGTTGGGAGAGTATTTCAATTTAAACATTGATAATTGTTGCTTGTTATTGCATCAGAACTAAAAGTGATACAGATGCTAAAGTTGTACAAATAGAAACTGAAAGAATTTTAAAAAATAAAAGAAAAAACAATCATATCTAATTAAACTACATCCCATATTTGGCAAACATGTTATTTAAACTGATGTTATTTAAACAGATGCTAAAGTTTCACTAAGATGCACATGATGCTAGCTATTCAATGATTGCAAAAAAAGAAACAAAAAGAAAAAAGAGGAAGGAAAAGGTACATGCCTTGTTTCTTCAGCTTTTGAATTCTAATTGAATGAAGCTCCTGTAGTTTCTCCGTAACCAACACAAGTTCAAGCTGTGATTATAGTAGGAAGTAAATAAATATTAAGAGTTCTCAATTATTTAACATAAGTGTTTATGTGTATATGCGAAGAACATATAGTCTGTTATATGTGCTATTTTAGCTACAAGAGGGCATGTGCGCATAAACCAAAAAGATATGAAAAACTAGGATATGCTTTTAAAATTGACAGGTTAGAGAATTAAAAATATGCTTTCCAAGTTTAAAGTAAAAGAAGAAAAACATATAATCATTTAAGACATTTCATGCTGAAGTAAAAACCCTAACAAAGTAGATATCCAAGAAAGATGTACAACTAAATTTATCCCAATGCCATCAATTAGTTCGTAGGTGCATTGCTAAAATCAAATTATAGTCACATAAATGATAACGTAATGGAATGCAAGACCAGTTGTGTACTACTAATACACTCAAGAAAATGTCACATGTTTTTTAGCTACACTTTACAATTAACTACACAACTGAATACTTAGCAGAAGATACAAGACGGTAATGCTTGTATTTGTCAGAAAAAAGACCAACATCAAACCAGACATATTGCATAGAACTAAACTGCTAACCTCAGATTCTTGTTTTTTCCTCTCTTTAATAGCTTTGACCTTTGCAATCTTCTTTATGGTTTCAACCTAAGTTCAACAAGCCTCCGTTAATCTTATTAAACGATATAAATTAAAACATTGAACTGCATATATTAAATTTAAGCCATTAACGTCATCAAATGAAATCTACTATCCTACTTTATTTTTTGAAGAATTTTTATTTAAATGACAAATTTAACCAACTAGACAGCTAGTACTATACATATGTGTTATGTTTGAGCTTATAAATTTTTATTTATACATTTGCACCTAGAAAGTGGGCTCTTTGGAAAGATTTTAAAAAGCAACAAATCTCCACTCCGATTTAACAATGAATAGATATTTCCCATCTAAAATTCAATTTTTGAACAAAACAATTGGTATATACCCTTTAGTATTTCTCACAATTATTATTAAGAATATTATCTGATTTATAATGATTGAAAGGTTAAAAGCACAAATATCCTTTATTAAATTATCGTTGAACTGTTTTATTTGTATAAAGGTAGTTGTAAGAATTTAGGGAAAATAAACTTTACAACTTACTAACCAATCATGTACACATTACTAGTATATAAAAATGACCCCATTACCATGGTTTGGCTAATAAACTTCACAAAAAATAATGACTGTTATAATCTGATTATAGAGGCAATCGGACATCAAAGAATTTAAAGGTGTAATTTGAATTTAGAGTAGCCTTTTGATGAAATATGGAAGGGAATAAAACATAATTGTGAAATTATTTGATGGTAAACTAATAGACAATAATGATAATACTTGAGAGTTTTTAGCATCTGTTTCATACCTTGTTGTTTAAGCACACTAGACTGAAAATGACAGAACTCTACAAATATCAACTGTTCAAAGCCTGCACGCATAAAATAAATTTGTTATTAGCTACTTCATGGCCACATTAGACTGAAAATGATAGAACTCTACAAATTAGTCATTTCGTTATTAGCACTAAACTGTTTTCAAAAAATTTGCCATTACAACGGCGCCATTTTGTAGCACCAGAGTAATGTCTATGCATTACCCCTCTCCTGATACTTGGCTTGCGCCATTAACAACAATTTTATCCACTTATACAACAATGTCAGAATCATATACAACATTAGCACCAAATTGTTTCCAAAAAATATATGAAGGTAACAGCTGTTAGAAAAATAGAACATATGTAAACTTCATTCCCTTTATTAATAATGTTTAACAAATTTGCAATAGACAACCAGTTTCTTATTTATATTCACAGCTACAGATTTTTATAGAAAGATTCCAGAACACAGAATTGCTCTATCAACCCAGATTATAAGATGTTGTAGGGATCCAATCATCCGAACAACTTGTTCTTATCAAATTCTTCACATTTCAACCAGTCTATGTATATCCATCTTCACTAAAGGAGACAATTTTGATCAAAACAGAAGAACTATACATAATTCTAAAGGTTTACTTAAACATTCAATCAAGGATAGAGAACATTCTCCAAGAAATTGGGCTCATGTGATTGTCATACTTAGTTTTGTATCTGATTAACTGTGTGTGTCATTGACAATATGATTTTTTAGATTGATCAAAGAAGTGTTAGTAAATTGTAAATGTGGTTTGTTTAGTTTATTTTGACTGAACTTCGGTAATCAGCCTAAAGTTCACACATGTAGCTGAGGACCACTAGCATAATGGTAAGGCCCTCAAGAATGTGATCGGATTCTCTTTCCATCAAAAACCGTTTATAGAAATTAAAAGGAGGAGGAAGAAGTTCACACAAACAAATTCCTATTACAAAATTGTCATTACTTGATATAAGATGATATTAAATGTTTAACACCTGTACTTTTTATATTACAAGGCAAAATTAATAATTTATTCGACAAATGAGTAGCAAGATTTAAGCAAAAAGGTTTTATGCTCTAGCTATTTTTCGTTTTTTTCCTCTAGATACTGTAATGCAGTTGGATTATGCTGCACTTGAAATAACATAATATATACTTTTGATTAAAAATATTTGAATGTAAACTATCATGGCATCTAAACATACAGCATATTTTGCACTATGATTAAACTATACTGCATAATAAATATACTGATGTTTCATATGAACATAAAGCTTTTGATCATGTATAAATCAGCTACAAAATCTGCAGTGTCTAACATATCTTCTCGCATACTTATGCAAAGTTATGATTGATAAACTTTATAATAAAAATTTTAACAACATAGCTATTATATTTAACAAAATGGATAATCCTAACAAGTTAGGTAACAAAATTTGATTGCCAAGTGTCCACATATGCTAAAACATGCACACATATGTGTTATATGCATAAACCTCTATATCCAAAAAATTATCTTCAGTAGGCTTAAGTGGATAAAAAAAATAGTACAAAATATCTTTGGAGTCTGGGACAGTTTGAATTTAAAGTGCCCAGTGTAATATTATTCTAAATAATCCAAAGTTCCAAACTATAGTCAAAAGCCCATTTACCATCGATAAATACTTCAACCTGTCATGCTTGTTATCAACCTAAGTAGAATTCATCTTCATCTATACACTACTCTTATAAACAATTAATCATTATGTCGACAGCTTACCAAGTTCCCGGAATTGAGAAGAAACCAAGTCTGAGAAATCCAGCGCCTAAGAGAGGCCAAATCAAGACCAAGATATTAACTAAAGTGTTCTCTGCTATTAGAAGGGGTAGTAGGAAAGACAATGAGAAGGAAGCAAATGATCTGGATGCCGAAACTTTACCTTATAATATTCCAATACAAGGATCCTCTCAAGCACTTCGTATACAGTTCTAGTTCAACATGTATCTATTATTGGTACCTTTAACTATATTCTAAATCCTGCAACTTTCTGTGTCATATTCTCTGTATTTGTGGGTATTTAACTATTTATGAAAGACTGACCTTCATGGTTCCTTTGTATTCAATATATATGAGTTTTTAATATGAGTTCAAAATCCATAAGCATTATGCTTGAAATAGCACTAACGATAAAACATACTCAATCATGTTCTATGTATGCAACACACTTATTTCATCTAGAAGCACTAGAATATTGGTCCAATTGAACCCCAAAAGCTAAACAGATGGGTCAATGCCTTAAAGAAAGTACTTATTCCAGCCTAAGAAAACTTATTTCATGGTAACCCAATTTGCAAGCCAAATTTATGCTCTCCGTGCCCCATCTATATTAGATAAAAATTATGAGTACAGTTCACCTTTGTCAAGTCACGATGTAAACTAAGTACGTGTTGTACTATATTGACAAGCTTACAGGAAGTTGAAAACCTTTTTACATGACATCCAAACAAAGTGTTAGTTACTACTTAAAATATTAAGTACTGCAACAAAAAACAAAATAAACAACTAGGTGCACTAACAATGAGCAGCATCATAACTATACCGCAGCCTACACGTTCTCAGATATGCTAATGTACGATCTGAACCTTTTGAATTGGTGGAGGTAGAGCCAAATATTTCAATTGCTCCAGCACTGTTCTTCACCGGTCCACAAGGAGCCGTAAAAACAAGTTTCAGGCGAAACTGTCGCCTGTTAGTTTCTTAGCTTATATAAATCAAATGAAAGCGTTTTGTTTCATTTACTGAAGCACCTAAAGCGACCTGTAGTAATCGAAACTTTATCAACAACTCGAGTTCATCGAGTCTCTAGTAAGCCATTTCGACAATTGACAATCGAACAAAGTTCGACTTACAGCAATACCAAAGCAGGGTATTTGGAATATGAAAATCAAAATCAACAAACGAAATACGCCTAAAATTCGATTAACTGAATAAAGAAAAAATAGGGAACTAGGGCTACCTGAAGTATGAACACGTAATTAGGGCGATGACGATCAAGTCCACCAAAGAAACATCGAAAAACAAGCAAAATTTGGGGGAAACTACAAACGAAGGAGAATGAAATGAGGGACGATGAGGAAGCGGTAGTTTTGATAGAAGAGGGAAAATGAAATTTTTGGTAAAAGTATATTAAGAGTGGCGGCAGATAAATGACATTGACACAAGAGAATCCTCAGCGTTTAGACGCAAATTATTTTCTGAATTAATTAACTTTTACTGCAATTAACGTTCAAACGCTGAGAATGAGTGTAGTTAAAAGTAAGTTTTGGTGTAGTGGCCATGGCTGGATAGAATAGTTTTGAGTTGTCAAACCAGACTCTTGGTGCTTGTTTGAGACCATAGAGTGCTTTATTAAGTTTACATACTAGCTGCTCATTGCCTTTTTGTATAAATCCAAATGGTTGCTCCATGTATACTTCTTCCTGCAAATCACCATTAAGAAAGGCATTATTAACATCTAATTGTTGAATGACCCAATTCTTATGCAAAGCAATTGTTAATATTATCCTAATTGATGTGGGTTTCACAACTGGAGAGAAAGTTTCGTTGAAATCAAACCCATTCTGTTGTGAATACCCTTTTGCCACTAATCTTGCTTTGTGCCTAAGAATTGAGCCACCGGGATTTTTCTTCAATTTGTATGTCCATTTGCATCCTATTATATTTTTATTTTTTGGTAATTGAACAAGATTCCAAGTATTGTTTTTGATCAGTGCATCATATTCTTCTATCATTGCACTTTTCCAATTGACATCAGTAATAGCTTGCTGGTAAGTGGTTGGTTCACTTGTGTCAAGTTCAGCACAATATATTTTTGGTTTAAAAATACCACTCTTTGCCCTAGTTATCATATGATGACCAGTGTTTGCAGGAGCAGGATTTCTAACTGCACTGGTGATCTCTTGTTGAGTATTGATTGACTGTTGGTCATCCAATACTGGGCATGAATCATCTGAGTGATTGTGGTCAGAACCAGTATTATCAGTTTTTGATGATTCTCCAGTTTGCTCATGACCTGGTTCTCTGTTGAGCATAGTGTGTTGTGAGCAGGAGTTCTCTTCATCATCACCACCTTCACTTTGGATTGATATGATTATCTCAGGTGAGAAAGGTATAGAAGGTATGGAATACTTTGCATTGTATATTTTCTGAGATGTTTTGATGCCTGCATTGCTAAAAGGAAATTCATTCTCATTGAATACAACATGTCTGGATATATACACTCTACCATTGTTATCAAGACATTTATAGCCTTTTTGATTTGTGGGATAGCCCATAAATGTGCATGGTTTTGATCTATAATCTAATTTATGTGAGTTATATGGTCTTAAGTAGGGAAAACAATGACATCCAAATACTTTTAGATTTTTGTAATCTGGTTTAACTTTAGTTAGCACTTCCAAATGACTCTTATATTTGAGAGTCATTGTAGGCAATCTATTAATCAGATAGACTGCTGTAGAGAAAGCATCTGGCCAAAACTTAAGTGGCATAGATGCTTGTGCTAGTAAAGTTAAACCTGTTTCAACAATGTGTCGATGTTTTCTTTCTACAAGACCATTTTGCTCTGAAGTATAGGGACATGTGACTCTATGCGTGATTCCTTTGTTTGCAAAAAAATTCTTTAGTGGCACAAACTCCTTACCTCCATCTGTTTGAAAGATTTTTACCTAATTACCAGTCTGTCTTTCAGCATTTGTTATAAATTGCATCACTGCATTGTTAGTCTCTGATTTTGATTTTAAAAAATAAATCCATACAAATCTAGAGTAAGCATCAATGAATGAAATGTAATAATTGTAGCCATAATCAGTACAAACTGGGGCAGGTCCCCACAGATCTGCTGCGATTAATTCAAGAGTGTTATTGTATACAGTCTCAGAGTTTGGAAATGCAAGTTTATGACTTTTGCCTAACTGACAATATGTACATACATAAGAAGTAGGAATTTTCTCAACAAGAATGCCAACACACTTATTCAAAACATGTTTTACAATATCTACACTAGGATGACCTAGTTTATAGTGCCACATATTGAATTTTTCTGTATACTTTTCAGTATTACTGGTTTCAGTGACATTACACCATTTACTATCATACTCAAGTTTTCTTGAGCTTGCAACCTCAAATTTGTATAACCCTTTATGTTCTTTACCCTGCGAACCTCATCGGTCAGATTATCTTTCACCAGACAATGTTTTGAGTGAAATTCAAAATATACATTATTATCTTTGGCAAACTGTGATACACTCATTAAATTTTTCTTAATTAATGGTACTCTCAGTAAGTTTCTGAGATATAGTTGTCTAGTACCATTAAAACTTGCATTTCCAATATGAGATATGTGAGTGGTTTTACCATTACCCATATACAGTAGTTGTTTACCTTTGCATTCTCTGTTGCCAAGATTTAGTTGACTCAGGTTATTAGTCACATGATTAGTTGCACCAGAGTCTAGGTACCAACTGTCATCATGCATATCTTCTATTCTTGCAGTGCTGGTATTTGTATTCTCTGATTTTGGTTCGTGATGCATGTTCACCATGTTTGCACTTAGATTTTGTGGTCTTGCATTGTTGTTATTCTGTTGTGCTGGTGTGAAGTTGGCATCAAATCTGAAGTAACACTTGTTTGCAGTATGACCAAATCTTTCACATATTTGACATCTAGGCTTGTTATTGTTGTAATTCCATCTACCACCCCTAGTTCTGCCTCTATTGGGTTGACTGCCTCTGTAATAGTTTGACTGGTTCTTGTTACTTTGGCCTTTTACTTGATTTCTGTTCTTGCTAACAGAGACTTGCTTAATATTGTACTCTAAGTTTATTGATTTCTTTTGCTCTAGTCTTCCTTCATGAGCAAGAAGCATTGACTGAACACTAGTAAGTGATGGTAGTTTTTCATTAGAAGAAATTATAGCTACCACTGCTTCATATTCTTCGTCCAAACCACTTAATATACACAATATTTGTTCAGTATCTGCCACTTTGTGACCAGCACAGGCTAATTGATCACATATTGTTTTGGCTTTTGACAGATAGTCTCCCATACAAGCACCGTCTTTTCTTAAATTCTGCAACTGTCTTTTGTATTGCATTATTCTTGCTGCAGATTGAGAACTAAAAATTTGCTCAATTGTGTACCAAGTTTCATGTGCAGTTTTGCACCCAATCAATTGTGGCATGAGATTTGCACCTACAGAGGACAGTAGCCAAGAACTAATTAGACTGTCTTGTCTTTCATGTGAAATATAATCTTTATTGTTGATAAGTTTTCCTTCATTATCTGCAGAAAATCTTGGTGGGGTAATTATGGTGCCATAAACATAATCCTGCAAACCATAGCCCCTTATAGCTGTTTCAATCTGAAATTTCCATAGCAGATAATTGGAACATTCAACTGGATGGTGATGATCTGACTCTGTGGCCCGATGATAGACTTGATCAAATCTTGAGTGTCATTTGGCTGTTCTTGAGCAGTTCTTGAAACTGAACTGGAAGGTGTTGCTGCATTGCTGTTCTCATCAGCTATTTTGGGGAATCAAGAAATGGAAACAGAGAGTTGGATGCAACCAGAATTGGGAAAATGATGAAGAAGACTCTGATGCCTATTCTTTGGTATGGCACAGTCGGTAAGGTAATCAAGTTCTTGATGCTTCTGATGAATCAAGTGCAGCCGTAGGGGTGATCTATGATGAGATTTCTCTAAGATTCTCCTTCTTGGCAAGGCACGAGATTCAAATGATGATCAAATGCTCTCAAATGATGATTTAATTGCTGATGAGAGCAATCTGCTGTTAAGCAGTTTATTTTGCTCTGATACCAAGTTGAAGAAATTAAGAAGAATGATATTGAATTTTATTACTCAATAGAGTTTTGATTGTAATAATAATACACGATGCAGTGCTTTTGTATTTATAAGCAGAGATAGAACTGGGCTGCGGGTTGGCCCAAAGCAGTAATATAGCCCGCATTGCATTTACATTATTACAGAACTAATATATGAGATAGTGAAGTATGTTGTTTCGCTTATTAAGAACATTCAGCCTCCTTGTCTAACGGTAGACTACAACATTCATGCAATTATTAACCAACCTATAAGTCTGCAGTCCTAGCAAGCATCAACACCTATCAGACCACCTGCATGCATTGCGAGCACCCAAACTATAAACCTTTCAACTTGCTCCATACGCGGTCTATATTCTCTACTTGCCTCGGCAGTTGTTGTTGTGATCTCTGCCAGCATATGTAAAAGCTAGCACTCAGCCTGCAAATCTTTCCTTAATCAACCAGCATATTATCTAACACCGGTAATCTTTGTCTGGCCTGATGTCATGCCCTTAAGCCATATACTATAACTAAGTTTGATAAGACATGCCATTGCCTCTGCATCTCTCCTCCTTATCTTAGTCCACACGTGTGCAGCCAGTCTTTAATGCATTTCAGTTCCTTCTTATACACTTTCTAACCTATGCAAGCACTTCATCATGCCCACATGTTTCGGCCAAAGTTAGCTTCATGCAATTCTCCCTATGCAACATTATACTTTGGATTTCTATTGCTGTCCACTTCAGTCCCATTATATGGCTCAACCTATGATTATTTTAATGTCCAATTAATTATATTGTTGTATACATATAGTAGGTTTTACTCATGTGATCATCTCATTGATGATCCTCTGTTGGCATTGCTCTCATTTTTTTTCTTAAGTGTTTTGTACACAGCTGCCTATATGTATTTTTATATAAAGCATATACTTTGGTTAAAAAGTCAAAATAAAGCCTTTTGTTCGATACAAAAAATATCCAAATACCAATGTGGTAAAATAAACGTTTAGTCGAGGTTAATTTGGGTCATTTTCAATAAAGAGGGAACAGTTACATCCATTATTACCCCAACATAGCCACTTCTGTTCCCACCTACCACGTTTCATTTTAACTTTGCCTTTCCTCATCATTTTACCCTACGGTTATCTGACGTTTCATTTAGTTAATCCAAAAGCTCAAACGGTGCAATCGTCGAATCTCAAAAGTAGGATCACGTAATATGAAGAGTTTATTTATCTTCGACCTCGAAACATTATGAAGTCTTGTAGTTGGTGCACTTGATCATATAAATGACACAATTGTTGTTGCTTTCATGAGTGAAAGTGTGAAAAGATTTACCATGCGTGCTGTCATGGGACTCGATGATGAGATATTGTATAAGAATGAGTGAGTTAAGAAAAGATAGAAGTTTGAAAGATTGTTTAAAAAAGTCGAGGCAGTTGGGCAATCTTCTTTTGAGCAATCAAGTAGAGAAATTCTTGAATTAGGTAATTCGAATGAAGGATTACGGAGCTTTGGATTATAAAAAAGTTGCTTCCATCTACGACAAGACAAAGGATTATCCAGACACACTTGAAAGAAGTCAACTGATTTGTTGAAAAAAAGGCTAAAGGATTTTAACTGAAGCTTAAAATGTGTATGTAGTTCATAGTGGCTTTATGCTATTTTACAAGATATCAAGTAATAATCATTTCCTTTATGATGCTGCTTTCAATTTATGAGATAATGCCTATATATACGGTTTGATCCGTATTTAATTCATTTTCCATTGCTTAAATTTTTGTTGAGAACAATTATGCTTGAAGGAATAAGTGATTGTTGATGCATTAGTGATAATAGTTGGTGCTTGCCTAAAAATATGTTTGTTTTTTTGCCTCTTTATTCTCATTGATTATGATTATATATGCCATGCCAAAAACTGTAACAGTAAGAACTTCTGTGGTGCGCACTGTGCATATATTAAATCGAGTCTGTTTGCACCAAAATTGGTCACAACACTCTTCGGGAGTCGTTGAAGAGATAATAACGAAGAATGTAAATTCAAAATGAGTATTATCTAACAAAAACTCCAATCAACAGTAACGCAAAGCGTAGACAAGCGATTTATAGTGGTTCGGCGTATTGCCTATGTCCACTGTTAAGTTTTTGCAGTTTTATTGATTCTCTTTCAACCTTTACAAGTGGTTACAGCAAGCAACAGCGGATTATAAATAGAAATTCGAAATCAACAGCAAGAATATGATGTAGGATGATGGAGATCTCGATTCGGCAGAGTCTAGGCATTTCAGAATCCAAAGATCCTTTTTCTGTTGGCTCTGGGGCTCTATTTATAGGCGTAGGATGCCGACATTTGGGAGACCACTTCTGGCACGTGAGGGGGCCCACACGCCCGGCCTCAGGAAATTCGGGCCCACTTTGGGATCGATTCGAACTCCATTCGAATCCATTAGGAAATCATCCGATCGAGGTGAAATTTGGTATGGACATTCTTCAACATGTATGCAAGCTTCTGTGAAAATTTCATGGCGTTTGGATCAGTAGATCTCGAGTTATCGTAGATACGAAATGATGTTCTTCGTGCGGCTGTTTGGTTCGAAACCATCCCTTCGAACCGATGGTTTCGAATCGATGGTGGCACGCGCCTTTGTGATAACGTGGAGCGCAAACTTCAAATCAATCTGGTCTTCACTTCGAGTTGACCGCGTCGACTCCATATATCTCGGCGTGTTCGTATCGATGAATGACACGTCACCTTGGCATGCTGGCTTGATGGATTCGAATGAAGCTTCACCGATGGGTTCGAACAGTAGTTGCTGATGGAGTCGAACAACTGAGGGTCGATTGATATGAACAAGCCTTTCTTTGATGGATGCGAGCCCTATAGCTTCTCCATGGATACGAAGTCAATCGATGCAAACTTGCACCCTTCGATGGATTCGAAGGATGATGATCTGATGGATACGAAGCATACACTGGCTGATGGATACGAAGCAGACACTGGCTAATGGATACGAAGCGCTTCATCTGCTGATGGGTACGAGGTCCATCGATATGAACTCGATGGATTCGAAGTCGATGGAGTCGAATCCGAGTAACTTCGATGGATTCGAAGTTGATCGATACGAAGGTGATCGATTCGAACCAGTGTTCGGTGATTGATACGAAATCTGGGCTTTTCCCTTCAAATTGAATCGATCATAACTCGAGCGTATGAACTCGGATTGACTTGAAATTTGAGATGACGACTTCTATGATCTTTCTTGTCATGTCCTATCAATTGTAGATCAATCTGCACTCGGACAAAATTCAGCGATATCCATAGTGAAACGAAGTATGACCAATCTCTGAGACGAACTGTCCTTTGTTTTCGATCGATCTTTTGGTATCACGGCTTTGCCAAAAAGTGGGATAACATTTGCCCCCCAAAGTACGTCTTGTGGAAACATAACGTGCTTTGAAGAGCTGCAATTTCTCTCTGAACAATCATTGCTCTCTTTTGTTGAGATTCGTACTCTATATTGCTGTAACCTTGCATTGAAATGATTGATTGCTGTATAATAGTGCTTAGCTGTTGGTTGTTGTATTCGTAACAAGATGAGTATTGGATCCCTGTAAATGTTTAAAATCGAATATTAGACCGACATATATGCACATATGTTAGTTTGACCCTCGTTAACGTTGTGCGTCCACGAGTCGTTGTCAGTTTTGTTTGCTATTGAATTTCGTATCGATTCTCTCCTGAGCCGATTTGGAAATTTGAGTTGAGACAACGCTTGATGGTTGTTTTGAAAAGTCCCTTCGTATCGATCCTCTCCTGAACCGATATAGAAGGTTGAAGGAATCGACTTTGTGTTGCGCTAATGTAATATTTCGAATCGATGGGTACGAGCATCGATGGATACGAGATCAACATTCGTATTGACGAAGTATGCTTATGCTATGACGGGTACGAAATCGACATTCGTATTGATGGCTTTCAACTCCAATTGGTCTTTGTTGTGTCCTTCGTATCGATGCTGATGCTTAAGTTATGATGGATACGAAATCTCTATTCGTATCGATATGCAGTGGATGGGGTTGAGAACTTGTTGATGTGAACAGGGGCTTCGAGTCGATGTGCCCACTGTTCGTTTCGCATCGATGCGACTCAATGCTCTTCAGGACAGCCTTTGTTGTGTGTTTCGTATCGATGATGCTTCAAGCGTATGGACTCGAATTGAGCTTTCGAACCGATCTGTGGTTTGACTTGTTGCAACTGGTCGAGTTGACTGGGATGCGAAACGACCCGGTCACCTTCTAGGTTCCATATAAATAGCAAGGGCTTTGCCCTTTTTCACTTTTTCACTTTTTACTGCTGCCTTTGATTTTTCGCATCGTTCTAGAACTTGGAGAGACGGTGGCCTTGTACTTTCGACTCGATCGATTTCAATTTTCCAGATCTTCGAATCCCCACCTTAAACTAGGTAATCGACCACGAACCTAAATGACGAAGCAGCCCCAAATCCACTCTTTCTTCATCAATCATCCACTCTGGGAATTGGTAAAACCAGATCTGGCAACGGCCATGGCGGTTTTTCATTTATTATATTTTGTAGATTGAAGAAGAAAGAGTGGAAAAGGCGAGAACACATCGACCCGAGGTGTGTGTTCGAATCGATGAGAGCAATGATATTTTTCTGGATCTCGTGTCGATTCTTGAGACAAACCAGAGGGCAGTTTGTACCGATGGTCATGATGGTTGATCGTATCAATACGAAGCGATCGATATGAAAGGATAGGTTAACGATCGTTACGAAGTACCTTGCTTCAGATCGATACGAACCTTGTTATTACGATCGATACGAAAAGTGTCGATTAATTCATCATCGATGTCAAGCTAATACTTTCCCGATCGGTACGAACTGGGTAACCAAGGATCGATACGAAATCATCGGATTTTATCGACACGAACTCGGCTCCCGATGATCGATTCGAAACATGTTTATTGGCATCGACTCAAACTGGTACCTTGATGGATTCGAACGAACTCCATGTGATCGGTTCGAACCGATATCATGATGGATTCAAACGAACTCCATGTGATCGATTCGAACCGGTATCATGATGGATTCGGTTGAGCTTCCTTTGATCGATTCGAACCGGTATCATGATGGATTCGTTTAAGCTTCCTTTGATCGATTCGAACTTCCCACATTGAATATGAAATTTTTGACATTCTTCAATACAATTCTGACGAGCTTCATTCTCGCATATTTGGACTTGATTAAACTGCATACTCGACTATATCTTGAAGCTTGTCAATGGAACCATAACAACCTTAACTGCTTGCACATCTTTTTTGACTTCGCACAAATTTATTCAAGTAATGCATTGCACTGCACAACACGCACTCGTCCACTTTACACTGGGGAATGCATGGGCTCTTTGTCGTCTAGCGATAATTTCTCATAAGTTAGCCAGTTATGGAACCATCAAGTTCGCAGCCGCAAGAAATCCAAAGTACAATTGCTTCGAGACTAGAGGTTCCGGATATTGAACTTGAGATCATCGGTCCAGCCCCGGACGAATTTCCCAATGCGTCTTTTATTGCCAATCCATCGGACTCCGTTCGATCCAATATTTCTGAAGATATGTTGGGGAGGATATGCTTAAGGCATGGCCTGTCAATGGATGACGTGTTATTACCGAGACCAAATGACAGACCACACAATCCGCTGGAGGGATACACCGCATTCAATCGCCACATGTGCCCGGCCGAGACGCTTCCTCCTTTCAAGGAGTACATAAGAGAAGTACTGTCTTTTTTGGGATCGCCCCATCTCAACTACACCCGAACGGATACGATTTCGTGAATAGCTTGTTCATTGTCTTCATGGAGTACCTTCATCAACCACCGATCCCGACCGAGATCAGATATCTGTTCAATTTCAAAACCCAAAGTGATTACCCCTCCTTCACATTTTTGGAAGCAGCGAGGAATTGTCAAGTGGTCACCGGGTCCTGGACTAGGCTAAGCTATTACAGGACGGAATGGTTTTACGTCAGATGTCCTCCAGGGTTTGCCCGGCGATGGTTATTCAAACGTGAGTATAGCTGAGTTCTCAAATAATTACTAACGCAATTGCAGTCAAAGTGAAACTTATATCTTTTCCTTTTTACAGCAACGATTCAGCGACCCGAAGGTGAACACTTTAACGACATAGTGCGAGTACTCCGAGAAGTCCCGAGCGAAGATAGGGATATCGAATTGCTTTTGACGGATAGGAATCTCCGGACTTTTGGGTTGATTGAAAGGGGGCAGAGTATAAAGTTTGACGGGGCACTAAGGACCGTCTTGAAAAAATGAGTCAAGCACAAGAAGCCCAAAGTTATTATAGCCGAGGAAGCGGATTCTGAAAGAACCCATACTGATGATGAGCCATTGGCCAGGCCTGCAAATGTAGTTCAGGATGTCGCGGAGCAGAGAAAAGGCAAGGCAGCCGTTTTTAAGTCGCTTGAAAAGGGAAGACGAAAGTCGGTCGTCATGTCCCGGCTCACCCCCGGAATTAGAATTTCGGAGAGGTCTCCCCTAAGAATAGAAAGTCTCTTTGAAGGGCTTGCCGATCTTCCAATCCAGGATGATGTGTCTTTTCAACATGATGCCGGGTTGAAGGAATTCCATCGTACTCTAGAATTGAGCGAGCCTTTTATTACTAGCATGGTCGACACTTCTGGTTGGTCGGGGGAATGCATATTCGTACACTTTTCACGACACTACATAACCCTTAGTCGTAGGTCATCGGTTTCGAAAAACCACTAACTTTATTCTCATTTCGCTTTACAGATATTATGACTGGACGCGGTTCGATGTTAGGAAGTCTGCGACATGCTCGTAAATCTTACTTGTATTACGAGTCACAACGAAGAGAAGGAGATAGGGATTACCATCGTAGGTACTCCGGGTATTCTAGCCAAGAACGGTATGATAGAGATAGGGACTACAGACGTCGGTCTTGATCTCGCACTCCTCCTCCCAGAGCTCCTATACAACCTCCTGCCTATGTTTCTCGTCCTTCCGAATCTTATCGATACAAGTCAGCTTCTCAATCTTCTAGATCCGAGCCCCACCATCCCAGATCTGAGGCAATGTCTCCAGTAGTTGCGGAACAGCTTCCTACTGAAATTTCGGGGGAAGGAGCAATCAGGCTTGCGCAGTTAAAGAAGGACTTCCTGAATATTTGCTTTAATAACTACATTTTTCCTCTTCACTTGAAAAGAATCCCGCCGGAGGCCGAGCAGGTGGCGCACGATTATGTGCATGACTTTTACGCCCAATACAAGGCGTGGTAAAAGGCGGCCAAGAAAGCGTCGTCATTAGCCTTCGAACGAGCGGCTACCATTGAAAAGCTACAAGCTGAGCTGGCTCAAAAAATCGCATCATACAAGTGCTGAACACAGAAGCTGAATCATCTCGAAAATCAAAGAAGGAGGCTCTTACGAAGGCCGATGAAGCTCAAGTGGCTATGGATAGGATGAAAAAAGAGCACTATGTCACGGTGGAAGACATGGGTCACCGGAACACCATCGTCATCGCCGAGCGAGATGCAGCTTTGAAAGAGCTTAATGAGCTTAAGGCTAAAGTTTCTGAAATTATGAAGGAAAGGGATACCGCCAATATTTTTGCACAGGAGGCATGTGATCAGGCGGTAGAATTCCGGACCGAGCGTGATGCTGCGATGGCTAAAGTAATGGAGATCGAAGCCGATGTTGGTAGAAAAATTGAAATCGCAGAGTCCAAGTTGAAGGCCGGCATTGAAGACCTCCTCATCACTTATAATGCCAACGTGTTAAGGCATAGGAATTTGGCTTGGCTCGAGAATTATTCGGTACATCTTCACAGCGCCTGGAGTCGGTTGATTGAGGAGGAGAAAGCGGTGCATCCGGATGAATCAATTGACCAGTTTGAGCTTGAAAACCGGTTGCTGACCGAAGACGAAAAGAAAATCCTTCATGACGCCATAATTTCTCATGAGAGGGAGACGGTCGGCCCCCGTCATTTGGAAGTCGGGGAAGGTTCTGGTGTTGAGCATCGGGCTTCAGTTCTTGAGATCACCGCTCCACTCCCGTCAGAGCCCACATCTGCGGTCGATTCACAGTCAGTCCCTGCCTATAATCCAGAGCAACCGCAGCTATCTCCTATCCGGGAGCACGTTTCTGAAGCTGCTCAGTCGTCAGCAGGCCACGTTGAGGAAGGTATTCCGAACTTATCTCAAGTGTATTCCAAATAGGGAGTTTGTTTTGAAGCAGTTACTAATAACTTCTTCTTATCTTTGCTCAGTGACTGGAGTTGCGCCGATTGCCGCAACTCAAGAGTCAAGTAAAGGGGAGAAGGCCATCACCACTGAGACGACCGTCGTGATAGCAGTGTCAACTGAGGTGACGCAGGGGAGCGCACTATCTCTTGATGAGCAAATGGTGAGCGAGCTGCTCGGCCAGAAGGGTGGCTTCTCCACAGACTTGTTGTTCATCATTAGTAACCTCCCGCCAACCTCTAGCTCTTCAATGCAGACTGCAGATGCCCCCAGCCAGGCCCAAATGATTCGTGATGAAGAAATTCTGGCCGAGATTAATGCAGAATTAGAGGCTGCGGGGCAAGGTGGCAGCGCTGGAACTAGGACTACGGTGCACAGTCCAGCACCTCTAAATGTAATATTGCCGAGTGGCACTGTGGTCGATACCCGGGTGTCCGCCCCGTCTTCTGTCGCAGATCCAGTCTCTCCTACTCCTCCGATGGGAAGCCTTCATGTAAATTCAAGCTCTGAGGAGGACGTTGACATTATGCCCCCAGCCGAAGAGCAGCCACCGAAGAGGAAGCGCTCCAAACGAAGGATCTCTGTTTCTAGCGAGTCCGAGGACGAACCGCTGATAAGGAGACCGAAAAAGAAGAAACAGATGGGCCATTTAAGCAGATTTTTTGATAGATAGGAACTTGTGTTTTTTTTCCGCTAGTAGGCCGTGTATAGACGCAGGTACGGCCCCTGCTAGTAGGAATTCTTTTTTGGAAGAACTTATTTGCATGTAAGTCCTTGTCTCTAATTAGTTGAAATAAAATTCAATTTCTTTGTTTCAATTCTTATTTCTTTTGTGCTTAAGTGTTTGTAGTGTTTGGATTTCAGTCCGGTGTACTTGTGGTGTTTTTACCGTCAAGTAGAGTTCGTTTTATTTGCCAAGTCTGAAAATCTTGGTCACAAGTTGTGATCGATGAATAAGTTGAACTTCGGATATTGTATCACTTTGGTTAGTGATTAACACTTAGCTTTTTTGCCCCCCAGTTTCGGGGAACAACATTTGTATTTTGATGACTGGTCGCACTTATTGCAAATCTTAAGCACATGTCCACATTCTGGTGACTTAGGATAATTTTAGATCGATAATCTGGTTCGCACTCCAGGAATTTGAGAGTTATCGATGTTTGTAACATGGTTCGCGCTTCGGAAACCTGGAATTGATGTTTATACTCCACTTCACGCTCTGGGAACTTGGAGTTAGTATTGATATTTCGGTTCGCCCTCCGGCAACTTTGACTTGGTATTTGTGCTCCAATTCACATTCTGGGAACTTGGAGATAGCATGTATGTTTGGGTTCGCGTTCCGGGAACCTGTAATTTATGTTTATACTCCATTCACGCTCTGAGAAGTTGGAGTTAGCACGGATGCTTCGGTTCGTGCTCCGGGAACCTATAATCTATATTTATACTCCAATTCACGCTCTAGGAAGTTGGAGTTAGCACGGATGCTTCGGTTCGCGCTCCAGGAACCCGTAATCTATATTTATACTCCAATTCACGCTCTGGGATGTTGGAGTTAGCACGGATGCTTCGGTTCGCGCTCCGGGAACCTGTAATCCATATTTATACTCCAATTCACGCTCTGGGAAGTTGGAGTTGGCCGATAGATGGTCAGTCACACCTGTTTGGGCTTTTAAGGAATTCGTTCACACTCTAGGAACGATGGATTTGATGTTTATACTCCAATTTGCACTCTGGGAATTTGGAGTCCGTTCACACTCTGGGAACGATTTATTTGATGTTTATACTCCAATTCACACTCTGGGAAGTTGGAGTCCGTTCTCACTCTGGGAACGAGTTATTTGATGTTTATACTCTAATTTGCACTCTGGGAATTTGGAGTCCGTTCGCACTCTGGGAACGAGTTATTTGATGTTTATACTCCAATTCGCACTTTGGGAATTTGGAGTCTTTTCACACTCTAGGAACGATTTATTGGATGTTTATACTCCAATTCACACTCTGGGAAGTTGGAGTCCGTTCGCACTCTGGGAACAAGTTATTTGATGTTTATACTCTAATTCGCACTCTGGGAATTTGGAGTCCGTTCGCACTCTGGGAACGAGTTATTTGATGTTTATACTCCAATTCGCACTCTGGGAATTTGGAGTCCATTCGTAATTTGGGAACGAGTTATTTGATGTTTATACTCCAATTCGCACTCTGGGAATTTGGAGTTAGTTGTAGGACTATCGTGTGTTGGTCTAGTTTAGCCTTTGATGTGATGGCTTGCTCCCGAGCTGGGGTTTCACTTAGTGAGTGGCCGGTCGTATCACAGTCACTCGCTATTTGAATAAATTCCATTGTTTGATGGAACTTAGCTCTTCGTGTGTCGTGATTGTTGAACGTTGCATTCGGTGAATCACAGCTCTAGCTTGAAGAGATAGTATTTTATTGCTGAAATAAGAAGATATGGCGAAGTCAGTGCCTTATTACAAATTCAAATTTCATAATGTAAAGGAAATTGCAAAGTGTTCATAGATTGAATGAGCCTGTCATGTGCAACAGTGACGAAGATCTTCGTCGTTCCAGGCTCGTGAGAAAGTTCGTCCGCCACTGATGGCGTTTATCACCAATCTTCCGCGGGGACAAGTGGAGTCCTCCAGTCTCGGTCGATCGGGGTCATTGTTTTGATTTGATGGGCCCGCTTCTCTAGGCTGCGGTGCCCGCACAAACTGTTCTAGCTTCCTTTCTCTGATCAGTTTTTCAACGAGATCTTGTAAGTGATGACACTCGTTCGTATTGTGCCCGTAGCTTTCATGGAACCTACAAAATTTTCCCGTTTGGATTTGCCTCTCTGACGATGGTTTTGGTGTGGGTTTTTGGTACTGAATTGTATTACAGGTTTGTAAGTACAAGTCCTCTAGTGATGTATTCAAAGGAGTGTAACTGTCAAACATTGGATTCTTGCGCTGCTAACCACAATTTGATCTCGTTTTCTAGTTTGATTCATGCTCTCTCTTCGTCGAGCTTGTTTGTTTTTAACGATCAACTGAACTTTTCCGAAGCTCTTACCGGACTGTTTAATTGCAACATTGCTTTGGATCCCTTCCGTACTTGGTCCTGCATTAGTTTGCTTCCTAGACTGTTTCGCATCTTCTCTTCTCAGGAAGTGAGCCACCTTGGCGTGGAAACGGTCCAATGATGCAGGTGGTTTTCCAGCTAACCAGTTGCCAAACTCATAATCGGGGTCGATCCCCTTAGTCAATGCCATAAGGATGGAGTTATCGTTCGGATTGCTGATCTCCGCACATGCAGTATGGAATCTCTCTAAGTAGTGTCTGAGCGTCTTTCCAGGAGCTTGGGTGACGCTGGACAGAGTGTTGACATCTTTTGGCCTTGCGACGGGCATGCGGAATTGTTCAACAAATTTTGTGGCCAACTGGCCGAATGAAGAGATGGATCGAGGTGGTAGTCGAGTGAACCACATGGTAGCGATGCCCCCCAAGGATATGGGGAAACTACGACACTTCACTGCATTGTCGACTCTGGCAGCAGTCATTGACCATTCATATTTCAAAATATGTTGGTTGGGGTCGGAGTTTCCCTCGTACATGGGTAGAGTTGGGATCCTGAATCGCCGTAGGGGTTCAGCAGTAAGAATATTGTCCGTAAAAGGAGTATGGCTTCGGGAAATTCCCCAATCGTCATTCGTGAGTCCCTGGCTCTCACAGATCATCTGACGTATCATAGTTGAAAGATCCGGCATTAGCGCGTTTTGTGCGGCTCACGCCGGAGTATGATCACGTTCCATACTTTGGGGTTGGACCGGATGTTGTCGACGGTCCAAGTCTTGCCTTCTTGGCTCATAGTCCTCTGGGACATATGGTTCAGGAGTACGTCCGCTATGACGACGATCCAGGTTCGACTGACTTGGGCGTCGACCCCTGGTTCAGCCGCAACGTTAGTGGTGTGGTATTCTGCGGTGTGGTGAGGAACGGCACCTCCTCGGGAGGAGGGTCCGGTTTGGAAACTGGCTGATGGACCAACTCTCAGTTTTCCAACGGTCATTGCCGGTTGATCTCCAGTGACTGGCATGTGACTCCCATCTAGTCGGGGTCGTGGTGATCGATTGTGGTAATCAAAAGATGAAGAACTTTCGTTGGAGGAGCGAGAAGCATGGTCTCTCTTGGATCTCTTTCGGTTCTGGCGATCCAGCTGGTTGATCAGCTTGGCACTAGCGCGTAGCTGTTCTACTAGTTGTTGCCGACTCTGGGTCAGCTCTTGGAGTAGCAACTGCAACTCCTGTCGGGTAACCGGACCTGATGGTTTCGAGTGTCCAGTAGCATCTTGATTAGATGGAGGTAGTGGCGCAGGATTCTGTCTATCCTGTTCTTCTTGATTGATAGCGTTTGAGGTGGTTCTTGTGCTAGCCATCTTGAAAATTTAATTCCTTTCCTAGACTTTCTGCAAACCTGAAGAGAAGGGAAGGAAGTTGGACTTGATGATCTGGATCTCTCTCTTAGATTTATTCAATCCGGTATCGATGACAGATCCAAAGAGCAGGAGAAAATCTGGGTGTTCTCAGTGAAAGCACCAAAGTGTTTGCACCAAAATTGGTCACAACACTCTTCGGGAGTCGTTGAAGAGATAATAATGAAGAATGTAAATTCAAAACGAGTATTATCTAACAAAAACTCTAATCAAAAGTAATGCAAATGAGTAGACAAGCGATTTATAGTGGTTCGGCGTATTGCCTACGTCCACTGTGAAGTTTTTGCAGTTTTATTGATTCTCTTTCAACGTTTACAAGTGGTTACAGCAAGCAACAGCGGATTACAAATAGAAATTCGAAATCAACAACAAGAATATGATGTAGGATGATGGAGATCTTGATTCGGCAGAGTCTAGGCGTTTCAGAATCCAAAGATCCTTTTTCTGTTGGCTCTGGGGCTGTATTTATAGGCATAGGTTGCTGATATTTCGTTGAACATTCGGAAGACCACTTCTGGCACGTGAGGGGGCCCACATGCCCGGCCTCAGGAAATTCGGGCCCACTTAGGGATCGATTCGAACTCCATTCGAATCGATCAGAAAATCATCCGATCGAGGTGAAATTTGGTATGGACATTCTTTAACATGTATGCAAGCTTCTGTGAAAATTTCATGGCATTTGGATCGATAGATCTTGAGTTATCATGGATACGAAATGATGTTCTTCGTGCGGCTGTTTGGTTCGAAACCATCCCTTCGAACCGATGGTTTCCAATCGATGGTGGCACGCGCCTTTGTGATGACGTGGAACGCAAACTTCGAATCGATCCGGTCTTCACTCCGAGTTGACCACGTCGACTCCATATATCTCGGCGCGTTCGTATCGATGGATGACACGTCACCCTGGCATGCTGGCTTGATGGATTCGAATGAAGCTTCACCAATGGGTTTGAATAGTTGTTGCTGATGGAGTCGAACAACTAAGGGTCGATGGATACGAACAAGCCTTTCTTTGATGGATGCGAGCCCTATAGCTTCTCCATGGATACGAAGTCAATCGATGCGAACTTGCACCCTTCGATGGATTCGAAGGATGATGATCTGATGGATACGAAGCAGACACTGGCTGATGGATACGAAGCAGACACTGGCTGATGGATACGAAGCAGACACTGGCTGATGAATACGAAACGCTTCATCTGCTGATGGGTACGAGGTACATCGATATGAACTCAATGGATTCGAAGTCGATGGAGTCGAATCTGAGGCACTTCGATGGATTCGAAGTTGATCGATACGAAGGTGATCGATTCGAACCAGTGTTCGGTGATGGATACGAAATCTCGGCTTTTCCCTTCAAATTGAATCGATCATAACTCGAGCGTATGAACTCGGATTGACTTGAAATTTTGAGATTCTGACTTCTATTATCTTTCTTGTCATGTCCTATCAATTGTAGCTCAATCTGGACTCGGATAAAATTCAGCGATATCCATAGTGAAATGAAGTATGACCAATCTCTGAGACGAACTGTCCTTTGTTTTCGAACGATCTTTTGGTATCACGGCTTTGCCAAAAAGCGGGATAACAATTGCAGCTCTTCAAAGCACGTCATGTTTCCACAAGGCGTACTTTGGGGGGCAAATGTTATCCCGCTTTTTGGCAAAGCCATGATACCAAAAGATCGATCGAAAACAAAAGACAGATCGTCTTAGAGATTGGTCACACTTCGTTTCACTAGGGATATCGCTGAATTTTGTCCGAGTCCAGATTGAGCGACAATTGATAGGACATGACAAGAAAGATCATAGAAGTCAGCATCTCAAATTTCAAGTCAATCCGAGTTCATACGCTCAAGTTATGATCGATTCAATTTGAAGGGAAAAGCCCAGATTTCGTATCCATCACCAAACACTAGTTCGAATCGATCACCTTCGTATCGATCAACTTCGAATCCATCGAAGTGCCTCGGATTCGACTCCATCGACTTCGAATCCATCGAGTTCATATCGATGGACCTCGTACCCATCAGCAGATGAAGCGCTTCGTATCCATCAACCAGTGTCTGCTTCATATCCATCAGCCAGTGTCTGCTTCTTATCCATCAGATCATCATCCTTCGAATCCATCGAAGGGTGCAAGTTCGCATCGATTGACTTCGTATCCATGGAGAAGCTATAGGGCTCGCATCCATCAAAGAAAGGCATGTTCGTATCCATCGACCCTCAGTTGTTCGACTCCATCAGCAACTACTGTTTGAACCCATCGGTGAAGCTTCATTCGAATCCATCAAGCCAGCATGCCAAGGTGACGTGTCATCCATCGACACGAACGCGCCGAGATATATGGAGTCGACGCGGTCAACTCGAAGTGAAGACCGGATCGATTCGAAGTTTGTGCTCCACATCATCATAAAGGCGCGTGCCACCATCGATTCGAAACCATCGGTTCGAAGGGATGGTTTCGAACCAAACAGCCGCACGAAGAACATCATTTCGTATCCACGATAACTCGAGATCTACTGATCCAAATGCCATGAAATTTTCACAGAAGCTTGCATACATGTTGAAGAATGTCCATACCAAATTTCACCTCGATCGGATGATTTTCTGATCGATTCAAATGGAGTTCGAATCGATCCCAAAGTGGGCCTGAATTTCCTGAGGCCGGGCGTGTGGGCCCCATCACGTGCCAGAAGTGGTCTCCCGAATGTTCAGCGAAATATCAGCATCCTACGCCTATAAATAGAGCCCCAGAGCCAATAGAAAAGGGATCTTTGGATTCCGAAATGCCTAGACTCTGCCGAATCGAGATCTCCATCATCCTACATCATATTCTTGTTGTTGATTTCGAATTTCTATTTGTAATCCGCTGTTGCTTGTTGTAACCACTTGTAAACGTTGAAAAAGAATCAATAAAACTGCAAAAACTTCACAGTGGACTTACGCAATACGCCGAACCACTATAAATCGCTTGTCTACGCATTTGCATTACTGTTGATTGGAGTTTTTGTTAGATAATACTCGTTTTGAATTTACATTCTTCGTTATTATCTCTTCAACGACTCCCGAAGAGTGTTGTGACCAATTTTGGTGCAAACAGAGTCTAATGTGCAGTCGGTCTGAATTAAGGAAAATTGACCTGTTGCTTAGAATGAGAAGCACCAGTTGAATGTTAAAAGCGTATGTGCTTATAATTGGCATTCGTTACATTTGATACGTTTATATGATGTTTTAATCTTCATAACATATGGTTGATAGACAGATTGAGTAGAATTGAAAGAATGTTTGTCAATGGAGTAGCAGAGATGGAGGAGTTTAGAGGTGATTATTGGATTATTGGATTGGCTAAAATGAGTTTATCTTACAAATTTTCCTGTTAGCCAGCCAACCTTCTTAAACAACACGGACTTTAATACATCACATCCTCGCTAGAGAAAAAAACTGAATCCTCACAAGCCGATCATCAACCACTGAAGAAGGATTCAATGTTAAAAGCTAAAGAAATTGAAATTGAAAATAATGGTGATCTAAGAACATCTACTGCCTATGATATTGCAGCTTCTGCTGCCTCATACATCCAATGTATGCAGTATCTGCTGTCAAAGCAGAAATGAAAAAGGAAGTTGCTGATGATCTGAATTCATCACTCAAGTCCTTCTGAGTGGTTTATGTGCGATGAAGAAAAGAATGGCACAAGATACTCTATCATTCATGTTTATTTTGCTGTTTTATTTTCCTGTCATTTGCAATTCGCAATATAAATTTAAATTAATAAATATGCAAGGTTCCGAGTCTTTAGCTTCTTAGCAAACAAATAATCTTTTTGAACCTGTTCAGTGTGAGGCGATTTACTTAGGTAGCATTTGTTTCAAATAAGAAGTCTCGATACTGAATTACAGTTATGAGCTTTATTATTGTAATGCAATACATATAAGTTAAGAAAATCAATGTTTGCGATAGGGATTTGATATGTTTGTACATAGAGGAATCTTTAGATGTGACGACTCGGATTTCAGCACTTGAAAATCAACATCCATACATCACCCGTATTCGAATGCGCAAATTCAAACGTTGAAAATCCGATCCGGTGGAGCTTATAACAACATTAGGTGATAACAACGCAGCGGAAATAGAAGCATGATTTTATTGATACACAACATTTGATACAACAATGATACAAATGAAATGATCAACACAATCAGAGATAGATACAACAGAGGAAATAATAAGACAGCAACAACAGCGGAAAACAACATCTTCAATGCCAAAGCTCCAAAACACCAAACCAAGAAGCTCAAACCGCCATCGTGATGAAGTGAAACAAATCGGTGTACCAATGCGATTGCCAAAACCCATAGATTCCAAAGGTTGCCAAATCTACACCTATTAGCTGACTATCTGAAATCCTGATTCTAGGCTGCCCGTGTGGAAAATTGTGGGCAGCCAGAGTTTAGAAAGGGAACAATAAACTCCAGGTCAGTCATTAGACTGGTGTGAGCAAACAAAAACAGTTGTTTGAAAACAAAACGCAACAACAAAAGAAGTGAAAAGAAATCCGCAACGCTTTTTGGAAAACGAAACTACCATAAGACCTCCAGCCACACGCACAATGCAAGCGCACACTTGGGGGAGATTTCTCCATATGATACTCAAACATGCTTGATACGTAAAATCCTTTTTGATATTATTATTAGTGCATAGTGCAGAAAACATTTCGAAAGTATAACATTAATCTTAGCCAGCATAAGTACCATTATATTATGCCTGCTATAGCTACCATTTAAGAATGGCAGGTTATACAACTGCAATCATAAAGGGCACGTATTGGTTGATCGGATTTCCAACAAATGGTCAAGGCTAAGGAACTTCCTTCACCGAATGGGTATGCCTCTGGAGGGACGCCCCGAGAACCTAACCGGCTCTCTGTCAACACAAGGTCGGGTTACCTCTGTAACTAGATAACTACTGACACGAGTATGTCACCCTCCGGTCGTCACCGACCTTTATCCCGGGATTCACCAACAATTTGCAACAACCACATAAGTTAAATATCTGGGCTCCGTACCATGATACCACTTTTTATCCAGAAGGAAATGCACATACTCTAAAGGGCGTGACCCTCATAACCTTGCTGCATCCTTCCTGTTTCGACCATTTTCGGGTTGTGAGATTTGATGAAGTCTCATACACAAAGCTACGCTTTTCACAAAAGCCATGCTTTGATCAACAAATGATCGGCACCACTTAGTATGCCACATTACCAAATTGGGAATATATCGCTAATAACCATGAACTACATAACCTCTAAGCTCATACATCTCAGAGAAGGGTTTTAAGCTAAGAGAATAAATTCTCCACCACCAAACAGAAATGTATTTGATAGAAAGAAGCTTTACATCTCAATGTGTAATGTCAGACATACATCCATACAAGTCTGTTCTGGGTTCGAACGGAACCGGAGATAATTCAAAGAAGCCCTTGCCAATCCGGGCATTCACAATCTCAATCGGACTCCCCATCACATATGGAGATCTCTATCCCGACGGGACTCGGTATAAAGACATTCGACAGGTAATCCTTTCGTATTCAAAAATACACGGTCTTCACCATCATCTTCAAATGCACTCACATTACGTCTTATCACCATTCGGAATGGGTTTTATGACATAAAGTCCTCTCCCGGCCGAACCGAATAATGAGCGCTTAATTTAAAACAATATGGATATATTGGGATCTTAGTTAAGTCACAACTTTTAGCCCAAAACCTTTCCTTTTGAATGGTTTAAACAAATTTCCACTTTTAATCTTTTAAACAAAAGATTCACCCTTCAAGATCACTTTCAATTTGAAACAAGGTTCACCAATCTTTAACAAAGATTCATTCATAGCTTTCAAAACAATTTTCGATTTGATTCACCCATAACTTGAAAATCATTTCAACAACAACTGGAAATCTTTTCCTTATATAAAAGTGATTATCATATGAAAACAAATGCTTTTCGCTTGGGGAAAAACCGATTAAATTTACTCAAGTTATAACCCTTTAAAATAAAATCATAAAACCCGCAAACTACCGTACTCGGCAAGTTCAATTTGAGTTAAATTCAAATTCCTAAAATAATTTTATTTAAAATACTTCAAAAATGGTTAAAAATTTATATATATACACATTTTATAACCTGTATAACCTTTTAAACCATAGTTTTCAAATATGTATATAGAATTCAACTTCAAAGTGTTGAATTCAAATTCAAATTATTTTAATTTCAAAACTTTAACAAGCCATTCAAAATAGTTTCAAAACTCCTTTTCAAAAGTTTTTCTCGTTTAAACCAAATACACTTCCAAACCATTTTGGATTCAAAATTCAATTTTAAATTCATCATTTGAATTAAATTCAGAACACCCGTAACTTAATCAGTTTCCCGTGAAATCCATATTTTTGTGTGTGTGGTGTAGTCCAAGGGTTTCACACACAACAATAGAATATCACAACCAACATTAATTCAAGCAAAACAATACCGATAAGGGTATAATCTTATAATGCTTATCTTCATTCACAGATACACAAATAAATTTATCACAGATAAATAAATCACAGTTCACAGCTCAATTCAAAAACAATCACATCACAAAACATTACACATCATGGATATCAATAATTCGAGGCAGTCAATATAATCTAATCATCCATAAGCAAGAATAATTAGTCACCTGATTATAACTAACTGAAAATAAATTAATTTCTTATGAATTAATCACCTAACTCTAATAAATTGACATTAGTTAATTAAAAACCATTTGATATTAAATTAATAAGAATTAATCAATCAGTCCTTAATTATCCATCTCAAGTAAATATCCTTAATTACTTACATTAATTAATTATCCTTTAATTAACCGTATTAATTAACCTCAAATAAATTAATTAATTAACCCTTAATCAGTTACCCTTTAATTAATTATCCTTAATTAATTATAAATTAATTAACCTTAATTAATTATCCTCAATTAATTTTATTGAGTAATTATTCTTTAAATCACTTGATTAATTAAACCTTAATCATTAATTAATTATCCTTTAACCATAATTTAATTAATTTTTAACTAATCCATAAATTAACCGTTAACTAATCACATTAATGGATTATTCTTTAGGTAATTAAGTAGGTGAACCTTTAATTAATCACATTAATCAATTAATAACATTAATTAATTATCTTAATTAATGACATTAAATAATTAACCTTTAATTACTTTCATTAAGTAATATATCTTTTAATTACTTACATCAATTAGTTATTTTTTAATTTATTAATTAACCCATAATCAATTAAGTAATCAATCAATCTTTAATTACTCAAGACTTTATTGATAAATCATTATCTTGATTAATTACTTTAATTACCATTTAAACCTTGTTTAATAAATCTTGCAATTAATTATTATTAACCACTTAACTTAAACCTTTAAGTAAAATTAAGGATTAAAACACCTCATCCCTTTTAAATGTTTACTTAATTACGATATTAAATTTATTTAAAAGAAACTTTCAAAAACAAAGTTTATATATATGTATTAAAATACATTTAAACTTAGTTAATTTTAAAGTAATTTTATTTTAAAACCTTTGCTAATCCTAAAAACTTAATTAAGACATTTATTATTTAAAAACAATGGGTTAAGAAAATTGTTTAATTTAAAATTTGATTTGTTTTAAATTTAAAACTGCAACTTCAAATACTTGAGCAAACCCCGAGTTAAACCCGAGCTCAACTCCGAACTTCTCTTGCGTCATCACGTCTTCGAGTCAAAACCTTATTTTCACGCGTGTTACCCCGAGCCAATCCTTTCTTCCTCGAGCTCAAATGAACCCAAATACTAGCGTGTACGTGTGCACGATGCACGCCGATCTGACCACCTCTGATCGACCTCGCCGCCATCTAAAAGTCAACGACGACCATCCCAAACCAACTGACCTCCCAGAACCCATGATATCGTTGGTGATCGAAATCGAGCTATTGACCGCTTCCTGAAACAAAACAGTTCATCAAAAACCACCTCGCCACGCCAACTCCGACCATTGGACGCCACACGATCATGACCAAAGCAACGCCAACGCCTGCGCTTTGATTTCCCCCCATACCGGTCACCTCTGTTTCACCCACGGCGATGCAGCAACCACTAAAACCCAGACAACCAAAACTGTCGATCGAACCCTAGTTCGACTTCGTGTCACCGCCACAGCCACTTATAAAAACAATCTCCATTTTTCCTGTGATCTCCAGCCTACAACCCACCTCCAGCAACAACCACAACATCCAACTCCACGTCGTTCACCGAGAATCAACGAATTTAGCAATTCTGATCAACTCGAATTTTCTCATCAAATATAAACTTAAAAATTCTGAAATGATTATCAAAAATCATGATTTTGAAATACGAATCCATTACTATTATTAAAACTCAAAATCCAGACATTCGATTTTGGACTTAAATTTGATCATTCCTATCATTTTATATTTTTGAATTAAATACTAAATATTTTCACTTGAAATTATTTTTAAAAATAATGTTACAACCTTATACACATTTCATCTTCAAAGATCTTAGCCTATTATTGATTATATGAAGAGAGTTTGAATTATCAAAGTGGATTAAGCCTGTAAATGTTTAAAACAAAGAGATATATCCCTACAAATAGACATGCACAGATCACACACACACACACACACACACATATATATATACACTCACATACAGACATGCAACCATATTCACACAATCATTCAAGCACATTCCATATCATACTTCAAAGATCATCAAGATATAACAGGTTTAATTTTTTTTAAAAGGGAGTTTGCTCACTTGGAAGATGAACAGAGCCTGGAAATAAACTTAGAAAATCTGGAAATAGATGATGATCTTTGATCTGATACATGATTTGAACTTGCTTTGGTTTGAGCCGAATCTTTGCTTTGATTTACTGGGTTGAACTTGTTTGCTTGTTGATCTTTTCTCTGATCTTGCTAGCTTGATTGTTTTGAATTTAAATCTTACTTGTTTTTGATTGCTTTATCTTCTCTCTGGTTTTGATCTTTGAAAACTGAAACTTATTTTCAGGTTTGATTTTAAACTACTTTTGATTTTTATTTTTCTGGTTTGTATATTTCAGATTTGTAGATTTGTTTTGGTTTTGAATGCAAGAAAGAAAATTGAGAAGGAGATAGATGTATATATAAATCTTGTTCTCATTATTTTTGAAAATAAAAAGAAAAATTATATTTGACACTTGTTACTACATGGCATAGGAAGCTTACAAATGTTTTTATATGTTTTCTATGATTTACAAATGTTTATACATGTATTTATGGTCTTACAAATGTCAATTTGCATGCCTTAAATGTTTTAATATGTTTATATAATTTATATATTATATTTTCCTATTTAGTTTTATATATATGTATGTTTTATACATTTTCTATTATATAATTAATGCATTTTCTTTTTATAAATGTTTATAACTTTAAGAAATTGATCCTTTAAAATCTAATTACATGTTATTAAATAGGCATATATATACATATATTAGAATTTAATCCCTAAGTAGTTTATTTGAAAATTATTAAATTCAAAACAAAAATTTCAAATCAATATATATATATATATATATTATAATTCCAAAATAAATTTTTATTAATTTTAAAATAAAAGTTTTAAATCCAATTTAATTCTAAGATATTTATTTTGAATTTCAAATTCAAAATTATTTTTACAATTAATTTATATAAATAAACAAACACATATCTTATTTATTTTGGGAAAATTTTCAAATTAATTCACAAATTAATCCAAAAATTTATATTAATCACCAATTAAAATTTGCCTCAAAAACGGGATCGTTACATTTGAGCTGCCAAAGGCATATATGACCAAATGCTTCTTGAAATCAATGCTCACTTAGACGCTCGAGATAGCCATGCAACTCTATATTTTACTAGACATTCCTTAGGTAGAAGCCTTACTTTGCTCATTAACTTAATGTTGCTTATACAAGAAGAGGTACCATTATCTTCATTATTACCTACAACCGCTTTCGGTGCACCAAGCATTATGTGTGGGGGCGACTAATTGCTTTAAAGGCTCAGATTGCCTTGAAGTCAGTCCCAGCTATTATATTGCACACGAATATTGTTCCTCCAGCTTTATTACGTAGTAACCCTAATTATGTTGTTAAGATCCTAAAAGCCGTCAACTTAGTTAATTTTATTGTATACGTGTGAATTTTTTTTCCAATTTTATTACTGGAATAAAATGATAAATTATGTAACAAAACCTTATACAACGTTTTTATTTCCACCATCTACATATTACTGATGTCGATCTCAAGCCCAGGACAAGAAGAAGAGAAAACGATTGTTACAACTATATTTTAGTTCTTACGTATTACTTACAAGCTAAAGCCGTTGACATCAACTTTGAAAAAGCATGGAGAATAATTATTACATCAATTTAAGTCTTACAAACTTTTATTATGATATTAATGTAAAGGAAAATTTTAAAACTATATACTAGCACCGAGTAGTTTTATGCTTTAGCAAGTACTGTGGGTTTATGAGGAAGTGAGTATCATGGGAAGTATGATCTTTATGGTTGATAAGAAAAATTCTTTACATATTATTTGTGACAATCCGAAAATTTTAAACATTTAAAATCAAAATATTTAATTGATTTTTAAATATTTGGAATGAATTTCAATTATAACTATGAATTTGGCAATTAAATTATTTAATTTAATTATTAAAGCTTGGGTAAAAAATTTGAATCTTTAGTTTTAAGCTGATTAAAAAAATTATATTTCAAAGGCTTGGAAAATTTATATTGACAATATTAAAGGTAATGGAAGCTTCAGAATTGAATTTGAAAGTGAATTGTTCAGTTTTTAATTTTTATCCTTTAAATCGATATTTCAAAATAGCCTTCCGAGGCACCGTCTCGGAATTCAACGAAACTAGTTCCGTTGGATCCGTAATATTGTATTATTATCGAAATTCAATTTTCATAACAATCAGAGTTGTCGTTTAACCCTGGCAGCTCAAAACGCATAGAAACTATTTTAATCGATACAATTTAAAATTGATCGTTTACTTCCGTAACTTGCGTATATGATCGAATTAGCCTCCGAAACACGTACCATTGTGTACGGAATGCGGATAAAGCCTTATAAACGCCTGACGGTACGCCTCGATAGGAGTTTGGGATTTTGAGTTAGGTTATACGAGATATTTTGAAAATAAAATTATAAAAAAAATCAAAAACATTCAAAGCCTACCTTCCTCTACACGCTTCCCCTCTTTAATATTTACAGCCGAGCCCTCACTTCTTCTTTCCCCAAATCGAATGAACGAAAACCCTTCGTATACAAAAAAAACAAGAAGAAGCTATGAAATCAAATTCGATTTCAAATCGAAATCGCGAGCACTGGCGGTGGGGACGGCCATCGCGGTGCATCGCAAATCTCGTTCGCGTAAGTAGCTGGCAGAGGAGAAGGGAAAATGAACTAATTTCGTTCGACGAAGCATGGTGGGTAGATGGATTCGAGCTCGGAGGCGCGCGCTCACGCGAGCATGGGTAGGCGGCGCGGCGGCGCTTTGGGGTAGTTTAGAGAGGCGCGCATGGATTTTGGGATTGCATGTGCTCGCAGCGTCGAGTCGAGGCCGGGGGTTGGTGATTCGCGTAGAGGTGTCTGGCGTGGGCTTGATTGGCCACGAGGGTGGAGGTCGTCTCACGCGAGGCTGTAGGCGATTGCTGGGAGGATGGGCATCGCGGCAGGATTAGGGGTCACGATGTTTGGCCAGAATAGCACGCGAGGGTGAAATGGGGATGGTTGCGATCTGTTGGCATTCATGAATTTAGGGAAGCTCGAACTTTGAGGTGGTTCGATCGGATGGAGGCCGTCAAGGCTGAAGGTATTCGAACATCATCTTTCTCGATTTAATTTTGAATTGTCTAAATACAGAAAAAAAAATGTGTATTTTATTCTGAATATGGAAGTAAACTGAATATCGTGTTCTGAGTATTTTATTCTGCATATATATATCTACAGTAATGTATATTAACATAAATTTTTAAATGATGTTTTCGAAAATAGAAAAAAAAAATTATCCAGTTTATTTATATTAAATTTAATCACATATATGTATATAAGATTTTGGGAGTGTAAGAATTTATTTAAAAACATTGGATTTTTGAATATAAGTTATATGTATATGTGAAGCTTTAAAAGAAAAATAAACGTATATTTTTAATTTACCAATTTATTAATATATTCAGGGAATAATTTGTTTAACTAGTTAATCGGTTATTCTAGTTACCAAAGATAATTTAAAAAGGAAATTTAGTTGTTTAATTTAATTTTTAGTTAAATAAATTTATTAAAAGAAACTGGATTAAAATAAAATCATTGGATAATCAAAATTACCAAACGAAAATTGGTTATTCGAATATTAATGAATTGTATAAATGTTTATACAAGGTCTAAAATGGAGAAACAAGCCGGAATTGAAATGAATGAAAATGGATTGCATGCATAGGCAAAGGTGAGATCTTCTCACTCAAAATTTCAATAATTGAAAATTTCAGTTATTAATTTATGGTTGAATTGTGATAGATAAATTTAATTGTTGATTGTGTAGTTGGATGATTTATTTATTATCAGTTATATTAGTTTAGACCCTATGCGCCGCATAATAGAGGAGATTATTTTATTAAACCCTTATACCACGATATTCCACTTTAAAGTGGAATTGATATTATATATGTATTTGGAGTTGTTGATTTCCCGCATTATATAGCGGATGAGACCCTATGCGTCGCGTAATAGCGGATGATATTTTATAAATCCCATATACCGCGATATTCCATCTCGAAGTGGAATTGGTATTTAATTGTTGTGCTAACGTCTGTGGATGCAGGGAAACAGGTTGGAGGGATCCAACTGAATTCCTCAAATATTGAATTTGTTTCATATGTTGTGTGCTGAGAATCTCTGTGTGATTATATTGTAATTGAAATTATTGCAGGCTAAAATTTAGCCGAATATATTTTTGGTATTGTAAGAAACCAGAAATAAATAAAATTGGATTTTTGAATTAAGTAGAAAATCTATAGTGAAGTCTTATTGAATAAATTCGAAGAAAATGGGAAAGGATTTGATAAAGGAATTTATTTTTAAAGGCAATAAATTTGTAAATCAAGTTAAAAAATTGATTTGGTGTTTTAAAATAAATCTTTGGGAAATCCATTTGGAATTTGATTTGGTGTTTAAAATAGAATTTGAAATCAAATTGGAAATTGATTTGGTCTTTGTATACGATCCTTGAAATCGATTAAAAAATCATATATCAGTGGATATTTGGGAATTTAATTCAAAATGGGAATTTTATAAAGGAAATGGAATTTTGTCTTAAAAATAAATGTTGGTTTATTTTTAAAGGTGTAAAAAGGAATTTACGTATTTGGGACGTAAATTTAAAATAAATTCATAAAGATTTACAAATTGATTTGAATGAACCATTTAAGAGTGGAATGTGTTTTTTCTCTGAAAGCCGAGAATGTTTTCAATATAGTTTATAAGTATAGAATGAAGTTGTAAAGATGGTTTAAGGGAAAGAATGTTTGGGAAAAAATATATTTACTTATGTTATTTTAAAAAAAAATATTTAAAGTGAAATATGATTTAAACCATTATAGAAGTGATGATTTAAATTTTTAAATTAATATTTATTTTAGAAATTGGATATTTAAATGGTTATATCCTATCTATCAATTTTTATTTTAAAATTAGTTTTGGACTTGAATTTTTATATAAGCTATTAGTATGATATTTTTCATAACTAATTTTTAAGTAAGTGTTTCAAAATAGTTTTATTTTAAATATCTCTAAGTATATTTTGATAAGCGTTTTACATTATTTTGAATTATGTTAACTCGACAGATTTTCAGTGGAAATGAATAAATGTTTGAAAATATTTTCCGCATAAGGAAAATGGATTGAAGTCAAAGGATTAAAAATGTGGAGATTGATTTAAAAATTTGTTTTTGAAAGGTTGAAATATTAAAATATATCTTACGAAGATATTTCGAGAATAATAATTGGGAAGATTATTTAAATCTCGGTGATTGTTGTGAATATTTGTTGATAGTTAAATAACCGACTATCAATACTGGCCTTTAAATGACATTAGAATTTCGATGCGACCGGGGTCGGAATCCAAGTGGATATCCGAAATCCACATCGAACCTTTGTGATTGTGATAGATCTTTTATTTAAAAAAGATCAAAGTGAAATTTGTTGTGATTTGTTTGAAATCTGAATGAACACTTATTTTTAAAAATAAGCGCTCATTATTCGGATTAGCCGGGAGAGGACCTTGTGTCATAAAACCCATTCCGAATAATGATACGACGAAATGAGATTGCATTTGAAGATGGTATTGAAGACCGGGTATTTTCGAAAATGAAAGGATTACCTGTCGAATGTCTCTGCACGGGGTTGCTCCGGTATAGAGATGTTATCACATTTGTGATGGGGATTCCAGATGTGATTTGTGAATATCCGGATTTGCAAGGGCCTCTTTGAAGTGCCTTCGTTTTCGTTTCCCGGAACGGACTTGTATAGATGTGTGTCTAACGTTACACTTTGAGATGTAAAGCTGGTTTCTATCAAATACATTTCTGTTGGTGGCGGAGGATTTATTCTCTTAGCTTAACACCCTTCTCTGAGACGTACGAGCTCAGAGGTTATGTAGTTGATGGTTACTAGTGATATATTCCCAAACTGGTAATGTGGCATACGAAGTGCTTCTGATCATTTTTTGATCAAAGCATGACTTTGTGAAAAGTGTAGCTTTGTGTACGAGACTTCGTCGGACCTCACACCCCGAAAATGGTCGAAACAGGAAAGATGCGGTAAGGTTATGAGGGTCGCGCCCTTTAGGGTATGTCATTTCCTTCTGGAAAAGGGTGGTGTTAGGTATGAAGCCCTAATATTTAACCTTTGTGGTTACTACAAATACTTTTCTTTGTGGTTGTTGGTGTAGAGGATCCTCGGATAAAGGTCCCAAAGGACCGGAGGATGGCATACTCGTGTAGTAGTTACCTAGTTACAGAGGTAACCCGGCCTTGTGTTGGTAGAGAGCTGGTTAAGTTCTCGGGACGTCCCTCCAAAGGCGTACCCATGTGGCAGCAGGAAGTTCCTTAGCCTAACCATTTGTTGGAAATCCAAAGAAACAATACGCGTCCTGTACGGTTTTAGTTGTATAACTTGCCATGGAATGTGGCGATAACCTGCTATTGAACTTGGTAGCTATAGTAGGCATATAATAATGGTTGTATGCTGGCTAAGATTAATATTATACTTTCAAAATGTTTTCTACACTATGCACTAATAATAATAATCTCAAAAGATTTTGCGTATTAAGCATGTTTGACTATCATAAGGAGAAATCTCCTCCAATTCTGCATTTGCATTTTGTATGTGGCGAGAGGCCTTATGGTAGTTTCATTTTCCAAAAAGTATAGCGAATTTCTTTTTATTTTCTTTATGGAAATAACTATTTTTAAGATCTCACACCAGTCCCACGACTGACCTGGAGTTTATTGTTCTCTTTCTAAACTCTGGGTGCCCACAATTTTCTACACGGGCTGCCTAGAGTCAGGTTATCATTATTCGGGACCAAAGTCAAGAAGTTGCTGTGGAAATCAGGACTTGGAGCTGGATGGCGAGGTGTATCACTTATATATATATAATATTTCTTTCTGATGTTTGTCGTTGTACACTCTGAAAATGTAATGTGATGTAATGTAATAACTGATATAGTGATTCTATTTCAAAATATTTATTTATCTATTATATTTGTTCCGCTGTGAAATGTGAGATTCTGTTATTGTTTCTGTTCTTCTTCTTTTACCTCTTCTTCTTTAAACCCTAATGGTTCGGTTTTCCGGCATTCGACTGTTCGGCATTCGATACAGTAGACGTATTGATGTCGACTTTCGGGCGTCGAAAAATTGGGTCATTACATTTTTGGTATCAGAGAATTTGGTTAAGCGATAACCTTGGCTCTGTTGGGTGTTACTCATTAGAGATAGAGTCAACAGTACTCTAGAATGAGTCTGAGTGTAATAATAGATATGAGCGCGTATTTGTTAGTGAATATGAAATTGTTTTATATTATGTTGACTTATCGGTTGATTGTTTATAGATTCTGGTCGGTGCAGTCTAGCCAACTGTATTGATAGGGGTTTCTCAACTCTTAAACAAGATAAATCGACACGATACTGTTTTAAAATAGGGTAAATGAAATAATTTTACCCAAACTATTTTCGTAGATAAAGGAAATAATCTTTATAAATTATTATAGTATATGGCTGCCTGATTGTTATGAAGTGATAATATTATTATCATTTGGATAGAAATTGAAATCATAATAAAAATTTAAGAAATAAATTCACATATAATTGGAATTTGAGAATGTAAATTGTAAATGAGATTTGTAATTTGAAACGGAATTCCAGAAAAGTATTTGGAAACGTTTTGAAAAGAATTTTGAAAATTTTGGAGATTTGGAAAGTTTAAATCGCTTTTGGTTTGAAAATGGTTTTCAATGGTTTTGAAAAATATTTTGAAAGGATAAGAGCACTAAACTCTTTTTGGTTGCTGGAAAATAACTTCGGTGATGACTGCTGCATCATCGATGTTCATTTTCGGGTTTCCAAAAGAGGAATTGTTGCCAAATTGTTTTAAATGGAAGTTGTTTGGAAAATTTGGGTTTGGTTTTGAAATTCAAAGGATAATTTGAATTGCTTTTAAATTGATTTTTGAAAGGTTGAAAGACTCTGAAATGTTATATAAAATATTTATGGAATATCATTAAGTTGATTGCTTGTAAAGTTTGAAGTTGCTATTATCCGAGATCTAGGCATAATTAGTAATCCATTCTATAATTCTTCTCATTACCCTCTCGGGGAAAATGATCCCACAAAAAGGAATTGTAGAGCACAAAATAACATAAAAACAGAAAAATTCTTGTGTACCTTCTGTTCAAATTTTACTTTTTTTGACAAAGAAAGATGGGTTTGAATCAGATTGAATTTTATAAAATACTGATGGCTCCCCCACCCCCCCCCCCCCCCCCCGGCGGAAGGAGGCCTTCTTCGCCTTCCACCTAAGCTGCGCAGGAAAGGCCCAAAGCCAAAGTTGTTGATGTTAATACCGGTCGATCATAGAATAGAAATTCTGATTCATTCGGATCAAACTTCCTTCCGATTAATCTGAAAATTCTTTTCAGATACAAGGAAATGGTTCAGTTCCAGAGCCAAAGATCGTAGTTCTCGAACGAGTAACCGAAAAGATTCTGGGGCATCAAATAAAAATCTAACTTAAAGAGAAGTTAGAAAAAGATAAATGTGGAAATAAAATAAGTTGGAAGGAAAATTTAATTCAGGTGGAATTAAAAAAAATGAAAATTGAATAAAAGAATTGAAATTGGAAATTTGGGTTAATTTGAATAAATGTGAATTTGAGATGTCTTATAGACTAAATGTTTGGAATAAAATCTATTAAGGTGACAATTACATTGTGAATGAATAAATAAATTTGCAACCACAAGTTAATGAAAGCGAATTGAATGTTGAAATTCATTTCGAATTTGTAAGCAAATAGAATTGGAGTTGGAATTGAATTTGGTTTGTATTAAACAAAGTGAAAATTTTGAAATAAAATTAGCAAAATAAAACTAATTAAAGGAATTACGAAATTGAATATGATTTGAAATGAATCGAAATTCAATAATTGTGAATGAAAGTAAATATTTTAACAGAGGAGAATAAAATTGAATTTTTAATCAATTGGAATAATATGGGTTTGTTTAAAATTAAAAATGAATTGAATGTAAGCGAGTGTGTTGTAAACACTTCAAATTGAATGAAAATGGTATATGAATTAATTGAAAACAGTTGAATTAGTATTAAAACTATATAAATTACTTACGGAAAGTGTTTATTGTGCATTGCTTTTAGAATTCATGTGTTTAACTATTGCAAATAAGTGAAATGTCGTTAAACTTCATATATATGACACTGACATGCTTTAGTTGAGTAAGTATAGGTTCAGGGAATTTGTTGGACTGGATTTGATTGCGCAAAATGCTAATTAAATAAGCCGCTTGCTTAAAATGCTAAATTAGGTACGCCTACGCAATTAAAATAGGAAATATGAACTGTTTTTGTTTTTTCCGATCGGGTGGGTCGATGTATATATATTTATATCTTTCGCCAAATTGCAAAAGCTCCTCTGTACAAATGGGACTCTGCCAAAAAATTTCGAAAATTTTGGGAGATAGAAAAAAAATTGAGAAAATTTTCGTTAGCGACAAAACGATCTCAAATTGGAAATTGAAATGAATTGGTAAATGAGACTAATTTAAAATTAATGATTTGAGTCAGTTGTGAATGAAAGATAATCGATAAAATTCAAGGTTCAAAAGATAAATTGAATCCAAATAGAAGTGAAATTTGTCAATTGAATTCAAACGAAATTGAAAATACAAGATTGAATGAAAATGGATATATAACTTCAATAGTGAAGTAAAAATGATACAAGGAGTATAATTGAAAATTCTGTAAGGAAATGGATTAAATGGTTTTGGATATGGCAATTGGATATTATTGCTTAATAGATTATAGGTATTATAAAGGAAAAGGAATTGGATTTTGATTTTGAAGATAAATTTGAATTGCTCGACAAAAAGGTATGTATTTAAATTTCAGTATGAAATTTGGTGATTTCCTTGTCTAGCCACTTGGCCTTTTGTTTTCTTTTTGGAATCTGAGGCCCGTGGTGCCATTTTGTAGTTGTACCGAGCTAGCCACGCAAAGGAGATGCTGGCGAAATTTTTCAAAAATTTAGGGATTTAGAAAAATTTTGAGAAAATTTTGAAAATTTGAAATTTGAATTTAAATTTAAATTGCTAAAGAAAACAATGTTGTTTGGAACTTATAATTGAAGCTGGAAAGTTAGTTGAGTTAATGATGGGTCTTAAATAAAAAGATTTGTTTTGGTAGAATGATAAAACTATTTGGATTGGGAAAAATAATAAATGGGTTAATGATCATTCTTCCCAACTAGTAATTTCGGGATGAAATTCTTTTAAGGGGGAAAGGATGTGACGACCCAGAAATTTTGAATATTTGAAATCTAAATATTTAATTGATTTTTAAATATTTGGAAGTTATTTTAACTTTAATTTCAATTATAACTATGAATTTGGCAATTGAATTATTTAATTTAATTATTAAAGCTTGGGTAAAAAATTTGAATCTTTAGTTTTAAGCTGATTAAAAAAATTATATTTCAAAGACTTGGAAAATTTATATTGACAATATTGAAGATAATGGAAGCTTCAGAATTGAATTTGAAAGTGAATTGTTCAGTTTTGAATTTTTATCGTTTAAATCGATATTTTAAAATAGCCTTCTGAGGCACTGTCTCGGAATTCGACAAACCAGTTCCGTTGGATCCGTAACATTGTATTACTATTGGATTTCAATTTTCGTAGCAATCAGAGTTGTCGTTTAACCCTAGCAGCTCAAAACTCATAGAAACTATTTTAATCGATACAATTTAAAATTGATCGTTTACGTCCGTAACTTGCGTATATGATTGAATTAGCCTTCGAAACATGCTCCATTGTGTTCGGAATGCGGATAAAGCCTTATAAACGCCTGGCGGCACGCCTCGATAGGAGTTCGGGATTTCGATTTAGGTTATACGAGATATTTTGAATATAAAATTATAAAAAAATAAAAAACATTCAAACCCTACCTTCCTTTACACGCTTCACCTCTTTAATATTTACAGCCGAGCCCTCACTTCTTCTTTCCCCAAATCGAACGAACGAAAACCCTTCGTTTATAAAAAAAAGCTACGAAATCAAAATTCGATTTCAAATCAAAATCGCGAGTACTGGCGTTGGGGACGGCCATCGCGGTGCATCGCAAATCTCGTTCGCGTAAGTAGCTGGCAGAGAAGGGCGAACGAACTAATTTCATTCGAAAGCAGCTTCGACCAAAGCATGGTGGGTCGATGGATTCGAGCTCGGCGGCGCGCGCTCGCACGAGCATGGGTAGGCGGGCGGCGGCGCTTTGGGGTAGTTCGGAGAGGCGCGCATGGATTTTGGGATGCATGTGCTCGCAGCGTCGAGTTGAGGCCGGGGTTGGTGATTCGCGTGGAGGTGTCTGTCGTGGGCTTGATTGGCCACGAGGGTGGAGGTCGTCTCACGCGAGGCTGTATGCGATTGTCAGGAGGATGGGCGTCGCGGCAGGATTAGGGGCCGCGATGTTTGGCTAGAATAGCACGCGAGGGTGAAATGGGGATGGTTGCGATCTGGTGGCATTCGTGAATTTGGGGAAGCTCGATCTTCGAGGCGGTTCGATCGGATGGAGGCCGTCGAGGCTGAAGGTATTCGAACATCATCTTTCTCGATTTAATTTTGAATTGTCTAAATACCGAAGAAGAAAAAAACTCCGTATTTTATTCTGAATATGGAAGTAAACTGAATATCGTGTTCTAAGTATTTTATTCTGCATATATATATATCTGTTGTAATGTATATTAACATCAATTTTTAAATGATGTTTTCGAAAACAGAAATTTTTTTATCCAGTTTATTTATATTAAATTTAATCACATATATGTATATAAGAGTTTGGGAGTGTAAGAATTTATTTAAAAACATTGGATTTTTGATTATAAGTTATATGTATATGTGAAGTTTTAAAAGAAAAATAAATGTATATTTTTAGTTTACCAATTTATTAATATACTCAGGGAATAATTTGTTTAACTAGTTAATCGCTTATTCTGGTTACCAAAGATTATTTAAAAAGGAAATTTAATTGTTTAATTTAATTTTTAGTTAAATAAATTTATTAAAAGAAACTGGATTAAAATAAAATCATTGGATAATCAAAATTACCAAACGAAAATTGGTTATTCGATTATTTCGAATATTAATGAATTGTATAAATGTTTATACAAGGTCTAAAATGGAGAAACAAGCCGGAATTGAAATGAATGAAAATGGATTGCATGCGTAGGAAAAGATGAGATCTTCTCATTCAAAATTTTAATAATTGAAAATTTCAGTTATTAATTTATGGTTGAATTGTGATAGCTAAATTTAATTGTTGATTGTGTGCTTGGATGATTTATTTATTATCAGTTATATTAGTTTAGACCCTATGCGCCGCATAATAGCGGAGGTTATTATATTAAACCCATATACCGCGATATTCCACCTTGAAGTGGAATTGGTATTATATATGTATTTGGAGTTGTTGATTTCCCGCATTATATAGCGGATGAGACTCTATGCGCCGCATAATAGCGGATGATATTTTATAAATCCCATATACCGCGATATTCCACCTCGAAGTGGAATTAGTATTTAATTGTTGTACTAACGTCTGTGCATGCAGGGAAACGGTTGGAGGGATCCAACTGGATAACTCAAATATTGAACTTGTTTCATAAGTTGTGTGTTGAGAATCTCTGTTTGATTATATCGTAATTGAAACTATTGTAGGCTAAAATTTAGGCAAATATATTTTTGGTATCATAAGATACCAGAAATAAATTAAATTGGATTTTTGAATTAAGTAGAAAATCTATAGTGCAGTCCTATTGAATAAATTCCAAGAAAATGGGAAAGGATTTGATAAAGGAATTTATTTTTAAAGGCAATAAATTTGTAAATCAAGTTAAAAAAATTGATTTGGTGTTTTAAAATATATCTTTGGGAAATCAATTTGGAATTTGATTTGGTGTTTAAAATAAAATTTGAAATCAAATTGGAAATTGATTTGGTGTTCGTATACGATTCTTGAAATCGACTTAAAAATCATATATCAGTGGATATTTGGGAATTTAAATTCAAAATGGGAATTTTATAAAGGAAAGGGAATTTTGTCTTAAAAATAAATGTTTGTAAAAAGGAATTTACATATTTGGGACGTAAATTTAAAATAAATTCAGAAAGATTTATAAATTGATTTGAATGAACCATTTTAGAATGGAATGCGTATTTTCTCTGAAAGATGAGAATGTTTTCGATATAGTTTATAAGTATAGATTGAAGTTGTAAAGACGGTTTAAGGGAATGAATGTTTGGGAAAAAAATATAATTACTTATGTTATTTAAAAAAAAAATCTTTAAAGTGAAATATGTTTTAAACCATTATAGAAGTGATGATTTAAAGTTTTAAATTGATATTTATTTTAGCAATTGCATATTTAAATGGTTATATCCTATCTATCAATTTTTATTTTAAAACTAGTTTTGGACTTGAATTTTTATATGAGCTATTAGTATGATATTTTTCATAACTAATTTTTAAGTAAGTGTTTCAAAATAGTTTTATTTCAAATCTCTCTAAGTATATTTTGATAAGCGTTTTACATTATTTTGAATTATTTTAACTCGGCAGATTTTCAGTGGAAATGAATAAATGTTTGGAAATATTTTCCGCATAAGGAAAATGAATTGAAATTTGTTTTCAAAGATTAAAAATGTGGAGATTGATTTAAAAATTTGTTTTTAAAAGGTTGAAATATGAAAATATATCTTACGAAGATATTTCGAGAATAATAATTGGGAAGATTATTTAAATCTCGGTGATTGTTGTGAATATTTATTGATAGTTAAATAACCGACTATCAATACTGGCCTTTAAATGACATTAGAATTTCGATGCGACCGGGGGTCGGATTCCAAGTGGATATCCGAAAACCACATCGAACCTTTGTGATTGTGATAGATCTTTTATTTAAAAAGATCAAAGTAGAATTTGTTGTTATTTGTTTGAAATGTGAATGAACACTTATTTTTAAAAATAAGCGCTCATTATTCGGATTAGCCGAGAGAGGACCTTGTGTCATAAAACCCATTTCGAATAATGATACGAAGAAATAGGATTGCATTTGAAGCTGGTGTTGAAGACCGGGTATTTTCGAAAACGAAAGGATTACCTGTCGAATGTCTCTGCACCGGGTTGCTCCGGTATAGAGATTTTATCAAGATTGTGGTGGGGATTCCGGACGTGATTTGTGAATATCCGGATTTGCAAGGGCTTCTTTGAAGTGCCTTCGGATCCGTTCGATCCTGAAATGGACTTGTATGGATGTGTGTCTGAAGTTACACTTTGAGATGTAAATCTGGTTTCTGTCAAATACATTTCTGTTGGTGGCGGAGGATTTATTCTCTTAGCCTTAACACCCTTTTCTTAGACGTACGAGCTCAGAGGTTATGTAGTTGACGGTTACTAGTGATATATTCCCAAACTAGTAATGTGGCATATGAAGTGCTGCTGATCATTTGTTGATCAAAGCATGACTTTGTGAAAAGTGTAGCTTTGTGGACGAGACTTCGTCGGACCTCACACCCCAGAAATGGTTGAAACAGGAAAGATGCGGCAAGGTTATGAGGGTCGCGCCCTTTAGGGTATGTCATTTCCTTCTGGAAAAGGGTGGTGTCAGGTATGGAGCCCTGATATTTAACCTTTGTGGTTACTGCAAATACTTTTCTTTGTGGTTGTTGGTGTAGAGGATCCTAGGATAAAGGTCCCAAAGGACCGGGGGATGACATACTCGTGTAGTAGTTACTTAGTTACAGAGGTAACCCGACCTTGTGTTGGCAGAGAGCCGGTTAAGTTCTCGGGACGTCCCTCCAGAGGCATACCCATGTGGCAGTAGGAAGTTCCTTAGCCTGACCATTTGTTGGAAATTCAAAGAAACAATACACGCCCTGTACGATTTTAGTTGTATAACCTGCCATGGAATGTGGCGGTAACCTGCTATTGAATATGGTAGCTATAATAGGCTTACAATAATGGTTGTATGCTGGCTAAGATTAATATTATACTTTCGAAATGTTTTCTACACTATGCACTAATAATAATAATCTCAAAAGATTTTGTGTATTAAGCACGTTTGACTATCATAAGGAGAAATCTCCTCCAATTCTGCGTTTGCATTGTGTGTGTGGAGGGAGACCTTATGGTAGTTTCATTTTCCAAAAAACATAGCGAATTTCTTTTTATTTTCTTTGTGAAAATAACTGTTTTTATGATCTCACACTAGTCCCACGACTGACATGGAGTTTATTGTTCCCTTTCTAAACTCTGAGTGCCCACAATTTTCCACACGGGCAGCCTAGAGTAAGGTTATCATTATTCGGGAGCAAAGTCAAGAAGTTGCCGTGGAAATCAGGACTTGGAGCTGGATGGCGAGGTGTATCACTTATATATGTAATATTTCTTTCTGCTGTTTGTCGTTGTACACTCTGATAATGTAATGTGATGTAATATAATAACTGATATAGTGATTCTGTTTAAAGATATTTATTTATCTATTATATTTGTTCCACTGCAAAATGTGAGATTCTGTTATTGTTTCTATTCTTCTTCTAACTCTTCTTTTTTAAACCCTAACGGTTCGGTTTTCGGGCATTCGACTGTTCGGCATTCGATACAGTGGACATATTGATGTCAACTTTCGGGCATCGAAAAATTGGGCCGTTACATTTTTGGTATCAGAGCATTTGGTTAAGCGATAGCCCTGCCTCTGTTGGGTGTTACTCATTAGAGATAGAGTCAGAAGTACTCTAGAATGAGTCCGAGTGTAATAATAGATATGAGCGCGTATTTGTCATTGAATATGAAATTGTTTTATATTGTGTTGACTTATCGGTTGATTGTTTATAGATTCTGGTCGGTGCAGTCTAGCTAACAGTATCGATAGGGGTTTCTAAACTCTTAAACAAGATAAATCGACACGATATTGTTTTAAAATAGGGTAAATGAAATAATTTTACCCAAATTATTTTCGTAGATAAAGGAAATAATCTTTATAAATTATTAAAGTATATGGTTGCTTGATTGTTAGGAAGTGATAATATTATTATCATTTGAATAGAAATTGAAATCATAATCAAAAGTTAAGAAATAAATTGACATATAATTGGAATTTGAGAATGTAAATTGTAAATGAGATTTGTAATTTGAAACGGAATTCCAGAAAAGTATTTGGAAATGCTTTGAAAAGAATTTTGAAAATTTTGGAGAATTGGAAAGTTTAAATTCCTTTTGGTTTGAAGATGGTTTTCAATGGTTTTGAAAAATGTTTTGAAGGGATAAGAGCACTAAACTCTTTTTGGTCGTTGGAAAATAACTTCGGTGATGACTGCTGCGTCATCGATGTTCATTTTCGGGTTTCCAAAAGTGGAATTGTTGCCAAATTGTTTCAAGTGGAAGTTGTTTGGGAAATTTGGGTTTGGTTTTGAAATTCAAAGGATAATTTGAATTGCTTTCAAAATGATTTTTGAAAGGTTGAAAAGACTCTGAAATGTTATATCAAATATTTATGGAATATCATTAAGTTGATAACTTGTAAAGTTTGAAGTTGTTAAAATAAAAATCTAACTTAAAGAGAAGTTAGAAAAAGGTAAATGTGGAAATAAAATTAGTTGGAAGGAAAATTTAATTCAGGTGGAATTAAAAAAAAAATGAAAATTGAATAAAAGAATTGAAATTGAAATTTTGAGTTAATTTGAATAAATGTGAATTTGAGAAGTCTTATAGACTAAATGTTTGGAATAAAATCCATTAAGGTGACAAATACATTGTGAATGAATAAATAAATTTGCAATCACAAGTTAATGAAAGCGAACTGAATGTTGAAATTCATTTCGAATTTGTAAGCAAATAGAATTGGAGTTGGAATTGAATTTGGTTTGTATTAAATAAAGTGAAAATTTTGAAATAAAATTAGCAAAATAAAACTAATTAAAGGAATGATGAAATTGAATATGATTTGAAATGAATCGAAATTCAATAATTGTAAACGAAAGTAAATATATTAACAGAGGTGAATAAAATTGAATTTTTAATCAATTGGAATAATATGGGTTTGTTTAAAACTAAAAATGAATTGAATGTAAGCAAATGTGTTGTAAACCCTTCAAATTGAACGAAAATGGTATATGAATTAATTGAAAACAGTTGAATTAGTATTAAAACTATATAAATTGCTTACGGAAAGTGTTTAGAGTGCATTGCTTTTAGAATTCTATGTTTAACTATTGCAAATAAGTGAAATGTTGTTAAACTTCATATATATGACATTGACATGCTTTAGTTGAGTAAGTACAGGTTCAGGGAAGTTGTTGGTCTGGATTTGATTGCGCAAAATGCTAATTAAATAAGCCGCTTGCTTAAAAATGCTAAATAACGTACGCCTACGCAATTAAAATAGGAAATATGAACTGTTTTTATTTTTTCCGGCCGGGTGGGTCGATGTATATATATTTATATCTTTCGCCAAATTGCAAAAGCTCCTCCATACAAAGGGGACTCTACCAAAAATTTTCGAAAATTTTGGGAGATAGAAAAAAAAATTGAGAAAATTTTCGTTAGTGATAAAACGATTTCAAATTGGAAATTGAAATGAATTGGTAAATAAGACTAATTTAAAATTAATGATTTAAGTCAGTTGTGAATGAAAGATAATCGATAAAATTCAAGATTCAAAAGATAAATTGAATCCAAATAGAATTGAAATTTGTCAATTGAATTTAAATGAAATTGAAAATACAAGATTGAATGAAAATGGATATATAACTTCAATAGTGAAGTAAAAATGATACAAGGAGTATGATTGAAAATTCTATAAGGAAATGGATTAAACGGTTTTGGATATGACAATTGGACATTATTGCTTAATAGCTTACAGGTATTATAAAGGAAAAAGAATTGGATTTTGATTTTGAAGATAAATTTGAATTGCTTGACAAAAAGGTGTGTATTCAAATTTCAGTATGAAATTTGGTGATTTTCTTGTCTAGCCACTTGGCGTTTTGTTTTCTTTTTGGAATCTAAGGGCCTGCGGTGCCATTTTGTAGTCGTACCGAGCTAGCCACGCAAAGGAGAGGCTGGCGAATTTTTTTGAAAATTTAGGGAGATAGAAAAATTTTGAGAAAATTTTGAAATTTGAATTGAAATTTAAATTGCTAAAGAAAACAATGTTGTTTGGAACTTATAATTGAAGCTGGAAAGTTAGTTGAATTAATGATGGGTCTTAAATAAAAAGATTTGTTTTGGTAGGATGATAAAGCTATTTGGATTGGGAAAAATAATAAATGGGTTAATGATCGTTCTTCCTAACTAGTAATTTCGGGACGAAATTCTTTTAAGGGGGAAGGATGTGACAACCCGGAAATTTTGAACATTTGAAATCGAAATATTTAATTGATTTTTAAATATTTGGAAGTTATTTTAACTTGAATTTCAATTATAACCATGAATTTGGCAATTAAATTATTTAATTTAAATATCAAAGCTTGGGTAAAAAATTTGAATCTTTAGTTTTAAGCTGATTAAAAAAAATTATATTTCAAAGACTTGGAAAATTTATATCGACAATATTGAAGATAATGGAAGCTTCAGAATTGAATTTGAAAGTCAATTGTTCGGTTTTGAATTTTTATCATTTAAATCGATATTTAAAAATAGCCTTCCGAGGCACAGTCTCATAATTCAACAAAACCAGTTCCGTTGGATCCATAATATTGTATTATTATCGAATTTCAATTTTCGTAACAATCGGAGTTGTCGTTTTAACTCTGGCAGCTCAAAACGCATAGAAACTATTTTAATCGATACAATTTAAAATTGATTGTTTGCTTCCGTAACTTGCGTATGTGATCGAATTAGCCTCCTAAACACGTTCCATTGTGTTCAGAATGCGGATAAATCCTTATAAACGCCTGGCGGCATGCCTCGATAGAAGTTCGGGATTTCGAGTTAGATTATACGAGATATTTTAAATATAAAATTACAAAAAAAATCAAAAACATTCAAACCCTACCTTCCACTACACGCTACCCCTCTTTAATATTTACAGCCGAGCCCTCACTTCTTCTTTCCCCAAATCGAACGAACGAAAACCCTTCGTTTATAAAAAAAGAAAAAAAAAAGAAGAAGCTACGAAACCAAAATTCGATTTCAAATCGAAATCGCGAGCACTGGCGATAGGGACGAACATCGTTGTGCATCGCAAATCTCGTTCGCGTAAGTAGCTGGCAGAGGAGTATGGCGAACGAACTAATTTCGTTCGAAAGCAGCTTCGACCGAAGCATGGTGGGTCGATGGATTCGAGCTCGGCGGCGCGCGCGAGCATCGGTAGGCGGTGCGGCGACGTTTTGGGGTAGTTCGGAGAGGCGCGCATGGATTTTAGGATTGCATGTGCTCGCAACGTCGAGTCGAGGCCGGGGTTGGTGATTCGCGTGGAGGTGTCTGGCGTGGGCTTGATTGGCCACGACGGTGGAGGTCGTCTCACGCGAGGCTATAGGCGATTGCTGGGAGGATGGACGCCGCGGCATGATTAGGGGCCGCGATGTTTGGCCAGAATAGCACGCGAGGGTGAAATGGGGATGGTTGCGATCTGGTGGCATTCATGAATTTGGGGAAGCTCGAACTTCGAGGTGGTTCGATCGGATGGAGGCCGTCGAGGCTGAAGGTATTCGAACATCATCTTTCTCGATTTAATTTTGAATTGTTTAAATACAGAAGGAAAAAAACTGCGTATTTTATTCTGAATATGGAAGTAAACTGAATATCGTGTTCTGAGTATTTTATTCTGCATATATATCTGCAGTAATGTATATTAACATCAATTTTTAAATGATGTTTCCGAAAACAGAAAAAAAAATTTACCCAATTTATTTATATTAAATTTAATCACATATATGTATATAAGATTCTGGGAGTGTAATAATTTATTTAAAAACATTGGATTTTTGAATAAAAGTTATATGTATATGTGTAGTTTTAAAAGAAAAATAAATGTATATTTTTAATTTACCAATTTATTGATATATTCAGGGAATAATTTGTTTAACTAGTTCATCGGTTATTCTGGTTACCAAAGATTATTTAAAAAGGAAATTTAATTGTTTAATTTAATTTTTAGTTAAATGAATTTATTTGAAGAAACTGGGTTAAAATAAAATCATTGGATAATCAAAATTACCAAACGAAAATTGGTTATTCGATTATTTCGAATATTAATGGATTGTATAAATGTTTATATAAGGTCTAAAATGGAGAAACAAGCCGGAATTGAAATGAATGAAAATGGATTGCATGCATAGAAAAAGGTGAGATCTTCTCACTCAAAATTTTAATAATTGAAAATTTCAGTTATTAATTTATGGTCGAATTGTGATAGCTAAATTTAATTGTTGATTGTGTGCTTGGATGATTAATTTATTATCAGTTATATTAGTTTAGACCATATGCGCCGCATAGCAGCGGAAGTTATTATATTAAACCCATATACCGCGATATTCCACCTTGAAGTGGAATTGGTATTATATATGTATTTGGAGTTGTTGATTTCCCGCATTATATAGCGGATGAGACCCTATGCGCCGCATAATAGCGAATGATATTTTATAAATCTCATATACCGCGATATTCCACCTCGAAGTGGAATTGGTATTTAATTGTTGTGCTAACGTCTGTGGATGCAGGGAAACAGGTTGGAGGGATCCAACTGGATTCCTCAAATATTGAATTTGTTTCATATGTCATGTGTTGAGAATCTCTGTGTGATTATATCGTAATTGAAATTATTGTAGGCTAAAATTTAGTCGAATATATTTTTGCTATCGTAAGATACCAGAAATAAATAAAATTGGATTTTTGAATTAAGTAGAAAATCTATAGTGAAGTCCTATTGAATAAATTCCAAGAAAATGGAAAAGGATTTGATAAAGGAATTTATTTTTAAAGGCAATAAATTTGGAAATCAAGTTAAAATAATTGATTTGGTGTTTTAAAATAAATCTTTGGGAAATCAATTTGGAATTTGATTTGGTGTTTAAAATAAAATTTGAAATCAAATTGAAAATTGATTTGGTGTTTGTATACGATTCTTGAAATCGATTTAAAAATCATATATAAGTGGATATTTAGGAATTTAAATTCAAAATGGGAATTTTATAAAGGAAAGGGAATTTTGTCTTAAAAATAAATGTTGGATTATTTTTAAAGGTGTAAAAAGGAATTTACATATTTGGGGCGTAAATTTAAAATAAATTCAGAAAGATTTATAAATTGATTTGAATGAACCATTTTAAAATGGGATGTGTATTTTCTCTGAAAGCCGAGAATGTTTTCAATATAGTTTATAATATAGATTGAAGTTGTAAAGATGGTTTAAGGAAAAGGATGTTTGGGAAAAATATATTTACTTATGTTATTTTAAAAAAAATCTTTAAAGTGAAATATGTTTTAAATCATTATAGAAGTGATGATTTAAAGTTTTAAATTGATATTTATTTTAGAAATTGGATATTTAAATGGTTATATCCTATCTATCAATTTTTATTTTAAAATTAGTTTTGGACTTGAATTTTTATATGACCTATTAGTATGATATTTTTCATAACTAATTTTTAAGTAAGTGTTTCAAAATAGTTTTATTTTAAATATCTCTAAGTATATTTCGATAAGCGTTTTACATTATTTTGAATTATTTTAACTCGGCAGATTTTCAGTGGAAATGAATAAATGTTTGGAAATATTTTCCGCATAAGGAAAATGATTTGAAATTTGTTTTCAAAGGATTAAAAATGTGGAGATTGATTTAAAAATTTGTTTCTAAAAGGTTGAAATATGAAAATATATCTTACGAAGATATTCCGAGAATAATAATTGGGAAGATTATTTAAATCTCGGTGATTGTTGTGAATATTTATTGATAGTTAAATAACCGACTATCAATACTGGCCTTTAAATGACATTAGAATTTCGATGCGACCGGGGGTCGGATTCCAAGTGGATATCCGAAAACCACATCGAACCTTTGTGATTGTGATAGATCTTTTATTTAAAAAGATCAAAGTGGAATTTGTTGTGATTTGTTTGAAATGTGAATGAACACTTACTTTTAAAAATAAGCGCTCATTATTCGGATTAGCCGGGAGAGGACCTTGTGTTATAAAACTCATTTGGAATAATGATACGACGAAATGAGATTGCATTTGAAGATGGTGTTGAAGACCGGGTATTTTCGAAAAGGAAAGGATTACCTGTCGAATGTCTCTACACCAGGTTGCTCCGGTATAGAGATTTTATCACGTTTGTGATGGAGATTCCGGACGTGATTTGTGAATATCCGGATTTGCAAGGGCTTCTTTGAAGTGCCTTCGGTTCCGTTCGATCCCGGAACGGACTTGTATGAATGTGTGTCTGACGTTACAGTTTGAGATGTAAAGCTGGTTTCTATTAAATACATTTCTGTTGGTGGCGGTGGATTTATTCTCTTAGCTTAACACCTTATCTGAGACGTACGAGCTCAGAGGTTATGTAGTTGATGGTTACTAGTGATATATTCCCAAATTGGTAATGTGGCATACGAAGTGCTGCCGATCATTTGTTGATCAAAGCATGACTTTGTGAAAAGTGTAGCTTTGTGAACGAGACTTCGTCGGACCTCACACCACAGAAATGGTCGAAATAGGAAAGATACGGCAAGGTTATGAGGGTCGCGCCCTTTAGGGTATGTCATTTCCTTCTGGAAAAGGATGGTGTCAGGTATGGAGCACTGATATTTAACCTTTGTGGTTACTGCAAATACTTTTTTTTATGGTTGTTGGTGTAGAGGATTCTCGGATAAAGGTCCCAAAGGACCGGGGGATGACATACTCGTGTAGTAGTTACCTAGTTACAAAGGTAACCCGGCCTTGTGTTGGCAGAGAGCTGGTTAAATTCTCGGGACGTCCATCCAGAGGAGTACCCATGTGGCAGTAGAAAATTCCTTAGCCCGACCATTTGTTGAAAATCTAAAGAAACAATACGCGTTCTGTACAGTTTTAGTTGTATAACATTCCATGGAATGTGGCGGTAACCTGCTATTGAACATGGTAACAATAGTAGGCATACAATAATGGTTGTATGCTGGCTAAGATTAATATTATACTTTCGAAATGTTTTCTACACCATGCACTAATAATAATAAACTGAAAAGATTTTGCGTATTAAGCATGTTGACTATCATAAGGAGAAATCTCCTCCAATTCTGCGTTTGCATTGCGTGTGTGGCGGAAGGCCTTATGCTAGTTTCATTTTCCAAAAAGCATAGCGAATTTCTTTTTATTTTCTTTGTGAAAATAACTGTTTTTAAGATCTCACACCAGTCCCATGACTCCATGACTGACCTGAAGTTTATTGTTCCATTTCTAAACTCTGGGTGCCCACAATTTTCCACACGGGCAGCCTAGAGCCAGGTTATCATTATTCGGGAGCAAAGTCAAGAAGTTGCTATGGAAATTAAGACTTGGAGCTGGATGGCGAGGCGTATCACTTATATATGTAATATTTCTTCCCGCTGTTTGTCGTTGTACACTCTGATAATGTAATGTGATGTAATGTAATAACTGATATAGTGATTCTGTTTAAAGATATTTATTTATCTATTATATTTGTTCCGCTGCGATATGTGAGATTCTGTTATTATTTCTGTTCTTCTTCTACCTCTTCTTCTTTAAACCCTAACGGTTCGGTTTTCCGGCATTCGACTGTTCGGCATTCGATACAGTGAATGTATTGATGTTGACTTTCGGACGTCGAAAAATTGGGTCCTTACATTATTACAGCGATTTGGTACTTTTTAAAAGAGAGATGATGCAACTTTTTAGGTTCCAAATTACCCGTTCTTTTTCACATTTCTATATATAAGAAGGAAATCGTGACTTTAAAACTTAGCGAAACTTCATAGAACATATGTAGATTCCATCAAAAATAAACAAGGTCTATACCAAATTACTTCTCTATGCATAAGTTCATTTTAAATCAATTTTTCTTAGACAGAACCAAGCTTCTACAATACTATTACTCAACTCAAAGTATTGTATACTTCAAAATTTTAAATCCATTTCACATTTCAATTGTATACTTCAGTTTGCTCGACGTTCATTTCACATGTTGATTTACAATTAATACAGCTGACTCTAGGATTGTGTGTGCTTACTTTACAATTGAAGGCCTTTTGCATTTTCCATATCAGCCTCTTTCACCTTACTTATTCTCCGTCTTACTAACATATAATTGATCTCCTATGTGATATCCTTACATGTTTACAAAATTTATATGCTTTAGGTATCAATCAAATTGCAGGTTGCCTTAAAGGTTTTAAATGTCTTTCAATTTTTGGCTTTTGAGTTTAATCTCATTTTTCAGTTTGTGAGCTTTTTCCACAAATTTGTGTATCCAGGCTTGCTTTGTTTAACCCGTGCTACTGCTATACTTGATGCATATGAATTGTTTGACCTTAAAAACAATTACTATCGACCTAAATCTTTAATTACCAGGTATTCATTTATGCCTACAAAACATACATAACTAAAAGTTATGTTTTAGAATCTATATATTAGACATGTAATTCAAATTCTGTCAACCACTATGTATGTTACATCTATTTCCAACTGTAAACAATTCAATGCATTTATATGAACTACTTTTTGACTGCGTACGCAACTGTGTATGCCAACACTATTTAAATTTACATATCTGATAACCTGATAGGAACACTTACTGAAAACTAATTATTAAAAAGTACGAATGACGCTAATTATAAAAACTACATGTCTAACTCAAAATGTAATCATTGTAATCCGACTACATTCAACAACCTACAATGCCATTCAACCTACCTGCAACTGTTTAATAGTACATGTACTCTTAATATGAGTTCACAGCACTTCAACTGTTATCCTGATTCAACTATAATTGTATTTAATCCACTGTTGTGTAATAAATTTGTTGTATGTTACAGTTTTGATGAGAGATTTTGGTATATGTATTTAGACGTAAGTTTTAGGTTCCATGTGTTTATATGAAGTTTTTATTTATTCATCTTTTTACTTGATAGGACTCATCTTATCACCCAAATGCACAGCTGGAGAAGTAGATAAGGAGAATTGTGCCATCGTTTTCTTTTTCATGCGGTGCATAATACCAAGTAGCTTAGAGGAACCAATGATTGCAAGTAATATCTACATATTAGTTAACCGACTGAACTCTTACCACCTTTATTTTGATATAACCAACGTAGATAGAATGAGACTTCAATGAAAGACCACCCATCTATTCTCTCACCTTCCAAACTTCCTCACCATAAATTTTTGTTCTGTCGCCTTTGGTTATTTTCCTTTTTTCCTTAGGATCAGCTGCTCATTGCAATTCAGAATAAGATTGCATGTATAATTAAAGTCACTCAAAATAAGCTATCGGTCAATGGCCATTTCATTGCTTTAGCATGTACAATTCTTGACAATGGAAAGAAAGAAGTGTCGTTGGGGTAATGTACAAAATGATCTAAGAGTTTATATACACCATGCAAGTGTTGGTAAAACATTTAAATAGACAAAAAATAAATTGCAAGCATAACAAGCCCAAAGTTTCTAATGCATGTTCTAAACCCGATAATGGTTAAAATTGATAACTGTAAAGTCCTTTACTGACTGAATTAGGTAAATCAACATGATTACGTGGATAATTATAGTCATGTGTGACAAATATGGTAGATTCTTTATTATTTGACAACATAATTATCTTATGTATAGTAATTAATAAGCGATTTGTTGTTTTAAATTTATATTCCATAATTGTTACAAATTTATAAGGATATAAAAAGTAAAGAAGCATGGTTATCCATCTCAAGGACAAAAAAAAAAGTCAATGAAATTTGATGTTATTGACCAATCTTTCCTTAAATAGCTGCTACTGAACAATACAGAACAGGTCATTTATTTTACACAAAAATTGCAACATCTTTGTAAATATCTCATAACAAATATAATTATAGATAACATTTATTACCTACATTAAATTTCGCAATAACGTTATTCCATATATCAATAGCACCACTAGCACTTTAAAAAATCATTTATTACCTACTATAGTAATTTAATAATTATCAGTCGCATTCGTACTTCTTTCCTACTAACTCTAACTTCTTTACTACCACATTTCTTACCTAAATTAAATTCTAACAATGTTCAACAAATTTATTTCATTTTAGAAAATACTACAAGCCAAATAGCTTATTAAAAATCATTAATGTTTGACAAATGAATAATCTTAAAGTGAGCGGATAAAAGGAAATTAACTTTGGCACTTACTTAAAAACAAGGAGAAAATGTTGATGTTTAAATCCCTAAATACATAGATTGAAATGGTGGGTTTCTTTATGGGACCAAATTTGGAAGCTACACTAACGTCAAGCGGTTTTATGCTATTTTAATTATTGAGTATCTTTGAGGAAGAGAGCATTATAGAAAACACGATCACTAAGGAGAAAAAGAACAACTCCAGAGACATTGATATAGTAGTCGATTAATTTCTAAAATGAGATGATGCAAGGTTTCCAGGTTCCAAATTACAAGAAGGGATTATTTTTAAGTTTGCCATATTTCCTGAGATATTGATATATTTGTTGATTACTTTTTTTGCATGCATTGTTCTACTATTTTCTTAAATTGATTTTCTCTCACTCGCATTTCGATGAACAGTTGATTTACACTTTCATATACAAAAAGGCATATACAATAACGTATACTTCAAAGTCCTGTTGTATGGTCAATTTTTTTTTATAAATGGTGTTTTTTAGTACCTTATTTTTCTTTTTACGTGCATCGCATGTGCCAAAGTACTCATTATTAAATAATGAATAAACATGAGTGCTCTCATCTCACCGATGACCACTCTTTCATTAAAATAAATGTTTAGTGATTAATAATTTAAAATAAATTATTATTATTATAGTCTTTGTGTTACAATAGTGTTTGTGAAGACAAAAGGATTATTTTAGAACTACTCTTATAATTGAATAGAATTACGTCTTTTGAAAAAAAACGAATAGATATATACCAAAATAGTTTGCAAATTTCTAATGCACTTCAAGTTCTCATTTTATCGAACTTTAAAGTACGGTGAGGCTAATAGTGGAGGTAAAATCTATGGAAACGAAACAAAAATTTTTAGGGATGATGAAGCGAAAATAAAAACACAGTTGTCTTCATAAGTTTTTTCATACAGAACTAAGTATTTTATCAATTTACATTTTTTCGAATCATAACACTTACTTGTTGTCACGACCAAACATTTCATCGAACACCTAGTGCGCGCTCAAAAGAGACATTTCATCGAGCAGTTTCAACAATGAAGGAAGATGTTCTACCCCACTCACCGGCAACTAATCCTATGGGTTATGGAGGCTTAGAAGTGTTGTACAGAGGGAAGAAGACATTTGAAGATACTTAGTTTTGATTGAGGAAGGAAATACGGGGCTGTGCACTTGCGCACGTACACACATGCACATGTGTGCATGTTTGCATATGCTAAATGTTATGTAGAATCGGTCAAATAGTGATGAGTTGGCAAATAAGGTGTAATTAGCTGGCATGTAACAGTTAGTTGATGATAAGTCTATATATATACAGTAATAAACATGAATGTATTTATGATCTGAAAAGTAAATAAAATTTACCAGTTTCTCTTTTTAAAACTTCTATGTTCACTCCTTCTTTGTTACTACTTTATTCTCTTTCTAATCACTCTGTAACAATTCATATTTTGACCTCCTTTCATGTTTGCATGACCCTTCAGCAATATACTCTTGTTCCCTTCTTTTACTTCACCTATTCTCTAATCAAACAATGACCACTTTCTCCCCATCCTTACCTTCAAAACATGACCACCACTAGATCTCAAACTGCCAAGAAGTAAAAGCATCAAAATATGGTATCTAAGCCACATGGTGAGTCAGATGCCGATCCTCACCCAAGAAATCTATCACTTTCAAACAGCATTGAAGATCCTGGAGATGCTCTTCCACCTCTTGATGCTATCAACCTTGAAGAACTGTCACAACCAAAGAAATGGCAGAAGCAAGACCTTATAGACAATAGAAACATTCTGTCACTCAGAAAATTAGAAAGAACAACTCAAGAAATGGCCGTTAGTATAACAAGAAATACTCATGGCCTTCAAAAAATTCAAGAAACTCTTGAAAATCATCGACAAATTTTTTCTAGGTTCAAAGATTTGAAAATTCAAAAACAAACTGAAGGAAGCTCTCAAGTTGATATCAATAGATTTGCATCATTACCACAAGTATCATCCCAGTATTTTAAATCGAACATTTATGTCTCACCCAACCAAAGACCTTCCTTAGTACCAAGGCCTGATATAATCAACTCAGACCACTCTCCATATAAGCAATTTGATCATCAAAATTCTCATTCAAAAGACACATCAAAGATCAAGATCAAGATGGACTTCCCTCAATTTACTGGAGAAGACAGAGTCATTGATTGGCTGAGGCAAGTGGAGTAGTTCTTCTCTTACAACAACATCAACAAACAACAATGGGTGCATATATGTTCACACCACCTCAAGAAAGAAGCACTCTAATGGTTTTATAGGTACTCACACTATGTCCCAGACTATGCCCAATGGTCGGTTTTCCACAAAGCTATTCAAGTTCGATTTAATACTGATGATTTGCATAGACTATATGATACCTTTTCAGCTCTAAAACAAACAACTATTGTCATGAATTATGTTAATCAATTTGAGAAATTAGAGTGTCTAATAGAACACATTACACCCACCCATCTTTTACAAAAAAAATTAGGAGGCTTACAAGATGATATTAAATATAAAGTCGTAGCTACTAATCCCAGTGATTTTGACTCTACTATTTCTTTAGCAAAAACATTTGAAACAAGTTGGTTGCTAAAACAAAAATAAAAAGAAAATAACTTTTTACCCTTCAAAAAATTTTCAAGGCAGCAACCAGCTTTCTTCACAAAAATCAGTTACAAAAACTTCAGAAAATTTAGCTAAAATCAAAAAACCTTCACCACAAAAATTTTTAGAAAAGAAAATACAATAACATTTGTTATGAGTGTAATGAAAAAAACCACTATGGTCTTAAATGCAAGATTAAATAAATTCATATAATGGACGGAATTATTGGTTTAGATAATGCTACTAATAACGAAGATGATTCATTTGAGGATAATTTGGAAATTCATGACTCAGAAATAAATCAAGAACAAGACAAAACATTATTTTCTATTTCTATAAACGCTTTACTAGGAATCCCTACACTACATACTATCAAAATAAAGGGTAGAATGAACAATAAATCAATTATATTACTTATTGAGTCAACCTCTACTCACAGTTTTATTGATAGAAAATTAGCAAAAAGATAAAACTGCCAATACATCAAACAAAGTCTTATAAAGTGCAGGTTGCCAATGGACAAAAGCTACAAAGTAATGAAATATGTTCCCAAATTTTCCTTACTTGCCAAGGATGCAAAATGCCTATAGAATTATTATTACCGCTTATTAAAGGTTGTGATGTTGTCTTAGGAATTCAATGGATGAGAGAATTTCATGAAATTTGTTTCAATTTCCAAAAACTGCATGTGAGATTTATAAATAATGGTCAGGAATTTATGTGGCAGGGATTGACAAATTCTGAAGTTCAACACATAAATGATAAAAATATGTCAAAGGAAACAAACTCTTCCTCTCTAAAATTTATGTTGCTTTCTACTGCCATAGTGGTACCCCCTGTTGATAATATTCACACTGACATTGCTCATATACTTTCTGATTTTCATTTAGTTACAAAACCATGAAGTTCTCTTCCACCCAAAAGAGAATGTGATCATAAATTTCCCCTACTGCATGGCTAAAAACCAGTTTTTCTATAACCTTATGAACATTTTTATCAGATAAAAAATGAGCTCGAGAATTTGATCAATGAAATGCTAGGCATTGGTATTACTAGAAATAGTAATAGTTCATTTTCAGCACCTGTTGTCATGGTGAAAAAAGAGATGGCTCTTGGAGATTATGTATTGATTATAGGGGATTAAATAAATTAACAATAAAAGATAAATTTCCTATACCCCTCATTGATGATTTATTAGATGAGCTATATGGTTCCAAATACTTCACAAAGCTTGATTTAAAATCAGGTTATCACCAAATTTGAGTGCATGAAGATGATATCCATAAAGATTGCATTTCGAACACATGATAGGCATTATGAATTTTTATTTATGCCATTTGGATTATCTAATGCACCATCAACTTTTCAAGCTCTATTGAATTCCATATTTAAAATTGTCTTAAGACATTTTATTCTTGTATTTTTTGATGTTATTTTAATTTATAGCAAGTCATTGGATGATCACTTGAATCACTTGAAAATCACACTACAAATTTTACAAGACAACAAGCTGGTCATTAAGCTTTCTAAATGTTCATTTTCTGAAGATAAACTGAAATATCTTGGTCATATCATCTCAGAGCATGGCAATTCTATTGATAAAGGTAAGACTAAAGCCATGCTGGAATGGCCACAACCATACAATATCAAAACACATAGAGGATTTTTGGGTTTGTCAGGGTATTACAGAAAATTTATAAAAGGACATGGTATAATAGCAATACCCCCCACCTCAATGCTAAAAAAAGACTCCTTCACTTGGACTTCAGAAGCTATAGAAGCATTATATAAACTAAAATCTTGCTTGATTAGTACTCCTATATTAGCCATGCCAAACTTTAACAAAGACTTCATAGTGGAATGTGATGCCTACAGCTCAGGAATTGGGGCAGTTCTACTCTATGACAATAAACCAGTAGCCTATATAAGCCAAGCTTTACAAGGCAGAAATCTGCATTTATCAACATATGAGAAAGAATTACTAGCCTTAATACATGAAACAAAAAATGGTCACAATATTTATTAGGTAGAAGATTTATCATTAGGACAGATCATCAAAGTTTGCAACATCTTCTATCTCAAAAGCTAACCATAGGCATTCAAGGAAAATGGCTTGCAAAATTGCATGGTTATGATTATGAAGTACAATATAAAAAAGGCAGAGAAAATATTATTGCTGATAGCCTATCCACAGCACATGAGAAGACTAGTATTCATGCAATTTTAGTATTAGAAGCAGACTGGACATTAGAGCTCAGAAAAGAATTACAACAAAGCCAAATTTATGAAGCCAAAGAAGATCAAATTATTAAGGGTTATTTGCCATCAGAAAAATATAAAATTATTCATGGTCTAATTTTTTATAAAGGCAGAATTTATTAGACCCAGATCCGCAATCTCTCATCCAAGCAATTTTATTTGAGTTCCACTCTACACTATTGGGAGGGCATGCTGGTGTGAAAAAAATAATGAAAATAATAAATAGAGTTTTCTTTTGGAAACATATGAAAAAATCAATTATGCCTATATACAATAATGTGACAATTGTCAAAGGGCTAAATCTGAAAGCATTGCTTCCCCTGGTCTTCTGCAGCCCCTCCCTATTCCTGTTCATGTGTGGAATGATATCACAATGGATTTCACCACTCATCTACCCAAAAGCAACAATTCAACTGTTATTTTTGTTGTAGTGGAAAGATTATCAAAATACTCTCATTTCTTCCCACTTAAACACACTTACACTGCAAAATAGGTTGCCAAAATATTTTTTGATGGAATTTTTAAACTCTATGGCATGCCACAATCAATAGTAAGTGACAGAGATTCTATTTTCTTAAGTAATTTCTGATAAAAGTTGTTTGATCTCCAAGATTATTCATCAAAATTCAGCTCGGCCTACCATCCACAAATAGATAGCCAAACTGAGATCACAAACAAAATATTGGAGAATTATTTAAGGTGTTTTATGTGTCATCATCCTTCTGAATGGGCTAACTGGTTAACACTTGCAGAATTCTAGTATAATACATCTTGGAAAGAATCTACAAAACTTACACCATATGAAATATTATATGGCAAGCCACCAACCACACTCTTATCTTATGTTCGACATACAGCTAAAGTTCAAGAAGTCAAAGAGCATTTATTCTCCAAAGACATTACTCTTTAATTTCTCAAAGATAACCTACATCTGACACAAGAAAGGATGCAAAAATTCACAAATAGAAAAAGAACAGAGAGGCGATATTTAGTGGATGACTAGGTATATTTGAAACTACAACCATATAGACAGCATCAATCCATTCAACCAAGACTATAAAGCTTTCACCTAAATTATATGGGCCCTACAAAATAATTAAGAAAATTGGCAAGGTAGCCTATAAACTGGAAATTCCAGTATCATCACAGATCTACCAAGTCTTTCATGTCAGCCAGTTAAAAAAGAAAATAGGTTCACATATCACTATCCAGCATGAAATACCATCAACAAAAGAACAATTAGTTAAACCATAAAAAAAATTAGATAGAATACTTATCCCAAGAAATAACAAGGCGGTGGTACAAGCTGTAATTAAATGGAAAAACAAACCTACGCTAGATGCAACTTGGGAGGACTATTGGCCTATGGTGAAGAGGGTTCCCACTCTAGGCCTTGAGACAAGGTCTCTTTTTAATAGGGGAGAGAATTGCCACGACCAAACATTTCATTGAACACCTGATGGGCGCTCAAATGAAGAGATATTTCATCGAGCAGTTTCAACAATGAAGAAAGATGTTCTACCCCACTGACTATTAACTAATCCTATGGGTTATGGAGGCTCAGAAGTGTTGTAGAGAGGGAAGAAGACATTTGAAGATACTTATTTTTGATCGAGGAAGGAAATACGGGGCTGTGCACTTATGCACGTACACACATGCACATGTGTGCATGTTTGAATATGCTGAATGTATAATGTAGAATCAGTCAAATAGTGATGAGTTGACAAATATGATGTAATTAGCTAGCATATAACGACTAGTTGATGAAAATTACACACACACACACACACACACACACACACACATATATATAGAGACACACACAGAGTCATAAACATGCATGTAATTATGATTTGAAAAGTAAATAAAATTTACCAGTTTCTCTCTTTAAAACTTCTTTGTTCACTCCTTCTTTGTTACTGCTTTATTCCCTTTCTAATCACTCTGCAGTAATTCATATTTTCACCTCCTTTCATATTTGCATGACCCATCAGCAATATACTCTTATTCCCTTCTTTTACTTCACTTGTTCTCTAATCAAACAGTGACCACTTTCTCCTCATCCTCACCTTCAGAACATGACCACCGCCAGATCTCAAACTGTCAGGAAGCAAGAGCATCACACTTATTTTAGCTTATAACCAAAATAAATTTATTTTATCCTATTTTTGAATTGTCTTAGAGGCCTAAAATTTAATGGAAATTGTTTGATGTACAAAAGTAGTAAAAGTTTACAGAAGAAAAGAATAGATAAGTTCTTAACGTATGAGGGCATGCCGAAACTATATATACACATAAACTACATACGCTAACTCATATGTAGGGTACATCCAACATTATAAAAGTAGGTTGTCGTGATATGTTTGTTAGCACCAGAATTGGTTACTAACACCCTTGAGTAGAGTTATGTAGAGAGATTAATAAAGAGAGTAAATTAGAACAAAAGATAGTGTAATTCAATGCAAAAAGAACAACAAAAATGAGAACACCGGATTTATAGTGGTTTGGCGTAATTTCCTACATCCACTTTGAGTTTAATCTTTATTGCTTTCTCAATCACTTGAATACAGATACATTCCGTAAACCAATCACTTGCTACAAGTTTGAATTAAAAAGAGGAGAGTATCAAAAATGGCAGGGTCTCCCCAGTGTTCTCCCAAAAAGGTCCCTTTCACTATGCCCCTGCCCTTCTATTTATAGACGAAGATGGGTTGGACTTTCCTCATGGGCTTAGGAACAAGGTACCTCAGCTCATAGTAGGTGACTTCTACGCATCGGGCCATGCAGGCCGAACGCTCTTGCTTTGTTGTGGGCCTGACAACTTGCTAACACCTCCAGTATGCACCGTGCCAGGGATGCCGAAACAAGCCGATTGCATCAAACCCTTATACCACCAGGCTCTTCTTGGTCAGAATCTTATCTAGTGCTAATAATAATATCTTCAAATGTCGTTTTGTAGCCGGCCCAAGGTGCCAGCTAACATTTGCCCCCCAAAGTGTGTCGTGTAGAGCAACATGGCACGCTTTGAATCAGCGAGTATTCCTTGTTTACATAAAGAAATCCATCATGTTTCCTGAATAGTCATTATCCTTCAATTTTATCCTCCCCAGGTGTCGTATCCTTCTTTGGTTGTCATGACGCTTGGTCGATTCCAAATATTATAAATTCAGTGTTGTAGTTCATCAATGGCCATCCGTGTCCGGTTCTACAGGGCCAGTAAGCTTCGGCTACTTGATCCAGTCTTTTCTTAATAACCTTAAGTGAGAATTTACTTCCTTTTTGATTTCGAGAAGTCAAACTTTTTGAATGTACACATGCATGTTCGAGTACATGTTCTTGCCATTGGCTCTCGGATGCGTTTTATATGCACATAAGTCATCGCCAATTCCATCTAGTTTAATTGCAATTCAATTGCGATTCCTTGTTTGTATTATTTTTTCTTTTATTGAAATAAGGGTTGTAATCGGCCACTTGATGGGAGGGAACTTCAAGTTTTACATGGATAACAACCTCAGAGCAATATGCAAGGGTAAATGGAGTACGGCCAGTCATGAACCCATGGGTAGTTCTATAAGCCCATAATGCTATTGGGAGTTCATCCACCCATTTACCTCTAGCCTTTTTCAAACTTCTCTTCAGAACAGACTCTATGATTTTGTTCACAGCATCAACCTATCCATTTGCAGTTATAATGGACCATGGAAGGTCATAAGGATAGATGACGTTACGGACAATGAAGTTGATTATTTTCCTCATCTTGGTCGTAGTTAAAAGTTCTTCATCTGCCCAATCGGTGAAGCAATGAAATGCTATGATGGCGTATTTTGCACCACCTTTAAGGTCGGTAAGAAGATGATGTCAATGCCCCCAAGTAGCAAACGACTATGGACTAGCCATTTGAGTAATTTCCATCGGCGGGGCTTCTGGATTTTTTGCAAACATCTTGAACTTATCGCATTGTCTAGCATGATCAACCGCATCTGGATTGATAGTTGGCCAATAATACCCCTAGCAGAGTATTTTCTTTATCAGGATTTTCCCCCTGATTTAATCGCCACATTCTTCTTCATAGACTTCGCTCAAGACTCATTTGATATCATCATGGGTGATACACCAAAGTATGGGAATGGATAAACTCCTTTCTACACATGACTTCTTCTTGGATGATTCTGCATGAAGCTTTGAGGAACTGTCATTTTTCATTCCTCCGTTTGGTAAGAATTCCTCATTGTAGATAGTCTTTGATAGGAGTCAACCATGACCCCCTTTTTTGGCTCTGTCACCAAGATCTAGCTGATCTTCATCCGTCAATGCTTAGAATATTAAGTATTTCAACAGAAACAATGTATGTCTGTTGCATGTCCCTAAAATTGACCAGCTTGGCCAGTGATTAGACTCGTTTTATTTTGTTTGCTGAGTATGTGTGTAATGATGTAATACGCAAAGTCGGCTAGTAGCTCTTGGACCTGGCCGAGATAAGGATCGAGACAATGCCCCCTAGCAAGATCAACTTCCTTAACTTTGCATACTATCAATCATGAACCATAAAAGATATGTAAAGTTTCCACTCCCAATCCTCTAGCAAGTTTGAGGCTGGCGGCCGAGGCTTCATACTAAGCATTATTTTTTGTTATAGGGAAATCGAGTTTCAGAAAGTAGCAAATCGATTATTCCTCGGGAGTCATTATCATGACTCCTGCGCCATAACACTGATCAGTGGATGCTCCATCTGCATACATTTTCCATCTATTGGTTGGTCCTCTTCTGCTCCTCGATTAGTCATCTGATGTAGTGAATTCTGGTATGAGGTCTCTTGATTTTCATCCTTAGATAGCCCTTCGAGGGAAATAAGTGATATATCAAATCGGCTTAGTTCGATATTCTATTTAAGTAGTCTTTCAGACGTCTCAGGTCGTTGTATGCCATGTCGCAACGGCTGGTAGGTATAGGCGTTGATGGGGTGAGCCTAAAAGTAAGAGTGGAGCTTTCATGATGAAATTAATAGTCATTGTGCTAGCTTTTGTAGCTTCGGGTCGATATCCAATGCATGGCTCGCGATAGTTGGTGAAATCATACACGCGTGTCAGAATGGGTCCAAGGGAACATATCATCATTGCACTGAGCTGTGATCCGATATTCAGCACCCGAAAATAGCCGCCATAGCTGGTTGTAATGTCGACTGTCAACTTAGCTAGTGCAATCCCGGATTCTTTGAGTTCAGATGTAACTATTTTGCATAACATTCAATGTGAAATATGGTTGGGACGATGAATGTCGATGGTTACTCCGATCGAATCCCAGAGTCTTGTCATGAGTTATTAAGTCTAATAGTGGAGGGCTCTGAATGCTCTAATTGATTATCTACAAATGGCCAAAAATCAAGCCTAAAAGCACGTTGAAGGAAATGTCGAGTAGGGGTCAGCATCGAGTAGCGTGCAGCTGCATAGCTAGATCTTGCTGTGAGTTTGAATTTGCTTGTCTATTTGAGTAACGCACTTTCTATTCAATGCATTCATGATCCTTTACCCATGCTTCGGATTGGATTGACAGTTAGTTGCCCACTAGCTTAGGTATCGATTTAATGATTCTATCCTTAGACATTCCTTCGGTCGTAGCCTTGAGTAGCTGTAAACATTATATATAAGTTTCAATATTGAGCTATCGCGGCCAGTCTTTGGATGACCATGCACATGCTCCCAGTCTTGGGTTGATAAATGTACTGCATGGACGGTTGAGTCTCATCCTAGCTATGTTTATACTCCCATCTAAACTTCGAAAACATAGAGTTGATCGATGAATAGTCGGTTCACATTCATCTTGCTTCTAGCTTATGCCCTTAGGTCTGGGGCATATACTGGTAAGCAGGAAGGTCAGCCATGCCCACTTTAGCATTACTCTCTTTCCCGTTGAATCGTGGGATCAAGGCAATTGATGGGAGGCTAGGTCTCGCCTATCTTGGATTGTATTATGGGATCTCATTCCAAGAGGAATACTACGATGCCTCGTCAGTTTCAGGGCGTAATTTCGACACTGGACGTTCATCCATGTCCACTTTGGTTCATGCTCTGTAACCAGATCTCGGGGTAAAGTTGGCTACAAATGTAGTCAGATCATGCTAATCCAGTTTCATACTCCTCCTAATGGATCGAAGGAGGGTGCTGGGGAATTTTTGACCAAGTCTTCGTGGTTTACTATCCTTTCCACACTCTGGAGGTCATAGTTTTTCAAGCAACATCCGAGGCACATTCGTATGTACTTGGTGAGGATCGGTATGTGCTTGGTGCGGATTGGTATTGACCCTTGATCTGAGGTATGATATAGTCGATCACCCATAGCTTTGGATGCCATTTCGATTGGTTCTGTATTGAGGCCTCCTTATGGTCGTTGCCATAAGTTGTAAATAACACCAAGCTAGAGCTACAATAAGCGATCGTATTCAGCTTTTAGTGATTTGTACTCCTGCTCCTAACATTGATTTGGCCAGGCCACTAATCGGATGGTTGAACTCCATCCTCAGCGAGTTAATACTCCTCCTGTCTGTTTTAGGCCGAAGTTTGCAGAATAGAGAACGATCGGAATCCACTCGTCTATTTATCGATGTTTATGCACCAGTCTGTATTCTGGTGACTTAGTGTTATTCTCCTCCCAGTCGACTCACGCCCAATTTGTGTTCCTGTTTCGGTCCACGCTTTAAGGACTTGGAGATTTGTTGAACGGTTTATGCTATATTCCACAGTTTGGGACGTAGAGATTTTCGTCAATTCGTTTATACTCTAGTCCGCACTCTGGGGACTTAGAGTACTCTAGTTTGCTTTAGGAACTTAGATATTTTTCTCAAGTCGTTTATACTCTAGTCCGCATTCTGGGGACTGATAATATGCACTCTGGGGATTTAGAGGTTTTTAAGTCGTTTATACTCTAGTCTGCACTTAGGGGACTTAGAGTACTCTAGTCCGTACTCTGGGGACTTAAAGGTTTTTAAGTTGTTTATACTCTAGTCCGCACTCAAGGGACTTAGAGTACTTTAGTCCGCACTCTGGGGACTTAGAGGTTTTTAAGTCGTTTATACTCTAGTCCGCACTCAGGGGACATAGAGTACTCTAGTTCGCACTTAGGAGACTTAGAGGTTTTTAAGTCGTTTATACTCTAGTCCGCACTCAGGGGACTTAGAGTACTCTAGTCTGCACTCTGGGGACGTAGAGGTTTTTAGGTCGTTTATACTCTAGTCCGCACTCAGGGGACTTAGAGTACTCTAGTCCGCACTCTGGGGACGTAGAGGTTTTTAAGTCTTTTATACTCTAATCGGCACTCAGGGGACTTAGAGTACTCTAGTCTGGACTCTGGGGACGTACAGGTTTTTAAGTCGTTTATACTCTAGTCCGCACTCAGGGGATTTAGAGTAATCTAGTCCGCACTCTGGGGACGTAGAGGTATTTAGGTCGTTATTCTAGTCCGCACTTAGGGGACTTAGAGTACTCTAGTCCGCACTCTGGGGACATAGAGGTTTTTGTCGAGAGAAGTCGGATTTCCATCCGGTTAATTTGTATTTCATTTACCATATCGAGGCTAATGCTGTCGAATGAATGATCGACCCATGTTTGCTCATGGAATGGGACTCTGCTCCCGGCATGAATGATGCAACTTGAAGAATGGACGGTCGATTCTCGTCCTCTTGGTGATTATAGCTCTTCCAATCAAGTCAAGGAAGGAGGTACATGACAGATGGTTGGATCACATCCATGATGGGTTAGATAATCAAGTCTCGCACAACTTGCTTCATATCTCTTTCTAGAAAATGAGGATAATTGATTATTGCGTAGACAAAGCAAGTTGCATATGTTTCAAGATGCAGTCGTGTCCATGTATGGAGAGCGATGGTTGGCGAGTAGGTAGTCCATTACAGCTACTTCAAGTCGGGCTTTCGAACAATCTTTTGCGTTCAGGGTAGGATTTGATGTGTAGATGATCAAATCACGTCTATTGTAGATAGATCCCGACGTCACTGAGCCTCAGGAAAGACATCAGTATTTTGTCGAACTTTTTTCTATGACTCGATTTAAGTGGATGATTAGGCCATACTCATTCCAAGCCTTGCTTAGGTCTCCAAGTCAAACATGGAGGTCAATGAATGGACGGTCGGTCATGTTGACTTGGTATTGGGCTCTCATCGTGATGAGCTTTTCAATCTCTAGTTCTTGGCCCCAAATTAAAGGCACATGATTGATGATGAGCGAAATCATGCTCGTCTAGATGAAACTCCAAACGTCCGGTCATGGTCTGCGTGGATTGGTTGGCGGCCAAATCTGAGCACCTGGTCACATGCATCGTTTTGAAAGTAGTTTAGTTCAAGTTAGTCGTAGTTCAAAGAACAACTGAAATAGAAATAGAAGCGGAAATAATTCAAAAAAGATTGGGATAAATCTCATTGATAAGTGAAGCAGCATCGTGTGCTCGCTATTCGACTTTGCCCCTAGCTCCTTTCAAAGGGATGTCGGCCGTCACCAGTCCAATTGGTAATCATAGCCCTTTATTAATGGGCATCGGATGCTCGCTGCCCGCCATTCTATAGAACGTATACATACTATTGAAGTTTTCCTTTCCAGATCGACTTTTCGATCACACCTCGGAGGTGTTTGCAACCGCCCGTGTTAGGATCAGTGAGCATCTTGGAATATACAACATTCCCCTGATTTTCTTTAGACTTTGGTGTACTCTCTCGAGGTTAGTTTCCAGTACCACCCTAAGTCGCGAGTCTTCAAGTAGAGGTTGTTAATTGAATCTTTCAAAGAGCATATGAGTTGAATTTTGAGGTCTTGTTTTGTCTATTGGGTTCAGCGTCCTCAGCCAACGAGCCTTCATTGTTATTTTTCCTAGTCAGTTCTGCTCCTCCACACTTTGGTTTAGATTCATTTTGTCATAGAAACGATCCATGGTCGTAGGAGGCTCTCCAACTAACTAGCTGCCAAAATAAATATGGAGATCGATTATCCTCAAATGTGATTAGTATGATACCCCTTTGAGAGTATCATTTGAGTTGCGGTTGCTTGTTCGTTCCCTTGTTTCCGTTCAGAAGATGCCGCTAGATGCTCTATGCCTTGGTCGATCTTGGGATGTAAGGGAAGTGGATATAATGTTTCTTTATTAAGTTGAGTTTATGTTCCTTTATTATGGGTCGTACCCGAAAATAATTTTTTTGAAAATAGGGCTCGTATAAGAGACCGGTGTAACTTAAGTTTGGATCGGCCTGGATGCCGCTTGGCATAGGAATGCGGCTCGGTGTGGATGCCGTTCGACATTGGCATGCGGCTCGGCCTGAATACCGCTCGGCATAGGAATGCGGCTCGGCCTGGACATCGTTCGGCATAGGAATGCGGCTCGGCCTGGATGCCGCTCGGCATAGGAATGCAACTCGACCTGGATGCGGCTCGGCATAGGAATGCAGCTCGGCCTGGATGCCGTTCGGCATAGGAATGCGGCTCGACCTGGATGTCGCTCGGCATAGGAATGCGGCTCGGCCTGGATGCCGCTCGGCCTAGGAATGCGGCTCGGCCTGGATGTCATTCGACATACTCTCGCTCGGTATACTCTCGCTCGGCATGCACTGGCTCGCCAGGTATACTCTCGCTCGGCATACTCTCGCTCGGCATACTCTCGCTCGGCATGCACTGGGTCCCCGGCATACTCTCGCTCGGTATACTCTCGCTCGGCATGCACTAGGTCGCCCGACATACTCTCGCTCGGTATACTCTCGCTCGGCATGCACTGCGTTGCTCTGCATACTCTCGCTTGGCATGCACTGGGTCGTCCGACATACTCTCGCTCGGCATGCACTAGGACGCTCGGCATACTCCCGCTCGGCATGCACTCATTTGGCATACTCTCGCTCGACATGCACTCGTTCGGCATGCACTAGGTCACTCGGTGTACTCCCGCTCGGCATGCACTCGCTCGGCATACTCTGGGTCGCTCGGCATGCATTGTCGCTCAGCATCCACTCTCGCTCGGCATACACTGTCGCTCCGCATACACTCTCGCTCAGCATACACTATCGCTCGGCATACAACCTGGGTCATTCGGTTTCCCCTCGCTCGGCATACACTGTCACTCGGCATGCAATCTGGGTCGCTCGGTGTAACCTCGTTAGGCATGCATTCTGGGTCGCTCCGTGTAACCTCGCTCGGCATATGCCGCTTCAGGGGCGATCGGCGTACACTTTTTCTAAGGCGATTGGCTGAATTGCCTTCAGAGGATGGTTGGCCTTCACTCAACTTGAGTGCAAACTTCAACATCCAATCACCAAATCTTGCGTACATCAGTGAATCCAATCTACGGCTATCAGCTTCCTTTAGATTTCTTTCAAATCTGAGTAGAATAGGAAGTTTTCTAGTAAACAACTAGATCTATCTCGTGAATATCGAAATCCACTAGTTGATGATGAGATCCAACCGAGGTGAGAATTCAGTTCTCAGTGAAAGCACCAAAATGTTAGCACCAGAATTGGTCACTAACACCCTTGAGTAGAGTTATGTAGAGAGATTAATGAAGAGAGTAAATTAGAACAGAAGAATAGTGTAATTCAATGAAAAAGGAACAACAAAAACGAGAGCACCAGATTTATAGTGGTTCGGTGTAATTGCCTACATCCACTTTGAGTTTAATCTTTATTGTTTTCTCAATCACTTGAATACAGATACAATCCGCAAACCAATCACTTGCATACAAGTTTGAATTGAAAAGAGGAGAGTATCAAAAATAGCAGGGTCTCCCCAGTGTTCTCCCAAAAAGGTCACTTTCACTGTGTCACTGCCCTTCTATTTATAGACGAAGATGGGTTGGACTTCCCTCATGGGCTTAGGAACAAGGTACCTCGACCAATAGTAGGTGACTTCTGCACACCGGGCCATGCAGGCCGAACGCTCTTGCTTTGTTGTGGGCCTGACAACTTGCTAACACCTCCAGTATGCACTGTGCCAGGGATGCCGAAACAAGCCGATTGCATCAAACCCTTATACCTCCAGGCTCTTCTTGGTCAGAATCTTGTCTAGTGCTAATAATAATATCTTCAACTGTCGTTTTGTAGCTGGCCCAAGGTGCCGGCCTACATTATAAAAGTAGATTGTCGTGATATGTGTAATTCTATGAAAAATAAACTATATAGTAGTAAATATTTTATATGTTATTTTCTACTTTATGGAAGGTCTGTAATATTATATTAGCTATTTCATGGTAAAGAAGTAACACGTGGATTTATTAATGAACAAAAATGCTTAACAATGAAGTGAAATAGTGGACAGGAACAGTGGTATTTAAATTCTAACTAGCAAGTATCCAATTTAGGACTGTTATGGTAATGGTTACCATTACCATTTATAAATACCGTTACCGTACCGTTTTTAATGGTAAACTAAAATCATTTACCGTTATCGATTGATTGGTATGCCGATGACAGTTATACTGATAAACAGGTAACCGTTATAATGGTAATGGTAAATTATCATTTTTCTACAAATATAATAAGTTAATATAATTTTACACTAAACGATGCTTCGTCATTATAACAAGCACCATTGTCCAAATGATTAAGTGATATGGCTTTGGTGCGAAAGGTCACAAGTTCGAATATTGCATAGCGTGATTCGAAAGTTTATTGACACATGATATGTTGTCCCAGTGACATGTTGTATATAAAGTACCATAAATGGACTTTTAAATTACTGAATCATTGGTTTTGAAAAAATATTACCGATGTTTTACCATAGAAAATGGTAATTTTATCATTACCATACCGATTATATTGGTGTACCGACTTTACTTTAAAATGATAACCGATTGACTGGTAATGGTAAATTTATCATTATCATAACAGCCCTAGTCCAATTCTCCTATCTCCCTGTAAAACATTATTACATATACATACAAAAAAGGAGAATTAAAAAAATGAAATAATTGTAGTAAGCCAACTCTAACTATCATTTGATTGACCAAAATGTACAACATCACGCTATGACGGTAAAGGCTACCAGTGCAGTATTAAAATACTTGCGTTACCAACCAAAAATTTGTAGGAAATTCACCATCTTATCTTATGATTAAAACTTTAGGAGGTAAAGCACCCATGATCTTTAAAGACCTTCTTAGGATGGTTAACTACTAAATAAACTTTTTTAAGATGGTTTACTTTCATACTCATTATTGTTGGATATTTTTAGATTAGTCTTCATCTTGCTCACTGGGCAAGCATTTATGGAGCAAACATATTCCAATTCTAATCTAATTCATTCATTACGTCGACGTACAATATAATTCAAAAAATATTTATTTTATTAGACGTGAAAACTTCTTGCAAATCAAAAAGATTGCCTTAGATACGATTTGCAATAAGTATTCCCATTTTTAAAGTAAATATTTTTAAATAGTACACATGAACGAATGAATGAATTAATCTTTTATTTGAAAAATGGTAGCTCTATAAATACTTATCAAGTGAGCAAGATGGACATGTAAAAATGAACGTAGCAGGAACAACTTTTTTCATTTTTAATTTTATCCAAAATAATTGAACTTAGTTTAGAAAAGTGGATGTGCAAGTGTATCTTTCTAATTTTTTATAAATGACAAATCTTCACATGAGCGAAATTTAAAAGAAAATGTGATATTATAACTTTATTTTTCAAAGTTTGATAGAAATATTTTCAAAATGATCGTTGCCGCTGCTTTTTTTCAATTTACCTTTCCAAAGTTACACCATCCAAAAGCAAAGTACATATCAAAAGATAACTGCAACAATGCTCCTTACTCTAACTTTTTTTTACATAAATTAAAGCTCTAAATTAATTATAGAAAATTACTTTCTATTAAGTTCTCTCATGTTTGAGGCTTAACATAAGGGATTACTTGTTCAAACTTCAAAATTTATAGTTTTCAAAGAGTTTGGACATTCATGTTACTAACTCATTTAGAAAATTCCTTCGATTCAACTTTTTCGTTTTTATATTTCCATAAAACTTGTATGAACATTTCATAGAAAATCATGAACCAGATTATTTTCTATAAACATCTAACATCTAATGTTTCTAACTTTCTAGTAAATATTTCCAAGGGTTTAATACTTAATTGTAGTGGATAATAATATTTACTCAAGTCCAAATACATCTAAAAAAGCTTTAAATACGTCTGATTTTAGCTGATTTTCTTCAAAAATCATTAACTCAAGTATATCTTCCAACACAATATCCAATCTAATATATGAGCACTCTATCCATCAATTAAGTCAAATGGAATTTATTTGCAACTACTTATAATATAAAAATATGACTTCCACTTTAACAAAGGGGACTTACTCTAACTTTAAGAAGTAACTCTTTTAAATCTCTGTTGTGCTATATCAACATCACAATTATTGTATATGTGCCTACTGTAACTGCTCTTATTGTATTTAGCATTAGACCCACAATTTGCTCAGTATAGCTCTTTTGTACAGGGAACTGTTAGGATTTCAATCTACTTTAGGATAGACTAATCATGAAACCTTAGATCTAAATAGGTGCCCCATATTGGTTTAATTGAAAACAAATAGAGGAAAGTAAATGGGTTAACAGAAGCCATACCTGAATTCATAGTTGCTGTTGGAAAAGCTAATTTGGTTTGGTTTTCCATATTGACACAAACCCTAGATCTTATATTAAATCTGAATTCATGGTTGCTACTTTCATAAACTGATTAAGAGAAAGAGATAGATCTAAAAGGTAAGAGTTGGATTTGATCTTCAAAATTGACATAAACCCTAGATTTGAGTTATTACCATAGAAGAGATTAGGAGAATAGCTGGAGCTTATGTAATTTGGAGACCATAACCTCTTATTTATAATGTTGGCATTTTCTAATTTGGCCCTTCAACACAAAAGAATTGCCCCAGTATCTACACATTAATACCATAACAATTATACCTGTAAGCCTTTTAACTTTAATTCATAATTTGATCACTTTAATTAGGCTTTACTCCACATGTTGAAGTTTTCCGGTAATCTCCCCCTGGACCATATATGTTATAACCTTATAAATGTATTTAACTTTATTAGCTCCAAAATTTGCTATTTATAACATAAGGTGTTTCTGAAACAATCTCGTCCATTAACTATGTTGACAAAGGATCAAGGTGGTTTTTGTTGCATTCAATGTAACTAAACCAATCGGTGGTCACATATACCAACACAATCAAACGACATAGATCAATTATGGATGTTAACATGAAAATTACATGAGATATGATCTATACATGTCTTTTTCCAACTGGTCCTACTTTAGTGAGATCAAAACGTTCAATATTTGAACAACCTAGAGTGCAAACAAAACTTTATACTTTATTTCTGATCAGAAAATAGAACTTGATATATATCTATAACCAAAGTATAGAGCAATGTGTCATATGACAGAACCAAATGCAAACTCCCCCTGAACCAAAATAGTCTTGCATAAAAGTTACACCAATTGAGCAAGATGTTCATGAAAGACCATGGGTGATAATCCTTTTGTAAGCGGATCTTCCATCATGGAGTTTGTCACATAATGCTCTATGAAGTACAATCCATTTTGCACTCTCCCCTTCCTAGAAAATAATATGTTGTTTATTATTACAATATTACTTTAATTATCTTTCAATTTCTTTATTCAATAGTCTATCACTTTATGACAAAATTATACAATTATTTTTCATTGTTGGATGCCCCATAACGGAAAATAGCATAGAAGGATATAAGTATCTGTATGATAGTTTTCCTCATATAGCTTCATCGGAAAAAAATAACAACAATAAAATTATTGTTATATGAAGTGGATCTTTTTTACTCTTGACATCCAAAATATTCGGACTGTGATGCCTTATGATCTCTAACCAATCCGTCTGGAGCATATAATCCTTTGTTTCTTAAAGATATCTCGTAACCATTTTTGTTACTAATAATTGATCCACTTTTAATGTTAGTAAGATATATATTAAATAATACATGTAGTATCCATATATGTATATGCTTTAGCATGCATTAGACTCCACACCTCAAATGCGTGAGGTATCTTTTGCATTTCTTTAGCTTCAAGGATTTTCTTATATTACTATATAAGACAACATTTGTCTATTTTGGCACAAGAGAATTAATTTGCAGTTTGCATAGCGAACAAATTTTTTTGTTTAAAGCCTTATCCTCCCAACCCTTTTGTGATAATCCAAGTAGCACCCCATAAAAAAAAATGGTGTATTTGAATCCCTAAAAGAAAAGGGTAGTCCATAAGTGGTTTTCTTAAGTTGTTTCATCAATGCCTTCATTAAGAAACACGACTTTGATATCCTTCTGATATTGCTTAAAATCAATCTATAACAAGTTTCAAAATAATTTTAAAGAGTCTTTTAGTAAAACTAAAGAGAAAGTCTCTTTAAAAATAAAACATTGTTTGCCTTTTAAATATAGTCTTTTCTATAATAAGCCTTGTACATTTTCACACTACCCACTTGAACACTTTTTTCATTTGGAATAAATATTCATAACCAATGATCTTATTATCATAAGGTGATGGGAAAGATCTCAAACTTTGTGTCCTTATAGATTTACATTATATATTCATACCTTAAATCCACATTTCAAATTAGTACCTTGTATGGATTGATGTAAGTCCAAAGAATCATCTTCACCAATCCAATATTTATCTTTATTTGAAAAATACTACATAGTCATTCAGAGTAGTATTTCTTCCTTTTCAAGTGGATTTCCTTAGTGACCTTGCACTTTGAGGTCGTTGAGTCTATTTTCTTAAAACAATAACCTTAATTTGAAGAATTTTTTTCACATTGTCTAATTATGGTTCTTAATTTACTTCTTTTTAATGAAAGGAAACAAATCCTATACATTAACTGAATAAGTAACTATAGTTGAATCAAAGATAATGATTCTCCTTAAAGACAATGATACATACCTTAAGATTTCGTTTAGCACTGTCTTATTATGGTTCCTAATTTAGTTCTTGTTAATGAAAGGAAAAAAATCTAATACATTATCCAAAAAAGGAACTGTAGTTGAATTGAAGATAATGATTTTCCTTAAAGACAATGATCTGTACTTTATTTCTCCCCATAAACTCAATATCCTCAAAAAATTGTAGCATTTCCCATCTTATGATTTTTCTTGGCGTGGGTTTATAAAACTTGTAGCTTTTAAGATGCTTAGAATACTAATAAAGTTTTGCTATCTTTGGTGCCTCAATCCACAATTATGTAGTAAGCTGAAACAGATAATCATATTAATCACAGAATCAAAATTTGAGACTTCATTATAAAAGGTATTTAGCATAAGTAGATATATATAACCTATATTTTAAACATTAAGAACTTTAATTCCAACAACGTTTGAATTTATCCACAAATCAATTTATTATTTCTAAATGAATAGTAATAACCCAATTTGTTCATATTAGAAATAGAAAACCGAAATCTATCTAAAAGAAAGCATAACAAAAAGGTCAAATAAATCCAAACACTATTACTGAAATCTCAATAATATCTTAAAAATATCTTAAGAACTTTACTTAATATATATTTTTATATCTTATTAAAGAAAGAAATATATGTGTGCGTGTGTGTTATTTCTTTTCTTCTACATCCTTAGCGACTTCTTTTTAATTATTTTTATATTTATTTACAATGTACGATAAATAGGCACTTTTTACCTTACCATGCTTCAATTTCTCTTCTTCTTAACACAGTATTATAAGCTCAGTAAGATGTCATTTTATTCTTAAAATAATAATAATTGACAATAGTCTTAAAAAAGGTTATACTGTAAATAAAGAGAGTACCAAAAAGTAACAATAACTTGAGTGTCTTTAACTTTTGAAGCAATATTTTCAATATAGTAATCATTTATGTTTCTTTTATTTTGACTTTATAGAATCAAGCAATATAAAGCCTGCTTGTTTCTCCTTATCATTTTTGGCAAAAAAATGTTTTTTTAGTCTGTAAAGAACTCCTTAAAATTGGTTATCTCCATGGGTACCACATCCTTGAAAACTTCTGAAATATTTTACTTTATGATCTTTTGACTCTTGCTTTTTTTTGAATTATCTCACCTCTGTATGTTTCTCGTAATATTATAAGAGTATTCAACCATGATATCGATGGGTGTAACCCTCCTAATTGCAAGAGCTAGATCCATGAAGTAAAGAACAAATAAGCTGTGCTCCTAATAATCCTTATAGTTAATCCCAAACAAGATGAGAACGTTAAAATTGGCAGACACTTTAGTCAAATTAGTTGAAAATTAAAAAAAATTAAGGATTGACCATGTATGCTCATATCCAGTGTCAGCCATAGTAAATTCAAACAATTGGTATGTCACTTCTCAAGATACCAAGCACAACATTAATATCAAGTCTTTGGACAGTAATATCAACTACAAGTGGTACTCTTGTTGTAATGATCAAATGATGACAATAAATTCAAGCTGAACAATAATCTTCCTTTGGACCGATTAGTTATTCACTTGTGAAACCTTATAATTATCATATACTTACCACCACACATGTGTAAGTTATTTGGTCAAATATTAGTCTTCCTTTGGGCCGGCTAACATCCGCATAAGTAAATACGTACAAATATAAAACATTTTCCCGAACAACTAAAATAAGAGAGGTCACTTTGGTGACATGTTATTTCAATTAGCTCACTTGAAATGTAGGATATTTACAATTAATTTGCATAGAGACACCAAAATATATTTGAATTTATTTCTTAGTGAATGTATAATATTTCAACTGCTATAATAATCCTAAAAACACTTTAAGTCTATATGACTTTTGAAAATCTTAAAATAATAACCACGGCACAACATGTTTTAATCATAGCTATTATAATCTTTTACTTTAAGTATGTGGTTACATTCATAACATTTTATAAATAAGTATGATACAAGATATCATAAATATATCACATAACAAATGTCATAGATGAACGCTAGAATTAAATAGCATATAAAATTATACATAAATGACATGGTAAATGTCATACTAAATAACATGAAAGAATGTAGTAGCTATGATGTATCTATGAACCACAATATAGCTATACAAAATGCTACTGTATCACTTTATCTTTATTTATTATCTTGATACTTAATTAAGGTCGGTAATCATGCATTTTGGGAAAATATAAAAACTGCCACTCCTTTTATTTTATGCTAACTAAGGCATGAAAGTAAAACGTGTTTTCAAAAAGCATGGGTCAAACATGTAAAATATATGTAACTATTAAGCACAAATGCATCAAATAATAAAGCATATGTCCTTTTTTATTCTAAATACAAACATGTTGCTTTATTAAATTTATTGCAACTAACGCATTTACTGCATTTATGATAATAGATTAGTTAATTTATTACCATAACAACCATATTTTAATGCAATTATGACAAATATAAATGACATCGACCATTATGTGGTTCAAAATGTAAATAAATGTCAAGTTAATATTTATTTCAATAATAAAATAAACATAAACACGTTAAAGGAGCATACTTTATTTCTAATTAACCAAAATTTCTGAAATAACCAAATACTTTATATAAATATCCAAATTACTTAATAAAAAGTTATGTAAGGTAAAATAACCATAGAACCAGATCTATATTTCTTGCATAAATGGTTCTAAATTATATTTATCTGTTTATACCATTTATAAACATTAAAAAATGACTGTAAATATCAGATCCAAAACATTCCTCACCTTAAAATTCACTACTTATTTATAAAATATACAATAATAAACATGTGAATTTTTTAACCAATATAAATTATTTTTCAAAATTTAAAGGAAGATACATTATTTCTCATAATTTAATGATTTCATAATTATATCCTATTTCATAAGTAACATACATATCATTTAGATCTATCTATCTTCCTACACCAGAATAATTTCATAAATTAGCCTTTCAATTTACAACAAAAAATTGATATAAACCAAATCCAAAATCATCATCCAAAAGTCCTTGATGCATAAATCAAGCGGATATGAAACTTAAGTACGATTATTACAAGACTTCCAAAAAAAAATTCAATCCAAAACTTACTCATAATTAAAAAAAATTCAATGAAATCAATGATGGGCGGCTCTGATACCATTTGTTAGGATTTCAATATACTGTAGGACAGATTAATTGGGCGGTGCTGATACCATTTGTTAGGATTTCAATATACTGTAGGATAGATTAATCATGAAACTTTAGATCTAAATAGGTGACTGGTATTGATTTAATTGAAAAGAAATAGAGGAAAGTAAATGGGTTAGCGGAAGCCATACCTGAATTCATAGTTGTTGTTGGAAAAGTAAATTTGGTTTGGTTTTCCATACTGACCCAAACCTTAGATCTTATATTAGATCTAAATTCATAGTTGTTGCTTTAATTAACTGATTAAGAGAAAGGGATAGATCTAAAGGTAAGAGTTGGATCTAATCTTCCAAATTGACATAAACCCTAGATCTGCATTATTTCTATGGAAGAGATTATGAGAATTACTGGAGCTTATGTAATCTAGGGACCACAACACCATATTGGCATTTTCTAATTTTTCCCTTCAACAAAATAGAATTGCCCAAGTATCTACACATTAATACCATGACAATTATACCTGTAAGCCTTTTAACTTCAATTCATAATTTGATCACTTTAATTAGGCTTTACACAAAAATAGCACGACATATTTATATTACATATGTGGGCTACATATTGAAATTTTCCAACAAGAACCTCTATTAGCATTTATTTCTTAAGTAAACTATAACAAACATGGTGGATTTATTTTCTTACCCTTATCGACAATCTTAACATTTATCTTAACTTAGTAGTAGTATTCTTATATCAGGAACAAGCCAAAAACTAACTTATAAGTCAAAATATATAGTGTGTGACATGTGTGTAATAGAAAATTACAAATACATCGTCCCATGAGCCATAATTTTTTAGAAATTGCTTAAGCTAAGTTCTGATACCACTTGTCACAACCTGCACCACCAGATAGACTCATGTAACGCCTAAAAATCGCATTTGAACTCACGTCATACAAAGTAGTATGAATTATTAGGTTGTTAAGATTTTCTTCATGCAAAGGTAGATACAATTATGATATATCCTACACTTTCATATCTCATAGCGAAACGAAATAAAATACTAATGTTGAGAATACATCAAAATAGCATAATCTTCCAAATAATCATAGTCCATACAAGTGGAAATAAACTAAAGTCTAAATGATGATACAAAATAGCCTAGATAATTAATATAATATAAGGTACAGAGAAGAGTTAGGATATTTTCAGAGCGTGCCATGCATACTTACCTACTTGTTTATCCTTCTGTAATAGATATAAAAAGGAGAATTGGAGGCGAATAAACAAGATCATGTGAGTTAATTAGATCACTGGTTGTACGGTGTTGATAAGCAATCAAATTTTAGCCATATCTACAAAACCTAGGGATGCACTTTAGTATGTATACATTATTTATATATAAGAAATTACTTATTTCCACATTATAGGTTGATTATCATTGATGTTCCTAAATCGAATTATTATCTTTGAAGTTTCAAGTCACAAGTAGTACATATCGAAATTGATTAATTTGAGAAATATCTTTAGCGTATGGTCTTAACAATATACTTCTAGGTTATATGTTGGGTTGGCATTACAATCACAACCACTTTAATATGCATTGAGTTAACATCTTAAAGATAATCATATGAGTTTCACCTAACAGTGTATACTCCTACAATGCTAACCCTGCATGTTCGGGTTAAAAACCCTGATGTAATTCTTTTAGGTTATAACAATACCTATAATAGTTTATCACCTAAGAATTGAGTATTTTTTGGTGTTCATGTCATGCACCCTATACAATTAGACAAGTAGCAACAATTAGAGAATTAACAATTCAAATCCTCTATAGAATTAACAGATCCTACCATGCTGGATTTTTCCACCTACTTATTTCAACTTTCACCGATACTGTTTGGAACTTAGCCATGAATGATAAGTCTAGTTGTGATTTAATCACTCACCATATTGACTATCAGATTTAACTACTTCATGAAGTGAGAAACTTGGATGCCACCAAGTGTGATACTTTTCAAGCTTGTTGCACAACTCATTTATACTACATTATCTCTAAAAAGAAAAGGAAGCGGGAACAAGTTGCCCCAATCTACATTACTTGGCATATAATAGGTCCATTTCAATCTGGGCTTGTTGCAGTTATTCAAACATACATTTTTTTTAATTTAGACGTTTGATTCCATCCATTTGTAAATTTTGTTATACCGTTTAGACATATGTTTCCATATTTAGATTCCCGGCTTTGATTTTAGATGTTTAAATAGGGATTCTGATGTATGAATTAGATCAGATTTTAACAATTTCATTTCTGCTTCGTGGTCTCTGAAATTCAGGTTGAAAATAGATTCGGGCATCTACATACATTTGAAGATGTTTGAATATGCAATTTTAGGTCAATTAACTTATCCATTTTGTTTGTTTCCTTCGTAGATTCAGGTATACTTGTTGGATATCCTTTTAACTAAAATTTTCTTATAGTTTTCATTTTGTTTAAACACGACTTCAAACAATCTGCCTCAATGGTTGTGTATAACATTTCAATCAATTATCCACATATTTTCAGATTAATTTTCTATATGTATTTCATTTATTTTTCTATGTATATTCAAGGTCAATATACGCAAGTCCAGGTCAATTCAAAAGGATGGATTGATTTACATTTTGTTTACTAAAATCAATAAAAACTTTCCATATAAAATCAGATCTATAGATAAGGTTATATTAAATCAAACTTACCCTTCCATCTCTGATTACAATGGTTATTTTCATTAATTCATTAACCAGGGTCTTCCAATTCTTTTAGTTCATGAGTATTTTTGAATAAAAGCGTTAATTCAAGATTAAAAATCATATTTTTAAGAAGGTTTATTTATGAAGATTGACTAAAGCATTTCATTGACAAAACTCTCACTTTGGTGGGTTATTCAAAGAAATCCCTTTCTAACCTGATATGAAATGCTGTCACCCTTCCTTTATCGCTTGATTTGTGCTTGCTTCTCCTTCTATTTATCTTTAGATTTGACTCTCTTCCTCTCGCTTTTAATCTGATTTATGTTCTTTTATTTTTGATTCAGAAATTTAGAGATGAAAAGTGAGGTTTGGGTTAAGTAATTTTGAGGAGGAAGAAGAAAAGAACGTATAGAATTAAAGAGGCAGACGCTAGGGTTAGAACGAAAGAATTAAGCCTTGGATTTATATTTATAGATGTAAGCCTAGATCTAGGAGAATAACTTTTTTATTCATACATTACTTAGCCTTACCTATACGCGGAGTCCTTTTCCTTTTATTCCCTTGAAGAAAGTAACATTAATATTCTCACAATCAGTGTCATTAATTATAATTTGAATGAATATCATTTCTATAATTCAAAACAATAACTTTTGTTATAATTCAAGTCAATACCATTAATATATTCTTGTCGGCAATCATGCGAACTCATGGATGGGCACTCAAACGTATGTATATATGTGCGTACGTATATGTGTGTGTATGAGCATGTATATACATTGACATTAATTAGGAACCTTGCTCTTTATTAGTAATTACTTAATTTACATGTAGTTAATTTGTATTAGTCTTTTCAAATTCAAGAATTGAATTTACCCTTGTTCTTTAAGAATAAAAAGATAATATACATTTTCCATGAGAAATACGTTCTTTTCGTAACTATATTGTTGCCTGCTCTTAAACATGTAACTTTTCATTTAATGCATTCTTTTATAGATTTCATTATGTTTTCTTTCTAGTATATGTTTCATATACTTTCATTAATTATAACAATAATTTCATCATCGTGGAAATAAATGTTTTCCTCCTGAAGCAATTTTTTATATGATTTTTAATTCAAACAGATTAAATAAATTACTTAAGAAATAATTTTTGTTTTACTCATGTAATCAATTACAAATCAATTTCAAAAATAGACATAGCACCTAAAATGCACGCTGTAATAAATGGTTCATATCTCCTTTATGTATGTTTCTGGCGTTTTAATGAATTTGGATTAGAAAATTCAACTAATGCAATGGAAAATAAAATTTTGCAAATACCTTTAGTTTAAAAAATTCATTTTTTTCATCTATACGTAAAATTACCAAATTGTCCTTTTTAATTAATTAATTATTTATATTAAAAATATAAGGTGTTATAGTGTCCACTATGATGCTTCATTTTGAAGTTTTTATTATTATTAAGGTTACATACCATTTTAAACATGTGTTACATAATATAATTTTTGTTTGAATGTGTATATATACGATAGTTGATGAACTTACATAATATCCACTACGATTGCAATAGGTGATGAAGTTTGGTTATTGGTGGAAAAATGAAAAATGATATAAAAAAATTGTGTGTTATGCATATAGTTGTGTGTTTATTTATATGTATACATGTATGTCTTATGTTTGTGTATGAATTGGTTCGAAATATAGAATGAATATGAATTTCAAATTCCTTTTTGCTTAATTTGGTTGAAACCATTTCTAGCATGATTTTTAAATAACTACTTGAACTTTTAACCCTTGTCTGCGGTTGCAATGAATGAGCTAAGTAAAATTTGAAAATTGTAACTCAATATGCACTTCGTATTGAGAAAAATGAAGAATTTTATAATGTAATCAGGCATGTAAATTATTCTTGAAAAAAAACATCCTAAGAAGGTGTTATTAGTGCTCTTCTCTGATGATTTGCTTTAGTTAATATTCACAAATCGCATTACACACTTTTGTAATTGGAACGATACTAGCAGCTAAGTTTATATCCTCATTAATACAATGCTAGATTTTTGCTCCCGATAGTAGCTAGGCGCTCTCCTTTATGGTTTTTAAATTTTTCTTTTCATTAGTTTACTTGTAAAATAGTTTTTACTGTAGAAAAAGTACATTATATTGATTAAGTAAAGTAAATGTATAGCATTTATTAAATAATGAGTTAAGATTTGAAAATTCTATCCTTTGCTGTTATTTATCCAAAACCAAATAATTTATGCTAATTAAAAAATAGATTTTTAATCTAAAATTCAAATTAAGCTAAATTTTATAATTATTTATGCTTTTAAATTGTTAACCAAAAAATAAATCAACTCCCAAGATCAAGTATGAAAGGACCTGTCCTCTTTATTAAGGCAAATAAATTAGAATAAGCAATAGCAAATTGCAGGAAAAGCACAGAGACAAGAGACTTTTATAGTGATACGGCTGTTGATAAAGCCTACATCCACTTCATAACTTTATATTATTGACTAGCTATTGTTACAAGTTGAATCTGAGTACAATTTGATTGGATCTTATCAATTTAATCAAGTCACCGGTGTGAGAGTTCACTGGAGAATCACAATGAACACTTTCAATGAACGTTGTGAGGGAGGAGAAGAGTGAAAAATAGTTTCTGCAGAGCTCCGTGCACCAGTCCATAAGATCGTCTTTATGTTGCAAATGGGTGAGTATTCATAGGGATTAGAGAGCTATCGGGCTAGGCCGCATTGCCAGAAGCTTGCATTTGAAGATATGAATGCACCTAGGAAATTTTGTAGCAAGCCAAACTAATACAATGGATCGCTAGTGATCCATGTGGTTAGCTTATTTTTGGCTAGCTTTAATTGTACCATGTTCCATGTCTTTTGTAGATGCCCTTCATGTAATTTCATGCCTAGATGCTTTGTTTTGATGATGGTTCATGTACCGTTTGCGTTGAACTATTACTGGAATTAGAGAATGCCCACTTCTCGATCTAACTTGCTTGGAGCATCGTGGAACGTAACAGGAATCCCAAGAAAAGATAATGCTTCATAATGCAAGAAGAATGGACGATTCATATGTAATTTTTATGGATCGCTAGCGATCCATATCCTTAGGTTACTTTTTGCTTTTTTCCCTTGAGTCCCTCTTGGTTCCTTCTTTTGATCCTTCTGGTTAATTCTTAAGTTCTTTTGGCTTGATGCATATGTTCTAACTTTCATTGAATTCTATTGGGTTAAAAACCTGGAAACCTTTGCCCCTAGGCATGCTTCCGTTGGAAACAAGTCATGCTCTGGAAGTAACAGCCTCTGAGTTTCCATTTAGTGAGGTTCAAATGATCGTGTTGAGGCCATCATGCGAATTTTACTTCGGTTATTTAGCCGTCTATTGAGTTCCGATGTGAATTGTCATTGCTTATAAGAATAAATCATTTTCGGTTTCACAACTTTCACGACGCTTGCAAATAACACATAGATCATGCTTGGCAAGTTTGGAGCAGATTCGTTGCATTTTGATGGATCGCTAAGGATCCATCATCGATGGATCGTTGGCTATCCAAGGACTTGGAAATTTTTCGTTCAATCTTCTATTTAACTCCTTATTCGAGCCGATCCTTCCTTCTTTGCCTTATTTTCTTTTGTGAACCGAGCTGCTTATTGTGTGACCCAAACCAAAGTATTCAAATGCTAACTTTGCTTCTGCCATCGCTGCCATCAATATCCGCTGTTGGAACTTCTTGCCATTGATCCTACTAGAGTTCGTCGTTTCTTTGACCTTACCCCTAGCTCTTGAAACTTCATCAATTTGGATCATCGTCGACCTTACCCACTTGAATCGACGTCGACCTATCCACCTTGGATCGCCGCCAACTTAAAGTTTTACCATACTCAACTTGAGATTTTTGACTTAAGGTGGGTGGTATGGATTTTTAGCCTTTTTTTTAGCGATTTGGTGATGAGGTTATATTGGTAATAGATGTAATGGAGAACTTGAGTTGATTGCGATTTTGTGGAAGAAGATAGTAAATCGAGTCTTGATTTCTCCATAGAACGAAGCTTGAGTCACGCCTTGGTGCTTGACATGTTTTGTTATCTTCCTTCATAGAATTGGAATTAACTTGCACCGAGTTACATTGTTAATCTGGCATGATGTCTTACAGATTCAATATGGCTATTCTGGGAGGTGATAATAGCATAAGGTAGCATCTTGTGTGCAGCTTATGTTGTTATTATTAGTCCGTGAGATGATGGTTTTGATGACAATAACCTTATAATAGGATTATAAAATATAAATACTAACATTATAGTTTAGAAATATATGTATATGCAGGATTTAACCATGCATGTATCAAGAATGAAGACTGTACAGTATAGAGATTTAAGATATCAAGATTGAAGACTCATGAGTAACAAGATTATCAAGAGTTCAAGATTTTATGTAATTTATTTTTTGAATAGGAATTTTGTTAAAACTCCTAGAAAAGCACCGGCATCTTAAAATCCAATTTATTCGTGGAATGGAATCCACTTCGAGCCTGTTAAAGGGATGGAACCCTAAGTAGGATGGAACCTACGAAAAATCTAGTGGAACATTGTTTTGTGTCCGCTAACTTTTATTCAAAATGATTTTACAAAATTATATCTTGTTTTCAAAATGTTTTCAAAACTTTCCTTTTGAAAGAATCAAAATCATCTATCCTAGTTTTAAGTACTTTTAGCCTCAACATAATCTGTAATTTCAAAATCAAATTATCCTTAGTTTTAAACTATCTTTTAATAATAATATATTTAACTTTTAATATTTATACACAGATTTAAATATAAAATTGTAGTACAATTTTATATATACCAAAATATTATTTTTTATATTTATTTATGTATTTTAACTATAGTTAAGTATATTTATAAAAGTTTTAAAATAGTTTTAATATAAGATAAAATTTATTTTCATAGAAAAACAAAACACCAAAATTTCCTTTGGGATGTCGACATGCTCAATACACCCATGTCGACAGTATCAGTTAATTTCAAAATTTAAATTTCAAAAGAAGTGTCTATTCGTCATGTCTCTTCACGAATGGACATGGCTGTTGTTCTTATATAAATAGGGACTGTTTTCAATGAATTTTTAATCATATTTTCTGGTTTTCATTTCTCTTCTTCTTCCACATTTCTTTATACTTATTCCTACCATTACTCTACCGGAATCAACATTGAATCTAACTAGATTATCTCTGGTTTCATTCTCTATCACTATCTCAACAAGATCCTCAGTGCTATTCAGAGTTATAGGCTTCTTTGTAATCAATTATACGAGAAAAGGTGTGATTGTGGCCTTGGAAATCAATCAAGTGAGAAAAGATGTGATTATAGCCTTGGAAATCAATTGGGTGAACTTGTTGCCCGTGAAATCAAGTATGTCTACCAATAGGATTGTGAATCTGGAGGGTGTACCTCATAGCCTTGAAATCGAGGGTGTAATTGTATAATTGCTTTTGAAGGGAAATCTGTACTTTTGTGTGGGACTGGATGTAGGGTAACTCCGAACCAGTATAAAATCCCGTGTGTTCTTTCCTTTACTGCTTTTACTTTATTTTTGCATCTGTGCTTGATTCCGTGATCATATTTGTGTCTGAATATTGCATACATTTGTGTTCAAATTGACAAAAACTCAAAAAGATTTAATAATTCCTTAAAACACTATTCACCCCTCTCTGGTGTTTATCCTAGCCTTAAGATCCGTAATTCGCATTTCTCATATTTGGTATCAGAGCAAGGTTTTCAAAGTTTCATATTCTAATTTTTGAAATGTTTTTAAAATGGCTATGTTTGTTAATACTAGTTTAGAAATATTCAGATCATCATTGTCTCATGAGTCTGCATATAATCAATGTTCAAATTCAAGTTGTCTGCCAAAATTGTTTGATGTGTAGGAAACATGCTTCATGGGAGTTGAGGAATCAATCCACAACGGACAAATTGGGAAGATCAAAACAAACAAATGGATACTCGATAGTGGATGTTCTAGACGCATGACTGGCAATCCAGATATATTGAATGATATAATGTACAAAGACAGAGGACTGGTCAACTTTGGAGACACTCGTTAGTTTCTTCTCTTTTTTCCAATTGTTGTATGTTCTTTCTTAAATTTCCCACGAAAATGTAAATATAGCTATATGATTAATAAATAAGTTGTGTTCTTATATGTGTTCTATTAAAAGTATTATTATATGCTTAGGATAGTTAGTAGTTTAGGACTAAGTTTTAAGTTTCAGATATAAGTGTTGATTATTTATGATAACACTATCATTATAATCACATATCATGGAGTATTAGATTAAGGGAGAATTATATAGTTTAGAGTTAGTTTTTGTTGATGACAAAAGGGGAGAAGTATAAAATAGGATAGTTAGGCATAGATTAAGGGGGAGTTATTAGGATAGAAGTAATATTTTATAAACAAAGGTTGTCATCATCAAAACGGGGGAGATTGTTAGTCCGTGAGATGTGATTTTGATGACAACAACCTTAGAATAGGATTATAAAATATAAATACTAACATTATAGTTTAGAAATATATGTATATGCAGGATTTAACCATGCAGGTATCAAGAATGAAGAGTGTACAGTATAGAAATTTACGTTATCAAGATTGAAGACTTATGAGTATCAAGATTATCAAGAGTTCAAGATTTCAAGTAATTTATTTTTTAATTTGTAATTTTGTTAAAACTCTTAGAAAAGCACTGGCATCTTAAAATCCAATTTATTCGTGGAATGGAATCCACTTCGAGCCTGCTAAAGGGATGGAACCCTAAGTAGGATAGAACCTACGAAAAATCTAGTGGAACATTGTTTGGATCCGCTAACTTTTATTCAAAATGATTTTATAAAATTATATCTTGTTTTCAAAATATTTTCATAACCTTCCTTTTAAAAGAATCAAAATCGTCTATCCTGGTTTTAAATACTTTTAGCCTCAAAATAATCTATAATTTCAAAATTAAATTATCCTTAGTTTTAAAATATCTTTTAATAATAATATATTTAACTTTTAATATTTATACTTAGATTTAAATATAAAATTATAGTAAAATTTTATATATACCAAAATATTAGTATTTTAACTATAGTTAAGTATATTTATAAAAGTTTAAAATAGTTTTACTATAAGATAAAAGTTATTTTCAAAGAAAAACAAAACGCCAAAATTTCCTTTGGGATGTCGACATGCTCAATACACCCATGTCAACATAGTGTCAGTTAATTTCAAAATTTAAATTTCAAAAGAAGTGTTTATTCGTTATATCTCTTCACGAATGGACATGGCTATTGTTCTTCTATAAATATGGGCTGTTTTCAACGAATTTTTAATCATATTTTCTGGTTTTCATTTCTCTTCTTATTCCACATTTCTTTATACTTATTCCTACCATTACTCTGCCGAAATCAACATTGAATTTAACTAGATTATCTCTGGTTTCATTCTCTATCACTATCTCAACAAGATCCTCAATGCTATTCAGAGTTATAGGCTTCTTTGTAATCAATTAAACGAGAAAAGGTGTGATTGTGGCCATGGAAATCAATCAAGCGAGAAAAGAAGTGATTTTAGCCTTGGAAATCAATTGGGTGAACTTGTTGCCCGTGAAATCAAGTATGTCTACCAATAGGATTGTGAATCTGGAGGGTGTACCTCATAGCCTTGAAATCGAGGGTGTAATTGTAGAATTGCTTTTGAAGGGAAATCTGTACATTTGTGCGGGACTGGATGTAGGGTAACTCCGAACCATTATAAAATCCGGTGTGTTCTTTCCTTTACTGCTTTTACTTTATTTTTGCATCTGTGCTTGATTCCGTGATCATATTTGTGTCTGAATATTGCATACATTTGTGTTCAAATTGACAAAAACTCAAAAAGATTTAATAATTCCTTAAAACACTATTCACCCCCCTCTGTTGTTTATCCTAGCCTTAAGATCCGTAATTCGCATTTCTCATATTTGGTATCAGAGCAAGGTTTTCAAAGTTTCATATTCTAATTTTTGAAATGTTTTTAAAATGGCTATGTTTGTTAATACTAGTTTAGAAATATTCAGATCATTATTGTCTCATGAGTCTGCATATAATCAATGTTCAAATTCAAGTTGTCTGCCAAAATTGTTTGATGTGTAGGAAACATGCTTCATGGGAGTTGAGGAATCAATCCACAACGGACAAATTGGGAAGATCAAAACAAACAAATGGATACTCGATAGTGGATGTTCTAGACGCATGACTGGCAATCCAGATATATTGAATGATATAATATACAAAGACAGAGGACTGGTCAACTTTGGAGACAATTCAAAAGGATATGTGATTGGCATCGGCAAAGTCGGTAACTCTAAAACTCCTATTGTAACTAATGTTTTGCTAGTTAAGAATCTGAAACATAATCTGCTAAGTATAAGTCAACTCTGCGATAAAGGATATAAAATTAAATTTGAAAAAATAAGTGTCACATTGAAGATAATAATTCAACCATAATATTTGAGGGAATTAGGAAAAAGAATATTTATATTCTTAGTATGAAAGTTTCAAATGATAACTTGTTTCTTTTGGCAAATACAAGTGACCCTTGGATTTGGCATAAGAGATTTGGACATTTGAATTTCAAACTCTTATCTAGACTGACAAACATGATCTAGTAAGAGGTCTCCCTAAAATGAATTTTAAAGTATATAGTTTATGTGATGCATGTCAATTAGGAAAACTTAGAAAAAGTTCCTTTAAATTAAAAGATATGATTTCAACCTCAAAACCTCTTGAATTACTTCATCTTGATTTATTTGGTCTGTCTCAAATTCTGTCAATAAATCATAGTAAATATGTTTTTGTAATTGTAGATGATTATTCTAGATTTACATGGACAATATTTTTGTAACATAAAAGTGATACTTTTGAACATTTTAAGAACTTTACAAAAAAGATTCAAAATCAACTTTCTCTAAAAATTATAACCATTCGTAGTGATCACAGTGATGAATTTGAAAATGAAAAGTTTGAGGAATTCTGCAATAAAAAGGGAATAACCCACAATTTTTCATTTCCACGAATTCCACAACAAAACGGAGTAGTATAACGTAAAAATAGAACGATTCAAGAGTGTGCGAGAACTATGCTTTCAGATAGTAAATTACCAAAGTATTTTTGGGCAGAAGCAATCGCTATCGCCTGTTTTATTTTAAATAGAATTTTAATTAGACCTTTAAATAATAAGACATCTTATGAACTTCTTCGTAGAAAGAAACCTAAAGTATCTTATTTTAGAATTCTTGGAAGTAAATGTTTTATTTTAAATACTAAAGATAGCTTAGATAAATTTGATCCTAAATTCGACAAAGGTATCTTTGTCGGATATTCTAATAAAAGTAAAACGTATAGAGTATTTAATTTAAGAACTAACACCATCGAAGAAACAATGCATGTTTCGTTCAATGAAATCCTCAAAAAAAATTAAGATACAAATGATGAAGAGGGTTTAATCACTCAAAATCAAGAGTCAACTGAAACTTATAATGAAATTGATCATCCTAATAAAAAGACTAAACTTTTAAAAGATCACTCTATTGAAAATATACTACGAGATATGCAATCTGTTGTTAAAACTAGAAATCAACTAAGTCAAATGACTAATGTAGCTCTTATATCAACTATTGAACCCAAGAATCCAAAAGAAGCATCAACTAATGATTCATGGATTTTGGCTATGCAAGAAGAATAAATCAATTCATTAGAAATGATGCTTGGGAACTTATTCCTAGACTTGAAAATAAAACTATAATTGGAACTAAATGGGTTTATAAAAATAAAATGAATGATCAAGGAGAGGTAGTTAGAATAAAGCTTAATTAGTCGCTCAAGGTTATTATCAAGAAGAAGGAATAGATTTTGATGAAACCTTTGCTCCCGTAGCAAGATTAGAAACCATTAGGATTCTACTTGCTTTCGCAAATCATAATAATTTCAAATTATTTCAAATGGATGTTAAAAGTGCCTTTTTAAATGGTTTTGTAAAAGAAGAAGTATACGTTGAACAACCACCTCTTTTTGAAAATGAAAAATTACCAAATCATGTTTACAACCTTAAGAAAACTTTGTATGGTCTAAAACAAGCTCCTAGAGCCTGGTACGATAGGCTAAGATCTTACTTATTACAATCAAACTTTGAAATTGGTAAAGTAGATAATACTCTTTTTATTAAAAGAAATAAAAATGATATTCAACTAGTACAAGTCTATGTAGATGATATCATTTTTGGATCAACTAATTTTGAAATGAATAAAGAATTTTCTGAAATAATGACAAAAGAGTTTGAGATGATAATATGGGTGAATTAAACTTCTTTTTAGGATTACAAATAAATCAATTAGATAATGGTATCTTTATTAGTCAAGAAAAATATGCTAAAGACCTAATTAATAAATTTGGCTTGACTACTGCGAGTGGAAAACCCACTCCCATGGCAACCAATGAGTACCTTAGTAAAAAAGATCTCTCAATAGATGTACATCAAAAATTATATAGAGGAATGATTAGGTCACTCCTCTATATTACTGCTAGTAGATCTGATATCATGCATAGTGTTTGTCTCTGTGCAAGATATCAATCCCAACCTAAAGAGACCCACTTAAAAGCGGTAAAACTTATCATAAGATATGTTAAACACACCTCTGATTATGGTTTATTTTACACTAAAAATGATTCTTTTGACCTAATATCTTACTGTGATGCTGATTATGCTAGTTGTAAATCAGACCGAAAAAGTACAAGTGAAACTTGTCACTTTTTGGGGCATTCTCTGATTTCCTGGTTTAGTAAAAAGAAAAACACAGTTTCTTTATCAAAAACTGAAGCAGAATATATTTCTGCTGCTTTGGCTTGTTCCCAAGTAATATATATGCAACAAACTTTAAAAGATTATGGTTTGAATTTGTCAAAATCACCAATTTATTGTGATAATACTAGTGCGATAAATTTATCCAAAAATACTACTCAACATGCTCGAACTAAACATATTGATATAAGACATCATTTTCTAAGAGATAATATAAATAAGGAAGTAATTACTCTAGATTATATTAATTCCGAGAATCAAATTGCCGATATATTAACAAAACCATTAAATGAATATATATTTACTAAATTAAGAAGGGAATTAGGTATTTGTTCAATAACTGAAATATAAAAAATATAAATAACAAAATATAATTAAAAATTAGATCAAATAAATTAAATAGCAAAAATTCAAGCATCATGTCGACATCCCCTTGAACCTTATGTCGATATACAACGATTTTTTATTTTTGAAATTTTTCCGACTAAAATTCAAATAATTGGTTATATATTCTTCTCATTTTCGAAATTCTATTCATTCTTTCGGTTATTTCTCTGTTCTATCTTCAAAAATTAAATAATCAATGGCCTCCTCTTCCAAATCAAATTTAATTTCAACCTTTTCATTCTCTTCTCCTACTTCTTGACCGTTTCAACAAACAACGCTCGCTCGTGTAACGAAAATAGAGGATTCTCTGAAGGATGCACTTCAGTCAGTGACTGAAATCCAAGTAATGCAACTTCGAATGGCTAAAGAATAAGAGAGGCAATGCAAAATCCTTAGGAATTTGCAAAAATTTCTAATGGATAATCGTGCTAACCCAATCTTGATTGACAAAGACTCTCCAGGAGATCAAGTACAAGAGGCCATCAAGGAAGAAGAAGAAGAAGTCTCCATGAAAGAAGTGCACATGGAAGATGACGACAAAGTCGTTTGCATTGGTGAAGTGTGCTTTGACAAAGATGGAAATCTTGTCGAACAAAGTGGAAATTTCTGTTTCCACTATCTGAATTGTTCGATTCATAGATCTCCCATTTTCAAAGACACTCGTTAGTTTCTTCTCTTTTTTCCAATTGTTGTATGTTCTTTCTTAAATTTCCCACGAAAATGTAAATATAGCTATATGATTAATAAATAAGTTGTGTTCTTATATGTGTTCTATTAAAAGTATTATTATATGCTTAGGATAGTTAGTAGTTTAGGACTAAGTTTTAAGTTTCAGAGATAAGTGTTGATTATTTATGATAACACTATCATTATAATCACATATCATAGAGTATTAGATTAAGGGAGAATTATATAGTTTAGAGTTAGTTTTTGTTGATGACAAAGGGGGAGAAGTATAAAATAGGATAGTTAGGCATAGATTAAGGGGGAGTTATTAGGATAGAAGTAATATTTTATAAACAAAGGTTGTCATCATCAAAACGGGGGAGATTGTTAGTCCGTGAGATGATGATTTTGATGACAACAACCTTAGAATAGGATTATAAAATATAAATATATGTATATGCAGGATTTAACCATGCAGGTATCAAGAATGAAGAGTGTACAGTATAGAAATTTACGTTATCAAGATTGAAGACTTATGAGTATCAAGATTATCAAGAGTTCAAGATTTCAAGTAATTTATTTTTTAATTTGGAATTTTGTTAAAACTCTTAGAAAAGCACTGGCATCTTAAAATCCAATTTATTCGTGGAATGGAATCCACTTCGAGCTTGCTAAAGGGATGGAACCCTAAGTAGGATAGAACCTACGAAAAATCTAGTGGAACATTGTTTGGATCCGCTAACTTTTATTCAAAATGATTTTATAAAATTATATCTTGTTTTCAAAATATTTTCATAACCTTCCTTTTAAAAGAATCAAAATCGTCTATCCTGGTTTTAAATACTTTTAGCCTCAAAATAATCTATAATTTCAAAATTAAATTATCCTTAGTTTTAAAATATCTTTTAATAATAATATATTTAACTTTTAATATTTATACTTAGATTTAAATATAAAATTATAGTAGAATTTTATATATACCAAAATATTAGTATTTTAACTATAGTTAAGTATATTTATAAAAGTTTAAAATAGTTTTAATATAAGATAAAAGTTATTTTCAAAGAAAAACAAAACGCCAAAATTTCCTTTGGGATGTCGACATGCTCAATACACCCATGTCAAAATAGTGTCAGTTAATTTCAAAATTTAAATTTCAAAAGAAGTGTTTATTCGTTATATCTCTTCACGAATGGACATGGCTATTGTTCTTCTATAAATATGGGCTGTTTTCAACGAATTTTTAATCATATTTTCTGGTTTTCATTTCTCTTCTTCTTCCACATTTCTTTATACTTATTCCTACCATTACTCTGCCGAAATCAACATTGAATTTAACTAGATTATCTCTGGTTTCATTCTCTATCACTATCTCAACAAGATCCTCAATGCTATTCAGAGTTATAGGCTTCTTTGTAATCAATTAAACGAGAAAAGGTATGATTGTGGCCATGGAAATCAATCAAGCGAGAAAAGAAGTGATTTTAGCCTTGGAAATCAATTGGGTGAACTTGTTGCCCGTGAAATCAAATATCTCTACGCAGAGGATTGTGAATCTGGAGGGTGTACCTCGTAGCCTTGAAATTGAGGGTGTAATTATACAATTGCTTTTGAAAGGAAATCCATACTTGTGTGCGGGACTGGATGTAGGGTAACTCCAAACCAGTATAAAATCTGATGTTTTCTTTCCTTTACTGCTTTTACTTTATTTTTGTATCTATGTTTGATTCTATGGTCATATTTGTGTCTGAATATTGCATACATTTATGTTCAAATTAAAAAAACTCAAAAATATGTAATAATTCCTTAAAACACTATTCACCCCCCTCTAGCGTTTATCCCAACCTTAGGATCTGTAATCTGCATTTCTCATAATTATCACCCTCTAGAGAGCTGAAATCGACTTATGCTTGGAATTCTCAACTCGATTAAGACAAATCAATCTATAGCTGCCCACTTCGGATTGGTCCTGTCATTGCACAATCGATGTACCTGAAATGGGAAGATATTCCTATATCTCTTCAGGACAATGGATTCGTTATTGACCGTTGGTCAATAATGGGTAAGAGCGAGAGAAATAACTTTATTGACTAATACGAGAAGCTCTTTTCTTTCTTCCCTACAGGGAGCTATCTGCGTAGGATAGTGCATTTGTAGTGTTCAAGACACTGAGCCCATCCCACATAGACAACACATTGCGCTTGCCCTAGTCAACACTTGGAATTTGATGTGTCGGCGTAAATCGATATTGTTTTGGAGTTCAAGTGTTAAGCATAGGGGACTTTTTCTTAAAAATTGAATTACCTAACCGCGTTAGGTACAAGTTTTGCTGTATAGAATGAAGCACCCATCATCCCATCATAAATCTAGTGGAGGAAGAACGGCACTTTCAGAAGCTAAATCATCATTAGTTGCACCTTTACAAACTGTTTCAGTAGCGACTAATTCTTCAGTGCTGCAAGCTGAATACTGTCTATTGGTTTCGGTTGGTCCGGTTGTAAGTTGGAGTCCTCCAAATTTTATACTTCTACTCAATCCTCTGAAGAGAGCTTCCTCCGTAATCTCTGCTAAAGTTATACATAACATTTGTTTACAACATGATATTCCAAACGATGATGTACACCTTCCATCGAAGTATAAGTTTGCACATATGCCGCTATGGGGCACATCGCTTGCCACCGGTATATGTGCTTGAATGGAGCAGTGCCCCCCTTTCAAACGCTTCTTGAGACAAACTCTTCTGAACTTGGGAATTGATCCATTTCAAATTTACCGTAATAGATACGCAATTTTGACTTGCCTTCACGTATTGTTTGTGCGGACATTTAGTCGTTCCTTAAGTTATGATAAGTTGACATATTTTCTCTCATTCAAGAAGAGAGACGAATGTCCGTCACTCGTGGTCATTAAGGCATAAAGAAACCGTGAGATCATACTGCAACTTCAAAGTAACCTGTCCAATTTCAAGACCCAATATTTTTTCGTTAGATGTCCTAAGGGATTTATCGTCTTGGGATGACGAGGGGTAAGCCTTCTCTTTTACTCGTTGAAATATAATACGCTGGTATGTGATTTTTTATAGATTGGATACTTCTTGTAATAATTTTAGGACCGAATAAAGATTCGTTACTCGATCCAACCTCCAACTTTGTGGGCCGTAGATGCTAAAAAGAGATCGGTGAAGTTTTTGTTAACATACGAGAAGTTGCTTCAGTACAGGGTATTATATCCTAAGAAATTTACCGTAGCCGTTGAAGTGCCGTCTCCTTCCCGTTCCAAAATTCGAACACTCTCCACTTCTTCATCATATGGCTTCGAAGAGGGTGACCTTCTAGAAGGAGTTGGCCCGTCTAGCTGGTCAACCGAAGAAATCCATAAAGGACGATTGAAGCCAGCTGCCCACCCAAGATGCCCCTAATATTGGAGGAGGAAGAAGAATTCAAGCATCATGAGGGCAAGGCTACGATGACAATGGAAAGTGAGGTGGGTGAAATTGACAATTGCAGCAGTTATTATTCCTCCTCTAGTAATGATGAATTCGATGAAAGTTCTTATGATAGAAACTTCAAATCGTGTGATGAACCTCTGGAAACGAGTCCCATTCTCCCAGATTTGCCTCCTTAAGAGATTCATGTTAAAGATGCTCCCCCGCAGCCAAGCGACTTAATGATTCCCCACTTAAGGAAACCGTATTGACTTTGGGGATTTGGGCAACGAGTTTGTAGATATCATGAACTCGTGGGAGAAGATTTCGAGTTTGAGGGATTGCCTCCTCACCCTGGCCATACTATGTCTAGAGTCAGCGTGATTTCTACCATGGGGACTTTACGATCTGGTTTGTGACGTACTTTTAGGCCGCATTTTCTATTTTCTATATTCTTTTATGCTATTTGTTTTTGTAAACACATTTTAAAATCATTATGCCATCATTTGTTATTACTAAAAAGAGGTAATTTTGGGTTATAAAATCTATACCTAAAATGATTAAACTTCAGCTTTCTAGATTAACCCCCCTAAAAGAATTTCGACTCCGAAATTCTACCATAACCCAAACATAGAAAGAAACATCCAAAATTATTCTTAAGTCTGCATGATGTTCATAGTACGTTCCTGTGAAAAATATGATTCGATCTCTACTTGAATATATAACAATTTTTTCAAACTAGTATTGCTCACCTAATTTTCTATTGTAGACTCCGATCAAGCTCCTTAATTAAGAACCTTCATTTTCCTTGCATAGCACTATACTATGATAGAAAACTTTATTCACATATCAAGAACCCTTACCAAGTGTTCACCATCAAAATCGAGCATTAGATCCTTATTTGGAATGGTGTGGAACACCTCAAAGTCATGTGTTCGAATCTTGGATCAAAAATTATGTGAAAAATGAGAAACAACCTACGTCCAACAAGCATACATATCTTATTGGTTCTCACTAATACCAATTCTACTTCTTCCAAAATTATTTATGAAGACATTTCACAGAAAATTAAGCTTAACTTTTATAATACTCTTTTACATCCTGAGAGTATATCTCTCTATCCGATTCCAACCTTTTCATTTTGAACTTATTTCTCTTAAGTAAACTCGATATCCAATTACCCAATTTGATTTCAAAACTCTTTTGAAATGGTTTTTATAAATTTTAACCGTAGAAAATATATTTATATAGCCTGAGTAATCCTAAAATGACACCAAGGAACTTGGTGCTACTTAATAGTATTATATATTCCCTAACCAAGAAGGAAATACATAAGAGAAGTTCTTACTATCCGAACACATATCTTTTTCATTTTTAGTTATTTTCGGGCCACCCAAACTAATTAGCATAAAATCCTTCTACTAAAAACCCACTTTATAAAATAAATAAGTAAAATACTTCTTATTTAAAATACTTTTTCCAACATACTCATACATGTAAAAACTTTCAAGTGATGCTATTTATTATTTTCTCCAAAAATCATTTAAAATAATAGTATACATACATACACTACAACAAAGAGGACTTTTAACAGCGTTTCAAAAACGCTATAGAAACTATTAAAAGCGTTTTTACATACGTTGTATATCGGCGTGCAATTATATGTCAGAAATATACAATGACAAAGAATAAACGCCGTTAAATGTCCTTTTTTACAGCGCTTCCCTAGTGTCATAAAATCATTTACTTGGTCTAATTTAACGGCATTTATAAAAAACGTTGTTAAAACAATTTAATAGCATTTTTAAAATTCTATTAAAACATTCAACGGCGTTTTTAAATTGTATTTGGTTATGCTTTTAGATACAATTCAACGGCATTTTTAAAACGCTAATAAAACATTCAACGGTGTTTAAAAAACACCGTTGAATGTTTTAACAGCGTTTTAAAAATGCCGTTGAATTGTATTTGGTTATGTTTTTGATACAATTTAACGGCATTTTTAAAATGCTGGTAAAACGTTCAACGGCGTTTAAAAAACACCGTGGAATGTTTTAACAGCGTTTTAAAAACGCCGTTAAATTGTATACAAAGCTAAGTCAATTAGGCTTTTTCTAGTTTTCTGCAAATTCCATTTCAGTAAACATCAGTCACAATGTGTGTGTATATCACATTTCAAAATTAGCATATTATATCAATACCACATTTCAAAATCAACATATTGTATCAATACCATATTTTGGACAAATATACATGAAATTTCATAATCAAAATACATAATATTCTTGCACCAAACATAACAAGTTCGTCATCAATAGTTCATAAACAAAATACAGAACAAGTAGCAATAACAAAACAAAAGCAAGTAGTACACACATTAAAAACAAAAGTAGTTCTAGCAGCAAAAATAACTTCGATCCATAACTCGTTGCAACCTTTTTTTGCATCACAGTCATCTATCTACCTTTAAAGCAAAGGTGATGGAATTATCTCAAATGATAGTGTAATTGATGTGCATAAGTCTACATCACTACATAACAATACAAAGATGGAGGATGAATGCTTTATATCTCTTTACAGCTCGTAAAAAGATCGGAACTTCTCTTCATATGAACAAAAAGCATGCTTCATAACTGAAATCCATATTCACCAAATATGATATATAATTACTGTACCTCCAACAATAAGAGGGAACATAGGTTTGTCAACACAGTGATTCCCAAAAGCAGAGTATGAGCAATTTCCAGTTGGGGGCCTGTTATAATGGACGCATAAAAAATGTTACTAAGAGGTGCTTGTAAGACAGTAGCGAGGGCTTTAGGAGGCCTGCAAGCTCCTATGTAAACTGATTATGCTACAGAGAAACTGTTGTATCTCTTCCATGAGCAGGGCACAATGTGATGAGCGTTATATCTCTTCCAAGAGCTGCCTTCCATGATGCTTTTCTGCCATTTCTTCCCTGGTGCATACCATATCTGTTGATTTAATGGTATTTAGCTGAATTAGCATTACTTTTTAATCATGATCTAAGTCATTAAATATGTGGAATTTTATTGAAGTAACCTTCTTTTCCTTGCAATGCTTTCTTTGGTCCAACTATTGTCGTCGACTATTATGGGCTGCAGGCTTTGATTCTCATCAGAAGATTGCCAAATGCAGGATAAAAGAGAGGAGATGGATACACATTTCCTTACTGATCTAATTGAACCAAAGTAATTGGACAGCAGTAAGAGGAGCACTTCCTGTATATTTCAGTTGTTATTGAGATGCAATTGCATGATAATGCAGTTAAGAGACATTGTCATTTATAAATGTACCTGTGATGCATGTTGAACATTGAAGGATTAGAAACAGAAGCTAAGGACGACATTGAATATGTGTTATAGGTGAAGTGATCTATCAAACCATGAACACTATTAGGATCCATGTAAGACCTGCATCGACAGCCAAAGTTGTGCTTAACATGATCAGAACTGCATTAAAATAAAATTAGCTCTCAAATAAACTGCAACTTGCCTTGAAAGCCTTTGGTACATGTACTTTACAACCCCATGGCCTACAACTGCAACAACTACTCATGGATTTTATGTATATTCATTAACTATGAATCCAACATTCCTTTTCATCCAAATTTAAAAAAAGTTAGCATGACATACATCTCTTCCTAAACATCATGTGAGTCAAATGAATCATCTTCTTTTAATTCTGGCAGGTAGCTATTGAGGCTTCATAGCTGTATATAAACCAAAAACATAATGTTTCACTAAAGTTACAATAAAATAATAAAGTATAGACTACAAAAAAGAACTGCAATTTCCTAAAACTAAAACACATGTTACAGAAAGGCTAACATATCAATTTTGGGATTACTGTTAATTTCATCCAGCATATAATACATGCTAATTATAAAGGAATCACCACCTCAAGTAATCAGTCACATTATTTCACTATATTGGTTGCAAATTAATTGGTTGTAAATTAATTAACAGTAAATAGTTAATTAGCTAGGCATATATGAAGGCATTGATTTGAAATTTACTTGACTAATTGGCATACATGAAGGTATACATGCAACCATTATATATATGTAAATCAATTAGTAGTAAATAGTTATTTGGCATAACTGACTAATTGATTTGTAAATTAATTAGCAGTAAATAGTAAATTAGCTAGGTTACATGAAGGTATACACGCAACCATTATATATGTACGGCCGTCGGCACTTGTATACATGCAGATGCACCAAATTAAAACCGTACATGCTGCAAAAGTGCTAGCTTTACATTCAGAATACCATAGACATTTACTGATAGGTTCAGCAATCGCTCAAATACAAGGATATTACTTAAAGTTCAAACACAATTAATACTTTAGGAATACTAAATTGTTTACCAAAAGTGTACAAGAAATAGTTTAAATTATCGCTTGAGTTTCTTCATCGATGATTGTGGTCTGCAAGACAGTGCTGGAATAAGTTGTAGCCTACAGTTGAAAAACCATAGTAATAATTATGATTTGGAAGAAAAGTGTTGGTTAATAGGCAACATAAAATGGCGTACATAAGACGTACAGTAAAAAATTCACAACTTATCTTATAAATTCATTAAAGCATCTAGTTTTCAAAATGTTGACAGAGGGTCTGAAAAATGTTAGTGTTCAATGAGCACTTATTCTTCTTAAATCATATTGGACATAGCAATTTACCAATAAATCATCTTGTCCAACTAAAAAAACTTGTAATTTAGAAACCATGACCAACTAAAATGTCAAAAATTACCCTACTATAGAAAAACCTATGACCAACCAAAATGTCGAAAATTACCTTGCTTCAAAAATACCTATGACCAACCAATTCAAAATTTAAATGATGATTTTCTGAACATTCCAATTGAAAATGCAAGGAACCATGTTTATGCAATACTAATATGGAATGGAAAATTGGATCTTTTCTATTAATAGCTACAAAATACACAGGTTCGCATGATGCAACCATGCAAACTGGAGAAAACAAGAAGCTAACAAGAGGTAGAAATATGTCTAGATAGTTCAACATCTTTTCATCTTTTTATTATTTGGAACTAGCTAGTACAATTTTTCTTTGGATTAAATTTACAAACAAGTAATGATACTGGGTTTCGATCAGCAATCTAGCAATTTTCTTCTCTTTTCATAATTACCCTTAGCTTTTTAAGGGATTAAATAAATTTGCCTTAATATATTCTAGCAAGACAAGTCGGATTAAAGAAACATGCATATTGGCCTTAATATAGAAAATTGGTTGTAGTGGCAAGCTAGTTATCTATTGCAGAAGGTTGAATTGTTTAATCCTATTTAACTACTGTGTAAACTTTACGCATTTAATATATGGAAAGTAAGAGAAAATGTGCCAAAGCAACTAGCATAAGATTATGTTAGTGAAAAATAAATATAAATAGGAAGGTCCTTATTAGAGAGGAAAGTAGTTAAAGAGACTTTAAAAGCATACTAGCATTCAAAACCTAGATATTTAAATTCAATTGCTTTGTGTTAATATATGGGGAAGTGTAAGGTAGTTCAGTTTATAATATTAGCCCCTTCATTCCCAAGGTTCAAGCTATCATTCAAAACTAGCATAAAGCAATTGCGTATATATTTATATACGTATATATAAATTCGATATTGGCTATATTCTTTGTGTAATTTATAGTATGTCACATTATATTATCTCTTTACTCATATGATTATACAGACATATACCATTTCTTGATATATATTTTTTGTTGCAAAATAGATAGAAGGCCCATTTCTTGATTATTTTTTTTGTTTTGTTTATTTTTACATGATAAGAATAGAAATTAAACAATAATAGCACGCTAGTTATAGAAAAATATTTAATCATTGAAGATGTTTACTGCCACATGCTTCATATGATGTAAATTTAGTGGATCATGATAAAGGTATACAGGTAAGATAGTGTTTAATTAAATGTTGAAAGAAAGATATTATCATTGTTGAAAGGGAAAACACATTTATAAGTCACTATTAAGCGTCTTCAATTGATAAAAATATGTCATCTAATCAATGCCAAAACCCAGTCCCTTTTTTATTGTCGTTTATCACCATGAATAATCAATGCAGACCATCCATTCATTTTGAGCTCCTTAGTCACATGATCAAAGCCTCTTCTAGTTTGTGAAATATCAGGATTTAACTTCAATCCACCAACTCCACTAATAATTTCAACAGTCTGTTGAATAAATAAATAAAAGAATGAAATGATTTGTGTCATACGAAACACAAAAGATTGAAGGTTAATGAATTGAATTTGTATTTTGATAAAAACATACAGAATTTACACGGTCACAATTTCAACAATCTTTCATAACACTTGTATTATGATGCAAATTTTACGTAAAAGAGGTTCAGATGGAATATTGAGAAAATTCTGTCCTGTTGCATCTTAGATTGTACCTGAAATTGTAATAGTCCTATACTAGATTTGATGGTTGCATTGTGGGGCAACTAATAAAGTATTGTCTACATATGCAATAATATCAATATATCCAAATTTGATGATACTTTATCCTTACATTTAATAGTTGTACATAGTTCCTAGATGTATCATCAAAATAAAAGGATGGAAACATTGAATACATCATGTATTAGCATGGTGTTTGTGCCATAAAATCCATAATTTTAATTGGGAAAGAATCTATTTAACACGCATACATCACTTCTATTACCCTCTTAAACATGTTTCATGGCCTTGAATTGTTGTTTAATTTTTTTTAACTTGTACGTTAAATTGAAGTCGGTTTGCAAGTGTCTAAAGTGAGAATCACTACAAGAAAATATATTATTAATAACACCATTTAATAACGCATTATTCTAAAGCGTTATTGTTTGCCTTTAAATACTTGTTTTTTTTACACAATTTGTTTTGTATATACATATGCAACGCTTTGGCCCCAAATTTTCGTCTCCCTCCCAAAAACACACCCAATTTCGTCTCCCTCCCAAAATAACACTCAGCCATTTTCGTTTCCCTTCTAAAACAAAATAACCCTAGTTGAAATTTTACTCCATCTCCAATCTTCAAAATTTAGCTATTGTACTCCATCCTCGATCTTCTACGGTTCGCTCTTCAACAGTTGTGAAGTCAACGGCGTCAGGAGCCCTGATCTCTAACCTTCAATCTTCGATTTCTCCCTTCATCAATATCTGCCAGATTCTGAACTTCGTTTATGGTTGTAAACTTTAACTGGTTACTTCGTCAGTTCAGAGATGCCATCTTTCATGAGCTCTTTGTCGGTTAACGATTTTACTCAAGTTTATTCACAATTCAAACCCTAAATCTCTTCAAATCTCAGGTACAAAACAATAAGTACATTCCTTAATCACTATTTACGAAGTATCCTCTCTTATTTATTTCTGATATTAGTAACGTAACGTTTTTCCTATATGGATTAAATATGATTCTGATTTCTAGCTTTCAGATGGTAAAAATGACAAGAATTGAACTATGCTCTTTATATAATTCTGTTGTTTATAACTGAGCATGATTAAGGAGTCATGTTTTGTTCAGTCGCTGAAAGGATTCCACAATAGCATGTTGTGTGTGTGTGTCTATGGGTGGGGGTCGCGAAATTTACCCCTAACTGAAATCCAACACCCAATTCGAGAAATGTATAAAATTGAAAATAGAGAGCACATACTTTGGTCAAATATGTGTTCATATTCTAATATGTTTGAACAATTGCTCTAATGAAAATCAGATCATGGTTCAGCCATTTATTTGAGACTTTGAACTGAAAAGTTAACATCCAGATTAGTTAGTGCATTTCGATAATCTGTCTTTGGATGACTATACCTTCATTATCTGGTATTTGATTATTGCACTTCATTCAATTGTGTTTTATGTTTCTACTCTGGTATTTGATTATTGCACTTCATTATCCAGTAGTTGTGAGTGTCAGTGATTCTTTCTTTATGAAGTTTGTGATGGGGTAAACTGCGGAATCTGCCTGTTGCTGATGAATAGCTCGATAGAATGCCTCTTTTGATCGATGCAATCATTCCCCTAACTGTAAGTCTCATATTTTAAAGTTCTAGTATTATTTATGTATAATTTCATTACTTGTATTACTCGCTTACGTACTAATTTAATCTGTTAGCATGTAGTGACTTTACATTGCACTAAAGTGGTGCACACAACATACAAAATCTGCACATAATGTCATGCCTGAGTGATTGTCAATGCAAATTGTCATGATGAATAATAAAGTAAGTATAACAAGTGTACTTAATTTGTACATTTATGTTTAGTGCTAGTTACTTCCGGAGGAAGGGGTAAACAAGTAGAATCAGTCCTGTTTTAGATATATTTTTGGCTGTCCCAGAGGATTTAAGTACAGTATTTTATTTATTTTTCAGTAGCATAGTCCTAAATCTAGCAACTAATTTGAGTCTTGACAATGGCGACACAAATATGCCTATATATTCACTTGTGCCTCTCCAGAGCACATAGCCCAGTACTGCAAATGTTTTCAAGTATTTGAGAAGTAAGGGTGTAATATGAGACCAAACATTGGACTATCCCTGATTTCCTTTAGCTATATTGAGCCAAGTGCACCGACTTATTTGTGCTAGCATGTATGTATTATAAATATTATATAAATGAATATTTTATAATGTATCTTCTTGATGTGGTCAATCCTTTTTATGCTAGGGGCATCACTTTAATGTTTGGTTTGGCAGGCATATCTACCAATATATCTAATAGACATGATCACCAAATACATATGAATAAGTCCAATTCATTGACGATTACTGTCCAAGTTCAGTTAAATAATGTGCCAGTGTACTATATTAATTTGCCTTAAACGCAAACTCTTTGGATAACAGTCAATGGCTGTTAAAATTAATATTGTTAAATAAAATTTACATATAATGTCATAGTATAGGGATTGTTAGAAAGTCGTAAGTATTCCGTGATATGATAGATTTATGCTAAAACCCTTGATATGTCTTATCAAGACCATTTCACATATAAAGATCTAAAATCTTGAACTGGATAATAGTTATACCATTATACCAAATTATGAGATAAGTATGACTGAACTTCGCGTCTGAAAAGACATAAGGTATAACGGCAAAACAACATGAAGTGGCCTAATGATTTTAATTCTTCTAGCATGCTTGTGATCGTGTATCCAAAAAGTGGGGAAATATATCAATACATTCATTCATAAATTCTGGTAACCTCACTTTGAGGAAAACTCACACACTAGAACTTTACGATTTATTTCCAGCTTTCTGTAGTAATTAGAACAGATATTCATATTGCAGTGCATATAAACTAAGATATCAAAATTGTAAATTTTAAGTTAGCTAATTATTTGAGGTTGTTTGTCATCATAGATTAACCCTTCACTTATGGCACATACATCAAAGTATGAAAGTAAGATGCATTTTATTTTAACTAAAATATATGGCCAGTGGCAACAGTGAATAATGAAATGCTTTTAACATGTCTTCTTGAATACTTCTTCTACATTTAAAAAAAATATTGTCATTTACCCATAGTCTCCCTAATATTTGATCATCCTACGATTTTACCTTTTCAAAGTCTCATGTATTAAAGAAAACTGAATTGTTTTGACCTACAAAATTGCAAAAAAATTGAAAAAAAATTGCAACGGCAGCATATCATGATGACCAATTTTATTGTTCTTGTGTATACTGCTGCCAGCAAACTAGTTGGCCAAAATTACAGCTTCATGATTTCTTTCACAGCTTGAATCAATCAAAATGCATGCTTTTTTCCATTAAATTTAACCGAATCAAAATTGCCATCAACTTTTTTTAACACCATACTCAACATTCTACATTGGACGAAAAATCTTTAGCCTCTTTCGGTCCAACCCATAGAACTCGAATTTCTTTTCTTATGCATAACAGTATTATAATAAATCCTAAAAATCAACATAACAGTATTGTAATAGAACTCGAATTTCTTTCGGTCCAACCCATAGAACTCGAATTTCTTTCCTTAGTAGATTGAATGTTGAATTTAAATTTAAGATCGATATCTTAAGATTGATTTATATTTTTTGTGTTGGATAATATTGAAATAATTATTTCATGTCTCGGATGATATTTTGGAGAGGAGGGATGTGGTTACTGAGAAGAGAATCGAGGTTGCTATGTTGAAAAAGATGCAAAGTTTGCCTTATGTTCTAGAATCTCAAGTACGTGCTTTTTTATTTATAAGTTAGAGTATATTGTTTACTATAATCCATCTTTTCTTCAACATGGTTAATTCATGTCAACTGGTTTTGATACCATTGTGTTTACTATGACAGTCCAGAGAACATAATATAACATGTTTAATTCATGCACAGGGCACTGATGAAGTGGTTTGGAGAAGTGGTGAAGAAGTTGTCATAGGATGGAGTATTGGGGGCGTGCACTGTAAAGGAGGAAGTGGAATTGTATGGTAGTATGTATGGTGATATGCAAGTGAAATGGTGTAGAAAATAGAGGCAGCAGGGGGTTGATGAATGCAGTGAAAGTTGGAGGAAGTTTGAGAAGTACTTGTTAGCAGAGGAAAAGTGGCTCATTAGTTGATGGATGCAGTGAAAAGGAGGGTGACAGTCGGGTAGAAGGAAGCAGGGGAATGTTAGTAGAGGAAGAATAAATTTTTGTTGGTGCAGATTAGAGATGAAGAGGCAGTGGAAAATTGCAGAAAGAAGATGCCTTGATAGTTTGATGAAGAGGATGGTATTGAGGTGGTAATATCACTGTGCAGTGAAGTTAGGTGATGGTAGATGTGTTGACAGTTTGCACGGCAACAGACAGATGTGAATTGAAATGGAAGTAGATGCAGATGAAGGCAGTATGACAGTGGTAGATGACAGTAGGTGAGGGGGGTGATGCAAATGTATTGACAGAGGAGAATATGGCAGAGAAGTAGTAATGCAACAATGTATTGTTTTTTTATTGTAAATGTAAATGCAGTGCAAGTTATAAACTTGTAAGAAAAATAAAATGCAAGTTGAAAAAGGGAATAAAATATTGTCATTTTTGTTTGATTTAGTTGAAAAAGAGTATATTGTTTACTATGATTTAGTTTGATTGCTATTATTAAAATGTAATATATAGGCATAGCCCTTGAAAAGTGTATCTACGATTTTTATAGTGGCATATATGAGCTGTAAAAGAATTTATCAATGCTATAACATGTTGATTTAATAGCGTGAAATGACCGCTATTGAATAAATATTTTATAGCGACGAATTTGCGTTATAAAACAAAGCTCAACCATAGCGGCATATTTTGTGTTATAAATATTCAATAGTTTTTTATAACCTGTCGATATACAGCACTTATCAAACCGCTATGGTTGTGATTAATAGCGGCTATATGCCGCTATAAAATACACTTTTTGTTGTAGTGAATAGTCGTTATAAGCGCACTTCTAAATCCCTTGTTTTCAGGAATTTTTATAAATATATGTAAAGATATCTTCGGTGTTTATTTCCATGGTTTCTAAGAACCCTAATAGTAGTACTTACTATAAAAATTCCAAGTCTCAAGTCATTTGTTAAAGTGGTAAAACTAGTTACAAAGATTGTGTTTTCAATGTGTTGACTAACGAGGACTTTTAACAGCATTTAAAAATGCTGTAGTAAAGCGCTTATGGTTTAAGTGATCGAAAATGGTATTTAAATTTGTTATTTTTACTAATATTTTTGAGACGTTTCCAAACATACTTTGAAGTATCTTAATGATGGTTCGAAGTTCAAATATATATTTAATAATTATATATGTATTTTTAAAGTAAAGTGATTTTATAATATAAAACTTGTTTTTGGTCAAATTATAAATTAATATTTTTAAGTAATACTTTACATAGATATTAAAACCTATTTACAAGTATTTCTAAAGTATACAAAATTTTTGAAAAAGATAACTAACTAGGCTTAACATAAAAAACCGACGAGATAGACTTCTCTATTTCTAAGAGTTAAGATTGATGTCGGGTGGTGAAATAAGCAATAGGCTCAAACCTATCAGGCTTCCCTCTTAAACGATGAATAGTTAAGTCGAAATATCGAAAATGTGTTAATCTTGTTGCTTACTTGTTAAAAAGATAATTAACTTTGCTTAAGGCTAAAACCCACGAAATAGGATTATCTATTTATGAGAGTTAAGATAGATGTCGAGTAGTATCTAACCAACCGAGCATCCCACTTGAACGAGGAATAGTTAAGTCGGGACTGGCGGAAATAGCCTAATCGTATAGTTTGTTACTTGTTTACGGAAATCATTAATACTATATTTAAAACTAAAAGCCAAAAAGTAAATTTATCAATTTGTGAGATTCAAGAATGAAGTGTCTAGGCAAGGCTTTGATGTAACCGATGCTCTAACTTACCTGGTTTTACTCTTGAACAAGGAGTGGTTAAGTTGAAATGTCGGAAATGAGTTAAGTATATGAATATTAATTTGTATAAGAAATTGTTTTAACTAGATAATCAATTAGTCTATCGAACTTAATCTAATTTTATCTAAGATCTTTAAAAGAATGTTTTAAATATGATATAAGCATGGAAATGGTTTTGGGTTTATTGGGAAAATGTGTTAATATCACTTGCCTTTAACCATTTTGATTATACTTATGAACGTAAATAGTTCTTCAAAAGAATGTTTTAAAGATAAGTATAAGTGAAATGGTTTCGGGTTTGTAATAACAATGTTTAAATAAAATTCGTCTTAATCCTTTTAGAGGATTTGTGAAATTGCTTAGATCCTTAGAATGGATATTTCAAAGGAAACTATAAATAAGGAATCTTTTGGAATAAAAGAAAGAATAAAGTAAATGTTCAAAGTAAGAAATCTTGTTAACCATTTGTGAATCTAACTATACCATCTAGGATAAGTATATGAATACATTTTGAAGTATAGAAAATGTAAAGGTTTAAAGTAAGAAATTTTGTTAACGATTTGTGAATATACTTATAACATTTGAGATAAATATATAAATAATTTTTAAAGTATTGAAAAGAGTACAAATGAATAGTAGAAATTCATAAATAAAGTTTATTAGATAAAAGAAGTTATACTTATCTATCTTTGGAAATTAAGACTGATGTTCGTGTAGGGATATGAGCGATAAAGCTCTAACCTGCTGGCTTTACTCTTGATTGAGCGATAGTGCGAGATGAAAATATCGAAAATGTGATAAGTATACGAGACTTGATTTTCATATGCGGTCGCTTCCACTATTATTTACTGGCGAAATTCATCAATTCAGTCTTGAAAAGATTGGGATTGGCATAAGTTTTACTTGTCTAATACCACTTCCAGACTGAGACACATGTTCTGTCTCTTGGATGTGGATCTGTTAAAGATGCTGGAATACATATGTGGTTTCGAAATCTTTTAGAGATGTGGAATCCATTTGATTAATTCGTGCTTCGTTCGAGTGCTGAAACTTGTGCGAAAGATGTCGAATATAGCCTCGACGTCGGAAATGACTAAAAACAGTGTAGGCGTCATAGCCTGGGGTTTAGCTAAACTACAATTGGATATATTAACTCCATATCTAGAGTATGCTTATCGATTGTTGGCAGACGGGAGTTCATGATATGTGGGGTAACGTGTTCGGGAGTAGACCAGATACATGTAGGGAAAGTTATATTTTATCTAGAGATATACATCGCTCGAAGGTACTTATTGTCCCTTGTGCAAGAGATTGATCTAGCTCCACTGGAGAGATCTCCATAGAAAAAACTTTATGCAAACATTTCTTGTCGATTTTGATTATACACTCTAATATGTTGTTGAACGTAACCAATGTAAACATTCACGCTATGTTATAATATTCGTATTCCACACCTAGGACATTATTTATTATATCACCTTATGTATCTCTTGAGTTTATCATACTAGACTTATGTCTGACACATGGCTTTTTTTTTCCCTAAATTCCTTATGTTCTCTTTTAAGTAGTCTGAGAAAGGAAAGTTTTCGTTAATGTTCTTTGGAAATCAAGAACACGAGCTGGATGTTTCACTTAACTTAATATTCTTATTTTGCTGCATTACTATATTGTACATACTAGGATTTGTGAGGAAAGTTGTTTAACTGTCCAAGCTGATGGCAGTGCTTAGGTTTTGCAACTTTAAAATTTCTATATCAGAGCAAGCCCTTTCTACTGTTCTTTTGATATTATACATTATCGTTCCATGAGTGGGATTCTGACGCGGTGTTCCCTATTTTCTTGTCATATTTCATTTTCTTTTTATTTCACCTTAACAATTCCTCTTTCCAGCACTTGAGTGCTTGGTACACAAACATAGTGAATGTATTAGCGTTAACATTTGAAGGTCGAAGCTGATCGTTACACAAACAAATCTTGAAACCGCACATGGATTTCCAAATATCAATAGATCTTAGAATCTCATATGGATTCCCACATCCAAAATAGATCATGAACAACTACATGTGTTAAAGCATCTCAATCAGATCTCGAATCTCCAAATAGATTCCAGTATCTCGAACCAATCTCCAACCTCTCCCAAAGCATAGAATACGTATAAGGTGTTGGAGTGTTTATGATTTCGATTCATCTCATATAAGTACACTCCCTCGCTTATTGGGTGCTCCATAAACCAATCGATTAATTTTCTAGTGAACTCTACTTTAGTTCTGTGGGAAATATATAGACAATATATAAGAGCCACCTCCTAACAGTTTAAGCAAGTGAGTTTCTTTATCAATTGTCCAAGAGGAGCAAAACGAGTTTATATGTACAGTATAACATTACCAAAGATAGTTGCACCACATAATCCATGTCCATTCCGGATATTTCCAGAGTTATATTTAGTCAAGGTTTGATAGTCAATTATTTAATCATCAAATAAATAATCAATCAAATCAGAAATTTAATTTCTTATAAAACCAAGCACGATTCAGCACATAAACAACAAATAAGTCACTTTAATTAATCCCTTCATTAATTAAAATCACTTTGTAAATACTTATACCAAAATAATTTACAATATATATATATATATATATATATATATATATATATATTACTCATTCACAATCCTTTATGCACTTTTTAGTGCTTGAAAAATATCAATATATTTATCTCAATGATATAAGTGTACATAAAAACACTACACTTTCAATACTTAGAAAATATATCGATATACTTATCTCAATTGTCTAAGTATATTCACAAAACACTTATGAAATACTTCTTATTTCAAAAGTATACTTAAATGGGCTAAAACAAATCTCATTTAAAAAAATTGTTTACTACAAACCCAAACCACTTTTCTTTTTGTGTAAGTAAATGAATCGTATGGAAATTAGACAAAATTTCCTTACCACCACTTCCTGATTCAAACTAGTACTATTCCACTATTAACACTGAATTCGTTCAAGTTAGGGAATTATTTCCTTTTAAACCTTGACTCAACGACATTCTTAATACTCAGGATAGAGATAAGTTTACCTACCTTGGAATTTAGTGTTAATTATGAAAGAATACTTCTCATACCACCATAAGTTGAAATGATCAATTATAGAAAACAAATCTCATTTCTTTTTATAAAACTCCTTATATAAGTCTCTTCAATATTTACAAATCCTTTTATGAATCTCAAAATTTATTAGTTATTCATTTTTTAAGTCTCCACATTTATTTATAAAACTCCTTTTATAAATCTCTAAAATCATTTATAAAACACTTTTTTTTATAAATTCCTTCATTTTAAATCTCATATCTTATCTATTGATTTTTATAAAATGATCATTCCATATATCAAATATGATTTATTATTCTAGATTATAAAAATGATATCAGTTTCCTTTTTACAAAATACAATTTACAAATACATCCTTCTTTTATAAAATACGATTTATAAATCTATTCTATTTTATAAAATATCATTTATGAATCTATCTTTTTATTTATAAAATAACATTTATAAATCAATCCTTCAAATAAAAACCTTTTTTCAATCAAAAAAACAAATAATAGTATTTTTCAAAATAATAAAATGAGGCCTAGGGCAGCATAGCACTTCACAAATGTTATTACTGTTTTTATTCTAAGAATAATTCAAATTTAGCGACATATCAAAGTCGCATCAAATATGGCCAGGATACAAAGCTTCTAGCACTCAACAATTTATAATCAATTGTTAACACGTCATTTATACAATATTAATTAATACATATATTATTTAATTTCAAAAATCATCATTTTACTTTCCAAGCACAGTACGGGGATTTATTTTGCTCAATAGATGTAAAAAATAAACTATTCAATTTAATTGTAGTAAAACTATGTTTTATTCTATTGAATAAATTTCACAAATGAAGTATAATTAATTTAAATACATTATTACTAAAAATCAATGTAATTATATTTATCAATATTTTATACTTTGTTAAAACAATCAACTATTTATACCAAATTGTTGTACTCATCAATACGAGTCTAATTCAAAAATGTGTGGGTTAAACGGATTTAAAACGAATAGGATGTTTTTAAATTCAACATATGGTTTTACAAAATTCAAAAAAAAAAATTAAAAATTATTCCCAACTTGCCCAGCCCACTTGCACTCCAAATCGAACCCATCCACATGCTACAGTTCCTCCCTCTCCAACTTTTAAATCGTGCGCACCTGTATTTGAATACACAATCTACTTCATCCATCATGCCATCGACATCGCCTCAGCAATCCTTGACCCACGCCGCCACTACCACCCCCAGCCTCACTTCCGAGCCAAACCATGATGAATTCAATCGCCTCCATCATCGTTGGTGATCAAAAACCCGAACCCAGAACAAATAAACTCCAAAACCCTAGTAGAACTTGTCGCTGCCACTATGATCCACCGAACCGTCGTCGACAATTACTAAAAGACTCGCCATGACCGGATCTTAGTTTTAGTGCCAACCAGAGTTCCCCTCACTGCCTACGTCGCTAGAATTTACGAGATGAATTGAAAACATCTGCCTCCCCATGATGATTCCTACCACCTAAAATCTCAAGATCATTACCAAAAATATCGACTCGACGATATGAGCACACCCATGCTCGTCGAAATCATACCAATGTTTGATCAGTGGTGGATATCAAATGATTTCAACCATCACACACCTCAAAGGATCAAGCAACCAATTGTAGAAAATAGTAAAGACGATAGTGAACAACTTTCATGTTGTAAGTTTTGGCTAGTTGTCGATGGTCTGTGAGATAATAATTAAAAGCTTGAAGAGGAGGTATATTTATTTACAAGAAGGTGAAAAATAAATGAAGAAGAAGAAGAAAAGAAGAAGAGTGAAATGAAGTAAGTAGAGTAAAATGGAGTGAAGTGATGATCTGTGCGTACTCATAACAAAACAAATTACTTAAGGGCTAAGCAAAGTCAAAAACAAATTTCAAGACAACCATCAAATCAAAGGAAAATCAAAATCACATCAAATGCAAATCACATTTAAATCAAAATTAATAACTTATCTCAAAAGATAATTTAGGATTTGATTTGTTTCGGGTACATTGCTACACAATATCATGTTCGCGTATAGACCATGAATGACATAAATAAAATAGGACCGTACACAACAATGCGACACGATCACAAAACAACAATAAAATACATTGTTTATCAAATTTTGTAAAATTTCAAAAATACCTATGTTTGTTGTAAAATACGTCAAATGAAAATTTAAATATTTTTCTAATAAAAATTATGGAAAAATCTTGTTAATTCATTTAAAAATACGTCATTAAAACTCAAGTCATTTTATTTAAATGGTACATAGGTACAACATGTCATTGGGACAACAAACCACATCATGTGTCAATAAATGTTCGAATCATGCTACGCAAGTTTCAAACTTGTGACCTCTCGCACCAAAGTCGAATCATTTAACCAATGGGATAATGATGCTTGTCTAAAGCGTTGTATTAACAATTGGTTTTCTTATTATTAATTATATTAAAATCAAATTTGAATATTTACATAAATTAAATATTCTCATTTGAAACATTAAAATTCCAAGTCGTTACAACTAGGATCGTCCCACACAATCCTGACTTGATAGTCAAGTATTAAGCACATATAAATGTGGTAGTTTGCATGAAATAAGGTCAGCCAAATATATTTCCAAATATATCAACAAAGGTTAGCCATGGACGAAGAAGAGAAAATGCAATTTGATTTCATGACGATGGTACTATATCTGAAATATAGAACCGGTCAAACATAGAGAAAACAATATTCACATAATGACTAAACATAAACCAGTTATATGAAGATGTTTCTTGATCATTGGTTTCGAAAAAGTAGATGCATAATCAAGAACTATAAAAGTAGAATCATTGGCAGAAAGAATAAAAGACTGGTAGAACGTATGCTCATTCAACATCTGGGGAAAGATTTTAATTACTTCTTTTAACCATTGTAAAGGGCCAACATTTCTTAAGAGGACAACAATAGGGCAGTGAATAATATTTGTTATAGAGACTACGAATCTGTTTGTGCCTCTTTAGGATAATTGGAAGATGACATTGAATGGAACGATGCTTTGTTGAAGCTGAGTCATCGGCCATCACCTTACGATAATTGTTTGTCACTTTAGTACTCTTCAGTAAATTATCGGATCCAGTACATTTATGGAAAAACCGTCGGGATAAATTGTCCAATGATATCTTTTGGGGACAGAAGCAGCATTTGCTAAAAAATTCCTTGCACATGTCATTGGAAAATCGTTGTAATATTTGTTTATTAGAGATTGAAATTTTTTTTAAACAGATACAATCATTCTTTGAAAGAGGTCCATACCATGCCTTTCCCAAAATTTCTCATGATAACTTTTTGCAAGAATCATTTAATAGAAGAAGAATTAAATTATGATTGCTTTCTTTTGCAAAAGGAAGCAAATAAAATGATATCACATTTAAACATTGGGAAATATCTGTTGGCGATAGAAATAGCATTTGCTAAAAAATTCTTTGCACATGTCATTGGAAAATCGTTGTAATATTTGTTTATTAGAGATTGAAATTTTTTTAAACAGATACAATCATTCTTTAAAAGAGGTCTCTACCATGTCTTTTTCAAAATTTCTCATGATAACTTTTTGCAAGAATCATTTAGAAGAAGAATTAAATTATGGTCGCTTTCTTTTGCAAAAGGAATTAGCAAATAAAATGATATCGCATTTAAACATTGGGCAAAAAGCAATCAACATGGTTATGGAAGATAATATGGAAAAGAAAGGCGGTTTCTATTTTGTACCAGTGGAGGCACAGGAAAAACATACCTATGGAATACAATCATAATAGTTGTTCATGCAGTTGAAAAAATTGTTCTGGTAGTTGCAACATCTAGAATAGCATCACTCCTTTTACCAGGAGGAAGGACTGCACATTTCAGATTTAAAACTCTAATTATTGTTTTGGAAGCTTCAGCAAAACTAATTAAAAAAAAAACTGACTTAATTGTTTAGGATGAACACTCTATGGGATATAACATATGATAATGATACAAGTGACAATTGGAGCAATCTCATGTGGTGACTTTAGGCAAATATTAATGGTAGGTAGAAAATGGATAAGGGATACGATTGTTCGGTCATCCATCAATCAGCCTGATCTTTGGAAAAACTGTAAAATACTAAAGCCTACAATTAATATGAGACTTAAAATAAGTGATGCCTTACCGCATGTGATTGCCAAATGTAGCATAGTTTGGAAAATGGGTTTTAGAGCATCTCAAGAAGGTAAGATTTTTTCAAATCTCCATCCAAAAGCTTTTCCAACAAAGTGCAGAAATATGTAATAGTGTGGAATGGGGGTTGGGCTGGAAAATCTGGTTCATACGAGACGCTTGTTAAACAGACGTCTGGAAACCATACGTCGATATTCAGGCGCCGACAAATGGCTACTGACGTAATAAATTCTTACGTATTATCCAACTTAAACGGATCTTCAGTTGACTATTTCAGTCTAGATTCCATTGGCCCTGCTTTAGAACACTTGCAAAATCAGGATATTCTATTCCCTACCGACTTTCTAGACATACTGCCTCTTGGTATACTGAACCATATATTACAACTTAAAATAGGGATTTTCATAATGTTAATTCATAATTCGAACTCAACCATTAGATTTTGCAATGGTACATGATTAACTATCACACACAACTAACACCAAAAGTTAATGAAGAAGAAATACTAATATGTACAACTATAGGTAGAAGTGTTACTTTCGCGAGTACTATTCACAACTTCAACGAATGATACCAAATGGCCCTTCATACTAAAAATTGACTCCTACCAAAGTATGTTTTGCAGTGAAAATCAACAAAAGCCCAGGACAAACACTAGAAAAATTAGGGATTTATTTACCTTGACCTATTTTCTATCACGGCCAACTGTATGTTGCACTCTCTTGCATGACTTGTATAAGGGTTTGAAAATTTATATCAAAGTCCAATCGGAAAGAAATGATTGCATAGAAAATAGCGAGTATAAAGAAATATTTCAAAATCTAATTTTAGGTAATTTAACGAATTCCTATAATCATCATTCCTTATTTCTGAAAAATACATGTAGTTTTTTCTATTGGTTTGTACAGATTTGAATAAATAGAAAACACCTACTTCTACAATGTAGTACTCAGTTTATCGACACAGATTTGCAATGTAAGAGTAAGAGTCGAAAGAAAATGGGAGTCAGCCTACACATATATTTTTCCATACTGCAAATATCACTAATAACAAATTAAATGCAGTTTAAAGTAGACATGTTTTTTGTAAAATGACATAAACAATCTACTACAGAAGCTATGAACTACTTCTGATCCAACACCCATTTCCCCTCTAAAACAATTGTTTTATGATTAATCAAATATATTTCAACAACTCTACTGATGCTCGGATGTTTTTTCACCTTCACCAATTTCAAGTTAATAAAGTTTTAATTTCTTTCCACCTGTGACCTCATGATACAGAACTTTGTTATACCTATCGTGAAGCGAAAATATCAATTTTTAAGCACCATTTTCTTACACATTTCTATGTTAGAATGATATTTGAATTTCAATTCGCGATTTGAAGAAGAAGTAAGGCCATTGGAGAAGCATCAACGAGGAAGGAGGAAGGAGGAAGCCCTAACCCTAGAAGTGGAAGTAAGCTCCAGGAAGAATTGATGAATCACTATTTTGGTTCGGTGGAGCTGGAGCGGTGTAGATTGATGACCGAACGAGCTACTTCGTCCGGTAGTGTTTCATTCAGCATTGAGGAGGACCGGACGAAATATCTCGTCCGGTGGTAGTGACTTCGAAGATGTAGCGTGTTCTGTCAAATCAAAATTTTGGAGCGGTGAAGCTAATATGCTGGTCCAGATTCAAGAAGTTGATCGAACCAAATAGAGTGATGTGCCGCTCCAAATATCTAATTCGATGGTTTGAGAGTGCGGAACAAGATTGATATGGACTTTGTCGAACTAGATGATGCCGAACCAAGTTAAGGCTGAACCAAATATTTAGTTCGGTATTGGACAATGCCGGTCTGGATCTTTAATTTTGTTTGCCGAACTAAATGCTATTGGACCTTGCCGAACCTGATGTGTTGAATCAAACCTCAGGTCTGCTATATAGTAGATACCCTTCCTCATATCTTCACTCTGTAAATAATGGAGCTTTTGAACAACAATGACAGCCATCCTAGAGAGCTGAAACTCTGTAGAATTTTGTCTGTATTGTTAATTCTTCTTATGTATAGTCTCGAAAAGTGAATCAATCTTGTAACTTTAATCTTTCAGTGATTAATAAAATCTATTCTTCCCAAGTGGACGTATACTGCCTCGCGGTAGTGGAACCGCAATAAATACTGGTATTATTTATTATTCTGCGTTGCGTTGATCTGTGACTGTCTGTTTTGGTGTTTTTCTTTATTTGTTTCATCTCACTACAATCATGATCCAGTTGTTTTCCGCTGCGCTGAGTTTTTTTATTCCCTTAGACTGATCATCTGAAGGAATTTCCCTAACAGTTTGGTATCAGAGCTACAAGGTTGATTGAGGAGTGTTAGACGCTATGGCAGGAGATAAAGCGGCTTCAGTTGTTACACGAACCTATACTAGAGGAATGTATATCGCGTTTGGATCACAGTTGGAAATTGAGAAATGCAACGGGGATAAAAACTTTGGGAAGTGGCAGTGGAGGATGAAGACTGTTCTAAAGAGGAATGAAGCCTATCCAATACTGTTTGCCTTTGAGGAGTTGGCGGCTGACATTTCAGTCGCGGAAAGGAAGGAGATGGAGAAATGAGTACTACTTTGCAACTATGGAAGAAAATGTTGTCTCAGAGATTAACAGTAAGACCACTGCTTGGGGCATTTGGACCAAGCTAGAAAAACTCTACTTGAAGAAATCTCTGACTAACCATTTGATATTGCTGAAGATATTTTTCACCATGCGGATGAGAGGGACTACTTCAGTGAAGAAACATCTTAATTTCTTTGATGATCTCGTGATGAAGATGTAAACTATTGACTTGAAGATAAATGAGGAGCAAATGACAATGATTCTTTGGTGTTCTCTTCCAAAGCGATACACAGTTTCGCTAACAGTCTTATCTTCGCTAGAGACACATTGACAGTGGAAAATGTGAAGTCAGACCTTCTATCTGAGGGCTTGAGAGATCAGATGAAGGAGATAAGTAAAGGAAGTAGAGGTGGAAGTAGTAGTCACAGCCTGTTTGTTGATAAAGGAAGAGATGATAAGAAGAATTGGTACTCTAGAGGGCGTTCTAAGTTTAGAAAGCCCGGTAATGGAAGGAGAGGAAAGTCTAAGGACGGAAAGGGCTTTATCTACAAGAAACCTGGTCATTGGAAAAAGGGTTGTTCAGATTAGAAGAAGAAGGAAGAAGATGCATCTTCATCATTTGTGGTGGAGAAGTCTGTATCTAATGATGTGTTGTTTGTGGTAGTATTAGATGTCTTAGACCACTGGATGTTGGACTTAGGGTCATCTTTCCATACGATGCCTAATAAGGTTACTTCAGTTCTTTCATTGGACGAGAGGGAAGCTCTATTTTTATGGGTGATAATGCTAGCTGTAGAGAAATGGGTGAAGGTATAGTGAGTATCAGGATTTTTGACGAAGTGATACGCACTTTGATAGGTGTTCGGTATGTTTCAGGTCTTCGGAAGCTCTTAATTTCTTTAAGACAATTAGCATCTTTAGGATGCAAGGTAACTATCGAGAAGGATGGTCTGAAGGTTTCAAGAGGTGCACTAGTTCCTCTGAAAGAAGATGTCTTTCGAAATCTTTATTTGCAGAAAGGAACCACAGTTCTTGGAGAGTCGTGTGTTAGAGTGGATAGTTCTCGTGCATTGGATGCCACAAAGCTTTGGCATCTCATGTTGGGTCATATATCAGAGAAGGGATTATAGTTTCTTTGGAGATGGAAGATGGTCAAAGGATGAAGCTTCGATAAGATGGAATTTTGCTAGGAGTGTGTTTTAGGCAAACAAAATAAAGTATCTTGGACTCCATAGATCGAGGCGAGTACTTGAGTATGTGCATACATATGTTTGGGGACCGGTTGTTACTCCTTCTCACTATAACAAAATAGCCTTTTAACAACATTTGAAAACCGCTATTAAATGATATAACAACGTTGTTAGAAACGTTATCTAACGACATGCGATCATTGATATACTATTTCTAACAGCTGAAAGAAAACCCTGCCAAAAATAATTTTATGCAGCATTATTTTGTTGCTATTAATTCGTTTTCTACAGCGTATACATTTTGTAGTTTAAAATTAAAATAGTGTTTTCAAGTTGCTGTGAAAAAGTGTTTAGGGTATTATTTTACATTTTCGTCAGCATTTTTAAGTGTTGTTAGCAAGTTATGACATCGTTTAAAATACACTGTCTAAAGCATATTCATTAGTTCTCAACAATAATCTATAAACGCTGTTATTACTTATTTCATCAGCAGTTCGTAAATGCTGTATTATCAATATACTTTCTTTTCAAAGAACTCACAGCAAGGTATTACGCTGTTGTATAAGTATGAGTTATTTTTCCAAAAAATTAACCGCACGTTTTAAACGCTGTCGTTTATAACATGTCATACAATTGCAATATTCACATATCATTCATCTAATTGCATTTAATTATATTTCAATTGGATAATATACAAAACATATGCAAATCAAACCAAAAACTATAAAATAAAAGCATAACAATTAATCATTTCCGTAAAATAAGTTGAACACAATATCCATGAACAAAGTTTATTCAAACAACCATGAAATTTATAAACCATCTTCATACAACATTAGACAAAGGCCAATATCTAAAATGTTTGCATCAAATATTAATGACAAAACATGCAACCAAAAACTTTTCATGTGCTTACTAGGCCGAACCTCCAAAAACCTAAAGTATCTTGTGCATTTTTTGCATCTAAAAACTTCACCTACTTGTAACAATGAAATTTAAAAGCGACTATTCAAATACACATTTAAAATAGCATATTTAATTTTCAAGTACTAAAAAATTGCAACACAGATTTACATTATAGCATTAACTTAGTTTTGAACGCAATAAAACACTTTACTGTAAATTATATCAACCAAATAGTGCACCTGATAACAAGACTTTACCATATTACCATGAAATTTAGTGGTTACTAACGTATGAGGCTTTCATTAATACATAGTGCACCTGAGAACAAAAATTAACCAAGACTTACATGACTATGCCAACTTCTCAACAAAGTTCATGTTACTACAAAGTAAGATCAAATCGTACATACTGTATAAATTGACAAAACTCAGCATTGTAAAGGGCAGTATGGTCTTTCTTGTGTCATTTGTTTTGACGTATACTATTTAATTAATTGTTTATATGTGGCAAAATATACTCCAAATCAAATAATCCACATATACTCCAAATCAAATAATAATTACACAATAATACTAAATAGCAATTTTAAATTCTGAATTTCATTCAATGTATGCATGGAGTAGAGGAATATATCAAATAACTTTAATTGTTTTACCAATTTATAAATCTGAACAAACAAAATTTTTGAAACTCAATTGACATGTTTTATGTATTTCATTTCAATGTAATAATATGATCTAACAATATTGCTTATTTGAAACTTTTATATACAACAAATGTGAATATAAAATGAGAACTGAGAGGGATTTACAGTAAGGCGGTAGCTTACCTAAAGGTTGTAATTTCACACCCCTTGTTAATATCAGTCTCTCTAAGCATTGACAGCTCCATAAACCACACAGCAGGTAGGTTGGTTGAAAATCGAGTGTATTTAACGATACGAAATAAAAGGATAGTGTATCTACGAAAACTCGATATTCCTACTCTCATGATAGATCAGCAATACAAGATTCATTCATTGGTGTATTAATCGGACGTCTCATATTTCCGTTGTCCCTTTAAAACTAAACATAACTACTGAACTACATATTATGATGTTAACCAGTTGAAAGGTTAGAAAAATAATAATGTTAAAGTAATTACACCGTTACTCTAGTTTAATATTCAATAATAATAAAAAATTCTTTACCGGTGCTAATATCCATTTGGGTAATCAAAATAAGGGTGCTTTTCTAGAATTGGAAATGACAACTTATAAAGAAAATAGAATATGAAAGCTTAGCAAAATGATAATGTGCTCTTGTATAAGTGCTCTTGTATAGCAAAAAGTGTATTTAATTGTTTTATTGTTAATTATTATTGTTGTTGTTTGTATTTTGTTCTGCGTACGCTTAAATAATGTAGTTAATTGAAAGTTATTTTTAAATTACACAATACTGGAAAAATTGCAATAAGAAAAGGTATTTATGTAGATACTAGTACATCAAAATTCATATACTAGACCTTAGTTTTAAAACTGAAACAAAACAAGATGTTGTGAAACTTACACAGAAGTTGAGTCCACTCTAACATTTGCAGTAGGCCATGCTACCGTCAAACCAATAACATCAGATAAGCATTCCATGAATGATGTAGCCCTCCATAGTGGTGCCTTTGGGACTTTTACAATATCCACCCAAAATCTTATTGCATTTGGTCCCAATGGAATAGAATGAACCTTATCTTTTGGATCAATTGAAGATACGGTACCTTCAGCTACTATTTTTCCCATGCCCTTCATGCCAAACAGCTCGCACTTGGTATTCATCATGAAATTTACACTCTAGTCATATTAAAAAATGCTGATACATTATCAAAAAATCTTATAGATAGATATCAGCAATATAAACGTATATCGTAAGAGATGCTAGAACACTGCTTACATGAGTAGGTGGTGTTGTGTTTTCAAAAACCAAATTTGATGTTGGCCATGCTATTTTCTTACCTACAACTTCTCCGATACATGTCATACCTACTATGGGTCTCCACAAAATGACATCTTCTTTTTCAGATTGTCCACCCAAACTATCGTCGCTTTAGGTCCAAGAGGAATGCCATTAATAATCTGATTTGAATCACTCGAGTACACTCGTCCTTCGGCAACCAATTCTTTGCTTTCACCACAATCGAATAACTTGCATTTCTTTTCTGTGCTATTGGTTTTGCTCTATCAAAGGAAAAATATAGTCATCTAATAAAAATAGAATATGTAAAAATACACAAAAGCATACAAAAATATCATACAAGTCTAATTATTAGTTGCATCAATAAAAAACACTTACAACTCGAAGCCTTACATATTTTAATCTATTTTTAACTATCATGAAAAACCCAACATATACCATAAAATACACAAAAGCATAAAAATATATCATGAAAATCATTTGATCACTTGAACCTATCTATAGCATATTTTCAATATTTATTATAGTATTTTAAGGCACTTTTCAATTTAATTTGAAGATATATTTGCCACTATTGAAGCATTTAGTTTAGTTATATTTGTAGGGAGTTTATATTTTATATCATACCTCATTTTTCTTTTTCGGAGTTCTCCCTTATGCTGATAACTCTATCAACTGGCCATGCTACCATCTCATTCAAATCCAGGTGATGGCCTTCACAAAAAAGCATCGAATTTTGTAGGATGGACTATCAAGATTTTCATGGAATTCGGGCCTAAAGGTACCCCATTGAAAAGATCTTTCGTATCAATTGAAACAATTTTTCCTTCAGCGTTAACCTGATCATCATTCCTGTGCCAATGTAGTAAACTACAACTATCACCTATTTGATTATGCATACTTTGCAATTACTAAAAACTAAATCACATAGTTATTGATTTAGATATCAAATTTTGTATGATGTTTAAACTCAATGTGGTATAATTTTACCATTTGAGATACACTCTCTTCTCCACAACTTTCTTTACCCTGCCAAATCAATAATATTTGAAACACATTAGAGAATTTAAACTTGTAATGAATTTGTAATGGACATGCAGTAATAATAGATGATGCACATTTAGAACTTGTAGTGAATTTAAACTTGTAGCCACTTTGTTTTTTATGTGTGAATGTGAACTGAAAGTGCATGGATAGAAAAGAATTCTATGCATATAAGTGTTTTGTATTAGGACTTAATATGAATTCTAGATAGGAAAAGAAAATATAAGACCATATTTTGACTATGATGGAAGATTAAGATTGAATAAAAAACTATATTTCAGTCATTCATTGTTCATTTATTTTTACTATGATGGCATTAATATGATTACACCTGGTTTAAAGGAGATTGATAAAGTTATGATGTGAATTAGATAAGTGATGTTAATTAGATAACTTAATATCATTTCTTAACTGTATATATGCATATTTTTACCAAAGATAATACAGTGTTCAACACGAGTACATAGAAAAATAGATCAAACATAATTAATATTTCATATTAAACAAGAAAGCCGGATGAAAAGAGCATATCGTCGCGATCAGCATACGTTTTGCTAATTGATTAATTATTATTATGGTCAAATATATTATAAACAGTGAATCGTCAAATACATCATTCATTGGCAGGTTTGTATGCATGTTTAACTACTTATGTTAGAGATAATTAAATAAATTGAATATTTTACGTATAAACATGCTCACGCATTCAAATCATCACTATGTATATAAAAATGCTTTTGATTTACCTGTACACATATAAATAATCTTGGTAAACGCACATTAGTATAATTTATAAAATCTTCCAACTACGTTTAAAGAACAATACACCCGACGTATGTAATACGTACCTTCCTCACGGGTAAGAATATTTTCATGGAAAGTAGTAGTTAAATGATTTCATTTGTACGAATTTTCTTTCAATTTATGCTTATAAATATATAATCAAATCATTCATCTATAATAAATTATATTAAAACTATTTATCTGCATAGTAATTGAATGTATGTAAAAGGAAGTATGATCGTGAAAGATGTACATGGAAAATGAAATTTGAAAGATATTTACAGAATAAATAATGATCACATGAAAATATAGAAACTAAGTTGAATGCACATTATAAAATCATTGTGTCGGGGAGTTTTCAAATGGCATCTCAAACAGAGTACAAATTACACATTAAACCTATGTAGCATTACAACCCATGCATGATCCAACACATTTTTTCATGATCACAAATTTTAAGCAAAAACTTGTTTTACATATGTCTAGTTTATGGCTCCATTTAATCCAGCACCTGGTTTACTACATTTGTCAATCAGATACCCACTACATGGTATTCATTTTTTTTATTTTGTTGTTTTCTGTTTTAAAAGTTCTATAGTATTGCACTTTTGATACAATATTTCTTTTTTTTGTGTAATTTTAATTCTTTCTCATGTTAAAAATTTTAATGTTACATTTTTGTACTTTTTAAAATCGAGCTTTAATTCTTTCTCATGTATGTATATGTTTACTAAATATTTTCCTGATAAACTGTATTTTTGTAAATTGTTAAAATATAATTTGAAATTGTACCTGACGTTTCATTAATATGTGAACCAACTGTTTTAGCTCTGAAATCCTATATTGACATTGAGCTACTTGCTTATCTTTGATTTGAGACAAAACTGCCTTGGCCATGGTTACACCCCTTTCCATTCCTCGTATTCGTCTCGATCTATCTTGTCCAAATACTAGTGAGAGAGCATCTTCTTTAAACTTACAAGTTAAGTTAGACTGTGACTCATTTTCAACATTTTTTATTTTCTCCTACAAAATTTAACACAAATCATATTTTGTAAATGAGTTCTAAATTATATATTTTCAAAAAATTATGCTTAAATAAACAGTACATAGCATTTACAATAGCATTTGCAACATGCATATTCACTGGCTCACCATTTTTTTTGGAGTGTGAGATTTAATCCAAACATCAGATCAAGAAATGGAAGAGGGATTGATACTTTCCTCTTTCTACATTAAAAGATACAACATTAAACAAAACTAATAACCATATTTAATAATCATATATTTTTCTCACTAAATCTTCAGTTAATCAAGCCATCCCTCGATGACTACATGTGTGTGGCATTTGCATGTCCTTCATGGATTTAAATTTTTCACTCCGTATCTAGATTACAAGATTTTATCACATTGATTACTTAATTTGCATTTTATGTATGCTTATATATCATATAAGAAATGATAAAAATTACATTACAGTTACCTTAAACTCTTTACTCATCTTTGACTCAATAATTTTCTTCTATTCCTTCATACTTCTTACGTTTTCTACTTTTAGTTGAAGTTGTTCCTCCTTGGTTTTTGCTTGTAATATCTTTTTGACAAATTTTCTTTTCGAACACCTCCAAATGCATCTCATTTGCTGAAAAATGGGAGTCTTTTTCCATTCCTCATCCAATTTAAATCTGGCCTATAACATTTATCAAAATGATAATCAAAATAATTTATTAATACATACAAAATAATTTATAATTCCTCATCTAATTACGGAGTTGCCGTATAAATAGCGAAGTTAAAGATGAAGCTTTGGAGAAACTTAGATCAAAATGCTAGATACTTGCTACTTACATGCTAAGAGGTCTTGGTAATTTGTTAAGTAAGAAACAATTCAGACGCATTTGGAAGTTTCCCATTACTTGATTGGAAATCCAAAAAAAAAAAAAATAAGTACACACGTTGTTGCACTAGTAAATAATGCACTCTTCACTTTGTATATGATGACAATTATATTGGTATTATGAATTTCTCGTATTCCGTAACCAAACTTAAGTGCTCGAGAAGAGTCATCTTCAATTTGAATCAAGTATTAAGATATAATAAACTTACAATAGTTTATATAGTATATAAAAATCTTGCAGCATCTAATTTGAGCTAATACAGTTATTGAATCTGTGCAATGCATAAAATCTTGACCACCAAGCACAGAGTTCTGGTTCTTGAAATAGTTTAGTGCCTTCATTATTATTTTACTTTAGGTTGTCAACCTATTGGAAACTTGATTTTGTTTATCTTTCATTCGTTTGGAAATTCTCACTGTCATTGTTAAATACTTCTGGAAAACAAAATTATGGCGATCTTGTCCTTTTATACATGTATATCTTATACTTATATCGTCTAATAAACTGTCAAAAGACTGACAATAAACAATCAAGAATTGCATTATCATAGACCAAACTAAAATATGAACATTAACTTTTATTTCTACTTCTTTCTCATATTTAATTCTTTCATGCTACTATTTATATGGAAGCATGTGATGTAAATCAATGATAAATATATGAAAATCAGCGGAACAAAGTGTAATCGATTTTTATTATGCTCCCTATATTTCAAACTTAAATAATTTATTATGTAAGCATTAATCACAATCAAACTCAATTTCAACCATTTTTAGTTTATTTGTATCTTTTCGTTATGTTTTATGTATAGCAAGATGAAGTAAAGTTAAAGATAATGCACCTTGCTTAAATATACAGTTTTTACACTTTAGGGGTTTAATAAAATTACCTGAACGGATTTCCATAGAACTACTTTCAAATTGTCACCAAGTTGCTCCCAATCATCATATGTAAATGAAATGTGCTCGCGGATAAGTGGCCCTATATAAGAAGATAATTTAACCGATCCTTTCCCTACCGGTATGCCCAATGAATTAAATTCAATTTTAATTCGGCTTGCAAAATCCGAAGGAAATCTTTTAACTTTAGTTAGGCCGCTAGTCCTCTTTTTTGAAACTTTTTTTTTCTTCAACATCTTTGATTGCTCTATCCACTTCCACTGCAGTTTCAGGATTTCAACAATTTGCATAGTTGTGGGTGCAGTTAGCTTGCTTGCATTTCCAACATCCATGTTTTCTAAAGGTGGCTCAACATGCTCTCCCATTGCATTAGACCCATCAGATGCATATTCAGATTCTGTAAGTCTTCTTTGATAGCGAGTAAGCTTCTTGTTTGTTGTTTTCTTCATACTTTTAACCATTTTCTGTAGGTATAATAGAATTCTGAGAATTTCAACCAAAAGGTTCAAACTATGAAAACATTATATGTCAGGAAAACATGTAGTGTTTCTAGAAAGAAAAACAAAAATGTTACAACATCTACAACGATATTGGATCTAAAAAGGATGATTTTTCGTACAAACACCAAAATTTCGATCAAATATGAAACAATTATGCAATGCGCATTTTATTCAAATTTGAACTCTTTTGTTCTGCATCGGACAGCAATCCAAATATTAACACTATACAAATTTCAACTCTTTTGTTCTACAACTGACAGCAGACCAGTCCACGTATTAACACTATATTTATAATACATGCTTACACATGCTACAATCTATTATCAAAGATATGGCTGGAAAATATCATGAAGGAGACGGGTGAATTCTTCTAATATCAGTATTGAAATCTAATTATTATCAAAAGAATGTCCTGTTACATCGAGTCTTCCACTGCAAAATGTAACCATGCTTATAACTGTATTTAATTTGAAAAACTGCAATAATTGATACAAAATATAATAGTTATAATTTGGTTCAACTATTGAGCTACTACGCAAAGGTCGTATGATGGAAAACATATATAAATAGATGTGTTTTATGTGAAAGCCAATACAAAATTAGACTGCATGAGAATTTTGGACTTGTGGAACTAAGGTGTCAGCTCAGAGTAAGAGTACTAAGAGTAACAAGATTATAGCCTTACTGATGCATATAGATATTATTGGTAATTGCTTAACAAGCCATATATAAAAACAATATGGTGGTCATCATCTTATTGAAAGAGTATGCACTATATCTGAAGCAAGTCATGGAGAAATAATAATATGTGCAGGCAACAGTAACCATAAATCTTCAAAGAGAGATGAATGCAATAGACATCATGATCAGAAATAACAGCCATCAAGTAACAAAGCATAATATCGGTAGTTCCTATTGAGATCTCTGCTCGATTTTTATAATAGAATCTCCAAATTTTATTTAACCGGTCAACTGTGTCGGTAAACAAAAACTATTAATAATTTCTCACATCTCCACGGTTAAGGAATCAAAATTTCAATTCAATCATAAAATTCATATCCAACATTTCACTCCATTGGAAACAAATATGAGTTGTTTAATGATTCTCTATGTGTGTCTTGCTGGTAGTTCACAACCTTGTTAACTAATACTCAACATTATCTGTCCATTTTATTTCTTTTAATACTAAGTCAACTGGACATTGTTTGTAAACATTCAAGAAAATATACATTGGACAAACATCTACTCAAATTATTTAAAGGGGTGACGGCCATTGGAATTTGTTCTATGCATCTCTTATTAGACATTTCAGTGTCAGATCAAATGAACTATCTTTCTAGGATCAACATTGTTTATCCTATTATATTGTATCCGTAGATTTAGGCTCCGCTTTTAAACATTTTTCCACTAAGCTTGCCAATAAATATCCATAAAAAACAATCCTCGTCAATATTCAAAAAAAATTATAATATACATAAAAATATATATGAATACGACCATATCCGCATTCGAAAACTATCCATTCTTTTTATTGATATATGTATTATGCGTGTTTCAAATTTTCAATACAATGAATAATGGTTATTTTATTTCATCAAGATAATAGTTTATTATGTATATAATTGCAAATTCGCTTTTCAGAACTATTTTTATCATCATTTTTTTCTTATTACATCTATATACTTAGACTTTGTTTTCAAACATTTTTCCACTAGGCTTATTAACGGATATTCGAAAGTCCAACTCTATTTATATTCATAGTCTAAAAACTGATATTTGAAAAGATAAATATAGACATCTAAAAAATATCCTTTAGTTTTGATCAATATAAATAACATATATATATATATATATATATATATATATATATATTAGTAAAATGAATGACTGGTATTATTTTTGCTATCAAGATAATAGTTTACATTATATGTACAATAATAATGATATTTGTTGTTCAAATCCCCTCATATTCCATTTTAGAACGTGCATTCTCAATGCAATACATCAGCGTTTTGGGACACTATGTGCACAAGATTTGGTATATTGATTTTGGTACTTCGAAACGTGGATTTTTTTGTGCCTCGAGATGTTTCATTAGATGTTGCAAAATGTTGGTTTCGATGTTCTAAAATGTTTATATTAACGATTTTAAGTGCATTATATTAATATATATGAAATAATAATAATTTTCTAAAATGTTTATGGCTAACAGTTAATGGCGACTGATTTGGCGAACTCTTTTCGTCATCTTTGCATTGTCCTTTTGTATTGTCTTCTGCCTTTCGCTAATCCCCCCTGCCCTCCTCACCATCTCTTTCCCTACATATGCCTAGTTCTTCTCCCCCTTCTCCACTACTCACCGCTCCATCCTACTCTCGTTCTTCGACTAGATCTGGGCGTTTCTTCAGCGCCATGCTTTCCCCGCAGCCTCCCTTGCTACCGCTCCTCTCTGACTCAAATTTCCCTCCTTTGCCTGCATCAAACCCTCTCCCCCTAGCTCCGGTTGTTTGCTCTAGCAAGGTCCCTGTACTTGCGAATATGACCACCGCTATTTTTCCTGGTGCTATGGTGGGGGTTTCGAACTCAAATGATAACGAACGAGCTCGCCTATCGGTTGTTGAGTGCAACAAAGTCTTGGATAATACTGGCTGTTTGGAAAATGTTTTGGGCAAATCGGTTTCACTTCTATTTGTTAGTGGATCGACTGTGGTTCCTTCTGCTTCTGTTGGTATTGATAATGCGTATGGTCAGTTAGGTAGTGCCTTGTGTTGTGAATCGGCTGATGCTCTTGGTAATTTATGTGGCTCTGAAGGTGCTCGTGAAAATGCCTGTTTAAACTCGGATCTCGCTCCTAGTAATTCTTGTCCCAGTGTATCGCCGTGTTTTGTTACTGCTGGTCTGTCTCATGCCTCTGTGAATCATGCTCCATCTCCTCCTGCTGCCGCCTCCCTTGTTGGTAACAAATCCTGGTCCTCTCTTTTCACCCCTCTTCCCCTAATGCAGGTATCTACAAGCCGATTGATTTTGAAATTGTTGAAGAGAATGGAGTAATGATCCCTCCTCCTAATGTGTTGCAAGCCGGTATGGACTTTTGGTCTGATCATCTTGTTGGTTTCTTTTTGGACCATTCCCACCGCCTTCACGATGCGGCCTCTGTTTGTTGTCGGGCCTAGAAACTTCATGGTAACTTACGTGTTAAGTTGGTTGACTCTTTCTATTTCCTTAAGTTTTCCTCCCCAGAGGAACGTAGTCTTGTGCTTGAGGCCGAGCCCTCTTTTTTTGATGGTCAACCCTTTATTATTACTCCTTGGTCCCCTACTGTGGCTAGTGTGCGTGAACAAGTTCTTTCTATTCCCGTTTAGACCTATTTTTCGCATATTCCATCTGCTCTCCAACCTCTGCTTGGTTTGAATTGGTTAGCTTGTAACATAGGGAAATTGAGATGTTTTAATTCGAATACCGTCACGCGTGAAAAATTGGTGTATGCAAAAGACCCGATTGAGATATCCCTGGATAAGCCGCTTCCTTCTTCTATTCCTGTCCAGCTTGCTGTTGGCCATGTTGTGGAGGTCCGTGTTCGCTATGGTTGGGTTCCTGATATTTGTTCCTCCTGTCGCTCTTGTGGCCACCTGGCTTTTGCCTGCAAGCAAGCTGTTGCTACTGAGATTGCTCCTAAGATCCCACTGCCTCGCCTCCTAATTAGGATTTGGGTTCCTAAGGTTTCCTCCACAGTTGTCCCTTCTCATGTTGTTCCTTTGCCTGACTCGGGTCCGCCTCCTTCGTCTGCTCCTAGCCCTGCCTCTCCACCTGCTTTGCTGGATGCTGGTGATGTTACTGTGATTCCTGTTGAAGACCCTATTCCTGGTCCTCCTCGTCCCTCTATTGCTTGGGATGATGCTGAGAGGTGTTGGGTTGATTTCATTTCTGATATGAGATTTAACCCAAAGGCCGATTCTTACTTCAGTTTTGTTTCTGATGATCAGCATGACCTTAGATGTCTTTATTACAGACCTTCTGGTGACTCTTTGGTTCTTAACTTGGACGGTCATTTTGAGGGTAGGAATTCTACCTTGCTAGCTGATTCATCCTGGGATCACACCTTTATATACTCATCTGATTCAGTGGCTTATGACCCTTGTCTTGCTTCCCATTTCCGCCCCTTTGCTAGTATGTTGGGAAATGTACCTTTGGTGTCTTCCCATGTTGTTGTGGATGATGGAGATTCTTCCTCTTTGGAGGAGTAGTTAGTTTCGTTATTTCCTTTTGTTGTTGTGATATGTCTTTCACACACCAGTGCTGTTTTCTTCATTTCTTAGTAGTTAAGGTGTTTTTACCTTACTCCTGTACTTCAATTTTTATTGCATCCGTAATAAAAAGTGGACGGTCCACTATAAAACCGGCTTGCCTTGCAAATAATAATAATAATAATAATTTTCTATTGAAAATATAAAACATTAAACAATAATTATTTTCTATTGAAAATATAGCAAATACTGAAAAATGATTCAAGTCAACACTAAGGAAAATAAAGGTTTATTTTCTACTTTATTTTAACTTTCGATTACCATTATAAGGTAAAGTAACCTTCAATTGTTCTTTTTCTCAACATATTTTTATCAAAATAATTTATACATTAAAACATGGTATATGAGAAAAGAAAATACATTGTTGATGACAAATATATTAGAAAATGTAAGGCATGGGCTAGACTACAATTAGATTATAACTAAGATATACAAACAATAATATAACTTAAAGCATGCAATCTACTTTATTATAGAATACGGTAACTAGCAAGACGGATTCAAGTATAAGAATGCATATATGATTCAAATAAAATCATGCAACCAAGCAACAGATTCAAAACCATTTTCTGCTCCTTTTTCGTTGAATAGATGGGTAATCTTTATATAGTATATGTGTGAAATATCAAAATTTTCCTCTGCATCTATGAATATCGAAATTCAAAACTAAATATTTTAACAAAGTCATCTCCTAATATCTTTTGTTTATTAGTCACGCTCAGTTTTGAAATAAAACCGAGCTACCATGGTCTTGTTTTTGTTTCAAAACCGAGCTCTTGATTTTGAGTCAAAATTGAGGTCATGCTCAGTTTTGAAACAAACTGAGCTTTCAGTTTTGTTTCAAAATTTCAAAATTGAGCTCTCAATTTTGAAACAAAACTAAGATAATGCTCAGTTTTGTTTCAAAACACCATGATGGTAGATGAATTCTATTTAGCTTCAAAAGGTTTCATTTTTTTAAATTTATAGCAATACAGTCATGCATGAACAAATAACAGAATTCATGAAGGAAGTGAACAAACAATGAGAAGAAAATAAAAATACCTTGTTTGATGGAAAATAGTGTTTCTATATTTGTCATATTTTATTTTTCAATATTATCTTGTTGGGTGTCCCAAACAAGGTATTAAGATATTGGCTTCTCTATGCCCGTTCTTTCCTTAACCATGTAGCTAGGAATGTGTGTTTACAAGAAGTAACAAATTATTTTTATAAGCAATGGATTTATAGGAGTAAATATTAGAAGTCAGTTTTAATGCTTTTATATATAGCATTAAATAGCCAAACACAGTGTTCAAAGACAAATTATTTACCAACTTTATAATAATTATTATTTAGTTGTATACATTAAGGTTAATTTTCACTATAACACTTAGTTTAGGAAATTTTCTTTTGACTGAGTAATGTCAAATCGCATAGGATAACTTGACCTGAACAATATCACGTAGGAAATATTAAATTCCAAATCAATAGAATTTACAATTCAACATTACATAAGACATCGAATCTAACTCAAAACTACTTATTAACTACCCAAAAGAAACATGACATTAGAACTACTCAAGTATGCCTTCGCAATCCTCCCTAACATAACTAGCATCCTCAACCAAGTCACCCTCTATTTCTTCACAATCTCCTCCAACATAGTTTACTTCTTTAATAAAATCATCCATCTCTAATTCATGAAAACCTCTTGGCGGTGCTTTCATCACAACATACCAATTAGAAAAATTATTTTCTCTTGAATGAAAAACTTGTTTCACTTGAGATGCGAGAATAAGGGTCTCTTGAAAACAAAACCTGACTTTGATGTAAATTAACAAGAGTAAATCCATCTTCAACTTTAATCTCATTTCCTATGTTCGCCCAATGACAATTAAAAAGAGTAACATAAAAAAACACTATAATCTAATAAAATTATGTCCGTCAATATTCCGTAGTAAGTGCCACATCAACCACTTGAGAAATGTCTTTTGCACTTGCTCTGCACATGGTAATCGCATCATATGTCACTCCGCTATTCTAGGTTTCTCTCAACATCTTTCATATGAAATCTTAGTCCATTTATAATATATCCTTTACAGGACAACACGGTATTTTTAGGACCATATGCGATCCATTTTAACATTTCATCGTGATCCTTCAAATCGATAGGTATCTGGAAAAACATATTTAAATTGGATTTTAAAAATAGTATCCTTAATTCATAAAATATAAAGAAAATTAACAAACCTTCTTTTTAATCCACTCAGCGAAATTATCTCCATGGTTTTTCCAAAGTAATGTTGCATTTTTTTTCTAAATTCTTGTTTAAATTTTGCAAGCCTCTAAACGCAAACTAGTACAATAAAAGTGATGTTAAGTTATAATTTCAATTACAGACACAACAAGCCAATGGAAGCATAATATAATATACACTCACACCAAAAATGGTTCTACCATAGCCATATTCACTAGCACCACTAAATGAGCAATTTCTTTCTCATTGAAAGACAATGTAACTGATTTGGACATTGAAAATTAACGCCCTTCAAGTATCTTGTTGCCTACACAATCTTCATTTTGATTTTTTTCCTATATCTATTGATTTACCAAAAAAATTCATTAAAAAGTATCATGTGTTCTTCTGCAAGATAGGATTCTGCAATGCATCCCTCTAGTCCTGCATAATTCCTTACATAATCGCTAAGCTTTTTCATATATCTTTCAAAAGGATACATCCAACAAAAATGAACCGGTCCACAGAATCGTGCTTCCCTTCGAAGTAAAGTGTCAAGTGTATCATAATATCAAAAAATGAGGGTGGAAAGTATCTTTCAAGTTCACACAATATTTTAACAATCTCATCTTTAAGTTGCTGTGACTTCTCTCTATCAAGAGCACATTGACATATTTTGTTGAAAAATGAACATAGACGAGTAGTTACTTTTCTAGGTTTTATTGGCAACAAACCTCATAGTGCAACTAATAATACTTGTTGCATCAAAACACGATAATCGTGAGACATCAAACCACTAACTTTACAATCCACCAATGACACGCATTTTTTGAAATTTAAGCAATAACCATCAGGGCCTTTGAAATCATACAGCCTTTGGCAGATTTTTTTTTCCAATTTTGACAATGTATACGGAGCCAGTGAAGGATATGTTTTGGTCTCACTGGGTTGTGCATAAAGACCATGCCAAATTCCCCCAATCCTCTAAATCATGTCTATATTTAATCCCATCCTTTAATTTTTTTGTCATGCAACATTGTACCCGGTATGCTTTCACGAACATTTTTCTCGACGTGCATTATGTCTAAATTATGATGTAATACAAGTTCCTATAAAAAATAAAAGTTACGCATTAAATTTTTATATATTTTATTTTTAATGGATTGATAAAGAAAAATGTAACTTAAATACTAACCTACCAATATTGCAAGTCAAAAAAGATTGATCATTTTTCCACCTTGATAGCTCTTTTTTAATAGGATCATTATCTTCATTATCATCATCATCGCTATTGTCATCGATCTTCCTTTTTCTACTTTTACCCTCAATCTCTCCTTTTTTAGTATGTCTTCTATCATTTAACTTCGCTCTTCTTCTTGCTTTCCACGTCTTTTCAACAAAATATGATTTAATTATGATGTAATTTAAATTATGTCTAAATTATGATGTAATTTAAATTTCTCGGAAGTTTTTTTACCCTTCATTTTCTTCACGTGAATTTTATGGTAAAACGGGATCAACGTGGCTGGCCATCGATTTACCATCGCTGGAGAGTGGTGCACCATCATTCTATTCCGTTTCAAATCCATGCACTCATTTGTGAAAGTTGTACTGCGCAGTTTTGGCATTATGGATGGATGTTGCACCTTGCACCATAGATGTTGCGCCCAAGGGATATCGATCCTTCGGACAGCCATAACGGTTGATTCTTTTGGAGTTACGGGAGCCATAACTAGTCAAAACAAGGCCTCTGTGAGTCCTACTGCTTTGACAACTTTAAGCCGTCAATTCATAGTTTCATACCCAAAAAAGCACTATCTAAATCACTTTCAAGGCTCGAAAGTTTTTTTTTACCCTTCGTTTTCTTCACGTGAATTTTATGGTAAAATGAGATCAACGTGGCTGGCCATCGATTTACCATTGCTGGAGAATGGTGCACCATGGTACTATTCCATTTCAAATCCTTGCACTCATTTTTAAAAGTCGTATGGCGTAGTTTCGGCATTATAGACGGATGTTGCACCTTGCACCGTAGATGTTGCGCCTATGGGATATCGATCCTTCAGATAGCCATAACGGTGGACTCTTTTGTAGTTTGGGAGCCATAACCAGTCAAAACGAAGGTCTGTATGAGCTCTATGGCTTTGATGTCTTAACGACGTCAATGCATAGTTTCATACCCAAAAAAACACTATCCGAATCACTTTCAGGTCTCGGAGGTTTTTTTACCCTTCATTTTCTTCACGTGAATTTTATGGTAAAACGGGATCAACGTGGCTGGCCATCGATTTACCATCGCTGGAGAGTTGCACACTGCGGTACTATTCCATTTCAATCGATGCACTTATTTGTAAAAGTCGTACTGCGCAGTTTCAGCATTATGGACAGATGTTGCACCTTGCATCGTAGATGTTGCGCCCAGGGGATATCGATCCTTCGGACAGTCATAACGATTGATTCTTTTGGAGTCATAGGAGCCATAACCGGTCAAAAAGAAGGTCTCTGTAAGTTCCACAGCTTTGACTGATTTAGCCGTCAATTCATAGTTTCATACCCAAAAAACCACTATCCGAATCACTTTTAGAACTCGAAAGTTTTTTACCCTTCATTTTCTTCATGTGAATTTTATGGTAAAACAAGATCAACATGGCTGGCCATTGATTTACCATCGCAGGAGAATGGTGCACCATGGTACTATCTCATTTCTCCATGCACTCATTTTTAAAATTCGTGCGACGTAGTTTCGGCATTATGGACGGATGTTTCACCTTGCACCGTAGATGTTGCGCATAGGGGATATCGATCCTTCGGACAACCATAACGGTTGACTCTTTTGAAGTTACGGGAGCAATAACCAGTCAAAACGAAGGTCTCTATGAGCTCTATAGCTTTGATGGCTTAACGAATTCAATGCATAGTTTTATGTCCCAAAAAACACTACCCGAATCACTTTCAGGTCTCATAAGTTTTTCTTACCTTTTGTTTTCTTCACGTGAATTTTATGGTAAGACTAGATCAACGCGGCTGGCCATCGATTTTACCCTTTGTTTTCTTACTTATGTTGTTTATCTAATATTTGTGATGTTGATTATCTACGCTGGTGCTTTCACACTTGATCCAGGGTGTTGATCCATTTTTTGGGTCAAAATTTGGCGCTTACATTGAGAAAAAAGGTAGATCCGGAAACTTGAAGCTTGAGTCTGTGATTAGGGAAAAACTAAGAGGCCTAACACCAGATCTAAAATAAGAGCAAGTCAACCAGAGCCTGGGGGCAGTCAAGAGGTGTCCTCAATTTTATATCAACTCGTCTATGTGATTAGACAAGAAACAAAAAGGACGAAAAGGAGACACAAAATGGGATATTGTCCAGGCAATAAGAGACAATGAATAGCTACTTTCAGAGAAGGGAGTGGAAAGGTATAGCTAGATTTGTAGGAAATATGAATAAAACTCCATAAAATAACTACAAGAGCTGCTGGACCTGGATTGGAACAGGATAGAATACTGCCTCCATGCCTAGAACAATCGATACTTGGGGGCAATGCTAGAATCAACATCGGAGCTAATGCAGAAGCATCTGGAGTTAGAGCAAAACAAACTGACACAATGCTTACACAACTTGAGGGCATGATATATTTAGATCTAGGATAAGCTTTAGCGCATAGAACGGATGATGTTGGAGTTATAATAGCAAATCAGTGTATAGATAGAAGATCGCATGAGCCGAAACTAGAAGCTCACCTTTGGAACAGGGGGCAGGTTCATCGTTTATTCTCTACCTTCTTTGCCTTTAATAACCTCGGACCGCTTATACATGTACGAGATCTCGAACAGTCCCTAGGCACACTCTAAGTTAGATGTCTGAGATAACTATTTATGAAAATAATAACCTCAGGCCGCTTATACGTGTACGGGGTCCCGAACGGTCCCTAGGCATGCTCTGAGTTAGATGTCTGAGATTACTATTAAGGAAAATAATAACCTCGAGCTGCTTACACATGTATTGGACTTAGATTGGTCTCTAGGCACGCTTTAAGTCGGGTCTCTGTGATGAACATTGATTGTGATGACTGATATTAATCGCCTTAGAGTCCCGCCATGGGACTGCAGTGCAGGGTGCAAGTCCTTTTGCTAGAGAGTGAGAGCATCGACTTGTACGATATTGATAGCCTTAGAGTCCCGATTGGAGTGACGGGACCGGAGTGCAAGAAATAAGCCCCCTCATCGTAGAGTGAGCGGATGGGATTACTTAATCCCCTTAACTTAACAAACAAACAATCCAAATAGATCGCCCCTTAACTTAAAACATTGAATGATCTGGAGAGGTCGTGCATTAAACTTAGAAGATCAAGAGAGATCGAGCCTTAAAACAAATTTTGATTTAATAAAAGGATTTGAATGCCTTATAAATAGAATAAAAATGATAAATCCTGGATGAACATAGGATAATCAGATATATGATGTGATTCTCATATATGATGTGATTTTGATATGTAATGTGATTTTGACATATAATATGACAACTATGAATAAGAAGCAAAGATTGATGGTGATGTAAATCCCAAATGAGCATGGGACAATTAGAAATATGTGATGTAAATAGAGATATGTGATGTAATTTGGAAACATGTGATTAAATTAGCGATGTGTGATGTAATAACTCCGAATGAAATCAAAATGATTGTGTTGTATAGAGTACACCTAAGTAGAGTTAGAGTCCTAGGATATAACAGGTTTGGAATGACTTGTGATTAGCAAGAGAATCCGAAGAAACTAGACGATTCACAAAGGCTAAAGCAACTGGAAAAGTCAACAGTTGAAGACTAATTATTGGAACTTGTTCTATAGCAAAGCATACCTTTCATTCGAAAGGCGTACTTTGGAAGGCAAGTATTAAATAGGTTTCAACCCAACAGAACTCAAAGGGAACTAAAACATCTACAATAAGTCAAAATATCTCAACGATCGACTAAGAAGACCAAAAGGAAAAGAAGAGAAAGACCAAAGAAGAAAAATGCCAAAACAAGCTAAGCCAATGGATCGCTGACGATCCATCGCCTATGGACTACTACCAATCCATAAAGTTTGCTCGTGGATCCTCCAGTCCTCTTGCATCATGATCTAATATTTTCACTAGAGACGTTTTGCCAAGTTTCATAGATGTCAAACAATCTAGCTTAAGAAGTGAAGACTCACCTTATTCAAGTTGTTTGACCAAAAGCAGCTAGCTTAAAATGAACCTACCGAACTCATATGAAATTGGATTGACTTGAAATTTTGGAAGAACATTCAAAATACAAAATCAGAGGCTTAAAAAAAATGAGATCAGTTGGAGTTGATTTGATGACCACCAGCGACCCATCTAGATGGATCGCCAGCGACTTATCTAGTGTGGAACCCATGATCTCAAATTTTTTGGTGGGTCTTTGACACCATCTAGAATGTTCCTTCAACATTTTATTCGATTTCCTTAAGATTTAAGAGAGTTATAGATGATTTTTCTAGACCAGATGACTCATGAAGATGGATGATCAAACTAACTACAAACAACTTGATATTTGGACAAGGCATGAAGATAGGAAGACAAACAAACAAAGATCACTCAAAAGTATGCTAATTTGATGGATAGCTAGCGATCCATTCCATATGGATAGCTAGCGATCCATCCCCGATGGATAGCTAGCGATCCAACAAGATAGGTCAGATCACCCTCAAACTTTCTGAGTTCCTTTGTAGCACAAATAAAGGCTTTTAGTAGAAAAATATGATAAGTTGATGGATAGCTAGCGATCCATCCCTTATATGTAGCTAACAATCCCTAGAAATGACTCAAATTGATATGAGATTTTCGATGATGACTTGGCATGGCAACTGAACTCTTCTGCACTTAGACTTCTAGCCCACCTCTTACTGATTTCCTCTATAAATACTCATATGCCTTCAACTAGAAACGGATCTTTCTATAGAGAGAGCTGTCATTACTCTACTGGAATTCCTTCACTTCTTCAACTTTCTTCTCTCTTACAAAAGTCATCGAAGGAGTTACTATGATTCTGTAGTCATCCTTTGAACTTATGACTTATTCTAACTCATTGTAACTTAGATCGAAGGACTTATTAGTTGAGATCTAGAGAGATTCAACTCGTCTAATCATAATAAAGATTGGTTAAAGTAGACGTAAGCCAGACTCAGCCAAGTCACTATAAAAATCATGTCACTCTTTTCTTACTTCTATTGTTTATTTGTTGTTTGTCTGAGATTTGTGCTGTTGATTATTCGCACTGGTGCTTTCACACTTGATCCAAGATGTTGATCCTCTTTTTGTGTCAACATTTTTATTTTGTAATTTATATATTTATATAAACTATTTTTTATTGTAGCGAACCGAGTCTATATAGGATGACATCGAGTTCTTTGTTAGAGGGCCAATGCGACACTATTTATCTATCAATGAGAGAAACTCGAAGATTCATTGGAATGAATAGATGAACCTATATTTGTAGATCTGACGCGACGAATATCTTTTAAATTCTCGATGGTTACTTGATAATGGAATGTTGATGCCTGAATCTATGTCCAAGAGTGAGGATATGTTGGAAATCATACTAATGGTTGGTATAAAGAATCAATAGATGTCGGCAAGGTTCTTTACAGTACAAGTTCAGTAGGCTCATAGACGATGTCTCGACGAAGATACAAGGTAATTCCATTAACATAGAAGAAAAAGTAATGTGAGTTTTCTTGTGGTTTCATTAGAGAAGAAGTAAACACATGATGGGTTAGTTGCTGGTCTAAAACACGTAAAATGCACATGTGAAATATATAACAAACATCCGACCTAAAGATCATAGTACTTTTGAGTTCTTTGTATCATGGCGTTTGATTTATATTGTTATGCGGCATCTATTTTATTGGGCTAGATTAGGTTTTAGTAATTAGGTTTTGCTGGGTAGATTGGTGGATAAAGAGTTCATGATTGTAGGCATTGTATAATTGTGTTTGCTGCATTGTAATATGTGTGTACTTTACTCAGTATTTAATAATATACAAACCCATTTTCAATAAAAATTATGTTACTTTGATACGTACATACATACATATACATACACACACGCACTAATAAAAAGAAACTTATACCTTGTGCGTGTATATATATATGATTTATCATTTAATACTATACTATGTTACATGTACACACACAGATATATATATATATATATATAATATGCAATATTTTCTCATAATATATATATATATGTTGGTTTTATATATAACAAGTGTTAACAAGAAAACTTGTCAACAGCCCAAAGTAGAATTTCAGATCTAGTTGTTCCAATTAATCCACCTTTTAACTATATAAGAATAGTTTGCACTTCTCTACTTCTTTTGATCTTTCGAATGGGTTGTAGTAGTAGAAATCTCTTAACCGTGGCCTTTCGACTTGGTCGAAACACTTAAATCCTTTTTAAACACCTTTCAAGGTAAGTGAACTAATTTAGGGTCTTATCGAAACTTTCCTTTCAAAGTGGTTGTGGTAACACAAAGGTTAACTGTAGTGTTAAAGGATTTGGGCTGAATGGACGGGTTTCGACTTTGTCGAAAGCTTACTCCTTTAACAACTTTGGTTTGGATTGTTAAACTTAGGGATTTTTGCCAATTTATGGTTTTGACACATTTAAAAGATAGGCTTTTAGAGATTTGTGGTTTAGAACTTGAACTTAATTATTTTGGGTAAAAATAGGGGTTTCGGCTCGATTGGAGGGTATCCATTGGTTGAATTGGTACTGGCAGAACATAATCAAAGCCAGTAGAAAAATCTAAACAGTATCATAATCGAAGACATAAGAAACTCTTTCCTTTGACTAATGATGTACAATCTGAGTAGTTTTCCTAATTTGATTTCCAAATTATGGTTACAAGTTTACAATTATAAGAATTTATAAAAGTAGAGTGAATAAAATTCGGATCCCTAAAACCAGACCCTTATGGTCTTATTTATAGATGTGGGTGGACACCTTACGACAAAGTGCTTTCGACCTAGTTGAAAAATGGATTCATGTTCCTTCCATCCCCATTGACTCTTGCGCATCTAACTACAATGCTTTCGAAGGGTTTTGAATGCCATCATCTTCTTCGAAAGGGAGCAGTTGCGCCCTTTCTCTTTGTATTGATTTACTGTCATACGAATTAAAGATATGGGCTTCCGAATCTGCAGATAGGTGGTTTCATGGGTTTTCGGAATTGTTGAGGTGTTGATGGTTGCAATGCGGCAGATAGCTTCTAAATGTTATGCTTGTGAATTGATGCGGAGCCTTCCCTAGATGTTAAAGGCTTCACCAGTTCGAAAGGCTTAATTATGCTTTCGAAAGGGGTTGTTTTGATCAAGGCAACTTTCTGATTAGTCTGGGTGAAGGCGAAACCTTTGGTTTAGAAAGGTTTGGCACCTATATGAAGTGTTTTTATCCACTCTCTTCGAAAGGTGTTTTTTAACTTATTCATAAGGACTTCGTGCATGCGGAAGCACCTTCTTCTTTAGGGAATCGCTGAAGCAGAAGGGAGCTCTTAACCCTTTCGACCCCTTCGAAAGGTTGTAATGCTTCTGGCCTTTGGTTGTAGCATCCCTTCGAATCCTTTGAAAGGTCTTGCTGGAGATATTATCTATTGTTCTTTTTGAGTTCTACTCATTCTGGTTTCTATAAGGTCGAAAGGATATTTGGTAGTAACATTTACTCCACACTTGCAAAGGGACGCCCTTGACTTTTCAAGTCAATCATTTCGAAAACCTCAATGTTCCCGCTTTTTCATATTCATGTGTTAATCTTGGTTGTTCATTTAAATCTGATCAAGCAGATTACTGTTTTTCTGACTTTTCTTATAAACTATGTTCTCTTCTTCTTCCCTTTCATTCATCTATAATCAAAATAAACTTCGAGCAAAAATTAAAGTTCTTAAATTCTCAAACAATCTTTGTCTCTAACAAACAAGAATTCAGATCCAAAGTAAGTCTTTATTATCTTACTATTTCGAAATTTTCATTTTATAGTGAATTTCAATTTTTAAAACTTTATCGCTTCAAATATTACTATTTTGATTCAACAGAAATCATTTAGGTTTTTATTTTCCTAGAAGCGTTCTTTAATTTATTGTCATACCTTGATTCGATTTGTTTTTATGTTAATTTTTATTTTAAACCCGTTTGATTCAGATTTTATTATTGCTATCATTTTTGAAGAATTTGAATCTTCACTTCCAAAATTTTATGATTATAATGTAAATTCACGCTCAAATCCACTTTTTATTATTGATTTTTAATTTTTAGGTTGAAATCGACTTTGGGAAGAAGAAGGTTTTTAGTTTCTTCATAAAAAAGCTTTGAACTGTATGAATCAAAATTTGCCGCTAAACTTTTACCTTTCTACCCTTCTGAATGGGATTATGGTTGCAATCGTTGTTTTGCTTTTCAAATCTCTTATGATGGGGTCGAAAGGCAACCAACCAGCTCATTTAATTGAGCTCATCAACTAGTATGAAGTTGACCTCTTCAAAAGAAGTTTTGTGCTTTAATGTACCCTGATAACTTTCAAAGTGATTTGCTAATGTATCTTACTAAATAATTACCTATTCATACTTTCGAAGGCATATTCTTTGTCTTATAGGTTTCGCAACCTTCTATGCACACTTACTTCTAATTTATTTAAGTTCGAGGTACATGTATTATATAAATTGGATTAAAGTAAGCATGCTTTGTATAAGTTGCAACTAAAGTCAAATGTTTCGACTTAGCCGAAACCTATTGCATTGATTAAAATTTAGCGGTTGATACGCTTTTGGAACACTGCATTGCTTTTGACTCCGTCGAAACCTTTAAAACTAATTGACATCCGATCATCGTCTTTTACCAGTATTGTCGAAACATCACCAGTTCTTTTATTTTTATCAATATGATTCAAACTCAAAACCTTTCAACTTAATTAGCATGTAATGGTTTCGACAGTATTCATATTGCCTTAGAAAAACTAAGCTCGTGGGTTTCAACGGTGTCGAAAGATTCTTTCGCCTTGTTTATTGAATGTTTGTAGTGTATATCTAATTCAAATTTGTTATGTAGGTTTCGACTACTTTCTTTTAACAAAATTATCCTTGAGCCTTTGACATTGTTGAAGTGAACTTGTTAGAAGTCAACTTCTACTTTCCCTTTCGACTTTGTCAAAATCTCAATAGATTTTAAATTTCTAACCTTAACATTCTTTTAATAATATGTAATTTCATGTTTTTATTTGATATTCTAACTAGTGTAACAAGTTTCCAATATCTTTGAAGGTTGTAAATTTCATAACAACTTATAATTTTTAACTGAAATGATTTCACCTGGCAGAATCATGAGTTCACCCAAGAAGACTGAAGTCATCTCCAAACATTCCTTAATATCCACCGAGGACGATGTGGATGTGATTCTTAGTGATTTTTTCATTATAGGGGTGGAAGCCATTCCGCATACTAATAACGACACCATCTACAACCCTCTTGGAAGGTACTTTTCCTACATAGCTATCCTTATTTAGCATGGAGGATTCCTTCCCTTCCCCGACTTCTTATCCAAGTTTTTGACATATCTCGGTGTTGTTCCTATATAACCATCACCCAATGTGTATACTTATCTTCTATCCCTAGAGCTCATTGAATTGGAGTCTAGCATTCCCTCTCTCAATGCTGAAGTGCTGAATTATCTTATTTGGTTGGTTAAGCTTAGCAACTTGAACAAAAAAAATATTCAGAGCCAATCCCTTCAAAAAGCTAATATCAAAGGGTGAATAAATTCACAGATTGGGAAACACAGTTCTTCTTTGTTAAGTGCTCTCCTAAAATTAGTGGGGTTTTCTCTGCTCCCTGTAAGTTATTCAATCTTTATTTCTCCATTTAATTACTTTCCCTTGTTGATCTATGCTTCTATGGTAGGCGCTCCTACTAAAGGGCTGAGTGGAGAAGATAAAAAACAATGGAGTCGTCGATTGCCGCTTCGAGTAAGATTGGGAACATGCTAACTTTGTTTAATTCCATGAATTTACAGAAACACTCCCTCTTGCCATCTGGTCAGAGGATATCTGGCCAACCTCCTCTAGTCCAGCATACATCTCAAAGTAAGCGCTTCCTTTCCTTAGGAGATATGAAAAACTTCTCCCCAATATCACCAATATGCTTCGATCACTCTGCTAAGTTTAATGTTACACTTGTAGCTTATTACTATATTACTTTTCAAATCACTTTAATAACTCACCAATCTGCTCCGACCAACATAAGAAACTCCCATAAAAGTTGATCCACTCTCATGCATTGTCATCTCAAGCTCTCTAAGTGTGATTGAGCGGATGTGGAAGGATTTGGGGACATCAATCCCTTCTTAGGAGCTTATTCCTTCCAGACCATCATCCTCTAAACCTTCAAATGATTTTGAAAAGATAGTCCAATCTATCTTAAATTCTTCATCTTTTGCCTCCCTCACCTTCTTCTATTTCTGATCTGGCGGACCATTATCGGTCCCTTATAGAATAACAACTTTTTGTATGCTTCGCTTCACCTAACTTTATTATTACTATTTTTCCTTAAGCTATTCACTTATGCTATACCTTTTCTTTTAGATTTCTAAGAGTTGGGTCTCATTGCAAAAAATGCGTCAAAATCCTTTGTTGAATCATCTAAGCTTCAAAGAGAAATTTCTAACTTAAACAATCAAGTTTCCTCCTTATCCATAGAGAAAAATAAAGCTACAATTGAATGGGAACGATATATGGCTTCTCTCGCCCAATCAGAATATATTATTTTTGAGGAAAGGAAAGCGCCTCAACTCCTCGTTGATGAAAATTTAGCATTGAAAATGAATTTAGAAGAGACCAACGAGAAAAAGACTCGAATGGCGGCCAAACAATCTTCTCTAAAGGAAAAGCTGAATAAAAATAAAGATTCTTTAAAGTTGGCCATTGGCACCAATTCTGATGCAAAGCGACGTGCGTCTAAATTTCTCGATACTTTTCTTGAGGCATTATGAATTCTTTGGATGATGCTATGATGCTCGCCTATGCTGAAAGCATCGATATGTTCCCCGAATTGAGCTTTCCCTCACTCAACCCTAGTCTCGTCAATTGAGTCATGGACAAAATCAAATAGATGGAGTTGGGGATTGAAGTCACCGAAAGAGAGAAAATCGATGCCTCAATATTTTATCTTTTGAAGTCTCTTCCTTCGAAATAGAATTCGACTCCAAGAGGAAGGTGACAAAGATGAAATTGCCAAGGAAAAGGGCGGCAAGGATGATGCTTATAATGGTAATGACGATAATGATAACGACGATGACTACGTCGTTGAATGTCAAGGTTCCGGCAGCGATAGGGATGGTCAAACTTAACCTTCCGAATAAGATGGAGAAGATAACATAAGGATTTCTGAGAAGGTTAAACCTGATCCATCTCTTCATGAAGCAAACCCGCCTGAATCTCTTAAGCATTCCTCCCCTCCGGAGGAGCCTGCTTTGATTATTGTAGAAGAAACAAAAGAGAAAGAGCAGGTTTCTCAAGTGTCAATTCTCGTCTCTCAGGTATGGGACCCTTGTTTAAACAACTTACACTTTTAAGAGAGTAATAATTTAAATCCTTTATTTTAGATAAGGAGGAGACCCGTTCACCTTTATAAAACCAAGATTGAAAGAAAATAAGTGGAAATAAATAATTTGTATAGGGAGTTAGATAAACAACTGATGGGACATAATATTCTTTTTGGTAAGTATCATAGACTCAGCAGAAATGCGGTAGTGTTAGCATCCTTCAAACATCAAGATGCTGCCCCATGACCAAGGAGGGCGCGTCTTTGATATGATGCTCTTTAAAAAGAAAATCGGGAATTTATTACACCTTTTTGGATGCTGAACTAGGAGACAAAAATATTTTGGTAGACTACTTATACAAAGCTTATGTTAGGCACACAACAGTAGATTTTTCATACTTAGGTGATTTTAGTGGAGGTCTACTTAGGCGTTTACACAAGAGATACTTGAACAAATTTGGATCTGACCCGCATCCTAGAGCATGTTGGAACTTGCCACCGGTCAGATCAATCTCCCAAAACTTGCCTTTAGATAAACTCAAATACTATAAGGACAAGTTTATTTTAGAATTATTTACAAAGTCAATTTTGTATGAACCAGATGAATAGTTGTAATTATGCAATAATATTGATTTGTGAGTTTTTGGTTTAATCCCCTTTTATACTTAGCTGCATTTTAGAATGAACATCCCCTTGGTAGCTATATTACTAAAGATTATCTAAGTAAGTATGTTAAATTGAGAAGAGATTATCTTGAAAAGGCATCAATTTTGAAATCTTTAGAAGTCATCCAGATATTGCTTTCTTAGAGATTTGTAAAAAAATTATATGGAACATCCTCAGCTTCAGTTTTGATTTTTTCAGTGAAGAAAACGGAAAGCTACTTAAGGAAATCCAAACATATCATACAAGTTAATATGTGGTCGTGATAGTACTCATATCTGGTAATAAGACTATAGCAAATAACTTAGGATTATTACTTCGGAACGACTTAATCTTCCTTTTGACCAAATAGTCATTCTTTCTGCTAATTCATAGAATAAAGTTTCCTACCTTAGATGTAAAAAAAAAAGTCTATTTATTCTAGTTTTAGTTTCGTTCTTTTCTTAAGTTGTAATATTCTCTCGTTATAACAAGGAGATGGATTACTCAAGTTTTGACTTTATTTTCTTTTTCTTTTTTTATTTAAATAGGATTTATAGCTATCTCCAATGCCAGCTTCTTGGATTTGACCTCACGCCTTATCGAAATTAGAGATAGGTTACTAGTAGATGTTGAAAGGAGGAAACTCGCTAGTGACCCATTATCTTCTCACGTTCAAAACAACGCCATTGATTTAGAATGGAATGGAAGATATTTACTTCAGATGATGATTGTTAGAAATCTTAATGAGTAGATTTCCAATCTAGAGGTGGATGTTAAGACTAAAAATGAAGTTCTTATTAAAGTGCAAAATCAAATCTAATCCTTCAATCGACTTTGACCATAAAACATCCGAACTTTTTGGTAAATTTGCGATTTGGAGACGAAATTAAAGAATAAACAAGGTTAGTGCGAATCGTTAGAATTCATTATGGGGATAAATCTCAAGCACGGATTTATAGTTTCCCGCTATTTCATATATCGTAAAATCCACAAGATCTACTTCTCTTGCTATCCAAAAGTTTCCTACTACAACCAATCCTCCTCCTTGCTTAGACGAGAAGGTAGTAAGAGAGTGGTACAGGAAAGTTAAATTTTAAATGATGAAATATATTGACGTACAACAAAAATTAAGATATTCACAATGCATAAATGAATACGCATCTTGGATTCAAAAGCTTGAGTATGACAAGTATCCCCTCTGGAAGTGCATCGCTGATTTGGAAAGGGAGAATAAAACTCTTAAAGGTGGGAACAAAGCTTTTAGTCGGGCTTTGAAGACCAATATTAAGGTCATTAATGATGAAGATATGATAAGGATAAAAGAGAAGAAACTTAAAGAGCTCCTTAACATTGCTATTCATCACATCGTGGATCCTTTAAGTGTTGAAAATTAAAATAAAGCTATTCAAGATTTATGAACAATTCATATTTGTGAAATGTACATATTTTTTGTACACTTGTAAATAATTTTATAAATTTTAGATATATTATCTATTTTGTGATCCTTTTCTGTAATGTCGTTTTTTAATGATCTCTTTGATTAACTTGTTCCATGATTTCTATATTTGCAAGATCATTCAATAATTTTTATCTTTTCGCTTTCTGCGAAAAGCACAAAATAATATTTCTTTTTGTTAGTTTGTAATCTCTATAGAAGTCTATTCATGTTATTTGCATAAACCAACAAAATCATCATGTTAAAGTATGGAAAGTAATTCCGTTATTGAATATCTAAATATCTTGAAACCCAACCAAGATTTCAACTTCAATTATACTGTGAGATTGTCAAATTTCCGATGGTAGAAAACCATATATTTTAGATGTTTTAAAATCCAACTTTAAAAGAAAATCGATATTAATCCTATAGTAGAATTCCATTGTCCCGGGTTTGGGCTTTAATGAATGAAAATTGGAAGTTAGAAGATCCGAAACTCAGATTCAGGTATTTGTGGATGATAATAAGTCCATAATAATCTTCTTAGTAAAGATCTTTAGCCCAGATTTAGGCATTTATAAGAGAAGTCAAGTAAATTGTTATAGCCTGAGACCCAGATTTGGGTGTAATGAAGACTGTATGTTAGAAGATCTAAAACTCATATTCGGGTATTTATAAGTGAAATCCTAAGCTTAATGACGTAGACCCGAAACCCATATTTGGGTATTAATAAGTGAAGTTTGGAAATTCTTCCTCGATGATTAGTTGGAGGCTTTAGATTCTTATTTAAGCCTTGTTAGAAGTCGTTGTTTGATCAGCTGCTTCTTGAGCTTGGACGTCTTAGTCCATCATTTGACATGCCGCTTCCCAAGCTTGGACGTCCTAGTCTATTATATGATACACCGCTTCTTGGGCTTGGACATTTTAGTCCATTGTTTGATATGCCACCTCTTGGGCTTGGACCTCTTAGTCCGTTGTTGATATGTCGCTTCTTACGGTGGGAGATCTTAGTCCATCGTTTGATGTGCCACTTCTTGGGCTTGGACGTCTTAGTCCGTTGTTTTCTAGTGCACTAGGTTAAGTTATTCTCAAGCTGGAACCAAGGACTTACCCAACCTCCCTCTAGGAGGTGCCTTAACCTAGCCATAGCATGACACGACCAAGGGCTTATCGATGCTTTAACGTAGACATAGCGTGGCACGGATAAAGGATTACCCTCCTCCCTCTAAGTGGTACCTTGATCTAGCCATGGCATGGCACAGTCAAGGGCTTGTTGATTCTTGAACCTGGCCATAGCATGATGCGGATAATGGCTTACACTCCTCCCTTCAGGAGGTTCCTTGACCTGGCCATAGTATGGTGTGGTCAAGGGCTTGTCGATGCTTTATCTTGGCCATAACATAGCGTTAATAAAGGCTTACACTCCTTCCTCAAGGAGGTGCTGTACTATGGCCAACTAGGAGCGGACAGAGGCTTTGGCCGTCAAAGGTAGTGTCTAAATAAAAGAAGTATTTCACTCCCAACCATGTAGATTTTTCTTAGTGAAGTTGTTCTTTATTGACTTCATTCTTGATCTCTTTACGAACTCATTAATCTTGCCTAGACGAAAAAAGTTGATTATCATAACTTCTAGGGCTCTGCAGCGGTTAGTCACATGACCGTTCATCATATAGTAATGGCAGTAGGATCCTCCCAGATTACTTTTATATTTTGGTTTCTTCTTTTGTGGTGGCCAATCGTTGGGCTTATCCTTGGTTAGCAAGTAGACATTCTCAATAGATGCTATTAGATTGCATTTTTTGGAAGTCTTGAAATAGCTTCTCGGTTTACTTGGCTTTATAGTTACACCCTCATCGATCGTTTTATTTTTAACACCCTTCAGAATTTCTATGCTGAAAATGTTCCATTTGTAGGTTGTTTCCATTTGTGTGCGAAGGCGTTGTTATCTGCCATTATCCCTTCTTCGTAGATTGTGCCTTTGGTATAGTGTTGAATTATTTTCCTCATTTGGTCAAACATATGGTCAATGGTATTTGTCTTTTCTCCTAAGGCAAAGATAGGGGTGGGGCCAATATGGAAAGATTTATCCATTTGTCTAGATCATATGGTTCTGCTGTCTTTTTTCTTTATAATTCTTAGAGCTTCCAATCTTTGCATTTGCACTTCATATAGTTTAGAATCTTGAGTTGTTCTTGGGAGAATCCTATTAAATGTGGTTCCAAGGATCCTTTCTCACATTTTTTGACCCTGCTAGTCATGATGAACTAAGATCTTGAGTAGTTAAGCTTGAAATAGGATTGGGTTAGATATAAGCGGTATTGGATGTTCAATGGAGTAGGAGGTTTTGACCCTCCTTCTAGCGCTAAAATATTAACAAGAAAACTTGTCAACGCCACCAAAGTAGAATTTTGAATAAAGATATTCCAATTAAACCATTTTAAACTATATAAGAATAGTTTGCACTTCTTTGTTTCTTTTCATCTATCTTTTGAATGGGTTGTAATAGTAGAAATCTTTAAACCAACCTTTCGACATGGAAAAAACACTTAAATTCTTTTTAAACACCTTTCGAGGTAGGTGAACTGATTTAGGCTCTTATTGAAACCTTCCTTTCGAAGTTGCTGTGGTAATTTAAAGGTTAACTCTAGTATTAAAGGATGTGGGCTGAATGGATGGGTTTAAACTTTGTCAAATGCTTACTCCTTTAATAGCTCTGGTTTCGATCGTTAAGCTTGGGGATTTCTCCCAATTAATGGTTTCGAATCATTTGAAAGATAGGCTTTTGGAGATTTGTGGTTTGGAAATAGAACTCAAGTGTTTTGGGTTAAAAGTAGGGGTTTTGGCTTGGTTGGAGGATATCCTTTCGATGAAGTTGGCACTGGCAGAACATAATCAAAGCCAGTAGAAACATCTAAACAGTATCATAATCAAACACATAAAAAACTCTTTTTTCACCAACGATGTACAATCCGATTAGTTATTCACTATTTTGATTTCCAAATTAAGGCTACAGGTTTACAATTGTAAGTACATATAAGAGTAGAGTGAATGGAATTTGAATTCCAAAACCATACATCTAAGGTCATATTTATAGTTGCGGATGGGCACCTTTCAATGTAGTTCTTTCGACCTGGTCGAAAGGCGGCTTCATGTTCCTTCCATCCCCCTTGACTCTTGCTCGTCTCTCTATAATGCTTTAAAAGTGGTTTAAATGCCTTCGCCTTCGTCGAAAGGGGATGATTGCGCCCTTTCTCTTTGTATTGCTTTGTTGTCACAAGAACTAAGGATATAGGCTTTCGACTCTGTCGATAGATAGTTTCGATGTGGTAGATAGCTTCCGAATGTTATGCTTGTGAATAGATGCAGAACCTACCATGGATATTAAAAGCTTCAACCGGTTTGAAAGGCTTGATTATGCCTTTAAAAGGGGTTGTTCTGATCAAGGCATCTTTCAGAGTAGTTTAGATGAAGGCGAAACCTTTGGTTCGAAAAGTTTGGTGCGCATATGAAGATTTTTTTATCCATTGTCTTCGAAAGGTGTTTCTTAACTCATTCGAAAGGTCTTCGTGCATGTGGAAGCGCCAGCTTCGAAAGGGAATCACTGAATCAGAAGGGTGCTCTTGACCCTTTCAACCCCTTTAAAAGGTTGTAATACTTATGGCCTTTCCTGTAGCATTCCTTTGACAACTTCGAAAGGTCTTGCTGGAGGTATTGTTTCTTGTTCTTTTAGTGTTCTATTCATTCTGGTTTCGACAAGGTTGAAAGGGTATTTGTAGTAACAATATGTATAAATGTATATACATATTTGGACAACACACAAATAGGAAGAGCTAATGTGTCTATTGCGACGTGAATCCCAATATTTGTAATATGGGCATATTATACCTTGCACGGACTATCACATTACACATGCACACAAACACACACATGTATATGATACATATGTATAATTATATATAAATTGAAAATAAATTAAATAAATCTTTATCAATAATTTACAAATTTAAATGAAATATAATATTTTATTTAAATTAAATTTATAAATATTCTAACTAAAATTAAGCTTCACGGGTCTAACAAAGTTTCGTAATTTTTTCTGGAATTCACCTATAACTTCCGCTGCAGCTGGCTCATAGTTACGACAACGTATGTGTCCCTCCATCATTGAATTTGCAAATACATGCATTTGTTTTCAACAACAACTCTCATTTCGTTAACTTTCAGAAATAAAATATGATCATATTTTGAAGGGTAGTTGAATAGTAGTATATCTGAATGCTTTTGAAATTACTACTGCATTGATTTTGGGTATGCATTTAAAGTTGTAAAGATATACGTATGTATTTGTTAGTGGTTATATTCAGAAAAGGTAGTGATAATGTATAAGAATTATTGGTTAAAGATCAATAGAAGGAGCTCTTGCTTACGTATTAGCATGTTAGTTTTGTGGAAAATATGTAAACATTTATAGATTTTGGATGACAATTGGGAAAATATCCAAGTAACAATAAATGTGTTGAAATATATTTGATTATTAAGGTAATTTCATGTAGAAAAATTTCAGCACATTAGTTAGCAAAGATAAGGTGGAAAGAATTTCGTTGAGTAGAGGAGTCTGACAATTTTTTTTATTAAAGTATGTTTTTTAATTATTACCAATGTGAAATTAAAAGGTAAGATAATTTAGCTGAATTTTAGGTATGGTTGCCTTTAAAAGCATGGCCTCAGCTACTGCAAATAAGGTATTATATATTACGTGCAGGTAAAAGTTACATTGCCTACCTAAGTTCAAGGAAGTTTTAAATAAATTTCATAAAGTTTTATCCAATAGTTAATGTGACAGTAATTTTAGCAAAGTGAACTAATTTTCTACTTAAGAACCAAAGTAAAATTAAATTATACGTTGAAGTAAAAAATTATAAATACTTATAAACTACAGGTTCATAAATGTGGAAGAAAATGGTGCTCAGAAATTGATATTTCCACTTGACAATAGGCATAAAAAAGTTTCGTACCATGATGTGGAAACAAATTAAAATTTTATGTATTTGAAATCGGTGAAGTTTCAAAAACATCCGAGTATCCGTTGAGTTGTTGAAATATATTTGATTAATCATAATATAATTTTTTTGAGAGTGAAAATGTAAGTTGGATAAGAAAAAGGTCAAAAATTATGTAGTAGATTTTTTATATCATTATAGAAAAATAGGTCTATTTTAAACCGCATTCAATTTGTTATTAGTGATATTTGCTGCACGGGAAAATATATGTATAGTGTAGGGTATGAAAATTATATTAAGCATACCTGCTCGTTAATTAATTGGAAGTCTATTTTGAATTTGTCATTGATATTCAAATTGATTGACTCCCATTTTCTTGCTACTGTTCCTCTTATAGTGCAAATCTGTGTCGAAAAACTAACCAAGGTAGAAGGTAGAAGTATGTGTTTTTTATTTATTCAAGAATCATGAATGGTAAATATAGGAATGCATTAAGTTACTTAAAATTAAACATTAAAATATTTTTCTCTATATGTATTTTCTCTGCAATCATTTCTTTCCAATTTGTTTTTGTTGTGAAATTTCAAACCCTTATATGACGTCGTGCAAGATAATGCAACACACAATTGGCCATAGGAGAAAATAGGTCAACATAAGTAAATCCCACATTTTCTAGTGTTTGTCATGGCTTTTGTTTACAAGCTTCGCACTAAAGGTCTCTATTTTTGATATTGTTATAAGAAAAGTCCCTGTGGTAATAAGTATGTAAATTAAGTCCATGTTTTCTTCTAAATCAAAAAGCTCAAACTATGTTGCGCTTCCTTATAGAAAGTGCAAGTTAACTTGCACTTTTCAAAAATTTAAATTTTTTTGAAAATTTAAAAATTTTCAAAAACAATTTCAAAATAAAAAGGCGCAAACTAGCTTGCGCTTTCCTAATAAAAAGTGTAAGTTAGCTTGCGCTTTCCAAAAATTTTGAAATTTTCAAAAAAAATTCAAAATCAGAAAGCGCAAGTTAACCTGCATTTTTCAAAAATTTCAAACATTTCTAAAAAAATTCAAAATAAAAGCGCAAACTATCTTACGCTTTCCTCATAGAAAGCGCAAATTAACTTGCGCTTTTCAAAAATTTCAAAAGTTTTAAAATTTTTAAAAAAGAAAATTCTAGTCAAAAAGTTGCAAGTTTACTTGCATTTTCTGTCAGAAAAATGCAAAACTCTTTACATTTTCTATTTTTCAAAAAACATGGACTAAATTTACATATTCATATCTATAGTGGCTTTTCTTATAACAACATAAAAAACATGGACCCGTGACTCGTTTCTTGTTTATTTATTGTCACTACAAAACACAATTTGATAGAAAAATGTCTGTTTTAGTACAATTGGACACTTGGCATCATTCGTTGAGGTCGTGAATACTGTTTGTGAAGCAACTCTTTTGTTACATATGTTTGTAAGTGTTAGTATCTCAGCTTCAATTACTTTTGATGTTAGTTGTGCGGCAATTAATTACGTAATCCAATAGTTGGGTTCAAATTACGAATTAGCATGTGGATCGTTATTTTAAGTATAATTTGTGGTTCAGATGCCTATAAAATGAAAAGAATAAACATATCGACCGCATACATATTACTGTATTATTTCTCTGGGTTTGGGTATATAGCCCATTTACAATTTATTCAGTCGGCTATATATTTGATTGTATTAGTACAAATACATTGCTTTGTACACGAGAGAAGTATCAATCAATAAAGGTATTAGAGCAGTCTACAACCTAACGGTCAGATCCAAGAAGTGTCGTGCCTATCTTCATCAGAGCATCATCATCTGAAGGTGGCTGCAGTGGTGGTGATCTTCTTAGATTCTTCATCATCATTGAAGATTTCAGTTACTCTCTTCTTGAATACAAGTTTACAGTCAAGAACTGTAAACTTTCATCCACTTTCTCAAGTTTTTTTCTTATTTCTCAACTGGTTTTACTGATTTGTGCCTCGTCAAGTAAGTACCACGAGAGAAAGCATCATCACCTGACACTTTCTAGCTGCACAGTGATTGTCAGGCATCAGAACTGTTTAGTCCATCATCTGCTCATCATCTCGTACACCTTTCTTGTTGTTTCTTGATCACTGCTCTCATCATGGCTGAAGGCAACGGCAATGAGGGAGCAAGTTCACCAAACAATTCAAAAACTACCACATCTCAACAGTCAGCAAATCAAGATCCGATCAAAGCAATGATAAAGCCTCAAAGCTAGATTATCACAATACAATTGGATGATTCTAACTACTTAATGTGAAAATTTCAAATTGAAACAACAATAAGAGGATAAGACATTGAAGGATATGTTCTTGGAACAATTATTGTTCCACCAAAGTATATTGTTGACAATGAAGAAAAACTAAATGTTAACAAAGAATTTTTGAATCATCAATGACAAGATGGTCTCATCAGTTCATGGCTCCTTTCCTCAATTGGGTCCAACATTTTACCTTAGCTCATAGGATATAAATCATTACATGAAATATGGCATTCTATAGAGCAAGCATTCAATACTCATTCAGCAGCAAAAGTTCTACACTATAAAAGACAGTTGCAAAACCTAAAAAAAGAAGGCATGAACATGAGAGACTATCTAAACAAAATCAAGATTCTATGCGATCAACTTGGTAATCAGGACGTAAAGTGTCAAAGGCTGAACAGGTATCATCAATCTTAAGTGGATTGGATGATGAATATGATGTTGCTGCTGCTATGATTTCTTCTAAGGAAAGAACTCTTGTAGACTATGTACACTCAATTCTTCTCTATCATGAAGCAAGAATTAAGCAAAAGAAACCGCCAATAACGATTTTACTGCCAATTATTTATCCAAGAATCAAGAAAAAGGATACGGTAATAAAAATCAAAGTGGTGGATCATCAAATAGATCCAGAGGCAGAGGAGGCAGGTGGCTTAATAACAATAACAGGTTGAGGTGTCGAATCTATGAGAAATATGGGCAAGTGCAAATAAATGCTATTTTAGTTTGATAGCAATTTCACGCCAAATCAGCATGGAACTAGTAATCAGAGAAACTATCAAAGTGCCAATATGATTAACTTGCAGCAAGATGCAAAGAATCAAAAATAAAACACTACAAAAGTAGCGGACATTTCAGATGATAGCTGGTTCCCAGGCTCAGGGGCTATAAATCATATGACAAGCAACCTTGGAAATCTAAATCTTGGCAATCAGGAATACAAAAGTAAACAAGGTATACATATGGGTAATGTCAAATCCATAAATATAACTCATATTGGTAATGCTTATATCATAGGTGGTAGAAAGCTTTATCTAAATAACTTTCTTAGAGTCCCACTAATTAGAAAAAAAATCTACTTAGTGAATCACAATTTGTCAAAGACGTGTATTTTGAATTCTACCCTGACTACTATGTTGTTAGAGATCTTCTAACTAATAAAATTCTTTTGCAGGGTATGGAACGCAAGGGGCTTTACAAGTTTGAAGTCAACAACTCAAGAAATCATATGCACAAAGATAAATGGTGTAATAGTTCAGAGATATTTCAAGCAAGTGCATATAAAACCTTTGATAAGTGACATTAAAGATTAGGTCATGTTAATGCAAAAGTTGTAAAACAGGTGCTAAGCAGTGATAATATTTCTGTCCAAAATATTTCTCTACCATATGTCTGCACTTTTGGTCAAATGGGGAAAATTCACAAGTTGCCTTTCACAAATTCTACAACTATATACACCAAGGCATTAGAATTAGTTGCAATCGATTTATGGGGTCCTGCACCCATCTGTACCGACTATGGGTTCAAGTATTGCATATTCTTTATCGATGCTTACTTAAGATATGTATGGATTTACTTTCTAAAATCAAAATCTGAAGCATGTAATGCTGTGATTCAATTTATTAAAACTGCTGAAAGGCAAACTGACTATCAAGTCAAGATGTTGCAAACAGGTGGTGGAACAGAATTCTACCCTCCGAAAACCTATTTGCAAAGAAAAATATTGTTCATAGAATAACATGCCCTTATACTTCTGAGCAAAATGCTCTAATTGAAAGAAAACATAGGCATATAGTTGAAACTGGACTAATATTATTAGCTCAAGCCTCTCTACCTCTAAAATTCTGGTCTGATACTTTTTCTACTAGTGTGTATTTAATAAATAGACTACCTTCAAAGATTCTAAATTTCAAAAGTCCTATGGAGGTTCTATTTAATAGAAAACTAGATTATCATGAATTAAAAATACTTGAATGCCTATGTTTTCCTTGTTTAAGACCTTATAATGCTAATAAATTCTTGTACTTTCTAAGGATATGCAACAAACAAAAAGGGATACAAGTGTACAGATGGCAATGGAAAAATCTTTATATCTAGACATGATGTTTTTAGTGAACAAAATTTTCCATTCAATGATGTAAACATAAAGACAACATAAAAAGTGCACAATGCAAGGTTCTACATACCTTCATTACTTGATTTAGCCATGCAGAATATTAGTAAGATAGGTACTAGATCACATCAAGACATATCAGATCTAGAAGCAAGAGATGATTAAGGAAATAAATTTGATAATCCACATCAAGATGCAACCCACAGGAGGAGCATGTCTGAATCCAGTCAACCAATTGATGATTCAGAACCATCAATTGATCAATAGGAAGCCTCAACAGGCAACACCCCTGAACCTACTACTCAACAAATTACTCCTAGAAATACTGGTCATCACATGATCATAAGAGAAAAAAGGAGCATATTCCAACCAAAAATATACAATACTATTGCAGAAAATGATGAGCCAAGCACTTATTATCGAGCCATTCAGAATCAAAAATGGAAAGTAGCCATGAATGAAGAATATGAAGCTCTTCTAAGAAACAATATATGAGAACTTCTTCCATTACCAAAGGATAAAATTATCATAGGATGTAAATGGACATACAGATTAAAAAAGAATTCCAATGGTTCAATCTCTAAATGCGAGGCAAGATGGGTGGCAAAAGGGTATTCGCAACAGAATGGTTTTGATTTTACTGAAAGTTTTTCACCAGTTGTGAAACCAACATCAATCAAAATAATCATTACAATTGCCTTGCATAGAAATTGGATTATAAGGCAACTTGATGAATATAATGCTTTTTTGAATGGTGTTTTAAGGAAGAGGTCTATATGGAACAACCACTTGGGTTTAGGAAAGATGGCTCTCAACAACTTGTATGCAATCTAAATAAGGCAATCTATGGATTGAAGCAAGCACCAAGGGTTTGGTTTGAGAAATTAAAATCAACCTTGAAAATGGGCTACACATCTACTAAATCTGACAACTCAATATTTACAAAATTTAATACTGATGAAACTACATATATACTGATATATGTTAATGATATACTTATTATGGTAATCAATCAAATTGAAATCAACAACACTATCAAGCAACTAAATGAAACATTCTCTATCAAGGATCTTGGAAATATTAACTATTTTTTGGGAATTGAAGTTAGCAAAAATTCAAATTTAACAATGCATCTTAGTTGGAGAAAATACATCATAAAGATTCTCATGAGAGCAAAAATGGAAAATTCAAATCCTCTACCTACACTCATGATCGGCAACTTGCATTTGTATAAAAATAAAGGAGAACCAATTTCAAACATCAAGCAATACAGAAGCATAGTGGGGGCCTTACTATATGCTACCATCACTAGACTAGAAATTTCACTCAGTGTTAACAAAGCAAGCCAATTTATGCAAAATTCACTTGTTGAACACTAGAGGGCCGTGAAGAGAATATTAAGATACTTAAATGGTACACTGAATCATGGTCTTACTCTATAGTCAAGTAAAACTTTAAATATAATAGCATATATAGACGCAGACTGGGCCATAGACATAGATGATTGGAAATCAACTATAGGATATTGTATCTATCTAGGTCAGAATCTTATCTCATGGTGTTCAAAAAACAGTCAACCATATCTAGGTCTAGCACTGAAACAGAATATAAATGTGTTGCTAGCACTATAACAAAGATTATATGGATTAAATCTCTACTAAGTGAATTAAAAGTAAAAGACCAAAACAAGGCTGTGATCTGGTGTGATAGCATGAGTACAATAGCACTGTCAGCCAACCCAATATTACATTTTAGGACTGAGCACATGGAACTTGATATATACTTTTTCAGAGAAGAAGTTATGAAGGGGAATATTATTGTAAATCACATACCATCAACCAACCAGAAAGCTGAAATTCCAACGAAGCCTTTGTCAAAAAAATTGTCTTCGATTAAGACAAGATCTAAAGGTCACTGAAATCAGCAAAAATCATTCAGACAGTCGGAAAAGTCACACTCGTAGAAAACCCCCTTCAATTGAAGTCACATCTAAAAGCTGCTGAAGCTAGCACTTGTCTTCACTTGTTTATCTCCTCAGTAAAAAATCACAACTACAAAATCAGATCAAATATTTGATTTTGCACTTGCATCTTCATCATTTCATCTCACGCAACCACGAGACAACTCAATTTGAGATCTATATCTGAATTTCTCCCAGTATCTAATGGATCATTTCCTAAAGCACAAGCTTTTATCATCAATTTTGAAGGAATTCAAGAAATTTGAAGAGTGGCAACAAGAGGAATATCGCAAACCCTAACCCTAGATGGGTTTGATGGGGGATATAAAATGAAAAGAATAAATATATCGGACGCATACATATTACTCTATTATTTCTGTAGGTTCGGGTATAAAGCCCATTTACAATTTATTCGCTCAGCCCAATATATCACTGTATTAATATAAACACACTGCTTTGTACACGAGAGAAGTATCGATCAATAAAGCATTTCTGAATACAAATTTACAGTTTTTAAATTTTCTTAACTATACCAAAAGGTAGTATGTTGATTAGAAACTCTATTGGGAATAGAATATCTTGATCTCGCAAGTGTTCTAAAGCAAGGTTAATGGACTCTAAACTAAAGTAATTAACTGAAGATCCATTTAACTTTGACGGTATGTAAAAAATTTCATCAGTAGAATCATTTGTCGAAGCCAAAATGCACCTATCATGTAGATAGTTCATTTTTGTCCATCGTTCCTAATGGTTAGGATATGCAAAATGAATAATTTTTTACAAAGAATCTAAGCCTCCAGGAATCAAATATTCTTTTGATTTTTTGATCCATGTGAGTTCTATATTATCATTTGATGAAAAGGTTGTGTAATAAGCTGACTTTTCGACCATCAGATTTCGACACTAATACATCCACGATATTCATGTGCCGAGAATCCAATTGCCAAAGAGACAGGCGGTTAGGGGAAAAAATACAATATTTGAGTCTCACATGCAGAATGATAGTATATAATATCTCAACTGACCATTACAAAAAAAATTAATGTACATACAATAGTAGCAGAAAACCAACATATTATCAGCCTGTACAGTTATAATAACTCGACCTCACATATGCCGATAGATATAAAACAAGCAATGCAAAAGAAAATTAAATATGGTGTGTAATCATCAAACTCGTCTCCAAGAGCTTCAATAAACATCTACAATTTTTGAAATATACTCCAGGTTGACCCCAGCATTATAAGAAATAACACCTGGACCAGTCTGACAAATCAGGGTCAGAAAATCAAATCATATGGATTCTTATATTTATAAAACCCTTCAAAATAAAGGTACCTCGTAAGCCACGACGCAAAAGAAAACAACGGGTTTTTATCCTACGATGGCCAAACCATTTCTATTACAAAATCCAACGATATTTTAAAATATCTGGGGTGTGAAATATAAATATATATCATAACCAAAATGGTTAAATTAATTACATTCAATGGCATCTTAGAGTAAAACCAAAACTGCTAAGCATATAATGGATTTTCCTTAAAGATCTCCCTGGATCAAGCTGAATCCAAACTTCATCCACAAGGGTCAAAAACTACCTCCGAGTGTGTAATGGCCCATTTTTCCGTACCCTTTGAATCGACAATAAACCACACATGCCCAACTCAAATTGTACGAATAAGCGGATCATTATAGGTAGAAAGAAAAATAAAGATAGAATAGAATCTCACACGAATAGAATAACATATATTATTTCAATAATAATCTTTACAGCGAAAAAATTTAAATACAATATCAGAGTCTAACCTATATTCAGCTTGGACAGTTATAACACCTGCCCTTACAAATGCTGACAAACAACAAAACAAATGCAGTAGAGGAAGAAGATAATAGAATACGTCCATACGATTATGAAGATCTCCAGCTCTCCTCTAGAAACTCTAACCATCTGCAAGTCAACCTGAAACTACTTGGATCTGACCCGAGTATTGAAAATACACGGATCAGGCTTGATAAAATAGCGTGAGATACTCGAAATTTAAAATGACATTGTCATCAAAATCTTGAAAAGAAGGGTATATCATAAGACCATGCCCACACATAAACACGGACGGGTTTTTACCTTATGATAACCAAAACACTTTTATATCAAAACGTTTGATATTATTTCTAATGACAACTCTTTGAAAACATTTGCAAATAAACTTATTCAAATAAGGTATCAATATCTGGACTAAGTCTAAGGTAATATATCCGGACTTGGTCAATGGAATATACTGAACATAATATATGATACCGGAAAGGGGGTAGTTGAAATGTTTGCAAGTCATTACAGCTATTTTGGGAATACAATCAAAATCATAAATCTCGTATTGGGATTGAATTTCCAACATTGTAGGAAACTAGTGACCTTTTCTCCGATCCACACATAACAAACATAGTTCCCATGGTGCCTTAATCGCTTTCCTCAAACTAGTCATTTGGAACTATACTTGCTATACTACCACTGATAACCGATAGTTCCCTGCTTTTCTCAAGCTAACCACTTTATCGAAATGGGGCAATAAATGCCTTGAGGGACATATCCCCCAAAGGGCCAAACGTATTTGACACCACCATACACACTCACTTATTCCAAATTTGCGTCTGTTAGACCATATAGTATCCCATCATAACTGGGGTGTGAGGCTCACGAAGCTACGATCAATTTCTTCAAAGCCACATTTTTGTACAAAACCATGCTTTGATCATAACAAGTTCCACTTTGAATGCCACATTGTCATTCCACGCCACATGACTGATTTTTAAAAAAGTATATCTTCCTGATCTCATATGTCTCGGGAAAGCGTGTTAAGCTAAAAGAAGTTGCCTTCTCCGCCACCAACTGATATACATTTATAGAAACCACTCAAATGTGATTTAGAGTGCAATGTCAGAAAAACATCCATACAAGTTCGTTCTGGGACTGAACGAAACCGAAGGCACTCTCCTACTACCACTAGTAGCGAGTAGTCCTTGCAATCCGAAAAATCTCCACAACGTGGAGAACACTGCTATAAATAACTCTATAATGGGAGCGACCCAGAGCATGTTCAACAAGCAGTCCTCACGCTATGAATATCCATGGTCTTCAATAATCATCATCTTCAACATGTCTTCACTTTCGAACGTATACATTAGTTCGAAGTGGTTTTTGGACAGGAATTTCCCAAATCCGACTCTGGTTCCTTCGAAGCCAATCATCGCTTAAAAAGATGTTAAGTTCATATATGGATATCAATCATCAATCAATTACTTCATCTTTTATCTAATCAAACATCTTTCTTAGATATATTCTTTGCAATTTAATCCATTTTCTTGTCAAGAGTATATGGAATCATTAAGCCTCGTTTATTAAATCGTTTGATTTATTAAAGTTTTCTTAAATCCTGGAATAATTCCTAATCATTTTCTCTATTACTTAGCAAAACCTTTCCAAATCATTCATTAAATCTTAATCAAAGATTTTTCTTCTTAACTTTTAAGTTAGGGAAAATATTCCACTTTATAATATCACTTTCCAAAATATCCATTTAATTTAAAGGAATATTCACTGTCCAAAATCGCGAATATAATTCCTTTAAAAAACTTTCTCATTTAATTTATCAAATTAAAATGATTTCATATTTACAAAACGGTGTCTATAAATTCCATTTATATTTTATATACTTCCATATATAAAAAAAATTACTAACAAATTCCATTTATATCGCACTTATAAGTCAAAATCCAATTATAATTTAATTACTTATAAAACTCTTATTTACAAATTCATTCCTTTCGAATCTTATTATTTATAAAATCCATTATAAATTCTTTTCTAAATTTCAATTGCAAACCCATATATAAATTTGATTACAATCCCATTTAATATTTATAAAACACTTTTATAATTCCATAACTTTTGTTTATAAAATATCAATTTTATAAATCTTATATATAGACCATTTATAACAAATTCAAAGAATTTGTTTCTTTTCTTTTATTTTAGAAAAACTTAATTATGATCTTTTTTAGAGCATCCAGGCTTTCTTTTCGATATGTTCCACCCTTCACCGTAGAAGAGAAAATATAGGCCAGGTAAGTTCAAGACACTAGTTGCTCCATTTCTAACCTTAGTTAAACACCTTGTTTTATCTTTTCAGATCTCACATATGGGACAAATGTACTAGTCGTTTTCGCATACTCAGTTTGTTATTATATTCAATCTTCTTCACTTTTTGTTTAAGTGGTATAAAAAATTTCTCTTAACCATTTATTCAAACTCTTATTTAAACTTCCAAATCATCTTTAAATAACTTAATTATTCTTTTAAAATAATTCGTAAAATATAGGAAAGAATTGTTAAGTTTAAAACTGTATTTCAAAAGTTATTCCAAACTGCTGTGAAAAGCCTTGCGAAAAGTGTTGCAAATAACGTTTAAAAGCTATATTCTTCAAAATGACTTTTATATCATTTAGAAATCCATATTTTCAATTTAAATCTCTTTTAATACATTTTAAAAGATTCTAAGGATTTATTTCATATTTTTAAAACATTTAAAATATCAATTTTAAACATTGGTCACTTTACTGCAAAAGCGTGATTTTTCTAGAAAATTATTTTGGACATATTTAAAATATACAAGATAAAATATTGATTTTATTCCTTTATTTCTTTAAACATATTTAAATGTTTATAAAATATTTCTAACCCATTTTAAAACTATTTCCAAAAGGTTTAAGCATTCCATGTACACCATCTCATTTTCAAAAGGAAAGTAATTTCCTTAATGCTTATCGACGTGTATTAACGTGACTTGATAAAACAATTTAACACTCACATCAAACAATGAATACTTGATGATCAAAACATATATAAACATTTATAGCAATCATAACACATCATCAAACATGTATATATAAATAGAGATGCTAAATAGAGTTTCTCACCACTAACCAAAGCGATTAACTTCCTACCAACATTCTAATCAACCAACACTTCACTAATTAATTCCTACTCCATTAAAAACTAGAAAATAATACTCTCTCCCTTGCTTAAGATGGAGGTTGGCCGAAAATATAGAGAAGAAGCGATAGAGCTTTGAACTTGAATTCCCAAGATTTAGATCCGAAAAATGGGTCATCTTCTCTCTTATTTTTGACTCTCTTACTCACAAAATTTGAAAAACATGTTGACTGAAAAGTTGATGAAAATTATTTTATATTGAATGTGAAAAAAATAATCATTTGAATTCAAGTTGTTTTGAGCGAGATATGATAGAATAATAAAGAGGTATTGTCGTATTGACAAAAATGAACCCCGAAAATATACTTCAAAGAATTGAGTTTCAGGTATAGCAAACTTCAAAAATGAAAAAAGTAATCAACACAAAAATTGTAGCCACTAGAATTTCATATGGTTTCAAAAAAAAAGTTTCTTAATGTGGATCGGTTATGATCAAGTTATGATCAAAACAAAATGACACATTCTCTGGCTTAAAAACTGGGCCAGAAAATGCACTGGAAAGAAATGTATTTATGATACAGTTAACTTTAGAATGAGATAAAGTGGTCAACATGAAAGTTGTAGCCACTGGAAAAATACATGATTTGAAAAAATAGTTTTGCATTTTTATTCGGTTTTAAGAAGTTATGGCCGAGAGAAGAAGAGGTAAAATATGAAGGAAAGAGGAGTTTGATTTGAAAAGGATGAACATTGATTTCTTTTGAATATTTTGGAAATATTTTGACATTATCTCTTTCTAATTTTTTTCTATGGCCTGGAAGCCATTAAAGAGAAGAGGAAGAAAATGAAGAAGCTTTAGAAAAGAAGAAGAAGAAAAATGTGAATGAAAGTGAAGAAGGAAGTGGGTATTTATAGAAAAAGGAAAAATGTGGTAATTTACCAAAATAACCTCTTACCAAATTACCAAACTATCCTTACTTCAACCTAAAGCAATCTCCACTTTTTCAAAACTTAAAATCATTATTTCACTTCTTACTTTATGTCTTAATCCCTTAAGAACTAAGCTAAGTAAAATAATAGTTATGTTGGTTTTGATTTGATGTGATTTGATGTCTACATTTTCTCACTTTTGTTAATTCTTACTTACTTTTACTAATGACTTCTAAAAGTTTTCTAATCTTATTTAGTAAAAGTAAACATGTTTAGTGAATTAATTAATACTTACACTATTTGAATATATGTTTCTATATATGAAAATACGGGTGCGATGACGTTGCGACAACTTTTAATCGATAAAACGTCGTTTTTTCGCCAAAATGTTTTACGGTCACGTTTTGACGTTTGAGTTAAACTATTTACTTATGTAAACTAAATATAAATATAAATTTGTATAATGCTATTTAAAAATATAAACACTCATAAATTAATCAAGATAATTTATTTAACTATTGAAACATACTTTTCTTAAATCAACATTTTGTCATTATAGGAAAATGTTACTATTTTTGTGTATAATTCTCTTTCCAAATCCTATCTAATATTGTTTGAATAATAAAACCTTACCTATTTTACATTTAAAATCACTTTATATATTATATTTTAAAGTAGTAAAATTTTGGATCGTTACATTCTCCCCTACTTAAAAGAATTTCGTCCTCGAAATTACCCAAACAAAAGTTTACCTAAAACATTTATCTTTAAATTTAATTCCATATAATATACACAGATCATCCATATGAAATATCTTATTCTATCTCCTATTCGAATACACAACTTCATTTTCGAACTGTTATTGATCCCCCAATCCTCTAGTGCGGACTTTAATCAGGATTTTTGCTCAAAAACCTTTGCTTTCCTTGCATAGTGCTCAACTATGATAGAAAACTAAAGTACCTATCCAACATCCTCACTAATGTTCGTTGTCAAGAAATCAAGTGATAAATCCTTTTTTGGACCAGTGTAAACACCTTGAAGTTCTATACTCGAATATTAAATCAACATTTGTGTGATGAAATGATCTACATATATGTATTTATTACGTCTCAAAACTTTCATAAAAACTTTATCTTAAGCTCAAACACTTTATAAATGTGCTTCTTTATATAATCCCTTTAATTATTTATTTCTAAATATTTTTATTAAAGGAAAATATCCTAAAGAAACCATTTTTCACTCTAAAGATAATTTATCTGTATAAATTTTTTCCCACAATCTTTTAACTCGGTATATTTCCTTTAATACTATTATTATTTATAAATCATTCGTAAAATTATTACTTAAGTTTATTACATCTTATAACTTATGCAAATCAATCATATTTTAAAGACTTAGTCCAATTCCTTAATTAATGTTGGAATTCATTAATAAAATATTTTCTCGTTTATAATTTCCTTTTTGTTTATAATCACATTTATAAGTTATACTTATCCAATTTCATTTACTTAGAATGTTTCACAATTTTTTACCAAAAGTTTTCCTAAATTACTTAACTCTGAGTTATGTATGATTCAAAAAATTTCGACTGTCCAAAATTGTCGAGAATTCCGCTTTATCTTATCAATTAGTGATTCCAATTTATCTTTCGTTTAAACACTTTTATAAACAACGATTCACATTATTTCTTCTAACTTAAGAAAATTATATAGATCGAATAACACCAAAACAATCCAAGGAACTGGGTATTGCCAATAATATCATATATCCTCTTAACAAGAAGAGTAATACTTAAGAGAAGTGTTTACCATCTGAACACATCTCTTGCCCATTTTTAGTTTATTTTCGGGCCAATTGAATTAGTTATCATAAAATACCTTTTTATATTTAAAATAATACCATTTTCAAAATCCTTTGGAGATTACTTTGTAAAACCTATCTTATAAATTCATTTTATCTTATATTAATTAAATTCATTTAATTTCCATAATTCTTTTACTCAAATTTAAATTATCATTTCTTAATTTATTATTTTGGAATAGGTATTAAAGATCTTAATTACCTTATCAGATTTCTTACTTATCGATTATTTTTATGAAACACCTTACAGTCAAACTGTCAAATTCTAATCACAAGATATTCATATTTAAATTCATTAATCTTGATTTCTAACTATATAACTTTTCAAAATATATACATTATATTCAAAATATAATCCTAGGTAAAATAATTTCATTTACTAATCTTTTCAAAATCAGCGTGTTGGTTCGCCTTGTTTAAATGTTTAGGATCCCTTATCAATAACGGTGATCAGGCGCATAGATCAGAATCCATAAATCACTCAATAGATAAATCAAAACAAAACAATTTATTAGTCACTAACAAATACGTGATCACATATAATACGCTCAAACTCATTCTAGGGTGTTACTAACCCTATCTCTAATGAGTTACTCAGCCTAGGGTATTACTAACCCTATCTCTGATGAGTCTTTACCCAACCAAAGCCAAGGTTCTCGCTTAACCTTCAACTTTGACACCAAATGTAATGGCCCGTTTTTTCGTATCCTTTGAATCGGCAATAAACCACACATGTCCAACTCAAATTGTACGAATAAGCGGATCATTAAGGGTAGAAAGAAAAATAAAGACAGAACATAATCTCACATGAATGGAATAACATATATTATTTCAATAATAATCTTTACAGCGGAAAATTTTAAATACAATATCAGAGTCTAACCTAGATTAAGCTTGGACAGTTATAATACCTTCCCTTACAAATACTGACAAACAACAAAACAAATGCACTAAAGGAAGCGGATAATAGAATACATCCATATGATGATGAAGTCTCCAGCTCTCCTCTAGAAACTCCAATCGTCTTCAAGTCAACCTACAACTACTCGGATCTGACCCGAGTATTGAAAATACCCGGATCAGGCTTGCTAAACGAGCGTGAGATGCTCGAAATTTAAAATGACGTTGTCATAAAAATCTTGAAAAGAAGGATATCTCATAAGACCACGCTCACACATAAACACGGACGGGTTTTTACTTTATGACAACCAAAACACTTTTATATCAAAACCTTTGATATAATTTCTAGTGACATCTCTTTGAAAATATTTGCAAATAAATTTATTCAAATAAGGTATCTATATCTGGACTAAGTCTAAGGTAATATATCCGGACTGGGTCAATGGAATTTACCGAATGGAATATATGATACTAGAAAGGGGGTAGCTGAAATGTTTGCAAGTCATTACAGCTATTTTGGGAATACAATCAAAACCGTAAATCTCGTATTGGGATTGGATTTCCAACATGATAGGGAACTAGTGACCATTTCTCCAATCCACACATAACAAACATAGTTCCCACTGTGCCGTAATCGCTTTTCTCAAACTAGACACTTGGAACTATACTTGCATACTACCACTGATGACTGGTAGTTCCCTACTTTTCTCAAGCTAACCACTTTATCAAAATGGGGCAATAAATTCCTTGAGGGACGTATCCCCCAAAGGGCCAAATGTATTTGACACCACCATACACACTCACTTATTCCAAATTTGCATCTGTTAGACCACATAGTATCCCATCATAACCGGGGTGTGAGGCTCGCGAAGCTACGATCAATTTCTTCAAAGCCACGCTTTTCATACAAAACCACGCTTTGATCATAACAAGTTCCACTTTAAATTCCACATTGTCATTCCACGTCACATGACTGATTTGTAGAAAAGTATAACTTCCTTAGCTCATATGTCTCGGGAAAGGGTGTTAAGCTAAAAGAAGCTTCCTTGTCCACCACCAACTGATGTACATTTATAGAAACCACTCAAATATGATTTAGAGTACAATGTCAGACAAACATCCATACAAGCTCGTTCTGGGACTGAACAAAACCAAAGGCACTCTCCGACTACCACTAGTAGCAAGTAGTCCTTGCAATCCAAAAAAATTCCACAACGGGGAGACCACTGCTATAAATAACTCTATAATGGGAGCGACCCAGAGCATGTTCATCAAGCAATCCTCATGCCATGAAGATCCACGGTCTTCAATAATCATTTCAATATGTCTTCACTTTCGAATGTATACATTGGTTCGGAGTGGTTTTCGGATAGGAATTTCCCAAATCCGACTCACGTTCCTTCAAAACCAATCATCGCTTAAAAAGATGTTAAGTTCATATATGGATATCAATCATCAATCAATTACTTCATCTTTTATCTAATCAAATAAATTTCTTAGATATATTCTTTTCAATTTATTCCATTTTCTTATTAAGAGTACATTGAATCATTAAGCCTCATTTATCAAATCGTTTGATTTATTAATCTTTTCTTAAATCCTGGAATAATTCCAAATCATTTTCTCTTTTACTTAGTAAAACCTTTCCAAATCATTCATTAAATCTTAATCAAAGATTTTTCTTCTTAACTTTTAAATTAGGAAAAATATTCCCCTTTTATAATATCACTTTCCAAAACATCCATTTAATTTAAAGGATTATTCACTGTCCAAAATCGCGAATATAATTCCTTTAATAAACTTTCTTATCGAACTTACCAATTAAATTGATTTCAGATTCACAAAATGGTGTTTATAAATTCCATTTATATTTTATAAACTTCCATATATAAAATTTCTTTACTAACAAATTCCATTTATATCTCACTTATAAATCAAAATCCAATTATAATTTAATTACTTATAAAACTCTTATTTACAAATTCATTCCTTTCAAATCTTATTATTCATAAAATCCATTATAAATTCTTTTCTAAATTTCAATTGCAAACCCATATATAAATTTGATTACAATTCCATTTAATATTTATAAAACACTTTTATAATACCATAACTTTTGTTTATAAAATATAAATTTTATAAATCTTATATATAGACCATTTGTAATAAAATCAAAGAATTTATTTCTTTTCTTTTGTCTTAAAAAAACTTGATTATGATCTATTTTAGAGCATCCGAGCTATCCTTTCGATATGTTCCACCCATCGCCTAAGAAGAGAAAATATAGCCATGTAAGTTCAAGACACTGGTTGCTTAATTTCTAAGCTTAGTTAAACACCTTGTTTTATCTTTCTAGATATTACAGATGGCACAAATGTACTAGCCGTTTCCGCATACTCAGTTTGTTATTATATTTAATCTTCTTCACTTTTTGTTTAAGTGGTATAAAAATTCCTCTTAACCATTTATTCAAACTCTTATTAAAACTTCCAAATCATCTTTAAATAATTTATAGGAAAGAATTGTTAAGTTTAAAACTGTATTTCAAAAGTTATTTCAAACTGCTGCGAAAAGCATTGCGAAAAGTGTTGCAAATAGCGTTTTAAAAGCTATCTTCTTCAAACGACTTTTATATCATTTAGAAATCCATATTTTCAATTTATATGTCTTTTAATACATTTTAAAAGATTTTTACGATTTATTTCATATTTTTAAAACATTTAAAATATCAACTTTAAACTTTGGTCACTTTAAAAAAGCGCGATTTTTCTGGAAAATTATTTTGGACATATTTAAAATATACAAGATAAAATCTTGATTTTATTCCTTTATGTCTTTAAACATATTTAAATGTTTATATAACATTTCTAACTCATTTTAAAACTATTTCCAAAAGGTTTTAGCATTCCATATACACCATTTCATTTTCAAAAGGAAAGTAATTTCCTTTGTGCTTATCGACGTGTATTAACGTGACTTGGTAAAACAATTTAACACTCACATCAAACAATCAACACTTGATGATCAAAAAATATATAAACATTCATAGCAATCGTAACACATCATCAAACATGTATATATAAATAGAGATGCTAAATAGAGTTTCTCAGCATGAACCAAAGCGATTAACTTCCTGCCAACATTCTGATCAACCAACACTTCACTAATTAATTCCTTCTCCATTAAAAACTAAAAAACAACACCCTCTCCCTTCCAATAGCTTGGCCAAGGCGTAAGATGGAGGTTGGCTGAAAATATAGAGAAGAAGCGATAGAGCTTTGAACTTGAATTTTCAAGATGTAGATTCGAAAAATGGGTCATCTTCTCTCTTATTTTTGACACTTTTACTCACAAAATTTGAAAAATTTGTTGACTGAAAAGTTGTTGCAAATTATTTTCTATTCAATTTGTAAAAAATAATTATTTGAATCCAAGTTGTTTTGAGGGGATATAATAGAATGAAGAAGAGGTATTGTCGGATTGACAAAAATGAAGCCCGAAAAGACACTTCAAAGAATTGAGTTTTAGGTATTGCAAACTTCAAAACTAGAAAAAGTAATCAACATAAAATTTGTAGCCATTGGAATTTGTATGGTTGCAAAAAATGAATTTCTTAATCTGGATCTGTTATGATCAAAACAAAATGACCTATTCTCTGGCTTAAAAACTGGGCCAGAAAATGTACTGGAAAAAAAATGTATTTTTGATATAGTTAACTTTAGAATGCGATAAAGTGGTCAACATGAAAGTTATAGATACTGGAAAAATACTTGATTTGGAAAAAATAACTTTGCATTTTGATTCGGTTTTTAAGAAGTTATGGCCGAGAAAAGAAGAGATAAAATATGAAGGAAGATGATGAATATTGATTTCTTTTGAATATTTTGGAAATATTTTGACATTATCTTTTTCTAGGTTTTTCTATGGCTTGGAAGCCATTAAAGAGAAGAGGAAGAAGATGAAGAAGCTTGAGAAAAGAAGAAGAAGAAAAATGTTAATGAAAGTGAAGAAGGAAGTGGGTATTTACAGAAAAAGAAAAAAGTGGCAATTTACCAAAATAACCTCCTACCAAATTACCAAACTAAACTTACTTTGACCTAAAGCAATCTCCACTTTTTAAAAGTTAGCATCATCCTTTCACTTCTTACTTTATGTATTAATCCCATAAGAACTAAGCTAAGTAAAATAATAATTATGTTGGTTTTAATTTGATGTGATTTGATGTTTACTTTTTCTCACTTTTGTTAATTCTTACTTACTTTTACTAATGACTTATAGAAGTTTTCTAATCTTATTTAGTAAAAGTAAACATGTTTAGTGAATTAATTAATACTTACACTATTTGGATATATGTTTCTATATAAGAAAGTAAAGGTGCGACGACGTTGCGACAACTTTTAATCGACAAAACGTTGTTTTTTCGACAAAATGTTTTACGGTCACATTTTGATGTTTTAGTTAAACTATTTATTTATGTAAACCAAATTTAAAAATAAATTTGTATTATACTATTTAAAAATATAAACACTCATAAATTAATTAAGATAATTTATTTAAACATTGAAACATACTTTTCTGAAATCAGCATTTTGTCACTTTTGTCGTTATAGGCAAATATTACTATTTTTGTGTGTACTTCTCTTTCAAAATTCTATCTAATATTGTTTTAATAATAAAACCTTGCCTATTTTACATTTAAAATCACTTTATATATTATATTTTAAAGTGGTCAAATTCTAGGTCGTTACAGAGTGTCATATATCTCTACATGAAATATACCATTTAGGAAAACATAGTTAATCTACATCTAGACTCATGATCCCGAATATTCTCAACTCCCACTAGCAATATCGATAACCATACTTTAGATTTGGAGTTGATGTATCCTATCATGGGTTAGCAAAACCTATGCCTCTACTTGTGTCATTTTCGATTTCAAGGCTATGTTGAGCATCTCTCTCACGAGTCTTCATAACTCAAATAGAGCAGAAATACCAAAATGGATCCCAGTATCTCAAATAGAAAACAAATCAGTCCATGGATTCCACCATCTTGAACAAATCTCAAATCTCAATATAGATTCATGCATAAGTGTTTCGAAAAATGGTAACGCTGACCTCTCCCATAGACTTCACCTTAGGATAGACATTTCAACTTTATAACATTTAACTTCACAACTGCTTCCAAACCATATAAACCATATATCAGTTTTGAAGTGGTTTTTAATAAGTAAAACACTTGCCGATCCCGGTCTCTTCAAAACCAATATATCAATTTTCGATCAAATTTTATAGTCGAATAATCGACTATCGAATTCAAAATAGACGATCATATATGGAAAAAATATCGTATACTTATCATGTTATTGATATTTCCAACCTACACTCTCCCTCGGTCAAGAGGAAAGTCGGTATGTTATAGCACAATTTTTTTTATTCCTACTCGAACATCAACCTTAACTCTTATAGATTGGCAAGCCTACTTCATCGGCTTTTAGTGTAAGTATATGACTAAATGCTTTCCATCAATAAGCAACCATACAAAGCATGATCAAGTTACATAAACGACTTCTAATCCGTTTTTTATTTAATTAGTTGTAACAATCTGCCTTTTTTACACCTAAAAACTACACTTAATACATCCTCAATATTCATGTGCCAATCATTTAAATGTTCGAACTACGGATCATTTGGAGTAAAGAAGAAGAAGACAGAACATAATCTCACAAAAACATGACGAGTAACATATAATGTATACATATACATACACACACACACATATATATATATATGATGACTTTACAAAAGAAAGAAATTTATTGTAAACAATCATTAGTGTATACTATTATATTATCATCTTGGACAGTTATCACACCCGTCCTTACAAAAGCTAATAAATTCAACAATCAATATAGCGAAAAAATAAAGAAATACGTGGATACGTCTTGGGCATCCAGCCGTCTCATGAACTCCAAAGCATCTGAAGCAAATTTTGAAAATATGCTTGGTCTGACCTGAGCATTAAAATAAAATAACACTCGGATCAGTTTGGTAATACCAGCGTGAGAAAACTCAAGTTATGAGGTGAACATATAATAATTCTATGAGATCACATCGGTTATGGGTTTTTACCTCACAAAATCAACATTCGTACATGAAGAAATGGGAGACAAATCAGAAAAACAATCCAAACATAAATAAATGAGCATCGACAAGGTAAAAATCCAAATTTAAATAATGAACACAAATAATTAAATATCGAGAAGAACCATAGTCACTTCTCGATACAATTAATAAATCAATTCAATGATTCGAATTAACAATATAGAAAGGAATTTTCTTATAATATATATGGGACCATGCCGCCAACTGTAAAATGGGTTTCCTTTCACAACAACAATGTCTAATCTCAACGACGGATGCAAATGATTAAACATCGTAAACTGCTCTGAATACTTCTCGATGTAATTAAGAAAGGAGTTAATTAAAAAACTTGGAACCAAAGCAAAGAGTAGGGAAAATTTCCAGCAAATGACTAGGAGGATGCTCCCCATCATCAAATATACCTCTTGAAATATACTTGAGAACTCTGATGGTTCTCGGACACGTCCAAGACGAAATCTACCAACAATTACCAAGTATCACAGTATTTCACATCTTAATGGGCAAAACCGAATTCAATGTAGAGTAGATGTGAAAATACCATAACGAAAGCAACCCTACATAGCTTGGATTCAACTTGCTCTTTGGGTTTAGTCATTTCCAATAAAGGATAACAAAGTTCAAAAGAGTAACAAATCGTTTTTATGGCGACTATACAGAATGAAGAAAGCTAAACCAATAGTTAAAAGCTAAACCGATAGTTAAAAGCTAAAGCGATAGTTAATAAATCAACTAATGGAAATAATTAAAAATGATCGTACATGGAAATTAAATTTCATACTCTTACTATTACTCATTGATTCCAAATAAGTGATATCCTTTAGTTGAAAATGAAGTGGGCAAGTTAAGGCAGTGTTACGTCTAGGTATATCCTTGACAACATTTTTAACCTTCGAGATAGAAACGAGTCCATGCCTCGACATTTAATGTTAAAAATATTACTAAATCCTTTCCATACAAGTGATATTGTTTACGAAACTACTTTTCCATAACCGAATCGAACTTTTACTTTTAAAACCAAACTTATGATAGGGTTTCACATTCAAAAATATTAACTTTAAACAACTTTATCAAAATGATTTATTAACGTAAACATAATTTATTACTTCAATATCATTATTTAAAATGATCGATTAACTTTTAAAACAATGGTTAATTATTTCATACAACTTAGCTTTAATCCCAATTCGTTGCTTCAAAACAACACTATTTAGAAAGAATAATTAACTTTCATCGTCCTTTTTTAATTGATTAAATAACTTTAGAATTAATTATTCAAATAATTAATTAAACTTTAAAACCTCATTATTAAAATAGCTAACTAATCTTAACCTTATTGTTATTTACAAAATTGGTTATCTTTAAAAACATTGTTATTAAAATGATTGATCAATTTTAAAACAACATCATTAAAATAATAAATTGATTTTAAATCGTTATTATTAAAATAATAAATTACTTTTGAAACATTATTATTGAAATAATTTATTTTTTAAACCATCTTTATTTAATTAATTATTTATCATTGTAAAAATCATACAGAAGATTTAACAAAATACTTCAAAAGAGATACCATTTCCATTCGGACATCACATAACTTAAATATGGGGATATGTATACAAAAGCAAATGACAACTATACACATACAGAAAATATCACTTATCAAATATTAATCTACTAGAGTACAGTTCATTGTCCGAACAATATAATAGAAAAATTGGGATTTATTCTGCTAAACATGTGTTATTTATATTTTATCTAACCAAACAATAACGGTATGGGGTTTTGTACTACTAAAGAGATGTCAATTACAATTTAATTAGCAGAATGGTGTTTATTCTCCTAAACCGATGTCATTTGGTTTCGTAATCAATTAGGGTTACTTAAGGTTAATAAATAAAGAAATTCCCTTGGATAAAACATTCTTTAAAAGAGTGTTTGTTTCTAAAACAAAATTGATCTTTAGAAATAATATAGGTTTAAACTTTAAAACTTTTATGTAATAATGAAATAACATGTAAGCTCTTTATTTAATAATAACTAACCTTTAATTAATAATTAATTAATAACTAACTATTAATTAAATAATTGAATATTATTTAAAATAGTTAATATTTTAATAAATCATTATTTATTTATTAATCTCAGTTAATAATTAAATAATACATAATTAAAACTTAAATAATAATTAAACCTTCATTAAAATAATTAAATATTAATCAAGTCTTCATTAAATCTTAACTTAAATAGTAATTAGTTAAACCCTTTATTTAGTAAACAAATACCAATTAATTATTAATTAATAATTAACATAAATTAATCCTTAAACACATTATTAATTAATAAACAATCTTTAATTAATTAACTAATTAAAATTAACTTACTTAATTAATAAATTAAATAATCATTAATTAAATAATTAATTGAAAAAATAATTAATTAATAATAATTAATTTTAAAAACTTTTAATAATTTTGAACACACTTTCCAAAAAGATATTTAAGTTAAAATATTAAATTCAAAAAGTGTTCGTTTTTCACGAATATAGCAACTATCATTATGACCTATAATTTCCAAAACTTTCTTTATGATTCAAATCACTTTCCAAAACTCGTACTAATCCTTTTTACTTACTTTTATATACTCACATAAACCTTTTAAAAACATAAACCCAAGCTTAAAAACTTTATGAATTTTCTCGAAAAATCCATAAGTAAACAAGTTACTAAACCAATAGATTTCTATGTCGTGAGTGATCATTTTACCACTAAATTTCTTGAAAACATGATTTCAAACTAATATACATGACGCAACATCTTGATATAAAACAAGGTCTCAATTTGGAAAACTTTTACTAACTTTGCTTACTAGCTAACTTTAGATTTTTAACTTCATTTTCGAATCTATACACATCATGTCCAAGCACATCATTACATATACAAATAAACATCCATCTCACCATAATAAGTGTTATATTTGACAATCAAAATAAACAATAATTAAAGTTAAAAACTTTGGTAAAGGTGTGCGTTTAACTAACCTTAAGCTATCCAAACCCTCGCTAACTTAGGATATGACCTAGCACTTTCATTCCTAAGCAAAAGATGGATTCTAGAACCCTTAATGCATTTGGTACACTCGTCCTTTAAAGAAGAATGAAGTGAAACTTGTTTTGGTAAGTCAGAGTAACTTTTGATAATCATTGAATTCTCAAAAATGAATCCGAAAATAGGTCATTTTCCAATTGGATTTTGGACTATTTACTCCCGAATTTCAAAGAATTGATAAAAGGAAAATTTTAGAAAACCATCATCTCTATGATTTAAAAAATTATTACTCAATTTCGATTAGTGATGAAGAAGAAATGGTCAAAAGAAGAAGGACAATTTTCGGACTTGAAATTCTATTTTCGAAAATGCTCGGCGAAACAATGAGATTTGGATATGGTTAACCGCAAAATTTGGAGAATGGTAAACATGAAAGCTATAGCCACTGGAATTTATTACGGTTTAAAAAAAATGTAATCCTTAATTTGATAAGGCTATGAGAACGATATGAAAAAGTAAAAGAGGAGAAATTGAAGAAGCGAAAGGAGTATTATAAGCAAGATAACAAAGTGAATTGTAACGATCCGTATTCTAGGTCTTTAAATTTTAATATTTAATTTATTTAAATACTCGAATTTGAATTTAAATTTTGATAAATTTCCTCTTACAAACTGAGACTTGATTTCCAATGATGTATTCTTAATTCAATTTTTAGAATTTTTCCATAATTTTTAATTTGAAAAATAAACAAATTCTTGTTTGACGTATTTTACGGCAAATGCTGGCATTTCGGAATTTCATGGAATTGAATAACTTATCTATTTTATTATTGCTTTATAACCATGTAACATCATTGTACGCGATCGTCTTTTTTTCTGTCATTTGCGGCTCCTATGTGGACGTGGTAAGTGCGATGGGGTACCCTAAGTCATTGAAAAAAAGTAATCAACTCACACCCAAGCACACTGAGCCACCTTTGTTTTTTTTCCTGCTAGTCTACCCAGTTTGTCTGCATCTTTCTTTCCTTGTCTCCCCATCCACCTTTCCGTTCCTTGTTCCCTATTGATTTTAGTCTTTGAGTTGATATGTGCACTTGGAATGGTGTTCGGCATGTATATATACATGCATGTGTTCATGAAATCATATTCTCCTCTATTCTTCTCCTCTGCACATTAAAAAAATTAGAATATATCTCCACCTTCTTCCATTCAAAAATCAAAAGAACCCAAACAACTCGATTTTAGCTCCGACATCCAACTACAAAGTTGTTCGTATCGATCCATAGAATTTTTATAAATTAACGGGGCTTGATTTCATTAACTAACGATCGAGAATTGCAAAATTTCAGAAAGGGGTTAAAGTGTTTACAATTTCTCTCGATATCAGAAGAATGGATCCACGCCGTTGGCTCCGTTTGGTTCGTAAGTATTATAGTTTTTAATAGAAAGTTTCGGCGAGGTCTGGTGAGGTTAATCGGTGATCATGGAGAAATAGGGCTTGGGTTAGGTGGAGCTATGGGCCACGGTTGGTCTTGGTTGTAGCGACATTGGCTTTAGGATCGAGAAGGGAGTCATCGGCCACACTTTGGTGAAGTTCGATGGTAATGCAGGGATCGCGATCGGTCACGTGTTTCAATTGCCTATTGCTCGGCTTCATGGTCGAGATTTGCTCGAGAGGGCCAGAGAGGTGGTGAGGCAATGCAATTACATGGCCTAGTGAGGTCGAGCTTGTTGATGAAGTTGGATTCGATGATGGGTGGCCAGAGTGCCGTGCATATGCACGTGCACGGTCGCATTCTTCGTTCCAGGAAACAGTGAAGAAAAGGAGAATGAAAAGAAGAGAGAGATCCTGTGTGTTTTGATTGTAGGTAGGAGATTCGGCTTTGGCTCACATGGTAAAAAGTGAGAATTTAAATTATTCTTTTTTAAATATATATATATGTATGTATGTATGTATGTTTGTTTGGTCATAAATTTGCATAATTTGTTCATATGATTGCGGTTTTTGCACATGGATATTTTTGTTGGACTCGTATTAACGAATAGAATGTTGTCTTATAATTTACCGATATATTTGGACAGATATAAATTTATGACATATTAATACAGATAGAATATAAATCACGTTATTTAAATAATAACATCATTTATATTTATATGCCTTAAATATAAATGTTTATTTGACCAAATAAAATATTGTTGAGTTAGTTGGAATGAATATGATAATAGGACATTTGTTTAGCGGAATAAAACATCGTTCCACTAATCAGATTAATTCGACATTTTATTAGCAGAATAAATCCCCATTCTGCTATTTTCTAGATTTGGATCTTTGATTATATATCGTTAATTATATGCCACCTGGAATATGTGATATGTTAAACCATGATGGTTAAGTATTGAATTTATTTACATAATCATAGATTATGTAAATCTCAATTATTAACTTGAAAAGTTAAATTTAATAATATGGTAAATTATTTAAGTACCATGGTAATCTTTAACCTCCTTCAGTTTTAAAATTTTAAAATCTGGGTTGGAAGTTATTTTAAAAATAATTACTATTTATTAGTAAGATCTAAAAATTAATAATTATTTATTTATTAATAATGATTTAAAAATAACTGATTGTTTCAGTAATGATTTCAAGTTAATTATTCTATTAATATGATTTTTAAAGGCTATTCCTTAATGTTATTTAAGAATGTTTAATTACTGTTTAAAAGTTATCTTTATGGTTTAGGATTGTTTTATTGTATGCTGACTAATTTGATTGAATTAAGTTATTAATTATATGTAAAGGATAATTAATTTTCTTATTAATATTCGTTTAAGGTTAATTAACTATTGTTTAAATAACGTTAAAGTTAATTAATTATTATATTAACATTATTTTCAAGTTAGCTAACTAACACAATAATAGTGTTTAAAAATTTATTTAATATATTATTAATGAGATTTTGAAGATAGTATTTTAGATGAGGTCTAATTTAAAGGAAATAGAAGGATGTTTAAATAATTACTTATTACTAAAGTTATTTAAAGTTATTTTGAATAATGTATTGGCTATTAAAGGAACTTTAATGACTTAAGGAGCTTAGTAAATAAGTTTTTTAAATATGGAAAGAAGTTTTATAAATGGCTTGAGATTCGTAAAGAATATTTTATAAATAAATTTAGAAATTTATAAAGGAGATACATATTTATAAAATAAAAAAGATTTATGGAAGGGATTGGTGTTTTGGGTTCTCCGTTTTAAATACTTTTGGGTTGATTATTTAAAATATGAGTTCAAAATAGAAAATCTTTCTAAATGAAGTAGTAAATACACTTATACCGATGAGATAAGTATATGGTTATATTTTCTGAGTATCGAAAATATAGTGGTTCATGACTATACTTATCATACTGAGGTAAGCATTTGAAAGTGATTTCCAAGTATTTGAAATGTGATTATAAAATAATGGGAATTTAATTAAAATGATGCTTAGTGATTTCTATAGGAAATATAATCTTTGTTTGAATGGTTGTTTGTTTGATAGTTAAATAACCGATTATCAAATCTGGACCAAAACGTAACTCTAGAAATATCTTGGAGAAAAATGGGAATAATATGATATGGTTACCGTCGGTGGTGCTATACTATATGTATAAACTCATTTCATTCTTCTACGACAAATGATAAGGAAATCCAACCACAAACGCTTAGGAGGTGAACTCCGCTCTTATCTTCATCTGTTTATTTCCTAAAGAATCGAGGTTAAGTTTACCGAAATTATCGAAAGTTGGTTCAAAGAGACCGGGATCAAATATGTTATCCGTAAACCACTTAGATCTAACTCAAGCATTCGAACTGAAGACATCTTGAAGAATATGAAAAAAATCAGAGCATTAAAGTGCAAGAGCTGCTTGCTACTAGTCCTGAGGGTTATTCCAAAATGGTTGTAGTAGAAGTAGTGCCATCGGTTTTTCCTTATCCTAGACAACTTGTATGGATGAATGCTAGCATTGCAGTACTGCCTAGAAGGAGTGTTAGCATTCCAAGTGGGGTTGATATTCAAAAGGTAAGCATAAACTCAAGCCTCATCAACCGGGAATGACTAAAGGGGAGATGCAGCAAGGTTAAGTGCGTCGCTCCCATTAGGGAGTGTCATTACCTTTCTAGATAGTCTAAATATTTATGCATTGGTTAGGCATGAGATCTCAAATAAAAAGGGTTACAAAGCAACCAGGGTGATGACATGTGTGATACTGTCCATTTAGGCGTAAGCTGGTCTTGTGTTGGCAGAGGATCCAAGCGGGGTCCTAGGTACATTTTTCTAGACATGTACTGTGACACGCGGTACCCCGATGCCTTGCCATAGTATGAATTCCATTCTCCTATAAGCACCGTATGGGTTTAATTGTGCCCAAATATGTTGAAATGTAAGATGCGAGTATTTCAGCTATTTTCATGTTTTTCTTTGACCTCTAGACATTACTATAATATCACTGAATTTTCTGATATAATGGTTTTGATTAAGGTAAAAACTCATTCATGTTTATGCGCTGTATAGTTTTACGAGATTCCTTTGATTTTATTGGATTTTAAAAAGTTATAGTAAATAAAAAAATTCGATTTAAATTCTCACATTGGTTTTACAAGACTGGCGCGGGCATTGTTTTTTCCAAAATGCTCAGGTCAAAACCGAGCATATTTCTAGGTTTAGTTGGATATTTTTGGAGCTTCAGATGAGAAGCTGGAGGCCCAGAGACATATTCACGTACTTGGTTATTTTTCCTTTGCATTCATGATTGTATTTATCAGTAATTGCAAGGACATGTTGTTATAACTGGCTCGGCTAAATAGGTTAGTATACTCTGATTGATGTTTGAATATACATATATTATAGTTTCGTCCGTGTGATGATTTATTATCTGTTATAGATTATTCATTCTGTTGTGAGATTCTATTTTGTTTAGTTTCTTCTTTCTTCTTTCTTTTTCTTTAACTATTCACCTTTTCGTTCAATTTGGATTGGACATGTGTGGTTTATTGTCAGCTTAAACCGTGCTAAAAAGTGGGTCATTACAGTTGGTATCAGAGCTTAGGTTGAGCAAACACCTATGCTTGGTAGGGTTGACTCGTGAGACCCTAGGATGAGTTTGAGAGTATAAGTATAAGAGCGTGTATTAGTTAGTGATATAAAAATGTTTTACATTATGTTGTTTGATCTGTTGAGTGGTTTAAGAATTATGGTCGATGCGTTCGGCCAACGTTATCGATAGGGGTTTTCTAAACACTTGAACAAGACCAACTGACATAATATTGATTTTAAAATGGGTAAATGAAGTAATTTTACCTAGAAATACATATATTATATATATATATATATAAAGGGATAAATTTTCAAAGAAATTTAATATAGTTATTCTTGATTATGCTTATTTGATAGAAAATGATAATATTCCATCATTCTCGTCTAGGATTTGATAGGTCAAGCTCACCCATTTCTAAGCATTGACAATTATCGATTGATTTATCTAGAATCTTCCGTTTTGAAACCAGGTTGAGGTAGATAGGAATTTTTTGAACATTGAAACGAATACCTTGTGAATTAAGTTTCACAATTTGAATATAAGGCGTTAGTCGATAATGTTGAGTTAAAATATTATTTCTAAGGGTTGTTTATTTAAAAGAAAATTTAAAAATTTTAAAAATAAATATTTTAGTAAGGGTTTTATATAAGAGTTGATTTTATAGAAAATTAAGTTTTAATAAATGTTGCTTAAATAAAATTAGGAATATTTTAAATAATTTTGAAATAAATATTTTGGAATGATTGAATATTAAAGTTGGTTGTATTTTAATTAGGATTTTGTATAAGAAGTTATATGAAGAAAATTTACATATTTCTGAAATAAATGCTTGGGGAAATGATTTATGTAAGAAAGCTAGAGTATTTTCGAAATAAATATTTGAGGAATGATTTCCTTTAAAAGAGAATATTTGATAAAATTGATTTATTAAAATGTGCCTTAAAATTAAAGGAATTCGAGAGTTTAAATGGATTTTGGAAAAATGGTTTTTAAGATTTAAAGGGTTAATAATAGTATTTGAAAATATTTTCGAGTTTCTAAGTAGGCAATTGCTACCATTAGGACTTGCTATATAATTATTTAGATAAAACAAATTTTGATTCAATTTCAAAATTAATGGTTTAATTTACTATAAGGTAAAAATGTGTATTATTATTTCAAATGATTATGGAGAAAGGAATAATAATTCTAATTAAGATAGATTGGAGTATGAATGATTTTGGACAGGGTAATAATAGATTCCTTAAAAGGGGTTTTGGTGTATCAATATTTTGGAAATAATACACTTAGGAATATATTTAAGTGTAATTCTTTTGAAAAGAAAATTCTATAGAAAGATGGGTATTCCTTTGGGTTTTGTTCGGTGAGTAAGTCCCGATTTATTTTGTGGTGATCAGAATAATCTTCTAAGTGACGATCTGATATTTGATTAGGTGAATAGTATTACACACTTAGCAAATTATTCTCTTTGTCATCATAGAGACAAGTTCACAGCTGGATGAATCAAAAGTAAGATAGAAGTTGATAGATTGATAAAAACTATATATTTGGAAATATATTTGGTATTTTCTTCCAAAAGGGGATCTTGAAAATGAGTATTTTTTAAAGTTGGCTAGTTTGAGTGGCTCGAAAATAACTAAAAATAGGTAAGAGATACGTTTGGATAGTAAACGTTTCTCTTGAGTACTATCCTTCTAGTAAGGAAACGTATGATACTATTTTGTAATAACCAGTTCCTTGGTGTAATATTGGGGTTACTCGAGCCGAATGTGTGTGTATGTATATATATTCTATGGATTAAAGTATATAGTATCGTTTCAAAAGGTGTTTTGAATAAAAACTCGGGTGTTTTAAAATTCTTAAGTAAATTGAAATTTGAACTTTGATTATAGTTTTGTATACCCTTAGGGTAGGGTAGAGAATTGTATAATTTTGATAACTAAAGCTATGTTTTATGATAATGTTTTCATAAATATTTTAGTGGTAATAGTGATGGTACTTAGATTAACTAATTAAATAAGTGTGAAAGTTTATGTAGACCATTTCTCTTCCCATAAAGTTTTGATCTAATATTCGGGTATAATGCTTTGAGGTGTTTCACACCGTTCCAAATAAGTATCAATTGCTCGATTTTGATGGTAAGCATTTGATGAGGATTTTTGATATGGAACTAAGGATTTTTTTATCATAGCTACAGCTATGTAAGGAGAATAGAGATTCTTAATCAAGGAGCCTCGTTAGGGTCCGCACTATTAAATCAGGGGAACGATACTGGTTTGGAGGTGCAGTCATTTATTCGAGTGGTGATCGACTCCATTCTGTATATGAACGATCTATGAACATCATCTAGGCTTTTGAATAATGTTGAGGGTTCTTGTGATGAAATTTCGGGGATGCGATTCTTTTTAAAGGGAGGAGAGTGTAAAGATCCATATTTTTGGTCTTCAAAATTTAATATTTAATTTAATTAAATATTCAAATTTGAATTTAAATTTTGATAAATTTCCTCTTTCAAACTGAGACTTGCTTTCTAATGATGTATTATTAATTCAATTCTTAGATTTTTTTTCCATAATTTTTAGTTTGGAAAATAGACAAATTCTCGTCTGACGTATTTTACGGAAAATGCTAGCATTTTGAAACTTCACAAAACTCAATAACTTGTCGATTTTATTGTTGCTATGCAATCATGTACCATTATTGTACGCGATCGTCTTTTGTTTTCTGTCATTTGCGGCTCGTATGCGGACGTTGAGTTATGCGATGTGGCATCGTAAATTTTTAAACAGAAAAAAAGAATCAACTCACACACAAGTATATTGAGCCACCTTTTCTTCATTTTTTCCATGCTTGTCTACCACAATTGCTTGCATCTTTCTTTCCTTGTCTCCCCAGACACCTTTCTGTTTCATTGTTCCCTTTTGACTTTAGTCTTTAATTTGATATGTGTAGCTAGAATGGTTCTCGGCATGTAGATATACATGCGTGTGTTCATGAAATCATCTTCTCCACTGTTCTCCTCCTTTGTAGATTAAAAAAAAATTAGAATCTTTCTCCACCTTCTTCCATACAAAAATCAAAAGCACCCAAACAATTTGCTTTTAGCTCCGACGTCCAACTGCAAAGTTGTTTATATCGATCCGTAGGATTTTTGAAAATAAACGGCGCTTGATTTCTTCCTCTAATGATCGAGAAATCGCTAAATTTTAGAAAAGGGTCAAAAACGTATCTAATCTTCAAAAATCAGTTGTCTTGATCTGGGAAGAATGGATCCACGTTGTAGGTGTCATTGGGTTCGTAAGGTGTTGTGCTTTTTTTAAGGAAGTTTCGACAAGGTTTAGTGAGGACGATGGGCAATATTGACAAATAGGGTTTGGATTTGGTGGAGCTATGTGCCATGGTTGGTCTTGGCGGTGGCGACATTGCCTTTAGGATCGAGAGTGGAGCCGTTGGCAACACTTTGGCGGAGTTTGGGGTTCATGTGGGGATCTCAATCGGTCGCGTGTTTCAATATTCCACAGCTCGGCTTCGTGATCAAGATTTGCTCGAGGGGCCAGAGAGGTGGTGAGGCAGTGCAATTAGATGGTGAAGTGAGGCCGAGCTTGTTAATGAAGTTGGATTGGACGATGGGTGGCCAAAGTGCCATGCACGTGCACGTGCCCGATTGTGTTCTTCGTTCCAGGAAATAAAGAAGAAAAGGAAAATTGAAAGGAGGGGGAGGTCCTGTGTGTTTAGGTTGCCGGTAGGAGATTTGGCTTCGACCCACGTGGTAAAAGGTGAGAATTTAAATTAGTTTTTTTTTAATATATATATATGGTTATAAATTTGCATAAATTGTTCATATGATATCCTTATCGCACATGGACTTTTGCGATGGGCTCATATGGACAAGTAGAATGTTGACGTATAACTTATTAGTAACTTGGACAGATATAAATTTATGACATATTAATAAAACAGAATTTAAATCACGTTATTTAAATAATAACGTCGTTTAGATTTATATGCCTTAAATATATATATATATATATATATATATATATATATATATATATATGTTTATTTGGCCAAATAAAATACCGTTGAGTTAATTAGCTTGTATATGATAATGGGACATTTGTTTAGTAGAATAAAACACCTTTCCACTAATTATATTAAATTTACCATTTTATTAGCAGAATAAATCCTCGATCTGCTATTTTATAGATTTGGACCCTTGATCATATATCGTTAATTGATATGCTACCTAGAATATGTGATATGTTAAACCATGATGGTTAAGTATTGAATTTATTTACATAGTCGTCGATTATGTAAATATCAGTTATTAACTTGAAAAGTTAAATCGAATAATATGGTAACTTATTTAACTACCATGGTGATCGTTAAGTCCCCTTCAATTTTAAAAATTTAAAATCTAGGTTGAAAGCTATTTTAAGAATAATTATTATTTATTAATAATATTTAAAAAGTAATAATTATTTATTGTTAATAATGCTTTAAAAATAATTAATTGTTTTAATAATGATTTAAAGTTGATTATTTTATTAATATGATTCTTAAAGGTTATTCCTTAATGTTATTTAAGAATGTTTAAATGTTATTTAAGAGTTATTTAGTTATGGCTTAGGAATTTTTTAATTATATTTTAAATATTTATTTAAAATGATTATCAGTACTTTAATTTTTAATTAAAGCTAATTAATATGATTGATTTAAGTTATGTAATTATATATAAAGGATAATTAATTTTCATACTAATATTAGTTTAAGGTTAATTAATTACTGTTTTAATAACATTTAAAGCTAATTAATTATTATACTAATATTACTTTGAACTTAGCTTATTAATACAATAATAGTGTTTAAAAATTATTTATTATATTATTAATGAGATTTTAAAGATAGTATTTTGAATGAGGTCCAATTTGAAGGAAATAGGAGGATGTTTAAATAATAAATTATTATTAAAGTTATTTAAAGTTATTCAAAGTTATTATGAATAATGTGTATGTTATTAAGGGAACCTTAATGACTTAAGGAGCTTATTAAATAAGTTGTTTAAATATAGGAAGAAGTTTTATAAATGGTTTGAGATTTGTAAAGAATATTTTATAAATAAATTTGGAAATTTACACAGCAAGTATCTATTTATCAAATAAAATAGATTTATGGAAGGGATTGGTGTTTTGGGTTCTCTATTTAAAATACTTTTGGGTTGATCATTTAAAATATGAGTTCAAAATAAAAAAATCCTTCTAAGTGAAGTAGTTAAATATACTTATACCAGCGAGAAAAGTATATGGATATATTTTCTAAGTATCGAAAATATAATGGTTCGTGAATATACTTATCCTGTTGACGCAGGTATTGCAAGTGATTTCCAAGTATTTGAAATGTGATTTTAAAATAATGGAGATTTAATTAAAATGCGTCTTAGTGATTTTTATAGGAAATATAATCTTTGTTTGAATGGTTGTTTATTTGAAAGTTAAATAACCGACTATAAAATCAGGACTAAAACATAGCTTTGGAAATATCTAGGAGAAAATCGAGAATTATATGATACGGTTACCGTCGGTGGTGCTATAATGTATGTATAAACTCATTTCATTCTTCTAGGACAAATGATAAGGAAATCCATCCACAAACGTTTAGGAGGTGAACTCCGCTCTTATCTTCGTCTATTTATTTCCTAAAGAACCAGGGTTTAGTTTACTGGAATTATCGAAAGTTGTTTCGTAGAGACAGGGATCGAATATATTATCCTAAAATCACTTCTGTCCAACTCAAGCGTTCGAACTGAAGACATCTTGAAGAATATGGAATCGAAGTTGGAGCATTGAAGTAGTACCTTCGGTTTGTCCTTATCCTAGACAACTTTTATGAATGAATGCTGGTGCTACAGTACTGCCTGAAAGGAGTGTTAGAATTCCATGTGGGGTTGATATTCAAAAGGTAAGCTTAGCCTCAAGCCTCATCAACTGGGAATGACTAAAATCAAGGGAGATGCGGCAAGGCTAAGTATGTCGCTCCCATTAGGGCGTGTCATCATCTTTCCAGATACGTCTACATATTTATGCATTGGTTGGGCATGAGATCTCAAATAAAAAGGGTTGCAAAGCAACTGAGGTGATGACATATTCGGTACTGTCCATTCAGGGATAGGCTGGTCTTGTGTTGGCAAGGGATCCAAGTGGGGTCTTTGATACATTTTTCTAAATGTGTACCGTGACAGGTGGTACCCCGATGCCTTGTCATAGTAGGAATCCATTCTCCAATAAGTGCCGTATGATTTTGATTATGCCCAAATATGTTGAAACGTGAGATGCAAGTATTTCAGCTATTTTCATATTTTACTTTGATCTTTGGACAATACTATAATATCACTGAATTTTCTGATATAATGGTTTTGGTTATCGTAAGGTAAAAACCCATTCATGTTTATGTGCGGTATGGTCTTATGAGGTACCTTTGATTTTAAAGGATTTTAAAAGTTATAATAAATAAAAAATTTATGATTTAAGTTCTCATGCCGGTTTTACTAGACCGACCGAGGTGCAGTTTCTTCTAAAATGCTTGGCTCAGACCAAACATATTTCCAGGTTTAGTTGGATATTTTTGGAGTTTCAAGGGAGGAGACCGAGGCCCAGAGACGTATTCATGTACATGGTTATTTTTCTGTTGCATTCATGATTGTATTTATCAGCAATTGTAACGACATGTTGTTATAACTTTCCGGGTTGAAATATGTTAGTATACTCTGATTGATGTTTGAATATACATATATTACAGTTTCGTCTTGGTGTAAAGATTTATTATTTATTATAGAATATTCGTTCCACCGTGGGATTATATGTTGTTTGATTTCTTCTTGTCTTCTTTCTTCTTTCTTTTTCTCTAACTATTCGTTTTTCCATTCAATTTGGGTTGAACATGTGTGGTTCATTATCAGCTTAAACTGTACGGAAAAGTGGGTCGTTGTATGAGTAACCTAAATGTCCTTGTTCTTTACCCTCCTATCCAAGGTTTCCACATCACAATGCTTGTCTCCTGCCCTTGTCCTTAAGCCATCTTCTTATCCCCTTCTCTCTTTTCATGAGAAAACATGTTTTAAGCATGTTTTGTACTTAGTTGCCAAAATGTTTCTAATGACGTGACATTTATATTGATATTTTAATCTTTATATACTTTGGTATGAACACTTATATTAATATACACATATAGACACATGCTAACTCATTTATAATTTTGTATTCTTATGCTAAAGAGTTCAAAATGTTTTCGATAAGTTTAGTCAATGAAAATTCGAAAATTCGAAAAACGAATTCTGTTCACATTTTCGATTTTTTTCAAACTATATATTTTATTAAACAAATTTGAAAAACTATTTTACTTTCATTATTTATTATTTAGAAGAGTTTTATTTTAATTGTTAAACCAATTATCTGAATACTTAAAATTAATTAAATATTCTCAAAATAAAACGGTGAAATTATGAGTCATTATACTCTCCCCCTTTACTAGGAATTTCGACCCTGAAATTTAGCCATAGTCAAAATCCAGAAACAAACTAAACTAGAAATACTTAACTCTATCCATCAACTCAAATGATATACATTGACCATTCCTATAGAATTTGGTTTGTTCACTCACTCGAATACATAACTTTACTTTCGATCTAGTATCCCTCGCCCGACTTCCTAGTGCCAACTTCGATCAGGACTCTTAATTAGAAATCTTCGTTCTCCTTACAGAGCCGTACATTGTGATAGAAAAAGTTGGTTTCATAATAAGAACCATCAACAAGTGTTCTCTATTAAAAATCAGATGATAAATCCTTATTCGGAACGGTATTACACCGTAAAGTCGTATATTAGAATCTTGAATCCAACTTATGTGAAAAGTGGTATGATATGTGTCCAACTTACGTCCTTATTTTATTGGTTTTCATTAATAATAAATTTATTTCTGCTAAAATTATTTATAATAACATTTCCTAGAACAAACTTAAGCTTAACTTTTATAATATCTCTACATCCTGAGAGTATATACCACTATCTGATTCAAACCTTTCCATTTTGACTTTATTTCTCTAAAGAAGATTCGAGATCCAAATACCTAATTTTATTTTAGAACTATTCTTGAAATGATTTTTATACATTTTAGTCATAAAAATTATATTTATACAGCCCGAGTGACCCAAAAACAACACTAAGAAACTGTGTACTACCAATAGTATCATATATTCCCTTACTAAGAAGAGTAATACTTAAGAGAAGTGCCTACCATCCGAACACATTTCTTTCCCATTTTTTCGGTTATTTTCGGACCACTCAAACTAGTTAACATAAAATTCTTCTTTTATTCAAAATTCACCCTATAGAATAAATAAAAATATATTTCTTGTTTAAAATACTCTATCCAACATATTTATACTTATAAAAACTACTAAGTAATACTATTTATTATTCTCTCCAAAATTCATTTAAAATAACAATATACAAACATACATGCATGTGTGTATATATATTTTCAAATCAACTCATTTTTTTGGGAGTTAGTTAGCTTTATCAAAACAATCTTATAAATTTTTTGCTGTGGTAGCCTTTCCCTACTTAGAAACTCGAAAATAAACACCAATGATGCTGTAGCCATCATCAGAATGATTTCCCAGTAACCGAAGTGATTTTAGTGCTTTTTACTTCCTTCGAAATAATTCCAAAACACTTCCATTCACACATACTTTTAAAATAATACCATTATAATTATTATATGTATATTTTCTAAAAAATTTGAAAACAATTTTGAAAATAGCGGGTTTTCATTTCTCAATTTCTCAGTTTGAATCTTCTATTATACGTAATCCCTATAAATAATCATACTTTTATAATTTTATTTTTTATAAAACATATCACGATGTTTAATCTTCGTTTAGATTATAATAAATAACTCTTATTACATTCAAATATAAATTTAATTTTTTATCCTAACAGTGTCATTGAAACACTAACTTAATTTACTTCTGAACCAATAAACCACTCAACGGAACAATCAATACAATATGAAACATTTTTATAAAAATAACAAATATGCACTCTTATATATATACACTCAAACCCATTCTATGGTGTCACTTACCCTATCTCAAATGAGTTGACCCCACCGAAGCTTAGTTATTCATTCAATCCTAAGCTCTGATGACGCTTATACGATTTGCTTTTCTTATACCTAAAGATGACACTTAATACATCCTGTTATTCATATGCCGATCATTTAAGTGTCTGAAAGACTGGTCATTTGGGCTAAAGAAGAAAAAGATAGAATAGAATCTCATAAAAACGTGAGAGTAACATATATTATATATATATATATTTGGTCTTTTCAAAAGAAAGAACTTTATTATAAACAATCATCACAGTACACTATCCTATTATCACCCTGGACAGTTATAAAGCAGTCCTTACAAATGCTGATAAATTCAACAATCAATATAGAAGAAAAATAAAGAAATGCGTTGATGTATCTTGGGCATCTAGCTTGTCTCATGAACTCCAAAGCATCCAGAGTAAATCTGGAAAATGTGCTCGATCTAACCCAAGCGTTAAAATAAAATAACATCCGGACCAGTTTGGTAAAACTAGAGTGCGAAAACTCAAGTAATGAGGTAAACATATAATAATTCTGTGAAACCACGCCGCTAATGCAGAACGAGTTTTACCTAACAAGATCAACAATCATAGATATAGAGATGGGAAACAAATAAGAACAACAATCTAAATAAGAATAAATGTACATCGATAAAGTAAAAATCCAAATTTAAAGAAGGAAAAAAAAAATTAAACATGGAGAAGAACCATGTCACTTCTCAGTGCAAATAAGAAAACAATTCAATGATTTGATTTAACACACGAAAAGGATTTTTTCTCATATTATATATGAGACTGTGCCGCCAACTACGGAACGGGTTTCCTTTCACAATAACAATATCCAATCTCAACCATGGATGTGACTGACTAAACATCATGAAATACTCTCAATATGAGATGACCCACCTCCTCGATCCTTGGAAGTGGGCACTAATGCATCCTTGAAATTCACATGCCGCAGACCCAAGTGCTAGAGAGGCGTATTATCGTGGTAAGAAAGAAAATAAAGACAGAAAAAATATCATACGAATGGAATAACATATATTTTTTCAACATATAACTTTTATAGTGGAAATTTTAAATACATTTATCAGAGTTAAACATGGACTATATATATATATCTGTCCTTATAAAGGAAGAATACAATACTACTCATATGGTCGAAACAATCTTCAAAAAAATCTTCTAACTCCGTGCTCCATGCTCTTCTTGATTTCTTCTAATTAAACTTGATTACCAGGCTGCCCGAGGAAAATTAGGGCACCCAAAGTTTAAGGGAAAGGCAAATAAACTCGGGTCAGTCATGAGACTGGTGTGAGAAACTAAAAATACGCGATTTGAAAAAGAAAAGGTATCTCATAAGACTATGCCGCACATAAACATGGAACAAGTTTTTACCTTATGATAACAAAATATTTGCTAGGTGAGACCATTAGGTATTATTTTTAATGACATCCTTTGAAAGAAACTTTTCACTGTATATATTCAAATAGCCAAATTTGTTACATTGGTTAAATATAACGGCGTAATAGGTTTACAATCAAGTTCGCATGCACTTATCGGAGAATGGATTTCCATACAATGGTAGGTAAAAGACTACCTTATATACTGTTTATCTCTAGAGGAGTGTATCGAGGATACATAAACAATCCTCTACATCTGGCAAGACTGGCCTATCCATATTTTGCACTCATACATGGCCTGGGTAAAACCGAATATGACTTCGCTCCGGCCGTAGCCGACCTATCCAAGCCCATAGCATACACCCCATACATGGCATATAGAGAGTAATCTAGAAAGGTGATGACAATACCCTAATGGTTGGGAATCACATAGCCTTGCAGCATACCCTGCTTAAGCCATTACCGGGTGATGAGGTTTGAGGTAGTGATTACTTTTCATGTAGCATATTTGACTTTGAACGCCACACTGCCATTCCATAGTCACACAACTAATTTCTACAAATGTATAACTCCTGAGCTCGTATGTCCCAGGAAAGAGTATTAAGCTAAGAGAAGTTGCCTTCTCCGCCACCAAATAGATGATACGCTCATAGAGATCAATTTATGTAAATAGAAATGCACCGTCAAATATTTATCCACACAAGTTGCTCAAGAACGGGACAAACCGAAGGGACTCTCCTACCACATCTTGTTAGAAGTTATCCCAAGGATTAGTACCAAGAAGTCCTCGTATCAAAGATCAGAAGAACTACTGCCACATAATATAATATGGAAAATTTCCCCAGAGGACCAAAGACAAGTAGCCCTACATTCCATCTTCCAAATCATTCCACGTCTTCAATTCGAGTACGTAAATTGGTTTGAAGTGTTTACCGAATAGGAACCATCCAAATACGACCCCGGTTCCTTCGAACCAATCATCGATAAAAGTTTTTCTATGAATAGGGAATTATTCTTCAATTGATTAATTTCTTTTTATCAAAAGATCTTCTGGGGATACATATATATATATTTCAAAAACATTCTTTTCGGTATATACAGAATCATTTAACCTCTCTTATCAAATCCTTTGATTACTTAAAACCTTTTTAAAACTAGGACCAACTCGAAATCATTTCATTCCTTACTTGGGAGAATATTTCCAAATCATTTCCATTGAACCTTAACATAAATTTCTTAATTGAAAATATAAATTTTGATTGTGTTAAAAACAAGTTATCTTGGATGTTAATCTAAAATCAGTAAATATTAAGTTAGCAAAATCTATAAAAATCATCTAATTCTACTCAATATCAATTTCTGTATTCAACAAATGTTATGGGTGGAATAACGGTGAAATTACCTTATAAATTCCATGAACAGCACAAGTTCCCCCTACGGGCTTTAACATCGAATACAAGAAGATTATCTCTATAAAATCCATGTTATTTATATTTAAGAAAATCATAACTTTTCTATTTTGGAAAATTTTGAGCCAAGTAAACCAAATTTACTATCCCATCCTAAACACAATTTCTCTAACACCTATAAGGCGGTCAAGTTATTCGATCGACCCTAAATCATTTAACATATAAACATCCCATAAATCTTTCAAATCATATTTATAAATCATTTGAAAATATTTATAAAATATTTGGAAAAGAACGGCTGCGTTTAAAACTAATTTCGAAAGTTATAGAAAAGTGCTGCGGAAAAGTGCTACGAAAAAGTGCTATGGAAAGTGCTTTTTAAGCTATATTGATCAGAACGATTTTTTTATCGTTTTAAAATTCATTTTGAGAAATCAAATCAATTTTAAAAAATTTTAAAAGACTTTTAGAATTTATTTCATATTTTAAACAATTTTACAATATCATTTTCAAAGAAATCCTGTTATGGATTACGAATTGCAAAACTGAGATCTTTTTAGAAACTTGTTTTACTCATATTTCAAAATCTATTTGTCAAAATCTGGATCTTCTTTTTTTGTTTGAAAACTATGGATATAATAGTTCAAAAAATTCTTATCTCAAAGAAGTCTGAGCTATATTCCATTCTATATACTCTTTTGACTTTTATGGCGTGAAATATCAAATTATCGTTTAGCAACATGCCTAATTTTGAATAAATTTTCACTTATCTTTCAAACTTCACCAAAACACTTTCAAATGTTTACAAAACATTTTAAAATCATTTTTAAACCTTTTTAAAATAGGTATAACATCTCATGTATAGAAATTCATTAAATTATGGAAATTGTCTTCCATTGTGCTTTTCGACGAACGTTTCTGTGGCATGCATATCTATTCAACATTCACATTAAACAACCAAACTTGATGATCTAAACATATTAAACATCCATTGAAAACATCATATCATCATCCAAAAATATAGTATAAGTAAAATTTTCTCAGATTGATTTTCTATCGGAAAAAGGTAAGATCATAAACTTGCGATCCGAGCTCATGAACCCTAACATCTTGCCTCCTAGTGTGCTCGTTCATTCCATGCCAAAAAAGGTGCTAGGCAAAGCATGGGGAATGAGGTATAGGACTTTGGATTATTATTGAATTTGTCAGAAACTAGACCTAAAAATAGATCAATTTCTCTTGGATTTCGGGACATACTATTCTCAGTATTGGACATGTGGTCAACATAAAAATTGTAGGAAATTATTTTCTCTACTAGAAAATGGATCATCCAATTTGGTTTAGTTTTGAATGAAACATGGTCAAATGAAGAAGAGGCATTCTCATATTTAACAAAATCATACCCGAAAATGGACCGAGTTCTAGCTAATTTTTGGTCATGTTACTCAAAGAATTATTAAAAGTGGTCAAAAGTAAAGGACTTGAAAAATCTTCTATCTACAAGTTGAAAAAAAAAACTCGATTTCGATTATGATCAAAAGAAGAGAGTACATTCTCAGAACTAAAATTCTAGGCCAGAAAATGCAATGGAAAGAATTAGGTTTTGAGCAAAGCTAAGCTTAAAAAGGGAAGAAGTAGTCAACTAGAAAGTTGTATCCACCGAAATTTTGAATGGTTTTAAAAAATGAATTTTCTTATTTCATTCAGATATGAGGAAGTTACGAAGGTTGAATAAATGAGTTGTGGAGCGACTATTTATAGGAAAAGAGAAGGAGGAAAATATTCACATTTACATCATCCCCCTCATCACCACCGCATGCTCCATCTCCATCACTTATGTACCCACTTTTCATTCCATCATTTCGACTACAAATATCCACCATCATCACCCCCAGGTGTGATGCGCTCAAGTGTTACTTTGGTGTGAGATTGTTGACTTAAAGAAAGCTTAAGGATTAAGCATCTAAAATATCTTAGATTTTACCCATATATGTTATATATATGTATGAATGTGTATGTTTATTTGTATGTGTACATATGTTCATGTGCATGTTAGGGAATGTTTGCATATGTTGTACATGTGCACATGACACAAAAATAAGGTTGCAACGATTTAAAACAACTTTCACTCGTCAAACCGTTGTAAATCGAGAAACCGAATCCCGGTCACATTTTCACTTATATTTTAAGTTACATATAAATGTAATCAAAATTTGAAATAAATTTCTTGTCAATTTTAACTAATTAAAATGATCACATTTCATTTATGTGACCATATAAATTAATATTAACAATTAAAAAAAATCATTATTATACTGATAAAGCTATATCTATTTTTCCATATATTTTCAAATCAAATATATATATATATATATATATCTTTATAAAACTATTTCATCACTACTTAAAATGAATTATTATCATTTAAAAACAATTATTTATATAATTATAATAATTATTTTATCACTAAATCTCAATTAAATTAAATAAATCAATTATTAAATATAAGGGCATTACTGATGATGTCTTAAATGCATTTTATTCCTAAAAATAGAATAATTAATTTTATCTCATATTCTTGTTCAATTTTAAAAATATGTGGATGTATTCAGCGCCGTGTGCGAGTTTTACGATTATAGAGCTATTTTCAATAAAATAGTTATTGGCCATTTTATCGATTTAAATCCCAAGGAAAAATATACGTCAAGAAAAATTTGATCTTTTATTCAAACTTTTGTAAAGATACTTCTTTATAAATAACCACTTTTCATTTTCATTTCTAAATATTTCTACTTAAAAACACATTTCTTTTCAAAATGCAATTCACCGGTTTAAAAACAAATGTTGCTAAAACATCATTTACTACAAAGCCAAAATCATTCATTAGTAACCTTAAACATTAATTTAAAAGATCATAGCATACCTATAATTATCAATTAAGATAATACCCTTTGATAAAAATTGATAACCATCAATTAACAAGTTAACTAATGACTCACATTAAGCTTTTTAACTTTATAAAATTATTTTGATCGAGTAACACAAAATTGATACTAAATAACTGGGAACTACCGATAGCATCACATATTTTTTTAACAAGAAGGTGAATACTCAAGAGAAGTGTTTGCCATTCAAACACATCACCTACCATTTTTAGTTACTTTCGAGCCACTCGAATTAATTAATCAAAAGATTGTTTTTCATTTTCGAAATCTCATTTTAGAAATAATACTATTATTATTCCTTTTTCGAAAAAATCATTTGAATTTCCTTCCAAAAATACCGGAATTTAAATTCTTAGAAATTCATTTATAAAGCATATTTTATGTATCCAACTCATAAAATCACTTATATAAAACATATTTATAAGATTTATTTATCTTAAATAAATTCCTTTAATAGATAGTGTTATTTGTCGAATACCCCATAGTCAAATTGTGAAACTAAATTCACGAGGTGTTTGACTTGAACTTTTTATAAACAACCAATTAATCAATGATAATAAGCGAATATTATTCTTTTCTTAATCAAAGAACTATATTACATGTAAAATATTCTTTATATTCAAAATATTATCCTAGGTAAAATAATTTCATTTACTAATTTTCAAACCAAAATAATTTGCATATAATATTAACAAATACGCGCTAATATATATATATATATATATATATATATAGACTCTCAAACTCTTTCTAGGCAATTACTAACCCTATCTCTAATGAGTTACTCATCCTACGGTACTACTAACCCTATCTCTAATGAGTTACTCACCCTAGGGTACTACTAATCCAATCTCTGATAAGACTTTAACCTTACCAAAGCTAAGGTGCTCGCTCAACTTAAGCTCTGATACCAAATGGGATGACCCATATCCTCGATCAATTGAAGTTGACGCTAATACATCCTAGGTATTCATGTGTCACAAATCCAAGTGCCGGAGAGGTTGATTATCATGGGTAAGAAAGAAAATAAAGAGAGAGCAGAATCTCACATGAACGGGATAACATATATTACTTCAATGTATAACCATTACAGTGGAAATTTTAAAAACATTTATCAGAGTTAAACATTATATATCCTTATAAAGGCAGAATACAATATTACTCAAGTGTGGTGGAAACAATCTTCATAAAATTCTTCTAATTCCATGCTCCAAGCACTTATAGATTTCTTCTAACTAAACCTGAATACCAAGCTTCCCAGGGAAAATTAGAGCACGCAAAATTTAAGGAAAAGGAAAATAAACTCAAGGTCAGTCACGGAACTGGTGTGAGAAACTCAAAACATGCAGTTTGAAAAAGAAAAGGTATCTCATAAGACCACGCCACACATAAACATGGAATAGGTTTTTACTTTATGATAACCAAAACATTTGCTATGTAAAATCATTGGATATTATTTTTAGTGGCATCCTTTGAAAATCACTTTTCACGTATATATATTCAAATAGCTGAAATTGTTACATTGGTTAAATTTAACAGCATAACAGGTTTACAATCAAGACCGTTGGCACTTATTTGAGGATGGATTTCCATATAATGGTAGATAAGGGACTTACTTCCGTACATCTCCAGAGGAATGTACTAAGGATACACTAATAGTTCTCTACATCTGGCAAGACCGGCCATTCCTATCTGGCACTCATACATAGCCTGGATAGAATCGAATATGACATCGCCCCGATCGTAACTGACCTATTTGGAGCCCCAGAGCATACACCACATACTCCACAGATAGAGAGTAATCTAGACAGGTGATGACCATACCCTAATGGCTGCGAACCACATAGCCTTGTGCCTTACCCTGTTTAAGCCATTACCGGGTGATGGAGTCTTTGGTAGCGATTACTTTTCACATCCACATTCCACTTTGAATGCCATACTTCCATTTCATAGTCACACAACTAATTTCTATAAATGTATAACTCCTAATATTGTATGCCTTAAGAAAGGGTTTTGAGCTAAGAGAAGTTGCCTTCTCTGCCACAAAACATATGATAGTTCATGTGATTAATTTACGTAACTAGAAATGCAACATCAAACATTCTCCTATACAAGTTGCCCAGGACCAGGACAAACCGAAGGCACTCACCTACCACATCCTGTCGGGAGTTATCCTTAGGATTCGTAGTGAGAATTCCTTGCATCGAAAATACTAAATGAAGAACTACTGCCACATAATATGATATAGAAATTTCCCCCATGGGTCAATGATAAGCAACCCAACATTCCATCTTCCAAATCATATCCATGTCTTCACTCCGAATATTTAAATTGGTTCGAAGTGGTTTTTGGATAGGTCATCCAAATCCGACCCCGGTACCTTCGAACCAATCATTGATAAAAAGTTTTTCTACGAATGGGTAATTATTCTTTAATTGATCAATTTCTTTTTATCAAAATATCTTGTGTATATATATATATATTTCTAGAACATTCTTTCCAGTATATGAAAAATCATTAAACCTCTCTAATCAACTCCTTTGATTACTTAAACCTTTTCAATCTAGGACTAATTCGAAATTATTTCATTCTCTACTTGGGGAAATATTCCAAATCGTTTCCGTTAAATCTTAACATAAATTTCTTAATTCAGAATTCAAATTTTGATTGTGTTAAACCATGTTTGTCTAGGGATGTTAATCTGAAACTAGTAAATATTAAGTGAGAAGAATTTATAGAAATAATCTAATCCTACACAATATCAATTCTGTATTTGACAAATACTATGGGTGGAATAACGGTGAAATAACCTCATAAATTCCACGAATAGTATGAGTTCCCTCTTTGGGCTATAACATTGAGTGCAAGAAGATTATCTCCATAAAATCCAAGTTATTTATATTTCGGAAAATCATATCTTTTCTTTTTTTGAAATTTTTTTGTCCCAGTAAACCTAATTTACTATCCCATCCTTGGACAAGGAGAGTGGGAAATTGGTTTTCCAAAACCAAGTCTAAGCACTATCTCTCTAACACCCATAAGACGGTCAAGTTATTTGGTCGAATCTAAATCATTTAACGTATAATCTTTCCATAAATCTTTCAAATCATATTTAAAACACTTTATAATAATTTGAAAACATTTATAAAAGACTTGGAAAAGAATGGTTGCGTTTAAAACTATATTTCAAAAGTTATAGAAAAGTGCTGCGGAAAAGTGCTATGGTACTTTTTAAGATATATTGACAAAAGCGACTTTTTTTCATTTGAAAATTCATTTTTTGAACTCAAAATAGTTTTAAAATATTTTAAAAGATTATTAGAATTTATTCCATATGTTAAACAATTTTAAAATATCATTTACAAAGAAACGCTGTTATTGATTATGAACTGCAAATACCACGATCTTTTCAGGAACTTGTTTTACTCATATTCCAAAATATTTTTCGAAATCTGGATTTTCTTTCTTTTTTTGAAAACTATGGATATAGTAGGGTGGAAAATTCTTATCTGGAAGAATTTCGAGCTATATTCCATTCTATACACTCGTTTGACTTTTACGGTGTCAAACAGCGAACTAACATTTAGCGACGTTTCTATTTGATCAATTTTTTAAAAAACATCACCAAAACACATTCAAATGTTTATAAAATATTTCAAAATCATTTTAAACCTTTTTAAAAGAGGTTGAACATCCCATATACAGCAATACATTAAAAAAAGAAAAGTGATTTCCTTTGTGCTTATCGACGTGTATTTCCATGACACACACACACACACATATATATTCAACATTCATATTAAAAACAAAACTTGATGATCAAAGCATATTAAACATCCAATGGAAACATCATATCATCACCCAAAAATATAGTATAAGTAAGAGCTTCTCCCAATGATTTTCTATCAGGAAAAGGCTATAGCTTCACAAACTCACGATCTGATCTCACGAACCCCAACATCTTGCCTTCTACTATGCTCGGCCATTCCATGTCAAAAGTGGTGCTTGGCCAAGCATGGAGAATAAGGTGTAGGACTTTGGATTATTATTGAATTTACTAAAAACTGGACTAAAAATAGGCCATTTTCTCTCAGATTTTTGGACATTCAATTCTCTGTATTTGGAAATGTCGTCAACATAAAAGTTGTTGGAAAATCTTTTCTCCACGGTTTCAACATGAGAATCATCCAATTTGGTTTACTTTTAAATGAGAAACAGTCAAATGAAGAAGAGGCATTCTTGGATTTACAAAAATCACATCCGAAAATAGGTCGACTTCTAGCTAATTTTTGGACGTGTTGCTCAAAGAATTATGGAAAGTGGTCAAAAAAGTTCTTGAAAATTCTTTTATCTAAATTCGAAAAAAAATGGAACACTCAATTTCGATTAGTTACAAGGAAGATATGATCAAAAGAAGAGATGACCTTCTTGGAATAAAATTCTAGGCCCAAAAATGCAATGGAAATAAGTAGGTTTATGAGGATAACTAAGCTCTGAATGGCAAGAAGTGGTCAACTCGAAAGTTTCAGCCATTAAATTTTGAATGGATTGAAAAAAGAATTTTCTCATTTAGTTCAGATATGAGGAAGTTATGGAGGATGAAAAAATGAGTAATGGAGGGGCTATTTTATAGGAAAAGAGAAGGAAGAAGATATCTACCTTTACATCATCCCCCTTATCACCACCGCATGCTCCATCTCCATCGCCCATATGCCCACTTTTCCATCCATCATTTTGGCTGCCAACATCCACCATCATCACCACCCATGTTGTGATATCCTGGAATTTCAAGAGATTTAAAATGTGAAAATCTCTTAATTAAATTGTTTAAAATTGATAAAATTGTATTTTCAAATATAAATAACCAATTAATTAATAGTGTGATGTTTTAAATTATGATTCTAGATTTATTTTGAATTTAAATTTAATAATGGAATTTAAAAGAATATATATCTTAAAATAAAAATAATAATATAGTTTGGACTTAAAGTTATGGATGAGTTTTTCTTTCTTTCTTTTTTAAAAAAAAAAATAAGATTTGTTTTACCTTATTCTCTTTAAAGGGGAATTTAATTATAGAAATTTGGAAAGTATTTATTTAATAGGAATAAATACAAAAGCTTTTTGATTTAGCATTTAAAAATGAGTTGAGAATATTTTATATGACTTTATTTAAAAGATAATTGGTTTTTATTTTCTCTTAAAAGTTTTATTTATTTAAAATTAGTAAAGCATTTATACATTAAAAAACATATTAGTTAATTAGGAAATCATATTAAAAAAAAAGAGGAGGCTTTTAAAATTCTTTCAAAGATAAACATAAATGAAAAAGACAAATGTTATTCAATCAAGAAGTTAAGTAACAAGTGTTAAGATCTAAAACTCTTAATGTAACATGTGTCAGGGTATTAGTTCATACAAAACATACTATCTTCATTTTCCTTATTTCCCCTCTGGTTTCCTATTTCAAAAACAAGAAACTCGAAGAACAAAAGCTGAAAACAAACTTGAAACTTCATCTCTAAAACCAGATCTAAAACCAGATCAAATCTGAAGTTTTCCTCAAATCAAAATTTTAATTCTGTAAAACTGTTTTATCCTCAAGCATTTTTCTTTTTCCCTTCCAAAATCGAAAGCTTGGAAATGAATTATATCAAACTGTGCAACCCAAAATCTGAAGCAAGAAAGCAACAACAGTTCAAATTATTCAAGATTAAATAAATTTCAACAAGCAATAGAAGATTTATCAAACCTGGAAGCAAATTTCAGGAAAACAATAGAACCATTTTCTGCATGACTGGAATTCAAGAGCATGGAACTAACAATGTTCTCTGTCCTCTGCATGTTGGTGAGTAAGCTACTTTCATTATTTATGTTTAAACCTGACAACTAAAATGCTTGTGATTTATCATTAAAATGATTTATGGGAATTTGTTGCATGATGAAGATTTGTCAGTTTATAGATAGAAGTATAGTTATTGAATAAGTATGCCTGAAAACAGGTTTGCTCATCTCTGTGTATAAATACCTGATGAGTAAACATTTTAATTCAAATGTTAAGAAATTTTAAGTTGCTTTCTGATGATTTCTGAGATGATTTGTCTTTGCATATGAGTAATCTGGGTATGAACATTTTTATATGACAGTTGTGAACTGTGCATGTCAAATATCTCCCTGTTTTATAGGTTTAATGTTTACAAATGTATAAAATTTCATATCTTTTTATTTATACATTATTAACACTTAGTTTAAAAATAAAATAACTAAGTTTTAGTAAAATCTGGGAACTAAAAATATAATCAGGTTTGTAAGAACTATAGGAATGCCTGTATTTGGGAAAAACAGTAGGGATATTTAAATCTTGTAAAACTCAAGTGTTATAAAACACTAATTCAAGTTCAATTCTTGAATCACCTAGGGAAAATAACATTTTTAAAATCAAAAATCAAAATTTTTAGTAAGGTATCGATTGAGAACTTGGGTATTAACTGGAAATGGGTTTCTGGTCAATATCTGGTGAACTCGAGGTTCTTGGTCATCAGAATCTTGGGGGGAGATGGGAGTAGGAACGGGAAGTGTGGGAAAAATGGTGACAGCTCGGAATGATGGCCGTAGTGACGACGGCAAGGTAATTTGGATTTTTAACCTAATTCTGTTAGAATTCGAAAATTGGTCACCTACAGCTTCATTTATGAACCGAGCTTGAAGGGATTTTGGGAATATGATCGTGGAAGTATGGAGATGGTGTGGCCAGAATTTCTGGCATTCTAGTGGTCGGCAATGGGGAAGCGGTGTGATTACAGGTAGTGGTTGTGGGTTCGAGTTCAACTGTGAAGCTCGATTTTGATATGGGTTCTGTAGCGACGAAGAGATTGTCGGAAACGACTGTAGTGGGTGTCGCTGACATGTGAGAGAGGTTGAAGTTGGTCGCGGCGGCGTTGATCGCTGGTGCACTTGCACAGGTGGGCGAACGTGTTAGGGAGATGTGGAAGTTTTGGGAAGAAGATTGTTTTAGGTTTCACTCGAGGCATTTTCGCGTTTGACTCGAAGGAGGTATAATTGTAAGTAGCTCGAGTTCTAACTCGAGAAAACTGAGTGTATGGCTCGAGACTTTCTCAAGAAGATTTGCCTGTTTTCTCTTGGGGTATGGTAGGCAACAGTTTTAAATTTTACATGTAGGGGAAACTCAAGTTTTAGCTAAGAGAAAACTATGGATAGCTCGGGTTTCCATTTCATGGGTTCTTGATTGCCTCAGTAATTAAATAAGGATGTTAACAAGTTAGATTAACAAAAAAATTGTGCTTTGGAATTTATTACTTGAACTATTTATTTCAAATCAGGATTATTTTCAAAGCTTGGTCGAGCAAAGATGTGAGGACTATTTTAAAGAATGACTTAAGTGATAAATTAAAAATAATTAATTGGTAGTTAAGTAAGGATTATAAATTGATCAATTAAAAGTTAAATAATTGTAATTAAGGATTATTTATGTAATATTGCTATTTAATGATCAGTGGTTTATTAATTGAGAAATATAGTAATTAAGAATAAATTAAATCAAGTAATTAAGTTTGATTAATTTAGAAATTAGAGAGTTGATTAGATAATCAAAGGTTACTTAAATTGAAATATAGATGTACTTAATATGTAATTTAGTTTTATTAATTAATAAGTTAGATTTTATTAATTAATACTTAAAGAATGTAATTTGGAATAAATTACTAAATGAAATAAAGGGTGATTACTTAAGGGAAGTAATTGAAGATTAATTACTTTGGGTAACCCATTTTAAGGATTGATGTGTAAATGTGATAAGAAATTTAAGGAATGGATAATTGTTTAAAGATTTATTACTTAGTGTAATTAATGAAATCAATGTGGTTAATTTTAGTTAATTAATTCATTTTAATTAATTAAAGTTAATCATTTGATGTTGGGTTAAGTATAATTACTTAAGGTAATTAATGAGGAGAACTTTCTTAGTATAGTAATTTATTGCTGGATGTATTTAATTAAATTACTTGATGGGTGGTAATTAAAGGATAATTACTTGATAGAAGAAAGAAAGTAATGATTACTCAGTGTAATTGAAGGATTAATTTATATAATTAATCAAGGAGTGGTTTAATTGATGAAGTAATTAAGGAAAGTTAATTTCTGATTTGATTTATCCAGATTGATAATGTAATCAAGTTAAAGGTTAATTATTATATGAAATTTAAGAATAATTTACTAATGAAAGTAATTTGAGGATCATTAATTAATATAATTGATGAAGTAATCAATCTTGCTTATTAATGATTGAATGATGATTGGTGCTTTGGACTGGATGATATCTCTGATATAATTTGCTATGTGATATGAAATGTTGGATGGATGGCGATAATGTGATTATATATCAATTATGAATTGATGTATTAAAATGTTATCTGGCAATTAAAGTTGAATTGTATTTAATTGGACAATTTGGGTTAGGATGACATTTGATTCGAAGAGTCCGGAGTCGGGTATTAGTAAATACCCGAACCCACTTCGATTCTCTATAAACTAATTTGTGAAATCAATAAACTGATATGGAATAATTTAAGTGAATTAGACCATAAATTCTAAGTTCTGACACTTAGAAATTGATGAGTATAATAAGTGTTGTCTATACCAAACCTGTGGATTTGTAAAATTGACATGAGTTACCCGGGTTAATAATTGGTTACTATTTGGTATATTTCATGTTAAGATGGTTTTACTCACGCTGGTTTCCAGCCTGACCCGGGTGTTACTTTGATGTAATGCTCGGGTCAGACCGAGTATTACAGACTTGCAGGAAAGGACGTTCTGGAGTTCAGGAGGCAAGCTGGATGGCAGGGACGTATGGAGAGTTGCACTATGATATTGTATATATGAGACATGTTATATTGTATCTGTTCAATGTGTGTAAAATTGTTGTAACTCTGATATATCGACGAAAATTGATAGATACAGTTTCTTTTTGTATAACTGTTATTGTTATTGATATTATATTTTATCCGCTGCGAATGTGAGAGTGTGTTTGTTTCTGTTTCTTCTTCTTACTCTTTCTTCTTTTCTCTAACTATCTGGAAATTTCGGGATCGAAATTTCCGGGTCGTTACACATGTGCATGTGCTCAAGTGTGTATGTTGATGTGAGATTGTTGACTAAAAGAAAACTTAAGGGTTAAGCTTCTAAAATATCTTAGATTTTCTTATATATGTTTTTATATATAAATATGTGTGTTTGTTTGTATGTGTATATATGTTCAAGTGCATATTAGGGTATGTATGTGTATGTTATACATCTGCACATGACTCAAAGATAAGGTTGCAACGACTTAAAACAACTATCTTTTGTCAAACCGTTGAAAATTGGAAAACTGATTCCCAGTCACATTTTCACTTATATTTTAAATTACATATAAATGAAAACAAAATTTGAAAATGAATTTCTTGTCAATTTTAACTAATTAAATTGATCACCTTTCATGTATAAAACCATATAAATTAATATTAATAATTATTTACAAAAATCGTTATTATACCGGTAAAGCGATATCAATTTTTCCATATATTTTCAAATCAAACATATATCTTGGTAAAATTATTATAAATGATTTATTTTCACTTATAAAAATTAAAATTAATTATTATCCTTTAAAGTTAACTATTTATATAAATATAATAATTATTAAATCATTAAATCTAAATTAAATTAAATTAAATAAATCAATTATTAAATATATGGGCATCAATGATGATGTTTAAAATACATTTTATTGCCAAAAATAAAATAATAATATTATTGTTGTTTAAATTTAAAAATAAGTATATGTATCCAACTCCATGTGTGAGTTTTACGACCATTTAGTTGGCTTTCGATAAAACATTTTTCGGCCATTTTGTCGATTTAAATCTCGAGGAAAAATACTTTTGTAAATATCTAATCAAAATATGATTTATAATTATTTATTATCACTCAAAACGATACTATTTGTATTATCAACCTTTTATTGGAAAAAAATTTAAAAATAAATATAATTTATCAAAGTGATAAACTTGAGTGTCGTTACCGACCTCCCCCCTTAAAAGAATTTTGTCCCCGAAATTACCTAAGACAAACGCAAAGGTTTTGCCCAAAATATTTATTTTTAAACTTACACCTGTACAATGTATATGGATTATCCGTACGCAATATCTGATTCGATCTTCTTTTCGAATTCACAACTTCACTTCCAAACTAGCATTGATCCACCGATCCATTAGGGTGGACTCTGACCAGGCTTTTCGATCGGAACTTTAGTTCTTCCTAGCATAGATCTCGACTATGATAGAAAACCCAAGTATCTAACCATAGTACCTCATCAATGTTTATCGTCAAGAATCGAGTGATAAATCCTTTTTTAGATTGGTGTGAACACCTCAATGTTCTGCACTCTAATCTCAGATTAAATTGTGCGACGAAATAATACATATACTTCATGTGTATTTATTAACCTTTCCTAAATTCTAATGAAAATAATTTAAAAAAATTCATCTGTTATTCAAACTTTTATAATGATTACCATTTTACATTTTTATTTCCAATTATTTCTACTTAAAACACATTTCTTTTCAAAATGCAATTCAAAGGTTTAAAAACAAGTGTTGCCAAAACATCATTTACTATAAACCCAAAACCATTCATTAATAACTTTAAACATTTATTTTAAAGATAAAAGCATACCCATGCTTATCAATTAGGATAATATCCTTTGATAAAAGTTGACAATCATCAATTGACTTATCAACTAATGATTCACGTTATGTTTTAACTTTAGAAAACTATATTGATCGAGTAACTCAAAATTGATACCAAGGAACTGGGTACTACCGACAGGATCACATATTTTTTTAACAAGAAGGGGAATACTTAGGTGAAGCATTTGCCATCTGAACACATCTCCTGCCAATTTGTAGTTACTTTCGAGCCACTCAAATTTATTAATCATAAGATTATTTTTCTCTTTCAAAATCTCATTTTAGAAATAATATTGTTATTATTTCCTTTTCTAAAAAAATCATTCGATATTCCTTTCAAAAATACTGGAATTTAAATTCTGAAAAATTACTTTATAAAGCATGTTGTGTATATCAAATTCATAAAATCACTTATATAAATCATATTCATAAGATTTATTTATCCCAAATAAATTCCTTTAATAAACATTGTTATTTATCGAATACCCCATAGTCAAATTGTGAAACTAAATTCATGAGATTTTTGTATTTAAACTTTTATTTTAAACAACCAATTAATCGATGATAATAACCGAGTATTATCCCTTCCTTAATCAAATAACTGTATTACTTGAAAAATATTCTTTATATTCAAAATATAATCCTAAGTAAAATAATTTCATTTACCAATTTTCAAAACCAAAATCAATTATTTATAATATTAACAAATACGCGCTCATATATAATACTCCCAAACTAATTCTAGTGTGTTACTAACCCTATCTCTAATGAGTTACTCATCCTATGGTATTACTAATCCAATCTCTAATAGAATTTGACCCTACCAAAGCCAAGGTATTCTCTCAACCTAAGCTCTGATACCAAATGAGATGACCCACCTCCTATATCCTTGGAAATTGACATCAATACATCCTCGGTATTCACATGCCACAAATCCAAGTGCTGGAGAGGTGGATTATCATAGGTAAGAAAGAAAATAAAAACAGAATAGAATCTTAGAGGAATGGAGTAGCATATATTAATTCGATATACCTTTTATAATGGAAATTTTAAATACATTTATCAGAGTTAAACATGGACAATTATGTATATCTGTCCTTACAAAGGCGGAATACAATACTACTTAAGTGTGGTGGAAACAGTCTTCAAAAAAATCTTCTAACTCCATGCTTCAAGCTCTTCCAAAATTTCTTCAAACTAAACCTGACTACCAAGCTGGCCGGGATAAATTAGGGCACCCATAGTTTAATGGAAATGAAAATAAACTCTGGGTCAGTCATGGGATTGTTGTGAGAAAATCAAAATACGCGGTTTGAAGAAGAAAAGGTATCTCAAAAGACCACGCCACACATAAACACCGAATTGGTATTTACCTTATGATAGCAAAAACATGTACTACATAAAATCATTAGGTGTTATTTTTTATGACATCCTTTCAAAAACACTTTTCACGTAAATATATTCAAATAGCCGAAATTGATACAATGGTTAAATTTAATAGCATAATAGGTTTACAAGCAAGTCCGTAGGCACTTGCTAGAGAATAGATTTCCATACAATGGCAGGTAAGGGACTAGGTTTCGTATAGTACATCTCTGGAGGAATATACCTAGGATGTACAAACAATCCTCTGCATTTGGCAAGGCCGGCCTATCCCCTATTTTGCACTCATACATGGCCTGGATAGAACCGAATATGCCATCAGCCCGGTCGTCACTGACTTATCCCGGGCCCATAGCATACACCACACACTCGACAAATAGAGAGTGATCTAGAAAGATGTTGACCATACCCTAATGGTTGCAAACCACATAGCCTTGCGACGTACCCTGTTTAAGCCCTTAACGGGTGATGACGTCTGAGTAGTGATTACCTTTCATGTAGCATATTCCACTTTGGATACCACATTTCCATTCGATAGTCACACAACTGATTTCTGCAAACGTATAACTCCTAAACTCGTACATCTCTGGAAAGGTTGTTACGCTAGGAGAAGTTGCCTTCTCCGCCACCAAACATATGACATGTTCGTAGAGATCAATTTATAACTAGAAATGCAATGTCAAACATTCGTCCACACAAGTGGCACCGGAATAGGATAAACCGAAGGCACTCTCCTATCACATTCTGCCGAGAGTTAACCCTAGAATTAGTAGCGAGATGTCCTTGCATCTAAGATCTTAAATAAAGAACTACTGCCACATAATATGATATGGAAAATTTCCTTCGAGGGTCTGTGACATGCAGCTTTACACTACATCCTCAAAATCGTATTCATGTCTTCACTTCGAAATCATAGATTGGTTCAAGCTGGTTTTTAGAAAGAATCTTCCAAATCCAACTCCGGTTCCTTCGATCCTATCATCGATAAAAAGTTTTTTTATGAATAGGGAATTATTTTCTAATTGACTAATTTCTTTTTATCAAAATATGTTCTGGAGATATATATTTCTAAAACATTCTTTTCCGTATATACAGAATCGTTAATCCTTTCTTGTTAAATCCTTTGATTACTTAAAACCATTTTCAAACTAGGACTAAGTTGAATTCATTTCATTCTTCACTTTGGAAAATATTTCCGAATCATTTCCATTGAATCCTAATATAAATTTCTTAATTCAAAACTCAAATTTTGATTGTGTTAAAACCATGTTATATAAGATGTTAATCCAAAACCTGTAAATATTAAGTGAGCAAAATCAATAGAAATTATCTAATTCTACTTAATATCAATTCCCATATGCAGCAAACACTATGGGTGGAACAACGGTAAAGTCACCTTATAAATTCCATGAATAGGACGAGTTCTCTCTTCGGGCTTTAACATTGAGTACAAGAAGATTATCTCCATAAAATCAAAGTTATTTGTATTTGGTAAAATCGTATCTTTTCTATTTTTGAAAATTTTGATCCGAGTAAACCAAAATTACTATCCTGTTCGTTGGGCCAGTTCGGATAGCCAGGGAGAGTAGGAAACTAGTTTTCCAAAGCAAAGCCTAAACACTATCTTTTTGACACCCATAAAGCGGTCAAGTTATTTGATCGACTCTAAATCATTTAACATATAACCATTCCATAAATCTTTCAAATCATTTTTAAAATACTTTATAAATCATTTTAAAACATTTATAAAAGATTTGGAAAAGAACGGTTGCATTTAAACTATATTTCAAAAGTTATAGAAAAGTGCCGTGGAAAAGTGTTATGGAAAGTGCTTTTTAAGTTACATTGATAAAAACGACATTTTTGTCATTTGGAAATTCATTTTTAGAACCCAAATCATTTTTTAAACGTTTTAAAAGATTCTTAGAATTTATTTCATATTTTTAAACAATTTTTAGAGCTGCAAAACCATGATTTTTTTTGAAACTTGTTTTACTCCTATTTCAAAATCTATTTATCAAAATCTGGATTTTCTTACTTTGTTCGAAAACTATGAATATAATAGTTTGAAAAATTCTTATCTCAAAGGATTCTAAGCTATATTCCATTCTATATGCTCGATTGACATTTATGGCATGAAACAACAAACTACCATTATGCGACCCACCAAATTTTCAATAAATTTTCAATTACCTTTTCAACTTCACCAAAACACTTTCAAATGTTTAAAAAAATTCAGACTCATTTTTGAACCTTTTTAAAAGAGGTTTAACATTACATATACAACAATTGACTAAATAAAGGAAGTGATTTACTTTGTGCTTATTGATGTGTATTTCCATGACTTGTATATATATTCAACATTTATATTAAACAACTATTGGAAACATCATCATCATCCAAAAATATAGTATAAGTAAAAGTTTCTCACACTAATTTTCTATCGAAAAAAGGATTTAGCTTCACAAACTCACGATCCGAGCTCACGGTACCCTAACATCTTGCCACCTAGTATGCTCCGTCATTCCATGCCCAAAGTGGTGCTCAGCCAAGTATGGGGAGTGAGGTGTAGGACTTTGGATTATTATTGAATTTACCGAAAACTAGACCTATAAATAGGTAATTTTCTCTCGGATTTTTGGACATTCTATTCTCAGAAATTGGAAATTTGGTCAACATAAAAGTTGTAGGAAATTATTTTTTATGATTTCATAAAATAAATCATCCAATTTGGTTTAGTTTTGAATGATATATGGTCAAATGAAGAAGAGGCATTCTCGGATTTAAAATAATCACACCCGAAAATGTGTCGATTTCTAGCTAATTTTTGGACATGATACTAAAAGAATTATGAAAAGTGGTCAAAGGAACGTTCTTGAAATTTCTTTTATCTACAAATTGAAGAAAAGAAACACTCCTTTTTATTAGATATGAGGAAGATATGATCAAAAGAAGAGAGGATGTTCTCAAACTAAAATTCTAGCCTAAAAGTGCAATGGAAAGAAGTGGGTTTTGAGCATAGCTAAGCTTAGAACGGGTAGAAGTGGTCATCTAGAAAGTACCGGCCACTGAAATTTTGGATGGTTTGAGAAAAAGAATTTTTACATTTAGATTGAAAAAAAAATAATTTTCTCATTTATAGGAAAAGAGAAGGAGGAAAATATCTACTTTACACCATCCCCCTTGTCACCCTGCATGCTTCATCTCCATCACCCATGTGCCTACTTTTCCGTCCATCATTTCAGCTGCCAACATCCACCATCATCACCCCCATGTGTGTATGCTTAGGCGTGTACGTTGATGTGAGATTGTTGACTTGAAGAAAGCTTAAGTGTTAAGCTTCTAAAATATCATAGATTTTTCTATATATATATGTAAATTTGTATGTTTATTTGTGTGTGTATATATGTTCACATGCATGATAGGGTATGTATGTGTATGTTGTACATGTGCACATAGCACAAAAACAAGGTTGCAATGATTTAAAACAACTTTCGTACGTCAAACCGTTGGAAATTGAGAAACCGATTCCCAGTCACATTTTCATTTATATTTTAAATTATAGATAACATAAATAAAATTTGAAAATAAATTTATTATTAATTTTAACTAATTAAAATGATCACATTTCACTTATAAAACCATATAAATTAATATTAACAATTAATTACAAAAGCGTTATTATACCAATAAAGCTATATCAATTTTTCCTTATATTTTAAAATCAAATATATATATAGAACTATCATAATTATTTGTTATCACTTTATAACTATTTAAAAGGAATTATTATCGTTTAAAATCAATTATTTATATAATTATAATAATTATTAAATCATTAAATCTCGATTAAATTAAATAAATCAATTATTAAATATAAGGGCATCACTGATGATGTTTTAAATTCATTTTATTTCCAAAAATAAAATAATTAATTTTATTTCATATTCTTGTTTAGTTATAAAAATAAGTGTAAGTTTGCAAGTTTTACGATTATAGAGCTAGTTTTCGATAAAATGGTTTTCGGCCATTTTATCGATTTAAATCTTGAGGAAAAATATTTTTGTAAACATCTACTCAAAATAAGATTTATTATTATTTATTATCACTCAAAAAAATATTATTTATATTATCAAACTTTTATTTGAATAAATTTAAGAATAAATATAATTTATCAGACAAATTTGCAAATCGTTACACAACACTTTACGACGTAATTAAGAAAAGAGTTAATTCAAAACTTGGAATCAAAGGAAAGAATTGGTAAATTTTCCAACAAATGACTATGAGGGTGCACCCCCCCTTACCGAGCATATACCTCTAAAAATATACTTGAGAACTCCGACGACTCTCAGACACATCTAAGCCAAAACCTGCCAACATTACTGAGTATTTAAGTATTTCACATCCTAACGCTCAAAACTAAATCCAACCTAGAGTGGATGTGAAAATACCCTAATAGGAGCAACCCTAAATAGCTTGGCTTCCACTCGCTCTTTGCTTTTAGTCATTTGGATAACAAAGCTCAAAAGATCAACAAATCATTATTATGGTAACGATACACCATAAAGAAAGCTGAACCGATAGTTAATAAATCCACTAAGAGGGATAATGAAAAATGATCATATATGAAGCAAGTAAGTTGAGGTAATGTTACCTCTAGGCATTGCCTTGACAATATTTTTAACCTTCGAGATAGAAACGAGTCCACTAATCGATGTTTAATGTTAAAAAATATGACTATTTTCTTTCTATATAAGTGATATCATTTATGGAACTACTTTTCCATAACCAAATCATACTTTTATTTCTAAAACAAAAATTGTGTTAGGGTAACACATTTAAAAGTATGAACTTTAAACAACTTTATCAAAATGATTTATTAACTTTAAACAAAAATTTATTACTTGGCAGCCGAAGCATGTCCCCTTAACCTTTCTTCTTCCATTACTTCCCCTATACCTTCCCCTGTTCGTTCCTCTTAACCGTGACCCATCCCTTACCTTCCCCTGCACGTGATCCTCCTCCTAAAGTGATCCCTGATCACCCTTTTCTTCCACCTCCGCCGACCCGACCCTCTCCTCCTTCTTCTTCTCATCCTCTCTGGAACCCCCTCTTCAAATCTAAACCGCGAAATGCTGGAACCTACATTCCCACTACCTTTCCTGTCTCTTTTGACAGTGATGTTCTCGTCCCACCACCTGTTGTTATCCAAGTTGGTAATGTAGTGTGGGGTGAGCATTTAGTGGGGTTCTTTCTTGACCGGCCACTATCGTACACCACTATCATCATGCATTTGGAAAAAGTTTGGAAGCTCAAAGGCTCAATCACCGTGAAATCTGACAGCTACCTGTTCCTTTTCAATCTTTCATCTATGGATGATAGAAGGAAAATTGTTGAAGCAGACCCCCTTATAATCAGGAACAAGTTGTTCATCGTTAAGCCATGGGATCCGATGATTGGAAATAACTCTAGCACAATAAAGGCAGTCCACATTTGGTTAAAATTTACTAACATTCCCATGTTTGCATGGTCACACATTGGGATTAACTGGCTAGCTTCAAGAATTGGAAAACTGCTTTGCCTTAATGATTCAACAGAAAAATTGCAAAGAATTGGTTATGCTAAATGTATGGTTGAAATTACCCCTAAACATTGCCTTCCAGAGGAATTTCCAGTTTGTATGTTAGATGGTAGCATCCAATATGTTAGAGTCAGTTATCTCTGGAAGCCATCTATTTGCACCTTTTGTAAGGTGTTTGGTCATAACAACAGTATTTGTACGAGGGAGAAGCACGAGGAGAATGTGACAGGCGCAAAAACGAGCAGTGAACCTACGACCACTAGTAAAACTTTTGATTTTAAGAATAAGAAAAAGGGTGCTGCTAACCAGATAGTAATTGGCAAAAAGTAAAAAATTCTGAAGCAAAAGAAAAGAATGGGAAAGTTAGTGATTCTGGTACTAAACAAAATGCAGCAATATTGGCGGCCCAGTTTTGCATCTCCCTCCAAATGAACATCAGCTTATGTATGTTTTGGTGGCTGTAGAGACGAGTAACAAGTTTTCCATTTTTGTCTGTTGAGAATGATAAAGATATCGTAGATCGTGGCATTAATCTTGATCATTCGGTAGTTCAGGAAGGAGAAATTGTTCCATTATGTCATGTTATAAGTGGTATTGGCAGTGTCATCTCCCCTGCATTTAACTGTGTTGCAAATGGAAGATCTAAAATGCAGAGCACAAGTGAAACAATTGGTATGTCTGTTGATAATTCTGTTTTTGACATTGGGGGCGTGGTTGAGAATGAACTGATCAATCAATATGGTGAACTATTAAATGGCGAAGTGGAAATGATAAATGGTGGCGCGAAGGAAAGGAATCAAATTAATGAGCACATTGCAGGTAACAGTTTGAGTTGTGAATGGTGGAAAGTGAAAATTTTCTTGTTATTGCAAATGCTCAATCTAATCCGGACCTGAACCTGATCAATCCCACTTGCCAAATTAGTGCAGCAATTTTACTTCAGTCACCCTCTTCAAACTGTGTGCATGTGCACGCTCTATCAATGCATGTTTCATCTGGTATCCCCACTACAACTCCATACATCCCTCCAAATCCACCCAATTCCAACAAATCATCTCCTCCTTCTGCCAATCTCCCACCTAGTTATGTCCAATCTGTTCCAACTCTTGATCCTCCTCCTATCCTTCCTTCCCCCTACTTTTTCGATGGAATTCTTCCTGGTTGGAAATCAAAACCAACAATTCCTAATCCTCCCACTGATACCTCATCCTCAGACAATTCCAATCCATCTTCCACCTTTATTGGCCCAAATTTTATTGATGAAAGACTATCAAAAGGCTCTCCTTCAACAAGGAGCAAGAAAGGAACAATTCACATCTCTCTGAATCCCCCATGAATGCACACCATTTAGCTGCCTGGAACATTAGAGGAGCTCACTGCTTTGAAAAACTGGATCACATCAAAACACTAATTCAATCTCACAACCTTGACTTAATTGCAATCCTTGAAACCAAGCTTGACCTCTCTTGAACCATATCAGCTAGCAAATACATCAACAGTACCTGGATTTTGCATCACAATCTCCATGAAGCCCCTTATGGGAGGATTATGGTGATGAACAACCCTCTGAAATACTCTCTGTCCCCTATCCTTGCCTCCCCTCAGTTTATCCACTTCCATGCAAATTCATCCCTGACTCCATATCCTTCTATCTCACCATAGTTTATGCTTCTAATTCCCCATCCATCAAACAGTCTTTCCTTTGTCAAATTCCTACATTGCGACAAGAATCCCACCCATGGCTTATCCTTGGTGATTTCAGTAGTTTTTTTTAACCTTGATGACAAATTTGGTGGGATGTCGCTTACCCCTAAAGACATCCAGCATCTTAATATTGCTATTGATGAAGCTAATCTTCTGACAATAACTAAATCTGGATCCAAGTTCTCTTGGAGTAATCGTAAGCGAACTGAGCATAGAGTTTTGACCACTATTGATCACTCATTTTGTAACCATAAATCGCTAACAACATGGCCCTCCCTCTCTACTCACCTTCCTCTTCCAATTCTGTCTGACCACTCCCTCATTACTCTCTCCTCTGGTCCTCCTGCCATGCTTGTTAAAAGATGTTTTAAGTACTATAATATCTGGGATAATGAACCAGGGTATAATAATATAATAAAAGAAGCTTGGTCGACATCTTATTACGGTAACCCCACTTTTAAATTTTATAGGAAATTGAAGCAAGTCAAACTATATCTTAGAAGCTAGTCCAGAAGAAACTTTGGTAAGGGTAATCATAAATCTGAGGCTCTAAAGAAGCAACGGAAGTTCAAGTCCAATTGCATAACAGTCCTAATGATGAAGACATTGCGGCTCATGAGAGTGTTCTTTTCTTAGCTCTTTCTGATGCATTAAGGATGGAATGCTCTAGGAGGAGACAACAACTCAACTCAAAATGGATTATTGAGGGAGACAGCAACACTGCTTATTTCCATGCTGCTATTAAAGCTAAGCAAGCTCATGAATAGATATTTTGTATTCTGGATGTTAATAGTGTTCTTTAAACTACTCCCTTTGATGTTGACAATGCTCTGATCAATTACTTCTCTCGCCTCCTTGAGAAATTTGAGAATTTTGAAGTTAATCTTCTTCCTATAGATAGCACTGATCTCCCTTCCATAAAACAATCCCAAGCTGACCAGCTTATTTCTGCTGTTACTGACAATGAAATAAAACTCACCCTCTTCAGCATGAATAAGAATTCTAGCGGTGGTCCTGATGGTTTTAATTTCAATTTCTTTAGCCACAATTGGGAGGTCATTAAATCTGATTTTTGCCTCGCCATCCACAATTTCTTTTCTAAATTCAAGCTTCTAAATGAAGTCAATGCTACTAATCCCGTCCTCATTCCCAAAACTCATCCTCCTACTGCTGTCACCTACTTTAGACCGATATCTTGCTGCAATGTGATGTACAAGTGCATTGCCAAAATTATTGCTACCAGACTTTTATCTGTTTTGCCTAACCTTGTTTTTCCTAACCAGCTTGCCTTCCTACGTAATAGAAATTCCATGGATAATGTAATGCTAGTGCAAGAGCTTCTTAAAGGGTATTGTCGTGCTCACTCTTCTCCGAGTGTTATGTTAAAACTTGATCTCACTAAGGCCTATAACAGTGTTCAGCGGTCTTCTATTGTGAGAGTCATGGCTCTGATGGGTTTCCCGAAGCCTTTTGTCGCTTGGATATACACTTGCATTTCCTTCGCAACCATCTCTCTTAAATACAATGGTAAATTTACTGGTTACTTTAAAAGCAAATAAGGCATTCGCCAAGGTGATCCTCTTTCTTCATACATTTTCCTCTTAGTTATGGAAATTCTTACTAGAATGCTTAATGCCAGATTTCGATCCGGAGAAATTAGACTCTATCCTAAATGTAAATGGCCTCTGATCAGTTTCCCTTCTCTTTGCTGATGATATTATGATCTTCACATCACCTGATCATAAGTCCATTCATAATATAAAGAAAAACCTTAACACCTTTTATTCTTACACTTGGCTCAAGCTAAATTTATCCAAATCATCCAGTTTTTTTGCTGGTATTCCCACTCCCTATCTAATTTGACTGCATTTTCTGGTTTTCAACCCATGCATAGTGATATGGTTGACCTTGGCATTCCTCTATGCTCTTCTAGAGTCACTTTTTCCGACTGCCTTCCTCTTTACAATAAAATTACTTCAGTGCTTGATAACTGGGCCAATCGATTCCTCTCTCAGGCCGGCAGATTCATCGTGATTAAATCAGCGTGCTTCTCCATCATGGTCTACTGGGCTTGGACCTTTCTTCTCCCCAAAAAGCTCCTTCGTCTTGTCAGATGAGCTATGCTACGGTTCTTCTGGACCGGCATCATTCACAATAGGAAGCCGATTCCTTGTTCCTTTGAAACCATCGAACAGCCGCTGGCTTGTGGTGGCTTGGGTATCCTTAACATTGACAGATGGAATATTGCTGCAATTAGTCATCACTTTGATGCGTTAATTTCAAACAAAAATAGCCTCTGGGTTCAATGGACTATTAACCATAACTTAAAGAAAAAAAGCTTTTGGTCGATGGAGCCACTGTCTGGATGCAGTTGGATTTGGCATAAGATCCTTTCTTTGCGTTCCACCTTCCTTCCCTATCTCAGATATACTCTCTCACATCTGAGCAACTAGCATTTCTCGAATGATCCTTGGATAAGAGATGGTCTCATACTGGTTGATACTCTAAATCAACAACAAATATACCAATCTGGAATAAACATTAATGCTAAAGCTATTGACTACATCGTGGACAGTAAGCTATCCTTCCCTTATAGAAGTAATCAAACTTGAGAGACTTCTGGGAGAGTGTGAGCGATTTTCACAATTGTTTTCCAAAAGCTGATGAGCTACGTTGGGATGGTAAGCCCCATTCGATAAAGCACGTGTACCACTTAATTTCTAACACTCGAAACAAACCAAAGTTTCCTTGGCACAAGATTATCTGGAATAAACATTCCACTCCCTCTGAAAACCTTATGTTGTGGAGAGTTCTAAATAATGCTATCTTCACTAAGGACATGATGACTGGTTTTGTGAATGTTTCTGATCCTTTGTGCATGTTCTGTAAAATTGATATTGAGATCGGTAAGCACCTCGTCTTTGAATGTAGTTATCTGCAACAAAGCTCGACGAGAATGATGGTCATTCTTGGTAGGTCTTCAATGCATATGCAGTCTCCTATTGTTTGGTACTTGATTCTTAAATCCACCAGAATGCATGATGACACGAGCGAATTACTTTGCTTTTGTCTTAAGAAGTATATTCAGATTATTTGGAGGGAGAGAAATCAGAGATGTTTTAATAGTGTGAAACAATCCCATATTCAGTTGTGGTTAGTGTTAAAGAATTCCATCTTGAAGGAATTACGGGATCGAAAGTCGTTTCTAATCTCTCTGATTCGGGATTGGTAGGTCATCATGATTTCTTCGAGGTTCACTTCGGGCTGTCTCTCTTGTTCCTTCGAGTCATTGCCCGTGTCTGCCGTGTTCCTGCTTCCGGTTGTTTTTGCTTATGCTTGCAGTCTGCCTCGTGCATTCATCTCTACACTCTTGTCTTTGTTTCTCTCTGTTTAGTTTATTTTCTTTCTATGCTCATTGTTATCGCCTATGTTTTTCTACTGCTCAAAGCCTGTTATGAGAAGTTTTTCTTTTTCAATAAAATCTTGTAGGGGACCAGCCAACCTCGCTAGCTTTGCTAAAAAAATTTATTACTTCAATATCATTATTTAAAATGGTCAACTAACTTTTAAAACAATGGTTAATTATTTATCACAGCTTTTTTAAATAATAAATTAGCTTTAATTCCAATTCATTACTTCAAAACAACACTATCTAAAAAGATCAATTACCTTTAATAATCCTTGCTTAAATAATTATTTAACTTTATAATTTATTATTAAATTAATTAATTAACCTTTAAAACCTTATTATTAAATAGCTAATTAATCTTAATCTCATTGTTATTTAACTAATTAGTAATCTTTTAAAAATCATTATTAAAATGATTGATCAGATTTAAAAAATCATTATCAACATAATTAATTGATTTTAAATCATCATTATTATTAAAATAATACCACTATTGTTGAAATAATTTATTTATTTTAAGCCACCTTTATTTAAATACTTATTTATTTTTATAAAACCCATGCATAAGATTTAAAAAATACTTCGAAAGGGATACCATTTCCATTGAAATGTCACATAACTTAAGCATGGGGATATGTGTACAAAAGCAAATAACAACTATGCATATACAGAAGACATCAGTTATCAAATATTAATACTAGCATACAATTAAATGTCCAAACAATGTGATAGCAAAATGGGGATTTATTCTGCTAAACATATGTTGTTTATATTTTACCAACCAAATGATAACAGAACGAGGTTTTATTCTGCTAAACAGATATCAATTATAATTTAATTAGCAGAACGGCGTTTTATTCTCCTAAATAAATGTCATTAGGTTTCATATTCAATTGGGTTATTTAAATTTAATCAGTAAAGAAATTTCCTTGGATAAAACATTCTTTAAAAGAGTGTTTGTTTTAAATACAAAACCGATCTTTTAGAAATAACGTAGGTTTGGACTTTAAAACTTTTACTAATAATTGAAAAATATTTAAACTCTTTATATGATAATAATTAAACCTTTAATTAATAATTAAATAATAACTGTTAATTAAATAGTTAAATATTATTTAAAATAGTTAATCTTTATATAAATCATTATTTATTAATTAGTCTCAATTAATAATTAAATAATATGTAACTAAAACTTAAATAATAATTAAACGTTCATTAAAATAATTAAGCCTTAATTGTGTTTTAGTTAAATATTAACTTAATTAGTAATTAATTAAACCCTTTATTTGGTAAATAAATAACAATTAAGCATTAATTAATAATTAACATAAATTCTTAATTAATAAGCCATGTTTAATTGATTAACTAATTAAAATTAACTTACTTAATTAATAAATTAAATAATCACTAATTAAATATATAATTAAGTAATTAATTAATTAATAATAATCACTTTAAAAAAATTAACAATTTTTGAAAATTATTTCCAAATAGATACTTAAGTTAAAATATTAAATTAGAAAAAGGGTTTTTCACGAACTGCATTTATAGCGATTATCGCTAAGACCTGTAATTTCAAAAACTTGCTTTATAATTCAAATTACTTTCCAAGGCTTTTACTAATCCTTTTTACTTACTTTTATAAAATTACATAAACATTTTGAAAACATAAAATTGAGTTTAAAAACTTCATAAATTTTCTCGACAAATCCATAAGTAAAAAATTACTAAACCAAGAGATTTCAATGTCGCGAGTAACCACTTTACCACTAACTTTCTTATTAGACCATTGAAAACATAATCTCGAACTAATGTACATGACACAAAATCTTGGTATAAACCGAGGATTTAATTTTCAAAACTTTACTAACTTTGCTTACTAGCTAACTTTAGATTTTTAACTTCATTTCTGAATCTATAGACATCACATCCAAGCACATCATTGCATTTACAAATAAACATCCATTTCATCACAATACGTATTATATTTTTCAATTAAAATTAACAATAATTGAAGTTAAAAACTTTGGTAAAGTGTGGGCTTTAACTCACCTTAAGCTATCCAAACCCTCGCTGACTTAGGGTAAACCTTGCATTTCAATTCCTAAGCAAAAGATGCATTATTGAACCCTTAATGCACTAGGTGCACTCATCCTTGAAAGAAGAAGGAAGTGAAACTTGTTTTGGTAAGTTGGAATGATTTGGATAATCATTGAATTCTCATATATGAATCCGAAAATATGTCATTTTTCCAACTGGTTTTTGGACTATTTACTCTCAGATTTTGAAAAGGTGGCAAAGAAAAGTTTTAGAAATTTCGTCAATTTTTAAAATATGATCACTTAGATTCGATTTTCTTTAGTTTTGAAGAAGAAATGGCCAAAAGAAGAAGCATGATTTTCGGACTTGAAATCCTGGGTCTGAAAATGCTCTGCGAAAAAATGAGATTTAAACCCGGTTAAGCGCAAAATTTGGAGAAGTGGTAAACATGAAAATTGTAGCAACTGGAGTTTCCTAAGGTTTGAGAAAAAGAAAAAACTCCTTCTGATTAAGCTATTAGAAATATATGGTAGAATTAAAAGATATGAAATTGAAGAAATGAAAGGGATATTTAAAAGCTAGAGAACAAAGTGAATTACATAAATACCCTTGTCCTTTGCCCTCCTATCCATGAATGCCACATCACAATGCTTTCCTTCTCCTCTTGTCCTTGAGCCACCTTCCTGTTCACTTCTCTCTTTTCATGAGAAAACAAGTTTTAAGCATGTTTTGTACTAAGTTGCCAAAATGTTTCTAATGATGTGACATTTATATTTTTATTTTAAACTTTATATACTTAGGTATGAATACATTTATACATACACTAATACACACATATATACACATGCTAACTCATTTATAAATGTATATAATTATGCTAAAGAGCTCACAACATTTCGATAACTTTTAACCGATGAAATGTTGAAAATTAGGAAATTGAATTCGGTCACATTTTTATTTTTCTTCAAAACTATATATTTACTAAAAACATTTGGAAAACTATCTTACCATCATTATTTTTTATTCAAAATAGTTTAATTTTGATTATTAAACCATTTCAATATTTAAAATTAATTAAATATTCTCCAAATAAAGCGTGAAATTGTGGGTCATTACACTCTCCCCTCTAAAAGAATTTCGACTTCGAAATTTAAACTTAGTCCAAACCCAAAAACAAACTAAATCATAAATACTTAACTTTATTCATTAAATCAAATGATTTACATTGACCATTCCTACAAAATTTTATTTGATCACTCAATCGAATACATTGCTTTACATTCGAACTAGTATGGCTTATCCGCTTCCTAGTGCGGACTCTGATCAGGCTTCTTAAATAGAAACCTCCATTCTCCTGACATAGACATATATTATGATAGAAAACGTTGGTTTTATATTAAGAACCATCAACAAGTGTACTCCATTAAAAATCGAATGATAAACCCGTATTCAGAATGGTGTGAAACACCTTAAAGTCATGTATTCGAATCTTGGATGCCACTATATGAAAAGTGGAATGATCTATGTCCAACTTACATACTTATTTGGTTCTCACTAATACCAAATTTATTTCTGCCAAATTTATTTATAAAAACATTTAATAGAACAAACTTAAGCTTAAATTTTATAATATTCTACTACAGCCTGAGAGTATATACCACTACCTCATTTAAACCTTCGTTTTGACTTTATTTCTCTTAAGAAAATTCGAGATCCGAATACTTGATTTTATTTCAAAACTATTCTTTAAATGATATTTATTCATTTTAATCATAAAAATATATTTATATATCCCAAGTAACCCCAAAACAATACTAAGGTACAGGGTACTTGCAAACTGTACCATATATTCCCTTACTAAGAAGAGTAATATTTAAGAGAAGTTCCTACCATCAGCACATCTCTTTCTCATTTCTTCAGTTATTTTCAGGCCATTCAAACTAGTTAACATGAAATTCCTCTTTTGTTAAAAATTCACTTTTTAGACTAAATAAAAATTTACTTCTTTCTCAAAATTCTCTCTCCAACAGATTTATACTTGTAAAAACATCCAAGTAATACTATTCATTATTTTCTCCAAAATTCATTTAAAATTATAATATACATTTATAAACATACAGACACATACAGACACACACATACTTATATACACACACAAATCAACTCATGATTTTGGGAGTTAACTAAAATCTTCTTTATCAAAACAATCTTATAGAAAATTTTCTATGGTAACCTTTCCCCAAAACTCGAAAATGAACACCAATGATGCAAAAATCATCATCGGAATTTTTTTTAGCTGCCGAAGTGAATTCAATGCTTTCTATTTCTTTTAAAATAATTCCAAAACACTTCCATTCATACATACTTTTAAAATAATACCATTATTATTATATGTATATTTTCTCAAAATTTTGAAATTTTTTTTCAAAGCATCGGGTTTTTGGTTCTTAAATTCTCAGTTTGACTATTATCCATAACCCCTAAAAATAAATCATACTTTTAACAAAACTTATTTAATTGCATTTAACTCGGTTATATTATTTAATTTATTATTGTTATTACTACTACTTAGTTAAATTTATTATTATTATTATTATTATTGTTATTATTGTTATTAATTTAGCTATTTTTTTATAATCTTAGTTAATTCATCGTCATCGTCATCATTATTTATAAAGCTTTGTTAAATTAGCTATTATTATTTATAAAATTTAGTTAACTTAAACTTTGCCAATTTTATAAAACTGGTTTAATTTTAGCAAAACTTAACTAATTTTTATTAACTTTGTTAACATAGTTAATTGTTATTATTATTATTAAAACCTAGTTAACTTAAATATATTATTATTATTAAAAACATAGTTAATTTTATAAGCTTAGTTAATTTTTATAAACTTAATAAATTTATCATCACCATTGTTATTATTATTTACCAAACTTTGTTAAATTAGTTATATTATTATTATTTATAAAATTTTGTTAACTTAAACTTAGTTAATTTTATAAAACTTGTTTAATTTTAACAAAACTTAGTTAATTTTATTTAACTTGGTTAACTTAGTTAATTTATTATTATTATTACTACTAAAACTCAACTAACTTAATTATATATTACTATTATTATAAACTTAGTTAATTTTTGTAAACTTGGTTAATATATTATTAATATAATTAAAACCCACTATAATAATTTTGTAATAATATTACGTGCATACATACTTATAAACTTAGTAAAGGAGACATTCATAATTTTGTATGTAATAACGCATGCAATTGGGAATACTTGAATAATAGCTGTGATGACACTAAAGGAAGAATCGTGTTGATGTAGCAATCTACTGCCTGAACTTTGCACCTTATATATATATATATATATATATATATATATATATATATATATATAGTTTATCAGGCTATTGCCTACCAAGCTGAAAAATAACAGTGGGCTTAGTTAATTCTAACAGCAACATACGAGGCAAATGAGGCCAATGTTTTTAAAAAAATTAATGAGAAAACATCAATGTTAAGAAGAAAGAAGAAATAAGTCTTGGAGTACATCTTTTGAATCTATTTTACATTGTTGCTAATAACTTCCAAAAAACATTCCATGGAGTAGTAGAACTAAATATAATTATTAGCCTACTCTAATGAGTTCGATATGTAATTCCTTAGCTAGTAATTTATTGTAGCTTATGTATAAAAAATAATTGAAAAAAGGTTTTAGCAAAATGGTAATGTGGACAAAGAAAATAGTATGGAAAAAAACCATGTTCTTCATGGACATATAAAACGGTTCATGAAATAAGTGAAAATCAATACCAAGCATCAGTCCTGAAAATCAATATTTGTATACCCTTTTTTCCTTGACCATGCTATTTGAAATAAAATTACCACACTCATTATTTAAGTAAAATCTTAGAGATCCATCCTTTGTCCTATGCATGAGATTTAGACGTATATCCTGCTGTTTTTTGTAACGATCCGGAATTTCACCACTTTGATTTACGAATATTAATTAACTTTAAATATTCTAATTTTTTTCAATTAAAATAAAGCATTTTAAAATAATATATAATTGTGGTGAAATATTTTTCAAAATTTGGTTTATAAAAATATACAGTTCAAAGAAAAATAGAAAATGTGACCAGAATTCGTTTTTTGAAAAGTCGACTTTCTATCGACTAAAAGTTGTCAAAAATGTTGAGGAACTCTATTGTATAATTATATACATCAAATACAATGAGTTACGGTTATAGGATGCATATGTATGCATATACATATGTTACTCCAAAAAATCCACCTTTCGATTAAGTCGAAAGGTCCATCAACAAAAGCTAAGAAAGAGGAGTTCAAACCAAACCTTCTGAAGCAGTCGAAGTGATGAGTTCTCAAAGTTTAACAGCTTCAAAACCTTTCGAAGGGGATGGAAGGTATCATCTCACAGTTTCCAGGGAGTCCTTACCTTTCCAAGAAGATGAAGAAGTCAAAGCAAGTATTAGCAATACCATGGTGACCTTTACGAAAGCATGGCAAGCCTTTCAAACTAGTTAAGACCCATCAGGATACCTTTCGACCACATCAAAAGTTTCTATGCAGAAAGCTACACTCAGAACTCAGCAAAGGCAAAGGAATAGAAAAAAACCTTTCAATAATGTCTTGAGGAAGCACGGCTTTCGACAACATTGAGGGAAAATACAGCTTTTGACAACATTCAAGTGGAGTGCAAACCTTCCAATAAGGTCGAAGGGTTCATAACAACAAGTGAAGACAAACCTTTCGATAAGGTTGAAGGGATCATAACTACAAGTGAAGACAAACTTTTTGACAAGGTCAAAGCGTTCAAAATAATATATAAAAGGAAAATCTTTCGACAAAGTCGAAAGGTTCATGAAGGCCTAAGGAAGACAAACCTTTCGACAAGGTCGAAAGGTTCGATGGGCAAACCAATTCATAACTTCATATAAAGGGGGACTATTTGACCTGGTCGAGAGCATGGAGTCGAAAGAGGGGCCACCTACGTCTATAAATAAGATCCAAGGGGTCATGTTTTTGGGATCAGTTTTCTCTCATTCTAAACTTGTACTCTTCTTAAACAAAGCATTGTAATCTAATTGGGTGATGATTTGGGAATTTAATAAAATAAAGGTTTTCTTGGATAAAGAGGGAAGTCTTGAGATTTGTTAATTACTTTGGTATTTACTAACCTTTGTTGGAATAACCTCTATTTTCCAAGTTTAACTTCAACGAAAGGTTCTTGTCGACAAAGTCAACACAACTCGACTGGCCCAAACGTTCACTACAACCTTTCGAAGCTATTAGGTCTGTGGTCTAACCTTTCGACAAGGTTAACAGTTCTTTATGCTCTAAGATCACATGCAACCTATCGAACTATAAACTTAAGTGGTCTAGTATTTGGACAAGGTCAGAACCTAGCCTTTTGAAGCCATGAACTTAGTGATTTAACCTTTCGACAAGGTCGAAACCTAACCTTTCGAAGCTATAAACTTAAGTGGTCTAACCTTCCAACAAGGTCGAAACCAACTTCATATCCTCTAAAGAATTTGATTTAAACCCAAGGAAACTATGACCTTTGCTTTCGACAAGATTGGAACCCACCCTTTAAGGACTTAACCCGGGGAATTTAAACCTAAACGAAAGGCAGACCCTTATAGGAAACCTCATACTAGCTCAACTAAGTCGAAAAGTTACTCAACCCAGAATCTATACCTTTCGACGATGTCGAATGGTCTCGTCCAAGAATTGCCAACAAATAAAGCTAAATTGAAAAGCAGTTCCTAAGGGAATCACGCCCACTGTTCACTCAAAAGACTATCCATCTTTCTTTGCATTACTTTGGGGTGTTGACAAGAAATCTTGGTTCCAACCTTTGAGATTTGGTTAATCCCCTAACACCATCATACTCTAACCATGCTTAATTCAATCGAACTTCAAGTGTATCGATTTTGGTTTGATCATGGCCAGAAGATTTAAAAGATCTGAATAAGGGTCTTTTGAACCACATTTCACAAGATTCTCCCAAATAAACATCAATAACTCCAATCTAAATGAAGAGTAAAGATTAAGGCTCGAAGTCCTAAGGATTATGACAAAAAGAAAGCAGAATCTTATGATTCTAAGAATTGGAGTCTAAATACTTTTCATGTAGGTCATGCTCCTATCTTTGCACTAGGAAAAAGAAAAAATGTAAGTGATAATATCTTTAATCAAATGAGAAGAACAATGAAATGTTCTTCCAAAGGCACAATCTTTGAAAGAGAAATAATGAATGATTGCAATGCCTTTGCACACGAATAGTATCCAACTGCAACAAGATCGCTTTCGACCCAAGAGGTTAAAAGGGTAGCAAAAAGAAAAGTAATCGAAGATCATGAAATAATAAGGCCAAAGAATAAAAGTCAAAGACCCATTCTCATGAATCAAGTTTCAAGTCTAGACTTCTGATAGAATGCGACTTAACAACATCAACGGAAAATGTTTACTTGCTTATAAAGAACGAGCTTAACTGTTGGCCATCACAAAAGAAAAGGCCGAAACATGAAAGGAACTTGGAGGATCCTTCTGCAACTATCATATGATGAATGGTCATGAAACCAACCATTGCAGAGCCCTAGAGGGGATTATCATAAATTTCTTTAGGCAATGAAAGATTAGTGAATTTGTAAAAAGGATTTGAGGAACGATTAATGAAGACCAACTTTCTGTAAAGAAAAAGCCTACTTGGTTGAGAGTGAAATGCTCCTCATATTTGGATACTACCTAAGATGGTAGAAAAGCTTTTGTCCACGCTAAGATGGCCAAGGCAGATCACCTATTAAAGGGAGGGTGGGTAAGCCTTTAGCCATGCCAGGAGATTGACAGGTTAAAGCATTGGACAAGCTCTTGATCATGCCTCTGGTCAGGTCAAGGCACCTCCTTGAGGGAGGACGAAGTAAGCATTTATCTACGCTATAAGATGGGTAGGTTAAAGCACCGAACAAGCCATTATCTGCACCACGCTATGGCTAGGGTAAGGCACCTCCTAAAAGGAGGACGGAGTAAGCATTTAGCCACATCATAAGATGGCCAGGTTAAAGCATTGAACAAGCCCCTATCTGCATCGCAAAAGGGCCAGGGCATGGCACCTCCTAGAGGGAGGTTGAGTAAGTCCTTGGCTCTGGCATCTAAGATAAGCTAACCGAGAGCATCGGACAACTATGGATTAAGGCATCCAGGCCCAAGAAGAGGCCCATCCAACTATAGACTAAGATGTCCAAGTCCAATAAAAGGTCCATCAAACTATGGACTAAGATGTCCAAGCCCAAGAAGAGGCAAATTCAACAATGGAATAAGATGTCCAAGCTCACGAAGAGGCTCGTCAAATCATGAACTAAGACATTCAAGCTTGAGAAAAAGCATATTCGATCATGGATTGAGATGTCCTAGCTCAAAAAGCAGCCAATCAAATTATTCCTATATACATAAAAATCTAGAGGGTTCATAAATGTCAAAGCAAAAAGAAGAAAAGAAGTGAAATAGAACTTCGCTTATTATTATCTAAATCTAGATTTCGGGATTCAAATTTCTAAGCAACAACTATTCAATACCTGAATCTAGATTTCAGGATATTCATTTCAGAATTTTACTATATAATAGCTGAATCTTAGTTTCAGGTCTATATTAACTACTAATTATCTTAATGTACATGAATCTGGGTTTTGGGATTCTCATTTTTAAACATCAACCATTAATACCCAAATTAGGGTTTCAGGTCTTTCATAAAAGGATTTCATCATCTATCACTTGAATCTGGTTTTCGGTCATTCATCAATCACTAACTTATTATGTTTAAATCTGGGTACCAAAACTACAATTTATGCGGACCCTATTCTGGGTGCAAAATATCTGGATTACTATTCATCCCAAATATCCAAATCTGGCCAAAGAGTATCACCATGAAGGTTGCCATTAAGAGTTCTCGAATGGGAATTTTGAGTTTCTAACTTTTCAAATCCCATTAATATTGAGGAATGGGTCAAACGGTTATTACTTCAAGGTTTTAGACATTGATCTCTAAAAATAGGTTCTTTATTAAAGCAAGGTTAAATTCTAATATTTATGTTGTTATGATAAGGAAAACTTACTGCTAACAAATTTTGGGCATTCCAGACAAGTAGAAGAGGTTAAATCCTTGATTATCTCTCATCATGGTTAAAGATGAGTTCTTAACATTCTGAATAAACAACTTTTATACTATTAGCAAGATGATTTGTTAATCTAAGAAAATGATGTATATAGACGAATGCATCGATTTTAATTCAACAATTAAAAATATTGCTGACTAATGTTTCTTAGGAAAATCAAAATGGCAAGGAATAACAAAAGATTTAGCAAGTACAAAAGTTGTCATATGAGAAATTCAAAGGCATTTCAAAAAGTGACATTACAGAAAAGGATCACAAATCTGGTGATATTTACAATGTTTATGTGATTTACATAAATTATGGAATCATTTACAAGCAACAAAATTATATACAAGATAGATTTGCATAGCTCAAGCATATAGATGAATCACAAATCTTGAGCTACTTTATCAAGATTCTCCGCCGTTGAAGGATCTACAACATGTTGAATTGTTGTGTCGAGAATTTCCTTAAGCTTCTTTTCCTTTCTTCTTATTGTGTTCTCATCATATATTACACCAATATTAGTCTTCAGGTGCAATTAAAGGCCATGTTTGCAGCCTTAAGGGTTTTGTTTTCCCTTTCAAATTCTGCAACACGCTTATCAAGCAAGTAATTGTTGTATTCTAACTTCTGATTCTTGGTAACGTAATCGTTGATGGTCTAGGAATACTTTATTTTCTTATGCTCATCAAACTACTTTGCTATTTCAAATTTCATTCTCTGTCACTAGTTTCCCACTACATTATCATCTAAGCCTAGGGGAGGATTGAGCATAGTTGAATATTTATATACCGCCAGAAGTTACGATCTTGTAGGCTTAATAGCTGAAGGAGTTGCTTGAGGAACTAAAAGGTCGACCTTTGGAGTTTTGTCCCCTAAAATGAATACTAAAGTGGCACATTGCACTTGGCCATCTTTTAACTTTAATTCCAAGTTACTTATTTTCTAAATAAGTTTGGACATCTTTTGATCGAAGTCGATTGTGGGATTCGACTTCACTTGTCATTTGAGCATGGTAATCAGTTGATCTTTTTTCTTGATTTATTCCTCGAGATAGTCAGTGTGATCTTTGTGACCGCTAGTGATGGTTGTTTGGAGAATATACCTCTTGTGCCATTTTATAGCTTCGATGTTGCCGCCGAAGCATTCTAATAAGACTTCATCATGAACCATGATCCCTCCTCTAGCTGTATATAGTCTCTCTCTGATAGCATCAATGCGAGACATTAAATTTCAAGAGAGAAGTTATAGATGACTATGGCTCCTATTTAAAAAAAAGAAATGAATTAAAAATAAAAATTGGGATAAAAGATATCTTTATTATTATAGTAATGGATTACAACTCGGATAGCAATAAAGTTAAAGGACATAACAAACACTTTGATCACATCTAAAGTTGAGAAGCTGCTTTCCTAACTTTATTTAGAGAATTAGCTAAGAGCATAACTATTGAATTAAAAGGTATGGTAACTCCTTCGGAAGTTATGACAGGTGGACATTTGCTATAGTCCTACTTCCCAGCTGGAGAACTATCGCGACTGTAGATTATCTTAGAATGAAATGTTCTTATTTCTTTAAGGAAGGTTTCCTTCTCATTGTCGTGGAAGTCAAAGTGAAGGCGAGGGTAGTCTAAGTAAAAATTTATAAATCTCGAAGAGAGCAACATCTTGCTAAATTTGAAGTCTTTAAAATCGATGCATTTTCAGAATAAAATTTCCTCAATTTAATATATTGGCTTAAGTCGTCTCTTTGGATGACTTGGCCTAAAGAACTGATATTCTGAAATAGTGCAGTAAAAAGAAACTAAGAATAGAAAACAAAGCCAAAACATGTATTCATAAATCGATTTGCTATTTGCAATCATTTATTAGGTTCATACAAAACAGATTTAGAGAAAACTCAAAAACAAATTTATCCTTATAGTACTTAAGCTTTTCGGGGGAAGATCTTGAGTAATCAATCCGACCCACGATAAGTTCAAGCAGGCTCCAGAATGCGCATCAGATCTTAATTCATCGAAGTATCTTTTATGAAACGTCTGAGTAGACCCCCACTGAATTCTCCTACATACGAAAAATCTATAATCGAATGTCTACGGTAAGCTTTATATAAGAAATTGAATAAAATATCCCTATTCTCAATCATCATCCAAAACAGAGTAATCAACTCCCAATTTTCCTTTAAGAGAGCATCATAACGGAGGCGCGCTCTCTTTAATAAAGGGGCAGCCCTCTGATATTTAAAAGATGCTAATATGGAGGCATTCCTATCAAGGCTATGTTGTTTCTCAGACAAAAAGTTGTGCTCCTCTATCAATTTGTCTAACTCCCTATATGACTTGTTAAGTTTCGCCTGTTTTCTGTCAAGTTTTGTTCTTTAAGAGGAAGTAGGCTTCTTCTTTATCTAAGACAAATGATTTTGACATTTAAACAGAGAAGCCCATACCTGTGAAACAAGAATGGAAGCCTGGAAGACCTGCTCCTCTTTTGGCTCCTCGGTTTGAACGGGAGCAGGTTCATCCTCAAGTGGAGTAGAAGGCCTGCCTATTGTAGGTATCGTATCCTTCCAAGGAGATGCACCTTTTCAGGGAATTTAGCTTGATCACCTCCATCTTTTTCTGAGGAACCAGAGGGACCCCCTTTTATCTCCATCAGGGCTTTGGCCTTTGATAGGACCATCATCGTCATTACCACCATTATCATCACTGCCACTATTGTCATCATCGGCCGTTTCCTAAGGATCATCATCTTTGTCACTCTCCTCTTCATAATCAGATTCAATTTCAAAGGTAGGGACAACAAAAGAGAGAATTTCAATAGTATTAATTACCTCCTCCTCGCCCTAAGGTCTAGTACCCTGCTTTACCTGATTAATTTTTCCATTACTCTTTTAGCTAAGGTTGGGTCGAGAGAAGGGAAGCCGAAGTCAGTACATTTCTTGTAATTATCAACGTATGCAAGCTTAAGGGCATCCTCATAATTTTTAGCATCATGGGCCCTAGGGTGACATCGACGACCTGAGAGACTTGCTTCTTGATGTCGAAGAGGGTACAAATATCCAGTTTAAGCTAAGCCTTGATATTTTTGAATTTATCTCTCAAAAAAGCGTTCCTAGTGACTAGTTGAGTTTTTCATCTTCTGCATCTTTCACTGTGAGCTTTATTGCAAATTTCCATCGGTGGTAAGTTAGTGAGCTTTCCTCCCCACTTCTAGATCAGCTTCGGCCCTAGCAAGGGAAGCATTTACACACTCAAACTCTTTGGAGGTGTTGTTTTGGGAAAATACGAGGAAGATATTTGACTGTTAAACTCAGAACTTTCCTTCTTCAACGTAGAAGATTTGGTTGGAGACTGCAAAACATGTTTGTTTAAATCCATCCAGCTCCTAGAAATCTAGGACAAGGGGTATAACATAATTTAGAGATTAAGGAAACCCAATGGTGAGAAATGATGATAGGATCAATTGGGATAGAGCTTACCAAAAGTTGTTGCTCCATCAGAGAGCGATAATTATCCAAAGGCGAAGAAGAAGAAGTAAAAGATTTAGAATGTAGGATGAACCCGACAAATTCTTTAAAATTTGTAGGCGAAGGAGCAGAAGATGATGACTTTGGAAGAGTTTGCCTTACAGAAGGAGTCGTCAACAAGTCCATCTGCAACTGCTCGAGCGCAGCCGAAGAGTCGGAGGCCGAGATGTTTGGAAAAGGATCAGAAATAAGTGGAGATTGTGTTGACTTATCTTAGAGGCTTCGACGATAGGGCTCTTTTAAACTTTTTCCTCCTCTTCCTCCATATGGATGAAATTAGCCACATTAACCGAAGGAGCATCTTCAGAAGGCTCTGTTTGTTTTCTTTTAAAAGTTCCTCTGGATTTAGCAGAAGGCTCCAAGACTGATGTGACTCCAGAATATGATGGAAAAGGGGCAGAACCATTAGAAGATACAATGGCCTGGGAAGATGTTGGAACAAATTTGAATAAATATGTAGTCATTCAAAGCAACTCAAGGAATGCCAAGGACAGAAAAGAAAATTCTAAACCGTTAATATACCTGAAGGGTCGACGTAAGTAGGTGACATTTAAGTGAAGTATTCGGCATTGCCTAAGGAGAGAAAGAGCTTGCTGCGAGAAGTGTGCATGATAGTGGAGGAGTTCCTAGGATCCTCTGGCCTGATAGTAGTAAAGAGTGTTTTCTTAAGTTTGAAGGGGTTAGGAGATCAATCTGCTCCTAATTTGTTTTGAAGCTGCAAATGGAGAATCAACGGTTCTCTTGTCAACGTTAATGAGTTTCTTGGAAGATTCTCCTAAAAAAGCAAGAGATTAGTTAACGGAAAACGTAAAGTAGAGCAAAGACAATACTAGAGTAGACTTACGGGGGGAGGCAAAAGTCCCACGAACATTAGCAAAGCACTTGACAAAGAAGAATTGATTCTCCAAGTCCATTAATTTGTTCATACTATCAGATACTAACTTCTTGTAAACACTGACTTTGTATATCTTCTTGTTGAGATTACTCAACCTAGCTAACTTGGTCAAGGAGTTTAGTATTTTAGCGTTAAGTGAAGGAAGTCCAGATTCCAAAGCCGACATATTCAGAGATAGCAGATGTGTGTAGACATTTGGAGATAGTTGGAGCAATTCCAACATAATATAAGTATGTACTCGGGAACACTGAAAAAGGAAGGAATCTGCCATGTCATATGTGGACGACAGTGTAAGCAAAGTACCCTTATGGAGGGTTGTCTATGGTATCAGATGCTTGAGGAGGAACAGCTTCAATTCCAGTTATACCAAAGTCCTTATGTATGGCATCAACTTCGTTTTGTGATACAATGAAAGAATGCTTAGCAATGGTTTCCAATTTAGGAGAGCTCATGATTTTGCCAGGTGAAAATGTTCTAGTTAAAACCTTTGATTATTTATTAATTTAGAAGACATTCAAGAAGTAAACAAATAAAACTACTTAGATAACTCAAGTATGAAAAACAGACATAAAATTTTAAAATGGTGAAAAACTAAGTAGTTTGGGATTTCGACAATGTCAAAAGGTCAACAACGCAAGCATTCGACAATGTTGAAAGGTCATCAACACAAGGTTTCGCAATGTTGAAAGGTCAATGGCTCAACCCATCGACAATGTTGAAAGGTCAATAGCTCAAGCTTTCAACAATATTTAAAGGTCAACAACTCAAGATTAACCTTTCGACATATCCTACCCATTGAAGTCAAAAGCATTGATCAATGCTATCGAAGCATATCCTACCCTTTGAAGTCTAAATTTTTTAGGTTCAACTCATATATGCTCTAAAATTTTCAACAAAGATGGGCAGAGACAACTTTAGGGTCGAATAATTTCAACCTTGTCGAAAGCTAATAGTCGAAAGGTTTACCTCGTCGAGAGCACATTATAAAGGGGTCGATCCACTCCACTTAATTATCTATCCTTTCAACAACATTGATTGATTTAGCACCACTACACCTTTTGGCACCATCGAAAGGTGCCAAGAGGGAAAATCCAATATTTCCATCTCAACCTCTTTCGAAGGGGGCAGAAAGGTCATTTTAGTGCTGCCAAATTTGTCATCTATACACAAGAAAATTCTAGGTAATCTAATCAGGTTGAACTATCCCAAAACAGATTATGAATAAAGTTTTCAAGACTTTCCTGAAGAACAAGTAAATCAAACCAATTAGTAAAATGGATTTAAGCTGAAATCACTCAAACTTGATTTAAAAAGAAGCATAAAGATAATTGAAAAGTCGAAAACTCAGGTTAAATACAAAAGGCAAAAATCAAAAAATTTAGGATTAAAAGCTAAACCCGATAAGGGGATTTTCAATAACAATCACTATCAACTTGAAAATCCAAAATGAGAAATAAGTTTTATTGATCTAAGAGATAGAATTTAAAAAAAATCAGCAAACCTAACCAAAATTGAATTTCAATTTTGGAATCTAGAAAACTGAAAATTTTCTTAAGGCATGAGTAAGTTCGAATGGGAATTAAGATGGGCAAAGGTCAATCTAAACTTATAGTTTGAACTTGGGAATTGCCTTGGTTTCTTGAGAGAAATATTTAAAAAGGCATGGAGAATTCTTTTACCATTGCTCGATAATTTTAATTATAGGTAAAAGAAGAAGAAAGAGAAGAAGAACACTATATAAGAAAAGTCGCTCAAATTCTCAACTGTTGGATAAGATTTAAATGGATTGCCCAAATCTAAGCGGGAAGGCCAAGAGGCGAGAAGATTTAGTATTCGACATAAATGACTTGGAAAGTCAAAAGCATCCCTTTGAATAGGGGTAAAATTTACTCTACAAAATCAACCTTTCGACTGAGTCGAAAGGACCATCAACAAAAGCTAAGAAAGAGATGTTCAGACCAAACCTTCCGAAGGAGTCGAGGGGATGCAATTCTCAAAGTTTAACAGTTTCAGAACCTTTTAAAGGAGTCAGAAGGTTCCATCTCATAGTTTCTAGGGAGTTCTTTCCTTTCGAATAAGATGTAGAAATGAAAGCAAGTATTAGTGATCCCGTGGTGACCTTTACGAAAGCATGGCAAGTCCTTAGAACCAGTTAAGACCTATCAAGATACCTTTCGGCCACATCGAAAGTTTCTGTGAAGAAAGCTACACTCAAAAGTCTACAAAGGCAAAGGAATAGAAGAAAACCTTTCGACAACGTTGTAAGGAAGCACAGCCTTTGACAACTTTGAAAGAAAATACATCTTACGATAACATTCAAGTGGAGTGCAAACCTTTCGACAAGGTCGAAGGGTTCAAAACAACAAGTGAAGACAAACCTTTCGATAAAGTCGAAAGGTTCATGAAGGCATAAACCTTTCGATAAGGTCGAAAAGTTCATAATGGCATATGAGGGGCAAACGTTTCAACAAGGTCGAAAGCTTCATAGCTGCATATAAAAGGGGGAGCTTCCGACCCGGTCGAGAGCATGGAGTTGAAATGAGGGCCAGCTGCATGTCTAAATAAGACCCGAGGGTTCATGTTTTGGAGATTTTTTTCTCTCGTTCTAAACTTGTACTCTTCTTAAATAAAGCATTATAACCCTAATTGGGCGATGATTTAGAACTTTAATAAAATAAAGGTTTTCTTGGATAAAGAGGGATGTCTCGAGCTTTGTTAATTACTTTGATATTTACTAAAACCTTTGTTGGATTAACCTCTATTTTCCAGGTTTAACTTCATTGAAAGGTTCTTATCGACAAATTCGACAACTCAACTGGCCCAAACGTTCGTTGCGACCTTCCAAAGCTATTAACTCTATGGTCTAAACCTTTCGACAAGGTTGATAGTTCTTTATGCTCTAAGATCACATGCAACCTTTCAAAGCTATAAAATTATTGGTCTAACCTTTTGGCAAGGTCAAAACCTAACCTTCTGAAGCTATAAACTTAAGTGGTCTAACCCTTCAACAAGGCCGAAACCTACATCATATCCTCCAAATAATTTGATTTCCTGCTAAACCCATGGAAAGCTATCACCTTTGTGTCCGATAAGATTGGAACCTACATTTTAAGGAATCAACACGGGGAATTTCAGTCTAAATGAAAGTAAGACCCTTGTAGGAAATCTCATACTAGCTCAACTAAGTCAAAAGGTTACTCAACCCAGATTATACACCTTTCGACGACGTCGAAAGGTCGGGTCCAAGAATTATCAACAAATAAAGCTAAATTGAAAAGCAGCACCTTAGGGAATCACACCCACTGTTCACCTAAATGACTAACCATCTATCTTTGCATTACTTTGGAGTGTTGACAACAAATCTTGTTAACAATGTACATAGGTATATATTTATAAAAGAGATATGATATTTGATGTTAACAATAAATAAATAAAAACATGTTGAGTCATTAAAAGCGTAAGTACATTTAGTACAAAAACATGTTTTAACATGTTTTGGGAAGAAGGACATGTAAGAAGAGGAGCACGATGAGGTAGTAAAAGGAGGTGCAGGGTAAAGGACCAATGGTATTTAGGTAATTTACTTTGTTCTTACTTATAAATACCCCTTTTATTTCTTCATTTTTTCCTTCTATTCCTTCTACCATATCTTCCTCATCCTTGAACCAAAATGGAGATTTTTTTAACCGTTTATAATTTCAATGGCTATAAATTTTCTTTGTATCACTTCTTTCAATTATGAGCTTAGCTATGTCAAAAACTCATTTCTTTCTAGACTCTCAGAAATCCAAATCCAAAAATGATTCTTCTTATTTCAACCATTTCTTCCTCAAAATTAAATTAAATTGAGTGTTTCTTTTTTTCAAATTGTAGAGGAAAGAATTTTATAAAACTTCTCTTTTGAGAACTTTACAAAATTCCAAGTGTATCATGTCCAAAAACTAAGAAGGAGATGACCGTATACGAATTGATTTTTGGTGGTTTCTAAGCTTTACAAGTTTAAAGTCTATTTCAAGTTTCTAAAAAGATTTGATGAGTTAAAGCTCACCACTTTACTAAAATTTCTAACTTCATGCATGACGCTTACTTTGTTGGTAAAATCGTTGTTTTTTGGTTGAATATTTACGGGATGGTATGTATATATATGTGCTTGGTTATATTGTTGTATTAATTTTGAAGAATGATAGTAAAAGCAAGTTAGTTAGTAAAATTTGGAAAAGTTTGATCTTTACTTTTTGTTGTCGGATAAGGGATGTATATTTTTGTAATCATGTATATGATATTGTACGCTAAAATGAATAACACTTAAAGTTGTGATTTTGTGACATCGAGATCCTTGGTTAAAGTTGTTTTCAACTAAGGTTGTGTTTGAAAAAAATATTCAAGTTTTAAACTTAGATTTAGTTCCAAAACCTTACTTTCTATTTTAAAACCTTTTATTAAGTTATTAAGTAGATACTATATGAAATCCAAGGATTTTAAAGTCATTCGACATACTAAAACAAGTTTCAAAAATTTCGAGTTATATAGCGCTAATAGCTATAAGTGCAGTTCGTAAAACGAACTAGTTTTGGAAATTCTAAAAGTGTTTTTACTTAAGCATTCCTTTTGCAAAATGTTTTCAAAATTTTAATTAAGTAATGAAAAAATATAATTCTTTGATTAATTATTTATTTATTTTAATGATTATTTATTTATTTGAGATAATTAGTACTTAATCATCAATTAATAAATGCGATTAATACTTAAGTGTTATCAACTAAGTTAACTATAAATAGTTAATTAAATTATGTTATTTATTATTTAATTAATAATTAGGGATAATTATTATTTAGTTAACTTAAATTTAAGTTAAGATGTAGCTAAAACTTAATTATAGTTTAAGTATTTTAAATAAATTTTTAATTAAAAATTAATTATTATTTAAAGGTCAAATTATTATTTAATAATTATTTAAGGATGTATTATAGTTTAATTATTTATTTAAAGATTACCTGTTATTTAATTATTTAAGTGATAGCTATAATTTAATTATTTATTTAACAGTTATAATTAAAGGTTTGATTATTGTCAAAATAATGGTTTAAATGTTATTTAATTTTTAAATAAATTTTTTAAAGTTTCAAACCACTTTAATTCTGATAATCTGTTTTATTTTAAAGAAACAAGTTCCTTTTAAAGGAAGATTTTAAATCCAAGGGACTTCTTTGTCAAATACCTTTAAGTAAACTCAATTAGATATAAAACAAATGACATCGGTTTAATACAATAAATCACCGTTCTGCAAATTATGTTATGCTGGACAATTATTTGGTCGAATAAATCGCATTTCTGCCATAATTTCCTAATTAGATTATGTTGACATATCTATATAAGAAGAATAAAAACCCATCCTGCTATTAAAGTAACTTGGACATTTATTTAGCGGAACAATTCCCATCTGCTATTATGGTAACATTGACATCTTACCTATATGTTGATTTGTTTATTGTTAGCTGATTCGCTTATACATATTTTCTTGTTATTTAAATACCCAAGTTATAACTTGAAAAGTTAACTTAACTAAAATAGAACTATTGCGGTCACTAAGCTTCTTTCTGATTTTAAGGTCAATCGTACTTTTAATAATGGTTCAAGCTAAGTAATGATTTTAATAAAGATGTTTTAAATAATCGTTTTGTTTATTAAAAGGACTTTATTAAATGTGTTTATTAAAGGAGACTTGTTTTAAATAAGGAATATTTATGATAAAGTTTTATAAATGATTTTGGAGATTTATAAAGAGATGTATAAATTGTTTTGATATTTATAAAAGACTTTTATAAATTTAACTCGGTGATTTGTAATGAGTTTTGTAATAGCATTTGGAATTTAAGTACAGAGGTGTCATAAATAAAAGAGATTTATTAAGAAGGTTTATAGAAGAAAATTTATAAAAGAACTTGAGATTGGATTTCCTTTAACTAGCCTTCTTAATTCTAGTGGTATGGTCATTCATTCCACAGTTAATACTGAAGGAATATTATTTGAGGTTATCTTTGTCTTCAATTTGAATAACATTTTGCTTTATTCCTTTGATATGACTAGAATGAGAAATCTTTCATAAACGTTTGTGAATATAGTTATGTCAATGAGATAAGTATATGAATGTTTTTGATAAAAGCTTTTGAAGAGAGTTGTAGTAAATGAAAGATTTATTTTTAGGCTAAATGTTTGCTATGGGTAATAGAATCTCTGAATTTTTGCAAATTTGTTTATTAGATAGTTAAATAACCAACTATCAAATCTGGACCAATATATAACTCCAAAAATATCTAGGAGAAATACATGAGTTATATTGCATAGTCATCTTCGATGATGTTATATTGTGTGTATAAATCTCGTTTCGTTCTCCTAGGACAAATGATAGGGAGATATGTCCACTTAAACGGTTAGGGGGTGATCCCTTCTCCTATGTATTGTCTGATTATTTTCGAAAGAACAGGGGTTGAGTTTACCAGAACTATAGAGAGTTTTTTTAAGAGACTGGGATCAGATAAGTATAAATTATCCAGAAACCACTTCGATCCAACTCAAGTGTTTCGAACTAAAGATATCTTGAAGATGATTAAAGATGAAGCTTTTGAAGTGTAAGGGCTACTTGCTACTAATCTTGATGGTGATTCCAAAATGGATGTAGTAGAGGTAGTGTCGTTGGTTTCGTTCAAACCCAGAACGAACTTGTATGGGTGAATGATGGCACTACATTGCTGCCTGGAGGGCAATGTTAGCATTCCAAGATGTTTGCTATACAAAAGGTAAATGTAGCTTTAATCCTCATGAATCGAAAATGACTAAAACAGGAGATATGCTTGAAGGCTATGTGGTTCGCTACCATTAGGGTATAGTCATCATCCAATCTAGATCGATATTACAGATCATGTATGCTTGAGGCCCATTTAGGTTGTTGATCCCAGCCAATGTGATGACATATTCAGCACTACTAGTAAGGGATAGAGATGACCTTCACTCTTAGGAAGTCCGTGTGAGGCTCTAGATGTATTTTATTTAGAGATTTTCCATGAGAGGTGGTACTCTAGTAGCTCAGTCATTGTATGGAATCTATGTCTAATAAGTGATATATGTTTTTAGTTATGCCCAAATATGTTGGAATATGAGATGCAAGCATTTTAGCTATTTTATATATTTACTTTGAAGGTTTAGACATTATCATTATATCGCTGGATTTTATATAAAAGTGTTTGGTTATCGTAAGGTAAAAACCCATCTGTGTTTATTTGCGGCGTGGTCTTACGAGATACCTTTGATTTTAAAAGCTTTTAGAAGTTGAATAAATAAATTCCTTGTGAATTTAGTTTCTCATGTCGGTTTGACCATACTGAACAGGCATTATTTTTCTTACAACGTTCGGGTCAGCCTTAGCATATTTTCTAAATTTAGCTGGATTCTCCAAGACCTATTCACGTATCTTATATTCTTCGATTGTGTTTTGTTTTTTTCGTGTTTGTATAAATTAGAAATTGTAAAGGCATGCCGTTATAACTTTCTAGGATGGTAATAGGTTAATATACTATAATGATGTATATAATAAAGATAATTTCTTTTCATAAAAACTTGTTTATATTATATATTACTCGTCACGTTTTGTAAGATTCTGTTCTTTTTTTCTTTCTTTCACCCCTAATGACCTATCTTTCGAGCACTTAAATGATCGGCACACGAATACCAAGGAGTATTAAGTATCATCTTTAGATGTAAGGAAGGTAGATCGTTACAATATAGTACCAGAGCTAGGTTGAGCGAACACCTAGGCTTTGGTGGGGTTGACTCATTTGAGATAAGGTAAGCGAGACCTAGAAGGAGTATGAGCGTATATATTGAGCGCATATTTGATAGTGCTATAAAATGTTTTATATTGTATTGATTTATCAGTTGAATGGTGTATGAATTTTGGTCGAGACATGGGGCACCTTGATGTCGATAGGGGTTTCTAAACACTTAAACTAGGCAAATCGACATAGTATCATTTTAAATCCGGTAAATGAAATAATTTTACCATGGAATATATTTTATACATAAAGAAATAAATTTCAAAAATAAAGCATAGCTAAATACAATGTGATTGTTGTTAGAAGTTGATAATATTTTATTACTATCACTTAAGGTTTCCATAGTTATGCTCGTCCTATTCTAAGCATTAACTATTATCTGTTATCTATCTAGAATCTTCCTTTATGAAATCTAGGTTGGGTATATAGAATTTGTGGGAACATTGAAACAAACGCCTTTTGAATTAAGTTTCACAATTTGACTACAAAGCGTTAGTTGATATGTTGGGTTAAAATTGAGTTTTAAATTAATGTGTTTATAAAAAGAAATATTCAGATGAGTTTATAAAAAGTTGATTTTACCAATTATAATTATAAAATATGTTTTGAAAATAAGATGGGTCTTCAAAGAATTTAAATTCTAGTGACTTTAATAAAGTTTTCAAATGATTTTTGGAAAAGTAGCAATAACTTTACTTAAAAATAGTTTAAAGTATAAATACTTTGAAAAGAAAATTTTATAAAAATTTGTGTTTTCTTTGGTTTGGTTTGGGGAATGAGTCTCGATCTATTTTAAGATGATCTGAATAATCTTCTAAGTGACAATCAAATGATTGCTTAGGCAGATGTGATAGAGCACTTAGTAAATTATTCTCTTTTCCATTGTACGATCGAAACAAGTTCAAATCCAAATAAACTCAAAGCAAGTGGATGATAAATATTTTTAAAAAAAAATTTAGCTAAAATATATGTCTATATAGTATTGTTTCAAAAAAAGGTTTTGAGAAGAAAGAAGTATTTTTATAATTAACTGGTATGATGACTCAGAAGTGACTAAAAATGGGCAGGAAATGTGTTTGGATGGTAAATACGTCTCCTGAGTATTACCCTTCTTGGTAAATGGATATGTGATACTATTCGGTAGTATCTAGTTCCTTGATATCATTTTGGAGTTACTCGAACTATATGTATATTTTCTAAGGATTAAATATAATATCATTTCAAAAAGTTTCTTTAACTAAAACCCAAGCATTTGGCTCTTAAGTTTTCAAATATTTTGACTAAAGAATGGGTGAATAAACGAAGTTTTGAAACTAAATTAATTTAATAAAAAGTTTTAATCAACTTGATTTTATTAAACTGTGTCTTTTGATTTTAACATCTAGGAAGTGAAAAATTATTTGATGTTATTGGGCAGGCTAATAAACTTCTTTATCTTAGAGCCGTGTAAAGAAAAAGTAGACTCTAGGACGGAGTTTGGATATTAGCGTCCTACTCTTCTTATCTACTTACCAGACCCATTCGATAAAGAGGTTAAATTGGTCAACGTAGTTTTAAGAATCAAATTAATTTGGATCGACATCTGAATAATTAAAAACTGAATAGAATTAAAAATCTGATGTTTTGTATATATACTCTTAGGATGTACGAGAGTATTGTGCAAATAATAAATTAATATGATTTTATGAGAAGGATTTTATAATTCAAGTTGTATAATTTAAAGTGTTAACCTAAATTTGAATTTTTAGGTAATTTTTTTATAAATATATTTGGGAGGATAGAAACTAGTTCGATAGTAAGAACCTGTAATGAGTACGTGGTACGTAGATCATTTTCACCTTTTCATATAATTCTCGATCCACGATTCGAGTACATGACTGGAGGTGTTTTAGACCATTTTGAAGAAGGACTTATCACTAGATTTTTGATGGGAAACACTTGGCGAGAGTTCTTAATCTAGAGCCGAAGTTTTTTATCATAATACATGGCTATATAAAGGGAATAGAGGTTTCTAATTAAGAAGCCTGATCAGAGTCCACACTAGGGAATCGAGTGAGAGATACTAATTTGGAAGTAAAGCTGTGTATTCTGGTGAGTGATTTAATAGAATTTTGCATAGGGATGATCTACATACATTATATGAGCTGCTGAGAAGTGCTAAGTATTTCTAGGTTAGGGCTATGGAAAAATTTTGGGGTCGAAATTCTTTGAGGAGGGGAGACTGTAATGACCTGGAATTTCATCACTTTGATTTATGAATATTAATTAATTTTAAATATTCAAATAATATATTTTTTCCACTTAAAATAAATCACTTTTAAATAGTAAATAATCGTGGTGAAATAGGTTTGAAACTTTAGTTTACAAAAATATATAGTTTGAAGAAAAATCAAAAATTTGATCGGAATTCATTTCTCAAATTTTTGAATTTTCATTAGCTAAAAGGTGTCAGAAACATTGTGAAAATCTATTGTATAATTATATACATACAAATATAATGAGTAGGGCTATAGGATGTATATGTATGTATATAGGTATATATTTATAAATGAGATAAGATATTTGATGTAAATAATAAATGAAAACATGTCAAGTCGTTAGTAAACATAAGTACATTTGGTACAAAAACATGATTTAACATGTTTTGGGCAGAAGTACATGTGGAAAGAGGAGCATGATGAGGTGGCAAAAGGAAATGAAGGGTAAAGGACCAACGGTATTTAGGTAATTTACTTTGTTCTTGCTTATAAATACCTCTTTTATTTCTTCATCTTTGCCTTCTGTTCTTTATGCCATATCTTCATCATCCTTTAACCGAATGGAGATTTTCTTTTTTTGAAACAATGTATAATTTTAATGGCTACAACTTTTACTTGTATCACTTATTTCATTTATGAGCCAAGGTATGCCAAAAACTCATTTCTTTACAAAGTATTTTGGACTTAGAAATCCAAGTCCGAAAATGGTTTTTCTTTTTTCGACCATGTCTCCCTAAAAAATAACTGAAATTGAGTATATATTTTTGAAAATTTAAAGGAAATAACTTTCTAAAAATTTTTTTTGAGAACTTTACAAAAATCCGAGTGTAGCATGTTCGAAAACCAAGGAGAAATGACCCTTTTCGAGGTGATTTTAGGTGGTTTCCCAGCTTTACAAGTTTATCGTTTATTTCAAGTTTCTAAAAAGATTTGGTGAGTAAAGCTCACCCCTTTACTATAGTTTCTAACTTCATATAACATAAAGATCCCACCGCAATACCCATATTACCAAAGAGCACTACAAATAACGTCGTCTACTAATTTGGAGAGCATGACTTGTTAAGGGCAATCAAATATGAATATATCTTTATACTAACACCGAAATGTCATTTATACCTTTTTACTTAATATGTGAACTGAAATTTGACGTGTATAGTATTAATACAAAGTTATAGACCTGTGCAGTTAATGCGCTCGGTAGATTCAAAGCGGTGGAGGTGCAAAAAGTCATAGCGGGGATACAGCGAGTGTGACGACCCATCTTTCAATACCCAGAAAGACGTATCATCAATAAGAAAAGAAAGTGATAGAAATAGAAAGATAGAAAGAAAAGAACAACAATCATCAGAATCTAACATCGGAAACGAACAAAATATAATATTACACATATCCATTACATAGGTTTACATATCAGAGTACACAAAATAATACGACTTCATTACATAGGACATTCATAAGAGTTTTCCAAACCATACAACTCAAAACACAACATCAAAGGTCACTACAACGAATAGAGATAGATAAGTACGCCTGGTCTCCAGCTCCTGCTTCCAAAACATTTGTTAATCCCAACCTAATCACTTGGTTACTCATAAAAATTTGAGTACCGAAGAATTTATGAAAAACAAAATAAACTCCGGGACAGACATGGGTCTGGTGTGAGTAAATAAGTTAAAGTTGTTTAACTTTAAAAATCATTTTGAAAACAAAAGGTATCTTGTAAGACTCCCCACAAATAAACACGGATAAGTTTTTACCTTACGCTAACCAAAACATTTGATAGGAAATCCAGTGATATTATAATAGGGTCTAGGGTTTCCAAAATAAAATACATAAATAGCTGGAATGCTTACATCTCAGTTCCAACATAGTTGGGCACGATCAGAACCGTACAGTCACTTATTAGATATTGGATTCCATACAATAGCAAGGCTACTGGGGTACCGCCCGTCACAGTACGGGGCCTAGATCACCGTACCGAGGACCACTCCCGATCCCCTGCAACACAAGGCCGGAACCATCCCTTACTGGACAGTCTCGAACAAGACAACCTCGCAGTTGTGGCCAACAACTGCCCACACAGTCGAAATAACAAGGGACTCCTAGACAGGGGTAAATCTCACTATCAAGTGGGGGCTACCACGAAGCCTTACTGCACCTCTCATGTTTTAGCCATTCCCGGTTGATGAGGCTTGAGGCTACTATTACCTTTAGAGATCACATCTCTTAGAATGCTCATCGTCCACTTGACGATGTTCTAAAAGCATTCAATCCATACAAGTTCGTTCCAGGTTCGAACGAAACCGAAGGCATTATTTCGTTACACTCATTTTGGAATCACCCTCAGAGTTAACGACAATAACCCTTGCACTCTAAATCTCCATCACGATCTTCCTTTGAGATGTCACGACCTAACGTTTAACTTGAATTGATGTGGTTTTCGGAAAATCAAATTTGATTCCCGATCCCGGTCTCATCGAAATCCAAAAGCCATCTTAAAGGCCAAGTTGTTTAAAGATTTTAACAATTTAATTCAATTTTAAACAGTGAATCCACACAGCATTATCCACGGATAATAACAATCATCCAACTCGGATATATACAAATCTCATCATAGAATATCTCAACGGATATCAACCATATTTAGATATTCAATTCAACAATCATCTATAAGCAAGCACAATTTTAATTCATATTATAATTAATTTAATTAATTAGAATTATATTAATTACTTAAGAATTAATCACTTAATCTTCCTTAACCAAGCATTAATTAATTAATCACAATCAATTAATCACTTTTTAATTATCCTCATTATTAATTAAATGATCTTTAAATTAATTAATAATCCTCTATTTAACTATTAATTAATTACTATAATTATTCATTAATTAAAACTTGATTTAAAATTAATCATTCCTTAATTGGTTATTAATTAACCCTTAATTTATAATTAATTAACCTTAATTAATTTCTTAATTCATTCCAATTTTAAATTAATTTATCTTAATTACTTAATTAATTATGAATTAATTAACTTTAATTAATTAAATCTTAACCACTAATTAATTAATTATAAATTATAAATTAATTAATGTTTAATTACTTTATTAATTAACTCTTAATCAATCAATTAATTAATTCTTAATTACTAATCAATTAATCATTAACCACTTAATTAATTAGTTAATCACTTATTGATTAATCTTTGATTAATTAATTATTTAATTAATGATAAATTAATTATTATTTAATTTAATCCTTAAATATCAAATTATCAAACCATAATAAATTAATTAAGTCTTCATAAATTAATTAATTTATAAATTTAAGTAAACTTTTAATTTCAAAAATTAGTTAACTTTCAAAACCAAACAATTTCATTAATTATTAAAAAAGTTACATATTTAAAACATTTTTAATTTGTTAAAAGCTAATTACCTTTTAAAAGTTAAATTTAAAAGAATGTAAAATCATTTAAAACTTCAACTAACAAAATATAAAATATTTTGAATTAAAAATATTTAACATTTCATAAAGTAGTTATAATAAATTTTTAAAGTTTAAACTTAAAACAAATTTGAAATTTAAAACAAGTTAGAAAGCTTCAACATCATTTTCCTTTGTGTTTGTCTCGACCAAAACTCAAGACAATACAAACCCAAACCCCTATTCTTCCCTTACCTTACTTTCATGAGTTAAAAGCTAAAACTAACCTAAAACAAAAATACAGGAAGAACACTACCTCCTTTCTTCATCCTTGCGCGAGAAAAACAGCGATAACTCCCCTGCTTCCCTACACGAGCAACAGCAAAATACCCTGAGCACACACACGAGCCACACACCCAAACACTCGAACACTGCTTCGAGTTTCCCTGACACCCATCTCACTGACACGGTCACCGCCACCTACACGTGCACGACTCGCCGACGCCGTCGCCACCATCCTTGACCCCACGCGCAGACCCCACTTCGACCAACGACACAACTCTGGCCCTCAATTTCCATTTAAACGAGCTAAATCAAAATATGGTTGCTCGAACCCATCAGACAGTATAACTCTCATCAGAAAATTTCCCTTTACCCCCAACGCCGACCACCAATCACCTCGAAATTCCGGCCATAACCTCGTAAGACCCAGACGCATCTTCGCCCTAACCACTCGTAACTCGATCCATCACTTCGTTCACAGTCAAATGATTTATGAGCTCGACTAAACACAGACCCAAAAACCCTAGTTTCCCAAAATCACAGCTCTCTGATAAATAATTTACACTCCCATTATTTTTCTAATGTTAATCCATCTTCAATACAGCTTCGCCCCAAAATTCAAAGCCTAAAACTATCACAGTAACCAGAATTTTGCCCAAAACCCAAATCTGGTTAACAACAAAATTCTTCCTTAAATTAAAATTAAAATTTCTGGTTTCTTTCTTAAAAATCATGTATTATGAAGTAGATTCAAGATGTGAATTTGATTCAGCAAATTGCAATGCATGATTTTATCATGATATAAATTTTTTTTACTGTATTATCCTGATTCAGGAAAATTTAAACAATTTCTTTTTATATATCAACGTAATCCTTAATTCATGTTTGAATAGAACTACTGCATTGAAGATACAATTTGCCTTTCAGAAATTTTGAAGATTGCAGGAACCCTTGATTGCAATTTTTCAAAAGTATTTTGTATGCAGATTTTTTGGAATTTGAATTGCGGTTTTAGATTTTGAAAAGAGGTTTGAGTGTTTGATAAATTTTGGTTGAAGGTATAAAGATTTTAAGAGTTTTCAGGTTTGTTAATGGAAGAGTAAATTTTTCTCTTGCTTAAGAAAATTAGAATGAGAAAATTGAAATGAAGTAGAAGAAGTAGTTTTTTAAAAAAAGTTTTGTTTTATAAAAATTTAAACAAAATAGACTTAATTTTTGACACTTGTCATTATACTTAGTTAACTTCTTAACACATGTTATAAGTGTGTTTTCAAATTTTAACAAGTGTAGTTTCCATACAAAAAGAAATTTAAAAAAAGTTTTTATTAATTGATTTTCTTATTTTAAATCCATTTTTAATTCATACAAAATCAATTCTTCCTAACGAAATAAATATAAATCCAATTTTATCCTAAATAAAATCATAAAATACTCTTTTAAACTCAAAGTAAAATTTAGAATATAATTAACCTATTTTGAATCTTTTAATTTAACAATTCAAATTCAAATTAAATTTTAAAATTCAAAAATCAAATTTTATATGAATACAATTTTGACACGTACATTTTCCCTTCTGTATATATTAATTTCAATTAAAATCAATGCACATTTACAATTCATTTATTTATTATTGAATAAAATAACAAATTTATCCATTTAAATTAATTTATTACAAAGATTATCATATTTAAATTGGGTTTGAAATTCTGGAATATCACATTCCTCCCCCTTAAAAGAATTTCGTCACCGAAATTTAAACAAAAGATAATCCAAAATTTTCATTTTATTTCAACACTTCAAACATACATATCATCCATACATAAGAAATCAACAAACAAAACATCCAAACACAATACATTCAATACAAACACCACTAGCTATCTGGACACATATCCGGATAAGCCTTCCTAAAACAATCTAGAGTCTCCCAGGTACAATCTCCGGGATCCTCACTCCACCGGACTTTAACAAGCTTCACTATCTTGCTTTTGAGTTGCCTCTCGGCTTGATCAACAATTCGAACAGGATGCCTGACAACTGATAAGTCCGTCTCAACCTCTAAGTCTTCCTGCACAGTTGGCTCCACAATAAGAGATGGATCGTGCACATATTTTCGTAGATGAGATACGTGGAAAACATTGTGAAATATAGCCATTCGGACTGGCAATTCAATCCTGTATGCTACGACACCAATCCTCTCGAGTACTCGGAATGGACAAATATATCTCGGAGTGGGTTTCCCTGTGTTCCCAAATCTTACAACTCCTTTAATAGGGGAAACTTTGACAAAGACCAAATCACCAATCTCGAACTCCAATTGTCTTCGTCTTTTATCTGCATATTTATTTTGACGATCCTGAGCAGCTCTCATCCTTTTCTTGATAAGCTCGACTTTAGCAGATGCTTCATGAATCAAATCTGGTCCAAGCACAATACGGTCTTTCGACTCTATCCAACAAGCTGGGGATCTACACGGCCTTCCATACAGTGCTTCATAAGGAGCCATCTTGATACTTGCTTGGTAACCGTTATTATAAGAGAATTCCACTTGATGTAGATAGTCCTTCCACGATCCTCCAAAATCTAATATACAGGCTCTCAGCATATCTTCTAGAATTCGATTTTGCCTCTCCATCTGTCCATCTGTTTGGGGATGATATGCTGTACTCAATCTCAAGCTTGTTCCCAGAGCTGATTGCAATGCCTCCCAGAATTTACTGGTGAAGATAGGATCTCGATCACTTATAATACTGACTAGAACACCATGCAATCTGACTATCTCTTTCAAGAAGATTTCTACCAGTGAAGTTGTAGTACGGGTTGCCTTACTGGTATAAAATGGGCGCTCTTGGTTAGACGATCAACAATTACCCATATCCCTTAATTCCCCTTCTTTGTTCTACCGTCGATGAAGTCCATCGAAATCATCTCCCATTTCCACGTCGGGATCTCCAAAGGCTGTAACAAACGGGTTGGCTTCTGCTGATCTCCCTTAACTTGCTGGCAAATTGCACAACTATTTACAAAAGCAACTACATCTTTCTTCATGCCCGGCCACCAGAAAACTCTTCTAATATCTTTGTACATCTTCGAGATTCCTGGATGGATATTCTATCTGGAGCCATGACTTTCTGACAATACTTCGAATCTCAAACCATCTATATCAGGTACACACAAACGACCATTAATCCACGATGCCCCTTGATTGTCTATCTTGAAATCTGAATATCGACCATCCTTACTTCCAAGAATCAGTTCTTCAAAAGACCTATCCTCCATTTGCTTGCTTATTATTCTTTCCTGGAGAGACGGAACAACTTCCAAAAGAGAAAGAACCGCATTTCTCTTAAGTGCGTCTGCCACAACGTTCGCCTTTCCCGGAGTATACAGAATATCCATATCATACGATGCCAAGAATTCGACCCATCGCTGCTGTCTTAGATTAAGATCTTTCTGAGAGAAAAGATATTTCAACGGTTTGTGATCCGTGAATAACTCAAACTTTTCTCCTAAAAGATAGTGCCTCCATATCTTTAAAGCAAAAACAATAGCCAATAACTCTAGATCATGCGTAGCGTAGTTCAACTCATGTGGCTTCAATTGCCGACTCGCATACGCAATTACCCTACCATTCTGCATAAGCACAGCTCCCAATCCAACAATATAGGCATCAGTATACACTTCAAACTTGCTCTTCCCATCTGGAGTAGCCAATACAGGAGCACTTGTCAACCTTGCTTTCATATTCTGAAAAGCTTCCTCACATTCCGATGTCCACTTGTATTTGGCTCCCTTCCTTGTCAGTTTTGTTAGGTGAGAAGAGATTTTAGAATAATCCTTAATAAATTTCCTGTAGTAACCGGCCAATCCCAGAAAACTGCAAACTTCTGTTGGTGTCCTAGGATGCTTCCACTCCAAAATAGTCTCAACTTTAGCTGGATCTACAGAGATTCCCTCACCAGAAACAATGTGTCCCAAAAATTTTACTTCAGATTTCCAAAAATGACACTTAGAAAACTTCGCTTTCAGCACATGCCTTCTCAGAGTTTCCAAAACTATTCTCAAGTGCTGCTTGTGTTCTTCTTCCAACTTAGAATAAACCAAGATAATGAACACCAAAACAAACTTATTTAAAACATCTCTAAAGACTCGGTTCATCAGGTCGACAAAGTAGGCAGGAGCGTTAGTTAACCCGAAAGGCATAACCAACCACTCATAGAAACAATTAGGTCCCCTAAATGCAGTTAAGGGAATACTGTCCTCAGCTACCCTTAACAGATGGAAACCTGATGCTAAATCCAATTGATAAAAGACTGATGCTCCATGAAGCTGGTCGAAGAGATCATCAATTCGAGGAAGAGAATACTTATTCCGAATGGTCACTTTGCTCAATTCACGATAGTCTACACAGAACCTTAGCGACCCATCCAACTTGGTGACAAAAACTACAGCAGAACCCCGGCAAGAAAAACTTGGTCTAATCAAAGCCTTCTCCAAAAAATCTTGAGTTTCCTTCACTTGTTCCTCCCTCTCTCTTGGAGCCATCCTCCTACTAGGTTAAATTACTGGTACCAGCTCCAGGAACCAAATCTATACGAAACTCTATTTCTCGGTGCGGTGGCAAACACTTAACTTCCTAGAACACGTCAGAGAAATCCGGACTACTACAATATCTACAACCTCCTCTTGAGAAGTCTCAACTCCATGTAAAAGACTACTCAAGTGAATTCTAGAGTTATCACACATTACTCTGGCAATCCTACCCAGATCAGTTTTCAACGAAACCGTTCTCTCATCACAATTTAAAACAACCTTATATTTGTCAAGCCAATCCATTCCCAATATAAGGTCAAAACCTTTAAAATCCAATACATAAGGATCACAGGAAAAAATATGGGATAGATAGGAGATTCTCAAATCCTTACAGATCCTATCTAATTTGGTTACCCCTCCTATAGGAGTAGATACATATATGGAATTGTCTACAATACTAGGGGTAAGTAAGAAATTCTCTACAGATTCCAAGGAAATAAAATTTAAAGAAGCACCAGAATCAAATAAGACTTTAATATATTTTCCATTTAAAAGTAAGGTACCTTCTAAAACTCCTTTGCCCTTAGACGAATTTGATGGTGCACCTTCTAAAGCAAACACTTTGTTCTGCTGAACTTTATTAAGGAGCGGGCAATCTTTAATCATGTGTCCCGGTTGGTGGCACTTAAAGAAAAGAGACTTCTGAACTAAATCTGACCATGGTCCACTATAATGCTGTCATTATTGCTGAGACTCTCTTCTGGGACACTTATTTGCCAGGTGATCTTCTTGCTGACAAATATAACACTTGCGTGGTCCATTGTTGTTTTCGGACTTTTTCTTGTTTTGCTTCTTCAAATTAGGATTGAATTTTCTTTTATTAGGGTTGAAAGAATTTCCTCCAGATGCAGCTACACGCACCTCAGATCTTTTGTTCATCAAGTCTTCATATCTTAACGCCATATCAATAAGCTCCACAAAAGACCCTTTCAAATGTGCAGTCATTCTTTCATGATACTCAGGCCTCAACCCTTGGACAAACATCTCGTTCTTCTTAAGAGAGGTGTCTATAAGTCCTTGACCATAGCAAGATAACTCGTTGAATTTTGTCTCGTATTCAGCTATAGACATATTTCCTTGTTTCAGATTTAGAAAATCCTGATAAAGCTGAGTTCTCCCTGCAGTAGGCATGAACTTCTCCTCAAACATATCCTTAAACTCTTCCCAAGACATATCATCGTCCGAAATATTAGCAGTCGCTGAATTCCACCAGACTGTGGCTCCACCTTGCAATTGCCACGCAGCCATTATTCTCTTTTGCTCCTCCATAACCTCATACTCTTAAAGATCTTCTCATACGAGCGAAGCCATGCTTGGACTTCTGTTATGGTTTCTGATCCTTGAAATGGTTTTCCTCCAAGATGAACGAAGTCCTTGCATAATGCAGCAAAACTGACTGGAGACATAACTGGATTAACAGTCTCATTATCAGGCTGCTCTCTCCTATTACCGGTTGATGCACTTCCAACAACTCTTCCCCTTCGACCTCTTGAACTCATACTGGCTACCTGAACAGGTAACCAAACCAATTTAGATAGGGATATAGTTATATAAGAAAATTACAAATACGCACTCTCAAGGTAGATACTATTCCAGAGCCTAGGTGTTTCTCAACTTATGATCTAATACCAATTGTGACGACCCGTCTTTCAATACCCAAAACGACGTATCATCAATAAGAAAAGAAAGTGATAGAAATAGAAAGATAGAAAGAAAAGAACAACAATCATCAGAATCTCACAGCGGAAACGAACAAAATATAATATTACACATATCCATTACATAGGTTTACATATCAGAGTACACAAAATAATACGACTTCATTACATAGGACATTCATAAGAGTTTTACAAACCATACAACTCAAAACACAAAATCAAAGGTCACTACAGCGAATAGAGAAGATAAGTACGCCTGGTCTCCATCTCCTACTTCCAAAACATTTGCTAATCCCAACCTAATCATTTGGCTACTCATAAAAATTTGAGTACCTAAGAGTTTATAAAAAACAAAATAAACTCTGGGTCAGACATAGGTCTGGTGTGAGTAAATAAGTTAAAGTTGTTTAACTTTAAAAATCATTTTGAAAACAAAAGGTATCACGTAAGACTTCCCATAAATAAACACGGGTAAGTTTTTACCTTACGCTAACCAAAACATTTGATAGGAAATCCAGTGATATTATAATAGGGTCTATGGTGTCCAAAATAAAATACAGAAATAGCTGGAATGCTTACATCTCACGTTCTAACATAGTTGGGTACAATCAAAACCGTACAGCCACTTATTGGAGATTGGATCCCATACAATCGCAGGGCTACTGGGGTACCATCCGTCACACTACGGGGCCTAGATCACCGTATCGAGGACCACTCCCGATCCCCTGCAACACAAGGCCGGAACCATCCCTTACTGGACAGTCCCGAACAAGACAACCCCGCAGTTGTGGCCAACAACTGCCCACACAGCCGAAATAATAAGGTACTTCTAGACTGGGGTAAATCTCACTCTCCAGTGGGGGCTACCCACGAAGCCTTGCTGCAGCTCCCCTATTTCAGCCATTCTCGGTTGATGAGGCTTGAGGCTACCATTACCTTTATAGATCACATCTGTTAGAATGCTCATCGTCCACCTGACGATGTTCTGAAAGCATTTAATCCATACAAGTTCGTTCCGGGCTCGAGCGAAACCGAAGGCATTATTTCGTTACACCCATTTTGGAATCACCCTCAGAGTTAACGACAATAACCCTTGCACTCTAAATCTCCATCTCGATCTTCCTTTGAGATGTCACGACCTAACTTTTAACTTGGATCGATGTGGTTTTTGGAAAATCAAATTTGATTTCCGATCCCGGTCTCATCGAAATCCAAACGCCATCTTAAAGGCCAAGTTGTTTAAAGATTTAAACAATTCAATTCAATTTTAAAAATTGAATTCATACAGCATTATGCACAGATAATAACAGTCATCCAACTGAGATATATACAAATCTCATCATATAATATCTCAACAGATATCAACCATATTCAGATAATCAATTCAACAATCATCCATAAGCAAGCACAACTTTAATTCATATTACAATTAATTTAATTACTTAAAATTATATTAATCACTTAAGAATTAATCACTTAATCTTGCTTAACCAAGCATTAATTAATTAATCACAATCATTTAATTAATTAATAACTTTTTAATTATCCTCATTATTAATTAAATGATGTTTAAATTAATTAATAATCCTCTATTTAACTATTAATTAATTACTATAATTATTCGTTAATTAAAACTTGATTTAAAATTAATCATTCCTTAATTGGTTATTAATTAACCCTTAATTTATAATTAATTAACCTTAATTAATTTCTTAATTGATTACAATTTTAAATTAATTTATCTTAATTACTTAATTAATTATGAATTAATTAACTTTAATTATTTAATTAATTAAATCTTAACCACTAATTAATTAATTATAAATTATAAATTAATTAATGTTTAATTACTTTATTAATTAACTCTTAATCAATCAATTAATTAATTCTTAATTACTAATCAATTAATCATTAATCACTTAATTAATTAGTTACTAATCACTTATTAATTAATCTTTAATTATTTAGTTATTTAATTAATGATAAACTAATTATTATTTAATTTAATCCTTAAATATCAAATTATCAAACCATAATAAATTAATTAAGTCTTAATAAATTAATTAATTTATAAATTTAAGTAAACTTTTAATTTCAAAACTTAATTAACTTTCAAAACCAAACAATTTCATTAATTATTATAAACTATTACATATTTAAAACATTTTTAATTTGTTAAAAGCTAATTACCTTTTAAAAGTTAAATTTAAAAGAATGTAAAATCATTTAAAACTTCAACTAACAAAATATGAAATATTTTGAATTAAAAGTATTTAACATTTCATAAAGTAGTTAAAATAAATTTTAAAGTTTAAACTTAAAACAAATTTGAAATTTTAAATAAGTTAGAAAGCTTCAACTTCATTTTCCTTTGTGTTTGTCTCGACCGAAAATCAAGACAATACAAACCCAAACCCTTATTCTTCCCTTACCTTACTTTTCTGAATTAAAAGCTAAAACTAACCAAAAACAAAAATACAGGAAGAACACTACCTCATTTTTTCATCCTTGCACGAGAAAAACAGCGACAACTCCCCTGCTCCCCTACACGAGCAACAACAAAATACCCCGAGCACACACACGAGCCACACACCCAAACACTCGAACACTGCTTCGAGTTTCGCTGACACCCATCTCACTAACACGGTCACCGCCTCGTACACGTGCACAACTCGCCGCCACCACCGCCACCATCCTTGACACCACGCGCAGAGCCCACTTCGACCAACGACACAACTCCGGCCCTCAATTTCCATTTAAATGAGCTAAATCAAAATATGGTTGCTCGAACCCATCAGATAGTATAACTCTCATCAGAAAATTCCCCTTTACCCCCAACGCCGACCACCAATCACCTCTAAATTCCAGCCATAACCTCGTAAGACCCAGACACATGTTCGCCCCAAACCACTCGCAACTCGATCCATCCCTTCGTTCACAGTCACATGATTTATGAGCTCGACCAAACACAGACCCAAAAACCCTAGTTTCCCAAAATCATAACTCTCTGATGAATAATTTACACTCCCATTATTTTTCACATGTTAATCCATCTTCAATACAGCTTCTCCCCAAAATTCAAAGCCTAAAACTATCACAGTAACAAGAATTTTGCCCAAAACCCAAATCTGGTTAACAACAAAATTCTTCCTTAAATTCAAATTAAAATTTCTGGTTTCTTTCTTAAAAATCATGTATTATGAAGTAGATTCAAGATGTGAATTTGATTCAACAAATTGCAACGCATGATTTTATCATGATATAATTTTTTTTTACTGTATTATCCTGATTCAGGGAAATTTAAACAATTTCTTTTTAAATATCAACTTAATCCTTAGTTCATGTTTGAATAGAACTACTGCATTAAAGATACCGACTTAACAATGATTTGTTGCATGTAATTTGAAGTTTTTGTTTAAAATTTACTCTGAACTTTGAAGATACAGAGAAGCATCAGTAGTATGTAAACATGCACAGTTAAATAATAACCTGAAACAAAGATTTTTTTTTTAAAAAAAAGGTACATGCAAACATTATCAGGACTAACATTCACATGCAACATTCTTACTTAAATTTCTGATTTTTCAATTTTACTCACCTGATTTTTGTTTCAAAGCAGAGACAAGAACTTAAGCTTTGGAAAATGACTGCAGTTTTCTTTTTTACTTGAAGTTGCTTGATCCAATGTTTGCTTGATGATTCTTAAATCTTTAATCAGTCAGTACCAGGATAGAAGAACTTGAATTTGCCTTTCATAAATTTTGAAGATTGCAGGAACCCTTGATTGCAGTTTTTCAAAAGTATTTTGTATGCAGATTTTCTGGAATTTGAATTGTAGTTTTAGATTTTGGAAAGAGGTTTGGGTGTTTTGATAAATTTTGGTTGAAGGTGTAAAGATTTTAAGAGTTTTCAGGTTTGTTAATGGAAGAGTAAATTTTTCTCTTGCTTAAGAAAATTAGAATGAGAAAATTGAAATGAAGTATAAGAAGTCTTTTTTATAAAAAAGTTTTGTTTTGTAAAAATTTAAAGAAAATAGATTTAATTTTTGACACTTGTCATTATACTTAGTTAACTTGTTAACACCTGTTATAAATGTGTTTTCAAATTTTAACAAGTGTAGTTTCCATACAAAAAGAAATTTAAAAAATGTTTTTATTAATTGATTTTCTTATTTTAAATCCATTTTTAATTCATATAAAATCAATTCTTCCTAAAGAAATAAATATAAATCCAATTTTATCCTAAATAAAATCACGAAAATGCTCTTTTAAACTCAAATTAAAATTTAGAATATAATTAACCTATTTTGAATCTTTTAATTTAACAATTCAAATTCAAATTAAATTTTAAAATTGAAAAATCAAATTTTATATGAATACAATTTTAACACATCTGTTTTCCCTTCTGTATATATTAATTTCAATTAAAATCAATGTACATTTACAATTCATTTATTTATTATTGAATAAAATAATAAATTTATCCATTTAAATTAATTCATTACAAAGATTATCATATTTAAATTAGGTTTGAAATTCTGGAATATCACAGCGAGGATATAGCGGGATATAGCGGATGGCTCTAAAATAGCATATAAAACTCGTACTTAATGTTTTTAAAATATATAAATGGTAATTAAATGAAAAATAATCATTCAATTGAATTATAATTAATACATAAATTATTTTAAATAAAAACATGTGCAAGTATACTTTAAATAAACATAAAACTGTTATTTAACATAAGTGAATTTAGTAGAATATTAGAGTATTTTCATTTCTGAAAATATATTAAAAATTAAATCAAATAAATTAGTTTCATAATTTTTATAATGCATAAATGCAATTTTTCAATTCATTCTATTAAAGAAGATATAGAGGAAATAGTGGGGCTTAAAGAGGAAATGCTATATTTTGGGGCTACATGGAAAAATCATAGCGGTAGAAATCCGCTATGAGATATAGCGGAGTTATAGGGGGGTAATAGCCAGACATTAACTATACAGTAATAGACACGTCAATTTCTTAAAATCAGAACAATATGTCATATAAGCATTAGTCACACATCACAGCGAAATAATAATCTCATATACATATACAATTATGAGTCTACAAAATAAAACACTGAACTCACATAATATACAAGTTTTACAATTCTCTCATCTCAATTCTACATTTTATACACAAGGTCCAAATTCCTTAATGGGATAAACCAAAAGTCCAAATGTTTATCTCCTTGCTAGCATAACCATTCAAAGGTCAACCTGTCTTGTAAGCTGAAAAGTCTCGGCCTAACCTGTGCAAAATAATACCCGGGTCAGACTATCTCTAAATATCCAATAAGGTTAGAAAAATATATAACACAAGAACAAACAACAGATAAGTAAATACAGATGTCCATGAAATAACAAGTCATGGGAATTAATTTAACTTAGAATTCATCACGAGGAACATGGTTATACATTAAAGTCACAAACACATATTAGTCGCAAACAAAGAATAACAGAATTAACTTAGCATCTAACACAAGACAAAAGAATATATATATATATATATATTCACTAACACAAGATATAAGAATATATATTTATTTCATTAACAAAAAATAGTCACATAATCCAAATATCCATAATCTAAGAGATCTTAATCCAAACCGATCGTAATGATCATCCAACAGATTTGCGACGATTGTACCCAAAACCCATAGCAAAAAAACAAATAAATTGGTACCACTCGAACCAATCCGATACTAAGGATCGTACTCAGACCGAGAGCATGGAATCATAAAATGATCTCAAGGATAGTCCATACCGATCAAGATGATCGTAGAAACTGTGACTTGATAAATCAACATTTATTTTGAAAAGAAATCCAAGAATAAACTTCTTAAGGATCTAGAAGCCATTTGCCGGACACCAAAAGAGAGTAAACTATATAGTACCAAATATCATCACCTTCAATAATTAGTATTGTTAGCACCAAAATTGGTCACTAACACCTTTGAGAAAGATTGTGTAGAGAGATTAATGAAGAAAGTGAACTAAAACAGAGAACTATATGTTAAATTAAATACAAAGACAAGAACACTGGATTTATAGTGGTTTGCATAACCGCCTATGTCCACTTCAGGTTTAATCTTTATTGCTTTACTCAACAAGTGATTGCAGATACAATCCGTACACCAACTACCTGAATATAAATTCTAACTGAAATAGAACGAGTCTTGAATGCAGCAGAGTCTCCATAGTGTTCTCGAAAAAGGTCCATTTCACTATGCCCCTTCCCTTCTATATATAGACGAAGATTGGTCGGACTTCCCTAATGGGCCTAGGAGCAAGATACCTCGGCCTATGGTAAGTGACTTCTGCAAGCCGAGCCATAAATGTCGAATGGCAATTGCTGAACCACATATCTAGGTCGAACGACATTCGTATGCCGATCGAGGAAGGCATGCCGAACGGTACCTGTATGCCGAACGAGGCAATGTGCTGAGTGAAGAATGTATTCCGATGGAGGTCTGTGCCGAACGACCCTTCAATGCCGAGCGAGGTGCTTTACCGAACGACCCTTTAATGCCAAGTGAGGTGCCATGTGAAACGACCTTTTCCATGCCAAAGAAGGGAAGATGACGAACGACCTCTCTATGCCGAGCGACCCCTCAATGCCGAACGACCTTTCCATGCCAAACGAGGCCTTGCTCCGAGCGACCTATCTATGCCGAATGAGGCAAATTGCCAAGTGACCTCTCTATATCGAACGACCCTTCCATGCCGAACAGGGCTCTATGCCAGCGAGGCTCTATGCCGAATGTGGGGAGGTGTGCCAAACGATGCTTTTTGCTAAATGGTTCTTTATGCCGAGCAATGTGCTTGCTTGGTGATACACACGGTGAGAAATGCGACTTACGGATCTTAAGGCTAAGATTAACACTAGAGCTAGGGTGAATAGTTTTAATAAATAATTACTAATCTTTTTAATTTATGTTAATTTAGACACAAAAGTATGCAATATACAGACACAGATACGATCACAGGAACATTCACAGATGTAGAAATAAAATAAAAACAATAAAGGAAAGAACACACCGGATTTTATACTGGTTCGGAGTTACCATACATCCAGTCCCGCAACACAAGTATGGATTTCCTTTCAAAAGCAATTGTACAATTACACCCTCGGTTTCAAGGCTACGAGGTACACCCTCCAGAATTTCGATCCTCTGGGCAGAGACACTTGATTTCCAGGCCACAAGTTTACCCAATTGATTTACCAAGGCTACAATCACACCTTTTCCCTTTTGATAGATTTCCAAGGCTACAATCACACCTTTTCTCACTTAATAGATTACAAAGAAGTCTATAACTCTGAATAGCACTGAGAATCTTGTAGAGATAGTGATAAAGAATCAAACTAGAAGTAATCGAGTATTATTCAATGTTGATTTCGACAGAGTAGTGATAAGAATATGTATTAAGAAAAGAGGAAGAAGAAGAGGAGTGAAAACCAGAAAAAAGTGATTAAAAATTCGTTGAAACTGACCCCTATTTATAGAAGAACAACAGCCATGACCATTCATGAAGAGTTATGGCGAATAGACACTTCTTTTGAAATTTGAATTTTTGAATCAAACTGTCACCATGTCGACATAGTCATGCTAGGCATGTCGACATCCCAAAGGTTTTTTTGGTGTTTTTGATTTTCTTTGTAAATAACCTTTATCTTATATAAAAACTATTTTAAACTTTATAAATATACTTGACTATAGTTAAAATTCATAGGTAAATATAAAGAATAATATATATAGATTTTAACTATAATTTTATATTTAAATCTAAGTATAAATATTTAAAAGGTAAATATATTATTTAAAAAGATAGTTTAAAATCAGGAGTAATTTGACTTTGAAAATAAAGATGTTTTTGAGGCTAAAATTATTTAAAATCAGGATTGAGGGTTTTGAATCTTTAAAAGGAAAGTTTTAAAAACATTTTGAAAACAGGATATAATTTTGAAAAATCATTTTGAATAAAAGTTAGCGGATACAAAACAATGTTCCACTAGATTTTTCGTAGGTTCCATCCAACTTGGGGTTCCATCCCTTTAACGGGCTCGAGGTGGATTCCATTCCACAAATAAATTGGATTTTAAGATGCCGGTGCTTTTCTATGATTTTTAACAAAAATTCCTAATAATAATAAAAAAATACTTATCCTTGAAATATTGAACTCTTGATAATCTTGATATTTATCTTGATATCTTGAATCTTTATACTGTACAGTCTTCATTCCTAGTAACTGCATGGTTAAATCCTGCATATACATATATATCTAAACTTATAATGTTAGTATTTATATTTTATAATTTATTCTAAGGTTGTTGTCATCAAAACCATCATCTCACGGACTAACACACACGTTATCGGGTCAATTGCTCGGTTAACACTTGCCCCTAAAAGTGTGTCCTGTGGGACTACACGACACGCTTTGAGTTAATATCAAATTCCTTCTTATCTTTTGTAACATACACAAAAATGTTCCATATGGATGCTGAGCGAAGGCATGTCACATGTCGTTCGACATAGGTATGCTGAACCATCGAGATACCTTGACCGGGTCCACCGGTCAATACATGTTCAACTTCTCTTGTCTCTATATAAGCCACTATTTCTTCTTCTTTTCCCTTTTACTTTTACCTCCGCTCTATATAACCTATGAACTCGTCTTCCACCAGGCTTTTGTGAAATATTTACCCTTCCATTCTCTTCTCGAACCCAATACGTTGCTTCACCTCCTTCCTTAATCAAAGAATCTGATTAGAATCGTGTTCCCTACTCCAGGATCTCCCTAAGCTTCTAGTCATTTCTTAGGTAATGACCTCTCCTTTAAACACTTTATCTCGACTAGAAAACTTAGCATGAGATTCAAATTCGTGAATCTTTGTAAAATAGAGGACAGTGGAACCACATGAATGAGGACAATGAATCGAGGTTAGATCACCTCTTAGGGCTAGGCGGAGTGGTGAAAAGAAGAGAAATGGCTGTGGCTCGGCATTACTATCGCATGCCGAACAACGATGAGAGAATGGAGAAGAGCAATGAGTCGTGCCGAATGGCAAAGAGAGACTATGGGAGAGAATGAGTGTTGTCATGCCGAACGAGGGAAGAGAGGACGCTGGTGAGGGATGAGTATTGGGCTAATAGGGCCGAGCAGTGTGGCTCTGTATCATCGCGGCTCGGCATGGATCCCACATACTGAACGAGAAAAAAAAAGAGAAGTGAGGGTTGAACCTAGAGCGCCGAGCGAAGCGGCTCGGTATGATCATTGGTCGGCATGACTCCTTTATGCCGAACGGTGAAGGGCGAGTGAGGAGATGGTAGGTACTTAGTCGAGTTTCTCGAGTATCGTTCGGCATTAAGTCTTGAAGTAGAAAGTAATAATCATAACCATTCTAACTCAAACGTAATCCATGTTGACTTGGCTCACTTATCATGCCTAAAAATATGACACAAGGACAAGGACTTACGCAAAAAAACATATCGACCACTCCAGACTGACAACTCTCCATCTCAAGATCTATAAATCTGAATTTAACTCGGTGAAAACAGACTATAGCCTCGATATATATATTATGAATTTCCAAGTTCAGAATTGAAAACCATCACTAGAAACTTTTACATTACTTCATCTTATTAGTTTCATGACTTTAAATCCTTTGACACTATACTCAAACGATTGCACTAGTTCACACACCATACGGGGGGAGTATTTTTGTTGTTAAGTCTAATGTCGATTGTTTTTCAAGTATAGTTTAAACAGGTGTTTAGTCAGATGTAACATTCACTAGAGATGTCCAGAAAGTCTAGTTCTGCCACGGTCTCGGACAGACTCGAGTTAACTTCACAACAAGAGGCAGTTGGAACTTCAGATCTGTCAACCATTCCTGTTCAACATATTCCGAGCCCCGCAATCACATCCGTCGACTTGGCTCCCGATGCCTTAGATGCAGCGATCTTTTTAGATGATCTGATTGATTCTCAGGCCTCGAGAATTAGCAAAAGCACGCTTTGCCACATATGCTCCATACATGGGTTCCTTTCGATGACGTGTTGGTTCCATCAAGGCAAGGTCGTCCTTACCTGCCCCCGGTTGGATACACGGCCTGCAATAGATTTACGAGTTGGGTTAGTAGCATGCTACCATTCAACTCCTTTCTTTGCGACCTACTATAGTATATTGAAATTGCTCCATCGCAATTACACCCAAACAGTCATGCATTCGTATACCGCACGTGCATTCTTTTTATGAGCGTCCTCTTCAGGCTCCCGACTCGCGGTGATATCTGTTATATCTATCGTTTCAAAAGACTATCGGACAGTCCATCTTTTGTATTTCCTGAACCAGACAACAAGTGTCAAATTCTGACTGGGGTGTGGAGCAAATTCGCTCAGTATAAGCAAGAGTGGTTCTACGTGTGATGCCCCTGGCTTTGCAAGGAGATGGGTAGAAGGAAGTAAGTTTCCTTTCTAGATTAACACTTTCATTTGGCAATGATTGCTCCTTTTCTAACTCTTTATCTACTTCTACAGGTGTCGGCCCACGTCCCGAAGATTCAGGGTATTCTGAAGCCATTGAGGCTATTCGATCTATCCCCGTAGGAGACCGGGACGTTAGGTCTCTTATTTCGAATGAATAGCTCTCAAGGTTTGGGCTGCTGGCGGCAGGCCGCCGAACAAGCCTTCCACCTGGCATCACCATAACCGGGTCTGCTTTGGGCAAAGGAAAAAAGCAAGCCGGGCCTTCATCATGTGATGTTCTTGACACATCTAAGGAGGGGAGATTAAAGAAGCTGAAATGCTTGAAGTACATGGTGAGAATTTTAGCCCCACTCAGGAGCCAGTAGTTGAGGTGCACGGTATCGAAGTTACGCCTCCTCCATACGAATGGGAAGAAAAAATTGACCTGTAAGTTGAGGAAGAAGACAACGGGTGGAACCTCAAAAGTCACAATCACCCGGGTGGAGAGAGCCCTCTCCTCAACGCTTAGAGAGTTCTTTGAAATGCCTGTCGAACCTCACTATCCCTGATGATCTGCTTAACTATGGCTTCAACGACCTGGAAGCCCTTAAGCTTCATTCGCTCGTGAGAGGCGATATAAGCGCACAAGCCCAAAACAAGGGAGAAAAAACTCCTATTAGTAAAGATAAAGAAACTGGTCCGTCGGAAGGAAACACTAGGACACACACGGACACGTGTTCATCTTGCACTTAAATTTCTACCATCGCTCTACTCTTTGCTAACTTTTTGTTATTTAAATTCTGTTTAGGTGATATGGGGTGTACACATGGACTCGATTGTCTTCGCGGGTCATCTATCTTTCACCACTCTGGACGGACTAGGTCTTCGAAAGACATCGGGATAGAGATGATGATGGCGATAGGGATTATCACTCCTAGGATTCATCCTCTCGAAAGGAAACTTATCATCAGCCTTCATGCCATTATAATCTTACTTCTCACTCGGAGCAAGGCAGGGAGAAATATGGCCACAGGGGGTCCTAATCTGATGCCCATCGTGATCAACACTCTGGTTCATCCAGCATACAACAATCTCGGGAATCCCACAAGAAAACTGAACTTTCAGAGCCATCTCCCCCGTTCCTGCAATAGATCCGATGATATCGAAAAGGCTAGCCAAGCTTAAGGCTAAGTTTCCCAAAATATGCTTCGATGGTCTGAAGTTTCTTCCGACAACCCATCACATTTCGGGACACGTCAAACAGAGCGCTATTGCTTGTAACAACGACGTTTATGTTCAACATGACGTGTTTGTTCATTAAGCCGAAAAGGTCTCGAAAGTCTTTGTTGAGCGCCAACACAAAATAGATCGCCTGAAGATCGAAGCCATTCACGATAAGGATATTATCAAAGCTCAAGATAAAGAGCTCTCTTCGTACAAACCCAGCTCGATCCCGCCCAATGAAGTGCTAAAGATACCGCGGAGGCCGTCAATCGTCTGGAGACGATACATAAGAAGGAAATTGACGAAGTGGTCCAACGCTGCGGCGCTTTTTGCTTTAGAGAAGGATTCTGTTCAAAAGGAAAGGGATGCATTTGCCCTTAGAGTCAAAGAGTTGGAAGATCTACCCCGAGAGAGAGAGAGAGAGAGAGAAGAAAAAACTAGATCGGCACCTAACTTTTCTTGGCGAGGGCTACCTTAAATCTCTAGCCGAGGCATGGGAGACTTTGATAAAGATCAAAAAGGTCGAGTCAGGCACCGAGGAGGTTGATGAGGAGGCTTTAATAAAGGAATTTCTTAGGGGAAATGAGCCTTTAGACTTATCTAGCGAGGCTACCCACACGGGAGAGACTCCCGGTCCAGATGCTCAAGTGGTTGAGGCGCTTGATGAGGGTAAGTATGAGACTTCGTCCCCCGTCGGATAAAGTTATGAAATTGAGATCACGAGTGCCTCTAGACACACTTGTAAAATGAGCATGAAGGAGAAGCTCACGGAGGAAAAGAAAAAGGCAGCTGAAATCAAAGTCGAGCCCCGAGTCGTGGATCTAGATGATCTTTTGAACAAGCCTTTAAAGGTCATCCTCCCTGGTGAGTCTAGGCCACTAGAGGTCCCTTATTCTTCCTCGGTTGTTACCTCCCCATCAAGCAAATCATCCAAGCGAAAAAACATGGAGGAGAGGAGTCAGAGAAAACGAAGGAGGAAAAGAAATCGAAGAAACCTAAGAAGTAGCTATTACACTCATTCGATGAAAGTCGGCTTAGATTGTGTAAGTATTTTTATTTATTTTCATAGTCATTGTAAATAGGCTTTTGACTCCAAGGTTTAGAGGAGTTGTAATAGAAGCCCAACTTGGATCAATAAATAAAATTTAGTTTATTGTCTTCCAAATGACTTTTATTGCTCAACATTCTGTATAACTGTGGTCGAAACCCAAGTTATTGTGAGTTATATGAACTCCCAATTCATTTTCATATAATTCGAAAATTCTTTGGGGTTGTACATCCTTTATTCAACTCCTTGGGTACTTAGAATATTTTTCGATCCATGTATCGGGGACTTGTTGACTTCCAGTCAGTTGTACTCTAGTCTGCACCCTTGGGACTTAGAGATTTTTAAGCCGTTTATACTCTAGTCCGCACTCAGGGGACTCAGAGTACTCCAGTCCGCACTCAGGGGACTTGGAGATTTTAAGTCGTTTATACTCAAGTTCACACTCAAGGGACTTAGAGTACTTCAGTCTGCACTCAGAGGACTTGGAGATTTTAAGTCATTTATACTCCAATCCGCACTCAGGAGACTTAGAGTACTCCAGTCTGCACTTAGAGGACTTGGAAATTTTAAGTCGTTTATACTCTAGTCTACGCTCAAGGGACTCAAAGTACTCCAGTCCGCACTCAGGGGACTTGGAGATTTTAAGTCGTTTATACTCCAGTCCGCGCTTAGGGAACTTAGAGTACTCTAGTCCGCACTCAGGGGACTTAGAGATTTTAAGTCGTTTATACTTTAGCCACACTAAGAGGACTCAGAGTACTCCAGTCTGCACTTAGGGGACTCGGAGTACTCCAGTCCACACTTAGGGGACTTGGAGATTTTAAGTCATTTATACTCTAGTCCGCGCTCAGGGGACTCAGAGTACTCCAGTCCACACTGAGGGGACTTTGAGATTTTAAGTCGTTTATACTCTAGTCCACACTCAGGGAACACAGAGTACTCCAGTCCGCACTCAGGGAACTCGGGGTACTCCAGTCCACACTCAGGGAACTTAGGGGACTTGGAGATTTTATGTCGCTTATACTCTAGTCCGCACTGAGGGGATTCAAAGTACTCCACTCCGCACTTATGGGACTTGGAGATATTAAGTCGTTCATGTGTGTTCATACGTTAGACAAACAATGTAACTCTAGTTTTCTGTCATAAAATTATCATACACAGAAGCATCAATAATTCATCGAAAAATGGCTTCAAGCCTTTATTAATGAAGAAAGTTAAGTCATCTTATTACATGCTGAAAACTAGGAATCAACGGAATGAAAACATATTGAAAATAATTGCAATAGAAAATGAATAGACTAAATATAGTAATGCCATAGATGCTCGCTATTCCATGCTAGGGGGAGTGTCGTGCCATCAACGGTCGCTAGCTTGAATGTTCCTTTTCCAAGCCTCCGTTCAATGACGTGGACCTTCCCATATGGGATTCAGATGCGACGGGAACGGAAAATCTCGTTTCAAAACGAGGTCACCCACGTTGAAGACTCTTGGCCGGAAATTTTCTTTATAATATCGAACGACTCAGTGTCTATGTGCGGCCGCTCTTAAATCAACTTCTTCACGTTTTTCATCAATGAAGTCCAGCGATTCCAGCAAAAGTTCCTGATTTGTCTTAGGGTCATAATGAGTTACCCGATGGGACTGAACTTTAAGTTCTACGGGTATAACAGCTTCTGTGCCATATGCCAATGCGAATGGAGTGTGGCCAGTCGCAGGCTCGTGGGTGGTTCTATAAGCCCAAAGTGCTGTTGGAAGTTCATCAGCCCATTTGCCTCTGGCCTTTTCCAAATGGTTTTTCAATATGGACTTGATTATTTTATTCATGGCTTCCACTTGTCCATTGGCTTTTGGATGAGCAACCGCTGCAAACCTTTTTTCAATGCCATATTTTTGACAAAATTCTTTGAACTCTTTGCTTTCAAATTGAGTGCTGTTGTCTACAATGATAGTCCATGGGAGGTCAAACGGCATATAATATTTTGTACAATGAAATTAATGACCTTCTTGGTGGTGATCGTGGCTAAGGGCTCTGCTTCTGTCCACTAGTAAAATAGTCGACCAAAACTATCGTGTATTTCTCACCACTTTTAGACATAGGTAAGGAACCGATTATATCGACCCCCCACATTGCAAATGGCCAGGGACTAACCATTTGCGTGAGTTTCATTGGCGGAGCTCTCGGGATTTTTGCATACTTCTAGAATTTGTCGCATCTCCTTATGTAGTCTGTAGCGTCCCATTTTGTAGTTGGCCAATAGTATCCATAACGGAGGATTTTCTTTGCTAATGTCTGCCCTCCAGTATGGTCACCGCATTCACCTTCATGGACTTCTTTTAGGACTCGTTTTATCTCATCGTAGGCAATGCACCACAGTAAGGGGGTCGAAAATCCCTTTCGACACATTATTCCGTCCTGCATTACATATCGTGAAGCCTTATGAATGACTTGTCGTCTTTCGCTTTTTCCTTCGGGAAAGATACCATGTAGCAAGTACTGTTTGAAGGGGGTCAACCATGACTTCGATTTCTATTTCTAATACGAAATCTATCTCCATTTCATTTATACTCGAAGCATGTAAGGTTTCGATAGGAACCAATCCCATTTGTTGTGCATCACCCGTACTTGCAAATTTTTCCAATGAATCGGCTTCCTTATTTTGATCACGCAGGACATGCGAAATATCATAATATTCTAAATTTTCTAGCAGCTCTTGAACCCAAGCAAGGTATGGGGCAAGTCTCTGCCCCTTCGCTTGATAATCCCCCCGCACCTTGTATACCACCAATTGTGAGTCACAAAAGGTATCAACTGATTTTACCCCCAGCTCTCTGACAAGTTTCAAGCTAGCAATCAATGCTTCATACTCGGCCTCTTTACAAAGCGTAACAAATTGATTGGCTTTCGGGAGTCACAAGAACTATGCCAGCTCCTGAACAGCGGTCTTTAGATGCCCCATTAGTGTACATCTTCCATCGAACGGGAGGTATGACATTATTACCATCTGACTCGTTTGACATGGTAAACTCAGCAATGAAGTCAGCTAGGGCTTGCCCCTGTATGGCCCTTCGTGGAGGATAGGTAATACCGAATAGACTCAACTTGATGTTCCATTTTAACATCCTTCCAAAAGTTTTCGGTCGTTGGAGTATCTGCCGCAAGGGTTGATCGGTATAAACACTGATTGAGTGTGCTTGAAAGTATGGTTGAAGCTTGCGTGATGCAATCACCAAGAAATAGGCTAGTTTCTCAGTCTTAGGATAATTTCTTTCTACCTCCATTAAACGTTGACTGACATAGTACACTGGCTTCTGAACTCGGTCCTCCTCGCGAACCAGAGCCGTATTGATAGCATGCTGGGATACAGCCAAGTACACGTACAACATCTCATGATCTACCGGTTTCGACAGTACCGAGGGACTTTCTAAATACCTCACCAGAGCTCGGAACGCTTCCGCACAGTCGGATGTCCACTCGAAATTTCTCTTTCCTTTCTTTATCACATCGAAGAAAGGAATACACTTATATGTTGCTCTAGATATGAATAGACTTAGCGTGGCCACCTTCCCATTCAAGCTTTGTACCTACTTTATAGTTTTAGGCACTTGTATGTCTCGAATAGCTTGAATCTTTTCCGGGTTAGCTTCGGTTCCTCGTGCATTCACAATGAAACCTAAAAACTTCCCTGACGTAATACCAAAGGAACACTTCAAAGGATTGATCTTCATTCCAAAATGTCTGAGTATATCAAACATCTCCGCTAAGTCCCGAATGCGGTCGTTTGACTACCGTGACTTCACGAGCATGTCATCCACATATACTTCCATCGTTCTACCAATCTAGTCTTTAAACATTCGATTCACCAAACGCTAATAAGTCACTCCTGCATTTTTCAATCCGAAGGGCATCACTACATGCAATATAACCCAACGTCTATGACAAAACTGGTGTGTTCTTGGTTTGGAATGTGCATCGGGATCTGATCACATCCTGAGTATGCGTCCATAAACGATAGTAACTCATGTCCAGCCGTTGAGTCGACGAGCTGGTCGATTCTGGGTAAAAGGAAACTATCCTTCGGGCATGCTTTGTTCAAATCAGAGTAATCAACACAAGTTCTCCACTTCCCATTTGATTTCCATAATAGCACAAGGTTGGACACCTATTCAGGGTAGAGGGCATCGCGGACGAACCCATTATTGAGTTTGTCCACCTCCTCTCTGAGAGCAGCGGACCTCTCCGGGTCCATACCTCTCCTTTTCTGTTTTACAGGAACGTACTTCAGGTCTATGTTCAACATATGACTCGCAATAATGGGACAAATTCCGCACATGTCATAATGTGTCCAAGCAAAAACATCCAGATTCGCTCGGAGGAAACCAGTGAGATCCTCGGCCATTGACGAGTCGAATTGTGATCCGATCTTGAGTACTTGTGATGGGTAATCTCGATTGACTGGAATGTCAATCGTCAGTTCAGTCGGTGCTACTTTTGCTTCCCTGGGTTCCCCATCATCATCTCTCAGATCTATGTCTCTATAGATCCGAGAATGTCGCCCCATCCAGGGCATGGGCACTACTTGTCAATCGTCCATATTTCGGATGCGGATGAGCTGTCGGCAACCTTTCCTTTGTCTCTCCACTGGGCCTCTCTTAGCTCAGCCACATAGCATGCGTGATAGGCCGCCTGATCGCCATGCACCACACCAACTCCTTTGTCTGTCGGAAACTTCAAAGTCAAACACCACGAGGCAAAAGCTAGCCTAAACTCCACCAGGGCTGGCCTACCCAGAAACATATTTTATGGAGAATCAACATCCAACACTATGAACGGTAGGATTCGCAGCCTCCTATTCTCACCTTCTCCCAGTTCAACTGGCAACTCAACTTACCCCACTGCATCAATCGCTACACCATTAAAGCCATGGATACAGGCTTTAGATGGCTTTAAATCTTTCATCTCCATCTTCATTAGGTCATATGCCTTTTTGAAGATGACGTTAATGGAACCTCCACAATCAATTAAAATTCTCTTCACATATGCTGGCCCGATCGTCGTAGATATGACCATTGGGTCGACGGTAGGAGCCTCCACCTTGTCCCATCTCGGCTTCTAAATACTATATCATCTGTCATCATGCGTTTCTTCTTAGCAGGGGTCTCATCCTCCACATTCAAACAACACTCATAATCCGCATGCCTTAAAGAGTTGGCATACCGCTCAATTTCCTGCCAGTTCTTGTCTGCTGGATGAGGTCCACCGACAATAGTGTTTATGGCCAGTCTCCCTACGGTTTGGGTAAGTTCTTTTGGATGGCGTGGGGCCGGCCTGCGTCCGGGGTCCGATGTTCCTTTCCTTCCTTCCTATGGGTTTTTAACGAACTCCTGCAATTTTTTCTGTCAATCAAATTTTTAGTGGCATCATAGAGGTGCACTCCTTTGTATTATGCCCATAAGTCTCATGGAAGCGACAGTACTTCCCAGTCCGCTTCCATTCCTTTGTTGACTCCTTTAGGCGAGGCTTTATGTATTGAAAAGTGTTACAAGTCGACGGGTAAATATTCTCAAGAGATGCATTCAGTGGGGTGTATTCGTTGTAGGTTGGAATCCTTGGCTTCCATTTCCCTGCTTCTCTTTTCTTTCTAGGATTTCCTTCTCCGGAGACTTTAGATTGTCCAGGCTTGTTCTGGACATTGACTTGAACCTTCCCCGAGTTGTCACCGGATTGTTTCACTGCGATGTTACTTTTCACGTTCTCCTGAACATGCCCTGGTGCTTTATCTCGCCTTGCCCATCTAGCTTCCTCCCTCCTTAAGAATTGATGAGCCTTTGAGTAGAAGCGCTCTAGTATAGTTAGAGGCTTTCCTACCAGCCAATCTCCAAACTCTGAATTCGGATTCACACCTCACATTACCGCCATCAGAATAGCAAGGTCGCTTGGGTTGCTAACTTCAGTAGACGCAACATGAAATCTCTGTAAGTACTCTTTCAATGACTCCCCTAGAGCCTGGATTCCACTAGATAAGGACATCATATCCTTGGGACGAGTGGCATGTATCCTGAACTGTTCCATAAATTTCATCGCCAATTCGTCGAAGCTGGATATAGACCGTGAGGGAAGTCGAGTGAACCATATGGTGGCGATTTTGGATAAAGTAATTGGAAAGCATTTACACTTGGTCATGTCATTTTCTCTAGCCAAATCCACCATCCATTCATACCTCATCACATGCTGTCTAGGATCAGTATTCCCTTCGTATGCCGGGATAGTTGGCATGCTAAACTTTATGGGGTACTCGGCCTGTAGAATAGTATCCGTGAATGGAGTATGACTCCTGGACATCCTCCAATCTTCATTGGTCAAGCGTTGATTCTCTCTCATTAGCTACCTGACCATAGCTGATAAGTCCGAGGTTTGTATGGAGGATGGAAGGTTGGACTCTGTTCTTTGGGACCGCTCAGGTTGGTGTCTCCTCTGTTGGCGGTCTGCCAAACGTGTACCTTGGGGACCAGCTTTATTGGGGTCTTGGTGAGCCGGACGTCCAGTCTCCACACATGCTTCAACTCCTAAGTTTCCGTTTCGACTTGGATGTGGTCTCCAAGATGTAAGTGATCCCTAGTTGATCGATCAGTAGCACCTGCTTGTGCAGTTTTCGTTTTGCAGCGCCTACGCCTGGATGGTTCGTCAGACGAGGTCGAACTATCAGATGAAGAGTAAGGAATGGGCCTACCTCCAGCATTTTGATGCCGTTGATGAGTAAGCTAAGTCATGAGGTTAGTGTTAGCTTGAATTTGTCCAGCAAGTTGTCCCCTGCTTTCCATGAATTCTCTCATGAGGTCGTTGAACTCCGTCCTAGTTACAACTTCCGTCTGGCTATGGGTTCCGGCAGTCCCTACGCTAGGATTAACTTGCTGATTGCTAGGTCCTATCTGTTGTACGCTAGCTGTCTTGTTGACGTCCGCGTTATGAGAGGTAGATCTGGTAGGTGGTCTTCCCATAATAGAGTTGTTGATAGGAACTCTGAGTAGATTCAACGGACGTCATGTGAATAAGTTAGATCTCCTCTGGGGGACTTATTCAGTCCAGTAGCTACAAAGCAGATCCTAGTGTCCTAAGAACTCGATTCTCAGTGGAAGCACCAAAATGTTAGCAGCAAAATTGGTCACTAACACCCTTGAGAAAGATTATGTAGAGGGATTAATGAAGAAAGTGAATTAAAACATAGAACTATATGTTAAATTAAATACAAAGACAAGAACACTAGATTTATAGTGGTTCGGCGTAACTGCCCACGTCCACTTCAGATTTAATCTTCATTGCTTTACTCAACAATTGATTACAGATACAATCCATACACCAACTACTTGAATATAAATTCTAACTGAAATAGAATGAATCTTGAATGCAGCAGAGTCTCCCCAGAGTTCTCGAAAAAAGGTCCATTTCACCGTGCCCCTGCCCTTCTATTTATAGACGAAGATGGGTCGGACTTCCCTAATGGGCCTAGGAGCAAGACTCCTCGGCCAGTGGTAAGTGACTTCTGTGCGTCGAGCCATAAATGGCAAACGGAAATTGCCGAACCACATATCTAGGCCGAACGGCATACGTATGCCGATCAAGGAAGGCATGCCGAACGGTGCCTATATGCCGAACGTGGCAGTGCATTGAGTGAAGAATGTATGCCGATCAAGGTCTATGCCGAACGACCCTTCAACGCCGAGCAAGGTGCTGTACCGAACGACCCTTAAATGCCGAGCGGGGTGTTGTGTCGAATGACCCTTTCCATGCCGAATGAGGGAAGATGCTTAGCGACCCCTCTATGCCGAGCGACCCCTCAATGTCGAGCGACCTTTCCATGCCGATCGAGGCCTTGCGCCGAGTGACCTATCTATGCCGAAGGACCCTTCCATGCCGAAGGGGGCTCTATGCCGAGTGAGACTCTATGACGAATGAGGGGAGATGTGTTGAACGACGCTTTGTGTTGAACGATTCTTTACGCCGAGCGATGTGCTTGCTTGGTGACACACACGTTACCGGTTCAATTACCCAGGTAACAAGTATAATTTAACTAATATGTCCCATATCGTATAGTGAAATTCAAGTATTTACTAAAAGCTGGTAGATATCACTTATTACGAATACCATTGGAAAATCTGGACTACATTCTCTTAAGGATCTGGCAACCACTTATCGCACACCAGAAGAGAATACAACTCTAAAGTGTTATGTACTTTTCCAAATACGATGACAAGAATTTAACCAAGGCATCCCATACTAATTGGTGGAATTCGAGTATTCGCTAATGGGTTAGTAAATTGCACTTAAACAATCTATTCAATCAGTTGTGCCATATTCGATGAAGCGTGATTCGAAAGCATTTGAACCAATCAATAACCCTAGGTTGATTATTAGTACTCCCCAAATTATAGAATTAAGGTTCTCAAAACATTTATTTAATTTGTCACTTATCGAAATATTCTGTTATTCCAAATTGTTCCAAGAGTATTTATTTTACAAAACAAAAATTTCCATATTCAAAAATCACGTTGATTTTTAAAATTCCATGAGGTTATAAGTTTACACACCATTTTCAGAAGCAACGTATACAAATATTCATTTATTTATGAATACATAAATCCATTTTCAAAAACCAATTTAGTACTATAATAGTTAGTTAAAACCTCGTACACTCATGTTACCAAAATTGAAATTACAAATCCATAAAATCATTAATAAAAGTAATTTGACTACTTTAGAAAACAAGTTTGATATATAGAACTTAACTAAAATATCTTTGCGAAATTATTTTTATACAAAACAAAGAATTTATATACATTTGCAAAATTAGGAGATTTAAGTTTATAAAATTCCAAATCTTTGAATAAAAAATGATTCAAAGTCCATAAAGCACAAGAAATTCGCTATTATGCATCATAAGATTATTACGACCAGTAGTTCCATAAGGTTTGATTTTAATATGATCTCTAAACACAATTTATAACTTAACAAACCAATGGATATATATATATATATATATATATATATATATATAAACGATCAGAACCAAACATTGAAAGCACATTGAAACAACATCATAACATAACAACAAATCATGGATCACGACAGGTACAATTTCGACCGGTTTAATCTCAGAATTTTAAAAAACTTACAACATGAAAGTTGCTCCTTAAAGTCTCAGCTTTTCAACAAATATGTTTTGCACAATTTAGTTTTACTTATAAAAATTTATGGTGGTTTTAGTTTTAGGTTTCAACTCAGAAAATTGATAGAGCAAAGCATGTATATTAGTTTCAAACTCAATTTCAACCCTTTAAACCGCTAAATTTTAAATATTGATTAAAAGAGAACTTGTAGCTTATTGAAAGAGCTTTCTACCCAAAGAAAGTGAACAGGTATGGATCATTCTACACTGAGATATTGATGTTTTACTACAGCAATGTTCATAAATAAATTTCAGCAACCAATTCACAAATTTCAACAATTCAATCAAATTACCCAAACCATTCAACTATTTAGTGATACTTATCACTCAATTCAAAGCATTAAGACTTAAAAGAAAAAGATATGTGAGTTTGCAACTCATCTCTAATCTAAAAGATGAAGAAAGCTTGCTAATTAATGAAGAACAAAGCTTTAAACACTCTATTGTTGTTCCCATTTTTTACAACTCCCATATCTCCATCAAAATACCAAAAATCCCACTCCTACCAATAATTTCAGAAATTACAAACTAAAATAAACATTTAATAAATAATAGAACTGAACAGAGGTGATGAAAAAAATCTTACTCATATCTCCTTTTGATTTTAGGATTTTTCTATGAATTGATCTTGATTTTTTAAGACATAGGTTTTGAGTTTATATTTTTTTTTTCTTTCTGTGAAATAATACGTACATGAAAAGGGAGAATGAGGGATTAAGTGATTAAGGGAAAAGATAACTATTCTATTTATTTTCTAAAGTCTAGTGGGCTTATCCAAAGATAAGGCCCAAACAAAAACAATAAATAGAAATGCATTAAAAAAATTCTATTTAGCCCAACAAACACTAACTTAGACTAACTCTTGTTTTATTGTCTCCTAACACTAATAAAAGATAAGTTAATTATTTGGCCCTTTTTAATCATTTTTAAATAATTATTATTCCATTATATTTGATAACCAAAAATAATTCCAATTTGACAAAATTCAATTTTTTATTTCCTTACTAATAATTTTTTTAATTATCAAATGCTAAGAATTGATAACAAATCAATTATTCAAAAAAAAAATTGTTTCATCATTTTATTACAAAATCTCAGTAAACCTTAAATAACCATAATTATTCATAATTAATTAGGCAATTAACAATAGTGTTATTACATGTATGATGCTTACTTTTTGGTAAAATCATCGTTTATAGGTTGAATATTGACGCCTATGGTATGTGTATATATATATATGTGTGTGTGTGTGTGTGCGTGTGTGCGCGCGCTTATTTATAGTGGTTTATTAACTTAGAAGAATGATAGTTAAAGCAAGTTAGTTAGTAAGGTTTGGAAAAGTTTGACCTTTAGTTAGGTTTGGAAAAGTTTGATCTTTACTTACTGCTGTGGGTTATGGAATGTATATGTCTGTAATCATGTATGTGATATTGTGTGCTAAAATGAATAAAACTTAAAGTTGTGATTTTATGACATTGAGATCCTTGGTTAAACTTGTTTTCATTTGAGGTTGTGTTTGAAAAAAAAATTCAAGTTTTAAACTTAAATCAGTTCCAAAACCTTACTTTTGTTTTTAAAACCTTTTATTAAGTTATTAAGTAGATAATGTATGAAATCTAAAGTCATTCCACATAATAAAACTACTTTTTACAAATTTCGAGTTATATAGCGATAATCGCTATATGTGAACTTCGTAGAACGAACTACTTTTGAAAAATCTAAAAGTGTTCTTACTTAAGCATTCCTTTTGCAAAATGTTCTCAAAATTTTAGTTAAGTACTGAAAAAAGTACAATTCATTATTTATTTATTTATTTATTTTAATGATTATTTATTTATTTATTTGATATAATTAGTACTTTATTATCAGTTAATAAATGTAATCAATACTTAAAGTGTTAATCGACTAAGATAATTATTATCAGTTAATTAATTTAAGTTAATAATTATTTAATTAATAATTAGGGATTAATTATTATCTAATTATTATTTAGGATTAATTATTAACTAACTATTTATTTGTAAAAGGTTTAATTATTGATTAATTACTAATCTAATTAAATTTAAGTTAAGGTGTAATTAAACTTAATCATGGTTTACATATTTTAAATAAAGTTTTAATTTATTATCAACTTGTAATTAAAGATTAGGTAATATTTAGTTATTATTTAAAGGTTCGAATTATTATTTAATTATCAATTAAACAGATATTATGGCTTAATTATTTCTTTAAAGATTAACAATTATTCAATTATTTAAGGGATAGTTATAATAGTCAATTCTTGTTTATCTATTAATTAAAGTTTATCAAAATAAAGGTTTAAATGTTATTAATTTTTAAATAAAAATTTTAAACCACTTTAATTATAAAGATCGGTTTTTGTTTTAAAGAAGCAAGTTCCTTTTCAAGGAAGATTTTAAATCTAAGGGATTTCTTTGTCGATCACCTTTAAATAAACTCAACTGGATATAAAACCCAATGACATCTGTTTAGTAGATTAAATCATCATTCTGCTAACTATGTTATATTGGATAATTGTTTGGTGGAATAACCACATTTCTGCCGTAATTTCCCAAGTAGACTATGTTGACATCTATTTAAGCAGAATAAAAACCCATTCTGGTATTATATTAACTTGGACATGTGTTTAGTAGAACAAAGCCCATCTGTTACTATAGTAACATGAATATTTTACCTATATGTTGATTTGTTTGTTATTAACTATTCCCTTATATATCTACTTATTAAGTAAATACCCATGTAATAACTTGAAAAGTTAACTAAACTGAAAGAGAATCATTATGGTCACTGAGCTTCTTTCTGATTTTTAAGGTCAACGATACTTTTAATAATGGTTCAAGTTAAATAATGGTTTCAGTAAAGATGTTTTAAATAATCGTTTTGTTTATCAAATGGACCTTACTGAATGAGTTTATTCAAGGAGTTTTGTTTTAAATAAGGACTATTTATAAGAACGTTATATAAATGATTTTGGAGATTTATAAAGAGATATATTAGTAGTTTTGATATTTAGAAAAGAGTTTTGTAAATTTAACTTTGTGATTTATAATGATTTTTGTTAACGGGTTTAGAATTTGAGTAAAGAGGAGTCATAATAAAAGAGATTTATTGAGGATTTATAGAAGAAAATTCATAAAAGGATTTGAGATTGGGTTTCCTTTAACTGTTCTTCTTAATTTTGATCATATGGACATTCATTCCACACTTAACATCAAAGGAATATTGTTTGAAGTTATATTTACTGAATAACATTTTGTTTTGATCCTTTGATATGATTGGAAATGGGAAATCTTTCATAAATGTTTGTGAATATACTTATATCAATGAGATAAGTATATGAGTGTTTTTGATAAAAGCTTTTGAAGAAAGTTTTAGTAAATGAAAGATTTAGTTTGAGGCTTTGTGTTTTCTACGGGTAACTGAATCTCTGAATTTTTGCTTGTTCGTTTATTTGATAGTTAAATAACCAACTACCAAATCTGGACCAAAATATAACTCCAGATATATCTAGGAGAAACACGTGAGTTGTATTGCATAGTCATCTTCGATGATGCTGTACCGTGTGTATAAATCTCATTGCATTCTCCTAGGACAAACTATAAAGAGATCCATCCACTTAAATGGTTAAGAGGTGAACCATGTTTATACGTTTTGTCTGATTATTTCCAAAGGAGTCGGGGGATATTTTATCGAAACTATTAAATGTTGTTTCGAAGAGACCAAGATTGGATGAGTATATATTATCCGAAAACTATTTCGATCCTAATTAAGTGTTTTGAACTGAAGATATCTTGAAGATGATTAAAGACGAAGTTTTTGAAGTGGAAGGGCTACTTGCTACTAATGTTGAGGGTGATTCCAAAATGGATGTGATACACGCAGTGCCTTTGTTTTCGTTCAGACCCGAAATGAACTTGTATGGATGAATGCCAGCACTGCATTGTTGCCAAGAGGGCAGTATTAGCATTCAAAGATGTTTGCTATATAAAAGGTAATCGTATCCTCAATCCTCATGAACCAAAAATGATTAAAAGAGGAGAGATGCTTCAAGCTATGTGGTTTGCTATCATTAGGGTATGGTCATCATCCAATGTAGATCGATATTGCAGATCATGTATGCTTGAGCCTCATTTAGGTTGTTGATCCCAACTATGATGATGAAATATTCGGTGCTATCCGATAAGGGGTAGACCCGTCTTGACTCATAGGGAGTCCATGCGAGGATCTCAGTGTATTTTATCTAGAGATGCATCGTGATGGGCGTTACCCCAGTAGCCCAGTCATTGTATGGAATCCATTGTCCAATAAGTGTCATATGTTTTTAGTTGTGCCTAAATATGTTGGAATGCGAGATGCAAGCATTTCAGCTATTTTATATATTTACTTTGAACCTTCAGACATTATCATAATGTTACTGGATTTTATATAAAAGTGTTTGGTTATAATCAGGTAAAAACCCATTCATGTTTATGTGCGGTGTGATCTTACGAGATACCTTTGGTTTTAAAAGGTTTTACAGCTCACGCTGGTTTTACCAGACCGATCCGTGTGTTGTTTTTCTTATAATGCTCGGATCAGGCCGAGCGTATTATCCAGATTTAGCTGGATTCTTTGGAGCTTTCAGAAGACTGTGGGAAATGCGGATTATGGACCGTAAGGCTAGAATTAACACTAGAGAGGGGGTGAATAGTGTTTAAAAGAATTACTAATTCCTTTTGAGTTTATATTAATTTGAATACAAATGTATGCAATATTCAGACACAGATATGGTTATAGAATCAAACACAGATGCAGATAAAGTAAAAGCAATAAAGGAAAGAACACATGAATTTTATACTGGTTCGGAGTTACCCTACATCCACTCCCGCAACACAAGTACGCATTTCCTTTTAAAATCAATTCTTATAATTACACCCTCGATTTCAAGGCCATGAGGCACACTGCTCCAGATTCATAATCCTCTATGTAGAGATACTAGATTTTATGGGCAACAAGTTTCCTAATTGATTTTCTAGGCTATAATCACACCTTTTCTTGCTTGATTGATTTTACAGGCTACAATCACACCTTTTCTCACTCAATTAATTACAAAGAATCTATAACTTTGAATAGCACTGGGATCTTGTTGAGATAGTGATAGAGAATCAAACTAGAAATAATCTAGTTAGATTCAATGGTGATTTCGGTAGAGTAATGGTAAAAATGTATGTAAAGAAATGTGAAAAAAGAAGAGGAGTGAAATCAGAGAATATATGAATATAAATTCATTTAAAACAGCCCCTATTTATAGCAGAACAACAGCCATGTCCATTCGTGAAAGGATATGACGAATAGACGCTTCCTTTGAAATAAACTGTCACCTTGTTGACAAGGGTCCCTTGGGGTTGTCGACAGGCCTAGGTTATTTTTGGTAATTTTGTTTTTCTTTGAAAATAACTACTATCTTGTATTAAAATTATTTTAAACTTTCTAAATATACTTAACTATAGTTAAAATATATAAATAAGTATAGAGAATAATATTTTGGTATATATAAAATATTACTATAATTTTATATTTAAATCTAAGTATAAATATTAAAAGCTAAATATATTACAGTTAAAAGATAGTTTAAAACCAAGGATAATTTGATTTTGAAAATAAAGATTATTTTGAGGCTAAAAGTATTTTAAAACCAGGATAGATGTTTGTGATTTTTTTAAAAGGAATATTTTGAAATCATTTTGAAAACAAGATATAATTTTGTAAAACATTTGAATAAAATTTAGTGGATACAAAACAATGTACCACTAGATTTTCGTAGGTTCCATCCTACTTAGGGTTCCATCCCTTTAACGGGCTCGAAGTAGATTCCATTCCACGAATAAAATGGATTTTAAGATGTCGGTGCTTTTCTAGAAGTTTTAACAAAATTCCTAACTAAATTACTTATATTGAATTCTTGAACTCTTGATAATCTTGATACTCATGAGTCTTGAATCTTGATATCTTCGATCTTGAGTTTATCGGTTCTTGAATCTCTATACTGTACGGTCTTCATCCTTTGGTACCTGTATATATATCCTGCATATACATATATATCTAAACAATAATGTTAGTATTTATATTTTATAATCTTATTCTAAGGTTGTTGTCATCAAAACCATCTTCTCAGGGACTAACAATCTCCCCCTTTTTGATGATGACAACCTTTGTTTATAAAATATTACTTCTATCATAATAACTCCCCCTAATACTATGCCTAACTATCCTATTTTATACTTCTCCACCTTTGTCATCAACAAATACTAACTCCAAACTATATAACTTCCCCTTAATCTAATACTATATGACATGTAATTATAATGATAGTGTTATCATAAATAATCAACACTTAATTCTGAAACTAAAACTTAGTCCTTAATTACTAACTATCCTAACTAAGAATCCATATATGATAATACTTATAATAGAGATAAAGTGAGAATTCAAATATAAGAACACAAATCTTTTATTAATTATATATCGTTATATTTACATTTGCGTAGAAACATAAGTAAGATCATATAACGATAAGAATGAGAGAAAAGAAACTAATGTGTATCCTTGAAAATGGGAGATCTATGAACTAAGCAATTTGGGTAGTGGAAATAGAAATTTCCATGTTGTTCAACTAGATTTCCATCATTGTCAAAGCACACTTCGCCAAAGCAAACAACTTTATCGTCATCTTCAGCGTGCTCTTCTTCCATGAGGGCTTCTTCTTCTTCTTCATCGCTGTCCTCTTGCACTTGATCTCTCGAAGATTCTTCGTCAATCAAGATGGGATTGGCGTGATTGTCTATTAGAAACTTTTGTAAGTTTCTAAGGATTTTTCCTTTCCATTCTTGTTCTTTGGCCATTCTGATTTGCACTACTTGAATTTTAGTCATTAGTTGCAGTGCATCCTTCAAGGAATCCTCCATTTTTATCACTCGTGCAAGTGTAGTTCATTGAAATGGTCCAGTAGAAGGAGAAGGGAACGAAAAGGTTGAATTTTTATTTGATTTGGAGGAGGAGGCCATTGTTTTATTGTTTTCAGAAGTTAGATTTGAGAAAGGACAGAAAGAATGAATAAAATTTTGAAATAAGAAGAATATATAACCACACATTTGAATTTTTGTGGGAAAATTTCAAAAGAAAAAAATCGTTATACGTCGACAGGGGTAAAAGAGGGTTGTCGACAAGATACCTATATTTTTTCTATTTGATTTACTTTAATTTAAATTTTTTTAATTATACTTTGTTATTTATATTCTATATTTCAATTATTGAACAAATACCTAATTCTCTTCTTAATTTTGTAAATACAGATTCATTTAAGGGTTTTGTTAAGATATCAGCAATTTGGTTCTCGGAATTGATATAATCGAGAGTAATTACTTCCTTACTTATATTATCTCTGAGAAAATGATGTCTGATATCAATATGTTTAGTTCGAGCATGATGAGTAGGATTTTTGGATAAATTTATTGCACCAGTACTATCACAATAAATTGGTGATTTTGAGATATTTAAACCAAAATCTTTTAAAGTTTGTTGCATATATATTACTTGAGAACAAGGCAAAGCAGCAGATATATACTCTGCTTCGGTTGTTGATAAAGAAATTTTGTTTTGATTTTTACTAAAACAGGAAATCGAAGAATGCCCCAAAAAGTGACAAGTTCCGCTTGTACTTTTTCGGTCTGGTTTACAACCAGCATAATCGGCATCACAGTAAGATATTAATTCAAAAGAATCATTTTTAGGATAAAATAAGCCATAATCAAAGGTGTGTTTAACATATCTTATGATACATCTTACATATTTTAAGTGGGTCTCTTTAGGTTGGGATTGATATCTTGCATAGAGACAAATATTATGCATGATATCAAGTCTACTAGCAGTAATATAAAGTAGTGATCCAACCATTTCTATATATAATTTTTTATCTACATCTTTCGAGAGATCTTCTTTACTTAGGTACTCATTGGTTGCCATGGGATTGGGTTTTCCACTTGTAGTAGTCAAACCAAATTTACTTACTAGGTCTTTAGCATATTTTTCTTGACTGATAAAGATACCATTATCTAATTGTTTTATTTGCAATCCTAAAAAGAATTTTAATTCACCCATATGACTCATCTCAAACTCTTTTGTCATTATTTCAGAAAATTCTTTATTCATTTCAAAATTAGTTGATCCGAAAATGATATCGTCTACGTAAACTTGTACTAATTGAATATCATTTTTATTCCTTTTAATAAAAAGAGTATTATCTACCTTACTAATTTCAAAGTTTGATTGTAATAAGTAAGATCTTAGTCTATCATACGAGGCTCTAGGAGCTTGTTTTAGACCGTATAGAGCTTTCTTATGTTTGTAAACATGATTTGGTAATTTTTCTTTTCTACAAAATGGTGGTTATTCAACATATACTTCCTCTTTTACAAATCCATTTAAAAAGTCACTTTAACATCCATTTGAAATAATTTGAAATTATTACGATTTGAAAAAGCAAGTAGAATCCTAATTGCTTCTAATCTTGCTACAGGAGCAAAGGTTTCATCATAATCTATTCCTTCTTGACAATAACCGTGAGCGACTAACCGGGCTTTATTTCTAGTTCATTCATTTTATTTTTACAAACCCATTTAGTTCCAATTATAGTTTTATTTTCACGTCTAGGAACAGGTTCCCAAACATCATTTCTAGTGAATTGATTTAGTTCTTCTTGCATAGCCAAAATCCATGAACCATCAGTTGATGCTTCTTTTGGATTTTTGGGTTCAATAGTTGATATAAAGGCTACATTGCCAATTTACTTAGTTGATTTCTAGTTGTAACAACAGATTGCATATCTCCTAGTATATTTTCTATAGGACGATCTTTTAAAAGTTTAATCTTTTTATTAGCATGATTAATTTCATTATTAGTTTCAGTTGACTCTTGATTTTGAGTGATTAAATCATCTTCATCATTTGTATCTTCAAAATTTTTGAGACTTTCATCGAATGAAACATGCATTTTTTCTTCGATAGTGTTAGTTCTTAAATTAAACACTCTGTATGCTTTACTTCTATTAGAATATCCGATAAAGATACCTTTGTCTGATTTAGGATCAAATTTATCTAAGTTATCTTTTGAATTTAAAATAAAACATTTACTTTCAAAAATTCTAAAATAAGATACCTTAGGTTTCTTTGTGTAAAGAAGTTCATAAGATGTCTTATCAGTTAAAGTTCTAATTAAAATTCTATTTAAAATATAACAGGCGGTAGCAACTGCTTTTGCCTAAAAATATTTTGGTAATTTACTATCTGAAAGCATAGTTCTCGCAACTCTATATTCGTCCTATTTTTACGTTCTACTACTCTGTTTTATTGTGGAGTTCTTGGAAATGAAAATTTATGAGTTATTTCCTTTTTATTGCAGAATTCCTCAAACTTTTCATTTTCAAATTCACCACCTTGATCACTACGGATGGTTATAGTTTTTACAAAAAGTTAATTTTGAATCCTTTTTGTAAAGTTCTTAAAACATTCAAATGTATCACTTTTATGTTTCAAAAATATTGTGCATGTAAATCTAGAATAATCATCTAAAATTACAAAAACATATTTACTATGATTTATTAACTGAATTTGAGATGAACCAAATAAATCAAGATGAAGTAATTCAAGAGGTTTTGAAGTTGAAATCATATCTTTTAATTTATTGGAACTTTTTCTAAGTTTTCCTAATTGACATGCATAACATAAACTATCTACTTTAAAATTCATTTTAGAGAAACCTCTTACTGGATCATGTTTTGACAGTCTAGATAAGAGTTTGAAATTCAAATGTCCAAATCTCTTATGCCAAATCCAAGGGTCATTTGTATTTTTCAAAAGACACAGGTTATCATTTGAAACTTTCATACTAAGAATATAAATATTCTTTTTCCTAATTCCCTCAAACATTATGGTTGAATTATTATCTTCAATATGACACTTATCTTTTTCAAATTTAATTTTATATCCTCCACCGCAAAGCTGACTAATACTTAGCAGATTATGTTTTAGATTCTTAACTAGCAAAACATTAGTAATAATAGGAGTGTCAGAGTTACCGACTTTACCGATGCCAATCGCATATGCTTTTGAGTTGTCTCCAAAGTTAACCAGTCCTCCATCTTTGTATATTATATCATTCAGCATATCTAGATTACCAGTCATGTGTCTAGAGCATCCACTATCGAGTATCCATTCATTCTTTTTTATCTGCACAAATTTTCCATTGTGGATTGTTTCCTCAACACCCATAAAACATGTTTCCTACACATCATAAAATTTTGGTAGACAAATTGAATTTGAATATTGATTATATGCAGACTCAAGATACAATGATGATCTGAATATTTCTAAACTAGTATTAACAAGTTTTTTAAACCTAGCCATTTTAAAAGCTTTTTCAAAAATCATATTATGAAACTTTGAAAACCTTGCTCTGATACCAAATGTGAGAAATGCAGATTACAGATCTTAAGGCTAGAATTAACACTAGAGAGGGTGAATAGTGTTTAAAGGAATTACTAATTCTTTTTGAGTTTATATTAATTTGAATACAAATGTATGCAATATTCAAACACAGATATGATTACAGAATCAAACATAGATGCAGATATACAGTAAAAGCAATAAAGGAAAGAACACACCGAATTTTATACTGGTTCGGAGTTACCCTACATCCAGTCCCATTACACAAGTACGGATTTCCTTTCGAAATCAGTTCTTACAATTGCACCCTCGATTTCAAGGCCACGAGGTACACCGCTTCAGATTCACAGTCCTCTAGGTAGAGTTACTTGATTTTACGGACAACAAGTTCACCCAATTGATTTTCCAGGCTACAATCACACCTTTTCTCGCTTGATTGATTTTACAGGCTACAATCACCTCTTTTCTCACTCAATTAATTACAAAGAAGTCTATAACTCTGAATAGCACTGGGATCATATTGAGATAGTGATAGAGAATCAAACCAGAGATGATCTACTTAGATTCAATGGTGATTTCGGTAGAGTAATGTTAACAATGTATGTAAAGAAATGTGAAAGAAGAAGAGGAGTGAAATCAGAGAATATATGAATATAAATTCATTTAAAACAGCCCATATTTATAGTAGAACAATAGCCATGTCCATTCGTGAAAGGATATGACGAATAGACACTTCCTTTGAAATTCAAACTTTTGAAATAAACCATCACCTTTTCGACAAGGGTCCCTTGGGGTTGTCGACGGGCCTAAGTTATTTTTGGTAATTTTGTTTTTCTTAGAAAATAACTTTTATCTTATATTAAAACTATTTTAAACTTTATAAATATACTTAACTATAGTTAAAATACATAAATAAGTATAGAGAATAATATTTTGGTGTATAAAAATTTTACTATAATTTTATATTTAAATCTAAGTATAAATATTAAAAGTTAAATATATTAAAATTAAAAGATAGTTTATAACAAAGGATAATTTGATTTTGAAAATAAAGATTATTTTGAGGCTAAAAGCATTTTAAAACCAGGATAGATGTTTTTTATTTTTATAAAAGGAAGATTTTGAAATCATTTTGAAAACAAGATATAATTTTCTAAAACATTTGAATAAAAGTTAGTGGATACAAAATAATGTTCCACTAGATTTTTCGTAGGTTCAATCCTACTTAGGGTTCCTCCCTTTAACGGGCTCGAAATGGATTATAATCCACGAATAAAATGGATTTTGAGATGTCGGTGCTTTTCTAGGAGTTTTGAAAAAATTCCTAACTAAATTATTTATATTGAAATCTTGAACTCTTGATAATCTTGATACTCATGAGTCTTGAATCTTGATATCTTCGATCTTGAGTCTATCAGTTCTTGAATCTCTATATTGTACAATCTTCATTCTTTGGTACCTGTATATATATATATATATATCATTCATATACATATATATCTAAACAATAATGTTAGTATTTATATTTTATAATCTTATTTTAAGGTTGTTGTCATCAAAACCATCTTCTCAGGGACTAACAAAGACATGCTGAATTATCCAAGATATATTCACGTATTTTATACTCTTTCGTTCTATTTTTTCTGTTTTTTCTAATGTCTGCATAAATTTGCAATTGTAAGGGCAGGCTATTATAACTGTCCAAGCTGACACCAAAGACTTGTTCATATTATATATTACTCATCACATTTTATGAGGTTCTGGTCTTTATTTTTCTTTCATTTATCCCAAATGACCTTTCTTTTGGACACTTAAATGATTGACATATGAATACCTTGAAGTATTAAGTGTCATCTTTAGGTGTAAGAAAGGTAGATTGTTACTTTTTTACTTTAGAAAAATGGTAAAACTTGGCCAAACTATAGTAGAACTAAAACTTGGCCAAAAATAAAGTAGAACTAAAACTTATACTTTAGGTAATTTTATATAAAAAAAGAAGAAAAAGGGTAAGGAATCAAATTGTTCCATCCCTAAACCAATTTTCCCTGCTGCATTGTTGACTCACTTTACGAATGTCTTACTAGCCACTAGATAAATCTTCCATTTAAGGACCAATTTTTAGTACTTAACATCAATTGAAATAATTTCACTCTACATTGTAACACCGGTACAAATAAATCGATTTGCAGATAACAAGGAATAGAAGTGTCCTATGGTAGTAAAGCACCATACAAAAGAAGTCCTATGAAACCAAAAACTTTAGAAAAGATTATCGGTTGCGTAACTTTAACATAAGAATAAAATTGAGTGCTTCAGCAACTCAGAGTTGCTTTGTTTTAGCAACTCAAAGTTGTTACACAAAAAATCCACCTTTCGACTAAGCCGAAAGGACCTTAAACGAAGACCAAGAAAACAAGAGCTCAGAACAATCTTTTCGATGGAGTCGAAGGGATGCAGCCTTTAAAGTCAATAGCTTCAAGACCTTTCGAAGAAGGTGAAGAAGTCAAAGCAAGTATTAGTAGTCCTATACTAACTTTTTGAAAGCATAGCAAGCATTTCGAAAAGGTTAAGAACCATCCAGGAACCCTTTCGACAACGTCGAAAGGTGCTATGAAGAAAGCAACACTTAGAAGTCAACGAAGGAGAAAGGATGATAAAGCCTTTCGACAACGTCGGAAGAAAACAAAAATTTTGACTAGGTCGAAAGGATGAAAGAGAATGAAGGAATTGCTGGAGAATGACAAGGAGAACAGTGAGGCCTTTTGACAATGTCAAAAGAAAGCATAACTTTCGACCAAGTCGAAAGGATTCGTAATAGTAAATAAAAGGGAGGCCTTTCAACATTGTCGAATGGAAGCATGGCTTTCGACCAAGTTGAAAGGGTTCAAGTAGCATATAAGAGGAAGGGCTTTCGACAACGTCAACAAAAAGCTGGGCTTTCAACCAAGTCGAAAGGCTTCACAACTGCATATAATAGGAGGGCCTTCCGACATTGTCGAAAGTAAGAGCGTGGAAGGAAGGCCGCCTGCATTTATAAACAAGACCCAAGAAGTCACATTTTGGGAATCCGATTTTTCTCATTCCAACTTGTATTTTCTTAAACAAAGCATTGTAACAATAGATTGGGAAATTTGTTGACTTGGGAGTTCAAGGAAATGAAGTTTATTTGAATGAAAAAGGGAAGTTTGAGCATTGTTAATTACTTTATTATTTGATAAAACCTTTGCTGGATTATCTTCTATTTTTCCAGGTTTATCCCTATCGAATGATATCTGTCGACAAGGTCAACAACCCTCCTAACCCTAACATCTGAAGAATCTCTATCGACACAGTCGATAACACTTTTTGACCTAACATCTTTTGTAACCTCCCAACAAGTTCAATAACTAATGAACACCCGACAAGGACGATAATTGGTCAACGTTTGTAGTTTAGAGCCTTCGACAATGTCGAAACCAGTTCTTAAAATACCTAAATTTGGACATTCAGAATTAATTCAAAGGTCATCCCCATAGCTTTCGACAAGGTTGAAGCCCACTCTAAATTCACTGAAGAATGAGGTTTCTTGTATTATCCTAAAGGAAACTGACACTTAAGCTTTCAACAAGTTCGAAACCAATCTTTAAAGACTTAACTCAGGAAATACCAACCTAATTAAAAGGAAGGCTCTCGATAGAGACTTTATACTAGCCCAACAAGGTCGAAAGGTTACTTGACCCAAAGACTATTCCTTTCGATGACGTTGATGGGTCTGAACAAAGAATTATTCACAAATAAAACTAAATTAGAAGGTAGTTCCTAAGGGTATCACTCCCACGGTCCACTAAAAAGCTATTTATATTACATAGCATACTTTAAGGTGCTATAAGTAATATTGTCAACATTTTTGGTGCTAGAAGGAGGACCTGAACCATCGACTTGGGTAAATCCCCAAAACCTCCTTTAACCCTGCTAAATTCAGTCATACACCAAGATGATCTACTTTGGTTCGATCGTGGCCATCAAATTTAAGAGATAAGAACAAGATCCTCTGAACCACATTTGACAAGGTTCCCCCTCAAACAATTATCAAAAACTCCAATCAGAATGAAGAACAAAGACAAAGGCTTGAAGCCCTAAGAATTATGAACAAAAAGAAAGCAGAATCCAATTACCTTGTAAAATGGAACTTAAACCCTTCCATGTTGGCCCTACCCCGATCTTTATACTAGGAAAGAGAATAAATGGAAGTGACAATATCTTTAATCAAAAGAGAAAAACTATTTAACATTGTTCCAAAGGCTCAAACTTTAAGAAAGAAATAATGAATGATTACAATGCCTTTGCGTACAAGTGGCAACCAATTACAATAAGAACACTTCCAACATAAGAAGTCTAAAGGGTAGTGAAAAGAAAATCAATTTAAGAATATGAAATAATAAAGCGAAAGAGCAAAAAGTCAACGAGTTATCCACAAGAATCAAGCTTCAAGTCTAGAGTTCTAAATGAATGCAACTTAACAACATCAATTGAGAATGTCTATTTGCTTACAAGGGATGAAACCAACTAATGCTCATTACAAAAAAGAAGCCAAAACATGAAAGGAATTTGGAAGGATTCTACTAACATTATCGTATAATGAATGGTCATGAGACTAACCATTGCAGAGCCCTGGATGGGATGATTATAAACTTCTTTTGTCAAGGAAAGATTCAAGAATTTGTACAGAAAATCTAAGATGAATCAGTAAAGAGCTATTTTCTGTAAAAGAGAGAATCTACATAGTTGGGAGTGAAATGATCCATATAGTTAGATACTATCTAAGATGGTAGAAAAGCCTATGTCCATGCCGAGATGGCCCGGGCAGATCACCTCCTAGAGGGAGGATGGAGTAAGCCTTTATCCATGCCATGAGATGGCTAGGTTAAAGCACCAAACAAGCCTTTATTCACGCCACGCTATAGCCAGGGTAAGGCACCTCCTAAAGGGAGGATAGAGTAAGCCTTTAGCCGCGTCATAAGATGGCCAGGTTAAAGCAATGAGCAAGCCCCTGTCGATGTCGCAAAATGGCTAGGGTTGGGCGCCTCCTGGAGGAAGGTCAAGTAAGTCCTTGGTTCCAACCTCTAAGATGGGCTAACCAAGAATACCAGACAAATATAGACTAAGATATCCAAGTCCAAGAAGATGCCCATCAAACTATGGAATAAATGTCCAATCCCAAGAAGAGGCATATTCAATAATGGACTAAGATGTCCAAGCCTAAGAAGAGGCTAGTCAAATCATGAACTAAGATGTTCAAGCTCGAAGAAAAGCACATCCGACCGTGGATCGAGACATCCTAGATCAAGAGGCGGCCAATCAAATTATTTCTATATATTTTCAAAACCTAGATGGTTCATGCATTTCAAAGAGGAAAGAAGCAAAGGAGTGAAACAGAACTTCGCTTATTATTATCCGAATCTGGATTTTGGGATTCTCATTTCTGAACAACAACTTAAATACTCAAATCTGGGTTTTGGGATATTCATTTCATAACTTCACTAAATAATACATGAATCTCAGTTTTGGGTCTCCATTAACTACTGGTTATCTTAATGTACATGAATTTAAGTTTCAAGATTCTCATTTTTAAACATCGGCTATTAATACCCGAATTAGGGTTTCAAGTCTTTCATATAAGAATTTCATCATCTATCACTTGAATCTGGCTTTTGGGTATTCATCAATCACCAACTTATTATAATCAAAGTATTAAGACCACTGCTTATGTGAATCCAAATCTGGGTGCAAACTATCTAGATTTCTATTCATCCCAAATGCCCGAATTAAGGCCAAAGAATATCACCACGAAGATCGCCATTAAGATTTTTCAAATTGGAATTTCGAGTTCCTAACTTTTCAAATCCCATTAATATTGAGGAATAGAGAGTTATTACTTTAAGATTTCAGACATTAATTTCTGAATCAGTCATTCCAGATAGGTGGAAGGAGTTACTTTCTTGATCATCTCTCATCGTGGTTAAAGATGATATTTTTATCGTTTAGTGTAAACTATTTTTCATACAATTCATAGGATGATTTTTTGATCTAAGCGAAGTGGCATACATATACAAATATGTATATTTCAAGCTAATAATTAGAAAAACTGTTTGCTACATGCTTTTAAGAAAATTCAAAACAGTAAGAAATGGCAGAAGATTCAGTAAGTCCAAACTTAATGAATGTGCAGTCCAAAGGCATTTCGGAAATGACATTACAAAGGAGTATTACAAACCAAGTGATATTTACAAAGTTTATGAGATTTACATAAGTTATGAAATTGTTTAACAAAACTATGACATTGTTTACTATATACAATACAAATATACAAACATAGAGATGGTTCATAAATCATGATAAGGGTTTTCACGACGGAAGGATAGACAACATGACGAATTGGAGCACTAAGAACTTATTTGAGTTTCTTTTCTTTTCTCCTCATTTGTTCTCATGGTCAATTACATTAATATTGGTCTGCAAGGTGTGATTAAAAGCTCTGTTTGTAGCCCTGACTGTTTTATTTTCTCCTTCTAATCATGCAACACGCTTGTCAAGGAAGTAATTGCTATGCTCTAGCTTTTGGTTCTTGACAGTGTACTCATTAATGGTCGGGGAGTACTTAACTTTCTGTTGCTCATTAAAATATTTGCCTATTTCTAATCATAACCTTGGATACCAGTTACCCACTATATTATCATCTAAGCCTAGGGAAGGGTTGAGCATAGATGAAAATTTCTGAGTCACGAGAAGCTTTGATCTAGTTGGCTTGACAGCAGGAGAGGTTGCTTGCGGAACCAAAAGATTAATATTTGAAGTCTTATCGCCCAAAATGAACTCCAAAGAAGCACATTACGCCTGGCTATCTTTTAACATTAACTCTAAATCATTTATTCGCTAAAAAGATCAAACATTTTTTGATCAAAATCAGCTGTGGAATTTGTCTTCACTTGTCGTTTAAGCGTAGCCATCATCTCATTTTTTTCTTAATATCAGCCTCGAGATAGGCAATATGGTCTTTATGACCACTGAAAATGGTCTTATGGAGAAAGTATCTCTTACGCCATTTTATAGCTTCTACATTACCACCAAAACACTCGAGTAAAACATCATTATGGACACTACCCCTCGGCTCGCTGTCAACAATATCTCTCTGATAGCATCGATGAGTGACAATAATTTTTGATAAAAATGAATTGAAGATAACTATAGCTCCTATTTAAACAAAAGAAATGGAATGAAAATCAAGATAGAGATGAAAGATATTTTATTGTCATCACAACGGATTACAACTAAAACTGCGACAAAGATAAAAAATACAACATGCAATTAAATTACATTTAAGGTTTAGAGACTACTTTTCTAACTTTGTCAAGAGAGTTAGCCGAAAGCATAATTGTCGAGTCAAAGGGCATAGTGACTCCTTCAAGGGTTATTGCTGGTGGGCAATGGCCATAGTCCCATTTCCCGTCTGGAGGGCTTTCACGATCGCAAATTAATCTAAAGTGAAATGTTTTGATCTCTTAAAGGAATGCTTCCTTATGAGTACCAAGGAAGTCAAAACGGAGGCAAGGTATTCCAATTACAATTTTTGCAAATCCCAAAGAAAGCAATATCTTGCTAATTTTAAAGTCTTTAAAACTGACACATTTTTAAAGTAAAGCCTTCTCAATTTAACTAATTAGCTTAAATGATCTCTAGGAATGAGTCGACCTAAAGGACTATTATTACGAAATTGTTAGCACCAGAATTGGTCATAAACACCCTTGAGAAAGATTGTGTAGAGAGATTAGTGAAGAAAGTAAATTAAATAGAGATTTGTATGCTAAATTAAATGCAAAGACAAGAACACCGGATTTATAGTGGTTCGGCGTAACTGCCTACGTCCACTGTGAAGTTAATCTTTGTTGCTTTACTCAACGATTGATTATAAATACAATCTGTACATCAACTACTTGAATACAATTGCTAAGTAAAGATAATGAGTCTTGAATGCAGCAGAGTCTCCCCAGTCTTCTCGAAAAAAGGTCTCTTTCACTATGCCTCTGCCCCTCTATTTATAGATGAAGATGGCTTGGACTTTCCTAATGGGCCTAGGAGCAAGATACCTCATCCCATGGTGAGTGACTTCATTGTGCCGAGCCACAAATGCCGAATGGCAAATGCCGAGCCATATATCCAAGCCGGACGGTACCTTAATGTCAAACGAGGCAGTGTGTTGAGTGAAGTGTGTATGCCGAATGGCATACTTATGCCGAGCGAGGCCATATGCCGAGCGAGGCTGGAATGCCGAAGGAGGCTGGAATGCCGAAGGAGGCTGGAATGCCGAACAAGGCTGGAATGCCGAACGAGGCTCATGTCGAACGACATTGCTATGACGAATGACCATGTCATGCCGAATGAGGTTTCATGCCGGACGAGGTTCATGCCGGAAGAGGATCATCTCAGTCGAGGCTTCTGCCGAACGAGGTTCATGCCGAACGACATTGCTATGACGAACGACCCTGTCATGCCGAACGAGGTTTCATGCCGGACGAGGTTCATGCTTGGTCGAGGCTTCTGTCGAACAAGGTTCATGCCGAACGACATTGCTATGCCAAATGGCAATGTCACGCCAAACGAGGTTTCATGTCGAACGAGGCTTCTACCGAACAAGGTTCTTGTCGAACGGTGCTTATGCCGAGCCTCTAATTACTTGGTCAAACATCCAGGTAACACTTGCCCCCCAAAGTGCATCATGTGGATGAACATGTTGCACTTTGAATCACGAGTCCTCCGTGTTTTCGTTCAAGCCCCTATTTCGAATGCCAGTCGAGGCATTGTATGCCAGACGACGTACTAATGCCAAATGACATACGAACGCCGAACGACATACTAATGCCGAGCAACATATGAATGACGAACGACATTGTTGCCGAACGATGGAGGTGCCTTGACCGGTTCTACCCGTCGCTGTCCCTTCAACTTCTCTTCTCTCTGTATAAGCTGATACTTCTTTTGTTTTGACAATTATAAGCTTGAATTTAACTTGATTAAAATGGATAACAATTTTCAATGCACAGTGTCGATGTCGACTTCAAAACATAAGTCATCTTATGACAAGCTCTCATAGACAGTCAGCGATGACGGTCTTCAAAGATGATAGTTCGTAGCTCAACTTTATTTCACCAACTCAGTGACCTTTAATTTCTTGGCATTTATATTTGAATGGTCGCACTAGTTCACACACCATGCAGGGGGATTATTAATGTTGTTAAGTCTAATGTCGATTGCTTTTCAAGTATAGTTCAAATAGGTGTTTCGCCAGATTCAGTCATTCACTAGAGATGTCTAGGAAATCTAGCTCTGCCATGATCTCGGACAGACCCGAGCCATCCTCTCAACAAGCAGTAGTTGTAACTTCAAATCCGTTAACTACTCTTGTACATGACATGCCGAGCCCCGCGATCGCATCTATCGACTTGGCTCCTGATGCCTTGGATGCAGCGATCTTTTTAGACGATCCGATCGATTCACAAGCCTCGAAGATTAATGAAAGCACGCTTCGTCATGTATGCTCAGCTCACGATATTTCTTTCGACGATGTGTTGGTTCCATCGGGGCAGGATCATCCTCATTTTCCCCCAGTCGGATATACAGCCTACAACAGATTCATGTGTAGGGTTGGTAGCGTGCCGCCATTCAACTCCTTTCTTCGCGATCTACTACAGTATATCTGTAACAACCCGCAAATCCATACCCCTTGAGTCAACACTATTCTACATCAATCAACTCAAGTTGAACAGAAATACGACCCAATTGGGTTAAAGAAGAAGAGGTAGAAGAAGAAAAAATAGAAACCAACAAAAGAATCTTACCATCGCAGTGGAATAAAATATAATATATAATAACAGATCGTTACACTGAAGAAAACTATATCTGTTTATACATATATCATCGGAGTACATCATCAGAGTTTCACATCAATAACATACAACTGGATACACAGCGGAATAATAATCAAATACGGAAGTACGTATTGCCATCCAGCTCGTCTCTTGAGCTCCAGAGCATCATATCCTGTATCCTATAATACTCGGTCTGACCCGAGCATTACAGTTAAATAACACCCGAGTCAGTATGGATTACCAGAATGAGAAATCACACTCAAATTGTTATTAAGGTTTCAAAATCCTTTGAAAACAAAAGCATCTCGTAAGACCACGCCACAAATAAACATGTCGGGTTTTTACCTTACGATAGCTAAAACATTTCTTATTAAAAACCTCTGATATTATAATAGGGTCTATATACAAATACTTATTAAAATAGCCGAAATTGTTACATGATTAAATTCCATCTACTAGCCACAAAGTGGGTAATACAAATAAAACTCGTAAAGGCACTTAGGGAGAATGGATTTTCAACTAATGAGTAGGCACTGGGGTACCACCAGTTACGGTACGTGGCCTAGATCACGGTACCGAGGATCACTCCCGACCCCCTGCAACACAAGACCCAGATTATCCCTTACTGGATAATCTTGAGTAAGATCACCCCACGGTTGGGATCAGCAACCGCACCACTAAGCCGAAATAAAAGGGGACATCCAGACAGGGATGACCTTACCCGAAAATGGGTGCTGCCCACCAAGCCTTGCTGCATAACCCCTGATTTTCAGTCATTCCCGGTTGATGTGGCTTGAGGCAAAGCGTTACTTTTTAGAATATATCCCTTAGAATGCCTATCGTCCACCTGACGATGTTCCGAAAGCATTCATCCATACAAGTCCATCCCGGGTTCAAACGAAACCGAAGGTACTCCTACTACATCCATTTTGAAAATATCCTCAGGATTAGTAGCGATTAGCCCTTACACTTCACTACTCCATCTTCAAATCCAAACTTGTTTTTCCACGAAACGTACAAACCGGATCAAAGTGGTTTTCGAGAAATAAATCTCGATCCCGGTCTCTTCGAAACGATCAACGTATTTGGCTAATGTTAATAGTCAGTTGTTTAACTATCAATTTGCATTCACAACAATCACCAAACAATAAATAATTTTCCTAGATTATTTATCAATCCTACAAATATCTTCACAAGATATATTTTCACTTTCAAACCCTTTTGAAAATAGTTTCAAACTATCTTCCTTTCTCAGAATAAAATTTCCAAGTATTTTCTATTTCCACTGAAATTACCAAGCACAAAACTTAAGATTTTAAAAATAATTTAAAACGCTTTTCTTTGAAATATACATTAAAACATTTAAGTTAAAAACTACTTCAATAATTGGTTAAAAATAAAATATGAATATTTGAAAATAGGGTTACTTTATAAAATATAAAACTAGATTGCCACTTTTTGAAACAAAATACAAAGCACCTTATAAATAATTACTACGATAATAGATTTGAAAAATATTTACTTTAGAATTTAGATATTAAGAAATAATAAATTCCTAAAACATGCTTTTTAAAACAACATTAAAACTTTTTATCTTATATATAAAAATTTACTTTGAACGTACTTGGCTATCCCGAGAAATATACTTCCCTTCACATTCTTCTTTAAATTTCCAATTTCAAACACTTGAATCAATTTCCAAATTGATTTCCAATTTACTCCCTTTTATTCCAAAATCCATTAATTTTAGATTTTATTCCTTAATTATGATTTAATATACTTTTAACTGAAAATACCATTTTTAGATTTCTCAAATTACTTCTTAATCCTTTTAATTAATTTAAACTTTGAATTTTAAAATAATTCTTTATTCCTTTAATTGATATCACTTAAGTTTAAATTCATTGATTTCTGTTTTATTCAAAATTCTTTTTCCATGCTCGAAATTATTTATTAGTATTTTAATATCACTTCCATCCCTTTTCAATTCGTTCTTAATTTATTTGCTATAATTATTTTACTTAAAACTCCATTCTTTTATTGTCTTTCCAAAACTCCAATTTCATATATTTTTGGTAACTCATTATACCCCAATATATATTTAATCAAACCATAGCATTCAATATTCCAATATAATTCATCATAGAATATCAATAATCGTAACAGAGAATATTAAATAATTTAAATAAATGTTGAGGAATCCAGTTGGATTCCTCCAACCTGTTTTCCCTGCATCCACAGGTGTTAGCACAATATAAAATATCAATTCCACTTCGAGGTGAAATATCACGGTATATGGGATTAAATATAATATTATCCGCCATTATGCGGCGTATAGGGTCTCATCCGCTATATAATGCAGGAAATCAAACATTCCAAGATGTAGTATATACTATAATATAGCACATCAATCAATTCAACCATTCAACCAATTATTTAAAATTAGTCATTTAAATTAAAATTAAAATTTAGCTAAGTGAGGTTAACTCACCTTTGATTCCTGTTTTGCAACCCACATCCAAACCAGCTTGTTTTCTCCATGATAATTTACCTTGTATAAATATTATATGATTTATTAATATTTGAACTCATCCATCCATTTATTTCCGTTTAAGAATTTTTAATTCAAGCTAAATAATTTTAATTTCAACTAATGATTTTATTTTTAAACAAATAATTAAATTTTAACTAATTTCCATTTTACAAATCCTTTAGTTACTAGAATAAAGTAAATAAGTCAATTAACAAAATAAATTACCTTATTTTAGAATAAACTTGAAAAGGAAAATATGTAAAGGTATATTAATTTTCTTCAGGAACTACATATATTTTATTAAATAAACTCTATAGATTCCATAAAAATAAAATTTAGATAAACTTTTAACATTTATGTTTTAAACCTTACATATAATTTTTCTGAACCTACTTTCCTTTTTCTTTTCCTTTTTAAACCGATCTCTATCTTAACCCTTACGGTAAATGAATTTCCTTGCAATATATACAAATTAAAACAAAATTACCCTTTTTTCTTAAAAAGTATAAATTTTAATTCGAAAGGAAAAATCGACATACCTCAGCTCGCAATAGTCGACACGACCCCCATCTCGCGATCGAAACCCTAGTTGTAGATTTAATCGAACACCCCTCGTCCTCGACAGCTCGTTCCACACCGTCGTTATCGCATCGCCTGGTTGACAAGGATTCGACGTTGTTTGCACAAAAAATGGGCAAACACCTCCAAGTCGTATGATTTAGTTGATTATGTGTTGTTCTTAGTGATTTGGGTGATTTATGCAAATATATAGAATATATGGAGTAAACTGCAAAAGACACACAGATTTATAGTGATTCGGCCAGAATGTGCCTACATCCACTTTATACGTTATTCCCCTTTTCTTTCTAGATTACAAGTACAAAGCTTTGATTATAAGAATCTGAAAGTGGTTTGAAAGTTCTATCCGTCCTTGAGCTCCCAAACTTATCTACCATTGTTGTACCCCTGCCCCTCTATTTATAGAGTGAGGTTGGGGGCAGGGGTCTTGGATGTATATAGCGGCTGGTTTTGGATGTATATAGCGGCTGGTGGGCCTGGGCCGATGCAATTTGTCCTGGCAGAATTGGTCTGGTCGTGTCCCCCCTTGCTTCTGGTTCGGCAGTGGATGGAGGTAGGTTGGTTCGGTAGAGCTTGGTTCGGTGGGACATGATCCGGTGGTGAGTGGATGGAGCTTGGTTCGGCTATGTAGGGGAAGATGGTTGGTTCGGCTGGTGTTGGACCGGTAGGTGTTTGGTTCGGCAGGGAAGTGGTCCGGTGATGGAGGAGAAGGGAATTGGTTCGGTGGGTGCTGGAGGCATCTGGTTCGGTAGTTTATGGGGGTAGCTGGTTCGGTGGCAGGTGGGACGTTATTGGTTCGTTGGGGCCTTCCCCCTTGGTTCGGTGATGCTTCTTTTCATTTGGCTCGGTGGTGGAAACGCACCCAACATTTGCCCCCCCAAAGTGGGGCATATGTTGGCATATGCCGCGCTTTGTTTTAACTTGGGTGTTTCCGTCCGGTCCTATGTGCCGAACCATTCGGTCCGGTCGTCCTGTGGTAGTTTATAAGTAGGGGTGTTAGGCCTTCGTTATTCCCTACCAAGTTTGATAGCCGAATCAGACTCTCTCCTGCCGAATCAACCTTACTGCCGAACCACATTGGATTGCCGAATCAGGTAATTTAGCCTCTCTTCGCCGAATGTCTTCGCGTTTTGGACTACCGAATGTAGCGAGTGCCGAATGAACCGAGGTACTTGACTTGCCGAATGAACATGCGGGCTTAAGTGCCGAATGTGTCTTCGGGCCTTGTACTACCGGACGGGTTTGAGAAGTACGAGGCCGAATGGGCCTTATTCTCAAACCACCGATCGGTCTTTCATGTTTTGAATTGCGAACGAGATTCTAGACTGCATGCACTCGTTTGCTTATATCTCTATACTCCTTGTTTTAACAGTGTGTTTGTTTTTGGTGTTGCAGATAATGTCTCACAAAGTAGAAACTCGATCGGATAAGAAGAAATCTACGGGCAGAAGAGAGTCCACCGTAGTGCCCCCAGCTCAGTCAGGGCCGGAACGTCATGGACCCAACCCGAGATCGCTAGTAGATGGCTATGGTCCTCAAGAGCTTCTGAATTCTCTGCCTGACTGCTTTCCTAGCTCTCTCAAAGAAGAGCAGCTTGATGTTATCTCCCGCTCCTTTGGGATTGATAAAGCACGCATGATGTTTCCAGGGAAGGGGGTCATGCCATATAATCCCCCTGAAAGATACTTTGCTTATAGTAGGTACCACTGCATGTGTGGGGTCATTCCTCCAATCAATGCTTGGATAGTTAGCTTCGTCACCTATTTGAAGGTGGCCCCTTTCCAGCTCCAGCCCAACTCCTACGCTATCCTGGTGTGCCTATTCGTGATTTTCCAGAGAAAGTACGGGCGTCCCCTTCCAACCGGGAGATTCGGTACCTGTATAACTTGAGGGGTTATAAGAAAAGGTCCACATACATTAGCTTGAAATTGGTCGTGTCCTTCATTCCGGTCCTGGACTTGTAATTAAAGTTCACCATGCTTAAGAAGGAATGGTTCTTTGTCCAGGATGACTCCGTTTCTATCCACCGCTTCACCTCTGGCTGTAAGTTGAAGCTTATTTATAATTTCCGTTCTGGCTGAGATGCTTCTTCTTATGTGTTTTTATTTCTTGCTAGCGACAGGTGGCTTTGCGGTCGTGGAGAATGATCACCTGCTTCAGATGGCCGCGGAGATAGAGGCCATTTCGGGAAGGGATAAGTCAGCTTCTTACCTAATCAGGAATGCCACTCTCCGAGGCACAACTTGATTCTACCACATCAGTCTGTGGTCAAGCAGAGGGATACGGCCGAGGAAAGAGCTGCCAAAGCCAAAGGAGGGGCCACGACAAAGAGTAGCAAGAGGAGACCTTTCTCGATACCTCCAGTCGTTGGGGGGAAGAAGCTCAAGAAATCTGATGGACCCTCTCCCAGCACATGCCCAGATGTTCCGGAGGAGGAAAGTAGAGAGGAGGAAAGAGGCGAGGAGGAGAGCGGAGGTGATGGAGAAGGTGATGGTGGTAACGGTGGCGAAGGACAGAGTGATAGTGGCGTTGGTGCCTTGACCTCTGGGCAAGTGGGCGAGATTCAAGAGTGGACGGATGATGCTTTCCGCCAAGCCTTTGAGGGGTTGGAGGAAGGGTCGGCCTTGGTGGAGAAACCGAAGAAATCTGATAAGGCCGGGCTGGTTCCAGTCCATCTTATGATAGTATTTCAGCTAGGGCAATTCCGGCGGTTCAAGGTGAATTCTTGACTCCTCTTTTAACTTCACATGTTTCTTGGATTATAGTCTCATGCATGCTTGTAACACTTGGTTTTTATTTTAGGAACGGGTAAGGTGGCCAAGACATCAGATATTCGGCACCGCCTCGAATAGTTCAAACTCCTCAAAGATTCTGCTAAACCGAAGCCCTCGACTGACCGTTCTGGGGGCGTAGTCGGCTACCGTCCTCTTCTCGGAGTCATTGAAGAGGATATTCAAAAGAGAAAGAGGAGGCGTTCCATGTTCGAACCTTCGCTTGGACCTCAACCCCCAACCCAGCCTATTCATGATATTACGGGGGAGGATACTGAGTCCATACCATCTCCACATCCATCAGAGAATCCTATCGTTACCCATGTTGATCGTCCCGGCTTGGCTCGTAACCCATTTGCGGGTCATCCAGATCTGGACCTGAACCTCCATGATATTTCCTTCGATGAGGTTACCGGTGAGCACCTCCTACCCTGCAATCCTATGGTAAGGGTGTTTGATGAGGCTAAGTCTTTGGATCTCGACTTGTTGACCACTCGGATTGTGACTATGGGGGATGAGGCCAAGGCAAACATCGATCGGGTGGCTGAGGAGACCAAGAGGCTGATGGCGCATCATGCCCGACTGGTCAAGGCTGGAGAGGAAATTGGAAGTGCTAACATTCGGTTGCGGCTAATGGTTTCTGATCAGGCCAAACATCTTGCCGATCAGGCCATTCAGATCTCCCAGCATGAGGCGGCCTCTAGACGACTAAAGAAAACTATGGAAGAGGATAGCAGAGCCGAGCTGTGAAAAATGGTGGCCACCTGCAAGGAACGAATCGATATGGCCATTGCCACGGTGGATGAGGTTCAGAAAGCGGATCTTGAGCGGATAGAGGAGTTATCTGGGAGGCTTGAGACCGCAGAGCTTGCTCAAGCCAAGCTGAAGGAGGAGATGGAGGCGATGCGGAAATTCCTTCAGGCTGACTGCTCGAGATACCGATTGGAGAGAGATGCTGTCGTTGCAAGGCTGTGGGCTTCCGAGGCCCGGATGAGGGAGTTTGAGGAGAACGAGGGGATGATGGATGAGATGCTCCAGGACATGTACTTCCGTACTTGGAAGCAGGGCAACCTATCCTGGATGGACGATTATCCCTGGGTCATGGCTAGGATATATCTCTGGGCTTTGGAGGAGGCCAAGGATGAGGCGGATAAGGAGGGTGATGTAGCTTTCAGAATGGATGTGGTCACGGCCCAGTTTACTGAGGAGGAGAAAGTGGCAGTGAAGGAGGGCATGCGGCTGCTTACCGCCGAGGAAGTGGGTGTGCAGTTGGGGGATGATGATCAGGGAGCAGATGTTGGTAAGTCTTCCCTCTCAATCTTTTCTTAACTTGATTGCGTATCATTTATCTGATGGATTCTTCTCCTGAATCGGATAGGTGGGACCTCTGGCCAACATGCTGGGAGTTCGGATCCTGCGGTCAAGTAGATCCCGAAGGGCTAGCAGGATAAGGGCGGAGCCCTGCTGCAGCTGACTACTTTTTTGGTTTACTTGGCATTCCTGAATATACTAGTCCAAAACATTAATGTACTTTCAGGCTGTAATTATGTAATTATGTCATTGTAGCGAATGATTTTATTCTTATATAATTTTATAACATAAGCCGATTCTGTCATATTTGAATGATGTTGTTATTTTGATGTGTTGTATAAGAAATATAGCTATGTATATGCATGTGCTTCAATCGTGTTTGATGATAAGCTCTTGCTTAAAATATAATTTCATGTCTCGCAATGTTAGTGTGATGTGTGAATAGGCTATAGCCACATGTTTATGTACAATAAAAGGAAGTACCGCCCTTCATGTTTTAGCTGTAGACGGTAGCTTTGAATGCCTTGTGTGACTGAGGATGGAATGCGGCTGAGTGACCTGTTATCCGGTTGTGAGTTCTCATTTCCACTAGCGAGTGCCTCCTATTTTGTGTCCTGTACTTTAGTGATTGTTATAGAGGATAGGAGGAAAGTTTTTTATAAATAAAATGGGAATATAAGAAATAGTAAAACTTCCAATCACGGAAGGCCTTCGATGTGCTTAGGTTCGTGGTGAACGGGTTTTGTAGTCACTTTCCCTAGCTGTGGGTCTTGGAGACATTCGTCACCCATCTTACGCCTCCACGGGGAGTTTTCTTTTTTACCACAACCGTACTTAAGACACATCGGAGCCGAGATCGCGCACAGTAACTACCCAGGCCATTATGGCCCGTAATCATGGGTATTATTCGATTTACCGTGGCCAGCTAGCGTGGGTGCCGATCGTCAACTGTGAACTGCCCCTGGCTGGCCACACCTTATGTTGGGGCTTATAATCTGTTCACAGTCGCCGGCGAGCCTAACACCGTAATGAGCTGCCTCGTCTATAGTCGGCCTTCTCGGTGGCTTATGATCGGCTCATTAAAGTTGGCTTTGAGGCCCGTCGCGAGCAATGAGTTAACCCGCATCAGAGGGATGCTGGAGCAAAAGTGTCTCATTGACGAGGGCATAGATTCGTATAGTACCTGTTGGGTCTTGTCCAGGTGAGGTTGTGCCGTGACGTGTCCAGAATGGAAATGCCGTTATATAGGATTTTGTTCAACAGAAAAGGATAAAGCTTAACAAGCAGCCAAGATATAAAGGAACAAGTTAAAAAGAGACAAGATTTTTAAAGTGGTTCGGCACGAAAATGCCTACGTCCATTGATTCTCTTTGTTAATTTACTTCATATGGGCAGTACAAGTTAAGAAAGGTATCGACGAAAGTGTTGGATGTTCCATGCCCTCAGGAACACCTCTCCGTCCACTGTTGGCAAAATATAATCTCCATTGTGTAAATCTTTATGAATTACATAGGGTCCATCCCAGATAGGATCTAGCGCTCCGGGGCACGGGAAGATCCGTTTGAGAACAAGATCTCCTTCTCGTAAGCTGCGGTGCTTGACTTTGGAGTTGTATCATGCTGCCACTTTTTGCTTATGAGCTGCCGCTTTAAGTGCTGCATCATTTATTCTTTCTTCAATTAGGTCTGAAGACATGTGTAGGAGTTCTTCATTCCCTTCTGCGTTGTAGTGGATCCTACGGTGGGAGGGCATTACAGTTTCAACTGGGAGCATGGCCTCCGATCCGTATGCCAAAGAGAAAGGAGTATGTCATGTTGATGTTCTGTAAGATGTGCGGTAGGCCCAAAGTGCCGTAGGAAGTTCATCCACCCAAGCGCCTTTTGACTTTTCAAGTTTCTTCTTGATTAGAGTTTTGAGAATTTTGTTGACAGCTTCGACTTGTCCGTTTTCCTGGGGATAAGCTACAGATGAGAAGCTTTTGTGAATTCCGTGCTCTCGGCACCAGTCGGTAAATTCCTCGCTGTCAAATTGAAGTCCATTGTCCGATATGATTTTGAGTGGAACCCCGTACCTACATAAAACATTTTTTATCAAGAAGTTAATAACTTTTTCTGAAGATATTTTATTTAAAGGTTCCGCTTCCACCCATTTGGTGAAATAGTCGACTGCCACTATAGCATATTTGGCTCCGCCTCGGCCCATCGGCAGTTCGCCAATCAGGTCAATTCCCCATACCGCAAAGGGCCAAGGATTGGTCATCTGAGTAATCTCATTGGTTGGTAGTCGAGGGATTTTAGCAAATTTCTGACATCTGTCACATTTTTTATGAAGTCCAAGGCGTCTTTGTTTAAGGTGGGCCAGAAATATCCATATCGGAGTATCTTCTTTTCCAGAGTCTGCCCTCCAGTGTGGTCTCCGCAACTTCCTCGATGGATGTTGGGTAAGATTTCCTTGGCTTCCCTTCCAGCGACACATCTTAATAAGGGGTTAGAGAAGCCGCGCCGATAGAGGATGCCTTCTTGTATCGTGCAGCGGGAAGCACTCCTCAAGATTTTCCTGACTTCGTTACGCTCGTTGGGTAGTGTGCCATCTTGCAAGTATTTCCGGATAGGAGTCATCCAAGTTTCTTCTTCGATTGCAGCTATCAGATCCTCTTGTTCGAAACTTGGGGCTAGTTGTTTTGAGATGGCTACCGTTCCAGAAATGTTACTGTTCTTCATGCTAGCTTGCTTTGCTAGTTTGTCGGCCTCTCGGTTCTCCTCTCGAGGAACGTGTTTGATTAAATAGTGATCCAATTGATTGAGCAACAGCTTGGTCTTCTTTAGATATGCTGTGAGTCGTTCTCCTCGAGTCTGGAATTCTCCCAGTATTTGATTTACAATAAGTTGAGAATCGTTATGGAGACATAAAGAACTGACTCCAATTTCTAAGGCAAGTTCCAGTCCTGCTATTACTGCTTCATATTCTGCATCGTTGTTGGTGGCAGCGAATTCCAACCTTAGGGTATAGTGCAGCTTCCTCCCCCTGGGGGTGATTATTACAATACCTGTCCCCGAGCCCTGTTCGTTTGATGCTCCATCTACAAAGAGATTCCACTTGATGTCTTTTTCTATTTCAGATTGATCCTTACCTTCGTTGGTAGTGAATTCGGCAATAAAATTGGCCATGGCTTGTCCTTTGATGGCGGTGCGAGGATGGTAGGTGATATCATATTGACTCAGTTCAATGCACCACTTAAGTAGTCGCCCATAAGTGTCGGGGCGATGGAGTACCTGTCTTAGCGGTTGATCGGTTAAAACTCTGATGGAATGAGATTGGAAATAGTGTCGTAGCTTCCGTGACGTGATTAGCAAACAGTATGCTAGCTTCTCAAGTTTAGGGTATCTGGCTTCTGCCCCTGTAAATCTCTTGCTTATAAAGTATACGGGCCGCTGCGCGCGGTTGTCTTCTCTCACCAAAGCGGCGCTTAAAACATGGGACGATACAGCAAGGTATAGGTATAGTTCCTCGCTTTCATTTGGAGTTGAGAGTACTGGTGGTCTCTGGAGGTTTTCGATTAGGTTAAGGAAGGCTGTCGAGCAATCGTCAGTCCATTCGAACTTTCCTTTGTCTTTCTTTAGAGCATCAAAGAAAGGGATGCATTTGTCGGTTGCTTTAGAGATGAACCTTCTTAGGGCGGCCACTTTCCCGTTTAGGCTTTGCATCTCTCTTCGAGTGGATGGTATCTTGATATCTTGCAAATCCCGGACTTGTTCGGGGTTTGCTTCAATCCCCTTGGCATGGACGATGAATCCCAAGAACTTTCCCGACGATACTCCGAAGGAGCACTTAGAGGATTCAGCTTCATTCCATATTGGCGAAGTACTCGAAACATCTCGTCCAGGTGGTTTATATGATCGTTGGCTTTTCTCGATTTTACCAGCATGTCATCCACATAAACTTCCATAGTTCGTCCTATTAATTCCGCAAACATCTTGTTGACGAGGCGCTGATAAGTAGCTCCGGCGTTTTTAAGTCCAAAAGGCATTGCTCTGTAACAGTACAATCCCCAGTCAATATGAAACTAGTGTGGTCTTGATCGGGGGCGTGCATAGGGATCTGGTTATATCCTGAGTATGCGTCCATAAAGGATAAGAGTTCGTGTCCGACTGTGCTGTCCACGAGTTGATCGATTTGGGGGAGTGGGAAGCAGTCCTTCGGGAAAGCGTCATTTAGGTTGGAGAAGTCGATGCATGTTCGCCACTTCCCATCAGCCTTCTTTACCAGTAACGGGTTGGCGATCCATTCTGGGTAGATGGCTTCTCGTATGAAGTTATTGGCAACTAGGTTCTTTACTTCTTCCTCGAGGGCTGCTGATCGTTCTGCACCCATGCTTCTCTTTTTCTGCTTTACTGGCACCTTGGTGGGATCGATGCTCAGTGCGTGGCATGCTACGTCTGGGGAGATTCCAGTCATGTTAGCGTGCATCCATGTAAATACATCCATGTTGTGGCGAAGGAAATCGACGAGTTGATCCTTCAATTCTGCTCTTAACTGAGACCCGACTCTCAGCAGTCTACTTGGGTCGTGTTTGTCTACAGATACAAATTCCATAGCCTCTGCAGGATCGATGGTGACCTCATCCTCCTTGTCCCTGGGGTCTAGTTCGTTGAAAGGATAACTGGTGTATCGAAGAGGAGGGACTTTCTTTAATTGCTATGCTTCCAAGTTTTTCTTGCAGAGAGAAGTCTCTGCATCCTTCCCTTCATCCTTCCTGCGGTTATTGCGAAGTTCAGTAACATAGAAACTTCGAGCGGCGTCTTGATCTCCCTCTATTTCTCATATTCCATTATCCGTTGGAAATTTCATCTTCAGGCACCACGGGGCTAGGACAATTTGGAAGTCAGACAAGGCTGACCTTCCTAAAAAGGCGTTGTAGGCCGAGTGGTTCTCTATTAGCATAAATGTTTGTTTTCGCACAACGGAGCGGGGATGTCTTCCTATTTCGACAAAGAGGTCCAGTTGCCCGAGGGGCATCTTCACATCTCCAGTGAAACCATGTAGTGGTTTGCTGCGGGGAGACACATCCTTCATTGACAGCTTCATTTTGTCGAAAGCATGCTTGAATAGGATATTTACTAAGCTTCCAGTGTCTACTAGAATTCAGAAAACCTTGGCTGGACCGAACCAGGCAGAGATGACCATATTATCCATGTGAGGGTACTGCCTTCCCTCTAGATCACGCCTACTGAATGTGATATCATCATTCTCTTCCGTTTCGGGTGGCGTTCTTCTGTAACAGAATTAACGTAGCCTTCATTGTTTCTAAGTGACTTACCGTATCTCTCCATCTCTGCCCAACTTCCGTCGGCGATGTGTGGTCCTCCTGATATGGTAAGGACCGCCATCTTCTCTTGACTGGAGCCGTTGGTGTTGCGATTTCCTCCGCCTACTTCCGGGAGGGGCAGCCCTGGGTTCTCATTGGCAAGAGTTGAAGTTCTGACCTTTCACATAGCGCTCTAGTCTCTTTCTTCTGATGTGTTCTTCAATCAAGTCCCGGAGATGATGGCATTCATTGGTGTCATGCCCATGAGATTCGTGGAAGCGGCAGAACTTTACAGACTTAATTGCATTATCTGATTCCTTCTTGTGCAGGGGGCGCTTGTATCTAACTTCGTCTTGGGTGGCCAAGAAGATGTTTTCGATTGTTTTATTTAAAGGAGTGTAAGAGTCAAATCTCGGTCCTGGCCTATATAAGCGCTTTTCCCCCTTCTTGCCCCCATCACTATCTCTGGAGTCATTTCTTCGAACGTCCTTTGCTACCGCGGATGTGTTGCCATGAGCTGCCTTGTTTTGTTGCCCTGTCTGCCTTTCAATGGCAGCGACTTCAAGTCTCATATATTTCCCGGCTTCGTGGAAGAAATCGGGTAAGGTAGCCGGCTTTTCTTTCGTTAATCTCCTAGCAAACATAGTATCCGGATGTACACCACTGCAGAGGTCCATTATGATAAGTTTCTCGTCGGCATCTTGTACTGCAGCTGCTGCGGCATTGAATCGGGTTAGATATTGTTGCACTGTCTCCCCGGGCTTCTGTTTGATATTAGATAGGGAATAAGCATCCTTGGGTTGTTCCATATGAATTCGAAACTGGCTGATGAACTTTTCTTTCAACATTTCCCATGAGCTGATGGATCCTTGGGGTAGATGGCAGAACCAGGAGGTAGCTAGATCTGCTAAGAATAGTGGAAAGCATTTACACAACACTCCCTCTGTTGCTCCGCTCATGAGCATATGTTGTGTGTATCTCTGCAAGTGTACAACGGGGTTAGAGGTTCCCTTATAAGGTTCCATTATTGGCATTTTCCATTTCGGGGGGGGGGGGTGATGGCAGTTTCGATATTGCGTGTGAAGGGGCTGGTTACCCTAGCGCCTATCCCCCGATCCCTTTGTTCCCATTGGATGCACTCTCTGAACAATCGTGCCATCCTTTCATCAGAACTTGGAGCGGATAGAAATGAGTTTGGTTCTTCCCTGCGGGATTGATTCCGTCCAGATGACCTGTAGGGATGGTATCGTCTATCACTCCTAACATTCTCCAATGACGGCCTCTGGTATTCCGGGGGCATGCTGGGGTCAGCCACAGTTGGCCCTTGCCTTGATCTTCCCCTGCTGGGTTCTGTTCTCAGCACTTCTTCGGGTCCAACTTCGGGCTGGACTCCAGGTTGGCCCCGTCTATTGGTGTTTCCATGGTTAGGTAGCATGGCAGGCTTAGCTACATCCGACCCATGCCTGGTACCTCCCCTGTTGGGTTCGGTTCCAAGTGTTTCCTCGGGTCGGAATTCGGGCTAAGTCCTGGCTCGGCTCCTACCATTGCTGTTTCTGTTGTTAGCCTCTTCGACGAAGAAAGACCTTTGTCGTCTCCCAGATCCTCCAGACCGGGACTCACCCCATAATTCAGTGTTGCGGTTGGTTTCTTCAACATCCGTTAAGCGTGACATGAGTTGATCCACCAAGGCTTCTTGTTGAGATGCGAAGCGGTTAGTTACTTCAGCCACAACCCTGTCCAGATCCGCCCTTGTAATTGGTTGTTCCGTAGTAGGGGTTGTCGGATTTGCCTGATTTCCTTTTGCTGTTGGAACCGGACGATTGTCTTGATCTCTGATTACTGGCTTTGGGATACTGCCAGTTGCGATGTTCTTTCCTTTGTTAGCTTCTTTCTTCCGTCCGGGAGGCATGTTTTCCAAGCAATGAACGATGCTGATAGGAAAAGGGTTAAGTGGGGAGAAGCTGAAGCTTCGAGCTCCTGCTCTCAATGAATGCACCAAAAATGTTTGCACAAAAAATGGGCAAACACCTCCAAGTCGTATGATTTAGTTGATTATGTGTTGTTCTTAGTGATTTGGGTGATTTATGCAAATATATAGAATATATGGACTAAACTGCAAAAGACACACATATTTATGGTGGTTCGGCCTGTGCCTACATCCACTTTATACGTTATTCCCCTTTTCTTTCCAGATTACAAGTACAAAGCTTTGATTATAAGAATCTGAAAGTGGTTTGAAAGTTCTATCCGTCCTTGAGCTCCTAAACTTGTCTACCATTGTTGTACCCCTGCCCCTCTATTTATAGAGTGAGGTTGGGGGCAGGGGTCTTGGATGTATATAGCGGCTGGTGGGCCTGGGCCAATGCAATTTGGCCTGGCAGAATTGGTCTGGTCGTGTCCCCCCTTGCTTCTGGTTCGGCGGTGAATGGAGGTAGGTTGGTTCGGTAGAGCTTGGTTCGGTGGGACATGATCCGGTGGTGAGTGGATAGAGCTTGGTTCGGCTATGTAGGGGAAGATGGTTGGTTCGGCTGGTGTTGGACCGGTAGGTGTTTGGTTCGGCAGGGAAGTGGTCCGGTGATGGAGGAGAAGGGAATTGGTTCGGTAGGTGCTAGAGGCATCTGGTTCGGTAGTTTATGGGGGTAGCTGGTTCGGTGGTAGGTGGGACGTTATTGGTTCGTTGGAGCCTTCCCCCCCTGGCTCGGTGATGCTTCTTTTCATTTGGCTCGGTGGTGGAAACGCACCCAACAGACGCCGAACCCCAAATGATCTCCTCCCCACATCGCTGCGCGAGCTCGAGAATAATCGAACAACCTAGCGCCGTAAATGAGCACCACCATCTCGTGAACACAGGGACGCCTACCCTATACGCCTCTCGATCGATTCAAAATCGTTTTTTGATTTCGTTATCCCTTTTTTATCTGATATGCGTTCGAATTGATGAGAAGGTAGACGACAAGTTTCGTTCTGTATATTTTAATTTCCAGCTTGCGTTTTATTAATATATTTCCTAAAAAACAAAGCGCGCTTCGAAATCCTGTGTTGATGACAATTAGCTTGGCTCAGAAGACAAGCGGCCACAATAATAAAAAAACAAAATAAATAAATTTTTGACGAGTCAATATATATATTATACTTAAATTTTAAATTTAAACCGTCTCAAAATTGTAGCTCAAAATCTCGACTTCCTATCGAGACGTGCCGCCAGGCTTTTAAAATGTTAAACCCCTATTCTGAATATAATGGAAAAGGTTTCGAGGTCTAATTCGATCGTATGGAGGAAATAGCTTTCCAAATCGATTATTATCAATTAAATTTTCAGCGTGTTTATATATCGTACACTCACACAACAACTTCGATCAATACGAAAAATCCGATAATAATACAACATTACGGATCCAATGGAACCGGTTTCGTCGAATTCCTAGACTGTGCCTTGGAAGGCTATTTTTAAATTCAATTTAAACGATATATTTTCAAAACTGAACAAATCACTGTTAGATTCAATTTTAACACTTCTATTATCTTCAGTGTTATCAATATAAATTTTACAAGCCTTCAAATTATTTTCAACAGGCTTAAAACTCCAGGTTCAACATTTTACTCAACTTCAAATTATTTAATTCAATAATTTAATTATCAAATAAATAGTGATACTTTAATTCAAGTTAAAGATTAACTTTTAATATTTAAAATCAATTGAATATTCTGATTTTAAAGGCTTAAAAATTCCGGGTCGTCACATTCCTCCCCCGTAAAAGAATTTCGTCTCCGAAATTACTAGTTAGGAAGAATGGCCCAATAACCGTTTACTTTTTTCAAAACCAACAATTCAACATCCTACCAACTATCTTTTATAGAAGACCCATTACCATTCTTACTAACTTCCCAAAGTCTTCCATAATTTGCAAACAATACTATTTGCTCAATCATTCGAATTATAATTTAAACTCAAATTTTAAATTATCAAAATTTTCTAACTCCCTAAATTTTCGAAATATTTCGCCAGCGTCTCCTTTGCGCGGCTAGCTCGGTACAAATACAAAATGCCTCTATGGGCCCCCAGATTTCAAAAGAAAACAAAAGCCAAGTGGCTAGATCAAAACCCAATCAAACTTCATATAGAAATTTAAACACATACATTTTTGTCGAGCAATTCAAATTTATCTTCTGAAATCAAAACCAATTTTCCTTTTCCTTTATAATACCTGTATATCCTATATAGGAATAATATCCAATCACAACATCCAAACATTTTATCGACTTCCTTACAAAATGTCAATATTTATTCATTCGAATATTAACTTAGAATATACTTGTAATATCAATTTTCAATTAAGAATTCACTGTTCCTTTCTTAAGTTTAGTATAAGTATTTAATATGCTTCTTTATTTATTTTCACTTAACCACTTTAGTTTATATCTGCTTCTATTCAATTTAATTTTCCCATTTCCATATGAATTCAGTTTATTCTTAATTCTGAATATAAAATTTCATCTTCCATTTATAACTGATTCATATTATTATTTTAAATTAGTTTCATTCCCTAATTTATTTCAGTTTCCAATTTGAAATCGTTTTATCGCTAACAAAATTTTCCCAAAAATTTTCAAAAATTTTCTAACTCCCAAAATTTCTGAATTTTTTTGGCAGAGTCTCCTTTGTACGGAGGAGCTTTTGCAATTTGACAAGAGATATAAATATATATACATCAACCCACATGGTCGAAAAAACAAAAAATAGTTCATATTTCCTATTTTTATTGCGTAGGCGTACCTTTATTTAGCATTTTAAGCAAGCGGCTTATTATTTTAGCATTTTGCGTGACCCAATCCAGCCAAACGGCTTCCTGGTACCTGTACTTACTCAATTTAAATATGTAAGTGCCAAAATCATGAAATTTAACAACATTTAACATATTTAACTAGCCAACATACAAGTTTCTATAAGCAAATGCAGGTTAAACAATATTTATAAGCCACTTATAGGGTTCCGACATTAATTTTAATTGTTTACAACCAATTCGTATACAACGTTATTCAATTTAAATGGTCTACAACTCAATTGCTTACATTCACTTCATTTTTAAGCAAAACAAACTTATATTCATTCCAACTGATTTCAAAATCATCCTATTACACTTTTAATAACTCATAGAATTTTATCAATTCTCGTTTACATCAAACGATCCACTTTCTCATGTAATTCGACAATATTAATGTATATAAATAATTACATAAGCTTTATAACCAATTTAGATTGATTCCAGCTCAAAGTACTTAAATTCCATTCCAATCTAACTTATTTACAAACCGTAGTTGCATTCCATCTTGTTTCACATTGGTTTTGTTCAAATCCATTTTGTTATACTCGACATCATCCCATGCTTCTATTTATAACTCAAGCTTCATTTCCATACTCAATTATCTATTCGCAATTCAATTCTAAGTTAATAATTTCGAGTTCCATTTCCATATTTCATCAACTAATTTAAATTAGTTCTCCCCTGGTTTAAATTCAATATTTGATTTTTAATCTCAGAATCTCTTTATTAAATTTCTTAAGTGCAATTTATTTTATAATTCAAGTTTGGAGTTTTCGTTTTATTTTCCAATTCATCAAAATATTTATTTTGGGTTTTTCATCCCACTTTCAATTTTATTAACAATCTTTCCATTGCATTTTCATTCATATCCAAAAAGTTTGATTCCAAACCATTTATTAAACTCGACAATCAATATATTAAATAAACGTCTCACAATTTACTTAAGTTATTTATTTTCTTCAAACTATCCCACCCGATAACTTAAGTTTATTTTATTCAACCAACTTCCATTCAAATCTTTAGTTTGATTTTTCCTTTGATCAAATCCCAACCATTTTACTAATTTATTCGATTAGTTTATTCTTTTGTCCATTTTTAAATTTTAATTCACATTAACAATTCATTATTGCATTTATTAATAATAAGGTCATTCAATTTATGCTTGAATTGGATTTGTTTACAACTCACATCAAATCTATTTTAATCTAATTCAATACTTACTTAGTTTACATTTATTTATTTAAATAAGAATTTTATTCCATTCAATATCAGCTATAACTTAACTGAACTTATTTAAATTCAGTTTTATTCCAACTCAACTTCAGTTAATTCTAGCTATATGCCATTATTTTAAATTTTATTAAGCAAGAACTTAATTCCATTTAATATCATTCATGACAGAACTAAATTTTGATTCAATTCAATCAAATTTTAACTAAATTGTATTTCTCAATATATGAGTTCAAAACTAATTTATTTACTTAAAAGCTTATATTGCTCATTTGAATCATTTCATCTTATAACCACGATTTTAGATTATATATATCACTCACTAGCTTAAGGTATAAATTTTCATTTCACAATTATAATCATTTCACCTTTTGACTTTATCCAATTTAATTCAATTTCAATTTTATTTAACTTATCTCAAGTTAAATTCAAATATATTCTCTTCACTTTCATTCACTTAAGTTAAATTTTAATCCCCGGATTAAAATTTTCAATTTCTTCTTATTAATATCAACTTTACTTTAAGTTTCCAACTTATCTATATTCCATTCCCATTTCTTTTTAGTTCAGTACATTGTATTGGTTTACTATCTTATTTTGTTTTCTACTTCCTTTAATATAACTCTTTCGAGTTGAATTTTATTTCAACAAATTCCAAATTTACAAGTTGTCAAACTTATTATATGCCATAAACATTCTTAGTTATGATTCCAGAGTTTAAACATTCTTTTAGCATTTCAAAATTCCCTTTGAAATCACCTATATCCAAAATTCCTTGCATTTCTAAAATCGAATTTATCTTTTGCAAACAATTCCAATTTAAAATAAATTTGGTAGCAATTTCTCTCTTGGAAACTCGAAAATGAACATCGATGATGTTGCAGTCATACTAAAGTTATTTTCCAGCGACCGAAAGAGTTCAATGCTTTTATCTGTTTTAAAACACTTCTAATATTTTTAAATTCCAAATCTCTCTAGATTTCAAATCTGATTCAAAAATATTTATTAAATATATATTATTTTTCCCAACTTTTTGAGAATCATTTTCAAATTCAAAGGATTTTAAATTTCCAAATTCCAAATCCCAAATCCTTTAAATTTATATTCAAACACTACTTTGAAATTTTATCTTATTTTAATTATTAATCACACTATAATTCATATTTATTGTTTACATTTAAAAATCTCATTTGTTTATGAATTTGTTTCTTAGTTTTTAATTATGATTTCAATTCCTTATTCAATTATGAATCACATTTACAAATTCCATTTATTTTATTAATTTATTTCTTAATCTTTGGTTATTATTTCAATTTCTTATTCAATTCTCATACAATGATAATAATTTAATATTATCACTCCTAACAACCAAGCATCCATATATAACTATAACAATTTACGAAAATCATTTCTTTTATATACAAAAATAATTTTGGGTAAAAAATTTTCATTTACCCTATTTAAAACAATACTGTGTCAGTTTATCTTGTTTAAGAGTTTAGAATCCCCTATCGATGACATGGCGTCCCACACATCGACTAGAATCCATAAACACTCCACCGATAAATCAATGCAATGTAAAAACAATTTTACATTCACTAACAAATATGCACTCATATCTATTAATACTCTCAACCTCATTCTAGAATACTTCGGACTCTATTTAATGAGAAATCCCCACCAGAGCCAAGGTTATCACCAACCTAAGCTCTGATACCAAGTGTAACAACCCGTAAATCCGTACCCCTTGAGTCAACACTATTCTACATCAATCAACTCAAGTTGAACAGAAATGCGAACCATTTGGGTTAAAGAAGAAGAGATAGAAGAAGAAAAAATAGAAACCAACAACAGAATCTAACCATCGCAGCGGAATATAATATAATATATAATAACAGATCTTTACACTAAAGAAAACTGTATCTGTTTATACATATACCATCAGAGTACATCATCAGAGTTTCACATCAATAACATACAACTGGATAGACTACGGAATAATAATCAAATATGGAAGTACATATCGCCATCCAGCTCGTCTCCTGAGCTCCACAACATCATATCCTATATCCTATAATACTTGGTATGACCAGAGCATTACAGTTAAATAACACCCGAGTCAGTCTGGATTACCAGCGTGAGAAATCACACTCAAATTGATTATAAAGGTTTCAAAATCCTTTGAAAACAAAAGCATCTCGTAACACCACGCCACAAATGAACATGTCGGGTTTTTACCTTACGATAGCTAAAACATTTCTTATTAAAATCCTTTGATATTATAATATGGTCTATATACAAATACTTATTAAAATAGCCGAAATTGTTACATGATTACATTCCAGCTACTTTCCACAAAGTGGGTAATACAAACAAAACTCGTAAAAGGCGCGTAGGGAGAATGGATTTCCAACTAATGACTAGGCACTGGGGTACCACCTGTCACGCTACGTGGCTTAGATCACAGTACCGAGGATCACTCCCGACCTCCTGCAACACAAGACCCGGATTATCCCTTACTGGATAATCCGAAGTAAGATCACACCACGGTTGGGATCAGCAACCACACCACTAAGCCGATATAAAAAGGGACATCTAGACAGGGATGACCTTACCCGGAAATGGGTGTTGCCCACAAAGCCTTGCTGCATAACCTCTGATTTTCAGTCATTCCCGGTTGATGAGGCTTGAGGCTAAGCGTTACCTTTTTAGAACATATCCCTTAGAGTACCCATCGTCCACCTGACAATGTTTCGAATGCATTCATATATACAAGTCCATCCCGGGTTCGAGCGGAACCGAAGACAGTACTCCTACTACATCCATTTTGGAAATATCCTTAGGATTAGTAGCGACTAGCCCTTGCACTTCACTGCTGCATCTTCGAATCCAAACTCGTTTTTCCACGAAACGTACAAACGGATCGAAGTGGTTTTCGAGAAATAAATCTTAATCCCGGTCTCTTCAAAACGATCAGCGCACTATTGATAGTTGGTTGTTTAACTATCAATTTACATTCACAACAATCACCAAACAATAAATAATTTTCCCAAATTATTTATCAATCCCAAAAATATCTTCACAAGATATATTTTCACTTTCAAACCGTTTTGAAAACAATTTCAAACAATCTTCCTTTCTCAGAATAAAATTTCCAAGTATTTTCTATTTCCACTGAAATTACCAAGCACAAAACTTAAGATTTTTAAAATAATTTAAAACGCTTTTCTTTGAAATATACTTTAAAACGTTTAACTTAAAAACTACTTCAATAATTGGTTAAAAATACATACTATATGAATATTTGAAAATAAGGTTACTTTATAAAATATAAAACTAGGTTTTCACTTTTTAAAACAAAATACTAAGTCACCTTTTAAATAATTACTACGATAATAGATTTGAAAAATATTTACTTTAGCATTTAGATATTAAGAAATAGTAAATTCCTAAAACATGCTTTTTAAAACAACATTAAAGCTTTTTATCTTATATTTAAAAACTTACTTTGAACGTACTTGGCTATCCCGAGAAATATACTTCTCTTCACATTCTTCTTTAAATTTCCAATTTCAAAAACTTGAATCAATTTCCAAATTGATTTCCAATTTACTCCATTTTATTCCAAAATGCATTAATTTCAGATTTTATTCCTTAATTATGATTTTAAATACTTTTAACTGAAAATACCAATTTTAGATTTCTCAAATTACTTCTTAATCCTTTTAAATAAATTTAAACTTTGAATTTTAAGATAATTCTTTATTCCTTTAATTGATATCACTTAAGTTCACAATTCATTAATTTCTGTTTTATTCAAAATTCTTTTTCCATGCTCGAAATTATTTATTAATATTATAATATCACTTCCATCCCTTTTCAACTCATTCTTAATTTATTTGCTATAGTTATTTTACTTAGAATTCCATTCTTTTATTATCTTTCCAAAACTCTGATTTCATATATTTTTGGTAACTCATTATACCCAAATATATTCAATCAAACCATAGCATTCAATATTCCAATATAATTCATCATAGAATATCAAATAATCACAACAGAGAATATTTTAAATAATTTAAATAAATGTTGAGGAATCCAGTTGGATCTCTCCAACCTGTTTTCCCTGCATCCACAGATATTAGCACAATACAAAATACCAATTCCACTTCGAGGTGGAATATCGCGGTATATGGGATTAAATATAATATTATCCACTATTATGCGGCGTATAGGGTCTCATTCGCTATATAATGCGGGAAATCAAACATTCCAAGAAGTAGTATATACTATAATATAGCACATCAATCAATTCAACCATTCAACCAATTATTTAAATATAATCATTTAAATTAAAATTAAAATTCAGCTTAGTGAGATTAACTCACATTTGATTCCTGTTTTGCAACCCACATCCAAACCAGCTTGTTTTCTCTACGGTAATTTACCTTGTATAAATATTACATAATTTATTAATATTTGAACTAATCCATTAATTTATTTCCGTTTAAGAATTTTTAATTCAAGCTAATAAATTTTAATTTCAACTAATGATTTTATTTTTAAACAAATAATTAAATTTTAATTAATTTCCCTTTTACAAATCCTTTAGTTACTAGAATAAATTAAATAAGTCAATTAACAAAATAAATTACCTTATTTTAGAATAAACTTGAAAAGGAAAATATGGAAAGGTATATTAATTTTTTTTAGGAACTACTTATATTTTATAAAATAATCTCTATAGATTCCATAAAAATAAAATTTAGATAAACTTTTAACATTTCTGTTCTAAACCTTATATATAATTTTTCCGAACCTACTTTCCTTTTTCTTTTCCTTTTTAAACCGATCTCTATCTTAACCATTATGGTAAATAAATTTCCTTGCATGTAGATATATACAAGTTGAAACAAAATTCCCCCTTTTCTAAAAAAGTATAAATTTTAATTCGAAAGGAAAAATCGACATACCTCAGCTCGCAACAGTCGACACGGCAACCCCTTCTCGCGATCGAAACCCTAGTTGTAGATTAATCGAACACCCCTCGTCCTCGATAGCTTGTTCCACACCGTCGCTATCGCACCGCCTGGTTGATAAAGATTCGACGCCGACCCCCAAACGATCTCCTTCCCACACCGCCGCGCGAGCTCGAGAATAATCGAACAACCCAGCGCCGTAAATGAGCACCACCATCTCGCGAACACAAATGGACACCTACCCCATACACCTCTCGATCGATTTTTGATTTCATTATCCCCTTTTATTGTCTGGTATGCGTTCGAATTGATGAGAAGGTAGATGGAAAGTTTCTTTCTGTAGATTTTGGTTTCCAGCTTGCATTTTATTAATATATTCCCTAAAAAAACAAAGCGTGCTTTGAAATCCTATGTTGATGACAATTGGCTTGGCTCAGAAGACAAGCAGCCAAAATAATAAAAAACAAAATAAATAAAGTTTTGACCAGTCAATATATATATATGTATATATATATGTATATATACATACATACATATATATATATATATTATACTTAAATTTTAAATTTAAACCATCTCAGAATCGTAGCTCAAAATCTCGACTTCCTATCGAGGCGTGCCGCCAGGCGTTTAAAATGTTAAACCCCTATTCCGAACACAATGGAAAAGGTTTCGAGGTCTAATTCGATCGTATGGATAAAATAGCTTTCCGAATTGATTATTATCAATTAAATTTTCAGCGTTTTTGTATATCGCACGCTCACACAACAATTCTGATCGATACAAAATTTGAATTACGATAATAATACAGTATTACGGATCCAATGAAACTGGTTTCGTCGAATTCTGAGACTATGCCTCGGAAGGCTATTTTCAAATTCAATTTGAACGATATATTTTCAAAACTGAACAAATCACTGTTAGATTAAATATTAACACTTCTATTATCTTCAATATTATCAATATAAATTTTACAAGCCTTCAAATTATTTTCAACAGGCTTAAAACTCCAGATTCAACATTTTACTCCACTTCAAATTATTTAATTCAATAATTTAATTATCAAATAAATAGTGATACTTGAATTCACGTTAAAAATTAACTTTTAATATTTAAAATCAATTAAATATTCCAATTTTAAAGGCTTAAAAATTCTGGGTCGTCACAATATCGAGATCGCCCCATCGCAATTACATCCAAATTGCCATGCGTTCATATACGACACTTGCATTCTCTTCATGAGTGTCCTCTTCAGGCTCCCGACTCCTGGAGACATTTGTTATGTCTATCGCTTCAAGAGAGGGTCAGATAGCCCATCTTTTTTATTTCTCGAGCCACATAGCAAGTGTCAAATCCTGACCGGGGCATGGAGCAAGTGTGCCCAGCATAAGCAAGAGAGTTTCTATGTATGCTTTCCTCCCGGCTTTGGGAGGAGATGGGTGGAAGGGTGTAGTATTTTTTATGGATCAATACTCATGTTTGGCGGAAGCTGCACCTTTTCTAACTCTTCCTCTATTTTTTCAGGTATTAACCCACGTCCCAAAGGCTTTGGATATTCTGAAGCCGTTGAAGCTATCCGAGCTATTCTTGTAGAAGACTGAGACATTAGATTTCTCATTTCAAACGAGTCGCTTACGAAGTTTGGGTTGCTGGCAGAAGGTCGCTGAATAAGCCTCCCTTTAGGTGTACAGGTGTACTTCATCTTGCACTTAAATTTCTGCTATCACTCTACCCTTGCCTGACTTGTCGTTATTTAAATTCTGTGCAGGTGACATGGAGCATACATATGGACTTGACTGTCTTCGTGGTTCATCTGTTTTTCATCACTCCGACCGGGATTTGGGTTCCGGCGAACATCGAGATAGAGATGATTCCGGTGATCGATACTACCACCATCGAGAATCATCCTACCGAAGGAAAACCTATAGTAAGTCCTCCTACCCTCGCGATCCTTCTCCTTAATAGGAGCATAGCAAAGAAAAGTCCGCACATAAGGGGTCCTAGCCTGAGGCCCATCGGGATCAACACTCCAGTTCATCCAGTACCAGGCAATCTCGGGATCCCCACAGAACACCTGCAGTCTCCAAGCAAACTCCTCTCGCTCCTGCATCTGATCCATCGGTAGCAGAACGACTTGCTGAGCTTAAAGCCACGTTCCCAAAGATATGCTTTGATGACTTAAAATTTCTCCCGGCGATTCACCAGCTTCCAGGACATGTCAAACAAAGCGCTATTGCTTGTACTAATGACTTCTATGTCCAGCATGATGCATTCGTCCATTTAGCCGAAAAGGTCTCAGAGGTCTCCGTTGAGCGTCAACATGAAATTGATCGCCTGAAGCTCGAGGCTATCCATGATAAAGACATTATCAAAGCTCGGGATGAAGAGCTCTCTGCATACAAGTTCTCAACTTGAAGTCGCCTTACAGAGTGCTAAAGATACTACGGAGGCCATCAATCGTCTAGAGTCAACTCATAAGAACGAAATTGACGAGGCGGTCCAACTCTATGGGGACCTAGCTTTAGAGAAGGATTCAATGCAGAAGGAAAGGGATGCATTTGCCCTCCGAGTCAAAGAGCTAGAGGATCAACTCCGCAAAGAAAGAGAGGAGAAAACTACTACCTAAGAAGAGTCACAATTTTAATATATATATTGTCATTAGTATTTTGTGAGATATTAGATGCCCTCATAGGCTATCCATATGCATTATGTGAATGTCAAAATACTGAGAGTTAAATATAGCAGGTGCATATAAACCATACATATGCAGAGAAAACTTGCAATATCAAGTGGGAGAATATGCCATCTTTGCCATCCTCACTTTTTATGACTACATACAACAAATGGTAGGTATAGAAAATATTTCTTTTTCAAAATATATATATATATTAAAAAGAAAAGGATGTATAAAAAAATCTGCACATTTGAACATCACCTCCCCATTAAGTTTACCTAAAATTTTAATCCTGCTAACCTAGAAAACGGTTTGGACATACCAGACTAGTTATATAGGTTTGACAGTCAACCATATTAGTAATACAATTTTTTATTTTCATTTTAATTACTTCTGAAACATGTTCAGTTTATGTTAATAGAGAAATCTACAAAGCATTTTCAAACTGCCTGAATATTGATATGCATGCATTTCAGTTTAAAGTCATAATACCAATTTGAATAAAAAAAGAAATCAACCAATTTGGTAAAGCTAATATAGTATTTAGTTTTTCCTAGTCTAATTATCCCATTGCAATCTGTATTGGCTGTAGTTAAATGGCTAGCCTAAACATATAAAATTCTTGTCTCGCGGTCTTATTCCTTTATAACAAAAGACATTTAAAATTAAAAATAACAATCATGGACATATTTTTTTCCGCAAAATACTTAAATGGGGGACCTTCCTTTTTTTGTGGTGTTCTACGGCAGGCTACCTAAGCTACAGAAGTGTCTCAATCCATTGACACAGCTCCTACATTATTACACCTCTATTGTAATTCAGTAAAAAGCTGTACCAGCATAGTTACATAAAGAGCTATTATTATATATTGCGACGAGATTGTTGCTATGCGACTTTTGAAAGAAAAGCTTGACGATGAGCTTTCTAAGGTCGGGATGCTGAAGGATGAGGCCCGTGAAGAGGGCAAGAAAATAGCATCCGCGAAGATTGACTTTCTCCTTGAGGTGGCTACAGAGGCTGACAGGGTAGAGATTAAGTGCATGTTCGACCTACTGATAGCAGAATTCAACGCCCGTGTTCTCATGCATCAAGATTTAACTTTTCTTGGCGAAGGCTACCTTGAATTTCTAGCTGAGGCATGAAAGACTTTAATATAGACCAGGAAGGTCGAGCTGGGCACCGAAGAGGTTGATGAGGAGGCCTTGGTGAAAGAATTTCTCGGGGGAAACGAGCCTTCAGACTTGTCTGCAGCAAAGGCGCTCTACTGCAAAGGTTCCTGGAATCGAGTCTTTGGTCCTTCCTCCTACTCAATCGGCTGATCGACAAGTACTAGATCCATTCAAGCATTATGCTTGTTATGACCCAGAAGACCCTGGTCTTGACATCCACATACTATCTCCCGTTCTGGAGGGTGAGACTCCCTGGATGGTTGAGGGCCAGCAAGAAGCCGGTTCATAACACTTCCTTTTAAAGTTCAAAGAGCCGTCATTTTCGACGTAAGATTATTGTATTTTAATGTTTGTTTCCTATGATTTTGCACAGGTCGTTCTGATCCTGAACCCACTCCATGGAGCGATGATGCCAAGGAGGAGAAGGGGAAAACAAGCAAGGCCACTCACGAGGGAGAGACTCCTGGTCCAGATTCTCAAGTGATTAAGGCGCTTGATGAGGATAAGTCTGAGACATCGTCTCTTTTTTAAGGTAGTTATGAAATTGAGATCAAAAGAGCCTCTGAACATACTTCTAAAATGAGCATGAAGGAGCAGCTCGTGGAGGAGAAGAAAAATACAGCTGAAATCAAAGACGAGCCTCGAGTCATGGACCTAGATGATCCTTTAAACAAGCCTTTGAAGGTCATCCTCCCTGGTGGGTCCAGACCATTGGAGGCCCCTCGTTCTTCCTCAGTTGTCACCTCCTCACCAAGCAAAACTTCCAAGAGAAAACACGTGGAGAAGGGGTCATCAGAGAAGACAAAGGGGGACAAGAAACCGAGGAAGTCAAAGAAGTATTTGTTACTCTCGTTCGACGAGAGTTAGTTTAGATTATGCAATTATTTTTATTTATTTTCATAATCAACATAAATAGACTTTTGACTCCGAGTTTTGGAGGAGTTGCAGTAGAACCTTATTTTGGATAAATAAAACTAAGTTCTTTTGTCTTTCAAAAGACTTTCATCATACAGCTTTCTGTACAATGGTGGTCGAAAACCAAGCTATTGTGAGTTACATAACTTCCAATTCATTTTCATATAAGTCGGAAATTCTTTGAAATTGTACATCCTTTATTCCACGCTTCGGGTACTTAAAATATTTTTCAGTCCGTAGGCCAAGGACTTGTTGACTTCAAGTCATTTGTATCCTAGTCCGCAATCCAGGGACTTATAGAATTTTAAGCTATTTATACTTAAATCCACACTTTGGGGACTCAGAGTGCTCCAGTCCACACTCAGGGGACTTAGAGATTTTAATCATTTATACACTAGCCCGCACTCTGGGGGCTCAGAGTGCTCCAGTCCACCCTTATGGGACTTGGAGATTTTAGTCATTTATACTCTAGTCCGCACTATGGGGACTCAGAGTGCTCCAGTCCACGCTCAAGAGACTCGGAGATTTTAGTCGTTTATACTCCAGTCCGTACTCTGGGGACTTAGAGTACTCCAGTTCGCGCTCAGGAGACTCGGAGATTTTAGTCGTTTATACTCCAGTATGCACTCTGGGGACTTAAAGTACTCCAGTCCACGCTCAAGGGACTCCGAGATTTTAGTCGTTTATACTCTAGTCCGCACTCTAGGGACTCGGAGTAATCCAGTCCACGCTCAATGGACTTGGAGATTTTAGTCGTTTATACTCTAATCTGCACTCTGGGGACTCAGAGTACTCTAATCTGCGCTCAGGGGACTCGGAGATTTTAGTCGTTTATACTTTAGTCCGCACTCTAGGGACTCAGAGTAATCCAGTCCGCGCTTAGGAGACTCGGATATTTTAGTCATTTATACTCTAGTCCATACACTGGGGACTTAGAGTACTCCCGTCTGCACTCAGAGGACAATGAGATTTTTTTAAGTTGTTTATACTCTGGTCCGCACTCATGGGACTCGGAGTACTTCAGTTCGCACTCAGGGGTCTTGGAGATTTTTAAGTTTTTTATACTCTGATCCACACTCAGGGGACTCAGAGTACTCCAGTTCGCACTCAAAGGACTTGGAGATTTTGGGATGTTCGCGCGTGTTCGTACGTTAGACAGAATAATCTAATCTAGTGGTTTGCCATAGAATTATCACACATAGAAACATCATTAATCATGGAAAAGATGGCTTCAAGCCTTTATTAATGAAAATAAGCTAAATTGTCTTATTACATGCCAAGAATTAAGAATAAAAATATGCTGGAAATAATTGCAACTAAAATATGAAAGAAATAGAGTAAGTATAATAATGCCGTAAATGCTCGCTATTCCATGCTCGAGGGAGTGTCACTCCATCAACTGTCGCTAGCTTGAAAGTTCCCTCTCTAAGCTTCCGTTCAATGACGTATGGACCTTCTCATGCGGGATTCACATGCGATGGGGTCAGGAAAACTTGTTTCAAAATGAGGCCACCCACATCAAAGATTCTTGGCCGGACCTTTTCATTATAATATCGAGCGACTCGGTGTATGTATGTAGCCGCTCTTAAATCAGCTTCTTCATGTTTTTCACCAATGAAGTCCAATGATTCCAACAAAAGATCCCGATTCGACTCAGGGTCGTAATAAGTTACCCGGTGTGACGGAACTTCAAGTTCTATGGGTACAACAGCTTCCATGCCATATGCTAATGCGAATGGAGTGTGGCAATCACGGACTTATGGGTGGTTCTATAAGCCCAAAGTGCTGTTGGAAGTTCATCCACCCACTTGCCTCTAGCCTTTTCCAAACGCTTTTTTAATATGGACTAGATTATTTTGTTCACGGTTTCCACTTATCCGTTGGCTTTTGGATGAGCACAGCTGCAAACTTTTTCTCAATGCCATATCTTTAGCAGAACTCTTTGAATTCTTTGCTTTCGAATTGAGTTCCATTGTATGTAATGATAGTCCGTGGAAGGATAAAATGGCATATAATGTTTCGTATAACGAAATTAATGACCATCTTGGTGGTGATCGTGGCTAAAGGCTCTACATCCATGCACTCGTTAAAGTAATCGACTGCAACTATTACGTATTTTGCACCACCTTTGGATATGGGTAATGAACCGATTATTTCGATTCCTCACATTGCAAACGGCCAGAGACTAACCATTTGCGTGAGTTTCGTCGGTGGAGATCTTGGGATTTTCGCATACTTCTAGCATTTATCGCATCTCCTTACATAGTCTGCAGCATCCCGATTTAAAGTTGGCCAATAGTATCCATAGAGAAGGATTTTCTTTTCTAATGTCTGCCCCCTAGTATGGTCACCGCATTCTCCTTCATGGACTTCCTTCATGACTTGTTTTATCTCATCGTGGGCAGTGCACCGGAGTGAGGGGGTCGAGAATCCCCTCCAATACATTATTCCATCCTGCATTACATATCGTGAATCTTTATGAATGACTTGTCATCTTTCACTCCTTCTTTCGGGCAAGACCCCATATAGCAAGTATTGCTTGAATGGGGTCATCCATGATTCCTTCTCGATCTCTGTTTCTAACACGAAATCTACCTCCATCTTATTTATTCTCGGAGCATGTAGGGTTTTCAACGAGAACTAATCTCATTTGCTGTGCATCGCCAGTGCTCGCAAACGGCTTCTCTGTTTTATTCACGTGGGACATGTGAAATATCATAATATTCCAGATTTGGTAGTAGCTCTTGAATCCGTGCAAGGTATGGGAAAGCCCCTGTCCCTTCGCTCGATAATCCCCCGCACCTGGCATACCACCAATTATGAGTTGTAAAAGATTTCAACCGATTTTACCCCTAGTTCTCTGATAAGTTTCAAGCTAGCAACCAATGCTTCATACTCGGCTTCGTTATTTTTCACTAGGAATTCGAGCTTCAAAGCATAACCAATGCTTCATACCAGTTGTGACAGTATCAGGGGGCTTTCCAAATGCCTTACTAGAGCTTGGAATGCTTCCTCAGAGTCGGATGTCCATTTGAAATTTCTCTTTCCTTTCTTTATTACATTGAAGAAAGGAATACACTTATCTGTGGCTTTGGATATGAATCGACTCAGTGCGGCCACCTTCCCATTCAAGCTTTGCACTTGTTTTATAGTTTTAGGCACTTGTATGTCTCAAATAGCTTGAATTTTCTCCGAGTAAGCTTTGATTCCCTGCGCATTCATAATAAAACACACAAATTTCCCTGACGCAATGCCAAAGGAACATTTCAAAGGATTGATCTTCATCCCATAATGTCTGAGAATATCAAACATCTCTACTAAGTCTCGAATGTTGTCGTTTGACTATCGTGACTGCACGAGCATATCATCCACACAGACTTCCATTGTTCTACCAATCTGGTCTTTAGACATTCGATTCACCAGACGCTGCTAAGTTGCTCCAGCGTTTTTCATTCCGAAAGGCATTACTACATAGCAATATAGTCCACCGTCTGTGACAAAACTGGTGTGTTCTTGGTCTGGAATGTGCATCGGGATCTGATTGTATCCTGAGTACGCATCCATAAATGATAATAACTCGTGCCCAGCCGTAGAGTCAATGGGCTGGTCGATTCTGGGTAAAGGAAAACTATCCTTTGGGCAGGCTTTGTTCAAATCAGAGCAATCAACGCAATTTCTCCACTTCCCGTTCGCTTTCCTTACTAGCACAGGGTTGGACACCTATTCAGGGTAGAGGGCGTCGCGGACGAACCCATTGGCTTTGAATTTGTCCATCTCCTCTCTGAGGGCAGCGGACCTCTCCGGGTCCATGCCTCTCCTTTTCTGTTTCACAGGAATGTACTCGGGTCTATGTTCAACATATGACTCGCAATAGCGGGGGAAATCCCGCACATATCATAATGTGTCCAAGCGAAAACATCTAGGTTCGCTCGGAGAAAATCAGTGAGATCCTCGGCCATTGATGGGCCGAGTTGCGATCCAATCTGAAGAACTAGTGATGGGTCATCCCGGCTGTCTGGAATGTCAATCGTCAGTTCAATCGGTGCTGCTTTTGCTTCTTTAGGTTCCCCATCATCATCTCTCGAATCCATGTCTCGATAGATCCGAGAGTGTTGCCCGAGCCAGGGCTCGGGCACTACTTGTCAATCGCTACTATTCTAGATGAGGATGGAGCTGTCTGCAACATTTCCTTTCTCTCGCCGCTGGGCCTCTCTCAGCTCAGCCACATAAAATGCACGACTGGTCTCCTGATCGCCATGCACCACACTGACTCTCTTGTCTATCAAAAATTTTAACGTCAAACACCACGGGGCCAAAGCTGCCCTAAAATTCCGCCAGGGCCGGCCGACCCAGAAACACATTATATAGAGAATCAAGATCAAACACTACAGACGGTAGGATTCGCACCCTCCTACGCTCAACTTCACCCAGTTCAACTGGAAACTCAACATACTCCACCGCATCTGTCGCTGCATCATTAAAGCCATGGATACGGGCTTTAGATGGCTTTAAATCTTTTGTCTCCATCTTCATTTGGTCGTATGACTTTTTAAAATGATGTTAACGGAACTACCATAATCAATTAAAATTCTTTTGACATATGCTGGCCTGATCGTCGAAGATATGACCATCGGATCGATGGTAGGAGCCTCCACCTTGTTCGCATCTCGGCTCCTAAACACTATATCGTCTGTCGTCATGCGTTGCTGCTTTGCAGGGGTCCATCCTCTGCATTCGATAAAACACTCATAATCTGCATGCCTTAAGGAGTTAGCATATCGCTCCATCTCCTGCCACTTCTTGTCTGTAGGGCGAGGTCCACCGACTATCGTGTTTATGACCAATCTACTCACAGTTCGGGCAGGTTCCTCTGGTTGGCGTGGAGCCGGCCCACTTCCTGGGTCTGATATTCCTTGCCTTCCCTCCTGTGGGTTCTTGACAAACTTCTAAGGTATTTTCTATCTGATCAGTTTTTTTATGGCATCATCGAGGTGTCTACACTCGTCCGTATTATGCCCATCAGTTTCATGAAACGGCAATACTTCCCAGTCCGCTTCTGCTCCTCTATTGACTACTTTGGGCACGGCTTTCTATACAGGAACATGTTACAAGTTAAAAGATAAATATTCTCAAGAGATGGCATTCAGTGGGGTGTACTCATTGTAGGTCAAATCCTTGGGTTCCATTTTCTTGCTTCTCTTTTCTTTCCGGGATTTCCTTCCCCGGATCCTTTAGATTGCCCAGGCTTGTTCTGGACATTGACTTAAAACTTTCCCGAGGAGTCACACCTTATCTCGCCTTGTCCATCTAACTTCCTTCCTTCTTATGAACTGATGAACCTTCAAATAGAAATGCTCCAACATAGTTGGAGGCTCTTCTGCCAACCAATCTTCAAACTCTGAGTCCAGATCAATTCCTCGCATTACTGCAATCAGAATCGCATGGTTATTAGGATTCCTAACTTCAGTAGCCGCAACATGAAATCTTTTCAAGTACTCTTTCAATGACTCCCCCGAAGCCTGTATTACACTTGATAGGGACATCATATCCTTAGGACGCGTGGCGTGTATCCTGAGCTGTTCTACAAACTTCGTTGCCAACTCATCAAAGCTGGATATAAACCGTGGGGGAAGTCGAGTGATTCACATGGTGGTGATTCTAGATAAAGTGACCGGGAAGCATCTACACTTGGTTGCATCATTCTCTCTAGCCGAACCTATCATCCACTCATACCTCATCACGTGTTTCCTAGGATCGATCTTTCTTTTGTAGGCCGGGATAGTTGGCATGTTAAACTTCCTGAGATACTCGGCCTGTAGGACGGTATCGGTGAATGGAGTATGACTCCTAGATATCCCCCGATCTTCGTTGGTTAAGCCTTGATTTTCTCTCATTAGCTGCCTGACCATGGCTGATAAGTCCGGAGTTTGTATAGAGGGTGGAAGGTTGGGCTCTATTCTGCTAGATCATTCGGGTTGATTTCCCCTCCATTGGCGATCCGCCAAATGTGTATCTTGAAAGCCAGCTTCATTAAGGCCTTGGTGAGCCGGGCATCCTGTCTCCACATGTGTTCCGGCTCCTAAATTTCCCATTCCGGCTTGGGTGTGGTCTCAAGATGTGAGTGATCCCTAGTTGATCGACCAGTTGCACCTTCTTGTGCAGTTTTCATTTTACGGCGTCTATGCCTGGGAGGTTCATCGAACGAAGTCGAGCTATCAGATGAAGAATAATGAACGGGGATACCTCCAGCATTCTGATGCTATTGTTGTGTAAGCAGTGTCATGAGGTTAGCGTTAGCTTGAATTTGTTCAGCAAGTTGCCTTCTACTTTCCATGAGTTCTCTCATTAGGTCGCTGAACTCCATCCTAGTGACAACTTCAGTTTGGTTATGAGCTCCGGTAGTCCCTATGCGGGGATTAACTTTCTGATTTCTAGGTCCTATCTGTTGTACGCTAGCAATCTCGTTGACGTCTACGTTATGAGAGGTTGATCGGGTATGTGGTCTTCCTATAATAGAGTTGTTGATCGAAACTCTAAGTAGATTCAATGGTCGTCCTGTCAATAAGTCGGACCTCCTTCGGGGGATTTATTCAATCCAGTAGCTACAAAGTAGATCCTAGCGGCCTAAGAATTCGATTCTCAGTGAAAGCACCAAAATGTTAGTGCCAGAATTGGTCACTAACACCCTTGAGAAAGATTGTGTAGAGAGATTAATGAAGAAAGTAAATTAAAATAGAGAATTGTATGCTAAATTAAATGCAAAGACAAGAACACCGGATTTATATTGGTTCGACGTAACTGGCTACGTCCACTGTGAAGTTAATCTTTATTGCTTTACTCAACGATTGATTATAGATACAATCCGTACACCAAATACTTGAATACAATTGCTAAGTAAAGATATTGAGTCTTGAATGCGGCAGAGTCTCTCCAGTCTTCTCGAAAAAAAGGTCCCTTTCACTATGCCCTTGCCCCTTTATTTATAGACGAAGATTGGTTGGACTTTCCTAATAGGCCCAGGAGAAAGATACCTCGGCCCATGGTGAGTTACTTTAGTGTGCAGAGCCACAAATGCCGAACGGCAAATGCAGAACCATATATCCAAGTTGAACGGTACCTCTACGCCGAACGAGGCAGTATGTTGAGTGAAGTGTGTATGCCGAACGACATACTTATGCCAAGCGAGGCTGGAATGCCAAACAAGGGTGGAATGCCGAACAAGGCTGGAATGTCGAACGAGGCTGGAATGTCGAATGAGGCTAATGCCAAATGACATTGCTGCGCTGAACAGCCCTGTCATGCCAAACGAGGTTTCATGCCGGATGAGGTTCATGCCGGACGAGGTTCATGCCAGACGAGGTTCATGCCGGACGAGGTTCATGCCGGTCGAGGCTTCTGCCGAATGAGGTTCATGCCGAACGGCATTGCTATGCCGAACGCCCTATCATGCCGAACGAGATTTCATGCCAGACGAGGCTCATGCCGAACGAGGCTCATGCCGAATGGCATTGCTATGCTGAACGGCCCTGTCATGCCGAATGAGGTTTCATGCCGGACGAGGTTCATGTCGAACGAGGCTTTGCCGAACGAGGTTCATGCCGACAGGTACTTATGCCGATCCCCTAGTTACTTGGTCAAACATCCAGGTAACAGAAATAGTATAGAAAAATGAAGCTAAGCATGAAGAAAATGGAGATAAAACATATATTTATATACCAATCAACTGTTACGTGTTATAATTATTCATTCGGTTCATAAAAATTAGATCTAGCGAAAAACTCTAAAAAAATTATCTTTATAGTACTTAACTTTTTCAACAGGGAGGTTTTGCGCGGTCTGACTCGTGGTAAATTCCAACTATCTCTGGGATGCGGGTCAAATCCAAATTCATCTAAATATCTTTTATGGAAGCATCTGAGTAAACCCACGTTGAACTAACCTACGTACGAAAAATCTCTAATCAAATGTCTATGGTAAGCTTTACACAAGAAATTGACTAAATTATCCCTCTTCTCAATCATCATCCAAAACAAAGTAATCAACTCCTGATTCTCCTTTGAAACAGTGTTGTATTGGATACGTTCTTTCTTTAATAACGAGGTAGCCCTCCGATCTTTAAAAGATGCAAGGACAAAGCATTCTTTTCGGAGAGAATGTTATGCTCCTTCATCTATCTGTCTAACTCCCTATACAACTTGTTAATTTCTGCTTGTTTCCTTTCGAGTTTTTATTTATAGGGAAAGTGAGACTTCTTTCTTATCCAAAATGAATGATTTTGCACTAATTATTATCTTCAAAGAGAAAGATGTTTAAATAGGGAGTTCCATACCTAGGAAATTAGAGTATAAGCCTTAAGGGCCTCCTTTTTCTCTTTTGGACCCTCAATTTAGGAAAGAACAGGCTCATCTTTTGGAACGGTAGAAGGCCCAGGAGAAGCAGGTGGAGTATCTTTTTGAGGAGATGGCTCTTTTTAGGGAAGATCGGCTTGATCGCCATCATCGTTGTCTGAAATGCCAAAAGGCCCCCCTTTGTAACCATCAAGGCCTCGACCTCGGCAAGGGTCATCCTCATCATTATCATTGTCACTGCCATCATCGCTATCATCATTTCTCCTCCTAAGTACCATAAGTGTCACACTCCTCCTTAGAGTTAGATTCGATGTTGAAGGAGGGGTTATCAAAAGAAAGATCTTCAGCTGCATTAACTTCCTCCTCACCCTTGGGTTCAATGCCCTGCTTCAACTGGTTGATTTTTCCCATAAATCTTTCGGCTAACAATGGATCAAGTGAAGGAAAGCCAAAGTTAGGGCAATTCTTGTAATTATCTGTGTAGGCGAGCATCAGGGCTACTTCATAATTCTTTAGCATCATAGTCCAGAGGGTAACATTTCCGCTTAGCGTTGGTGAGGGTATGAAAAACCAGTTTGAGCGAAGCTTTGGTCTTTTTGAACTTATCCTTCAAAGAAGCATTATTGGCAACCAAGCGAACGTTTTCATCTTTCGAAACTTTTAGAGTCAACCCTATGGCAAGTTTTCATCATTAGTAAATTGATGGGTTGTCTTCTCTACTTAAAAAATCAGCTTCGACCTTGGCAAGGGAAGACTTTACTTGCTCTAACTCTTTGGAGGTATCATTTTGGGCGGAAGTTAAGGAAGATATTTGATTCTTAAGCTTGAAATTTTCCTTCTATGGCTCAGAAGATTCGGTTGAGGACTTGAAAACATGTTCATTTAAAGCCATCTAGTTCATACAAATCTAGGGCAAGAGGTTTAACAAAAGTTAGCGATTAGAGAAATCCAATGATAAAAAATGATCATAAAATTAATTAAGTGAAAGCTTACCAAGAGTTGTTGCTCCATAAAGAGTTGTAATTTCCCACTGAGTCTGGAGTAAAGGCGGGCAGAGAAGAAGAAGTGAGGGACTCGGAATGCAAGATGAGCTCAACAAGTTTTTCAAAATTAGAAGATGAAGGAGCGGAAGGAGATGACCCTGGAGGGATTTTGTGACGCCCCCTTCGAGACCCACATTAACAAAGAGTATTACTGGGTTATACTGTTTGTTAATGCAGAGAATCGGGTAGTTAGGAGCAACCATCCGTAGTCTTTTCTTAAATATCTATTGAGTACGTCGATTAGTGCTCTATATTTTTACTTTAATATCTCAACTGAATCAACATATCCAATAAATGCTTAATACAAAACTACAGGTGGCTATAGGATCTATCAGAAAAAAATACAAAAACTCAAATGTATAACACATCACAGAACAATAAACAGATATATATAAACATATACTGATAGATCCAATTACAATACAAATAATACATCATAAGTGTATGACGACAACAATATACACATGAGTCAAAACAATATACATATCATAGTAGCGACAAAAAGACTAAAACAAAACGAGCTAGCAGATAAGTCCATGTAGAAGCAGAATAGGCTAAGTCCATAAGGGTACCTAACCTGAAACACCTCGGTCTGACCCGAGTTTAAAATATAAGGGTCGGTCTAGCTAAACAAATAAGTTTATAAGGATAAGCGATAATATAAGCATAAGACAAGGTGATAAACTGCTCAAAAGAGTAGATACAATTCAACACATATGGTTGCTTCAAGTGGCTTAGTCAAATAAGGATAGCTACTTTGTGTGGTATAAGGTATCACAAAGCATGTACACAATCTCAAAAGAGATGAAACTCTCAAACAAATCTAAAAAAAAGTGCACCTCATATCATTGGCGTTTCCTAAAACAACAAATATGGTTTAGGGGTAAATCCCAAACCCATCATATTACCAACGCAAAATCACACTCAAAGAGACCCCATCTCCAAAATACGCCATAAGGCAAATATATCTCTAAATAGGAGTTTAAAAACTCAAATATACGCCAAAGGGAAAATCTCAAATAACGCCAGGTGTTGGCAAACCTAAATCTCAAATATAGAACTCGATAATAAGTTCAATTTCCAAAGATATAATTTCCATATATAATATTTCAAAGGACTCAAATGGCCAATAATGTAAAAGGCATTACACTTGCAAAATCACAAAGAAATCAATGATATCATCTCAAAGATATAGTACGTGCTTATGGTCGATGCCCGTCAAGTACTGTTCCCTCAAAATAAGGCGCCATGTCTCTTAAACAAACGTCTCGAATGACTAATAAATACGTCTCTTAGACAAACATTCCAAAGGACAACATCCCGAAGGACAAATACATCGTAATAACAAACGTCTCATAGACAAACTTCCCAAAGAACAAATGACCTAAAGGTCAAGTACTGGAAAATACGTCTCTTAGACAAATGTGTCATAAACTCTCGGATAGGAACCCGAACGGTAACATGTGTCCCATACCATACGTTCGCACTAAACGGTTTACTACCCCTTAGTAAATTTCACACTCAAAGCAGTAAAAAGTTTACCTTATCTCATCGGTAAACTCGACCCGAAGGTCAAAACGATAAAACGGACAAGTCAGGAATTAACCAATAAGATAAACGCGCGTGTCCCATACCACATGTTTTACCAAACCATTTAATTCTCCTTCTCATTCACTCGAATAGTCCAAAAACATGTATTTTATATATGAAATAATTTACCTGAGAAAACAGGCTTTTAAAACCACCTTCCAAAAATGATTATTGAAAATAATATTTGAAATTCCCTTATTATAGAGAATGTATAGACTTAATAATTAGAAAATACTTGGAAAATACCATTTAATAATTATTTAAAATGCTTATTTATTTTAAAAATTATTTCAAAGCTGCTTGGAAAAATCCATGCTCGAAAATAAGTAAAAACCCAAGGAATCACTCAAATCAATATTCAAATTAAATTCAAATTATATTCAAATTTAATCTAAAATTTGTATTTCAAAATCTCCAAAATTTAGCTAGTCTATTGATAGACATCATGGACTTTAAGTACAATCAAAACCATCATAGAAGCATGATCAGAATCAAGCAAAATAGAGAACAAACCATGTTAGAACAAGCATCAGGATACGCACAACACAAGAGAAAATGCTCCAGGCAAAAATGTCTCAGTGGTCGATAGGCAGGTCGACCTTACTCCCTCCTAGGTCGACCATATGGTCAACCTAGAGTGCTTGATGGTCGAACCCTAGGTTGACATGCCTATTGACCGAGGACACGTACTTTGTCTAGTTAATTTTCTAGCCTCGACCTGATTTTCAAGCTACACTTTGACATAGCATATGACCTTATTTTGCAACAAATTTTTGCAAAGACAAAGTATAACATGCAAACTATCATATGAAAGAAGTCTGGCAGCATTTCATAGCCGCAATCTAGCCTCCAAAGAAGCAGTATAGAGAAGTTTTGAACAAGAAGAAAACAAGTTTAGAAATCTATCTACCGAAGTAAATTTTTTCACGGTTTTTGAATTTTGAAGAATTATTTTTGCTAGATTTAGTTAATCAACTCACTCACCTTGCTGCTGCAATGCAAAACTTGAATTTATGCAGAAATTTTGTAGCTTTGAGGAGAGTAGAGCTTCCAATAACCTGTAGAATTCAAAAACAGTACATGCAAGAAGGAGATAAACAATAAATTAGAAAAACCATCTCTCAAATAAGAATTTGATGAAACTAATAAGCTTCAAGTTTGATTACCTTTGTATTAATATTCTAGTTTGCAAAAGATATCAATTTGATTGAATTTTATTGAAGAAATAACTTGAATTTTTGAAAGCTTGAAAAGATGAATTTAGGGTAGTTTGTTTTTGATGGAAGAAGAGGATGAGATAGTGAAAAATGAACGTACATGAGGTTTCTTTTTCTCATTATCTCAATTTCTGCCTGAGTGTTAATGGGCTTTGGACTCATAAAATAAAATAAAATAAATCGTCCTAAGACTAATTAATCAACACTAACTAAAATATGCACATTAATTCTATTTTACAAAACATTTTGCATTTTCCTTTCAAGTTTTCATACAACAACTAATGCAAACTTATATACATATGAAATAAAATATTTTACACTATACAAAAAGATTAATTTTTATTTTTAAAACATTATTATTATTAAAATCCTTTATTTTTTAAAAATTCACTATTTACTCAATAAATGAATGAAACTCTATTTTAACTTCTAAAATTCTACAAAAATACTTTTCTCGCTTATAAAAATAGTTTAGACCATTTTAAAATCAAATTTATAATTCAACTCAATTTTTGACAAATTTCCATCTTTTTATTTAAATAAAAAACCATTAAAAATCTCATATTTTTTTTAAAAATTATTAAAAGAAGTAATTGGCAATAATTAATGCAATTATTGCATTTTCTCCAAGTAAAACCCATTTTCCAATCATTATTAACCCAAATAAATAAAATAAAGTTCCAAACTTTATTTTTTTTCTTATTTTATTTTCAGAATTCATTGTTTATATTCAAATAAACAATTAAACTTTCCAATTTTATTTTAATTTACAATATTAAATTATAATTACCATTACAATTTAATATTAACAGGTAATCTCCAAAACCAGGCTTGGTACAGACTCCTCCTTTAACAAAATTGCATCCTTGCAAATTTCTAGAGAAGAACTTGTCTTCAACATAACTTTCATCAATCAAAAGAAGGATAAACAAGCACGAGATCAAAATTCCTCACTTTCTACGATGAGAGAATACCAAGATAAAATTGCTTGATAAATTCTATGATTATCCATATATATTTGTCAGGATTAGCGGACTACAGAATATCTTCGAGCAATACCATATGATTTCGAAGGCATCTCGCTATCGAAAAAAGAACAAAAATGCAGAAAGATACTCAAAATCAATCGAGAGAGATTGATTTCTTAGAAACTTCTCAAATAGAGTTGGGATTTGGCATCGCTTCGTCCGAACTCTAAACAATAAGGTGATGACTTTCCATGTGTCACTATGAAAGGAGCCATGCAGATACTAAGATAACAACAAATGAGGTAAGAATCTTCAATAAGAGATGATTACTTTAAAGATCGCTAAACTAAAAATGACCAAAAAATGCAAGTTGTTAGATTATTGCACTAAGGAAAAGTAAACACAAAGAACAAAAATAGATAAAATTTTGACTTACAATCAAAATTTATTAGAGTTTCAAAACTCATCATCTTCAAAATCATAATCTAAATTTTTGTTTACAATCAAACTTCTTAAAGTTCCAAAATTCATTGCCTTTAAATTCAAAATCTCAATTTTCAACACTTGGAAATTTCTAAAGCTTCTTACTTAGATTTTTAAACTTAAATTCACTACTCTTCATTAGAGTAAACAAATTTTAAGTTGTTTATTCTCTAATTCTTCGGCAGGTATTCTCTAGTTTGCAACATATTTTTTTCAGTTGTTCTTAAACTTCTTAAAATTTTTCAATATGTTCTTAAATTTTTCAATTTCTCTAGTTCATGTTCATAAATAAGAAATGCTACAATTACATATTAAGGGAAATAGATCAATTTCATTTTAGACCTGTTGTAAAGAAGACATCTTTTGATCCAACAAACAACCAAATCTGAATTTTTTTATAAAATTAAAGTTGTTCTATTCAGTCTAAGCTTTCTAGCAATATAAAGATCATCGAAATAGGATTTACGGTTTGAAAATTATATTGAATTTACTTTCAACTTAAATCTTAGAGAATTTTGTAATAGGGCAGAACTGCCTATCCACTTTCAAACCTATTTTAGACTCAGTAAAATGCAAAATATTTTAAAGTAGTAAAAAGAAACATTGTAACTTACTGAATGCACTTTAATTTGCAAAAAGGTGAACTTATTTGGAGTTATAAATCTCAAGTTATCACTATCTTAGTACAGCACTTTTCCAAACAAATTCAGCTTTTAAATCAATTTGAAATTGGAAATTTACCCAAACCATTTTAAGCATAAACTACATTTTCAAACAAGCTTTTGGATAAATCATTTATTAAATGATTTTCTTTTTCCCCGAAAATCTAAGACATAAAAAATCATGAGCAACACTATGTAATCATCATAAAACATTTTATTAAGTGGAAATATTTTCGTTACTTTCCGTTATAAATCATGATCAACTATATGTAATCATCATTTTGGAAGGGATAACTAATCTCTTACATTATCAAGAGATGATTATTGATTGTCCATTAAAATAAATTTTTGGGATTATATATAAAGTTTAAAATTATTCTCATAATTTAAAATGATTATACTACATGAATTGCTCATTTATCAAAACTATCTAAATTCACATTTCCACTTGTCATAAAAATTAAATTTCCATCTAATTATCAACATAAAACTAATTAAAGTTCATAATTAATTCAAACTTGTTTTCAAAAGAATTTTGCAATTTCAAACCCACGAGTTTTAACACAATTTAAGTTTAAAGCAAAACGTAGCTCACAGGTTTATACCTAATGTTCTAAACTAACAGTTCTTTATTTTCTCTTAAGATAGAGTTTTATGTCTATCCCCTAATACTACTCAAATAACTAAGTGCCAAATCAAATTTTATAGTCATCAGTAATAACTTGTACTAAAATATTCAATTACTATTTTATTTTTTCAAGCCATATTATTCTTTTACTTTAAATAGATCATTTTATTAATCAAGCATCAAATGATATTATCTTCTAATTAAGACATCCCCTTAATTAGAATTATTCACTTTTACTTACCCAAAGTACCATATTCGATTTCACAAATTTCAAATAATATAAGGGTATTGCCTCGCCATTGATTTATAGTGTGATCCCATCGATTGGCTGTAGAGTTGGTCAAATGATCAAAACTGCCTCTCCACTCCTCCAACACTCACTATGGTTCAATGGCTTCATTAAACATTTAAAATAAAATTAATACTCCACCATATAATTATTTTTAAACTTTACTTATTAAAACTCAATTTACCATGTCCGATTGTCTTACCATAACGTTTAGGAAATTCCTATCGATTACGTCGGCTAAACGCATCTAGCAGAATTCTTAAAGCACTGGACGGACAATCCAACACCAAAATTCATTTTCTTTAAAAAGAAATACCACATATATAATACTCAAACTACTCATTGTTTTTCCCAAAAAACTAATTTCTCTTAGAAACATATCTTCAATTTTTTAAAAATTTGGAAATACAATTTATCTTATTCTCAAAATCAAGGAACAGAAATGAGCTTATCGAGATATTCCTAGAATACTCGATCCTTAGGATTAATGGAATAGACTGGAGCATTTAACATTCCAAACTATATAACGAACCACTCACAAGACTCATAACGAGTGAAGAATGCGGTAAGAGTAACGCTATCCTCCACGACTCATAGCTTGTTCGAAAAATCGGTATAGGGTCAACTTGAAGAATGACCCTAGCACCACACAATAGATTAAAAAGAGAGAAATGAGATATAAAAGCAAGGGTAAATATCTTCTCAAATAAGTAGAAGTAACATTAACAACAAATCATTACTTCGAGTGAAGTAATACCCAAATTATATCAACGATTGAGTATCCAAAGAAGATATCTCAAAAGGGGGCAAAAAAATAAATCCAATGAATCACATCATTTCCCTAGTGGACATCCTCATGGAAGGATGACCCAATGGCTAATAATAGGAAAAGAGGTCAATACAATACTCGTTGCCTGACTGCGTGTCATACTTGAACGGACTCATAGAAATCAATAGAGTCAAAATGACAGGAATTCGAGATATATCAGCAACATCTCGAAACTCAAGAGCGAATACAGAGACGTCAGAATCGTCGTTAACATTTCGAAGGACAAGAAGCAACAAATTAGCCGAATAAGGAAACCTAATATAGGATTCTTCGAATCACAGAATGTGGCTTGATAATAGGCAAGCCACTTTACCTTAAACACTCCAAACTCTAGATACAAAATGGCATGCTAATTCACATGAAAAGATAAGCTATAAGAAACAATCCCAAATCCTCATACATCATGTCAAATATTGTGGATCCACTCAATAGGATTCGCAATCCTCACAAAATAACAAGACAAGAACATCCAAAAGCATTAACAGACTCCTCCGATAAAGATGGGTGTCAATTACCTGCATTGAAGAGGACTCGAATAAAACAATCACGATTAGGATTACTCTTAAGATAAGATGTAATCAATTCAATTATGTAATACTATGGAATAAAATATATTCCTAGACATATCTCGAACTTCTATCTCAATGGACACGATAAGATAAAGGACACAATTACTAAGGGATTTGTAACACTCTATTTTACTTGGATATATCGTAATATATGCTTTTATTATATGTTTATCCTATATTGTTTTGAAATGAGCTCTGATACCAAGCTATGATGCCCTGCCCCGAGACCCACATTAACAAAGTGTAGTATTGGGTAATAATGTCAGTTAATGCGGAGACTATGGCTGGTTAGGAGCAACCATCTATAGTCTTATCTTAAATATCTATTGAATACATCGATTACAGCTCTATATTTTTTTCTTTGATATCTCAAGTGGATCGACATATCCAATAAATGATTAATACAAAACTACAAGTGGTTATACGATCTATCAGAACAAAATAAAACAATTCAAATGCATAACACATCATAGAAAAACAAATAGATATATATACATATATATTGATACATCCCAATACAATACAAATAATAAATCATAAGTGGTATGATGACCATAATATACACAGGAGTCAAAAAATACACATACCAGAGTAGCGACAAAAAGACTACAATAAAAAGGGATAGCAGATAAGTCCATGTGGAAGAAGAATAGGCTAAGTCCATAAGGGTACCTAACCCAAAAAACCTCGGTCTGACCCGATTATAAAATACACCAGTCTGTCAAGTTATACAAATCAGTTTAATAAGTGATAATATGAGCATAAGGCAAGGTGATAAACTGCTCAAAAGGGTAGAACAATTCAACACATATGGTTACTTTAAGTGGCATAGTCAAATAAGGATAGCTGCACAATCTCAAAAGAGATGAAACCCTAAAACAAATCTCCAACAAAAGTGTGCCTCATATTGTTGGCGTTTCTCAAAACATCAAATATGGTTGATGGGTAAATCCTGAACCCGCCATACTGGCAACTCAAAAAAATACTCAAAGAGATCTCATCTCAAAAATACGCCATAAGGCAAACATATCTCCAAATATGAGATTAAAAACTTAAATATACGCCAGAAGGCAAATCTCAAATAACGCCAGGTGTTGGCAAACCCAAATCTCAGATATAGAACTCGATAAGAAGTTCAAGTTCCAAAGATGTAATCACTATATATAATATCTCGACAGCTCAAATGGCCAATAATGTAAAAGCCGATACACTTGAAAAATCATAAAGAAATTAATGAAATCATCTCAAAGATATAGCATGTGATTATGGCCGAAGCCCGCCAAGTACTGTTCTCTCGAAATAAGGCGCCATATTCCGTAGACAAACATCCTAAAGGAAAACTAAATACGTCTCTTAGACAAACATCCCGAAGGACAACATCCCTAAGGACAAATACGTCACAATGAAAAACGTCTCTTAGACAAACATCCCCAAGGACAAATGACACGAAGGTCCAGTACTGGCAAATGCATCTCCTAGACAAATGTGTCACAAACTCTTAGATAGGGACCCGAACAGTGTTAACGTGTGTCACATACCACATGTTCGCACTAAAAGGTTTACTAACTTTTAGTATATTTCATACTCAAAGCAGTAAATGTTTACCTCGTAGCGTCGGTAAACTCGACTCGAAGGTCAAAACGATCAAACAGACAAGTCGGGAATCAACCAATAAGATAAATGCACGTGTCCCACGCCACATGCTTTACCAAACTGTTTAATTTTCCTTCTCATTCACTCGAATAGTGCAGAAACGTGTATTTTATATGTAAAATAATTTACTTAAGAAAACAAGCTTTTATAACCATCTTCCGAAAATGATTATTGAAAACAATATTTGAAATTCCCTTATTATAGAGAACATTCAGACTTTATAACAAGAAAATACTTTGAAAATATCATTTACTAATTATTTAAAATGCCCATTTATCATAAAAATAATTTCAAACCTGCTTGGAAAAATTTGTTCTCGAAAACGAATAAAAATCCAAGTAATCACTCAAACCGATATTCGAATTCAATTCAAATTAAATTCAAATTTAATCCAAATTTTTAATTTTAAACTCTCTAAAATTTGGCTAGTCTATTGATAAACATCATGGCCTTCAAGTAAAATCAAAACCATCAAGGAAACATGATCAGAATCAAGCAAAATAGAGAACAAACCAAGTTAGAACAATCATCCGGATACACACAACACAAGAGAAAATGCTCCAGGAAAAAATGCCTCAAGATCGACCCCACTCCTCTCTAGGTCGACTGCACGATTGACCTGGAGAGCTTGATGTTCAATCCCTAGGTCGACATGCTTGTCGACCTAGGGCACGTACTTTGTCCAGTTAATTTTCTAGCCTCGACCTGTTTTTCAGCTACACTTTGACATACCATACAACTTTATTTTGTAGTGAATTTTTGCAAGGCAAAGTATAACATGTAATCTATCATTTGAAAGAAATCTAGCAGCATTTCATTGCCAGAATCTAGCCTCCAAAGAAGCAGTATAGAGCATTTTTGAACAAGAAGAAAACAAGTTTAGAAGTCCATCTACTTAAGCAAATTTATTCGCAGTTCTTGCATTCTGAAGCTTTTTTTTGCTAGATTTCATGAGTTAATCAAATCACCTTGCTGTTGCAATGCAAAGCTTGAATTTATATAGAAAGTTTGAAGCTTTGAGGAGAGAAGAGCTTCTAATAACCTCTGGAACTCAAAAATAGTACATGCAAAAAGGAGATAAACAGTAAATTAGAAAAAACCCATCTCTCAAATAAGAATTTGATGAAATTAATAACTTTGGAGTTTGATTACCTTTGAATTAATACTCTAGTTTGCAAAAGAATTCAATTTGATTGAATTTAATTGAAGAAATAACTTGAATTTTTGGAAGCTTGAAAAGGTGGATTTGCTGTACTTTGTTCTGATGGAAGTAGAGGATAAGACAGTGAAAAATGAATGTACAGATGGTTTCTTTTACTCACTATCTCAATTTCTACCTAATTGTTAATGGGCTTTGGACCCGTTAAACAAAAGAAAATAAATTGGCCTAAGATTAGTTAATCAGTACTGACTAAAAAATGCACATATTAATTCAATTTTACAAAATAATTTTCAAGTTTTCATACAACAACTAATGCAAACTTATACACAAATGAAATAAAATATTTTACACTATATTAAAATATTAATTTATATTTTTTAAACATTATTATTATTAAAATCTTTATTTTTCTAAAATACACTATTTACTTAAATAAATGAACAAAACTTTATTTTTAAAGTCTAAAATTCGATAAGAATAATTTTCTCCCTTAGAAAAATATTTTAAACCATTGTAACTCAAATTTATAATTAAACTTATTTTTAAACTAATTTTCACCTTTTTATTTAAATAAACAACCTTTAAAAATCTCATACTTCTTTTGAAAATTATTAAAAAGAAGTAATTGGCAATAATTAATGCAATTATTGCATTTTCTCCAAATAAAACCCATTTTCCAATAATTATTAACCCAAATAAATAAAATAAAGTTCCAACTTTATTTTTCTCATTTTATTTTCAAACTTCATTGTTTATTCCAAATAAACAATTAAAATTTCCAACTTTATTTTAATTTACAATATTAAATTTTAACTACTGTTATAATTTAATATTAATAGGTAATCTCTAAAACTAGGCTTATTATAGATTTGTTTTGTGAAAGGAGCTGCCAATGAGTCTGTAAAGGCCCGCAAATCGTACCCCTTTTGAGCTGGCAAAATTCCATAATAATTCAGCCTAAAATGGAACAAATGTACGAGTCTTCGGGTTTAAATAAGAAAGAGGTAGAAGAAGAAGAACAGAAGAAAACAATAACAAAATCTCACATATCGCAGCGGAACAAATATAATAGATAAATGAATAACCTTTAAAACAAAGAACTATATCGGTTTTACATACATCACATTATCAGAGTTTACAACGACACCATTCAACACTAGGCATTTACAACATCTAATCCAAATTAAAATTGTACTTACAGCAATCCCAACGCAGCGCATAATACATAATATAATGATACATCTCGCCATCCAACTTTCCTTCAGATCTCCACAGCAACTCTTTTTCTGACTTCGCTCCAGAATAACTGAAACCTGACTCTAGGCTACCCGTGTGGAAAATTATGGGCACCAAGAGTTTAGAAAGGGAACAATATACTCCAGGTCAGTCATGGGACAGGTGTGAGATCTTAAAATAGTTATTTTCACAAAGAAAAGAAAAGAAATCCGCCATGCTCTTTGGAAAATGAAACTACCATAAGGCCTTCTGCCACACATACAATGCAAACATAGAATTGGAGGAGATTTCTTCTTATGATAGTTAAACATGCTTGATATGCAAAATCCTTTTTAATATTATCATTAGTGCATAGTGCAGAAAACATTTCGAAAGTATAATATTAATCTTAGCTGGCATACAACCATTATTGTATGCCTACTATAGCTACAATGTTCAATAGCAGGTTACCGCCACATTCTATGGCAGGTTATACAACTAAAACCGTACAGGGTACGTATTATTTCTTTGGATTTCCAACAAATGGTCAGGTTAAGGAACTTCCTACTGCCACATGGGTATACCTCTGGAGGGACGTCCCGAGAACCTACCCGGATCTCTACCAACACAAGGCCGTGTTACCTCTGTAACTAGGTAACTACTACTCGAGTATGTCATCCCCCGGTCATTTGCGACCTTTATCCGAGGATCCTCAACCACAAAGCAACAACCACAAAGTATAATAAATTTGTGGCAACAACATAGGTAAAATATCTAGGCTCCATACCATGATACTACTCCTTTCCAGAAGGAAATGACATACCTAATGGGCGCGACCCTCATAACCTTGCCGCATCTTTCCTGTTTTGACCATTTCCAGGGTGTGAGGTCCGACGAAGTCTCGTCCACAAAGCTACACTTTTCACAAAGTCATGCTTTGATCAACAAATGATCAGCAACACTTCATATTCCACATTACCAGTTTGGGAATATATCACTAGTGACCATCAACTACATATCCTCTGAGCTCGTATGTCTCGGAGAAGGGTGTTAAGCTAAGAGAATAAATTCTCCGCCACCAACAGAAATGTATTTGATAGAAACCAGCTTTATATCTCAAAGTGTAACATCAGAGACACATCCACACAAGTCCGTTCTGGGATCGAAAGGAACCGAAGGCACTTCAAAGAAGCCCTTGCAAATCCGGATATTTACAAATCACGTCCGAAATCCCCATCATAAAGGTGATAAAATCTCTATACCGGAGCAACCCGATGCAGAGACATTCGACCGGTAATCCCTTCACTTTTCGAGAATACCCGGTCTTCAACACCATCTTCAAATGCAATCTCATTTCGTCGTATCATTATTCGGAAAGGGTTTTATGACACAAGGTCCTCTCCTAGCTAACCCGAATAACGAGCGCTTATTTTAAAAAAATAAGTGTTCAATCAGATTTCAACAAATTACAACAATTTTTACTTTGATCTTTTAAACAAAAGATCTATCACAATCACAAAGGTTCGATGTGGTTTTCGGATATCCACTTGGAATACGACCCTCGGTCGCATCGAAATTCTAATACCATTAAAAGGCCAACATTGATAGTCGATTATTTAACTATCAATCAACATCCACAATAATTTGCCGGTTTTAAATAAATTTCCCAAATTATTTATTTTCAAAATATTTCCGTAAGATATATTTCACACTTCAACCATTTGAAAACAGATTCAAATTACCTTCCATATTTCAATACTTTGAAAACAAATTTCAAATCACCTTTCCTTACGCGGAATACATTTCCAAATATTTATTTCCACTGGAAATCTGCCGAGTTAAAATAATTCAAATTACTTATCCAAAATATTCTTGGAACATTTAAAATAAAATTATTTTGAAACACTTGCTTAAGTATTAGTTATGAAAAATATCATACTAATATCTCATATAAAAATTCAAGTCCAAACTAATTTTTAAAATAAAATTAATAGATAGGATATAACTATTTAAATAATCGTTTCCTAAAACAAATATCAATTTTTTAATCTTTAAAATAATCCCTTCTATAAGTAATTAAATAAATCCATACTTTAAAGATTTGAAACCGGTTAAAGAAATAATTTATTCAAAGTATCCTTTCTAAAACCATCCTTAAAAAATTTCAATTTATATTTATAGGCTACTTTGAAATCATACTCAGCTTTCCAGGGAAAATACATTTTCCATTTCAAAATGGTTCATTCAAATCAATTAATAAATCTTTCTTGATTTATTTTAAATTTACGTTCCGAATCTGTAAATTCCTTTCACTTTTAAAAATATCCAAATGTTTATTTTCAAAACAAATTTCCCTTTCCTTTATAAATTCCCATTGTGAATTTAAACTTCTAAATATCCATTGATATACGATTTTTAAATCGATTTCCAAATATTCATTTTCAGTACCGAATTAAATTCTAAATTGATTTCCAAATTTATTTACAAATACAAAATCAATTTTCAAAATTGATTTCTAAATTTATTTCAACACCAAATTTATTATCTTTCGAAACAAATTCCTTGTTTTAAATTTATTCAATTTTATAAATTAATTTACTATAAATTTTCTACTAAATTTCAAAAATCGATTTTATTTATTTCTAATATCCTACGATATCAAAAATATATTCGGCTAAATTATAGCCCTCAACAGTTTAAATCACAAATAGTCACCCCCAGATTACAAATAATCAACACACAATATTGAACAAATTCAAATATTTGAGGAATCCAGTTGGATCCCTCCAACCTGTTTTCCCTGCATCCACAGACGTTAGCACAACAATTAAATACCAATTCCACTTCACGGTGGAATATCGCGGTATATGGGATTTATAAAATATCATCCGCTATTATGCGGCGCATAGGATCTCATCTGCTATATAATGCGGGAAATCAATCACTCCAATATATATATATATATATATTATCATCCAGTGAATAAATTATTATAATCAATCATCCAAGCGCACAGTCAATCAATTTTAAATCTAACTATTCAAAAATTTAAATCAGGACAATATTTGATTGAGTGAGAAGATCTCATCTTTTGCTTACGCATGCAACCATTTTCCAATCCGGACTTGTTTTCTCCATCTCAGACCTTGTATAAACATTTATAAAATTTAATTAATTTATAGATTTCAAACAATCTTATTTATATAAGTATTGAACAAATTTAAAATCTCTTTTCTCCAAGCTCTTATCTATAAAACTTCCATTATTATTTTTCTTCTTCATTTTGAAACTACACATATATTTATAAAATATCTATAGAGATTATAAAGTCCAATCCTCTCTTCAATACTAAATTTTTTATCAAAAAATTATACACATACAATTTCTGCAACATATATATTTATTTATTAAATTAACAAAACTGTATATACTAAACAGTTAACGTCCCGACAAGTCTAAACCCAAAGTAACATCTGAATTAAAATATTCAGAACTAAATTACCTCAACTCAACAGAAATCCCAAATCGTCGAGCTTCTGCTCGATACCCAAATCGAACCTTCATCGCCTCGCCTGACAGAGTGCGATCGCTCACGAACCCTCGCCACCGCCAACGATGCACGGTCGCCACCCCTATCGCCTCTACCCACTACAGCACTGACCTTCGCCTGACAAGCTCAAGATTCCAACCATGCTCGACGCTCCTACCTGCGGTTCCATCACCATGATCGACACTCCTCCCTAAAACCATCGCGTGCGCCACGCTGCAGCTTCCCTACTCAAATGCAACTGAAGGTGAACACAAGATTCAAAAAATCAAATTGAATAAGAATGTCTTCGGCCAATTTGCAGTAAGCATGACTTTGCCTTGATTTCGAATTGAGGCCGGAAATAGATGAGAAGCTCGCGAACGATTTTGGATCTAAAGAGAAATTACAGCCATTATACTTTTTTTTCGATTCTGGGATTGAAAATGGGACCAAATATTTTGATTTGGTTCCGCTGTTCAAAAAGAAAGGGAACGTGATGTATATGTACTCTTTTCTTCTGATATATCAGCTGGAAAGGTTGCGTAAAGTATGAAATAAAAGGGACGTGAAGTTTGCGTGCTGATGTAATAGAAATGCAGCTGAAGATTGACTAGGGTATAAAAATATATATTAATTCAAATTCAAATTTAAATTGTCTCGATAATTGCAACTCAAAATTTTGACTTCCTATCAAGGCGTGCCGCTAGGCGTTTATAATGTTATACCCCCACTTCGAACGCAATGGAAAAGGTTCTGAGTCCAAATTCGATCGTATGGAAAAAATAGCTTTTTGAAGCCAGTTATTAAATTAACTTTCGATAAAATTTCAGCGCGTTTGCTTATCATACGACCACACGACAACTCTGAATTCTACGGAAATTGAAATCCGATAATAATACAACACTACGGATTCAATGGAACTGGTTTCGTCGAATTTCGAGACTGTGCCTCGGAAGGCTATTTTTAACAATCAATTCAAACGATAAATTCAAAACTAAACAAATCATTTTCAAATTAAATTCTGAAGCTTCCATTATCTTCAGTATTATCAATATAAATTTTCTAAGCCTTTAAAAAATATTTTTAATCAGAATCAAATTGAGGATTTAGTATTTTATCCAAATCTTCTATAATTAAATTTGATAATTAAATTGCTAAATTCATGGTTATATTTTAAATTCAAGCTAAACCATCATTCAAATATTTAACATCAATTAAATATTCCATTTCAAATGTTAAAAGTTTCCGAGTCATCACAGAGTCCAGTTACATCTACTCAAGTGCAGCTGGAGAATCAGAAATTAAGATGTGTGGAAAAGGATAAAAAAAATAAACGAAGTATCCTCCGGTTTATCCTTGGAGGCTTCGAAAATGAGGCTCTTTGAGACTTGGTCAAGTGATAGGTGCTCCTCCTATGCCTCTACATTAGTGACTTTACCTATTTTCTTTAGAGGTGCAGCTTCAGGGGACTCCATCGGTATTCTTTCGAAATTTTTCTTAGATTTGGCAAAGACTGCCATGATAGAAGTCACCCGAGAAGCTGATGAGGAGGGCCAGCACAGCTAGAAGATACTACAGCTTGAGAGGAACCTGAAACAAATTCAAGTAGATGTAAAGTTAACCAAAATGATTCGGAGAATGCCAAGAATAGAGAATTATGTACTGTATATATAAAGGTTTAGCACAGATGGGCGACATGAGGGAGAAGTGTTCGGCATCCCCCAAAGAAAGAAAACGCTTGCACCATGAAGTGTGCAAGAAAGAAGGAGTTCCAAGGACCCTCTGGCCCACTGGTATTAGGGAGTAATTTCTAAATTAGAGGGGGTTAGGAGCGTCAATCTGCTCCCGATTTGTTTTGAGACCATAATCATAGAATCAACGTTCCTCATGTTGACATCATTAAGATTCCTGGAGGAGATACCTGTTAAAGAAAGAGATTAGTTAATGGAAAACATATAGTTAGGAAGAGACAACACAAGATCAAACTTACGGGGAGAGGCAAAAGTCCCGCAAATGTTGGCAAAACACTCGACAAAGAAGAACTGATTCTCCATTCCCTGAATTTGTTAACCCCGCCTGATATTAATTTCTTAAAGGGGTTGACTCGGTATATCTGACTATTAAGGTTGCTCAGCCTTGCTAATTTGGTTAAGAAATGTAGCACTTTAGCATTAAGAGAGGGGAGCACAGATTCCAGTGCCAACAGCTCTAGTGATAAGAGGTGAGTATAGACATTGGGAGATAGTTGAATCGGAGCAATTCCAATATAAGAAAGGTAGGAGGTTAAAAACTCTAGGAGAAGTGGAAATCCACTATGCCATATGTGAATGGCAGTGTAAGCAAAGTACCCTTCGAGAGGGTTGTCTATGGTATTCGTCACCTTAAGAAGGATGGCTTCAATTCCAGTAATGCCAAAATCCCTAAGGATGGCATTGACTTCATCCTGAGATACAATGGCAGAATGTTTGGAAGCGGTAGAATGTTTGGGAGTAGCTTCAGTCTTCTAGGGGGAACTAATGATCCTGCCAAGTGAAAACGTTTTAGATAAAATCTTTGATTGCTTATGAGTTCAAAGTGCATTCAAAAAGTAAACAAAGAAATCTACTCATATAATCTAAACATGAAAACAGTCATAAAGTTCTAAAATTGAGCAAACGTTTTAAGTCTGAAGCCAAATAGAATAACTTGGGCTTTCCAATAATGTTGAAAGGATAAGGACTTGGGCTTTTGACAACGTCGAAGGGACAATAGTCTAAGATTTCGATGACGTCGAAAGGACCGTAGTTTGAGCTTTCGGCTAAGTCAAAAGGTCAACTGCATCAGCTTTGAACCAATATATCTTAACACTGACTAAAACCTAAGGAATAAATAATATATGTTCTTTGAGCTATCGACAAGGTCAAAGAATGAAAAATAAAATTGATTAATTCAACCCCTTTCAACAATGTCGAAAGCTCTAAGAGAGCCTGGAGATGCTATAAGTGTGATATAAAGCTAAAGACCTTTCGACATCGTCGTAACCAATGATTTAAGATTACTAAGTAAAAAATTTAATGTTGTCGACATTGTCGAAGGGTCTGGTCAGTGTGGACAACATTGTCGAAAAGACTGGTAAATGTTGTCGAAACCTATTCTACCCATTGAAGTCGAAAGGCTTGAAGGGGCTTCAACCTTGTCGAAGAGATTGATGAGTTTGACTAATTCAAAATGATTAGCTATTGAAGGGGAGGATCAAATCCACTTAACAACCTATCCTTTCGTTAACATTGGTAAAGTTGGCATCACAACACCTTTTAACCCCATCGAAAGATGCTAAGAAGGAAAATCCATTATTGCCATCTTGGTTCTTTTGAAGAGGTAGAAAGGTCAATTTGTGCTGCCAAATTGTATATGAGAGGGTTCTAAGTAATCTAATCGAGTTTAGCTAACCCTAAACCCAATTGTAAATACAGGTTTCAAAATTTTATTAACAAACAAGTAAATCAAATCTGATAACAAAATGGATTCAAACTGAAACAAATCCTTTCCTTTTTAATTAATAAATTAAAAACCCAATGGATAAAAACAAAAACTTTGGAACAAAATACAAACCGTATGAGGGAATGGGTTTAAACAACTTCTGTTGTTGATTCAATATCAAAAACGAAAGGATAAATAAAGCTTTTCAGTAAATCAATTGAAATTCACATTCAAAAAATTGATTTTCGAACGTTTACAAAAGGTGAATTTCAATTTTAAATCTGAGGGCTAGAGTCCGATAAATAGATTAAATTTGAAACTTACATATTAGATTTGCTGGTGACTTTGATTTCTTAAAAGGTCAACAACCCTCCTGACCCTAACATCTGAAGAATCTCTATCAACACGATTGATAACTCTTTTGGTCCCAACATCTTTTGTAACCTCCTAACAAGGTCGATAACTGCAACCTTCCGACAATGTCGATAACTGGTCAGCACTAAAGTTCAAAGCCTTCAACAAGGTCAAAATTAGTTCACAAAATACCTAAATTTAGACATTCCGATTTAATTCAATGGTGGTCCCCATAGCTTTCGACATGGTTGAAGCCCGCTCTAAATTCACCGAAGACTAAGATTTCTTGCATTATCCTAAAGGAGACCGACACCTAAGCTTTTGACAAAGTTAAAGCCAACTGTAAAGACATAACTTAGGAAATTCCAACCTAATCGAAAGGAAGGCTCTCGAAAGAGACCTCATACCAGCCCAACAAGGTCGAAAGGTTACTTGACCCAAGCACTATTCCTTTCGACGACTTCGAAAGGTCTAAAGCTAGAATTATTCAAAAATAAAACTAAATTGGAAGGCGGTTCCAAAGGGAATCACTCCCACAGTCCACCAAAAGACTGTCTATCTTACTTAGCATACTTTGGGGTGTTGAAAAGATATCTCGTTAAAAAGAGTTAAGTTGCCTTAGCAACTCTGAGTTGCTTTGCTGAAGCAAGTCTTTACATTTTTAAGTATATCCTATGGTTATAGCTAAAAATTGGCATAACAAAAATGATGGAGAGGGTTGGTTCTGTTTTGGATTATTCACGATTGTGATGCTTTCTATGCATTAAACCATTATATTGTGAGGGTCAGTGTAATTGGTGGATCTCTTTGATGCTGCTGTTACCATGTGTTTACTTCTTTAGCACGAGATAAAACAATTATTGCCACACCCTATTAATTACCCTAGAAGAAAAAACTATATAATAGTGAAAAGTGTAATGGTTTGTGTTATGAATTTATTCCCACCTTTATAGAACTGCATTATATTTTAGCGTGCAACTATTGAAACTATTATGATGTTTTCTAAAATCATATGTAGTATGAGTGACATTTGATCTTCTTGTTAATAAAATAAATTAAGCATGCGAGTTGTCAAACATGATGATGGGAATTTTATGCAAACATGACCAGAAATATATATTTGGTTATGCAGTACACTTATGTGCAAAATACGCACATACGATACACAATTATTATCACCAATTACCACTTCGACCTTGTCGAAACCAAGAGGATAGTAGAGAAAGAAGAACAAGAGATAACGACACCAGCAAGGCCTTATGATGGAGTTGAAGGAATGCTAGAGCACAAGCTAGATGTGTTACAAGCTTTCGAAATGTCATTGTTATCGAAATCTCAAGCTAGATGTGTTACAAGCTTTTAAAATGGTCAATGTGGTCACAAGCTCCCTTTCTCATCAACAAGATTAACTTCCAATTACAGCAGCATACTCCTCAGATCCAAGAAGATGGCGGTAATAGTCTGTCTCTAGAAAATACAAGATCTAAAATGGAACATGCGATCCAAAATTTAGGCACTGATAATTTTACTTGCAAATTTAAACTCAAAAACTCCAGGCGCGATTACATCTACTTCAAGCACCTCGTTACATCATGGACTCACATCCTGAAATAAGAAGCATAGCAGAAATCGGCTACGAACTCAAGCTTTCCTTCTTTCAACAGAGATTAAAATATGTAAGATTCAAATCAAAGATAGTGGATTTTGGATTTGGTAATTGAATGAATTTGATTCTAGATCTGTTAATCGGTGGTGAAACTTCATGTTACTGCTCAAATAGTGGTAGATGATTTTGTAAGGTCTAGTTTGAGTTTGGATTCAATGAAGCTCTTCGGCAGCAGCTACTCTACGCAAGGCAAATCGAAGATCTGAAGTGTTGCGGTAATAGGAGATTTGCTAAGTCAACTTTGGGAAAATGTTAATTTAGGGTTTTCTTCCTTTTAGAAGTAAATGGATAATAAAAAGGATAAGCGTGAGAAAAAGAAATTCAAGTGTCTAATAAAGAATTCATAGGCGGTAATTTTTTTGGTTATGTTTAAAGGTCTCACAAAATTTTATTTAATAAAGGCGAGAATGAGTAATCTTTCTGGTCACATTTATAACATAAGGTGAAATAGTATTAGTTGCATTTACATAAAAATGCGATAAATTTCTGCAACCAAAAGATGATTTTCTTGTAGTGTGCACACCAATCAACACACAATGATCTGAAGCTCACTTTCCCAAAATCGTTGAATTTCGACAATCCTTGCTCTCAAAATAGTTGATTGAAAAGGAAAAATAGTGCCAGCTACTTAGTGAAGTGAAGAAGAGAGGAGTAAGGAAAATAGGTTGATGTTGAGGTGTATTTATAGGAAAATATTTAATATATTTTATTTTCTAAGTTTATTCATCGAACGTTTCATGCTCGCACGGCCACACTACATGTCCGATCGTCATGAAACTCGTTGGCATGCATCACCTTGTTATTCTGGTCTCGGTGGCACTGGTTTCTTCAAAATCCAAGATAGTTCCTCAGGATGACAATTTCACGTGTTTTGATATTTATTCGTGCCATTTATTTTTGTAAATAAAATTCAAAACAATTTCTTATTACCAATTATTATTTAAAAAGGGGTTTAACAAGGTTATTAAATTAATTTACCACATTAAATCCAATATTCAAATATTTAAGTAATTTAGATATTTAAATACAAAATGTCTGAAATTCCATGTTGTTACATTCTCCCCCACATAGAATATTTCATTCCAGAAATTCCAACACCAACAACCAAATAAATTATCACACAACTTCTTAAAAATATCCAAAAATTTCTAGCTACAGAACTTATAGTTTAATCAGGTTCAAAACCCCACTTCTTACATAAGGATGATAAACAATCTACTATTTGTACCTTACTTTCAACAGCCTTACCTCATAATAATCCAAATTCAACACCTAAACTCCTCATTAGCCATCAAAAATATCATTCAATTATACCAAGGCCCGTACGATGCATATATAACATTCATATGCAATACCAAATCTGATAACTAGCCCGATTACTTAAATTTCACTTCCAAACTAGTACAACTCACTTGACCTCTCTAGTGCGGACTCCAATCCGGTCCCTTCATTAAAACCTTTGTTCTCCATATTTAGCCATATACTATGGTAGAAAATTTTAGAATCGTCTCAACAATCCGTATGAAGCATTTACCATCAATAATCGAGCGAAAATCCTAACTCGGACCAGTGAAAACCACTTCAAAATTATATACTCAAATCCTAGATCAAGAACTGGTATGGGAATAAAATGGTATACGTACTACTTATGTACTTTTCCTGATTGGTTTCTTAATCATATCAATTACACTTCATTTTAATTCTCCTTTATTATCACTTTAATTATTTCTTATTTAATACTAAAATCAATTATTATGAAACATTTCACAAAACTTTACTTTATGTTATTAAACGTTATACAATGTAAGTTCATACTCGTGTAATACTCCACTAAATCCTAGGAGTATATACAAAAACACCTAGTTCATTTTAATTAACATGGATATTCAATCAATTTAAAACTTGTTTAAATTCTATTATCTTTCAATTTAAGAGTTAAAAAATATATTTTACAAAATCGCTTAGCTTCGGATTTTGTATATCCATTCAGAAGTTTCTGACTGTCCAAAATCATCGAAAATTTCGTTTTATTACAATAATTTAAAACTACAACGCAATATATCATAACAAGATGCACAACTAAATAACCATAATACATAGGATACATGAATCCGTGACTTGACTTAACAGAAAACTTCAGAACTACACACCAGGTTTTATTCCAATCATTTGAAATAATATATACATATAGCTTTTGTATATCATATCATATTTTCGGTATTTAAATCAAAATCTGTTTTAGTAGAACAACAAATGTTGCTTTCCTCACTAAGAAACCCAAAAATTAACGCCGATGATACTATAGTCTTCACAAAATTAATTTCAAGCGACGGGAGTGATTTCAGTACAGCCAAACCATGCCTCTGGGCTTAATCGAAACCTTTTAAAGCAGTATCAAATAATACTTAAATATTACTGTAACGACCCGCAAATCCATACCCCTTGAGTAGTCACTATTTTACCTAAATCAACTCAAATTGTACGAAAATACGAACCATTTGGGTTAAAGAAGAAGAGGTAGAAGAAGAAAATAGAAAACAACAACAGAATCTAACCATCGCGGCGGAATAAAATATAATAAATAATAAATAATCTTTACTCAAATATCAAATATCTCTGTTTCTATATTACGTCATCAGAATACATCAATCACAGCTCAACATCAATAACATACAACTGGATATTAGCTACTCTACACAGCGGAATATATATAAAATAAGTACGGAAGTACGTATCGTCATCCAGCTCGTCTCCTGAGCTCCACAGCATCACATCTTGTATCCTATAACACTCGGTCTAACCCAAGCATTATAGTTAAATAACACCCGAGTCAGTCTGGAATACTAGCGTGAGAAAACCACACTCAATTGGACTATTAAAGTTTCAAAATTCTTTTGAAAACAAAAAGCATCTCGTAAGATCGCGCCACAAATAAACATGTCGGCTTTTTACCTTACGATAGCTAAAACACTTTTTATAAAAATCCTCTGGTATTATAATAGGGTTTGTATACAAATACTTATAAAATAGCCGAAATTGTTACATTATTAAATTCCAGCTACTAGCCACAGAGTGGGTAATACAAACAAAACTCGTACAAGGCGCGTAGGGAGAATGGATTTCCAACTAATGACTAGGCACTAGGGTACCCCCTGTCATAGTACGTGGCCTAGATCATAGTACTTAGGAGTACGCCCGCTCCCCTGCAACACAAGACCAGGACTACCCCTTACTGGATAATCCCGAGTGAGATCACCCCGTGGTTGGGATCAACAACCGCCCACTAAGCCGAAATAAAAGGGACATCTAGACAGGGATGACCTCACCCTGCTTGGGTGCTACCCACCAAGCCTTGCTGCATAACCCCTGATTTTCAGTCATTCCCGGTTGATGAGGCTTGAGGCTAAGCATTACCTTTTTAGAACATATCCCTTAGAATGCCCATCGTCCACCTGACGATGTTCCGAAAGCATTCATCCATACAAGTCCGTCCCGGGTTCGAACGGAACCGAAGGCACTATTCCTACTACATCCATTTGGAAATATCCTCAGGATTAGTAGCGACTAGCCCTTGCACTTCACTCCTCCATCTTCGAATCCAAACTCGTTTCCCACGAAACGTACAAATCGAATCGAAGTGGTTTTCGAGAAATAAATCTTGATCTCAGTCTCTTCGAAACGATCAACGCATTTGTCCAATATTGATAATCGATGATTTAACTATCAATTTATATTCACAAACAACCATCAACTGATAAATAATTTCCTAAATTATTTATTAACCTCAAAAATATCTTCACAAGATATATTTCCACTTTTTAAAACCCTTTTGAAAACAGTTTTAACTATCTTCCTTTCTCAGAATAAATTCCAAGTATTTTCTATTTCCACTGAAATCACCAAGCATAAAACTTTAGAATTTTAAAATATTAAAACGCTTTACTTTGAAATGTACTTTAAAACGTTTAAGTTAAAAAGTACTTCAATAACTTATTAATAACACATACTATATGAATATTCGAAAATAAGGTTACTTTATAAATATAAAACTAGGTTTCCACTTTTTAAAACAAAAAACAAGTCACCTTTAAATAATTATTATAATAATAGATTTGAAAAATATTTACTTAAGAATTTTAACCATTAAAAAATAATAAATTTTCTAAAACCTGCTTTTTAAAACAAAATTAAACTTTTATCTTATATTTTAAAATTTACTTTGAAAACGTACTTGGCAATCTAGGGAAATATACTTTCTTCACATCCTTTAAAAATAAATCACTATTTATTTTTTAAACAAATTTTCTCATTCCTTTAATAAATTTCCACCTTGAACTTATTTTTCCCAAATATCCTCTGATATATTTTACTTTGCTTTAATAAACCCAGTTTATAAATTCTAAAGTCCATTCTCCTTTAAATTTCCAAATACTTGAATCAGTTTCCAAATTGATTTTCAATTTACCCAATTTATTCCAAAATCCATTAATTTAAGATTTTATTCCTTAATTATGATTTGAAATACTTTTAACCGAAAATCCAATTTTAGATTTCTCAAATTACTTCTTTATTCTTTTAAATAAATTTAAACTTTGAATTTTAAAATAAGTCTTTATTGCTTTAATTGATATCACTTAATTTTACAATTCATTAATTCCTGTTTTATTCAAAATCTTTTCCCTTTTCATACTCGAAGTTATTTACTAGTATTTTAATATCACTTCCATTTCTTTTCAATTCATTCTTAATTTATTCAAATTTTCTATAATTATTTCGTTTACAAATTTATTTTCTTTCCAAAAACCAATTTATCTGTTTTTGGTAATTCATTATACTCAAATATATCCAGTCAAACCACAACATTCAATATTCCAATATAATTCATCATAGAATATAAAATAGTCGCAACAGAGAATGTTAAATAATTTAAATAAATGTTGAGGGGTCCAATTGGATCCTTCAACCTGTTTTCCCTGCATCCACAGACGTTAGCACAATATAAAATACCAATTCCAAAATATACCATACTATAACACATCAATCAATTCAACCATTCAATCAATTATTTAAATTTAATCATTTGAATTTAAATTCAACTGAGTGAGATTAACTCACCTTTGCTTTTCGATTGGCAATCCAATTCCATCTCGACCATTATCTCCCAATTTTGGACCTTGTATAAATATTTATATGATTTATTAACATTTTAAACAAATCGGAAAATTAATTGCCATTTTCAAATTTAATTAACTAATGACTTAGTTTAAAATTGATATTCCTGTAATAAATCTTTTTAGTAACTTAAATAGTTAAATAAGGAAATTAAAACAGTTTAATCTTCAAATCCATTTATTTTAAAATTAAACTAGTAGATTAAAAATATTCATTTTTAATTCCTGCTTGAAATCACTTATACCTAAAAATCAAATCTTTATAAACCCTACAACATTTTTTTATGCATATACATATTTTATTAAATCAAGCTAAATCAAAAACAAACACAAATACCTTACAGCCTCCACTGCCTCGTGAACCCTACTCCGAACTCTTACGCGAGCCCAAACCCAGCCTCCATCACCACGAGCGATCTTGAGGCTACGCTAATGCGTACGTACGTGCGAATGAAATCCAAACGAGCTTCCCTCTACGCGGCCTCGCGCTCGTGAGCTCGAACCCAAGCTGAGCACTGTCATGCCGACCACCAAAGAATGACGCCGGGACTTGATTCTTTCCCTGAACTCGTGAAGTACGCCATGCTCGAGCTAAATTTCCATCGTGGATCTCGATTCGACAAGGGGAGTCACGCGCTCTTCGATTGATTTTGGAGGAAGATAGCTGATAGATTGAAACGAAGAGGGAAAGGTTTTGATTTCACATTGAGAACCTGCCCCTATATTTAATTTTTAGATTTCGTTTTGTTTCGTGTGATATATTTGGAAAGAAGTTGGTTTCATTGGGAAGGCACTCGAGAATTTGAGGCTATAATGTCGAACAGAAAAGGAAGAAGGGAAAATCGAACGCAAAAATTCAAATATGAGATCTTCAATCATTCAAAATTCTTCGGCCATTGTTATTATTATTATTATTTCGTTAGAACTGATTTGAGCAAGGGACAAAAAGGGACGTGATTAAGCAGAGATTGGGTCGGCTTGCTTCAGAAGACAGAGGAGAATAGGTCGGCAAGAGATACATAGGGCGTCTGTGATTTGATTGGTGACATAATATATTATAATTAAATTAAAACGATAAATTATTGTCTAGGCGTTTTTATCTCATACGATCACACGATGACTCCGAATGCTACGAAATTTGAAATCCGATAATAATACAATATACGGATCCAATGGAACTAGTTTCGTCGAATTCCGAGACTGCGCCTCGGAAGGCTATTTTAAAATTCAATTTAAAACGATAAAATTTCCAAACTGAACAGATCACTATTAAATTCAATTTTACCACTTCTATTATCCTCAGTATTATCAATATAAATTTTTGTAAGCCTTCAAATTATTGTCAACAGACTTAAAACTTCAGATTCAACATTTGGCTCAACTTCCAATTATTTAATTCAATAATTTAATTATCAAATAAATCGTGATATTTGAATTCAAGTTAAAATTAACCTTCAAATATTTAAAATCAATTAAATATTCCGATTTTAAATGCTCAAAAATTCTGGGTCATCACATTCCTCCCCCCTTAAAAAAATTTCGTCTTCGAAATTACTAGTTAGGAAGAATGGTCCAATACCTGTTTATTTATCCCCAAAACCAAACAATCCGACATCCAACCAACTATCTTTTTATAAAAGACCCATTATCATTCTTATTAACTTCTCAACTCTCCCATAGTTTCAAACTATACTATTTGTTTAACCATTCAAGTTTCAATTTAAAACCAAATTTTGAATTATCTAAATTTTCTCAAAATTTTTCTAACTCCCTAAATTCCCAAAAAAATTCGCCAGCGTCTCCTTTGCGCAGCTTGCTCGGTACAACTGCAAAATGGCTCTACAGCCCCCAAATCTCAAAAAGAAAACAAAACGCCAAGTGGCTAGATCCAAAAATCCTATCAAATTTCACAGAAATTTATACACATACCTTTTTTTGTTGAGCATTTAAAATTTATCATCTGAAATCAAAATCAATTCTCTTTTCCCTTTATAATATCTGCATATCCTGCTTAGCACTAATATCCAATCAAGAATTCACCATTCCTTTCTTAAGTTAGTATAAGCATTTTATATGTTTCTTATATTTATTTTCATCTTACCACTTTAGTTTATATCTATTTCTATTCAAATTGATTCTTTCATTTTTATATGAATTCAATTTATCTTTAACTCTGAATATTTAATTTTTTTTCATTTATATTAATTCATGTCATTATTTTAAATTTGTTTTGATTTATTAATTTATTTCCATTTCTAGTTTGAAATCGTTTTGCCGTTAACAAAATTTTCCAAAATTTTCAAAAAAATTTGGCAGAGTCTCCTTTGTACGGAGGAGCTTTTGCAAATTGACAAAAGATAGAAATATATATACATCGACCCACCCGGTCGGAAAAACCAAAAACAATCCATATTTCCTATTTTTATTACGTAGGCGTACCTTATTTAGCATTTATAAGCAAGCGGCTTATTATTTTAGCAGTTAGCACAACCAAATCCAGCCACACGGCTTCCAGGTACCTGTACTTACTCAATTTAAACATGTAGGTGCCAAATGTATGAAGTTTAACGATATTTTGCTTATTTGCAATAGTTAAACACATGAATTCTAAAAGAAATGTACACCAAACACTTTCCTTAAGCAATTTATATAATTTTCATACTAATTCAACTGTTCAATTAATTTATAAACCATTTTCATTCAATTTGAATGGTTTTCAATCCATTCCTATACAACTGCATAATTTGAATGGTTTAAAACACAATCGCTTACATTCAATTCATTTTTAACCTTTAACAAATCCATATTATTCCAATTGATTTAAAAATCAATTTTATTTACTTGCAATGGCTCATAGAATTTTATTTTCTTATATTTTCATCCAACGACCAATTTTCCTCATGCAAGTTGGTAATATTCATTCAAGTAAATAACCACTTAAGCCGATGACCATTTTATATTGATTCCATCTCAGTTTATTGTTTAATTCTTTCTATTTAAAATTCATTCACAACCATTTTATTTGGCACGACACATTCCATTTCAATTTTATTCACAGTCCAATCATTTGCGTTTCATTTCTTATCCGCATTCATTTAAAACCATTCTAGTAAATTTGAAACATTCTATTTTCTTATTATCTCCAAGTTATTTCAATTATTTAACAATTTAAATGGTTTACAATTATTTATTTAAGCATTTCATTCCATTAAATATTATCTGTAACTCACCGAATTTTATTTCGATTAAAAATTATTTTCACTTGATTTAAAACCAATTCAATATTATTAAACATAATTTAAGTTGAATTAAATTCAACTCTCCTCCATCTATTTAGCTTAAGTCAATTTACTTCAATTTATTCAAATTTTATACTTAAGCTCATTTTCTTTTTGAAAATAAATTTCCCTTTTCAATTTAACTTGATTCTATTTCAATCCAATCTCATTTCAAACTACAAATTTATTTGATTAGTTACTACAAAATTTAACTTTTCAAATTCAACTCATTCAATTGATTACAAGGCCATTTCTAATTTATTTCCACATATTTGGATTTTATTCGCAATACAAACCATTACTATTTTAATCCAATTTCATTTTTATTCGATACATTTCCAATTATATTTAATTTATTAACACTTCAAGCCAAATTTTAATTAATAACTCAAATTCTGATTCCACTATCCATTTCAATTTACCACCCAATTTCATGAACTCACAATTCAATTACATTTACTTCACCAACCATTTAAGTCGAATTTAATTTATAACTTGAGTTTTATTTCCAAACTTCATCACAAACTCACAATTCAGCTTCTATTTAACTACATTTGGTTCCCATTACATATTTCATTAACTAATTCAGTATCTAATTAGCTCCCTCTATTAATAATCCAATACTTGATTTTTTTTTTTCAAAATATCTTCATATAATTTTATTAAGTTTAATTTGATTTTTTAATTCAAGTTTTGATTTTCATTTTAACTACATATTCATCAAAAATATATTTATTTTGGGTTTTTTTTCTACCCCACTTTTCAAACTTTAAAAGTCACAACTTATTATTTACACTATTCCATTCATTATAGGCTTGAATATATTTTTCTTTTATTTTTAACTCAAGATTTATGCTTATTTATAACTCAAGCATATTTTTATTCCATGCATTTTTAATTCTTTTATAAGTTGTTCTCATTTATTTATTTCAATTCAATCCTTATCCAACTTATTTTCCATTTATTCAGGTAAGAATATAATTCCATTCCAATAACTCATTTGAGTTTTATTTCAATTCAATTTATTTAAGCTCAGATTTATTTAACTCAATTCGATTTCAACTTAATTCGAATACAACTGGATATTATTTTAGCCCATTCAACTAATTTCAATCCAGTTAAATTTTATTCCCCAAATCCAAGTTAATTTCATTTTTAACTTTTCACTTTAAATTTAAGTTTCCAACATTCAAAGCTTATATTTTCTTCCCGATTTAAATCATCTCAATTTATAAGCTTACAACCTATCCCATCCGGATTTTTAAACACCCGACTTTTGGTTTCAAATCATTTTGAAATCTCCAACATCTCAAATCACATTTCTCAAAAGTTAAACCAATCATGGTTTTATTCCCAACAAATTTCCTTTGGAATTTCAAAAATAACAAGCTTTTCTGAACAAATCAATTTGGCAGCAATCCGTCACTTAGAAATTCGAAAATGAATACTGATGATGCGGCCGTCATCATCAGAATTATTTCCCAATATTCCAAGTGATTTCAATGCTATATCACTTCCAAAATCCTTTTAAAAAAAAATTCCTTTCAGAAATACTTCTAAAACAATAATGTTATCATTTATCTTCAAAACATTTCGACAAATACTTCCAAAATCTCCGGAATTTTAAATTTCCAAATCCTGCTTAAATCAATTTTAACTATACTTCATTTGCATAGTTTATGCTCATTCAAATTCTCATTTGATTATATTTCAATTTATAAATTACATTTATAATTCATATTTATAAATTTCATTTTATAATGAATTTATTTCCTTAACATTTGGTTATATTTTCAATTTCTTATTCAATTTCTACACAATAGTGTTAATAATTTAATATTATCATTCCTTAACAATCCAGCATCCAAATACTATAATACTTTAAAAAATTATATTCGTTATATACAAAAATAATTTGGGTAAAATTACTTCATTTACCCTATTTTAAAATAATACTATGTCGAGTTGTTCTATTCAAGTGTTTAGAGATCCCTATCAATAACGTTAATTACTCGTATTGACCAGAATCCATAAACTACTCAATAAACCAAACAACACAATATAAATCATTTTATATTCACTAACAAATACGCCCTCATATCTATTAATATGCTCAAACTCAGTCTAGAGTACTATGGACTCTATTTCAATGAGTAATTCCCACCAGAGCCAAGGTTATCACCAACCTAAGCTTTGATACCAACTGTAACGATCCGCAAATCCATACCCTTTGAGTAATCACTATTTTACCTAAATCAACTCAAGTTGTATAGAAATACGAACCATTTGGGTTAAAGAAGAAGAGGTAGAAGAAGAAAATAGAAAACAACAACAGAATCTAACCATCGCAGCGGAATAAAATATAATAAATAATAAATAATCCTTACTCAAATACATCATCAGAATACATCAATCACAGCTCAACATCAATAACATACAACTAGATATTAGCTACTCTATGCAGCGGAATATATATAAAACAAGTACGGAAGTACGTATCGTCATCCAGCTCGTCTCCTGAGCTCCACGGCATCATATCCTATATCCTATAACACTCGGTTTGACCCGAGCATTATAGTTAAATAACACCCAGTCAGTCTGGAATACTAGCGTGAGTAAACTACACTCAATTGGATTATTAAAGTTTCAAAATTCTTTTGAAAACAAAAAGCATCTCGTATGACCATGCCACAAATAAACATGTCGGGTTTTTACCTTACGATAGCTAAAACACTTTTTATAGAAATCCTCTGATATTATAATAGGGTCTATATATAAATACTTATAAAATAGCTGAAATTGTTGCATTATTAAATTCCAGCTACTAGCCACAGAGTGGGTAAAACAAACAAAACTCGTACAAGGCGCGTAGGGAGAATGGATTTCCAACTAATGACTAGGCGCTGGGGTACCACATGTCACAGTACGTGGCCTAGATCACAGTACCGAGGAGTACGCTTGCTCCCTTGCAACACAAGACTGGGACTATCCCTTACTGGATAATCCCGAGTGAGATCACCCCGCGGTTGGGATCAGCAACCGCCCACTAAGCCGAAATAAAAGGGACATCTAGACAGGGACGACCTCACCCTGCTTGGGTGCTACCCACCTAGCCTTGCTGCATAACCCCTGATTTTCAGTCATTCCTGGTTGATGAGGCTTGAGGCTAAGCGTTACCTTTTTAGAACATATCCATTAGAAAGCTCATCGTCCACCTGACGATGTTCCGAAAGCATTCATCCATACAAGTCCGTCCCGGGTTCGAACGGAACCGAAGGCACTATTACTACTACATCCATTTGGGAATATCCTCAGGATTAGTAACGACTAGCCCTTGCACTTGACTGCTCCATCTTCGAATCCAAACTCGTTTCCTACAAAATGTACAAACCGGATCGAAGTGGTTTTCCAGAAATAAATCTCGATCCTGGTCTCTTCAAAACGATCAATGCATTTGTCCAAAACTGATAGTCGGTGATTTAACTATCAATTTATATTCACAAACAACCATCAACCAATAAATAATTTCCCAAATTATTTATTAACCTAAAAAATAGCTTCACAAGATATATTTCCACTTTTCAAAACCCTTTTGAAAACAGTTTTAACTATCTTCCTTTCTCAGAATAAATTCCAAGTATTTTCTATTTCCACTGAAATCACTAAGCATGAAACTTTAGATTTTTAAAATATTAAAGCGCTTTACTTTGAAATATACTTTAAAACATTTAAGTTAAAAACTACTTCAATAACTTATTAATAACACACACTATACGAATATTGGAAAATAAGGTTACTTTATAAATATAAAACTAGGTTTCCACTTTTTAAAACAAAACACTAAGTCACCCTTAAATAATTATTACAATAATAGATTTGAAAAATATTTACTTAAGAATTTTAAACATTCAGAAATAATAAATTTTCTAAAACCTGCTTTTTAAGACAATATTAAACTTTTATCTTATATTTTAAAATTTACTTTGAAAACGTACTTGGCTATCCACGGAAATATACTTTCTTCACATCTTTTAAAAATAAATCACTATTTATTTTTTAAACAAATTTTCTCATTCCTTTAATAAATTTCCACCTTGAACTCATTTTTCCCAAATATCCTCTGATATATTTTACTTTGCTTTTATAAACCCAGTTTATAAATTCTACAGTCCATCTCCTTTAAATTTCCAAATACTTGAATCAATTTCCAAATTGATTTTCAATTTACCCCATTTATTCCAAAATCCATTAATTTCAGATTCTATTCCTTAAATATGATTTGAAATACTTTTAACCGAAAATCCAATTTTAGATTTCTCAAATTACTTCTTTATTCTTTTAAATAAATTTAAACTTTGAATTTTAAAATAAGTCTTTATTCCTTTAATTGATATCACTTAAGTTTATAATTCATTAATTCCTGTTTTATTCAAATCTTTTCCCTTTTCATACTCGAAGTTATTTACTAGTATTTTAATATCACTTCCATTTCTTTTCAATTCATTCTTAATTTATTCAAATTTTCTATAATTATTTCGTTTACAAATTTACTTCCTTTATTTTCTTTCCAAAATCCAATTTATATATTTTTGGTAATTCATTATACTCAAATATATCCAGTCAAACCATAACATTCAATATTCCAATATAATTCAACATAGAATATCAAATAGTCACAACAGAGAATGTTAAATAATTTAAATAAATGTTGAGGGGTCCAGTTGGATCCCTCTAACCTGTTTTTCCTGCATCCACAGACGTTAGCACAATATAAAATACCAATTCCAAAATATACCATACAATAACACATCAATCAATTCAACCATTCAATCAATTATTTAAATTTAATCATTTGAATTTAGATTTAAATACAACTGAGTGAGTAACTCACCTTTTCTTTTCGATTGGCAATCCAATTCCATCTCGACCATTATCTCCCAATTTTGGACCTTGTATAAATATTTATATGATTTATTAACATTTTAAACAAATCAGAAAATTAATTGCCATTTTCAAATTTAATTAATTAATGACTTAGTTTAAAACTGATTTTCTTTTAATAAATCTTTTTAGTAACTTAAATAGTTAAATAAGGAAATTAAAACAGTTTAATCTTCAAATCCATTTATTTTAAAATTAAACTAGTAGATTAAAAATATTCATTTTTATTTCCTGCTTGAAATCACTTATACCAAAAAATCAAATCTTTATAAACCCTACAACATTTTTTCTGCATATACATATTTTATTAAATCAAGCTAAGTCAAAAACAAACACAAATACCTTACAGCCTCCACTGCCTCGTGAACCCTACGCCGAACTCCTACGCGAGCCCAAACCCAGCCTCCATCACCACGAGCGATCCTGGACATGAAGTCGACCGAGGCTACGCTAACGCGTACGTACGCACGAAGGAAATCCAAACGAGCTTCCCTCTACGCTGCCTCACGCTCGCGAGCTCAAACCCTAGCTGAGCACTGTCATGCCGACCACCAAAGAATGACGCCACGACCTTGATTCTTTCCATGAACTCGTGAAGTACGCCATGCTTGAGCTAAATTTCCACTGTGGATATCGATTCGACGAGGGGAGTCACGCGCTCTTCGATTGATTTCGGAGGAAGATAGCTGACAGATTGAAACGAAGAGGGAAAGGTTTTGATTTCACACTGAGAACTTGCCCCTATATTTTATTTTCAGATTTCGTTTGGTTTCGTGCGATCGATTTGGAAAGAAGCTGGTTTCATTGGGAAGGCACTCGAGAATTTGAGGCTATAATGTCGAACAGAAAAGGAGGAAGGGAAAGTCGAACGCAAAAATTCAAATCTGAGATTTTTCAATCATTCAAAATTCTTCGGCCATTGTTATTATTTTTATTTTTATTTTCGTTAGAAATGATTTGAGCAAGGGACAAGAAGGGATGTGATTAAGCAGAGATTAGGTCGGCTTGCTTCAGAAGACAGAGGAGAATAGGTCGGCAAAAGAAACATAGGGCGACTGTGATTTGATTGGTGACATAATATATTATAATTAAATTAAAACGATAAATTATTGTCTAGGCGTTTTTGTCTCATACGATCACACGATGACTTCAAATGCTACGACATTTGAAATCCGATAATAATACAATATTACGGATCCAATGGAACTGGTTTCATCGAATTCCAAGACTACGCCTCGGAAGGCTATTTTTAAATTCAATTTAAAATGATAAAATTTCAAAACCGAACAGATCATTGTTAAATTCAATTTTACCACTTCTATTATCCTCAATATTATCAATATAAATTTTATAAGCCTTCAAATTATTTTCAACAGGCTTAAAACTTCAGATTCAACATTTAGCTCAACTTCCAATTATTTAATTCAATAATTTAATTATCAAATAAATAGTGATATTTGAATTCAAGTTGAAATTAACCTTTAAATATTTAAAATCAATTAAATATTCCGATTTTAAATGCTCAAAAATTCTGGGTCGTCACAATTACTAAGTACCATGATATCAATTTCATAAACAAATTTCCTAAATAATTACTTTCAAATAATGCTACAATCATTTTCCAAAATCTTGAAAAACCAATCTTAAAAAACTAGGATTTAAGCTCTCAAATTCCCAATTTAAATCCTTTTTATTTATAAATCATATTTATACAAACCATATTATATGAAACACTTTCTTATATAAATCATTTACAAATGTTTAACTTTGTTTAGATTATAATAAACAATTTTTATTAAAATTAAATTTTAATCCAACATTATCATTGAATGCTCATTATAGTTAAACTGTGAAAATTAATTCACAAGGTGTTTATTTCAATACCCTTATAATTACTATCTACCTAACCCATGCAGTGAAAAGGTAAAACTGCTAATAAACAGTTCAAGTACAATTCAAAAATCAATAATAAATGGTAATAACTGAATATTGTCATTTCCTAACAAAAAAACACATTATGAATAAGTATATCAATTTTTTTAAAATTATTTTTTATATATAAAATTGAGTCTTAGGTAAAAACTGCGTAGTTAATGCCCCGCTATTACCCTGCTATAACCCCGCTATATCTCATAGCAAATTTCTACCGCTACGATTTTTCCTTGTAGCCCCAAAATATAGCCTTTCCGCTTTAAGCCCTGCTATTTCCGCTATATCCCGTTATTTCCTCTATATTGCGCTATTTTCGCTATATCGTCTTTAATAAAATGAATTGAAAAATTGTATCCATACATTACAAAAATTATGAAACTAATTTATTTGATTTATTTTTTAATATATTTTCAGAAATGAAAATACTCTAATATTCTACTAAATTCAATTATGTTATATATAACAATTTTACGTTTATTTAAAGTATATCGGAACATGTTTTTATTTAAAACTATTTATGTATTAATTATAATTCAATTGAATGATAATTTTTCATTTAATTACCATTTACATATTTGTAAAAATATTAAGTATGGGTTTTACATGCTATTTTAGAGTCATCCGCTATATCCGGCTATATCCTCGCTATATCTCCGCTTTGACTTTTTACACCTCCACTGCTTTGAATCTGTCGGCGCATTAACTACATAGGGTAAAAATTATTTCATTTTACTAATTTCAAAACAATACTATGTCGGTTTGTCTTGTTCTAGTGTTTAGATATCCCTATCAACAACGTTAGCAACACATATTGACAAAAATCCGTAAGCATTCAACAGACCAATCATCACAATATAAAATATTTTTATGCCAATAACAAAAACACATTCTTGAGAGTATGTGTGTGTGTGTGCGTGTGTGTGTGTATGATACACTCAAACTCATTATAAGGCATTCCATTACCCTATCTCTTAATAAGTTGTACCCCCCAAAAGCCAAGGTTCTCACTTGACCTTCGGCTCTGATACCAAGTGTAACGTCCCGACTTTTTGACCCTCTAATGTCGACACTAATATATCCACAGTATTCATGTGTCGAGCATCTAAGTGCTAAAAAGACAGATGGTTAGGGTAAAAGAAAGAGAAGAAAGGAAAACGGATAAGAAAGAATAACACAGCATCAGAATCTCACATGTGAACGATAATATATAATATCTCTACCGACCTTTAAAAAAATTAGTCTACATATAAAAATCAGAGCGAACTACTTGTAATCAGCCTGGACAGTTATAACACCCTACCCTCACAAATGCTAATGGATATAAAACAAGTAATGTAGTGGAAATTTAAATATAGAAAGTAAGAATTCAACTCATCCCCAAGAGCTTCAATGAAAATTAGAAAATCTTGAAATGTACTCGGGGGCTTACAAGAGAACTGTAATAAATTAACAGCTGGATCAGTATGGTAAACCAGCAGGAGAAATTCAGATCATATGGATTCTTGTATTTATAAAACTATTCAAAATAAAGGGATCTCATAAGACCATGTCGCAAATAAACATGGATGAGTTTTTACCGTACGATAACCAAACCATTTCTATAAGAAAACTCAGTGATATTATAATAATGTCTAGGGTGTGAAATATAAATATATATCATAATCGAAACGATTACATTAATTACATCCAATAATATATTAGTGTACAATCAAAACCGCTAAGATACATTCGTATAATTGATCTTTTATGGAGATCTCCTCGAATCATGTCGGATCTGAACTCCATGCGCAAGGGTCAGAAACTACCTTCGTGCGTTGTGCATCTCTACATAAAATATACCATTGAGAAAAACATAGCCGGTCCACGTCTAGACACAAGATCCAAAATATACCCAACTCCCACTAGCAACATCGATAAGCATACTCCAGATCAAGAGTTGATATATCCTGTCATGGATTAGAAAAACCCCAAGCTATGCCCTTACTCTATTTTTAGTCATTTCAGATGTTGAGGCTACGTTCGACAGCTCCCACATGAGTCTTTGTTACTCGATAGAACATGAACCCCAAAATGGATCCTGGTATCTCAAACAGATCATGAATGTGACAATCCGAAAATTTAAACAATTTAAATTAGAATAATTAATTGATTTTAAATATTTAAAAGTTATTTTTTAAACTTGAATTCAAATATTATTATTATTTAGCAATTGAGTTATTAGATTTAATAAACTAAAAATTGGTTAAAATGTTGAATCTGGAGTTTTAAGCCTGTTAAAAATAATTTGAAGGCTTATAAAATTTATAATGATGATACTGAAGATAATAGAATGGTTTAAATATAATATAAAGATGATTTGTTCGATTTTAATAATATATCGTCTAAATCGATATTTAAAAAAAGCCTTCCGAGGCATAGTCTCGGAATTCGACGAAACTACTTCCATTGGATCCGTAGTAGTTAGTTATTATCGGATTTCAATTTTCATAGCAATCGGAGTTGTCGTTTGACCCTGGCAGCTCAAAACGCTTAGAACTATTTTAATCGATTTAATTTAGAATTGATCGTTTTCTTCTGTAACTCGTGCATATGATTGAATTAGTTTTTGAAACATGTTCCATTTTGTTCGGAATGCGGGTAAAGCCTTATAAACGCCTAACGGCGTGTCTGATTCGGAGTTCAAGATTTCAAGTTATGTGAAACGAGATATTTTAGAAAAAAAATTTTAAAGGGTCAACTCAGCTGCCCTATAGCTTATACTCGAAGCCACCTACAAGAAATATCTCTTCATTTTTTTCAGATAAAGAATGAAACCGAAATCCCTTTTCCTCTCTCTTTCTCATCGAAATCGAACTCATCAAAAAAAAGGGCGACGCAGAAAATTGGATCGAGTTCGAGCTCAATTCTTGAAGCAGGTCGCGACTAATTTCGAGATGAGGAGAAGGAGCATTCGCAATGCCGCAATTGAGTGGGAGGGCGTGAGGCATACTCGAGCAGGTGAATGGAGGGGTATCGATCTGGGGATTCTCAAAGTGAAAAGCGAAGTCACGTTCGCGCGTGATGGCAAGGAGATGGGGCGTCGTGGTGGTGTTCGCTGGTGGAGGCTCGCGTGTGACGGCGCGGGCATTCGTGGAGCTCGATGTTTCCAATCTCGTGCGAGCGACTATTGTTCGCGATCGCGGCAGTTTCTTGATCGAGCAGAATGGTAATTCTTTTTAATTTTTACAAATTAATTTTTTTCTAATTGCATACAATACGATAATTTACTGATGAAATTTAAAGGATATACAGATTGATTTGATTTTAAGGACACAGTAAGGTTTGTAAACAAATTTTATTTATTTACTTATTTTTCAATCTAAGAGTTTATCTATATATATGTATATATAGAAAAGGTTTGGGAAAAATATATATTGAAATTTTAAAAATAGTTGATAGTCTATATAAAGTATGGTTTTGTAAGCTATATAGGTTGTTTTTTTTATTATTTGTAGCTCCAAAAGAGAAATATAATAAATATAGATATGTACATTTTAAAATTCTTGATTTTATTATAAATAATGGGATATAGTGATTTATGCGTTTAGTTGACTTATTATTTTAATTACTAAAAGATTATTCAAAAAGGAAATTAGTTTGAAATTTAATTATTCGTTAAAATTTAAATCATTAGTTAAATTAAATTATTAAACGATGATTGATTATTCGGATGTTAATAAAATCATCTAATATTTATTCAAAGGTCTTAAATCATGAAGAATCAAGTCAATTGGAATGGATTGCAAACAGTAAAAGCAAAGGTGAGTAAATCTCACTCTGTTGCATTTTTATTAAATTTAAATGGTTAAATTTAAATAATTGGTTGAATGATTAAATTAATTGAATGTGCACCGATGATGATGTGACTTTGGTTTTGGTTGGTTCTCGAGTTAATTGTGGTTGGACTCGGAGTATTTAGGTTTTAAATTGTTTTAAAACTTTAAATAAGAAAATGTTTTCATTGTTAATAAAGGCTTAATGATTTGTGATTCATTAGATTAGTAGGGTAATTAAAATGGATAATGGATTAATTCAATTAATTAATTATTTAGGTTCATTAATTTAGCAATTAAGGGTTTGAATTAATTAATTAAGGTTTAAGTTAATTTATTAAGTTTAATTAATTAAGAATAATCAATGGATGGTTTGGTAGGTAATTACTTAATGTAATTAATAAAATATAATTACTTTGTGAAATTAATCAAGAGATTAATTAAGATAGTTAATTAAGGAGTAAATAGTTTATTTAATCAAGTTAATAAAGATAGTTAATTACAAGTTGATATTAATCAAGAATGATTAATATTATGGTTTAATTAATGTAATTAAATTAGATTAGGATAAATTAAAATACAATTAGAAATCATTAATTTATATAATTACTGATGTAATTAAAGATTGATTAATTAATTAATTATTCAATAATAAGTGACATATGCGAAGTTAATTAATATAAGTAATTAAGGATTAATGTAATTAATATAGTTAATTAATTTATGGAGTAATTAAGATTACTTATTGATTTGGTTAAGAATAATTAACATTGAAATGAATTAAAGTTGATTACTTGAATGTAATTGGAGGATAATTAATCTAGGGTGATTAATTAAGATGAATAATGAAGGGATGATTGATTAATTGAATTGAAATTAATTAATGCTAAATGAAGAAATCTAAGTGGTCGAGGTTAGTAATTCAATCAGGGTTAATTAAATTAAATTTGTAAATGATTATGCTTTGCTTATGGATGATTGAATGGTATTGGATGCATTGAATGAGTTGATATCTCTGATATGAAATGTTGTGTATTTCATTTGGATAACTTGAGTTGGGAAGACATGAGACGTGAAGAGACCTGGATCGGGTTGCTTTAGCATGATAGGGGGTTCTCGCTTTGCATTAGGTGGCGAACGAGAGACTCTTACCCCTACATGTCCCCGGAGTAGTATAAGGCCTTGTGGGGTTGGTTTGCAAGGTGCTTACAGTCGAGAGGCTAGCCGTAAAAGCAAACCCGATGTATCACTATGAGCCACGGTGGGGCTGGGATGGTTGAAAAGCCTACCAGTCAAGTGAGCCGCTGTCGATGGTTGGAAAGCTTAAACTATGACAGTTGGTATCGGAACAGAAAGGTTAAGCGAGAACCTTGGCTCTGGTGGGAGTTATTCCTTAAATAGAGTTCGTAGTACTCTAGGATGAGTTGAGTATTTATAAATATGAGCGCGTACTTGTATTTTTCTTATATAAATGTTTTAAATGATTTTATATAAAAATATATTTTGATATATAAAGTAATATTTCTTTCTAATAAATATTAAGGTGATTGGTTGTTAAATTATTGGAATTAAATTAAGAAGTAATATAATACAACCAAATTGAAATTTTGAACTGGAATTAAATAAAGTGGTAACAGAAATACAACCAAATTAAAATTAAATTAATTGAAATGAAATTCTAGAATTAGAACTCAGAAATTAAATTGATTAAACACTTTAAATAAAGGTTAATTTGGTTTAAAAGTTAAACCAAACTTTGAGAATTTAACTCGAATTTATATAATTCGAGATGGTTTAAAATTGAGATTGAAATTGAATTAGTTCAAAATTGAATTTGATTTAAATTAATTGGATTTATGATTGAAGATGGATAAGTTTAAAAATTTAAATGGAAAATTTGAATTGGATTAACTTGAAAAGGTATTGAAATTGAAGTGGGTCAATGGATATTAGTCCATATTGATTGGAATGAATTGAAATTATAATTAAAGTTGGACAGGATTAAAATGAAATGAAATTTGATTTGGATTGGGAAAGAAATCAAGATTGATTTAACTTGAATTGGGGTTAAATAAATTTCGATGGGAATTGAAGTTCTTCAAATTGGAATTGTGTCAATTAAATGAAAGTGGAAATTTAAATTGAGTTGTTGGGGAAGTGAACAGTTTTGACTCTGGACTATTTTCAATATAAATTGTTTTAATATAAACTTATTTTTCCAAGCTATTTAATATATACAGCCATTCTTTTTCAAAGCCAAATTATTTTATACTTGTTCTACAATTATTTTTGGAACTATTTAACAATTTTTCAACTGTTTTATAAACTAATTACTATTTTTCAACTATTTGACAAATTAATAACTATTTTCTAATTATCTAAAATTTCTGAAACTATTCAACTATTTTCCAATTATTTTACAATTAGCTAACTATTTTACAGCCATTTTGCAAACTAATAATTATTTTTCAATTACTTGTCTATTTTTAAAATTTTCAAGCTATTTTCTAAATATAAACTAGTCGGAGTTCAAACTGTTATTGATTAAATACCCAACTGAGGTAAGAATTAAAGTGATAATTCAAATGAGGATTAGAGAAAATGTGAATAAGTTAATAAAATCAAAGTGAGGATGAATAGAAAGGAAATTGATTTGGCTAATAATCAGTGAAGTTAAATATGTAGGATGTACGTATATTATTCTACTCGCATAGTGATTTGATCCAGATTCGAGCACAGAATTTCAAGATAGTTATATCGATCCAAGTTGGAATTTTTCACTCGATTTTCGACGACGAACCTGGATATGGATTGTTGATTGGTTCTAGATATTCTTATCATAGTTATAGCTATGCAAGGAGAATGACGGTTTCTAATTAAGAAACCAAATTTGAGTCTGCACTAGGAAATCGGGTGGACGATACTAGTTCGGAAGTGAAATTGTGTGATCGAGTGAGCGATCAGATTGGTATAGCGTATGGATGATAAGTGTACATCGTACAGTTTTGAATGAAATTGATATTGGAAAGAGTAATCAAATTTCAATATTTGATTTTGAATAAACAAAGTTATATATCTTTGTTATATAAGATAAATCTCCCCTTGTTGAATCTATTGCCAGAAGGAAAGGATTTTGAAAGTGTTTGAAGTATAAAAGGAGTTTTATACAAGTTTGAAATGATCCAAAGTTTTAAAAAATATATATATATCTGAATATATATAAAGGATCTTATGAGGATTTTGGAAAAAGGTTTTGGGAACCTTTGGATTCGGAAAGGCTTTTGAATTTTGGGTAAAATCAATATTGAAATTTGGAAAGCCTAGTTTGAGAATTATTGATTTAATCGATTTTGTGTAAAGGAGCTTTGTATGAGATCATACTAGGTGTATGATTTGAAAGATACTATATGTGTATACTATAAAGTGTTTTGATGATGGCTCTGGGGAAAAAGGCGCTCCTTTGAAATGAACTTCTAAGGAGTGCCACCGGGTGGTGCTGCCTTGAGCCCCAAGGGGGGTTCTAAAGTTGATCCTGTGAGGAGTCCGGACAAAACTAGTTCCTTAGGATTATGAGTAGTGTATGCCATAGCAAAAGTATTGTGTGCCGCTGAGAACCAACGGTCTACGTTTGATTTTATATTGGTAGACTGCGACTTATGGTAACATAGCGAAAGTCGTGTGTGCTACTGAGAGCCAATAGTCTGCGTTTGATTTTATATCGGTAGACTGCGACCTTTGTAGGAGTGGAAAAGTTTCATTTTGATAGCGAAAATCGAGGGGCGCTGATGCCTACAGTTAAATGGACTTTTGCTGCGATGGCAACGTTACCCTGGAATGTAACTGTGATCTGTTGTGAGTTCCATGGCGTAATCGAGGGGCGCGGAGTGGCTATAGTTACATGAACTTTTGCTGTGATGGCAACGTAACCCAAGATGTAACTGTGACCATGGATGGGGGTGATGATTTCCAGAGCATTTTCCAACTTACTCAATTTAAAAATGTAAGTGCCATATGTCAAAAAAATTATTTTCCAAGTATTTTCACTGGATGTTGAAAAAGGGTTTACCAAGTACTTATAGATTTTCAGTCCTATGCCTGATCAACGTATGACTGAATTTCTGTGAGAACAAGGATGGACTAGTTGAGACATCGAGTTATAAGAAGTATTTTTTTATAAAAAGCTATTTTAATAGTATTACCTGAATTTAAAAGTATTTCTAAAAATTTTAAAATAGAAATGTTGGAATTTTGGAAAATGAAAGAAATCTAAACTTGAATTATAAAAAAAATTGAATTCAGGAAAATTTAATGAAGTGATTTTTTGTAATAAAATCGAATATTGAAATAAAAGTCGAAAGTAAGCTAATCAACTAAATAAATTATTTGATAGAGTATGTTAATAAAATTTAACTCGGTTAGACAAATGGATTGTAAGTTAATAATGGAGTTTGGTAATGAACTCGAATTATAAATAGAATTCGACTTGGATTTGATGAGGAATTAAATAAGTAGAGATGTGTTAAGACAAAATGGAATTGAATTATAATGGACATGCTTTGAGTTGTAGACAAACCCAGGTGAGTAGAAATAAATTGTTGTATTAATAAAATAAATTCGAATATGAATTAAGTAGATGAATTAAAAATTTACAATGGGGTGAGTAAATGGGTTAATTGATTTAAATAATAATGGATAAAGTTTGATTGAATAAAAACTAAATCAAAGTTTAATTGGAATTGGGTTATCAGAAAGAACTTAAGTTATGAGGCGTATTAAATTGAAGTAAGATTTCTTAAGTCAATAAAAGCTTGGTCTCGAGTAGAATGGAAGACCATTAAATAAAGTTTGGGTTAAATCTGTTTGGAAAATGGATATTAATATAAGCATCGAATGTTGTAAAGCTCGATGAAATAGTTTTAAACGAATCCAATGCGGAGATTAAATGAAATGCAGGTGTATGGATGGTGAATAAATTAGAAATGAAATGGAACTAAATACAGAATGGGTGTAATTTAATTTGAAGTAATTATAAACTAAAATGAATGCTCTATTAAGCGTATATTGCCGAATTTACATAAAAATAGTGTCGTTTGATGTAAACAAAAGTAATTAAATTCTATGAGTTGATAGGGATTAAATAAATTGATTTTAGGATCAATTGAATTGAATATGAGCTTGATTGGATTAAAAATAAATTGAATGTAAGAAACTGAGTTGTAAACCATATAAATTGAATGAAATGGCATATGAATTGGTTGAAAGCAATTGAATTAGCTTTAAATCGTATAAATCGCTTATGGAAAGCGTTTGGAGCTTGTTGCTTATGAAATGCATGTGTTTAGCTATTGAAAGTAAGTGAAATGCTAATAAATTTTCTATATATGGCACTTACATTTTTAAATTGAGTTAGTACAGGTACCTGAAGGCCATTTGGCTGGATTTTCTTGTGCCAGTTGCTTAAATAATAAGCCGCTTGCTTAAAAATGCTAAATAAAGGTATGCCTACGCAATAAAAATAGGAAATATGAACTGTTTTTGCTTTTCCGACCGTGTGGGTCGATGTATATATATTTATATCTCTTATCAAATTGCAAAAGCTCCTCCGTAAAAAGGAGACTCTGCCAAAAAAATTTGAAAATTTTGAGAGTTAGAATATTTTTGTAAGTTTTTGAGAAAAAGTTTTGTTAGTGGCAAAACGATTTCAAATTGGAAATTAAAATAAATTAGTAGATGAAACTAATATGAATCAGTTATAAATGGAAGATAAAATTCAATACTCAAAATTGAAAATAAATTGAATCCATATGGAAATGAGAAAACTAAGTTGAATAGAAGTAGATATGAAAACTTCTGTAAGGAAATGCATAAAATGATTTTAAAAGTTATGATTGGATATTATTGCTAACTAAGACATGCATGTATAAAAGGGAAAAGGGAAATTGGTTTTGATTTCAGAAGATAATTTGAATCGCCTGACTAAAAGGTATGTATTTAAATTTTTATGAAATTGGATTGGGTTTTTGATCTAGCAACTTGGCTTTTGTTTTCTTTTGGAATTTGGGAGCCCGTAGAGGCATTTTGTAGTTGTACCGAGCTAGCCGCGCAAAGGAGACGCTGGCGAAATTTTTCAAAAATTTAGAGAGTTAGAAATTTTTTGAAAAAATTGTGACAATTTAAATTTGAATTTTAGATTTAAATTTAAATTTGAATAAGTGGGGTAAATTATGTTGTTGGAAACTATAGAGGTTTTGGGAAGTTGGTTGAAATAATAGTGGGTCCTTGATAAAAGATATATTATGGCAAGTTGATATAACTGTTTGGGTTTGGGAAAAAGTAAACGGGTATTGGACCATTCTTCCTAACTAGTAATTTCGGGGATGAAATTCTTTTAAGGGAGGAGGAATGTGACGAACCAAAAATTTTAACAATTTAAATTGGAATAATTAATTGATTTTAAATATTTAAAAGTTAATTTTTAAACTTGAATTCAAATATTATTATTATTTAGCAATTGAGTTATTAGATTTAATAAACTAAAAATTGGGTAAAATGTTGAATCTGGAGTTTTAAGCCTGTTAAAAATAATTTGAAGGCTTATAAAATTTATAATGATGATACTGAAGATAATAGAATGGTTGAAATTTAATATAAAGGTGATTTGTTCGGTTTTAATAACATGTCGTCTAAATCGATATTTAAAAATAGCCTTCCGAGGCATAGTCTCGGAATTCGACGGAACCAGTTCCATTGGATCCGTAATAATTAGTTATTATCGGATTTCAATTTTCGTAGCAATCGGAGTTGTCGTTTGACCCTGGCAGCTCAAAACGCTTAGAACTATTTTAATCGATTTAATTTAGAATCGATCGTTTTCTTCTGTAACTCGCGCATATGATTGAATTGGTTTTCGAAACATGTTCCATTTTGTTCAGAATGCGGGTAAAGCTTTATAAACGCCTGGCGGCATGTCTGATTCGGAGTTTGAGATTTCGAGTTATGTAAAACGAGATATTTTGAAGAAAAAAAATTTAAGGGTCAACTCAGCTACCCTATAGCTTATACTCGAAGCCACCCTTAAGAAATATCTCTTCATTTTTTTCAGATAAAGAATGAAACCGAAATCCCTTTTCCTCTCTCTCTCTCTCGAATCGAAATCGAACTCATCAAAAAAATGGCGACGTAGAAAATTGGATCGAGTTCGAGCTCGATTCTTGAAGCAGGTCGCGACTAATTTCGAGATGAGGAGAAGGAGCGTTCGCGATGCCGCAATTGAGTGGGGGGGTGAGGCATACTCGAGCACGCGAATGGAGGGGTTTCGATCCGGGGATTCTTGAAGTGAAAAGCGAAGTCGCGTTCGCGCGTGATGGCAAGGAGATGGGGCGTCATCATGGTGTTCGCTGGTGGAGGCTCGCGTGTGATGGGGAGGTGCGTTCGTGGAGCTCGATATTTCCAATCTCGTGCGAGCGACTATTGTTCGCGATGGCGGCAGATGCTTGATCGAGCAGAATGGTAATTCTTTTTAATTTTTACAAATTAATTTTTGTCTAATTGCATACAATACGATAATTTACTGATGAAATTTAAAGGATATACATATTGTTTTGATTTTAAGGACACGGTAAGATTTGTAAACAAATTTTATTTATTTATTTATTTACTTATTTTTCAATCTAAGAGTTTATCCATATATATGTATATATAGAAAAGGTTTGGCAAAATATATAGAAATTTTAAAAATAGTTGATAGTCTATATAAAGTATGGTTTTGGAAGCTATATAGCTTGTTTTTTTTATTATTTGCAGCTCCAAAAGAAAAATATAATAAATATAGATATGTACATTTTAAAATTCTAGATTTTATTTTAAATAATAGGATATAGTGATTTATGTGTTTAGTTGACTTATTATTTTAATTACTAAAAGATTATTCAAAAAGGAAATTAGTTTGAAATTTAGTTATTCATTAAAATTTAAATCATTAGTTTAATTAAATTATTAAATGATGATTGATTGTTCGGATGTTAATAAAATCATCTAATATTTATTCAAGGGTCTTAAATCATGAAGAATCAAGACAATTGGAATGGATTACAAACAGTAAAAGCAAGGGTGAGTAAATCTCACTCTGTTGGATTTTTATTTAAATTTAAATGGTAAAATTTAAATAATTGGTTGAATGATTAAATTGATTGAATGTGCACCGATGATGATGTGACTTTGGTTTTGGTTGGTTCTCGAGTTAATTGTTGTTTGACTCAGAGTATTTGGGTTTTAAATTGTTTTAAACTTAAGTCATAAATAAGAAAATGTTTTCATTCTTAATAGGGGATTAATGATTTGTGATTCATTAGATTAGTAGGGTAATTAAAATGGATAATGAATTAATTCAATTAATTAATGATTTGGGTTGATTAATTTAGTAATTAAGGGTTTGAATTAATTAATTAAGGTTTAAGTTAATTTATTAAGTTCAATTGATTTAGAATAAACAATGGATGGTTTGATAGATTATTACTTAATGTAATTAATTAAATATAATTACTTTGTGAAATTAATCAAGAGATTAATTAAGATAGTTAATGAAGGAGTAAATAATATATTTAATAAAGTAAATAAAGATAGTTAATTATAGGTTGATATTAATCGAGAATGATTAATATTGTGGTTTAATTAATGTAATTAAACTAGATTATGATAAATTAAAATACAATTAGAAATCATTAATTTATATAATTACTGATGTAATTAAAGATTGATTAATTAAGATTAATTATTCAATAATAAGTGACATGTGAGAAATTAATTAATATAAGTAATTAAGGATTAATGTACTTAATATAGTTAATTAATTTATGGAGTAATTAAGATTACTTATTGATGTGGTTAAGAATAATTAACATTGTGAAATGAATTAAAGTTGATTACTTGAATGTAATTGGAGGATAATTAATCCAGGGTGATTAATTAAGATGAATAATGAAGGGATGATTGATTAATCGATTTGAAATTGGTTAATGTTAAATGAAGAAATCTAAGTGGTCGAGGTTAGTAATTCAATCAGAATTAATTAAATTAAATTTCTATATGATTATGCTTTGCTTATGGATGATTGAATGGTATCGGATGCTTTGAATGAGTTGATATCTTTGATATGTAATGTTGCGTATTTCATTTGGATAACTTGAGTTAGGAAGACATGAGACTCGAAGAGACCGAGGTCGGGTATTAGGAAATACCCGAAACCACTTTGAATTTTTATAGATTGATATGTGAAATCTGTAGGCTGGAATGAAGTGATTTAAAGGAATTGGACTAGTTTAAATCTAAATCTTTGGTGTTTAGAAAACTTATGTATGAAATAAATGATGTCTATAACATATTGTGAACTTGTAAATTGATTCGAGTTAACCCGGGTTCTATATAAGTTGTATGCTTTGTATTCCATGTTGGACGAGTTTACTCACGCTGGTTTCCAGCCTGACCCGGGTGTTACTTGATGTAATGCTCGGATCAGACCGAGTATTACAGATTTTTAGGTAAGGACGTTCTGGAGCTTGGGAGACGGGCTGGATGGCAGAAACGTATAGAGCATTTTCCGTTGTATTATATTATTGTAAATCTGTGTCATGATAATTGTGTATATTCGGTGTTGTTATATATGTGCAACTCTGATGTATTGAAATGTAATCGACAGATATAGTAATCTTTTGTAAACCATTATTATTTTTTATTATATTTTATCCGCTGCGAATGTGGGATGTTGATGTTTCTGTTCTTCTTCTTCTTCTATCTCTTTCTTATTTTTCATAACTATCTGAAATTTTCGTGATCGGAAATTTCGGGTCGTTACAGTGAGTCACTACTTGGATTCGGGCATCTTAAATTGATCTTAAGTCTCCACATAGAGGATCGCACAAATCTTCCAACGAATGCTAACGCTGACCTCTTCCTTGGACTTAATCTTAGGATAGATTGTTCAACTCTATAACATTCCACTTCATAACTACTTTCAAAAAGTTGAACCTATATATCAGTTTTGAAGTGATTTTCAATAAATATAACACTTACCAATCCCGGTCTCTCCAGAACCAATAGATGAATTTTCGGTAAAGTTCGATAGTTGACTAATTGACTATCAAGTTCAAAATAGACGATCGTATATGGAAACCAAGCCTCGTATACTTGACATGTTTCTGATATTTCGAACTTACACCATCCCTCGGTCAAAAGGGAAGCCAGTAGGTTAGAGCACTATTTCTTTTATCCCTATTCGAACGTCAATCTTAACTCTCATAGGCAAACAAGCCAACTTCATTGGCTTTTGGTGCTAAGTACATAACTAAATGCTTTCATAAACAAGCAACCACGAAAATCAAGAGAAAGTCACATAAATGACTTCCAATCCCCTTTTTACTTAATTAGTCCTTTGTTAATTAAACCTCTCTTATTGGTAAACCTTCTTTTTATCTAATAAAACTTCACTCATTAATTAAAACTACTAATTGATTAAATTTCATTTATATACTTGCATATATGTTCAATTTCTCTTTATAAAAGATATAACTATTTCACTATTCACTTATACTCTTTTCAATACTTTAAAAAATAATCATTATGCTTATCTCTATGTTATAACTATATTCAAAAAATCATTTACAAGATTTGCCTACTTAAAAACATTATCAAAGAGGTTAAAAACAAATGTTACTAAAACATTATTTACTATGACCTTCTCTTTTATAAGTCAAACCTCTACTTTTACTGTCCTAATTCGAAGAGATTCAGTACTTGCTATTATCTTTAAAACCCAACTACTAAAGACTTAAGTATATTCAAAAAAAATTAAAAAAAAATTCCTCCTTAAAAGTATAATCCCTAGGTTTAAAAATAAATGTTAATGCAATATTGTTTGCTACAATCCCAAAATCGTTCCTCTTATAATAATCTTTAAAACATTAATTTTAATGATCCATTTATTTTTGTTAAGCATAATCTAAGATGGTTAAATAAAATTGTAGTTAATAAATTTTCACAACAAAATCAAAACCATTCTTTACTTGTCATTCTCTTAAAACGTCCGTTTTAAAGCTTTAAGTATATCTATGTTTAGCAAACAAGGTAATATACTTTTAGTTATTTTACAAAACCATTTATTGTAACATAAGTGGTATATTTTAAAACCATCTCTTATTATTTTATAAAATACTTAACATACTTTTCAAACTTGTATATACTTAAAAATGCTTGTAAATAGGTAAATAACTCTGTAAAATTTAAATAAAAAACAACTACTTTCTAATTTACTAAACCAATTAAAGCACATCTTCTATTTTAAAACCCTTTATTCCAAAAATGCATAAATTGTTATTAAAATATTTAAACCTTGCAATTTTCTCCAGTGACATATACAACTACCATATTTATTAAAAACGTTAACAAAGCCCTATGATGTCTTTCAAATTGTTTTTGAAATCATCGAACACAAAGCAATTTCAAATTGCAATCATTGTGACCATTTTGTTTAAAACTTACACAATTTCCATCTATAATTTTCCTGACTTCCCAAACCAATTCATTGATGTCAAACACACAAAAACGTGGGTAGAGAACAACCAAAATATATAATATAACAATATATTTTCATTTTTAACCAATTTAACTTATGTTGAATACTAAGGATTTTAAAGTACGTTCATAGCGACTATTTCACTTCAACCAATCACAACACAATATATCAAGTCCAGAAAGCGATACATGCTATAGAGGATTACAAGAGAGATTATTACTACGTGTATTGTTGTCATGTATTTTTACAAAATAAGGTGGGATCCAAAAGTCATAACTTGCATTGTTCGTTACTAATTTTATATTTTACATAACAAATAATTATATCTCAACAATACACAAATAAACGATGAGTAAACTCACCCTAGCCAATCCACTTCATAACGTGGAGGATCCTTATACGAGTGCAACGATGAAGATGGCGCCTTGATTTGATCTTGTATGCGCAATCTATGATTTTTATAAAAAAATTAGATTAAAACTATAATTAATAAATCTAATTAACCCACTAATTAAAATACTCACCGTTTAACTCTTCCTCACCATCCTCTAATCTCACTACAGGCACATGGATATGCACACACCTACCGACAACCGTGCACCAATGCACGCCGATATGAAGCTCAGATCCACCATTCGACGAATGGTAAAGGGTAACAAACTCGTGAACTCGACTCGTCGGACCAGACAACTTCGACTTCGATTAGGCCAAGCTAATTCTGATCACATTCCATAATCCACGATTGCCATGTGTTGCACTTTGCCTCGCCTTACCACAACACTCCTAACCCTACCAATCAACATCTCTTCGGACCACGAGTTCAGTCGCTACCTTGATTTGATCTTTGACCAACTCCCTACCATCGCGAACGTGCCTCCACTAACGACATAACAAATATCACTTTCCACCCAATTATGCCGCTCTTCCTTTGACCATCACCAAAGTACTCCTCTCTACTTAATAAACCCTAAAGTTCCCATCGTCACTGTTTAACTACACCTGCAGCACGTCCTATAGCCAATCCTAGGTGCGATTGTCATTACGGGGCATTGCACCAATCACCACACATCAATATGCACATACCGATCTGAAGCTCACTATCCTACTTGACGAAAAGAAGTTCTAATATCCAAAAAAATTGATAAATTGACAAAGATGAATGAATATTTTATATCCATTCATCTGGATAATTAAATTAAGTGATACATGCATTGAATTGAAGTGAGTTGTCTAGATAATGAAATGCAACTTGTCGAATGAAGTGTAGCCCACTATAAATTAGATCGAAAAATATTTACAAATACACGACAAGGATTTATACATAAACTTTAAATGCAAAGGAGGAAAATCGAAGCTAAAAATAAATTTAAACTTTTGCCCATTTAAGAAAGTCTGGCCCATTTAAATCAAAATCCATTCACATGTTTCCTAACTCCTAAGATCCAAGCCGTAACCTCATATTTTCTTTATCCCCAATTCCTTTAATCCTCCAAATTGGACTAAAAGGAAAAAACATGCAAATTTAAAATCAATGTGAACAGAATCGCTTTCAATAGGAAGAGGCACAGCCTTAGGAGCTAGGCGTCAATGTCACGGAGCTGGTGAAGGCCGCACAATATTCTATGAGCCATGCGCCTATTGGAGATGCTTGATCAGCGCCGAGGTCACATGGTCCTAGTGTATTAGGCCATACACGAATTTCCAGAGGAGTATGTGAGCTTTGTGGCATTGAAGGCATGGTAGAGTTCAGGCATAGTTGATGGCGGCGTGGTTGGTGGAGGTACCGGCCGGGTGATGAATTGGATGTGAAGACAGATGTTTTTTCTGATGTGTTAGAGGTTAATTTTTGGGTAAAGAGGGAGGCGAGCTGCTGTTGTTGGCGACCAACAAGAGTAGAGGAATGTATGCATGAATTTTATGAGGTGGGAGTTGAACGTAAGGGATGGCAAGGACTGTATGCGAAAATAGAGGCAGTCTCGATGATGATCGCTGGAAATGGTGTATGCAATCAAATGGTTTAGGCGAGTTAATTAATTTAACTCACACATCTATATTTAAAGGTGATTATATACCATTTGCATGCCTTCATTGGTTATGAATTTCAATAATATTTGATATGAATGATTGAAATGCTTGAAGTAAAATTGCTTGATATGATTTCAATTTGTTGGATTGATGAATTGGTTGAATTATGTGTTTAAATGTAGAACTTAGTTCATTTGTCGATTTTTGAGAGTTGTAAGTAATCATAAATTCATTGATCATATAATGATTTGGTTTATGGATGATAGTGCATTCATTGTTTGTAGGACTGGAGTTGTTGGAAAGCAACACGGGTCATTAAATAACTTATGGAATTATATTTTCAAAGCAATGTTCGCTCTGAAAGTTTATGGGACCCTTTTTTTAGTTAGGCTTGTTATGGTGTAATATGCTTGCCCTCGACCATAGATAGTATCAAATATCTCATCACCCCGGTCCTTCTTGGCCTATTTGTGGCTACAACATACATAAAAACGCGAAGTATAGAGGGTAATCTAGAAAGGTGATCAACATATCCTAATGGGTGCGACCCACTTAGCCTTACTACATCTACCCTGTTTTTTCATTACCGATGTATGAGGCTTGAAGTAACATTTTACCTTTCACATGAAAAAACCCACTTTGAATGCCACATTGCCATTTCCAACGACACACTAATTGAATTCCATAAGAATACAACCTCCGAGATCATACGCTTCAGGGAAGGGTGTTATGTACAAGAGGGGTTACCTCCTACACCACCAAACAGATGTACGTTTGTAAAAACCAATGTGCGTTGTCTTAGAAATGCAATGTCAAACATTTTTCTATACAAGTTATCTAGAAATAGGGAAAACCAAAGGTACTACTACATTCTATTTGGGAATCACACGTAGGATTAGTAGCTAGCAGTCCTTACATTGTAGATTTCAAATGAAGGTTCTACTGCTTCAATATGCATATAATATGGGAATCGAGATGTTAGTGGTGAGTAGCCCTATATTATGAAGATCTTCGTTTGCAAAATCATTGTCTTCAACATGTCTTCACTTTCGAATGTGCATATTAGTTCGAAGTGGTTTTGGATAGGAATCACCTAAATCCGACCCATGTTTCTCTAAACCGAATATCGATAAATGATATCAAATATGTAGGTGATCATTATTCAATTTACCAATATTTTTATCCAAGTAAAATTTCTTAAAGATATAAGTCTTTTAACCGTTTTCATTTTCAACATATATGGGATCATTAAACCTCTTTTTAATTTTGAAAATTCCATTTCGGTTATATTTAATTACACAGGAAAACATATTGAGTAAAAAGGGATTAATGGAAATTATACCAATCATACTCAGTACTAATTTCCGTATTTAACCTGTATTATTCATCGAATAATGTTGAAATCACTTTTTAAATTCAAATGGGTAGTATGAGTTCCCTTCTTGGAATTTTACATAGACTTCAACTATAATGTTTTCCATGCTTCCAAAATCTTTATTATTTTGAAATCTTGTTTATCCTTTGGAAAACTCTAAATATCCTTTTCTTTTATCTTAGCAAGATGCAGTCTAAGCAAATCAAATTTACTATTCCCTTCGTCGGGAAAACCCAAATAACTAGGGAGAGCAAGAAACTGGTTCTCCACACCCAAGCCTAGAGACTATCCCTCTGTCTCTCATAAGATGGTCACGTTATTGATTGACTCTAACCTTAATATTTTTCCAGCTTCTTAATTGCCTTTTAGAATGCTTGATTAATTAATTGAAAAACATTTACAAAAGATGGAACATGTTTTATAAACAATTTTCTTTTAACTATTTATTTTAAATTCCTTCAAATAATTGTATAACTTTCAAGTCACCATTAAAGTACTTAATTATTCATTTGAAAATATTACTATGAAGAATTGGGAAGAATAATTAAGCTAAAACCCCGATTTTCAAAAGCTACCAAAACCATCGCAAAAATGGCCGTGAATAGCGTTTTTAAATCTTCTTTGATCAAACCACTTTTTCCATTTCATATAAATCTATCCTATAGCTTCCCTTTTAAAAAAAATTAACATAGTTATGGAATTTTTTTCCATATTTTTAAATATTAAAAATATTAATTTTCAAAGAATTTATAGCTTTGGTCTTCGAACTACCCAAAAGTGATGTTTTTTGAGAATTGATTTGAACATGTCTCAAACTCTACAATATGAAATCTTGAATTTTCTTTCTCATTTGAAAATTATAACTTCAAGGGTCTGGAAGATTCTTATTTTAAAGAATTCTGACTTATAATTCATCGTACACATTTGTTTAACTTTTCGGGTCGTGAAATCGTGAACTGTCGAAATGCTATGGCTTTTTTTAACTCTAATGTTATATCTTTTCAGAACTTTGCCGAAATGAGTTTAAATGTTTACAAACCATTTTTATTCACGTTTAAAGAGGTTTAACTATGTCATCATACTTTTATAATTCGTAAGAGAAAGTGTTTTCTTTATGTAAATTTGATGTGTATTTATTGTGAATTATTTCCATAACCAAGCACACATATTATCGCATCCAAAACATGATGATCAATCCTAGAAAACAAGCATATCAAACATATCATATCATCATATTATTTTATAAAATAAACTAGCGGAGTAATTTTCACATTTATTTAAACTATTTACTTCCTACCAACATTCAATTATGACAACATTTCTCTAGCAACCTATACTTCGTGAATGCATCACCACAACCTTCCTTCACCTCCCTAAAGCACATGGCCATGCCTCCTCCCTCTTCTTTTCACACATCCACCCACTCCGCCTCTCTCCTAGCTCATGTCCTCCACCATCATACCACCTTGCTCCTATCCTAAGACCTCCTCCTCCTTATTTCCCATGGCCTAAGGCCATATCCTTCTCTACCAAAGCACAAACAGCCTAAGGCTAAATAGACACGAAGAGGAGACAAAGAAGTGAAGAAGAAGTGGATATGTTGTAGGAAATAAAATGAGTGTGTGTATTTATAGTGTTAGTAAATGTGGCAAATGACCAAGAATACCCTCCGACATCATGACACATTTTACCTCACCTATGTGCACCTCCATGTGCACTTGTCTTCTCTTGAGTGATGGTGAGTTTTATTTTCATTTTCTTTGGAAAATATCTAGATTTTATTTATCTTATGTAAATTTTTAAATGTGAATCTTTATTAAGTATGAAAATGTATGTGTATACACGTGCATGTACATGAGTGTCTATATGTTACTTTTGGTTAACCATGTTGCAACTTTTTGATACAACTTCTATTCATCAACTTGTTATGAATCCGGGATCCCAATTCCGGTCATATTTTTATTTTTGATCAAACTTTTTATTTAGGTAAAAAAACATGAAAAATAAATTTCATATCATCTTATAATATTTAATATGTGCTCATATGAATTATTAACCCATATAATAATATATTCAAACAAGTGTTGCAAAATCCTACCTTTACATTGCCAAATTGCGATAAGGTTTGCATATTTTATAAAATAAGTTTATACATTTACAAAACTATTATAGATCAATTATTGTCATTATGTAGTAAATAAAATGAATTATTTATCATTTAAAACTATTATTTGAATATCTAAATACCCAAAATACCAAAACTTTCCTTAAAAGCTCATTTTTGAAAATGATTACATCATCGTTGACATCGTAATTATTTTTATTTAAAAATGGAAAATTATTTTATTACTTATTTTTGTCTAAATGGATAAGTAACTGCATGTAAAAAGTCGTGTGCGACTTTTGATGGTAAAAGGCTGTTTAGCAATAAAACAATTTTTCAGTCCATTTATCGATATTTTTTCAAAGGATATATTTTTGTAAACATTGTTCAGACATAAGATCACCATTATTATTTATCATATAAAACATGACTATTATGTTTAATAAACCTATATTTGAATATTTAAAATTGATTAAATATTTCAAATCAAAGTGATAAAATTATGGGTCGTTTCGTTCTTTCCCATTAAAAGAACTTCGTCCCGAAATTCTAAGAATGGAAAAATAAGTGCTGAAACCAAACAATTAACTATACCAAAAAATAATCATCACCTATAACCCTAAAATTTTACCAAACCAAATTCCAAAAGAGTTTGCCCAAAACATTATTTTACAAATTTAAACATGTATGATGTATATAGATCACCCATACACAATATCTGATTTGATCTTCTATTTGAATCCACCACTTTTACTTCTAAACTAGTATTAATCCCTTGATTTTTTTTCAATGTGAACTCTATTTAGGCTACTTAGCTAGAAACCTTCATTTTCCTTACATTGCTTTCAACTATGATAGAAAACATAAGTACCCAATCACAAACCCTCATCGATGTTCACATCAAGAATCGAGTGATAAATCCTTATTCGGGCTGGTGTAAACACATCAAAGTTCCATGCTCCAATCTTAGATTAGGATCATGTGACAAAATGATCTACGTACTTCATACATACTTATCAATCTTCCTTAAAAAATTGCATTTCATAAAACTTTTATTCAACCATTTTTATATAGATGCTTCTTTATATATATAATTACTTTAATTTTTTTATTCGTCAATTTTTTTATCTTCTTTCCAAAGAAACTATTTTTAACTTTAACATTTAGAAAATTCTATAAACTGAAATCCATAAAAATCTTTGAGAAAAGCTTCTTATTTTCCAAAACACGCTTTATTAGGTCAAAATAAATATGGAGTAAAAACTCGTTACGACAACCCAAAAACACTAGTATAGGGATCTGATTAATTACGCTTAATATTAATTTTCGATGTCGAAAGTAAATTATTCATTACTTTACAATAAAGCCGATCATATCATTACCTCTCAGATATTGAGTGGACGACATTCTTAACTTAAAAATAGATACAAGTTATCCACCTTGAATTTTAACATCGAACAAAAGGATATGTATAAATCTCGTATACTATATAAAATATCTTCTTTTGGAAATCACTTACTACAACAACACTATTATAGTCTATGTCTTCCTTACATTGCTGAAAACATTTATTTACGACAATGATGTTGAAATCTAGGTCTTCTCCCACTTAAGCCTTTTTTTAAAATTATTTATGAAAACATTTCACAAAATCCCATCCAAATGTTTTAAACCTTCTCGTATATCCCAAATATTTTTGACCCTCGTTTAGAAGGAATCTTTAAAAGCTATTCTTCTTACTCGAATACTCTTTTTATTAAATATCACAAAAACATCGTTTTTAATCAAAATAGGCTTCGCTAAAATCTTTTACCAAGTTTAAACAATCAAAATATCATTTATCAAATCATTATTTGTTAAAATGCTCATTTTTCGAAATAACTTTTATTTTGAATCAACTTTATTAAGAATTCAAATACAAATTTTATTATTTCAAAATATCACTGTATATATCTTTTATTCTTAAAATTATAATAAACTCCTTATATTATAATATGCTTCCTTTAACCAATATTAAATGCAAACACCTTGATAAAAATTAAAAATCACTAATTAATCTTTTCATTAATGATTCATGTTATTTTTTTAACTTAAAAAATTATATAGACCACGTAACTCAAAAACGATACATATGAAATGGGTACTACCAATAGTATCATATATTTCCTCAACAAGAGGAAGATTGTTTAAGAAAAGTATTTGTCATCTGAACGCATCATCTACCCATTTTTAGTTACTTCGAGCTACTCGAACTAGTTAATCATTATATTCTTTTCAAAAATACCGAGATTTAGATTCTTAATAATCTATTTATAAAACAGGTTTTATAAATCCAATTTATAAAACTACTTACTTTAATAAAACATTCATAAAATTATTTATCTTGAATAAATTTCTTTAACCTTAAACCAATATTATTTATCGAACGCTAGATAGTGAAATTATGAAACAAAATTCACGAGTTTCTTGTATTTAAACTTTTAAATTAAACAACCAATCAATCGTTGATAATATAAACAACTATATCATTATGAAACTAAATTTTACCTTTCCATTAACAACCGGACACTACATAAATAACTATATCATTTGAAAGATATTCCTTTATATTCAAAATATAAACCTAGGTAAAATTATTTCGTTTACCAATTTTCCAAAACAAAAGAAATTTTTATATAGAATTAACAAATACATGCTCATTTATAATATGCTCGAACTCATTCTAGGTTGTAACTCATCCTATCTGTAATGAGTTGCTCATTGTAGTGTGTTACTAACCTTATCTTTAATGAGACCTTACCCTACCAAGCTTAGGTGTTCACTTAACTTAAGCCTGCCATCAAGTGTGATGATCGTGATTTTCGACCCTCAGAAATCGATTATAACACATGCACGGTATTTTCGTGTTGAATATCCAAGTGCCGGAAAGAAAGATAGATCAAGGATAAAAGGAAAAGGAAGACAGAATAGAATCTCACATGAATGTAATAACATATATTATTTCAATAATCTATATGGTGAAAAACTTTCAAATACATATATTAGAGTCTATCCTAAGCTCAGTCTGGACAATTATAACCACCTATCTTTACAAATGCTGAAAATTAACAGACATAACGGAAAAGTAAATTACATCTATACTTTGATGAAGATATCCAACTCTCCTTTGGAAATTCCAAGCATCTTCAGCCAATCCTGAAACTACTTGGATCTGACCTGAGTATTTAAAATACTCGGATTAGTCTGGCAAACTGACGTGATAAATGTAAATAACAAATATATATATATATATATATATATATATATATGAAAGTTTTATAGATTAACTATGAAGTCAAACAAAACCTTTGAAAAGAAGAGTATCTCATAAGAGCAATATACGCATAAGTACGGACGGGTTTTTGCCTTATGATAACTAAAATATTTACACCAAATCATTTGATATAATTTCTTATAAACTTCTTCGAAAACCTTTCAAATAACATACTAATCATAACTGAAATTGTTACATTAACTACATTCCAGCATAATAGGCTCTAAAACAAAACCGTAAAGGCATGTATTATAGAATGGATTTCCAACAATGACAAGATATAGGACTAACTTCCGACAGTAGATCCCTAGAGGAATGTACTGAGGCACATCCATGCTTCCCCCTACAAACATAGAACCGGCCTACCTCTAACATAGATAGTGCCGAATATTCCATTAACCCGGTCGTTCTAGACTTATTTATGGCCACAACATACACAATAAACCCTAAATATTGATGGTAATCGAAAAAGGTGAAGAACATGTCCTAATGGGTGCAACCCAATTCGCCCTACCGCATCCACCATGTTTTTGTCATTACCGACATATGAGGCTTGAGGTAACATTTTATCATCTCATGGCAAATCCCATATTGAATGCCTCATTTCCATTTCCGACTACACACTAATTGGTTTCCACAAAAATACAACCACCGAGTTCACGGTCTCAAGGGAGTTAAGTTAACAGAGGTTACCTCTTACACTATCAAATAGATGTATTGTAATGACTCGCTATTTCAAACCATTCAAATCGACAATAATCCACACTTATCAGTCTTTTAGTTGCTCAAAAAATAGATTATTAATTTATATTTGGAAAAACATAGCATATACAGTAAATAACTCAACCATATAATCACAGACACGGAGTAATACAACAATAAGTAGCGGAATAGATAAATAGGAGTTCATGAAGCTACTACAGGACAAAAGAGTCTAACGAAAATACAACAGAAATCCCTAATACAAAGAAGTCTCTAATACATAAGCAAATGACAAGTGTGAACATAAATAACTGAAAATAACTGAAATGCTGAATAGATAAAGATAGATTTCCAAGCAAAACTCCAAGCTCCAAAGGTGAATCTCAAATGTTGTGACACTCACGCTGACCCGAGCATAAAGGAAAACCCAAAGCACTTGAGTCAAGATTAACATTATTATGCAAGTAAATCAACTTAAGTGAAATGTCCAAGTGAAATGCAATATAACTCAAAGGATGTTGGGATTCCATCCCTTAAGGATCCGTGAGGCTATCTACATACATAGTACAATACGCTACATAGATAATGTCTACATTAAAGTAATGTGATGACCCGAATTTTGGATTATCTGTTAATTGATAATTAACAGGGTTAATTAGTAAAAATACTAATATATAAGTTAAATAAATAATTCTGATAATAAAAATATGTATCTGGATAAATACTGGGGTGATAATATTCCTAATGTAATTATTTAAAATTGGCAAATTACCCTTTTTAAAAACAAATTATATATGTGTTTGTTTAAATATACATATATTTATATGAGTTGATCTTAAATTGAATTTGAATTTGAAATTCAAAAGATAAATATCTTAAAGTAAATTGGATTTAAAAATAATATGTATATGATTTTATTTGCATAAAATTTGTTTTATATTATTTTCTTTTAAAAGATTTGCTAAATATAAATTAAGAAAAGCATTAACAAAATAGAAATTAAATATAAAGATTTATAAAACATTTAAAAATATATTTACACATGCAAAATACAAATGTTGAGATATTAGCATATAATTTAAAAAATGTAAGTAAATAAATAAGGATTAATGATAAGTGCAATTAAGTTACTTAACAATTTAACAAGTGTCTTTTATATCTTTTTATTTTTCAAAATAATTAATAAGAGATAATATAAACATATTTCATACCTATCTCTCATTCTCATAATCAGTTCAAATTTTAAAAAAAATAAAAATAAATATAAACCAAATCATAATCTGTATCAATCTCATCATCAACCTATTCAAAACAATAAATCAAAACCAAAAAATATACAATCTTGAGATTTAAAACCAGGAAATCAAAGTCCTATAAACTAAAGTAGATCAGGATCTAGCAAAGGCAGACTCAAATCAAAATATATCAAGCAAGCTAACAAGTTCAAAGATTCAATATCAACAATATCAGATCATGTCAAACCCAAAAGTAATCCCAGATTTCGAAAGTAAAAATAATCAAGCCTGTTCTCTGTTCAGCAAATTGCAGGTGAGTTAACACTTAAAGTAAAAATCTTTTGATGCTAACATATCTGTGTGATGATGTAAATATGTTGTTTGCATGAATGTTTTCAATTCAAATCTGGTTTGAATCCTGTTGTACATTGAAGCATGCATGTGTATGTTAGTATATAAGCCTCTGTGAAATCTTAGGTTCAATACCAAATTTAAAATAATTCTTATCTTCCAAATGAATCACTATTAGACTTTGATTATTGAGAAGAAATTGATTGTTACAATGTAATCTTGTTTTTAATGTTTATGTTTAATAAATAATCTATAAATTTAGGATTTACAGTAAAAATTAAAATTAAGTTGAAAATTAATATCAATGATTTCATCTCTGGGTTATAGAATTTGATTCGTATAAACGAATCATGAATTTTAGAATGAATTTGGTAATTTTTAACTTAGTATTGGTTGTGAATTTGTGAGCTGTTCGAATTTGGGTTTCTGGTTGATTGTCGTTGATCGACGATGATTGGGAGCTTGGGGTTTGGCATGGAGATGTCCTAGGAGTCAGGAGTCTCTGGAAAAATGGTGGTTGATTTTATTTTGGGCCATGGTGGTTAGGGGAGGAGGTGATAGGGTTTTATGGTATGTTTTGGTGGTCGAGTTTGATGAGGTTGGTTCGGCAATGGTGGCACATCGAGATGGATCGCATAGGGGGAATGGATTCGGTGGTTCGAGATGCGGCCATGGTCGAAGCAGTTTGGGTTCTGATGGTGTAGTTCATCGTCGGCAAGGAGGTTGTTCATCTTGATTTTGGTTCAGGGTTGCTCGATGGGTTTAATTTTCGTTTCCAAGCGAATTTAACAATGCTAGATGGTCTGATCTATCAGTGGGGTTGTAGGCGACTGGGAGATGGTTGGAGAAATGACTAGAGACGATCTGGTGGCGCGTGCACGTGCACGGTGGTCTCTCGTGCATTTGGAAGTTTGTTAATTTTGGGAAGAAGGGTTTGCCTAGGGTTTTCTCGAAGTTTTTCACGTATTGTTGCAAGAGTGATTCGGAGGGGATGCATGCATGTGTTTGCTCGGGAACGTTTTGTTTCTAGGATTTTAAACCCTGTCCAGTTTTAAACAAAAATGAATTTTAAAGCAAAGCTAAATTTTTAACAAATTTATAACTAGTTTTAAAGATGTTTGAAATGTTTGAATTGAAATATGATGTTTAAACAAGTTTAAGTTTTTAAAGTTATAGATTTGAAAGATTAATTTTGTTTTAAATATAGTTTGTTTTATATAAATATTATTTTGGATAAATCATGTATTTAGTTCATAAATGTTTTCAAATAAAATGTAATTGTTGAAATTGAGATTTAATTAAAGTGAAAGGATTTAACTTCAATAAAATCAAAGGATGATGATTTTGAATAAACCAAATTCAAGCTTTTAAATTTAATTTTTTATGATAGGTAAGAGTTTAATGCAATATATGGGTTATCTTAATTTAATCAAGTCATATTAACAAAAGTGATTAAAGTAAAATTACTAAACTTAACTAAGATGCTTAATTCAGGTGATTAAATTAAGATAATTAATTTGTATAATTAATTAAGGGTAGCTGATTACTTAATTTAGGATTGATTAATCAAAGGTTAATTAATTAAGGAATAATTGATGGAAGGTAATTAAAGGATAATTACTTAGTGGAAGTAATTAAGTGTTAATTACTCATTGTAATTAATTAAAGGATTAATTAATGTAATTAATCAAGGAGTCAATTATTTTGGAAAATTAACCAATAGGATAATTACTTGATGGAAGTAATAAAAAGGGCATTACTTAATGGAATTTATCGAGGATTAATTACTTAGTGCAACTAACTGAGGATTGATAAATTAAGGATTTATCAATTAAGAAAATTAATTAGGGGATAATTAATGAGTGTGATTAAGTAAGGATAATTAATTCAATGTAGGTGATTATTGGACAATTAATATGAGTACCTAATTAAGGATAAATGTAATTAATGTGAATGGGTGGAACTTAAATTAATTTAGGAAATTAATTAAAGGCTAATTACTTAATGTAATTGGGAAGATAATTAAGGGATGATTAAGTAATGGTTTGTGATTAATTACTGTTAAGTAAGCATGATTAAAATGATTAAAGTAACTTATTTAATTTATTTAAATTAACTAGTAATGGTGACTAATTAATCTTGCTTATGAATGATTGGTTGATATTTCTGATATGAAATGTTTTGTATGCTTGGTTTGAACAGTAATAATGTGGTTATCTATCGATGATGAATTACTTTGTAAAGTTGGCATCCTATATTCAAAATTTATTCGTATTCACTTGAATAACTTGGGTTGAGAAGGTATTAAATTTGAAGAGACCGGGGTCGGGCATCAGTAAATACCCGAACCTATTTCGATTTGTAACATACAATGATTCTTTATTGACTGATATGTGAAATCAATAGGCTGAAATGGAATAATTCAAATGACTGGACCATTTAAAACTAAGTAAAGGTACTTAGGGGTTGATTGTGAATATAAGTGTTGACTACAGCAAGTTGTGTACTTGTAGTGATGAATGAGTTACCTGGGTTTTAAATAAGATTTATGCTTTTGTATTCTATGTTAGATGGGTTTACTAATTCTTGTTTCCAGCCTAACCCGAGTGTTACTTTGATGTAATGCTCGGGTCAGACCGAGCATTACTGCTTTTCAGGTTAGGACGTTATGGAGCTCAGGAGGCGAGCTGGATGGCAGGATAGTACGGAGTATACCGTGGTGTATAGAGTTGTATTAATAGTCTAGGACTAGTTGTATAACTGTCCAGTTTTTGTGTAAATGTTATAATTCTGATGAATTGTATGTAAAGTAACTATTATAGCTTTCTTTATAAAAATACTATTATTTGTTATTATATTTTATCAGCTACGAATGTGAGAATCTATGTTTTTTGGAGTTTTTGTTTCTTCTTCTTCTATCTATTTTCTTCTTTTCCTAACTATCTGGAATTTTCAAAATCAAAAAAGTTCCGATTCGTTACATTTGGTATCAGAGCCAGGTCAAGCGAGAACCTTGGCTCTGGTGGGTGTACTCATTAAGGTAGGGTCAGTGTTACCCTAGGATGAGTTGAGTGTGTGTGTATATATGAGAGCGTACTTGTTATTTTCTTATATAAAGGTTTTTAAAATGGTTTTAATGAATGATTTTTTTATAAAAGCTTATATTTTATATATAAAGCAATAACTGGTTGTTGGATATTGTAAATGAACAAGAATTTAATTGATATATATATATAAGGATTAAATAAGCTAAATTAGAATTGGTTTAAAACCATAAATAGAATGATTATTGTGTTTGATAAAGGGAATATTGTTTTCCAATGATAAAGCAAAATGAAAAAGTCTTAGGGAAGTAAGATTTTTAAATAAGTGTGACTTGTAAATTTAAGTGGGTTTTAAATTATGAAGTTTTAAATTCGAAGTTTAAAAACATTTGAATTGTTTCAAAATATTAAAAGAAAAGAATGAATAATATTATTTAGAATATTTTTGAACGTGATCTTTTTTAAAAAAAAAAGAGGTTGTAAGAAAACTTTAAAGGAATTTTTTTTTAATTAAAACCAAAGGTGGTTTAAATTTTTAAATATGGCTTGGCGGGCTAAGAAGTAAATATGTATATATGTGTGGATATACATAGTATCAAAGATGATTTGAAATAAACTCTAAGGTGCTGTGTTTTGATTTTCCCTGAAGTGTGATGTAAAAACCCAAAGTGATAAGTTTTGAACTTATAAGTGGGAAATAATTTTGAAATTTGAAGCGGGAATTCAAATTTGAGTAAGGTTATTGGGATGTAATTGAATTTAACTTAAAGGAAGTGAACAACCTAAATTGGAGATTTCAAGATGAAATTGAGATTTAAGTTAAATGGGTTGATTTTGTAGGGAGTATATGTGATGTCAAATAGGGTTGAGGTCTAGAATGGGTAGTGGATGATGAATGTTTTAAATAAATTGGATGCTTATTTATCTTAATATCATCCCGTTATTATCAGTAACTATGAGGCTGTGAATTGAGTTGTTTAGAATGGATTAAGAAGTGAATTGAGATATTCTATATCCATTGCAGAAATTAAATGGAAATAAAACTTAAATTTGTAATTATCTAAGTAATATTGATTTTTAAAGATAAAAATTTAACTTGTGAAACAAAAATCACTTTGAATTTAAGGTTTGAACGTTTCAGATAAATTGCAACTGAAATTTGCTGAAAATTGGTTTCAAGGTTGAAATTGGGTAGTAAATTGGATTTCAAAGATTAAATTATTTAAAAAAGGGGGTTGACTTATGATTTGAACCTAGAAATAAGTTTATGTGAAAATAAAGGTAATTTAAAATGAAATTCTAAAATTTGGACTCAGAATTAAGTGTTTAAAGACTTTTAAATAAACATTAATTTGGTTTAAGAGGATTAAACCAACATTTGAAAATTTAACTCGAATTTATATAATTTGTGATGATTTAAGTGAGACTGAATTTGAAATTGGTTCAAATTAAAATTTGATTTAAATAATTAGGATTTGTTAAAGTTGAATAGTTTTAAAATTCAAATAGAATTTGATTTGAATTTGGAAAGAATCGAGGTTAACTCAATTTAAATTGGGATTAATTCAAACTGGAATTGAAATGAATTGGAACTGAAAATTGGTTCAATTTGAAGTTTATTTGAATAAATTGAGAATTGAAATCGAAATTGAATAAAGTTAAATTTGGAGTAGGAATTGAAGTTGTTTAAATTGATTTGAGATTGGATCAATGTTAAGAGGAAGTGGAAATTTAAAATTGAATTGATTGGAATAAAGATTAGGTAGTGGAACAGTTTGACTCTGAAACTACTTTCATATAAACTATTTTTAAATCTATTTTTTTCCAAGCAATTTATTATATACAACCTTCTTCTTAAAGCCAGACTATTTTATACTTATTTTACAACTATTTTATAAACTGATGATTACTATTTTTCAATTACTTATAACTAATTACTATTTTAAAAACTATTTTGCAATTATCTAACTATTTTACAATTATTTTATAACTACCTAACTATTTTACAGCTATTTTGCAAACTAATAACTATTTTTCAACTACTTATCTATTTTAAACTTTTCAAACTATTTTCTAAAAATAAGCTGGTCAGAGTGCAAACTGTTTATGATTAAATATCCATTTAAGATAGGAATTAAGGTAATAATCCGAATGAGGATTAAGGCAACTATGAATAAGTGAATAAAAATCAAAATGAATGCGAATAGAAAAGGGAATTGAGTTGGTTAACAATCAGTGGAGATGAATACGTAGGATGTACGTATATTATTTTATTCGCATAACGATTTGAGCCAGATTCGAGCACGGAATTCCGAGATAGTATGTCGATTCGAGGTAGGATTTTTTACTCGATTTTTGGCGGCGTACCTAGATATGGATTTTTGATTGGTTCTGGATATTCTCTATCATAGTTATGGCTATGCAAGGAGAATGAAGGTTTTTGATTAAGGAACCAGATCTGAGTCCGCACTAGGAAGTTAGGTGGACGATACTAGTTCAGAAGTGAAATTGTGTGATCGAGTGGGCGATCATATTGATATAGCGTACGGATGATATGTGTACATCATATGGGTTTGAAAGAAATTGATATTGAAAATTTATGGATAAGAACTGCAGAATGTTTTTGAAATGAAAGTATATTTTGTGAAATATATGATGAAGTAAAATGGAAAATGGAAATATCTATGATTAAAGGTTCACTTTATGAAGAAAAGTAATGAGAGATCAAATTTGAATATTTGATATGGAATAAACAAAATCATATATCTTTGTATATAAGGTAAAACTCCCCTTGTTGAATCTATAGCCAGAAGACAAGGGTTTTTGAAAATATTTGAGATATAAAAGGAAATTTATACAAGTATGAAGCGATCCAAAGATTTTAAAGGATATATATATATATATATATATATATATATATATATATATATATATAAAGGATCTTATGAGAATGATTTTGGGAAAAGGTTTTGGAACCTACGGATTTTGGAAAGGCTTTTGATTTTTGAGTAAAATCAATATTGGAATTTTTAAAGCCTAGTTTGAGAATATCGATTTTGGAATAATCGATTTTGAGAAAAGGAGATTTATATGGAATTCATACTAGGTGTATGATTTGGAAGATACCATATGAGTATAGTATAAAGTGTTTTGAAAATGGCTCTGGAGAAAAAGGCGCACCCTTGAAATGGACTTCTCAGGAGTACCATACGTTGGTACTGCCTTGAGCCTCAAAGTGGGGGAGGCTCTAAAGTGGATCCTGTGAGGAAGTCCGGACAAACTGAAGTTCCTGAGGATTATTGGGTAGCGAAAGTCGAGGGAGCTTATGCCTACAGAGACATTTGGGTTATACTGTGACGACAGTGTAACTTGATGTCACTGCGATTTACTATGGACCATAGCAAAAATCGTGTGGAGGTGAGAGTCAACGATCTACGCTTGATTTTGCCGAGAAGGCAACGTAACATCGGTAGACTGCGATCTATGGTCAAGTGGAGTGGAGAAGTTTCATTTTTTGGCAGCGGAATTCGAGTGCGCTGATGCCTACAGTTGTATGGGTTTTTGCTGTGATAGCAACGTAACACCGGTTGTAGCTGCGATCTGTAGCAGGTTGCATGGCGTAATCGAGGGGCATGGAGTGCCTACAGTTATCTATGGATTTTGTCGGGATGGCAACGTAACCATCGGGTTAACTGTGACCATGGATGGGAGTGATGATTTCCATAGCATTCTCACCAAAAATGCTTCCTCTATTTTCAAAAAAAAAATGTTTTCTATATTTTCAACAAAGTATTTTCACTGGGTGTTGAAAACGGGTCTGCGAAGTACTTATAGATTTTCAGTCCTACGCCTGATCAACGTATGAACAAATTTCTATAAGAACGAGAATGGACTTGTTGAAACATCGAGTTATAAAATGATATTTTTATAAAACTATTTTAGCAATATTATATAGATTCTAAAGTGTTGTAAAAATGTTCAAAAAGAAAATTTAATTGATATCAATTATTTTTTTATAAATTCTGGCTTCGTTCCTTTTTGAGGACGAAAAGATTCAAAAGGGGAGGAATGTGATGACCCGAATTTTGGAGCATCTGTTAATTGATAATTAACAGGGTTAATTAGTGAAAAATACTAATTTATAAGTTAAATAAATAATTCTGATAATAAAAATATATATCTGGATAAATATTGGGGTGATAATCTTCCTAATATAATTATTTAAAATTGGCAAATAACCCTTTCTAAAAACAAATTAAATATGTTTGTTTAGATATATATATATATATATATATATATATATATATATATATATATATATATATATTTATATGAGTTGGTCTTAAATTGAATTTTAATTTTAGATTCAACAGACAAATATCTTAAAGTAAATGGATTTAAAAATAATATGTATATGATTTTATTTGCACAAAATTTGTTTTATAGTATTTTCTTTTAAAAGATCTGCTAAATATAAATTAGGAAAAGTATTAACTAAATAGAAATTAAATATAAAGATTTGTAAAACATTTAAAAATATATTTACACATGAAAAATACAAATGTTGAGATATTAGCATATAATTTAACAAATGTAAGTAAATAAACAAGGATTAATGGCAAGTGTAATTAAGTTACTTAACAATTTAACAAGTGTCTTTTATATCCTTTTATTTTTCAAAATAATTAATAAGAGATAATATAAACATATTTCATACCTATCTCTCATTCTCTTTAATCGTTTCAAAGTTTGAAAAAAAATAAAAAAATGTAAACCAGATCATAATCTGTATCAATCTCATCATCAACCCGTTCAAAACAATAAATCAAAACCAAAAAATATACAACCTGGGAATTTAAAACCAGGAAATCAAAGTCCTGTAGACTAAAGAAGATCAGGATCTAGCAAAGGTAGACTCAAATCAAAATATTTCAAGCAAGCTAACAAGTTCATAGACTCAACATCAAAAGCATCAGATCTTCTCAAACCCAAAAGTAATCCCAGTTTTGAAAAGTAAAAATAATCAAGCTTGTTCTCTGTTTAAGCAAATTGCAGGTGAGTTAACACTTAAAGTAGAAATCTTTTAGTGCTAATATATCTGTGTGATGTTGTAAATATGTTGTTTGCATGAATGTTTTCAATTCAAATCTGGTTTGAATCCTGCTATACATTGAAGCATGTTTGTGTATGTTAGTACATAAGCCTCTGTGAAATCTCAGGTTCAATATCAAATTTAAAATAATTCCTATCTTCCAAATGAATCACTATTAGACTTCGATTATTGAGAAGAAATTGATTGTAACAATGTAATCTTGTTTTTAAAAATAATTTTAAGTGTTTATATTTAATAAATAATCTGTAAATTTAGGATTTACAGTAAAAATCAAAATTAAGTTGAAAATCAATATCAATGATTTCATCTCTGGATTATAGAATTTGATTCGTATAAACGACTCATGAATTTTAGAATGAATTTGGTAATTTTTAACTTAGTATTGGTTTTGAATTTGTGAGTTGTTCGAATTTGGGTTTTTGGTTGATTGTCCTTGATTGGCGACGATTGGGAGCATGGGGTTTGGCATGGAGATGGCCGGGGTGTCAAGAATCTCTGGAAAAATAGTGGTTGATTTTATTTTGGGCCGTGGTGGTTAGGGGAGGAGGTAGTAGGGTTTTATGGTATGTTTTGGTGGTCGGTTTGACGAGGGTGGTTCAGCGACGGTGGTGCACCGGGATGGATCGCATGGGGGGAATGGATTCGGTGGTTCAAGACGCTACCATGGTCGAAGCAGTTTGGGTTCTGATGGTGTAGTTCGTCGTCGGCAAGGAGGTTTTTCATCTTGATTTTTGTTCAAGGTTGCTCGATGGGTTCAGTTTTCATTTCCAAGTGAATTTAACAACGCTGGGTGGTCTGATCTATCAGTGGGGTTGTAGGAGACTGGGAGATGGTCGGAGCAATGACCAGAGTCGATATGGTGGCACGTGCACGTGCACCGTGGTCTTTCGTGCATCTGGAAGTTTGTTGATTTTAGGAAGAAGGGTTTGGCCAGGGTTTTCTCGAAGTTTTTCACATATTGTTGCGAGAGTGACTCGGGGAGGATGCACGCATGTGTTTGCTCGGGAATGTTTTGTTTCTAGGATTTTAAACCCTGTCCAGTATTAAACTAAAATGAATTTGAAAGAAAAGCTAAATTTTTAACAAATTTCTAACCAGTTTTAAAGATGTTTGAAATGCTTGAATTGAGATATGATGTTTAAACAAGTTTAAGTTTTTAAAGGTATAGATTTAAAAGATTTATTTTGTTTTAAATATAGTTTGTTTTATATAATTATTACTTTGGATAAATCATGTATTTAGTCCATAAATGTTTTCAAACAAAATGTAATTTTTGAAACTGGGATGTAATTAAAGTGAGAGGATTTAACTTTAATAAAATCAAAGGATGATGATTTTGAATAAACCAAATTCAAGCTTTTAAATTTAATTTTTATGATAGGTAAGAGTTTAATGTAATATATGGGTTATCTTAATTTAATCAAGTCTTATTAACAAAAGTGATTAAAGTAAAATTACTAAATTTAACTAAGATGCTTAATTTAGGTAATTAAATTAAGATAATTAATTTTTATAATTAATTAAGGGTAGCTGATTACTTAATTTAGGATTCATTAATAAAAGGTTAATTAATTAAGGAATAATTAATGGAAGGTAATTAAAGGATAATTACTTAGTGGAAGTAATTAAGTGTTAATTACTCAGTGTAATTAATTAAAGGATTAATTAATGTAATTAATCGAGGAGTTAATTATTTTGGATAATTAACCAATGGGATAATCACTTGATGGAAGTAAATAAAATAGGCATTACTTAATGGAATTTATTAAGGATTAATTACTTAGTGCAATTCATTAAGGATTGATAAATTAAGGATTTATCAATTGATAAAATTAATTAGGGACTAATTAATGAGTGTGATTAAGTAAGGATAATTAATTCAATGTAGGTGATTATCGGATAATTAATATGAGTAACTAATTAAGGATAAATGTAATTAATGTGAATGGGTGGAACTTAAATTAATTTGGGAAATTAACTAAAGGCTAGTTACTTAATGTAATTGGAGAAGATAATTAAGGGATGATGAAGTAATGGTTTGTGATTAATTACTGTTAAGTAAGCAGGATTAAAATGATTAAATTAACTTATTTAATTTATTTAAATTAATTAGTAATGGTGACTAATTAATCTTGCTTATAAATGATTGGTTGATAATTCTGATATGAAATGTTTTGTATGTTTAGTTTGAACGGTGATAATGTGGTTATCTAACGATGATGATTTACTGCGTAAAGTTGGCATCTTGTATTCAAAATTTATTTGTATTCACTTGAATAACTTGGGCTGAGAAGGTATTGAATTTGAAGAGATCGGGGTCGAGTATCAGAAAATACCCGAACCCACTTCGATTTGTAACATACAATGATTCTTTATAGATTGATATGTGAAATCAGTAGGTTGAAATGGAATAATTTAAATAACTGGGCCATTAAAACTAAGTAAAGGTACTTAGGGATTGATTGTGAATATAATTGCTGACTATAGAAAGTTGTGAACTTGCAGTGATGAACAAGTTACCTGGGTTTTAAATAAGATTTATGCTTTTGTATTCTATGATAGATGGGTTTACTCACGCTGGTTTCCAGCTTTACCCGGGTGTTACTTTGATATAATGCTCGGGTCAGACCGAGTATTACAGCCTTTCAGGTTGGGACATTCTAGAGCTCAGGAGGCGAGCTGGATGGCAGGATATTATGGAGTATACCGTTGTGTATAGAGTTGTACTGATAGTCTGGGACAAGTTGTATAATTGTCGAGTTTATGTGTAAATGTTATAATTCTGGTGAATTGTATGTAAAGTAACTATTACATCTTTCTTTATAAAAATTCTATTACTTTTTATTATATTTTATTCGCTGCGAATGTGAGAATCTGTGTGTTTTTTGGAGTTTCTGTTTCTTCTTCTTCTATCCATTTTCTTCTTTTTCTAACTATCTGGAATTTTTGAAATCAAAAAAAATTCCAGTTCGTTACAAGTAAAATATTAAAATTTCGTTAAGGCATTACCCATATCCCTCTTAACACATTTTTATATAAGTATCATAGCCTATACAGATACTGTAAGCTCCACCAAACCGGTGGAATATTCAATGAGCGCTCCATAGGTACGATACAAACAAAACTCGTAGTGGGCGTGATATAGCATCTGACAAGGCACGCGAGGCAATGCCTAGGGTAGGATACTACCATTTTGCCGATTCGGACAGGTGGTAACGCATAGCAGCTACTACCACCCACCTCAAGACACACTTCCATAATCAAAGGTGCACCCTGTAACGACCCGTAAATTTCGATAATAAATTTGTTGAATTATTTTAATTTTGCAATTAAATTTAGGAACAAGAAAAAATTTATAATTAATAATGAAGTAAATGTTAAGAATTAACCTATGTAATATTATATCGATTAATATGGACTTAATTAAAAAGGTTGAATTGAATCAATCCTATTTATTGGAAACTAATTTATTGGTATGCAAATTTATAATTAAATGAGTTATTGCAAGAAATTGAAATTTGATACTATAGTGAATTGGAATTAAGATAAAAATGGGAATATTGAAATATGTAAGGTCAAATTTGATTGCATTTAATAAATTGGGGAAAAATTTCATTAAAGGTAATTAATTATTATGTTAATGTAAATTAAGATAATATTTGAAATTAAAGTTAATTCCATTCATACTTGTAAACAATTATTATAAGTTGCATGTTGAAATTGCTGATTTAATTGGAATTGAAATTAAATTTTAATGAATTAATAATAATAAATAGTAAACTGAATTAAATCAATGTCCTGTAGTAACTAAAATATTGTTTGCGAATGAAAACTTATAGTAAACAGAATTAAATCTGAATTGATAAATAACGAGCTTGTAAATGCAAGTAAAAAGCAAGAAGGAGGAAATTAATATAGGTTGATTGTTTATTTAATGTGTTAAATAAACTTTGGTAAATAATTGTAATTAAATTTAAATTTAACATTTTATTAATATAAATGGAAGTAATAACCGAAAATAATGTTAATTTTGTTTATAAAATGACAGTTGATTGAATAAAAGAAATGCAAAATAAAGTTGTCAAAATATTGGAAATCAATCAGAGTTAAATGAACCTTTACGTTACATAAATAAGAATTAATGCAGTAACAAATTTAGTGCAAATAAATTTATGGAACAAATGTTAAGATCTTAACTGATGGTAACTAATAATTGGAGGTAATGTAAATTCCATTTATAATATGACTATTGGTTAGTGTAAAGACTGTAAATCAAGATTTGTTAATTTATTTGAATGTAAAGAATTAAGGTAATTGAGTTTACTACAATTTAGTAGAATTAAACATTTATTATTACTTTAATTGAAATTTGAGTGAAATTGGAAAATATTAATGCAATAGTTTTGAATCCAATGTTAAATCCATCTATTTGACAATAATGAATGGAATAATGATTTGTTAATTTAATTTAACAGAAATTTTGGAAATTGATAATTTCTAAATTTGAATGGAATTGAGGTAAATACTGAAATCGATAAGTTAATCAACTTTTAATTGACTTTTAATTTGTTTAAAACATTGTAATTGATGGAGAAATATAAAGGTGATAAAATTGGTCAATTTTAAGATTGAAATTAAAAAAAATGGATTTTATTAATTAATTATTTAATTATTGGAAAAATAGCCATTTTGGCCACTTACTCGGATTTCGACGGAACCATTTCATCGGATCTGTAACGGTGAATTATTGCAGGATTTCAAGTTTCGTAGCGATCAGACTTATCGTTTGATCGTATGGACTTGAAACCCCTAGAAATAAATTAAATTGAAATCAATTTGAAAATTTTGTTTTTTGCATAACTTCTCCATACGATGGAATTTGGACTTGAAACCTTTTCCGTTGCATTTAAAATATTTTAAAACATCTATTTTGATATATGGGTTGACCCAATTTCATTCCGGAGTCGAAACGGGCTTTTTGGGCCACTTTGTCGTTAGCACGTATATTCAACCTGATCCATCTATTCTATTCCAGTTTGTCTATAAATATCCTATTATAAACCCTATGAGCCCTCTATTCCCCATTTTTGTATGTACAAAAACTTCTGTGCTTCTCTTCCTCAATGGCTGTAAACCCTAATTTATCCAATTCAAATTACAATTCAAAATCAAAGTCAAAATTTCAAGCTCCTCAGAAAAATTTGACAAAAAAATATGTTGAAGCTCTCGAAGTGCGTAATCTTCTATTGTGGTTCGTTTTTCGATTTGGATCATAATTTGACTAGAATTGGCTTCTTTCTTCTTGGTCGTTCATTGTGGGAGGTGCTATAAGATGGTGGATCTTCGACGAAGCGTCGATCAGGAGGTATGGGAGCATAGAGCTTGATGTATGGAGCCAATCCATATGGTTAATCATCGAAGTCAGCGCCTCGATTCGCTTGAATCGTTCCGAGAATGGCGACGGACTGTTACGCTCGAGAAGAGCATGGTGGTGTCGCACGTCACGACAGGGTTTGGGGTTCGGTCGGCTCAAGGAGGTGGCGATGGGGGTGGCCTCTGATCTGGGGCGCAGTGCACGGCGATGCATCTGGAGTACTAGGGTTTGTGGCGGTCGTGAGTTGGAGTGCGAGCGCGATGTTTGATGTAGGGTTTGAAGTGAGAGGTGACGTGGGTTCGCTTATTTTATTCTATTTATTTTATTTTTATTTCCAGTTGCTTTAATTATCGTAACTTTTACATGCAATATCCGTTTTACCCGCAGTTTCTTTTGTTAGGATCGTATCTGAATTCCAAAAGTTTTTCCACTGGTTTGGATGGATTCTAAGACTGTCAAATTTTTGGATTTAAATTCAATTCAAATTCCAAAGGTGAGTGTTTTAACCCACTCACAACTTCTAAGATTTCTTATGTTTGTTAAATTAATTTTTGATGTGATTTAAAATTTATCTATGATTGTTTGGCGTATTTTAATCATCCTCTCAGTTAAATTGCATTTATTTAATTAAATTGTTATTTAATTATTCATTACATATAAACTGCCTGTTAAATTGTATTTATTTATTATTGCATATAAACTGCCAATTAAACAGCTATTTAAATTTATCATTGAATATAAATTGCTAGTTAATACCAGTTGTTTATTATCTGTTCTATATTTATGCTATTATTTGAATTGGACGATGATTGTGATAATGGTTGATGGTTGATATTGGATGAATGGATGTTGTATTTTATATTATGATAAACTACAAGTTATTATGCATTTTCATTTCATTCGGGATTGTGGTTTGCAATGATATATAACCGTAATTTTCATTTTTAAATTACGGATTGAAATATATCCATATCACTTGGCCATAGGAAAGAAAATTTTATACAGGCACCGCAGTCTATATATAAAAATATTTGAAAGTTTTCTATGGTTTTGTAAAGAAAATATGGTTTATGAGATATTGATTCAGATATTTATAAATGTTATATTTATGTATATAATAAATTTATTGGTTTTAAGCTATGTACAAAATTGGTTTAAGTATAAAAGAAGTTTAATAATAAAAGTTGATTTTATAAAGGTATGATACAGTGAAGTATTTATTAATATTATATTGTAGAGTATAATGACTTAAATAATGAAGGCTAGAAAAGAAATATGAATTGATTTGAATTAAAGTGTTTTAAGAATTATCCTCGAATAAAAATTGATTTGAAATTTAAATAAATCTGAAATTTTAAAAGGTATGATTTGCATAACTTGATTTTGGTTTAGAGGATTTAAATGAATGTCAATCACTTTAAATGAATATTATCAAGTAAATTTAAATAGAAAGTATATCCTGTTATTTGAAGTTTAAAGGCTTTGCTTAAATGATATTAGATTTATTAAGTAAACATTTCAAATCTAAATAATAGTAATTAAAATTGATATATATGGAATTATCAAAGAATTTGTTTTGAAATGGTGGAATATTTAAAGCTTTGAAATATATGAATTGAAATGGTTTATTTAGAGGTTCAAATTGGTATTTGGGATTTATTTGAAAAATAAAAGGAGCTGTTTTATTATATAAAGTGATTTAATATGTAAACCATTGAAGTATATTGAGTTATGTTTCAAAACTATATATTTCAAGGTATATAGATTTAAAAGTGCTATGATTTCTTGAAAAAAAAGATATATTTGAAATAAAAGATACCATATTGATTTAGGTCTTAAAATAAAAATGATATCGGGTTTATATGGCTTTGAAATGAAAATTTTATTCTAGTTTCAAAGTACAAACTATTTTGAAATGACCGCGGTGTTATAATAACGTTTGGTTGTTCAAGAGACTGGGATCGGAAGTTGTCATACTCTCTGCCAACTCCGAAAACCACTTTAACAACCGTGTACGCAGTGGAGATTCCAGAATGAAGTAGGATGGTGGCGACGTTCTATTAAGGCAAATACGTGGACCCAACTCTCGTGAGTTGGCATAAGGTGGCTAAAATAGGAGCGATTCTCGGGCCAAAGGGGTAGCACCCTTTATCGGACACATCCCTTCGATACTATACTCTGACTTTGGATTGATTCGATGGCCACCTTTATTTTTTTTATTTTGGGGGTGTTTGTTCGAGGTGGACGGTAGCTGCGGCTATGCGTTACCACCAGCTCCGATGCGTAATTGGTATACCTACCCTGGCATTGCCTAGTTATGTCGTGTCACCTACCCTAGCGCACCTTATACGATTTTGTTCTGTACCATACCTATGGAGTGCCTTCTGACGATGCCCAGTACGGGGGAGATTACGGTACTGTATAAACTATGGGAATATAAAAGTGTGTTAAGGGCTGATGGGTAACTCCTTAACACTATTTTCAGTATTTCATACTTTACTATAGACATTATTATAGTAGCGTATATTACTACATAGTAGATAGTTTAACGGATCCTTAGGAGATGTGAATCCCGAACATCTCTTAAGTTACTACACTAATATTTATTTCTGTTGATTTAACTCACATAAGATCTTTTTGTTCTGACTCGAGTGTTTTGTCTTTTCAATTCGCTCGGGTCAGCCTGAGCATTTTAGGATTCGAAGACTTTAGCTTTGGAGGACGAGGACGAAGATTTATACTACTATTATCTACTACATTATTCCACTACACCATTTTATTCCGTTGCATGGTTATTATCCTTTGGTATGTGAACTCTGATATTTATTGTATAAAGAAAAATCAAATGTTTTGTATAACAGTTTTATGAACTGTATATTAATTATTATATTTTATCATTCCGCTGCAAGATTCTATTTTGTTTTTGTTCCCTACTTTTCTTATTTACCCCATAACAATCCGCCCTTTTGTATGTTTTAAGTCTGACGTGTGTGGTTTATCGTCGATTTAAAGCATGCGGAAAGGCGGGACATTACATCTGGTATCAGAGCTTTGGTTTAGCGATAAACCGTAGCTTTGCGGGGTCTGACTCTTTGCTAATAGGGTGGTAATACTCTATAGGAGTCGCTGAGTGATATATATGAGCATATTTGTTAGTGTTATAAAAAGGTTTTAATATTGTGTTAATCTGTTTCGTTTTGTACTTATAAATTCTGGTTGGTGCATGGGACGCTATGACATCAATAGGGATTTCTAAACAATTAATAGGACTGACAGACATAATATTTGTTTTTATTATAGGTGAATGAAATAATTTTGCCTATTATATTTTCTATATATAGAATAAATTTTATAAATAAGATATGTATTTGGTTGCAATATTTTGGTTGTTAGGTAATGGAATTCATAAATAATAGTGAAATAAGATTTAAAATAAAATAAATGGGAATTAAAAATTTAGAACTTAAGTTCCAGGATTTGAAACATTCTTTTGGACGATTTTGAAATATAACAATAATATTTTAGAAGTATTTTATGATATAAATATTTCAATATAATTTGAAAGAATTGTTTTAAAGAAATTTGAAAGTAATGAATTCTGTACTCCCCTCTCTGTCGCTGGAAAATAATTTCAGTGATGAGTGCACGTATCATCGACATTCATTTTCGAGTTTCAAAGTGGGAAGGCCACTGTAGTAGTTTACAGTAGATTTGTTTTGATAAACCAAAAAAAAAAATATTTCTTTAATTTATAATTGGATATATAAGTTTTAAGTATCAACCTTTGTCTATTATCTTTAAAATGATTTGAAATTTAACCCGGTACTTAAATTCTTAAGTTTCCGTTATTTTACAGTTTCAATTAGGGTAGTAAAATGGAAGTGAATTAATAATTGGAGTCTTTAATTAAAATAAGTAATTTAATGCTAGGTTATGAATGAAATTAAAGGTAACTTGAAACTGTAACCTATGAAACAAAGAATATAATTATTGAACATTTAATTAATTAAAAGAAATAAGATGGACTTGTATGATTTTAATTACATTCTTAAAAGCATATATATATATATATATATATATATATAACTTACCAAATATTAAAAGTTGAAATGCTTAATAAGAAAATGTAATGGAAATTGTACAAATAAAAGTATGTAATGAAGTGTTCAATAAATTGATGTTATTAATAAGAATTTAATGTTGTAACTGTTATAAACTTATGTTATGACTAGAAGGCCACTAATTAAAGATAATAGGAAGGTTATAAAGAAATGATAATAAACTTAAGTAAGTGTTGAAGGCATTTATTTTGAAAATAAGCAGAAAGATGAATATTGTAAATAAATGAAGTTAAGCAATAAATAAATGAAGTTAAGTAGTGAATAAATGAATGTAATATAATAAAAAGGAAAATTTCATGATATGAATAAGTGAAAATGAGATTTTGGTAGAAATAAATAAAAGTAAATAAATAAATGAAAATTTGCAAGGAATAAATGTAAATTAAAAAGATAAAACATTATATGAATGAAAAAGAAATCAAACAACAAATGTATGAATATAATTAATAAAAATAAACTTGATTTATTGTTGAAATTGTTGTTTGTTTTTGGTTTATGGTTTATGGTTGTTTGGGGTAAGGATACTTTAAAATTTGTTGGATGAATGAATAATCTATTTAGTTTCATCTAAGACTGTTGAGTAAATGGTGATCTTAATAGTTTATTTTTCATTCTGTACAATTTAAGGTTTTTAAACCCGGATAACTATTTGTTGTTGCTATGGATGGTTGATTTTATTTGGCTTTATATTGTGGCTATATGTTGTGATTGCAAGTGATTGTTGTTTGGATTGATTTGGTTGTTATGGTTGAAGCAACTTTTAATATTTCATTTACATAATTATTAACTCTTTTAGATTATATAAGTGAAATGCAGGTTATGGAAGCAATTGCTACTATTTTGGTTTCATAATTAAGCGTTAATCGTCCGACAAAAAGGTACATTTTCAAATTACGGATTTATAGCGCTATTATATTGTTTTTTTCGAGTTGGGATATATATTATTTTGAAAAATATATATGTTGTATATTGTTATTTTTGGTATTATATTTCCTCTCGAGCCTCCCCGTACAAAGGAGACTCCACCAAAATTTTCCGTAAAGTTTGGACTTAGAAAATTTTTGAAAATGTTTTCCAAACTTTATTAATTTAAGTATAAAAAGATTTAATAGTTATAAATTAAGATATTTTATTTCAATTATTTTAAAAAAATTCAACCTATTTTTTTATAAAGTTAATATTTTTGAATAGGATATATTGACCTCTTAATTCTTCTTTTCCCTCTTTTTCCTTTTCGGGGACGAAAAGCTTTGAGCGGGGGAGAGTGTAGCGACCCGTAAATTTCAATAATTAAATTTGTTGAGTTATTTTAATTTTGCAATTAAATTTAGGAAGAAGAAAAAATTTATAATTAATAATGAAGTAAATGTTAAGAGCTAACCTATGTAATATTATATCGATCAATATAGACTTAATTAAAAAGGTTGAATTGAACCAATCCTATTTATTGGAAACTAATTTATTGGTATGCAAATTTATAGTAAATGGGTTATTGCCAGAAATTGAAATTTGATACTATAGTGAATTGGAATTAAGATAAAAATGGGAATATTAAAATATGTAAGGTCAAATTTGATTTCATTTAATAAATTGAGGAAAATTTTCGTTAAAGGTAATTAATTATTATGTTAATGTAAATTAAGATAATATTTGAAATTAAAGTTGATTCCATTCATACTTGTAAACAATTACTATAAGTTGCATGTTGAAATTGCTGATTTAATTGGAATTGAAATTAAATTTTAATGAATTAATAATATTAAATAGTAAATCGAATTAAATCAATGTCCTGTAGTAATTGAAATATTGTTTGGGAATGAAAACTTATAAAGGTAAGCATTCAATTTACCAATGCAATAATATTTTAATTAATAGTAACTGAATGTAAATAAAAGGTAATAATGTTAATGCAAGGTAAACAATGCTATTTTAAGTTAATAATAAATGAATGGAAAGAAATTCAAATTAATGAAAATAAATTCAGATGGTATACTGGACTATGAATTGGACGTAAGTGAATAGATGAAATATTGGATTTACCAATGAAAAATATAGATAGTTAATGGAAATTGAATGGAAGCGGTATTATGAAAATAAGTGGAGTAACGGAAGTGTGAATGTAAATCTAATAGAAACGTAAATTTATTGTAAGGTAGTAGTTGGTTAATTGGGAAATAAGTTCAAATTGAGATGTAAATAAGCGTATATTAATGTAATGAAATATAATTTAGCGTTATATATGGAATTATAATTTGAATTGATAAGTAACGAACTTATAAATGCAATTAAAAGCAAGAAGGTGGAAATTAATATAGGTTGATTGTTTATTTAATGTGTTAAATAAACTTTGGTAAACAATTGTAGTTATATCCAAATTTAACGTTTTGTTAATATAAATGGAAGTAATAATCGAAAATAATGTTAATTTTGTTTATAAAATGACAGTTGGTTGAATAAAAGGAATGAAAAATAAAGTTGTCAAAATATTAGAAATCAATCAGAGTTAAATGAACCTTTATGTTATATAAATAAGAATTAATACAGTAACTAATTTAGTGCAAATAAATTTATGGAACAAATGTTAAGATCTTAACTGATGGTAACTAATAATTGGAGATAATGTAAATTCCATTTATAATATGACTATTGGTTAGTGTAAAGATTGTAAATCAAGATTTGTTAATTTATTTGAATGTAAAGAATTAAGGTAATTGAGTTTACTGCAATTTAGTAGAATTAAACATTTATTATTACATTAATTGAAAATTGAGTGAAATTGGAAAATATTAATGCAATAGTTTTGAATCCAATGTTAAATCCATATCTTTTACAATAATGAATGGAATAATGATTTGTTAATTTAATTTAATAGAAATTTTGGAAATTAAATTGATAATTTCTGAATTTGAATGGAATTGAGGTAAATACTGAAATCGATAAGTTAATCAACTTTTAATTGACTTTTAGTTTGTTTAAAACAATGTAATTGATGGAGAAATATAAAGGTGATAAAATTGGTCAATTTTAAGATTGAAATTACAAAAAAAATTGGATTTCATTAATTAAGTATTAAATTATTTAATTAATGGAAAAATAGCCATTTTGGAAACTGACTCGGATTTCGACGAAACCAGTTTCATCGGATCCGTAACGGTGAATTATTGTAAGATTTCAATTTTCGTAGCGATCGGACTTGTCGTTTGATCGTACGGACTTGAAACGCCTTGAAATAAATTGAATTGAAATCAATTTGAAAATTTTGATTTTTGCATAACTTCTTCATACGATGGAATTTGGACTTCAAACCTTTACAATCGCATTTAAAATATTTTAAAACATCTATTTTGATATATGGGTTGACCCAATTTCATTCCGGAGTCGAAACGGGCTTTGTGGGCCACTTAGTTGTTAGCGCGTATATTCAACCCGATCCATCTATTCTATTCCGGTTTGTCTATAAATATCCTGTTATATACCCAAGCTGCCCTCTATTCCACATTTCTATACATATAGAAACTTTTGTGCTCCCCTTCCTCAATGGCTGTAAACCCTAATTTATCCAATTCAAATTACAATTCAAAATCAAAGTCAAAATTTCAAGCTCCTTAGAAAATTTTGAAAAAAATTATATGTTGAAGCTCTCGAAGTGCGTAATCTTCTGGTGTGGTTCGTTTTTCGATTTGGATCATAGTTTGACCGGAATTGGCTTCTTTCTTCATGGCTGTTCATTGTGGGCGGTGCTATTCAATGATGGATCTTCAACGAGGCATCGATCAGGAGGTACGGGAGCGTAGAGCTCGACGTATGGAGCCAATCCATACGGTTAATCATCGAAGTCAGCGCCTCGATTCGCTTGAATCACGCTGAGAATGGCGACGGCCTGTTACCCTTGAGAAGAGCACGGTGGTGTCGCGCGTCACGACAGGGTTTGGGGTTCGGTCGGGTCAGGGAGGTGGCGATGGGGGTGGCCTCTGATCAAGGGCATAGTGCACGGCGACGCATCTGGAGTACTAGGGTTTGTGGTGGCTGTGAGTTGGAGTGCGAGCGCGATGTTTGTTGTAGGGTTTGACGTGAGAGGTGACGTGAGTTCGCTTATTTTATTTTATTTATTTCATTTTTATTTCCAATTGCTTCAATTATCGTAACTTTTACATACGATATCCATTTTACCCGCGGTTTCTTTTGTTAGGATCATATCTGAATTCTAGACATTTTGCCACTGGTTTGGACGGATTCTGAGACTGTCAAATTTTTGGATTTAAACTGGATTTAATTCAATTTAAATTCCAAGGTGAGTGTTTTAATCCACTCACAACTTCTAAGATTTCTTATGTTTGTTAAACTAATTTTTGATGTGATTTAAAATTTATCTATGATTGTTTGGCGTATTTTAATCATCCTCTCAGTTAAATTGCATTTATTTAATTAAATTGTTATTTAATTATTCATTGCATATAAACTGCCAATTAAACGGCTATTTAAATTTATCATTGGATATAAATTGCTAGTTAATAACTGTTGTTTATTATTCGTTCTATATTTATGCTATTGTTTGAATTGGATAATGATTGTGATAATGTTGATGGTTGATATTGGATGAATGGATGTTGTATTTTATATTGTGATAAACTACAAGTTATTATGCAGTTTCATTTCATTCGGGATTGTGGTTTGAAATGATATATAACCATAATTTTTATTTTTAAATTACGGATTGAAATGATAAATATCTATATCACTTGACCATAGGATAGAAAATTTTATACAAGCACCGCGGTCTATATATAAAAATATGTTGAAAGTTTTCTATGGTTTTGTGAAGAAAATATGGTTTATGAGATACTGATTTAGATATCTATAAATGCTATATTTATATATATATTAAATTTCTTGGTTTTAAGCTATGTATAAAATGGGTTTAAGTATAAAAGAAGTTTAATAATAAAAGTTGATTTTATTAAGATATGATACGGTACAGTGAAGTATTTATTTATATTATATCATAGAGTATAATGACTTAAATAATAAAGGCTGGAAAAGAAATATGAATTGATTTGAATTAAAGTGTTTTAAGAATTATCCTCGAATAAAAATTGATTTGAAATTTAAATAAATCTGAAATTTTAAAAGGTATGATTTGTATAACTTGATTTTGGTTTAGAGGAATTAAATGAATGTCAATCACTTTAAATGAATATTATCAAGTAAATTAAAATAGGAAGTATATCCTATTATTTGAAGTTTAAAGGCTTTGCTTAAATGACATTAGATTTATTAAGTAAATATTTCAAATCTAAATAATAGTAATTGAAATTGATATATATGGAATTATCAAAGATTTTTTTTTGAAATGGTGGAATATTTAAAGCTTTGAAATATATGAATTGAAATGGTTTATTTAGAGGTTCAAATCGGTATTTGGGATTTATTTGAAAAATTAAAGAAGCTATTTTATTATTTAAAGTAATTTAATATGTAAACCATTGAAGTATATTGAGTTATGTTTCAAAACTATAGATTTCAAGGTATATAGATTTGAAAGTGCTATGATTTCTTGAAAAAAAGATATATTTGAAATAAAAGATATCATATTGATTTGGGTCTTAAAATAAAAATGATATCGAGTTTATATGGTTTTGAAATGGAAATTTATTCTGGTTTCAAAGTATAAACTATTTTGAAATGACCACGGTGTTATAATAACGTTTGGTTGTTGAACAGACCGGGATCGGAAGTTGTCATACTCTCTGCCAACTCCGAAAACCACTTTAACAACCGTGTACATGGTGGAGATTCCAGAATAAAGTAGGATGGTGGCGACGTTCTATTAAGGTAAATACGTGGACCCGACTCCCGTGAGTTGGCATAAGGTGGCTAAAACAGGAGCGATTCTCGAGCCAAGGGTGTAGCACCCTTTATCGTACACATCACTTCGATACTATACTCTGACTTTGGATTGATTCGGTGGCCACCTTTATTTTTTTTATTTTGGGGGTGTTTGTTCGAGGTGAGCGGTAGCTGCGGCTATGCGTTACCACCAGCCCGGATGCGTAATTGGTATACCTGCCCTAGCATTGCCTAGTTGCGTCGTGTCACCTACCCTAGCGCGCCTTATACGATTTTGTTTTGTACCATACCTATGGAGTGTCCTCTGACGACGCCCAGTACGGGGGAGATTACAGTACTGTATGGACTATGGGAATACAAAAGTGTGTTAAGGGCTATATGGGTAACCCCTTAACGCTATTTTCAGTATTTTATACTTTACTATAGACATTATTATAGTAGCGTATATTACTACATAGTAGATAGTTTAACGGATCCTTAGGAGATGTGTATCCCGAACATCTCTTAAGTTACAACACTCATATTTATTTTTGTTGATTTAATTCACATAAGATCTTTTAGTTCTGACTCGAGTGTTTTGTCTTTTCAATTCGCTCGGATCATCCTGAGCATTTCAGGATTCGAAGACTTTAGCTCTGGAGGACGAGGAGAAGATTTATATTACTATTATCTGCTATATTATTCCACTAAACCATTTTATTCCGCTGCATGGTTATTATCCTTTGGTATGTGAACTCTGATATTTATTGTATAAAGAAAAATTAAATGTTTTGTAAAACAGTTTTATGAACTGTATATTGATTATTATTTTATCATTCCGGTGTAAGATTCTGTTTTGTTTTTCTTCCCTGCTTTTCTTATTTACTCCATAACAATCCGCCCTTTTGTATGTTTTAAGTCTGCCGTGTGTGGTTTATCGTCGATTTAAAGCGTGTAGAAAGGTGGGACGTTACACACCTAATCAAATCATAAGGTAATAGATATGGTTTCGAAGAAGCAAGCTCGATTGGAGGTGCAACCTCACTTGTCCCGGCATGGCTCCTATTTTAGTCATATCAAGATGACCTGAGGGGGTCAGGGCCACGTTCATGCTTTATATAGAATTGTTCGCCAAACGATCCAACTTTGTACTTGAATCTCCACCACATGCACAGTTGTTAAAGTGGTTTTCAGTATGGGCAGAGAGTATGACAATATCTGATCCCGGTCTTTTTAACAACCAAACGCTTATTTCACACCGATTGGTTCTTTTACATTTCGAATAGTTCATATTTCATATCAAATATAATATTCATTTCAAAATCATATCGCTTTCAAAATCATTGTTTACTTCAAAATCATATTCACTTTCAAATCATTATCTTCAAAATCATATTCTCTTTCATTCAAAATCATATTCACTTTCGAAATCATTATTCACCTTAAATCATATTGGTTTCAAAATCATAACCACAAAATAGGTTAAACCATCATATCAAAGTATTCGCATTTAAATCTTTTAAATCTAAATTATAACAGTTCCAACTTAAATAGTTTGAATTTTGAAAGTAGTTTATATATTAGAATAGTAATACATTAAAAATAGTTTATATTTTAAAAATAGGTTATATATCAAAATTGTTTATATACTAGAAATAGTTTATATATTAAAAAATATATATATTTAAAATTGTTTATAAATTTATATATATATATATATATATATATATATATATATATTAACATAGTTATATATTAAAAAAGTTTATATCGAAAATAGTTTCAAATTAGAATCGTTTCTTGAAAATTTCACAAATCAATTCGAGTCAACTTTAGTTCAAAAAATTCAATTTGAATCAGTCTCAGTTTAATATTTCAATTAAAAACATTGAAGGTTCAATTCAAATTCTCATTAAAACCATTTCAAATTCAATATGGTTTCAAAGTTTAAATATTCACTTAACCACTTTTTATAAATATTTTAATAAATCTCTAATCACAAATTTAAATCAAAATTAAGTATTCAATTTCAGTTTATTTAAATTTGAAAATATTCATTTAATCATCTTTAATCAAAAATCAAGTTATCAAGTTATAAAATTCATAACTTTAAATCTCAAAATCAATAAGTTTCAAATTAATTTATATTTAAATACAATTCTTAAATACATTAAATCAATTTAAATTTATCTTTCCAACCTAATTTATTAAAGTTATTACAAAATCTATTTTCAAAGTACTAATATAAATTTTAAGCAAATATTTAAACATACTTTGTACATATTAGTTATATTAAGTTTTTATTAAATTTTATTAAATTAAAATTTTCTTATTTTACATTAAATCTTTTCTTTATATATTTAAAATTATAAGTAAAATCTTTATACTATATTTTTCACAACTTAACTCATTTGAAATATCCAAACATATGATCTAAAATCAAAATTTTTGCATACATATCAAACTAAAATCTTTATACTATATTTTAAAATCAATATTTATTAAAACTCATATATTTTTAGAAATTTTGGGAATCATTTTAATAAAATAGACCAATGATGTCCGTGTTTAATTTTCTATCCTATGGTCAAGTGATACGGATATTTATCATTTCAATCCGCAATAATTTAATATTTACGGGTATATATCATTTCAACCTGCAATCTCGAAATTCGAAAATCTGTAAATTGCTTCGGTTTATCATTTCAACCCATAATGATTGTCTCAAATCTATAAAATCATTCGGGTATGTATCATTTCAACCCATAGGGATTTCCTAAACTAACAGGGAACTTGCAGTGTGAGAACAATAGCATAATAACTCAAATAGCATAGCATATAAATTACAAGCATGGATCATAACTAACAATTAATAATACAATATATATACGCACGCACACACAACGTGTTATTGTGTCATCTGTTAACTAATATAGGTTAACAAATGTCAATAATAACATATCATATTTAACAATTAAATTTCTGACCAATTCAAAATTTAACAACATATTTCAATCGTCATTTCATGTGAATTAAATTTACTAAACATATGAATGTTAATCATGAGTGATCGCTCACCTTTCATGGCTAGAGAAATAATGAGAATAGGAAGCAAGTAGATGAAAAATGAAGAACATGACAACCACTGCTGAAATTCTCGGACATCAAGCAAAAAAGCCAAGCTAACGAACTTGAATTCAATGGAAACAAATATATATAATATCTTTTTTTTAGAAGAGGAGTGCTAGGGTTTTGCTCGAGTTAGTTAGCAGGGAAATAAGGCTTTCTGTGCTCGGTGGAAGAGTGAGGCTGACTAGGGAAGTAGGTTCGGCATTTGTTCAATGGGAGGACAGTGAGGTAGAGGGAGTTGTTTGGCTATAAAACAAGGAGAGGTGGTGGGGAGGCTGTGACTGTTTGCGGCCAGGGTTGTGTGCTGTGGGCAGTGGAAACGGGCAGAGCTGTCAGGTACGAGTAAAGGCGCGGGCTATTGTATGCTCGGGAGGAGTACGGTCCGCGAAAGTGGGTGTGGGTTTGACAGCGGATGGGAGGCTGCTAGGGATTTTGGTGGTTGTTTGTGTTCATTTGGTGGAATGGTCGGAGTGGTCGGGTTTGGAGTGGCGCTGGAGTAAGCTAGGTGGCACTCAAGGCATGGATAGTGCAGTTCGGCTGAGGGGATAAATGGTGGAGGACTGTTCGGTTGTGGTGATTGGAAAGGATAGGTGTTGCTGGGCAGTGGAGGACTGGGGAAAGGGGTGGATGCAAGGTTGATCGTTGGGATGGATATGTTTGGAGGGTGAGGCAAGCAGACTGTGTTCGGTGGAGGGTTAAGGAAGGCAGAGAAAGGAAACGGATGTTGTGTAGTTGGGATTGGAGTCACGTGCAATGGTGGCAAGGCGGAGTGGCGAGCAGGCATGGGCAAGGCTGAGGCAGAACGAGGCTTGGCTACGAAGTCGAGGGAGAGTGGGAAGGAGGGTGGAGCGTAGGGTGTGGACAGTGGTGTTCTTGGTTCGAGCTCAAAGAGGATGGATAGGAAGAAGATGGTAAGTAGGCTTCTCTCAAAACAATTAAATGCAAACCTTATTCATTTTATTTATTTATTTATTTTAATATAAGAACGGAATGGAAAGAAGCAAGAGAGAAAGAATAGACGCAAATATATATCAACCAGTGGAAAAGAAAATTGCAGGGGAATAGAAAAAGTTATAAATGTTGAACTTAGGAATATTAAAAGCAAGCGGCCATTTGTTTTCTCACGGTGGATATATGAATGGCTACAAGAAAAACAAAAGACCAAATGCGAAACCGATACGGCTAATTGTTTTGCAGATTTTGCCACTTATCAAACACAGAAATACATAAATGAATATACTAGGGAGATCATCACGATGAGACAAAATAAATAGCGCACAGATACTAGAGACACGACCATGCTATCAAAGCTCGATTTTCACTGCCAAAACTGCTGCTAAAACACCGAAAATGATGTAAACAGAGCTAGAGCAGTCCAAATTTAGTGAAACGAAATATGATGTCTCACTTAGAAAATGATTTACATTTTCCTTACATAAAAATATTTAGATTTCAAAAGTATTTTATTACCATCAAATTTTAAACTGTTTTTAAATTTAAAATGGAAATTTCACAACCGAACTAACTTTCATATTCTTTGATAAAAATCTTTCATTTGCTATGCATAAATAGACGCATACCAAATATCAAATTTTCAATGCTAAAATTTGTATTGTCTATTTTATGAAAAATTTAGTTAAATACATTATTTAAATTGTTAAAATGCTCAGGTCGTTGCATGTATGTTTGTAAAAACAAATGTATGTAGTCTTAGAAATGCAATGTCAGACATTCGTTCATATGAATTTTCGAGAAGCATGACAAACCGAAGGTACTCCTACTACATCTCGTTCGGGTAGCGAGCATTCCTTACATTGAAGCTATCAAAATGAAGGTACTACTGGTACTATATGTATATATAATAGGGGAATCATGAGGTTAATGGCGAGCAGCCCAACATTTTGAAGATCTCCATCTTCAAAATCATTGTCTTCAAAATATCATCACTTTTGAATGTATATATTGGTTCAAAGCGGTTTTCAAATAAAAATCACCCAAATCCAACCCCCGTTTCTCTAAAGAAATTATCGATAGAAAATGTCTTGTATGTGGGTGATTATTATTTAATCAATCAGCTAATTTATCCAAGTAAAATATCTTCTGAGAAATATACGTCTTTAAATCATTTCCTTTATCAGCATATATGGAATTAGTATACCTCTTTTTAATTCTAGACATACAAAACCATTTCTCTTAAATTACACAAAAAACATTATTAAGTAAAAAGGAGCCGTAGAAATTGTACTAACTATACTCAATACTAATTTCTGTATTCAACCTATACTATTCATCAAATAACGATGAAAATCACCTTTTAAATTCACACGGTAGTGAGAGCTCCCTCTTCAGAATTTAATGCAGAGTTTAACTAGAATGATCTATGCTTCTAAAATCTTTATTATTTTAAAATCTTGGCTATCCTTTGGAAAACTCTAAATCTCATGTTCTTTTATCTTAGCAAGATGAGACCCGAGTAAACCAAATTTACTATCCCCTCCATCAGGCCAGTCGAATAGCTAGATAATAGGAAATTAGTTTTCCAAACCAAGCTTAGAGACTATATCTCTATCAGTTATAAGGTAATCATGTTATTTGATCGACTCTAACCTTAATTTTTCAAACTTCTTAATTTCCTTTTAGAATACTTGATTAATTATTTGAAAAACATTCAAAAGATTTGGGAAGAAAAACCTAAGCTTTATAAATAATTCCCTTTTAACCATTTATTTTAGACTTCTTTAAGTAATTGTATAACTTCCAAATCACCTTCAAATATTAAATTATTCATTTAAAAATATTATTAAAAATGATTAAGGATAAATAATTAAGCTAAAATCCTAATTTTCAAAAGTTACCAAAACCTTCTTAATGATCACTATGAATAGTGTTTTTAAAGCTACTTCGATCAAACCACCTTTTCCATTTCATATAAATTTATCTTAGTAACTTAAATCCCTTTTAAAATATTTCAAAAAATTTATGGAATTTATTTCATAATTTTAAAATTTTAAAATATCAATTTTCAAAGAATTTACCACTTTGGTTTACGAATTTCCAAAACACGGCCTTTTTGAAAACTTGATTTGGACATATCTTAAACTCTACTAAATGAAATCTTGAATTTTATATTTCATTTTAAAACAATAACCTTAAGGATGCATGATATTCTTATTTCAAAGAATTCCGATTAAATCCTCCCTACACATTCATTGAACTTTATGGGTCGCAAAATCATGAACCGCCGAACCATGATAGATTATTTTGACTTTAATTTAATACCTTTTCAAAATTTTGCAAAAATTATCTTTAATGTTTATAAAACATTTATAAAGAATTTTAAACCATTTTTACACATGTTTAAAGAGGTTACGTAACACTTTTATAATTCATAAGGGAAAGTGTTTTCTTTATGTAAAATTGACGTGTAATTACTGAGAACTATTTCAATAACCAAGCAAACGTATTAACGCATCCAAAACATGAAGATCAATTATAGAAGAAAAGCATCGCAAATATATCATGTCATCATATCATTTAATAAAATAAACTAGCGGAGTAATTCTCGCATTTTTTAAACACATTTACTTCCTACCAACATTCAATTATAACAACGCTTCTTTAACATTCTCTACTCTGTCAAAGCATCATCACAACTTTCCATCGCCTCCCTAAAGCACATGGTCATGCCTCATCTCTCTTCTTTGGCATGTCCATCCTCTCCATCTCTCTCCTAGCTCATGTCCTCTACCACCATCCCACCTTGCTTAAGGCCTAAGCTCTCCTCCTCCTTAATTCCCATGGCCTAAGGCCATATCCTTCTCCACCAAAGCACACACGGCCTAAGTCCAAATAGACATCAGAATGAGAGAAAGAAGTGAAGAAGAAGTAGATGTGCTGTAGGAAGTGAAGTGAATATGTGTGTGTATTTATAGTGTTAGGAAATGTGGAAAATTAACAAGAATACCATCCCACATCACGACACATTTCGCCTCACCCATTTGCACCTCCATGTGTATCTACATGTATACTTGTCTTCACTTGAGTGATGGTGAGTTTTGTTTTTATTTGCTTAGGAAAATATCTAAAATTTTATTTGTTTACCTTAAGTAAATTTGTAGGCATGAATAGTAATTATATATATAAATGTATTTTCATACATATGCATGTATATAGGTGTCTATATTTTACTTTTGGCAACCAAGTTACAAAGTTTCGATACAACTTCTATTCGCCAAACAGTTGTGAATCCGAGATCTGAGTTTCGAACGTGCTTTCAATTTATGATCATAAAATTTATTTATGTAAACAAAACATGTAAATAAATTTATTATCATCTTAGAATAATTAAAACGTGCTCATTTGAATTGTTAAACAATATAAATCAATATTCAGACAATTATTGCAAAATCCTGCCATTAAATTGCCAAAGTGTGATGAAATTTGCATATCTTTATAAAACATGTATAATAAAACTATTACAAATCAACTTTTATCATCATATAATAACTAAAATGAAGTATTTCTCATTCAAAATATTATTTGATTTTTAGATATCCCAAATATAAAAACTTTCGTTAAATTCTCCTTTTTTTAAATGATGACATCATACTTATTTTTATCTCCAAAAATGAAAAAATTGATGGTAAAATGCAGTTTATTGATAAAATGATTTTTAACTTCCTTTATCGATATTTTTTCAAAGAATATAATTTTGTAAGAAACAAGATCACCATTTTTATTTATCATATAAAACATGATTATTTATGTTTAATAAAAATATATTTGAATAGTTAAAATTAATTAAATATTCTAAATCAAAGTGATAAAATTATGGGTCTTTACACATTTTGTTTCTTAGATAGGTATTTACATGAATGATTAGTCTATAGACCAAACGACTAATACCTGTCAGTTTATTTTTAGTATATAGTTGGATGATGTTTACCTATTTCGTTTTGTTAGGTAAATTCAGATAGTTTTTTCATAAACACGACTATCTATTAGAAATCAAGGTTTATAACTGGTAATCGAATTATTTTTGTTAGATTATTGCACCATGTGGTGGGGTTTATTTATTTTCATTAAACTCCGTGTCACATTGTATTAAACTGATAGTTGACTACCATTATTATTTCATTAGTGATGATTGTTCTTTAGAGATTTTTGGATAGATATTTTGGTATCATTTGGCTTTGAAGAATTTTGATTTTTTTCATTGTATTTTTTAGGATAGTTATTATCCATAAATTTTTCTCAAGGGTGAAAGTATGAAAGAAGGAGCATCAGCATTGATGAGGTCTCGAAGATAGAATGGTTCCTACAAACACTAAACAAGCGCTTTCGACAAGGAAGACAGCTACATCATGATTAAGAATTCATATCAACCTTTTGAAAACCAAGATGAATAGAAGAGAAGGGTGTACAAGAGATAATAGCATCAAAGAAGCCTTTCGAAGGAGTCAAAGGGATGCTACAACTAAAGATTAGATGATTCACAAGCTTTCGAAGGGGTCAAAAGGATCGAAAGGACCCTTTTGCTTTAATTGCTTCATTTTGAAACATATGCTTTTACCTGAACGAAGACGTTTCGAATAAGTTGAGTGATACCTTTCCAAGGCAGCAAATAACAGCCACTCACATATGCACCAAACCTTTCCAAGCCGAAGATTTTGCCTTTATTCAAACTACTTAGAAGGATACTCTAGTGGAGAAACCCCTTTGAAAGCATAACTAGCCTTTCGAAGAGGTCAAAACCTTTCACAACTAAGAGAGATTCGGCATCAAGCCATAAGCATTCCTTCAAAAGTCACTATCTGCATTGTAACCTATAGTACTGCAATACCTTCAAAATCCCAAGGATCTACCTATTGATAAACTCGAAAGCTCATGCTCCTTCTCACTTGCAACAATAATGCAACACAAGGGGGAAAAGGCGCATCTACCCCTTTTCGATGAAGGCAGAAGCATTCAAGAGTAATGCAGAGGGATACGCGAGTGTCAATGGAGATGAAAGGTTTACAAGGCCACCTTTCGACCAGGTCAAGAGCACTGTGTCGAAAGGTTCCAACCCGCACCTATACATAAGACCCTAAGGGTCTAGTTTTGGGGATCTAAATGCTTTCACTCTACTCTTGTATCTTCTTAAGATTGTAAACCCTACTTCTAAAATTGAATTGGGGTTTCGATAATACTGTACTATTAGAGTTTAGCGAAAACAAGATTATAGTGCCTTTGAATATGCAGCTGATTTGAAAATTCTGATCGGTTTGAGTCATGATTTCCTTGTGTTGACTTGGTCGAAAGGTCATTTTCCAAAGAAGCAGAAATCTTTAAATCATTCAATCTCCTTTAAGTCTAAGCACCTAATCCCAAGTTACCTATCACCTTTCGAGTGAGTCGAAACCTTAAATTTAGCTTATTTTCCTTAGATTTACAGGACAAAACCCAAGCTTTAAAGAGATCTGCCTTCGATGAAGTCAAAACCTTTCATTCAAACCATATCCCACAAATCCAAGAACCAACCCTTAGGACATCACAACTGTTTTGAAAGGGGGTTTCAAAAGGGATACTAAACCAACTTAAGTTGTTCAAAAGGCAACATAATAAGGATTTTTGGCATTTCAACCAAGTCTAAAGGTTTAATAAAAGGAGTTTTTGACTATCTTCACCTGGTTAAAAGGTTTTAACTATTTTCACCTTTTCGAATGGAGGTTTTAAAGGAATCGCTTATCTTTTAAACCCTGCTTTGGGTTTTTGACAAGTGTTCTTATTAACATTTTTGGCGCTTGAAGGAAGGCTTGAACTCTGATTCCCAATAACTTTCATCATAGATTAATTGCACAGAATTCTTCATTCGAATGAAGAAAATGGTAAGAGAAAGGAATAATAACAACTTTCTTAATAAAGAAGCTGCGTCATAATCGATTTTCGAAAACAATATAGTCCCAAACTTTAACTTCGAGAATATGAAAATTGGGCCACCTTCAACCCTATTAAGATTGGAAAACAATGAGATCATAGTCGAGAACCCACAATAACAAATGATAGCTATGTAAGAACTTTTTGAAGGGGCTCCATCTCAAGGATCATGGAAGGTTATCGAAGGAGAAGATGAAGCACAATCACCAAATAAAGACCAAAATGAAAACCAAAAAAGTGTAGCTAAGAGTGCCCATGAGAAATCAAAAAGTTCAACCTCAGAAGACAAGGGAAATAACTGCAACAACATTCTTAACCAAATCACAAGGGATACTGTAAAGGATGTACTCCGTAAACTTTGAAATATGTTACCCTACAAAAGACTCCTTTTTCAAAAATAATAGCATTTAGCACCTCCTTACGTTCAAATTTCTCCACTAAAGTATGATGGAACAACTGATCCCGATAATCACCTTGTAGCTTTTGAAAGCTAGATAGACTCACATAATGCTCCTGGGCTATTTCATTGTAAACTCTTCACTATCACCTTCGAGGAAGTAGCTGTCAAATGGTATAGGCGTCATCAGAAAGGGACTATCCATTCTTGGAAGCAAATTTCATATGAATTTATAGCACAATTTCACATATATAAACACCTAATAATAGATCATTACATGTTAGTTGATATCAAACAAAGGCCAGTGGAATTGCTTAGCAGTACATTAGAAGATTCAATATGGAAGCATTGAAGGCCGAAAACGCGATCGATGAAGAAAAACTAATGGCAATTCATTCGGGGTAATCAAACAAACTCCTTTTTGGAAGGAACTTCGTATTTATGGGTGTAAGGATCTCCAACATTTTTATTGCCAAGCTGAAAGGTTAATTCAAATGAACGAAATTTATCATGCTATGATGAAATCTCAGCAAAAACAGAAGGAAGAAGAATTTGACTTCAACTATCCTAGCAAAAAATCTTGATGAAAGGATAAAAAAGACAGCCGAATGGTGACATCTAAACCCAGATCAGTGGAATTAAACATATCTCTTCCATATCTTTGCCATGACAAAAGATGATGAGAATTTCTCCATTTTCTATAAGACAAGGACTCCCGTTGAACCCAAAGAAGGAAGGAATTACTATGTTTATCATAAACTGAATGGACACGAAATCGACAGCTTCAATGTTTTAGCAAAAATAGTTCAGAACTTGATCATGTCTAGATTCTTAAAAGAATTTATCACAAAGAATTAGGGGATTTTCTACCTCGAAAGGAGAAACACAATCACTTAAAGTCCTGATGGAGAATTTGGATTACAATATCCTTTCAGACTCTGATCAAGGCTATGAAGTCTTGCTGCATCCGTCTATTACGAATTCCTTTGCTTATAACTTCTTTAGTTTGAAATGTACTTCGAATTAATCATGTATTAACATGAAATTCGAGTGTCCTTATAGGTAAAAACAAAACCAGTCCATGGCATTCAACAGACTCTTGAAACACCATAAATTTCTAGCCACTCAAGAGAGACTATTCAAATGCCTAGAATAAATGATTCATTCTTACCTCAAAGCTCGAATCAATGCGGGGTAAAGAACTACTTCCATGGAATCTAGGATCATTGTTAAGCTTCAATTGAAATTCATTCTTGATGAAAGTTAAATATCCAAAATTCTCCCAAAAGAAGTGATTTTTGGGAAAATCATGTCCGTATTTGTGAAAGTCTATTAGACCATTCATTATTGCTTTTTAGACTCTCAAACATGACATCTCTTTTTGCTAAATAACACCCGAGGCATAATCACACTTACTATATACATTGATTTTATTAGTTAATCCACTATTTAGAGAAAATTTTAGTAGAATATTTTCAAGAAATTTGCTTTCAAAAATCAAGAAGTATTATTTTAAGTTTCCCTAAAAATAAGGGAAAATGAACAATCGTCTATTTCAAGAGTGAATTGGCACGGTCTTTAAAGAATATTATTTGGCTTAGTAAATGTGCATCAAGGATTTCTATCGAAGTGTATTCTAATATTTCAAAGTTATCTAAAACTATTGGCGAGGAAAAGCATATTCAAATTTTTCAAGAAAAGTTTTTAATCTATCAAAAGTTCATTGTTAAAAAATAAAATTAGAGAATCTTATTCTCAACTAAAAGACTATTGGTTCATGAATCATGACCTCCCGGTCTCCTATTTGAGATCCATGACTCTATAATGAAAATTATTTGAATACCTTTGTAGAAGGCATCAATAAAAAAATTATTTCATCAAAAGGATTCACATATCCAAACTCTTTTTTAGAAATTAATCCTTTAATATATTAAGAGTTTTCATTTAAAAGAACACTTTCTCTAAAAAAGAAAATGATATTCAAAAGATTTTTCATAAAAATTCCAATTGGCCAAAAATGATTTTTCACATACAAAGTTTTAACTTACGTCCAATCCATAGCACTCCTAGAGGAAGGGGGTCTTGTACCCACCAACAGCCTACGGCCAATCCGTAGCACCTCCTAGAGGGAAGGGGGTCATGTACCCACCAATAGCCTAGTGCTAATCCATAGAACTTCCTAGAGGGAGGGGGTCCTGTACCCACCAAAACCTACGGCCAAGTACCACCTCCAAGAGGGAGGGACAAAATCTCTAACGTCACATTCACCTCCTAGAGGGAGAGTCGGGTCTAGCACCCACTAGAAACGTTTTAGAGGAAGGCCAATCTAACATACATTATATCCTTTAGAATCAAGGGAAGCCCAAAGGAGAGACCAAACAGATGAAGAAGAACAAAGATGTCTGCAATTCAAAACAAAAGTCAAGACCCATAGGAATGAAGAGTCAAAGAAATAAATCTATCCACCATCTGAAACGAAGATGAAGACTAAGGAAGGAATAAAAACAAAAGAAAATGGATAAAGATATCCTACTCCATAAAATGAAATGAATAAGACATTTAAGACCATAATAAAAAGGACAAAGTATCAGCTAACAATCTTCAGAACATCTGATTCCTAAATGCGGCTCCCACAACATAGAATTAAGAAATTCGCATCCTAAAAGGAAACACAGGACAAGAAAATGGGTAAAGAGATCTGTAGTTTGAAATGGAAAATAAAGACTCGTACAAAAACTAAAGGAAGAGAATAGATAAAAAAAAATTACTCCAAGGATAAAGGTGACTTCATTTGAAAAGTTAATTAAGCTGAATCCTTAGAAATAAGGTGACCATTTAGGATAAGAGAGTCTATATATCGTATGTCTATTAATAAGTTAATTGGACCATTGCACTACAAACGACCAAGAAGTAGGACGGAACTTGCACAATTGAACGACTGACTAGTCAAACGATGCTTGCACTACTGAATGGCCAACCAACTGAATGGAACTACCTGCTAAATGATTTAATGGCTGAAAAGCTGAACAGCCGAATGAAACTATCTACTGAACGGTTGACTGGTCTTACAGAACTTCTACTCTGAATGGCTAACTGGTATTACGGAACCACTGTTCTGAATGATTGCATGGCTTTACGGAACTACTCGGCTCCAATAATACTATTAGCTTATAGGGACTTTAGGAACTACACATCTATTAATAGGATACTTTCCATTGAATAACGAGAATCTTCATCACTGTTTAAGGCATAAGTTTTATTTAAATCTTTGGCAAAGTATTTTAGTATGACTTTAGAACTAGGGCCAGAGAAGTTTGAAGACCATTTTCCTTAAGTCTACATAGGTTACCATTACTAGACAGTTTTATGACCTTGTACTTGAAAAGAATAAAATTTTGAAGTCATCTACTTGGCAGATGAGATCCTGACGAACTCTTGACTAGACCCTTGACTTTATGAACTTTAATTTCCTTGTTACTTTTCATGAAGATTTAATATCGAGGTTTTTGAATTCTAAATTTTCTTATTAATTTTTATGATGATTATGGATTTCATATTCTTGGTCTTATTAGATTTTCATGATGATTACTTATTGAACTTTTGGTTTCGTGAATTCTACATTTCCTTATTAATTTATATGACGATTAGTGGATTTCATATTTTTTGTTTCCTCTTTAGATTTTCATGACGATTTCTTATCGAACTTATGGTTTCGTGAATCCAAAATTTTCTTATTAATTTTTATAATGATTTGTGGATTTCATATTCTTGGTTTCCTTATTGGATTTTCATAATGGTTCCTTCTTAAATTTATGGTTTGTGAATTTTAGATTCCCTTATTAATTTTTATGATGATTTGTAGAATTCCCTTTGTATTTATGAATTTGACTTTTGAAACAAGATTTGTCCCCATATTAAATAGACTTCCGTCAAAGGATAGGGTAAAAGGAAAAGAGATCCTTCTAATCTGCATATTAACAAGCATCATCAATATTAAACTATCTACTAATTTGTCAATGAATGAATGAAACATACAATGCAGGGATGTAATAAAACTATAGCGAAGATTCATCTCCGCATAGGGGCAAATATAGTATCATAAATAATCAATATGTACGACTTATGAAGATGTCGACCTAGTTTGAGACTTATATCTTAGCTACTTATAAGCTCTGGCATACGTAACAAGCAAATAAAAAAATACAAGTCATAGATTATATAGGATCCTTGCACCATTCTCGAAAGCTTTATTTGCACGATAAAAGCGAAATTGTGCTATCCATAAACTTGATCTACTCAAATGAGTAACCGCGATTTATTAGAAGAACAAAATAAATAACACGAATGAGACATAAACCTAGCATGAATAATATAAATTTCCCAAAATAGTATACGGTCCTAGTGAGAGCATATCGCCAAGCGAAATGGGTTTACCCTTCACCAAGTGCTATAGTATCAAAAAAATCTAACTATTTTATAATATTGAACCATTCACTCATACACATCTATATGTCACTTCTATTTTAATTGTTTTATGTTTGGTGGAATTCAAAAATGGAAATGTCCCATACAATTTCTTCTTCAAATTTCACTTTCATTCTTTTCTAAGAACCAGAACATGCCTATATGGAAAAAAAAATCAGGCCTAATGCCGTTAAATTTGAAAATGTCTCTCTATGAAATGACAAAATCCACATATAAGTCAATCGGGGCACGTTCACCGATAAGCTATTCTTCTCAGGCCAACACTAGGATATGGACTACACATCCCTCTTGGGAATTGGGTGCAACAAGAAAGTATACAGTTCTAGTAAGCATCCTTAACTAATGAATTTTTAGTTATCCTAATCCCGAAACCCATTTATTTTTTTCATTGCCAGTCATTATATTTGGTTATTAGATCCCACTAGTTAGATCCCTATGATCTCTTGGATGAAGTTATACTCATACAAGAGTCATGTCCCATTATTCCTATCAATTTTATGATATTCTTTAGTTATTTAAATCTCATCGTCAAAATTGCCTCATAAGAAGTATCTAATAAAGTGAGCATACAACAATTTTATAGTAAAAATGGTAGTTCTCGACATATATCAACCATTAAAAATCATGCCAAATCGATCATGTCGTAGTATTTATAACATTAACCGAGTATGAATATTTTGGTCAAAGCAAAGTGGATCTAAAAAAATTCCTGTTAATCTATTCTAAATTAAATGTCATATATCAATATCGTTTGATATCCACATTTCATGTGATATTTCACATTCCTATTAGCATTTTAGGGTAATAAAATTATGGGATTATATTCTGTTTCCCTAGATCATTCAAACATAACAAGTCATTAAATTCTCAATTGCCATATTGTCGAATGTTTTCACCATTTAAACGGACTTAACACTTCTAAAAAATAACTTTTCACACATCTGGTATATATGCACGAATGATCTTCACCGATGATCCTAATACTTTGATATCTTTTTATCCTTTAAACTCATCAAACACTGCCCCTACTTGTCGATTTTCATTTAGATATGGACAAACTCAGTCATCCATTTGGGCAACTTTTAGTTTTGGCCACCTTACGCCACCATTCCGCCTCTAACCCCTTGTAGATGAAATCTCTCCCCCTACTTTCCACAATGGTGCTATCCTTTGGCTTTTCTGTGTACAAAAGTCATACATACGATAAGGAGGTGCAATCGGAAGTTCCATACTTTCAATGTCGTTGATTCTCATACTGTTGATAGATTTGCTAAAATTTTCAATAGCATTATGATAACATCTGCAATATCTACTTTCGTTAGGGTTACTAGCATTACTGATGGTGTCGTAGTAGCATCTTCGATGGCTACTTTTGGTAGGGTTGCTTGAGTTTTCAATAGGTTGTTCTGTCATACATTTTGTAGGGGTGCTATCAAAAATTTCACACTTTCAATATCGTATTATGTTTCATGTTACAACGGTTTCTTTCAATATGAATTCATACACCCAATAGCATACTTTTAAAAGCAATTCATAATTTTCATAAGGTTATCTACGATAACATATTTCTAATAAGGGCTACTGTAAGCCTCACAATGCATCAGAAAACTTTTATGTTATTTCCTACAGCAATTTCAGATTGACTCATAACTCCATTGTATATGATCTTTATATTGTTAGGAAAACTTGAAAACTATATTTTTCCAGTGAAACAAAGCAAATACCAATATAATTACCATTTGATAGTTATTTTCTATCGAAATCATGACTTTTTAACAATTTTCAACATTTTTAGAAAAAACATATTTCCTTCCAACTATGATATCATATTTTTTTAGCTTTGAACTTCGAAAAATTAACATATACAATTTTTAATAACCAAAAAAGTAGTCCAATATACATATATCAACAATTAGCATATATGATATTCAAATAATTCAACAAATTATTCGACTACTTAACATTATACACATACACTAATACATTATTATTACATATATAAGCAGTCGTTCACATATCTTTATATAAAAATATAGATATATCTCAAACAACCATTTTATAGTTGAAATGGACTAGAATCAATAGGTTATTAACTCTTTACTGTTAAGATTGTGACCTTAAAGGAGGGTTGAATATAATATATAAAAATATTTCATAAATAAATAGTATGAAACGTAAATGTGAAAAGCAAATAACACACCGATATACTTAGCTCGACCACTACCCCATTAGTATCTGCTACTGCTCCAAAGTTACTATCAGATTTATATATTTGAACGTTCATAGCACCATGAACCCACACTCCCTACTAATCTGAATATGCCAGTTGTATACCTAATAACCCTACCTTGACTTTATCCCAAAGTCAGAAAAATTTAAACTACAATCCTTGTAGCTCATCACAGATAAATCTAGAGTTTGAAATTAAAATTAAATTACAAGAAAATTACAAACTGGCCCAAAAGAAATATTCAAATGCTAAATAAAATTTGTAAGAGGCTTATAAAAGATAAGAAAATTTCCCTTTCTTTATTTTATCTTCATGTGATGTAAGTACTTTTATCCCCTTCTTTCCAAATAAAATCAGTAAATACAATTCAACCACAAACCTTTTATAGAAGGAAATTCCTTTCTTTTATTTTACTACCCGTACCAGAGAAAATGGCTTCAGCCATGCTGCCTTCTCCCAAAAATAATTTACTACCTCGCAAATGTTCACATTCTCTTCAAATTTGAAGATCGATTCACCTAAGACCCCATAAATGGACGATGTAACATTGTGTATTTAGGAGATTGGTGAGTTGATGATGATTGGGTATTAGTGAAGGTGGAGAGGCAATCGTTGATGATGTGGTATTATTAGAGTTTAATTGATCGGTAGTTGAGATATGAAATTAAATTTACTACCGATGATTTTTTATATGTGTTCGAAGTTAATTACATAAGAGAGAGGATTTTTATTGCTGTATGAATTTGGATGAGATAATTTTATTAGTCTAGTAATAATAGAAAAATCTTTATATTGAGGAAGAAAAAACTTTTGATATTTATATTTTTGATTTTCAGAGATTTTGGCTCAAAATCCACTTGGTTTCCAGATTCTCTTAATTATGGACTAGACACTGAAAGATTGGAGAAATAATATATAGCTCCAAATTTGTCAATTTCCATATCTTAATGATAGTGTACTGGATATTGAAAGATTTAAGAAATAATATATTGCTTTAAATTCTCTTAGTCCAGATTCTCATGATTTTGTACTACATATTGAAAGATTGGAGAAATATATTTCTTTGCTCAAATTCTTTTCCTTTTTCATGTATGAATTGTACTGATCAAAACATCGCTTCCAAATCTCCTGCAATACATATTTCCCTTTTTGAATGATATTCTCAAATCAATATATGAGCTTACAGAATGAAATATTGGTTTTCCACCTACGAATATGGAAATATAGGATTTGAAATCCAAAGAGAATATTGATCCTTCCTTTTATATTTTTTTTGAACTCATCACTTGATATTGACTTGCATATATGAATTTAGACAATTAGGGCTTAGGAATACAAAGCAACTCTTCTTATCGTGTAAGTGCACAATGCTAAACAAAACACATTAAATAAAACATACGTTTACTAATATCAACAGAAATCAATTACAATATCTTACTATATATCCTTTTTGATAATAATAAACATATATTATTTTGACAAATAAATAGCAGATATGTTTGATATGTGATGCATTAATTGATACAGAATAGATAACTAGTTGATTGAAAACAAAATTATGCTTTGATGAGCTTTTAACTATAACACACTCTTAATTTGTATTTGTCATTTTCAAATAGGCACGTACTCTATAATCCCCCTTTTGATGATAACAAACAACAAGTCATGATTTGGTAAGTGAAACACATGTTGAGTGTTTCCTCAATATCATAAAATCGAATTCATAGCACATTGTCTCAATATGCAAAAACATGCCCCTCTATTGATATACTCACCAAACATATGTGGCATATGTGTTTGAAAACAATAAATTAGAACAATGATATTTCATTTAATATTAACAATGAATTCATAATGTCACCAATTCTTAATTGCGCCCTCCTTTTTTATTTTCATCAAAATTATAAATATCAAATTAATATAGTGAGAAAGTGATAGTGAATGATGATGATAGATCAAAATATGACAATTAAATATTTAATGAAACGTCAAACACAAATTATAATTACTATATTAAATAATACCATATTCCATGATTAAAAAGAGAGTGGAAAACTAAGTAAAGTTATGCGCAATGAGGTTCATGTGACTAAAAACTCAACCACTCTTACTACAAACCAAATAATAATCTGATTGAAATATTTATGTGGGAATATTTTTTCCCTAATACGATATAAATAAGATCAAGATACTTTCACCTATGCATTGCCATGAGGACTGTTAGATGAGGGAGAAGATGGGTGTATGTACACGAGCACTAAGGAATTTTTAACATTGGTCAGATACGCTTAAGTGAAATAACTCTAGGCTCATATGGATCCATTTTTCATGCTTAGCCTTTAGCCATAAATTTATAATTCATGATATATTACATGCTTACTTTTTATATGGAGCATGTACATGACTTGTTCCCAATACTTGTTTTTAAGCCAAACGATCTTTACTACATTTCGATTTATGTCAATTTAATTAACACAAGCATAAAACTGAAAAATATGAGTCGATCGAATTTGAATATCAAATGGTAGATTTAAAGATGACGTAAGATATGAAATAGTCAAAAATAGAACATTGAATTATGATTGATTATCAAAAGATATTGTAATATTACTATTTAGTTAAGAATAAAATGCAATATCCTTAATCATCTATGTAACTAATATCATTACTTTTGAAAATCATATAAGAAAGTTCAGTCGATTGTGATATGATTGCAAATGTAAATTCTTTGTAAATATATCAAAAATATCTTCAGTTTTATATTCTAATCCTGAATGACATATGTGAAGAAAAAAAAATTAGATCAATTTGTGTAAAGAGATGCACATGGTCTAAGGGTTTACACGTTAATATATCAAAATGAAAACACCAAAGGCTTATCTCAAATGATTTTATCACAAAACTCAAAAGTTTCATTCTAAAATCATTTCGAGTGTAAATACTAAAGAGTCATCTCAAGAAGTTTCATTTTAAATTCCAAATTTTTTATTTCATGAGTTTATTTCCAAAAGTCATTTCTAACATTGAAAAAGTCATCTCAAGAAATTTTATATCAACATCTTCAAGTCAAAGAATTCTCTAGTTAATACACTCATATCAAATGAAGTTTTCATCGAAATCTCATGTCAATGATTTAGCCAAAAGACAAGCACCATTGTCCCAAAGGTTAAGTGATCGACGTTAGTGCGAGAGGTCACAAGTTCCAAACTTGCATGTGAAATAAGAAAACAAAGATTTTGGATTCTAAGAAGGTGATTTCTCAATTAACAAAAATTAGAAAACAAAAATTTTGAATTTCTCTAATAAGGTGATTTCTTTTCAAAGTAAAACAAGAAAACAAAGATGCTAGGTCTCCACATACATGTGAAATAATTGTCTGAAATATCGGTCAATTTGTGAGACATATGAGATATCAAATTAGTGGAATTATAAATTCTATAAAGTCACTGATATTCTGACAAGAAAGAATGAGTTACACTTTCATGATGCCAATTGTACTCTGGGTTGTTTATGGTGACATACAAAGAAATCTCAGATACCACATGTTACTCAACCTGTCGAAAGTAGCTTAAAATGATACCTTAGATAATATTTGGTGTATTAATAGTTTCTTTTTGGTGGTGGCAACAAATTTCACAATTCCAATCAACCATCTGGTCATAAAACTAATCATTCTATATTATTATTATAAAAAGTTATCCATAACATATTTTCATCATCAAGGTCAATTATCAAATATTAGCATCATCCAACAAACAAAAACACATTACATACTCCATAATGTCATTCGAATAGGATCCATGTTTGAATTTCTCAATAAAATCGCCTATGTCCAAAAGAAGAACAAAAAAGAAATTTTTTTTTTTTGAACATATGATTTGTTAATCATCACTGAAAGTGTAAAACATGGTATCATAAAAAATCATAAGCACATGCACGTCAAACAGACTATCGTTGTTTTGAAAATTCAGTATGTTTTAAAACCATTATTTGAAAATTTTAAGTTCATAACTTGATAATAGCCCAAAATGATGTAGTTCCATATTTTCAAAATTTACAATAAAATGATTAGTTTCAAGCCAAAATGACAAACATATCAAAATTCTCCAAAATACTACAACATGTTTGAATAATTTAATAATACTTTTTCAAGCAGTGTGCTGACTTATTCATTGGTTTACAAGATTTTATAAAATGAATCAGCAAAAAATAAAAACATGAAAGTTTTAACTTACTATATGGTTTACAAAATTTCAGAAATTGGAATTACAGTGTTCGAGTTATGATCAATTAACTACAGCTGTGTTAAAATAATTATGTGATATTTATTAACCATAATATTAATCGGAATGCATTTTATCAAGAGTTCATAAAATAAATCACCGACAACACAATCAAAGAAAATTATGCCATTTTCTATAAGGTTTTCTAAACATCTACAATTTTATAAATTGGAATATTAGAGCAAAAGTTATGGTTAAATTACTGTAGCTATATTAGAAAGTTTTATAACAATTTTGAAACATTGTATCAAAATGTGCGCAATTTTTCAGTAAGCCAAGTTCTTAATCTAGAAAATATCAAAAGATTTAAACTTATAAGATTTTCTATCTATTTTCTAGAACATATTTACTTTTAAAAATTTGGAGTTTCAAAGTTTAAGCTGTGACAATTTTACTATAGCAGTGTTAGAAAATCAAAACTCAGAACATGGAGAGAAAACAATAAAGTAGAGTTTTGAAATCATAACTTTCTATCTTTGAAGTTGCATTCAAGTTCACCATTATTATCCAAAGTGCGTGGATCTCTGCTTTTTACCTAGACTAAGAAATGTTGCAATTATTGCTCTCAAAATTCTCTTTTATCTTAATTGTTCCTTAGCCCGTATTTGTACCTACACGAGTGGCCTAAAAAAGACGTCAGGCAACAGTTGTTTATGTTTAAAATCTTTGGAACCCAAATTATTTTGTATAGAAAACCTTCAATATTAACAAATATACCCATAGGAGCCAAAATTTGTTTGACTTGTTTATTCATGCTTTTATTTCGACAATTATTATAACTATATCCAATATTTCTACACTTTACACACTAGGAAAACACAATTCTTTCCTTAATCGTGTTACTAGTCAATTGTTTATAGTCTGAACCTTTTCCAAATCTAGGTCCTTTTTTATTATTTGCAAGCAGTTGATCCCATAATAACAAGTTATATTATTTTTTTCAGTGGAAAATTTTCAAATAATCAACTCAAGGTCGTTGACTTTTGGATTTTAAAAGATTTTTTCATTTGTTGATTTTGAACAAAGACTAATGGCTATTTCTCACTTTTCGATCTCATTTCCTGTTAAGATCATATTTTCATTTTTGACCTCTGTTATTTGCATTTCAATTTCAAAAGATAGGCCTTTTTCAAATTTAAGTTTTTCAGAATCCTTGATCATTTTCAGTTTATTTTTCTAATTCTTGATTTATATGACATTACACCAAAAAAGCAATTTTGTAATGGTTTTGAACTATTCTAGAGCATTTCACAATAGCCTAGAGCCGTTGTGAAATTAGGGGTAGTAGATATTTAGCAACGATCCAAAGTCATTGCAAATTTATATTCCGTAACGAAATCACGATTTGCAACTGCTATTGCCTGTTGCTATGCTATAATTCTACAACGGCTTAAAGCCATTGCTAATATGTATTTAGTCACTGCTCATAGCTGTTGCTAAATGTTAATTAGCAACAACCATATATCGTTGCAAAATATTATAGTATTTTTTTGAAATTTTTTTTTGCTTCTACTCCTAAAATATCTAACAATAAGATATAATAACCTTATATCATGGGTATAGGTACATGATTACATAGAATTCAAAGAAAGAAAATATAATATCACAAACATAACATTTTTATACATGAACTAACAAGAACTTTCCTACACTCATGGCATTTAAAGTTACAACAAGTAATCTGATAGTTTTATATAGCTGTACCAACTTCATATACAAAACATGAACTACAAATTATCTTTGACACTTTTAATTAAAAACTATTGAAAATAAATAAAATTTACACAAGTGAAGTCTAACATATCCACTGGAATAGAGATGGGCAATAACCACTTAGTCAGTAGGTGCCAAATTTGTTGCCATTAATCCCGATACACCAATTTTTATACTGAAGTTTTTTTTTTTTTTTGAAAACCCAGGAGAACCCGGCGGGCCGGTAAACTCCTGAGGAGGGTATAGTAAAGCAATTAGTTAGTTATATATTAACCGAGTTAGGAAGTTGGCCAGGTTTTTATACTTGTACAAAAAACTGAAATAGAAGATGGTATCAAAGAACAGATACGAAAAAGTACAAAGAAATACTGTGAACAACTCTAGACTGATAATGGAGAGAAAGAACAAGCAAACTCATCCAAACATCACATTTACAAAACAAACGTTTTCTAGTCCACCTATTAAGTACAATGGTCAAAGTGTTTTTCACATGCTGGCAAAGACAGTAGCATTGAAAGCCTAAAGACAAATTACAATTTTCTTGTATGTTGTCTTATGTGACTCTTTTATTAAAAAAACAAGTATTTCGAATTAAATCTATGTTTACTACAATGTATAAAAACATCACTATTGAAAATAAACACATTAAATGATGAGTAGGGGAAAGTTCCCTAAAAAATTTCATTTATACGATGAGAGCAACCAAAGATCCAAAATTCAAATAGATGAAAAGAAAAATTCTTATATGAGTTCCAAAGTTCCATAACAGAAATAACAATATATGAAAAATAGATGCAACTAATTACTACATGATAAAACTATTCCAGAAAGGGAAGTTGACAAACATTCAAATTAAATGTGGCATGCATCTGTGAGGTATATTTCGCAAAATAGATCTAGAATTAAGGCACAAGGTAATTCAGTAGATACAGCATTGAGGACAAACCGAAGGGAAATAGTATTTAACTACACCATAACAATATAAAGTTTTGTAAATGGTCATATTACCAAAACAGTAAGCAACAACAAAAACAGTATATAAAACTGTACAAAAACGTGCACAAGGATGCACACCAATAAGATACTGATAAAAGATAGTAAGGAATTTTGAGGCTTACCTTAGCGATCTCCTTAAAACTTTATTTGCAATGTTTCCCAAGTGACAATGGAATAATTTGCACGAGGTTGTAACAAGTATGTCTACTCTATGATTCATTAAAACTTCAATTTTAGAATAGAAAGAAGAGGAATAAGACGTTGAGAAGGATGAGGAATTTGACCAGCATTCCTGCAACGGCCATGTCTGTTGACAAAAGTTATTTGCAATGCCCAACGGTCATGTTTATTTGTTTTATTTGCAATGGCCATGCCTGGTCGCAATGCCCAATAGTTGTCTCTTTTCATTTTAAACTAACAGTCATATTGTTTAAATTTAAACAGATTATTTTCGTTCAGCAAAAATATAACACAGCCCGTCTTGGCCCGACCAGGTTCGGTACATGCGGGTGGGTGGCGCATGTATATGTATTAGATCATGGCCATATAGGTCCTCCTTTTCGCATAAAATAACATGATCCTAGGGGCTAATATAGATTAATGGGTAAGAGTGTATAAACATGACAATTCCTCTTAAATTTGCCAATGTGGGACTTTAAATATCTTCATTCACCTCTTCTATGCAAAGACCTTCAATAATCCCTCACATGAATGGCAATACTTGTCTGCTCCATACAAAGGGGAATATCATAGAATACATATAAAAAATATGCTATATCGAGGATAAGTAGATATTTTACTTTGAAATTTTCTTAGATAAAACTTATCGGATATACTTGGCTAACCGATAATTATTTCATCGCTAACCACCAACCGTTGGTGTATAACCAGACAATAAGCTTTATAAAGCATTGATTCCTTTTTCATCCATTCTCTTGGTTGTGTTTGTCTTGGTCGTGAACAAGTTTGGTTACATGAGTGTTTTAGAGAATTTAAGGGCCTGTTTGGTATCATTTTGTTTTTTGCGTTTTCACTTTTCAACATTCCTAACAAAATATGATAACAATAGAAGATAAATTTAGAACTTTAGTTTATTATGACGACAATGGAGGTACGTTGTAGTGGATGAAGGGTCGATGGAGTAGATGGATTATTTTTCATTCTTTTGTTAATTGGTTGTTTTCTTAAAATACATGTGTCATGTGCATGTTTTTTGTATGAAAATACAAAACTAAAAACGATATACCAAATAGGCCCTAAGCCTTTAATATTCTGATAGAGCTGACCCAACTCACACTAACATTTATGATTGCATCCATAAAGAGTATCCTATATATACTCCATGTTTCAACCAAAAATGGAACAAACACCCAGAAGTAATAGAAGAGAATAAAATATAAAGAAATATAAATGAAAATTAGGAAACAAATAGACATGATCTATTATAGTGATTCGGCAAAGCTTGGCATATGCCTACTTAAATATTTTATAGCTGATTTCTAACTTGAGGGCATAAGTTCTCGAGACTCAGTTCGACTCCAAAACTTGGAATTTCTAAATTACAAGAGTACGTGAAATAATGAAGCAAACTCAACAAATACCCCAAAAATGAGCCCTACCCTCCTATTTATAGAGGTGGAGGGCCTGAAATCTTGCATGCAAAATCACCTAGCCATTCTACCAGATTTAGACCAATTCTCCCAAAACAATAGGTGCTACATCAATAGAGGCTGGGAGGTTGTACCGCTTCGTAAGTTAGAGTTGGTACCGATCCCCAAGATGTCCATATTTGGCTTCTTCAACCCTTCATCACGAATCATTTTGTAGTTAACTTTTCTGATTCCATAGTTGTTTGCACCGATATTAGCTTGTTTTGGGGTGTAATGACGAAGTTGAAGAAGAACAAGGTTGTAGTTTCAAGTGCTCATGGAGATCAATGGAGAATTGAATTGATTCGACAAAATGACTTTGGAAATGGATTCTTGGCATCATGAAAGACATGTAGGCAAGACATGGGGTCCACCTAAGTTATGCTTGGGCGTCGGTATCGATCCCCAGATATTGGTCAGTATTGATCCTCAACTTAAGGGATCCCATGGTTCTGTTGACTTGGGCTATTTTGGTTTTGGTCTTACAACTCTGTCTATGCTTCATTTCTAGACTCTTAGGCAATCTCTTCAAGCTGCCTGATTTGATAACTCCAAGTTTGACTCGTCCATTCTGTCTGGATACTACATAATCAAAAGGCTAGGTAATAATTTCCTTCCAAAGTACATTTCGTTTCCAGCATGATGTGTGTTGAATCGAGACAAGTTAGGATTGTTGTAAAAGATTCCACTATGTGCTTTAATGGTTGTTATCCTTCTCATGGATTGCTTCTAAAAGAGTTATGTCCATGGTTGTTCATCGCGAAGCATCCAGTGTTATAAATTTTAGAGTGCTCTTTTGACCTATTTTTTCAAACTTAGTAATTCTAAACTGGTTTCTTTTATGGATTTCTTTGACATTAGGCATCGGGTGTCGAATATGATTACGTACAAGTGTACATGTGTACTCCCATGTAGAAACTCTCGATAATATGCATGTACTTATCTTGGTATATGTAGGTCATCATCTTCATTGTTTTCGTTGTTTTTTTGTGTTACGAGACTCGCTTTTGGTTTGCAGTTATACGAGTCTGTTTTTTTTTGCCGGCATTGTGCGGGTTCGACCCCCGCTTTTGTTTTTAGCTTAGACATAGATAAAACCAGACATAACTTGACTGCACCCATACCAGGCATTGGCTTGCATCAAACACTTCAAACCTAATTTAGACATCCTCATCTAGGACATTTACTTGCTATCATGCCTAAATACTGACATTGATCGAAGTTTATAGATAAGATCTTGCCTTTCACTGGGTACAGGTCTTTTGTTTCGCCTACTCCGGGCATGGATCTTCGACCTTACCATCCTCTGGGCAAGACATTATTGCTTTGCCAAAATCTGGGCATGAGCAAACGAGTGAACGATCATATCACCTCTACTTTGACTTGCCCCTATGTCAAGAGGTGAAAAAGTTAACTGGCATATACCTCTGGATGCCAAGGATGTTAGAAGTTTTGGTCGGTACTTAACTTCAGGTACCTTGATGTTGTAGTATCAAACGACTTGATATCAACATGTAGCTACTCTTAACTCAGCATTGTTACACTTCTCATCGATCATATCAAGAGACTTTAGAACGTGCTGCCTATTTGTCTGTGTTGTAGTGTGTCACTCAACAAGATGGTACCTCTAGTTTGATTGGAATTATAGCCTTCGATCTATATGCCAAGGCAAATGGAGAATGCTAATCGCTGACCTATGGGTGGCTCGATAAGCCAAAGTGTTAACGGGAGTTCATCGACTTACTTGTCCTTGGCTTTTTCCAATCGCTTCTTGAGGATGGGCTTGATGATCTCGTTTACAGCTTTGACTTGTCCATTCACCTAAGGATGTGCCACCACAGCAAATCTCTTCTTTATGGATGTGGGGCTATAGGAATCCTTGAATTTAGAACGAATGAATTCAGATCCTTTATCAGTAATGATTGGTTATGGAACTCTAAAATAGTTGATAATATTCAAACTACAAAATTGATCGCTTTCTTCGTGGTAATCATGGCTAACGACTCGGCCTCAATCCATTTATTAATGTAATCAACCACAACGATGGTGCACTTCTCACCACCTTTAGACGTTGTCAATACACCGATTACATCAATATGCCAAGCTGCAAATGGCCAAGGATCAACCATTTGAGTAATCTCCGTCAGTGGGACTCTTAGAATTTTAGCAAGCCCTTGGCGCTTATCACACCATCGGGGATAATCAGTTGCGTCTCAATTGATGGTTGTCCAGGGGTATTTGTAGCGAAGGATCTTCTTCGCTAGGGTCTGCCCCCTAGTGTAGTCACTAGAGGCCCTTTCATAAACTTCTTTTATAACTTTCTTTGGCCTCGTCGTGAGTGAAATATCGAAGTATAGAAACAAAGAAACCATTCCACAAAAGTACTCTTTCTTGTATGATATATCTCAAAGCTTATCGAAAGAGCTTTTGTCGTTCATTCCTTTTCTCTAGAAGGATTCCTCTCTGAAAATAATCTCTTATTGAAGTCATCCACTATTCATTTTTGTTTCAGTCTCCACGATCCAATTAACATCCATCTGGTCAATGCTCGAAGCTTAAAGTACTTCCATCAAAAGCAAGCCCATGAGCTGCACATCTCCACGACTAGCCGACTTAGCGGCTGTCATTTTCCACTCTGGGATTCCGAGTGCAATTGCACCTCTCTCTAGGCGTTGATCGAGATTAAGCACTGAGGATAGAAGAACAGGTTCCCCTTTCCATGATAGCGATTCTGTATTGCGCCAAGCTTCGAGTGCTAGTTAAGGATTAACTACTTAGGATCGTAGATTGTACATCCTAATCCATGATGTTAATTTCCAATTTCGCCTAACTTTGGCCATCAAATGCTTGAAAGTTAGATCCTACCTTACTCTGATCATGGATCTTTCATTTTTTTCCTAATTCCAAGCAAGATATTAAGGATTGGACGGTCCTATCATGCCCATTTTTATTTATACTTGTAACACCCCATATTTTTAGTAACATTATTAGGAACTTTAATTAGGTGAATTAAATGAAATAATGTAAAATGGTCAATGGATTAAGTTTGTGATTAGTAAGGGTAGCCGTACCATATATAAATGAACTAAAGAATTAAAATGTTAAGGCAAATAGATAAGGGGAAATATAGGAATAGGACACATCCATGTACCGTAAATCCTTAGACCTATCATTCACACTTTCATTTCTGTGTTCACAAAAAAAAAGTGAACTTAAGGCCTACCACCATTATGGGAAGAAAAGAGAAGATAAGCAAGATTTCAAAGGAAAAGATTAAGCAATTTAATCATAATCAAATCTCAAATCCTTAATCTCAAAGCTAAGGTCAATAACGACTGCATCTAATGTTTTCTAATGCTTGTCGGTTTTAAGGTTAAACTTGATTTATCTTGCAAGGTTATGCCATATTTTGAATGATTATTTGTTTATATATGCCTGTTGATGATTTATGCTTATTCATATAGGTTTATGATGTGTTTTGATGTAAAAACCATATAAATGACATTCAAATGCTTTGCAACTTTAGATTTAGATCAGAAATGATATTTTAAAGATGGGTTTTAATTTTCATAATTTTCTGGTCTTATGTGGATTTAATATAAATTTTCTAGTGAAAAATTATTATTTGGGTTTAAAATAGTTTATGGCTAAACCATTCATGTTTTGGGTCTGAAATCAATATATGTAGGAAAACATATTAAAAATGATTTTCTAGAATTTTTGTATAATTTTTCTAAGTGTTTTAATAGATATATAAAATTATTTAAGTCAAGATGTTTTTTATATTTATAAAAAGAAGAGCGGTATTTTGTAAATTATTTAAATTGTTTAATTCTGAAATATTGGCAGCACTTTTAGAAAAGAAATTAGCAACCAATAATATTTTGACAAATAAGGCATGTTAGTTGAAAATAATTACTTAAAAAGGTTAAAAATCAGTTTAAACATGCTTATTACATGTTTCACCGCTTTCGGCGTTTAGCTTTCGACTATGTTCCTCTGCCTCCATCACCATCGAAACTGTTATTGGTATCAAGACTTGATGCATAGCATATTGGACTGGGCGGAAGATATGAGGTCGAAACCAGGGGTTCCAAAAGAGGTCAAAACATTGTTTTGTTTTAAATGAAAGATGCGCCTACTATGCTTTCAATTTGGTTGGCTTTTGGCGGAGTCAAATATTTTAAAGGAAAGGTTTCGAATGGGTTGCACCTTTTGTTTTAAACGAATGCTTTTGAAGGAGTAGAAACCTCTAGCTGCCGCTTTTCCTACCTTTCGAAGTCACTGGTTTCGAAAAGTGTACTTAAAAAGAACTTGGCCACTTCTCCAATGCTATCGGAAGGGTTGGTTTCGACACCATCACTTCTTTACTTAGGAATTGCTTTAGAAAGGAACGCTTTCAAATTAAATGGTTTTAACGACACTTTTGCTCTATTGAAGGTAATACCCAAAGGTTTCGAAGAAGATAGTTTTAAACTGTTCTAAAAGGTGTTTCCACATGTTTTAAATTGAACCCAAGATGCTTTCGAAAGATTTTTTATTTACAAATGTTTTGATGCTTTCGAAAGGTTTTAAATGGAGGTTTCGAAGGAGTGGTTCTCTAATGGTTTCGTAAGGTTTGATAGGAAAGGTTTTCCAATGGATTCGAAATGCAATGTTTAAAGGTTTTAAAGAAGGATGTCTAAAGTTTTATGATTTTGAGGAAAGGTTTTTCAATGGTATCGAAAGGATAATATGAATGGTTTTGAAAGGAAGGTTTTGGCCCATCGGCCTAGGTGTAAGAAGGGTCTTACTTGGTTTCAGAAGGGGTATTTTCAAAGGTTTAAATGTTTTCATCAACAAAGATTTATGTAAAGTATATATTTGTGTATGTATATAACATGGCGTTGATTTTGAGTAAAGCATAGAATACATGTTTTTTCCTTGTTTAAGTTTGAATCAAAGGTTTTAAATCAATTTGAGATGAAAAGGTTTTCGAGGAAAATTTTGGGAAGATTAACCTAAATAAAATGACTCAAATATTAGAATACCAGAAGGGACTGGTATGGGGTCATGCCCTATACATTAATTATTAGCCCCAACTAATTTAGTCCAAAATTCCAGTGTGTAGGGCTTTGCAATAGGTAAGACCAAAATTATGGTTATACATAGAGCATAATATATATTTATATAGAGTTAGATTACTAGTGAGCCTGCAAAAATATTAGGATCAGGTGACCCTGGGAGAAGGTAAGTTAGGGACAAACTGTCCAAAAGAGGAGTATCTAATAGATGAGTTAGGGATAGACCATCCATAAGAGGAGTGTCTAATAGGCATTGGTTTATTTATTATATATTGTCTGGTAGGCCCGAGTCAGCCAAAGGTTAGTAGTTAGCCAAACAAAAATTATAGTGTTTAGACAGATAGCTCATTTGTTACCTGATATGCATACTTACATAATAATGCTTTACAGTTTTGAACAACTTTGGTTGTAGGATTATGATTTGCAAAAGATACATTTCAAAAGGATATTAGTGAGGGGGAACCCGTTCTGCTAAGTGGCGTGGTCTTACTTAATATCAAATAACCGAGATGTATAGTATTATTCACACCAGGCTTTATGTCTAACTCGAAGTTTATGTTTTACCCCTTAAAATTTCGGGCGCTCAAAATTAATTTGAGTAGGCTAAAGGTAGAGATTTTATAGGTTTAGTGGGTTGGAAAATAAAGCTTCTGGAGACGAGCAGGTGTTTGATGGATAACTATTTTGGAGTTGCTATATTATTTTGTTTGATTCTATTGTTTTGTATTGTTTCAGTTATGACTACTTATTACTCTGGTCAACCAAGGGGGCATCTTCATATGTTGCTCTTGGCATATTTTATAATAATTATATTTGATCTAAACCTGGGAAATGTTTTGAGATTATGTAATTTGAATATGGAATGTTGTTTTGAAATGTAATTAGAAAAATGTTTTAATCTGTGAAGTTTTATTTCATATTCAAGTGCTTATCATATTATGGATGGCATTAACATTACCGTATTTAGTCACCAAATGTTAATACTATGCATGACTACAGCATCTTCAGCACTTAGCTTCGGGCCTCCAGTTAGGGAATGTTACAACTTGGTATCAGAGTATAGGTTTATGAAAAACTTTAAATTAAAATGATTTTAAAACAAAATCCTAAGGAATTAGAGATAAGATTAGGGTTTGGGATAAAGCTATAGTAACCTACTTTTATTTTCTATATATAAGTATATGATATATCTCTATTCTTCTATCTCTCTTAGGCTGTTCTTCTGTATCTTACGAAGCTTGAATATAGATATGGATGCTAGAAGTGGAAGAGTGAATCTTGGAGGAAGCACCACCATGGAAATGCCAGACCAAATACTAGAAAGAACCAAGGTCAGGCACAAGCAAGAAATATTGGTGCTGGAGTCCCACAAGTGGATATGTAGGCTATGTATTAGTTTTTTGTGAATATGATGCAAGCTGAAATTGCTGCTGGTGTGGTTGGAGGAAATGCTAGAGTACGAGTTCAAGAAACTCTGGTGGTCAACAATTATGCTATCTTGAGTGGATACTATGTTAGGCTTGGAGGAAAGCCTTTTATCGAAACTGATGATGCTATTAAGGAGGAGAACTTGTTACTGCATTCTAAGAAAATCTTTGCAGACTTAGAGCTCAATAATGAGTAGAAGAGAAGGCTAGCTATGAGACAACTTCAAGGAGCAGCTTTATTCTAGTAAAATAGTGTGACGGCTGGAGTGGATGAAGAGATAATGACATAGGATGAATTCAGGAGGAGGTTCTAGGAGAGATTCATGTCTATGATGACACGGTCTGCTTTTCTCAGAAAGTTTGCTGAGTTGGAGCAGGGTAAGATGACTATGTTGGATTTTTCTAGAAGATTTGAGGAGTTGGCTAGGTATGGACATGCCATTGTGGATACTGCGATGAAGAAACGTGAGAAGTTCATCAAGGGGTTGAAGCCTGAGTAGGCCGGGGCTACATTACCTCATATCAGGGATCCCTATGATGTTGTAGTGGAGATGGCATTGAGATATGAGGAAATACATGCTTCTCTGGAGAAGAATAAGGCAAAGGAGGTCCAGGTAGGCAGGGTCATAAAAGGAATTCCTTTCATAATAAAGGTGCTCAGAAAGGTGGAGCCATGAAGAAAGGAAAATCGAAGGTTGTTTACTTCAAATGCAATAAGAAGGGACATTTAGCTAATGAATGTTTTACTGGAAAGACAAAGGAAGTGATCGGGAAGAAGAATATCATATGCTTCAACCGCGATCAATTGGTCATTATAAGAATCAATGCAAAGAGCCTTCTATGGATGGAAGGGGCATTAGAGCCTACAACATCAGTACAACTGGCTCAAGAGAAAGGGAAAGCAGTACTGGGAGGTACGCTTCAGATCTATGGCATGTCTGTTAGCATTTTGTTTGATACGGGTGCATCATATTCTTTTATATCTCATTGCTTGGTAGATAAGCTTAACCTAGAACCCTTATGCTTAGCAACTTCCTTAAGATTTGCAAATCCAATAGGAGGGTATGCAACATTTGGGATGAAGTGTGACCACCTAGAGTTCGATTTTTGGGACATACCTTTGTTCGAAGTTTGCATGTGTTTGACTTTGTAGGGTTTGGAGTTATTTTGGGTATGGATTAGTAAGTAAGCACGAAGCTAGGATATTTTACCATGCTAAGAAAATATCACTTGGACACCCTGGCTATAGTGGTCGGATTGTTTATACTATAGAAAATCCTAGCAGTGAAATGAATGCTTTATTGGGTGTTGTAGGAGTAGAGGATGAGTTGAATCGAATTTTTGTTGTTAGAGAATTCACAGATGTGTTTGAGCCAGTAGTAGGATTGCCACCAATATGAGCTAATGAGTTTCGGATAGATTTAGTGCTTGGAGCAGAACCAGTGAGTAGGCCGCCCAGTAGAATGAAACCTACAGAGATGAGAGAATTGAAGGTGCAGTTGGTGGATTTAGAAGGGAAGAATTTTATCAGGCCAAGTAGTTTACCTTAAAGAGGAGCCATAATTTCTGTGCAGAAACTGGACTGATCGCTAAGGTTATGTATTAATTATTGTAAGCTCAATGAGAGGACATAAAGAATCGATATCCATTGCTTAGAATGATGATTTGTTCAATCAATTGAGTGGAGCTAAGGTATTTTTTAGTTGGATTTGGCAACAGGTTTCCATCATCTTAGAGCGGTAGAAGATAGTATTCCTTTGATGGCGTTTAGAACTAGATATGATTCGTACGAATGGTTATCGATGCCATTCGGACTAACTAATGTGCTAACATTCTTTGCGGATTTGATGAACCGAGTTTTCCAAGAGCACTTGGATAGGTTTATATTGGTTTTCATAAACGATATTTTGATATACTCTAGAGATGAAAGGGAGCATGAAATTCAACTTAGAATTGTATTAGAGACCTGAGGCAGAATCATCTTAAGGCAAAGTTTTCATTGCATTATTTTTGGAAGAAGGAAGTGAAGTTTCTTGGTCATGTAATCTCTGAGAATGGATTGTCTGTAGATTCAACTAATATTGAAGCGGTGAATAATTGGAACAGACCCGAGACAGTGACTGAGATAAAGAGTTTTCTAGGATTTGCTAGATATTACAGAAGATTCGTTAAGGATTGTTCACGGATAGCAGCACCGATGACCAAGCTAATGCGAAAGGAGGTAAACGTTACGTGGATCGATAAGTTTGAGGAAGTATTCCAGAGCTTGAAACACTTATTAACACATGCATCTGTATTAGTTATTCCAGAAGAGAATCAGGATTTAATTTATTCAGATGCATGTGAAACTGAATTAGGAGCTGTGTTAAAGCAAAGAGGTAAAGTGATTACATATGCTTCTCGACAGTTTAGACCGCATGAGTTTAATTATCCAATGCATGATCTGGAGTTGGCTGCGGTGATTTTTGCATTGGAGGTGTGAGGCATTGCCTTTTGGTAGAGCGATTTGAGTTATATACGGATCATAAGTCGTTGATGTATTTGTTCTATCTAAAGGAGTTGAACATAGGACAACAGAGATGGTTAGAGTTTTATTGCTGCTTATGAGTTTGGAACTGAGTACACACCAGGGAAAGGTAATAAGGTTGCAGATGTGCTTAGAAGAAAGCATCAAAATGCAGTGTTGGCAATGGTAGTTGAGTGGAAGGATTTGGAAGCGTTGACAACTTGCAGAGTGCGATAGGGATATAAAGTTGGGTCTAGTGGAGGATCTCTTGTGTCCTCTTGTTTAGAAGTTCGACCGATGATGATCGAAAAAATTGCTTCTAAATAGGAGGAGGATCCAGTATTTGTTGAATTGATCAAGAAGTCAAAGGATGGAACAGAAAGCGATGATTTGAAGGATTTTAGTCCTGACTAGAATAGGTGGTTGAGAAAGAAAGCTAGATTACGTGTTTCAAATGTGGAAGACATAAGGAAAGATGTTTTTGAGGAATGCCATCGTTTGAAGTTCACTATTCATTCAGAAAGAACTAAGATGTATTAGGACATGAATAGAAGTTTCTTCTGGGAAGGTATGAAGTGGGAAGTTGACTTATGGGTGAAGTGGTGTTTGAACTGTCAATAGGTAAAAGCCAAACATCATAAGCCAAGTGGGTTGCTTCAACCATTGGATATTCCCGTATGCAAGTGGGATTCTATTTCTATGGATTTTATAGATAGGTTTCCAAGATCTACTAGAGGAAATGAATTATATGGGTCATAGTGGAAAGATTGACCAAAAGTGCCCATTTTACTCCAGTCAAGTCAACTAGGATGGCACCTATTTTGGCTAAGTTATTTATGAAGAATGTAAGCAGACTGCATGAAATTCCTAGTTTTATAGTAAATGATAGAGATTCCTTGTTCATTAATGAGTTCTAAAGGAGTCTATAAGAGATTTTAGGAATCAAACTCAAGATGAGTGCTGCTTACCATCCGCAGACCGACGGGCAAATAGAATGACTTAACAAAGTCTTGTAGGATTTGTTAAGAGCTTATGTCTTAGATTTTGGGTGATCATGGGAGGACGATCTACACTTAATCGATTTTTCGTATGACAACAGTTATCAGACTAGTATAGGGATGACACCATTTGAAGCTTTGTATGGAAGGCAAAGAAAATCACCCATTTGTTGGTTAGAGACCGAGACAGATTGGTTCTTGGTCCGGATTTAGCTAGAGAAGCTGCAGAGAAGATTGAGTTGATTTGGGCTAGAATGAAGGAAGCTCTGTCTAGGAAGATGAGTTATGCAGATAGAAGATGGAAAAACTTAGAGTTTGCTGTTAGAGATCATGCTTTCATTAAGTTATTACCAATGAAGAGTGTGATTCTATTTGGAAAATCGGGGATGTTAGCACCGAGACTCGTTGGGCCGTTTCCTATTGTTGATAGGATCGAAAAAATCACGTATAAAGTAGAGTTACCGAGCAGTTTGGAATGAGTCCATGTTGTTTTTCATGTTTCTCATCTAAGGAAGTGTGTTAGAGACCTGAAGACTACTATTGCACTGACTATATTAGATGACTTAGTAGTATAAATAGACATGACTATAGTTAAAAAGTCGATTCGTATAGCCGCGAGAGATGAGAAGAGGATAAGGAGCAAGACAGTCAGATTAGTTAAAGTCCAATGGAGCGACGATGAGATTGATTATACTTGAAAGACCAAGAGCAGGATTAGAGACACTTATCCTGATTTGTATGATGGTATGTTTAGCATTTTTGTTTGATTTTTTGGGTACCTTATCGTAATTTTGAGGATGAAATTCCTTAAGAATGGGAGTCTGTAACACCCCATGTTTTCAATAACATTATTAGGAACATTTAATTAAGTAAATTAAATGAAACAATGTAAAATGGTTAATGGACTGAGATTTGTGATTAGTAAGGGTAGTTGTGCCATGTATAAATGAACTAAAGAATTAAAATGTTAAGGCAAATAGATAAGGGGCAATATAGGAATAGGACATATATATATATATATATATATATATATATATATATATATACACCCTAAACCCTTAACCCTATCATTCACGTGTTCATTTCTATATTCACAAAAGAAAAGAAAACTTGAGGCCGACCACAATTAAGGAAAGAAAAGAGAAGATAAGCAAGATTTCAAAGGAAATGCTTAAGCAACTTAATAACCATCAATTCTCAAATCCTTAATCTCAAAGCTAAGGTGATAATGACTACATCTCATGTTTCCAAATGATTTTCGGTTTTAAGGCTAACCTCAATTTATCATGTAAGCTTACGCCATGTTTTTTAAAGATTAATTGTTAAATATGCTTGTTGATGATTTATCTTATTCATGTAAGTTTTATGATATGTTTTTGATGTAAAACCCTACTAAATGACATCTAAATGCCTTGCAATTTTAGATTCAGATAAAGAATTGATATTTTAGAGATTGGTTTCAATTTTCATAATTTTCTGAATTCATGTGGGTTTAATAGAAATTTTCTAGTGAAGAAAATGATTATTTGGGCTTAAATAATTTACAGCTAAATATTTATGTTTTGGGTCTGAAATTAATATATGTTGGAAACCATATTAAAAATCATTTTTAGGAAGTGTTTTAATTATTTAAGGTATGGGACTAAATATTTTATATGTTTATAAAAAGAGGAGCGGTATTTTGTAAATTATTTAAATTGTTTAATCCTAAAATATTGGCTGCACTTTTAAAAAGAAATTAGCAACCTTTAATATTTTGAGAAACAAGGCAGGGTCGTTGAAAAGGATTACTTTAAAAGGTTAAAAATCTATTTAAACATGCTTTTGACATGTTTCACCACTTTCGGCACCTAACTTTCTACTAAGTTTCTCCACCTCCATCACCATCGGAAACAATGCGCTCAGTATCAAGACTTGTTAAGTGGCGTATTGGACCAGGCGGCAGGTATGAGGTTGAAACCTGTGGCGACCCAACCTCTTGACACCAGAAAGTCGCATCACTAATGAAGAAAGAAAGGGACAGAAGAAGAAAAGAAAGAGAAAGAAGAAACACAACAACATCAGAGAACTCACAGCGGAACGAATGAAATATAACATATCACTTAAAATATTATGTGGTATCATATTACATCAGAATACACAACTTATACAACACATATTAGACAGTTATAAACATCTGTCTAACTATACAACTCAAGAATACAAGATACAGATACCAAACAAACACAGCGGAACCATAATATATATCTACACGTGGAAGCCTCCTGCTCCATATCTCCTCCAGAATTCGTCAAGCTAACCTGAATCACTCGACTAATCATACATAATATGAGTACCCAAGAGTTTAATAAAACAGAAAATAAACACTCGGGTCAGACAGGGGTCTGGTGTGAGTAAACGGGTCAAAATTGCTTAATTTTTAGAAAAACCTTTGAAAAGAAAAGGTGTCATGTAAGACTTCCCACACATAAACATGGAAAAGTTTTTACCTTACGCTAACCAAAACATTAATAGGAAATCCAGTGATATTATAATAGTGTTTAGGGTTTTCAAGTAAATATGAAATAGCCGAAATTGTTACATTTATTGAATTCCAACTACTAGCCACAAAAGTGGGTAATACAAACAGAACTGTAGGGTCTCGTAGGAAGAATGGGTTTCCATCAATGGCAGGGCTACCGGGGTACCGCCCCTCACAGTACGTGGCCTAGAACACATTACGAAGGATTACGCCCAATCCCCTGCATCATAAAGCCGGAACTGTTCCTTACAGAACAGTCCCGAGTAAGATCACCCCGTGGTTGGCGCGACCAACCACCCACTAAGCTGAAATAGAAGGGACATCTAAACAAGAATGACCTCACCCTGAAATGGGTGCTACCCACCTAGCCTTGCTGCACCTCCCCTGTTTTAGCCATTCTCGGGTTGTTGAGGCTTGAGGCTGCGATTACCTTTATAGAACACATTTATCTTAGAATGCTCATCGCCCACCTGACGATGTTCTGAAAGCATTCAATCCATACAAGTTCGTTCCGGGTTCGAACGAAACCGAAGGCACTATCTCGTTGCACTCATTTTGGAACCACCCTCAGAGTCAACAACCATAGCCCTTGCACTCTAAATCACCCTCTCGAACCTATAAGTACTATCTCGTCAAACTCATCATGCCCACAGAGTTATATTGACGAATAGTTCTTACACCTCAAGTCTTCACTTGCTCCACTTGGATTTACGACCTAACGTTTAATTTGGATCGATGTGGTTTTTGGATATTTAAATATGGAAACCCGATCCCGATCTCATCGAAACCAAACGCCATTTTAATCTCCGAGTTGTTTAAAGGTTTAAACATTTAAACTTATATTCAGGATGGTATAATCAGATAGATGAATCACATTATCTCAGTAGATAATTCATATCAAATATTCATCTCACAAATGGCATATCACATCTCAGAGATAACCAAAACATCCAGTATCAACCAATCACCCTATTTCAATCAATCAATATCATTCAACATCCAATATCAGTCAATCAATATTAACCAATCATCCAAAAGCAGAATTAATTAACTCCAAATCAATTGGATTACCCTAATCCTTCTTCATTTATTTATTCTAAATAAATAAATAAATCATCTCTTAATTAATCTTCCTTAATTAATCATCCTTGATTAATTATCTTATAATTACATTCAAGTAATTATTCTTAACCATATACAGTAATTAACCTTAATTACTATCATTAATTACAATAATTAATGATTTTTCATTTATTTCCATTAATTAATCAACTATAATTAATTACATTAAATCTCAATTAATTACAATTAATTAATCATACTTTAATTAATTACTTTTATTAATCAACCTTGATTAATTCATTAATTAACTAATGGTCCTTATTAATTAATAATTCCTTTAATTAATTAAATAATTAATTTATAATTAATCTTCTCATTAATCATAAACAGTAATTAAAAATTTGTAATTACTTATCTTAATTAATTAACTTCTAATTAATTATCTTAACCCTTTTGATTAATTAACCTAATTAATTAATCTTTAATTACTTCATTAAGTAATTATTATTTAATTACATCAATTAATAATCCTTTATTAATTACTTAATTAATTAACTACATTTTAATTAATTACACTTAGTAATTAATCTTAAATTAATCACATTCATTAACTAATTAATCACATAAATTAATTAACTAAAATTAATTAAGTAATTAACTCTTAATTACTTACGTAAGTAATTATCTTCTAATTACTTCATTAATAAATCTTGATTATTCTTTTAGTTAATTACTTAACAAATAACTAATCCCATCATTAAATAATTCTAAATTCTTAAATTAATTATTTATTCCATAATTAATTAACTTCAAAACAATTATATTAATCATTCCTTAGATTAATAACATCATAGTGATTAACCATTAATCACTTCAACTTTAATTACTCCCATGAGTAATTTTCCATTAATTACTTCCATAAGTAATTACCATTCTTATTTACATTCAATAATTAACCAATAATCACTTCATTAAGTAGTTATACTTAATTAATTCATAATTAAGTGATTATTTAAAATTAAATAAATAATTAACTAATTATTTAAAATTAAATAAACAATTAATTATTAACTTCTTATATTTAAAAATCCTTAATTAATTAAGAAAAACATTATTCTTAATTAAAATTTTACTTATTAACAAATCATATAATCAAGTATTCTTAAATTCATATCAATAATTATTTAACTTAATTTTCTCATAAATAAGTTATTTGAAATTAATCAAATTTTAATAAATTAAAAACAATTTATTCAATTTGGTTTTCAAACCATACCTATAACCTTATTTGAAAATAAGGCATTTAGGAATCAAATTTAAATTTTAAAATACTTTAATTATCTTATTTAAACTTATTTATTCCAATAAAGTTTAAAAATTAAGTTTTTAAACATTACTTTTAAAATCTTGCTTAAAACTTTGATTTAATAATTAAACTCAAAACATTCCCTTTTCAAAATAAAATCCAAAATTTAATGAAGTTAATTACTTCAAAAAGAAACCATTTTTAAACAAATTGAATTTAAATTAAATTCAATCAACACCCTTTTTTAAAAGTTTAACTTTATTTCAAAACATCAAACTTTTAACTTCTAAACTTATTTTCTTTTATAAACATGTTTATAATTTAATGCTTGATCTATATTTGTTCAAACTCAAGTTAAAATTGATAACTTATATCATTACAAAACTTAACAGGCAAGCACTACTCAAAACTCGAGTAAATCACCTAAATGCCCCGTGCCTACCCCGAAGCAAAACCCAGCACATTTAGTCCGAGTCGACCAAGATGCAAACACGAGCATAACTTTGGGTAAAAAAACTTTCTTCTCCAACCCCTTATTTTCCCAGCTGATACAATATCACGCATGCACATGTACTAACGTCGTCGGCCACCAATTGTTAGTCGCGACTATCGCCAACGGTCACATCATCACACACGAGTACGAATATGAACCCAGATCGAATAATAAGTACGCGAAACAAAATTCAACCCTCAAGCTCGAAACCTGCAGAAAATATCGACCACCAAATTTCCCCCACGGCCATCTACCACGACGCCGATGATCTCGCCGACGTACCTGATGATGCTCCACATTTCGCCAAACAATTCAAACACCTCGCGATACATTCCGGTCCATCATCCATGCGACGACCCGACTTTCCACTCCCGGAAAATCGCATCATCTTTAAGAAAGAAAGGGATAGAAAATAGAATAGAAAGAAGAGAAGAAATAAACAACATCAGAATCTTACACAGCGGAACGAATAAATTATATTAATAACATAAATATTACATAGTTTACAACAATATCAGAATACACAGATAAACAACACATACTAGATAGTTATAAACACCTGTCTAGTTATACAACACAATACAACAACTCAGAGAACACACAGCGGAAAACTATATATATATCTACACGCAGAAGCCTCTTGCTCCATTGCTCCTCCACAATTCGTCAAAGCTAACCTGAATCCTAACCTGAATTCTCTTGACTACTCATAAAAATTTGAGTACCCAAGAGTTTATGAAAAACAAAAATAAACTCCGGGTCAGACATGGGTCTGGTGTGAGTAACAGGTTAAAGTTGCTTAACTTTTAAAAATCTTTTGAAAAGAAAGGTATCACGTAAGACTTCCCACACATAAACATGGAAAAGTTTTTACCTTACGCTAACCAAAACATTTGATAGGAAATCCGATGATAGTATAATAGTGTCTAGGGTTTTCAAATAAATAAGAAATAGCCGAAATTGCTACATTCATTAAATTCCAGCTACTAGCCACAAAAGTGGGTAATACAATCAAAACCGTTGGCACTTATTGGATTTTGGATTCCATACAATGGCAGGGCTACTGGGGTACCGCCCGTCACAGTACGTGGCCTAGATCACCGTACCGAGGATCACTCCCGACCTCCTGCAACACAAAGCCGGATCCATTCCTTACTGAATAGTTTCGAACAAGACAACCCCGTGGTTGTAGCTAGAAACCACCCACACAGCCGAATATAAAGGGACTTCTAGACAGGGATCAATCTTGCTCTCCAGTGGGCGCGACCCACGAAGCTTTGCTGCACCTCCCCTGTTTTAGCCATTCCCGGTTGATGAGGCTTGAGGCTACGATTACCTTTATAGGAAATATCACTTAGAATGCTCAACGTCCACCTGACGATGTGCTGAAAGCATTCAATCCATACAAGTTCGTTCCGGGTTCGAACGAAACCGAAGGCATTATCTCGTTACACTCATTTTGAAATCACCCTCAGAGTTAACGACAATAACCCTTGCACTCTAAATCACCATCTCGAATCTATAAGAACTAATTCCGTCAACTCATTACGGAATCACCCACAGAGTTATAATGACTCATAGTCCTTACACCTCGAGTCTTCACAAAGCTCCATTTTGATTCACGACCTAACGTTATTTGGAATCGATGTGGTTTTCGGATATCCAAATATGGAAACCCGATCCCGGTCTCATCGAAAACCAAAGCGTGTCTTTTAGGGTCCAAGTTGTTTTAAAGGTTTAAAACAATTCAATTATCTAATCTACATACACACAGATAGATAACTTATAAATCATAATTGATAATCAACATTATCACATAACAGGTAATCCACATATCAATATCAAATAGATATTCCATATATATCACCATCACAATAGATAACCTATGTTATCATCACAATACAACCAAGCATCCATATCACATAATATCATTTATCTCATTACTGAGATCACAAAGCATCCAAGACAATCAATGACATCCATTCATACATAAGCAATGATTTATTCATCCAATATAATTAATTTAAAATGAATTAAATTAACTATCTCTAATCTCTAATTAATTTAAAATGAATTAAATTAATTACTCTATCTATAATTAATTTAAAATAAATTAAATTAATTACTTCACCAATATGAATCTTGCTTACATAGTCATTTAATTGATTACAATCAATTAATTAATCATAAATTACTTTAATTAATCACTCTTGATTAATTATCCTTAATTACATTCATGTAATTATCCTTAATTAATTTCACAAATTAATTATCCTCAACTAAACAGTAATTAACCTTTAATTACTTCAATTAATTTTAATTATAATTAATTACAATAATTCTTAATTAATTACATTAATTAATTACCTTTAATTACTTATTATTGATTAATTAATCATAATTAATCATCTTTAATTACATCATTTATTAAATAATTAATGATCCTTAATTATTTCTTAAATTAATTACTCTAAGTAATTAACTAACTTGATTACTATTTTAAACCAAATTAATTATCCTTAAATTAATTTCTCAATTAATTATTTGATTAATTACTAAATAATTAATCCAAATTATCTCATACTTAAACATCTCCTTAATTACAATCTGTAATTATTAAACAATTACTTAACTAAGTAATTTCTAAATCATTAATTACATAAAGTAATTATTTTTAAAACTCAAGTGTTTAAAATTAATTAAACTAAATTAATTAAATTAAGCAATCTCACTAAATCAAATTAATTACATTAAGTAATTAATTTCTTAATTACTTTACTAAGTAATTATACTCAAACCATTTACAATTGATTATTATTAAATTAATTAATCTAATTAATTATAAAAATTAACCATATTAATTAATTGTTAAATAATCCTGGTTAATGACCTTCATTAACCATCCTCAAACTATTTATAAAGTAATTAACCTAAGTTAATTACCCTTTAAATTGTCTTTAATCATTTATTAATTAAGGTTAATTATTAAATTTATTAACCTTAATTTAAAACTTAATTACATAACTAATATTCATTTATCATTAATTAATAACTTAATTAATGATATAAATTTTAAATTGATTAATCATTAATCAATTATTAATTCCAAATATAATTAATTAATTAAATTAATTAATCTTAATCACCTTGTTAATTAAATTCTAAAACATAAATTTAAATTTAAATTTCAAAATAAACATAACTTAACTATGTTTAAAACAATTTAATTCAAAACTAAGTACTTATGAGATTACCTTCAAATTTCCAATTTAAATTCAAGTTTAAATAGAATAATTTTAAAAATTATCAAAATTTAAATAATTTGAAACTTATTTAAAATGCAAATCAAACAATACCAAATGAAAATTTTAAAGTTAAATCCATTTCAAAATCCTTTAATAACTTAAATTTTCACTTTCATTTAAAACTTCAATTTAAACCTTCCTTAAAATTTAAGCGTGAAATTCAAATTAAACTTTTGAATTTCCAGATTTAAATAACCTCAAATCCACTCATATTTTAAAATCTCATTTCTAAAAGTGTTTTAAACTATTTTATCTACCAAATGGTTAATTAAGTTTAAACTTCTGAAAATTAAATTTTATTTTTAAAACTGGAGTTTAAATTCAAATTAGAAATTCAAACTTGCATTTGAATTTCAAACTTAAACTTACTTTAAACATGAAACTGCAGATTTAAAAGTTTAAACCCAGATTTTAAAAAAAAAACAGAAAACAGTGTTCCAAAACCTGGAATTTGAATTTAAATCAAAAAAATACAAACTTGAATTTAAATCAAAAATTACAACTTGAATTTGATTTTAAATTTAAATTTTCCTTTAAACATAAACTTTAGATTTTAAATATCTAAAATCCAGATTTAAAAGAAAACAGATCTGCAACCTGAAACTTGCAAGTTACAGCGTAACCCGAGAAACAAATTCCTACTTCGGGTTTTAAGCTTGATTTTCCCGAGTCATTTACCCATCCACTTCGAGTAAAATCCCACCTCCCTCTGCAACACCCAGAAACCCAAAACAAAACATCAGAAATCATGTCGCACCACCTTTTGCGATCATCAGTGATGATCCAACAACCTCCAGAAACCCCTCAATATCCTAACTACAACACCAGGTTGAACAAAAATTCAAGCATTCAAATTTTAGCTCTGAAACCCCCAAATTCACAAACCTGGAAAAAAAATATTACAGGTTTCTATTCAAACCTGTCAACGGCCATTCTCTTGCCACTCCGATCATCTGACGATCAACCCTTTCGGCCCCGACCCTCACCCATCATCTACACCATCACCAATTTTCATAACACTCGATCATTCCATCTCTTCACACTGACTAAATGCTCAGACCCACTTCAAAACTAGGGTTAAAAAAAGTTTCAATTCCAACTGCAGCTTTCCTACCCAATTATATCCACATCTCAGATTTTTCTAAGGATCTATGATCCTTACTTAATACTCAGAAAGAATTTTGAGTTTCCTTAAATTGCAAATTGCAAGTATTTGCACAAATTCATATTTTAGTTCAAGAACACTGTAAATGAACCATATACAAATACTAATATTAGATTTTAAAAAAACAGTTTCCAGTAAATTTCTTTTTAGTTTATGGAACTGGTTTTCAATATTAATATGACTGGATTTAATCAAGTTCAACCTATAGGGTATCACTTATTTTTACAGGGATATCACTCTGTAATTTAACTCTTCTAATAAATTTTTTTTAAACCTGAACTTAAGAAATTTAGACAACAATACTTTATAAATTTGCATTCTAATCTATGATAAACAACTTTCTTTTAATTATTCCAGAACCCAGTTACTATCTTAAGTCTGATCAATTGTAGAATTTTTTTTTTTAAAAGGATGTGAATCTGGAAACACATCACAGCAAAACCAACACGCATAAACAATCATAATTGCAACAGACATTTCATAAGCACACAAACATAATTTTTATCTCAAACATTTAATCAAGCAACCCAAATATAGTTTAAGATTTTATTTGTTACTCACCTTAATGAATGCAAACCACTGATCATTTGAATTTGCAGGCTTGACCCCTCTGTTGTTCATTTATCCAGAAACAAGAGTTCACTGACCCAAATGCTAGCATGCAGATGTATATGTAGTTGTTAAATCTTCACATGCAGATGCTCTTTCATTCCTAGGTTCCAAACAAAGTGCAGAAAAATGCAGGCTTCACTTGAGTTTGAAATGAAGTGTAGATTTTTGGATTTGAGGGTTTGCAGATGTTGTATTTTGAATATGCAGATTTCACTTGATTTGAGGAGTGCAGATTTGGGATTTGAATATGCAGATTGTAGGTGAATCAAATGCAGATTTGTTTTTAATATGAAGATGATTCAGATTTTAAAGGTTTGAAGATTTTCTTTTGATTAAGGAAGAATGAAAATGTAATATGAAATGAAGAATGCAACTAAACTAAATGTATTTCAGATTTTAATGAAAGAAAAGAAAAATAAAAACTAAAAATTTAACACTTGTCATAAATTAGACACTTGTCTATTTACTCTTTTAAAAATGCAACACATGTTTTCTTTAAAATAGCTAATACTAATTACAAATTAATGTATATGTTAACTTAGTTTAAGTTGTTAATTTAAATTTGAATATGTGTATGAATTTATAAATGAAAAAAAAACAAATTATGTTTATAAACTTATACAAATAAAAATTAAAACAATGAAGATTTTACTTTTGAACTTAAATTCAAACTAAATTCAAGAATCAATTATTTTCAAATCAAGTTGTAAATATAAATTCAATTTGAAATAAAAATTACAAATTCTTATTCAAAACTTATTTATAAAGACAATACCATATCAATATTGTTTTTATAAATCTCTTTTATTAAATTAAAAATCATTTTACAAAATATTCATTTTGTTAAGTCATAAAACCAATTTGTAAAATTTACTCTAAATTTAAAACAAAACCATTTATTTAAAATATGAACCATATATTTATATTGTAAATAGAAATCAATTTATTATTTAAAAGATAAAATAACCAATTTAAATATTTATTGAAGAAGATTATTAAATTTATTTGAATAATTATTAACAGAATATCAATATCAATTAAATTTTTACTACAGATTATTAAATTGATATTGTCAAAATTCCGAGATGTTACAATCTAAATCGCGGAACCCTCAAAAGCCAAGCCGAAACCGAATCATCCTAAAACCATAATCGAACCAATTCCCATCGATTTAACCATTGGAAAAATTCAATTGTACTTTTCCCTTAATCGATAACCTAAAAACAAGCTTCACCCAGAAATTCAACTCAACATTTCCAAACAAATATCAATTTAAAAATTATGTAATGCATGTTAAAATTCATCATTTCTAACATGTAATCCATTTATACAATCCAAAACAGAAATTAAGGATATTGAATTTTCATATGTATCAGTATTTTTACTGTTATTCTTATTTTTAAAATTATTTGTAAACTAAAAATTCCATAAACTATTTTTAAAATTACCATTAAACATTAACAAACAGTTTTCATTCATATATCAGAATCTAATATTGTTTAAATTGAAAGGTTTTGAATTTTTCTTAAGAAAACTATTTCTGTAAATAACAGAGATGAAAACAGACACTTTTCAATAGACACTTCATATCTACATACATAACAATATTTCATATAAACATATATTCATCATTATAGCATAATTCAACACATGCATTAGAATCTAATCAATTTCAAACTGTTTTAAAAATAATTTACTCACCTTTTTGAACAAGGCAGAGCAGTTCTTTTTTTTCCAGGCTCTTGAACATTTAAAATCTGAAAAAGCTTTTGATTTGCTGTTGAAAATCCCTTTGCATGCTTACAATTTGTTTATCTAAATGTTGAAACTGCTGAGTTGTTGAAAACCCCTTTGAATTGCAGGTTGAACTCCAGTTGAATTGCAGTTTTGAAAGGTTGCATATTTTCACAATGCAGATTTCATTTTCATTTGAAATAACAGGTTGAAGTTGTAGATTTTTCATCTCAGATTTGTAGTTAAGAAAAATTTCTGTTTTAAATTTCAGGTTGAAGAAAATTTTCTGTTTTGAGTTAAGAAAAAAAACAAGGAAATGAAAATGTTTGTGAAAACAAATTTTCTTCTTAAAAACATTTATTAAAAATTAAAATGAATATTTTGCCACATGTTTGAAAACTTACATTTGTCACCAAAATATTTAATTTTCTTACAAGTGTTTTAGAGATGAGCTAACATGTTTACAAATGTTACTTAAGAATTTTTTATTAATTTTTTACTTAATTTAAATGTAAATATAACTTACTTAATTTAATTCCCTTAAAAAATATAATTTACATATGTATATAAAAATTTACTTTTAAAAGAAATTATTCTAAAACTAATTATAATACAAATATATCTTCTTATATATGTATTTTTATAACCATTTTAAAATAAAACACTTTAAAGAAAACAAAAATAAAAATTTATTTAAACTATCATATTTAAAATAACAATTATCTTATATTTTGGAAACAACTGAATAAATCTAAAATTAACTTTTGAAAAATATTGAATTTTAAAACAAAGCTTTGAATTTCAATATACATATATAAATTATCAAACAACTCCAAACATATACATACATACATATTACAATTTGAAAATACAATATTTTATTTAAAACAAAAGATTTCCTATTCATAATATATATCAAAATATATACTATAAATAGAATAAAATTTATTAGCTTTGAAAAATAAATCTGATCAAATTTTAAATTGTTAAAAAGACATTGATCAAAATTACCATATTAAATATTTATTAACCTTAAAAAGATTAAATTTAAAATTAAAATTATAAAGAAAAATTATCAAACCAATTTAATTATTAATACAGATTATTAAATTAATATAGCCTAAAATTCCGGGTCGTTACATTCCTCCCCCTTAAAAGAATTTCGTCCCCGAAATTTAAAAGCAAAGATAATTTAATAACCCAGCAAAGATTTCAATTGCAAACAGCAATGCATACCTATCAACCAGTTACTAACAACCATAGCAACCAATCAAACAAACAAACCTAACTAATTATCCTGACACAAATCAGAATAAATCTTCTAATACTATCTAGAGTTTCCCAAGGATAAACCACCGGGAGTCTCGCTCTACGGAAGCTAGCAAACTACACCACCAAAATCCAGAGCTCCTCTCACTAGATCCACCATTCTGAACAGAACATCAGACTATACTCAACTCTAGCACAACTTTCAAATCCAAATGGACTACAGATTCAACAACCAACGACGAATCATACGCGTACTCCCTCAGAGATACGTGAAATACAATGAATTCCAGCTATCCAAATTGGCAACTCATTCTGATCCTACCAAAAACACAGATAAGAAATCTCAAATGCCTCAGAACTAGCTATCAAATTTATCCAATTACTGCTCTTTTAACAAGAGGAATCTTATCACAACGAAGTCTTCAACTTCGAATTCCAAACTCCTTATCTCATATCTATATAACTCAACAGACAATCCTGGACTGCCAATCTTCTTCCCTGATCATCTCAACCTATGCTGATGCTTCCAGAAACAACTAGACCAAAGCAAACCAGTTCCTGGATCCTATCCAATAGAAAAGTCTTCCAAAATCCATCGAAATCCAGAACACAAGCTCTACTTCCCAAGCAAAAACAAACTGAACTTGCTTCTTTCCTCGTATAGCTTCTACCTCACTTCCGCTACACAACTCTAATCCTGAAATAGATGAGAATACTATTGATGAATACGAATACAAACTTATCCAATATATCCGGGAAAACTTTGTTCATCAAATCCATAAAATATTAGTGACCCATCTGACTCGGTCATAACCATACAGCAGAATCCAAACTCAAAAATTAGATCTGACCAATCCAAATTCCAAAAATTCTGAGTTGCTATACCAACTCTACCTTTCCAAGAACCCTCCTACAACCAAGCTAACTACCATTATCGCTTCTGGAACCAAACAATATGGAACTCAACTCTAGATGCAGACAAACTTCTGATTACATCAGTAGCTCCTACTTTCACATGAGAACCCTCAGCCTCAAACAAAGGATTGCCTAAGATAAATTCCTAAATTAATCGCAAGTCACTTTTGCGGTCCAACCTAATTCCGATTCCAAAGAAACTGTCCTCTCTTTACCAATTAGAATAGCCTTAAGCTTCTCCAAATAAGGTTAACTCTTCAAGAAAAACCTTCACCAACTGCCCGGACTGCTGAAGAAGAACCACAAAGATTCCCGAACCATCGGAGAAACGGCCACACTGCTGCTTCCAAACTCTACCTCGATGATACAGCAAAGCCAAAAGACCTTCTCGTCAGCACACCGAACACTTCAAGCTGCACTGCTACCATAGCTAACCAAAGACTTCTAATCCAAAGGTTCCTCAAAAACAAAAACTATCAACAAACCACACAACAGACTTTCGAGATGGCAAACATCCTCTCAAGAAATTCGGGCTCCAAACCAAGCGTCAACATCTCGCTGTCCTTAAGAAATGACAATAAGACCATGCCGAAACGAAACAATTCATAGACCTTAGTCTCATAGACCTTAGTCTCATATTCCAAACAGCCAACCTCCATGCTAAAGATCCGAAAAACTTCTACACAGACGAGTCTTCCCTACGGCAGGTAAAGACTGCTCCTCAACTACTTCTAAAACTGCTCCAAGAGAAAATATCTTCAGAAATATCCAAGGATACTGCATCTCATTACGCAGTTATCAAGATATCATCACTTACTTCTTCACTTCCGACGGATCCAAGCATACACTTCAAAGATAAACTCCGAATCTTTAAAAAGATTTCCTTCGGATATCAGAGAAATCCTTACTCCAAACTAAACTCACTCGAGACGGTATTAGGTCTACAGTCTCGACAAATACTTCCAACCTCAAACATATGGACCTATTCCATCAGTGGTAGTCGTGTTACACACACACCACTCCATCTACCTCTAAAACTTATGTTGGAAAATACGAACAGATAACCCAACAAATCAGGTAGATATAGATACATATATAGTTATATATAAAAATTACAAGTATGCTCTCTCAAGAAAGACACCACTCCAGAGCCTAGGTATTCACTCAACCTAATGCTCTGATACCACCTGTGGCGACCCGACCTCTTGACACCAGAAAGTCGCATCACTAATGAAGAAAAAAAGGGACAGAAGAAGAAAAGAAAGAGAAAGAAGAAACACAACAACATCAGAGAACTCACAGCGGAACGAATGAAATATAATATATCACTTAAAATATTACATAGTATCATATTACATCAGAGTACACAACTTATACAACACATATTAGACAGTTATAAACATCTGTCTAACTATACGACTCAAGAACACAAGATACAGAAACCAAACAGACGCAGCGGAACCATAATATATATCTACACGTGGAAACCTCCTGCTCCATATCTCCTCCAAAATTCGTCAAGCTAAACTGAATCACTCGACTACTCATACATAATATGAGTACCCAAGAGTTTAATAAAACAGAAAATAAACACTCGGGTCAGACAGGGGTCTGGTGTGAGTAAACGGGTTAAAATTGCTTAATTTTAGAAAAACCTTTGAAAAGAAAAGGTACACGTAAGACTTCCCACACATAAACATGGAAAAGTTTTTACCTTATGCTAACCAAAACATTGATAGGAGATCTAATAATATTATAATAGTGTTTAGGGTTTTCGAGTAAATATGAAATAGCCGAAATTGTTACATTTATTAAATTCCAGCTACTAGCCACAAAAGTGGGTAATACAAACAAAACCATAGGGTCTCGTAGGAAGAATAGGTTTCCATCAATGGCAGGGCTACCGGGGTACCGCCCGTCACAGTATGTGGCCTAGATCACCGTACCGAGGATAATGCCCAATCCTCAGCATCACAAAGCTAGAACCGTTCCTTACTGAACAGTTCCGAGTAAGATCACCCCGTGGTTGGCGCGACCAACCACCCACTAAGCCGAAATAAAAGGGACATCTAGACAGGAATGACCTCACCCTGAAATGGGTGCTACCCACCTAGCCTTGCTGCACCTCCCATGTTTTAGCCATTCCCGGGTTGCTGAGGCTTGAGGCTGCGATTACCTTTGTAGAACACATTTATCTTAGAATGCTCATCGTCCACCTGACGATGTTTTGAAAGCATTCAATCCATACAAATTCATTCCAGGTTCGAACGAAACTGAAGGCACTATCTCATTGCACTCATTTTGGAATCACCCTCAGAGTCAACGACCATAGCCCTTGCACTCTAAATCACCCTCTCGAACCTATAAGTACTATCTCGTCAAACTCATCACGGAATCACCCACAGAGTTATGCTGACGAATAGTTCTTACACCTCGAGTCTTCACTTGCTCCACTTGGATTTACGACCTAACATTTAATTTGGATCGATGTGGTTTTCGGATATCCAAATATGGAAACCCGATCCCGGTCTCATCGAAACCAAACACCATTTTATTATCCAAGTTGTTTAAAGGTTTAAACATTTAAACTTATATTCAGGATGATATAATCAGATAGATGAATCACATTATCTCAATAGATAATTCATATCAAATATTCATCTCACAAACGGCATATCACATCTCAGAGATATCCAAAACATCCAGTATCAACCAATCACCCAATATCAATCAATCAATATCATTCAACATCCAATATCATTCAATCAATATTAACCAATCATCCAAAAGCAGAATTAATTAACTCCAAATCAATTGGATTACCCTAATCCTTCTTTATTTATTTATTCTAAATAAATAAATAAATCGTCTCTTAATTAATCTTCCTTAATTAATCATCCTTGATTAATTATCTTATAATTACATTCAAGTAATTATTCTTAACCATATACAGTAATTAACCTTTAATTACTATCATTAATTACAATAATTAATGATCTTTCATTTATTTCCATTAATTAATCAACTATAATTAATTACATTACATCTCAATTAATTACAACTAATTAATCATACTTTAATTAATTACTTTTATTAATCAACCTTGATTAGTTCATTAATTAACTAATGATCCTAATTAATTAATAATTCCTTTAATTAATTAAATAATTAATTTATAATTAATCTTCTCATTAATCATAAACAGTAATTAACAATTTGTAATTACTTATCTTAATTAGTTAACTTCTAATTAATTATATTAACCCTTTTGATTAATTAATCTAATTAATTAATCTTTAATTACTTCATTAAGTAATTATTATTTAATTACATCAATTAATAATCCTTTATTAATTACTTAATTAATTAATTACATTTTAATTAATTACACTTAGTAATTAATCTTAAATTAATCACATTCATTAACTAATTAATCACATAAATTAATTAACTAAAATTAATTAAGTAATTAACTCTTAATTACTTACGTAAGTAATTATCTTCTAATTACTTCATTAATAAATCTTGATTATTCTTTTAGTTAATTACTTAACAAATAACTAATCCCATCATTAAATAATTCTAAATTCTTAAATTAATTAATTATTCCATAATTAATTAACTTCAAAACAATTATATTAATCAATCCTTAGATTAATAACATCATAGTGATTAACCATTAATCACTTCAACTTTAATTACTCCCATGATTAATTTTCCATTAATTACTTCCATAAGTAATTACCATTCTTAATTACATTCAATAATTAACCAATAATTACTTCATTAAGTAATTATACTTAATTAATTCATAATTAAGTGATTATTTAAAATTAAATAAATAATTAACTAATTATTTAAAATTAAATAATAAATAATTAATTAAGTTCTTATATTTAGAAATCCTTAATTAAGTAAGAAAAACATTATTCTTAATTAAACTTTTACTTATTAACAAATCATATAATCAAGTATTCTTAAATTCATATCAATAATTATTTAACCTTAATATTCTCATAAACAAATTATTTGAAATTAATCAAATTTTGATAACTTAAAAACAATTTATTCAATTTGGTTTTCAAATCATAACTATAACTGTAACAACCCGCATATTTATCGATTTTTATATTTAAATATTTTATCGTTAATCGGATTTTGGTCCGAAGCTACTTTTTGCAAACGGTCAAATTAGGACTCGAGACCACTTCCATTGAGTTCGAAACATCGTTTGCAATCTTCTAAGTATAAACATTGATATGTTTGGGGTTAGTGGAATTTCACCACTTTTTCACTCGAGCCTTTGGTTTGGACTTTTAGCCCATTAGGCCCAAGTTCCACCCCCCTTCTTCTTCATTGCTTCATTTCATTTCCTAACACTAAAGCTTCAACAAAAATGGTGAATGGAATGAGAAATTAAAACTCCAAAGTCTTTGTTTTATTGCAACTCCAACATTCAACTCCAAATTCAAGAAGAAGACATCGGATTCAAGCTTGTGGTTGCTTCTCCATTTGCCTTCAAGCTTTGTTCTTCATTTTCATTGGGTTTTGGAGCAAAGGTGAGATTTTTATCTCACAAATCTAGTCTATAACTATATTGGACTATTGGGAATGATTCCCTATCACTTTTGCATGCACATTTGCATTTGGTTTGGATTGGATTGGCGAAAAACTCCAATTTTTAGCGTTTTGGTGAAATTTCTGCATTTAGGTCGTTCTGACCATTTTCGTGTTTTCGGAGTTAGGTCGCTCAGGACCTTAGGTCGTAGGTCGCTCAGGACCTTAGGTCGTAGGTCGTATGGTCGTTAGGTCGCTCTGCTTTGACTCTGGCCATTTTTGCTCACTCGCAGTTAGGTCGCTCACGACCTAGGACTTAGGTCGCTCGCGAGTTAGTGGCTTAGGTCGTTGGGTCATATAACCCATTAAGTCGCGCTCCTTTAGGTCGCGCCTCTCTTAGGTCGCGCCTCTTTTAGGTCGCGCCTCTTTTAAGTCGCCCTTCTCTGGACCTTGTTAGGTCGCTCAACATTGACCTCGTTAGGTCGCTCAACACACCGTATCGCTAGGTCGCTCGACTCTGGACTTCATTAGCTCGCTCAACCGTCTACCTTTATAAGTCGTAGGTCGTCTCCGACCTTAAACCACTCGGTCGCATTAGGTCGTGTACCTTTTAGGTCGCGTGTTGCACTAGGTCGTATGACCTTAGGTCGTTAGGTCGTATGGCTTTAGGTCGCTAGGTCGTATGACCTTAGGTCGTTAGGTCGTTTGGCTTTTAGGCCGCTTCCACGCTAGGTCGTTCGACTCTTAGGCCGTAACACTTAGGTCGCTCGCCTCTTAAGTCGCTAGGTCGCGTGCCTTTAGGTCGCATTTCTTTATTAGGTCGCGTGTCTTTGTTAGGTCGCTGACCTTCTTAACTCGCATGACCTAACCCCTAGGTCGTTGGGCCTCGTTTCTTCTTAGGTCGCTGCTTCTTATAGGTCGCTCGGCTCCTTAATTTCTTTAGGTCGTTTGAGTGTTAGGTCGCGAACCCATTTTAGGTCGCATGACCTATACCCTTTAGGTCGCTGGACCACTAGGTCGTGCCCCTTAGACCCCTAGGTCGCAACCATTAGGTCGCTCGACCCTATCCCTCTTAGGTCGTTAGACCTCATTTTGTCTTCACTAAGTCGTACCGTTTTGGACGGGGCGCTGCCCCGCACCCCGCCGGGGGCGCTGCCCCCTGGACCCCCCTCCGTAGGGGATCTTATCTGGAAAAATATACAACAGAACTTGCTGAGCTGATTTCCTTGGATTTTTATCACATCTTCGAATGTGACCTTTGTGATTGATTGTTTCTACAATCGCTTCTGTGATTTGTCACTTTAAAATATAAAGGTTTTAAAACTAGTAGTAAATATCAAAACTCTTTCAACAAAATGATTTCAACTCTATTTTTAATAACAAAGCTCTTTTCTTAAACCGTTTTCCAATCTATTAGTATATACAAGCCTTTACCTCACTCGGATGAGAAATCTAATTAAACGACTTAGTAAAACAAGTGGTATGAAACGCTTGCGTTCACTTCGTCGGTTAATTCTTGGACTTGTTCGATTGAACCTCTTGTGACAATTTTATTAGTGAAGATTTACAGTTTGTTCGTAAATATTTAAGTTAAGCAAGTGGTTATGGGACATGAAGCTAAACTTCTATATATACTAGCTTAGTGTAATTGACACTTCTCGTTGATCTTGATGATCGCTTTATGAATTAGACTAGCAATTGCGCGATGTCTCTTTCATTGCAAGGTTAGACTAGACACCACTTGTGTGATTCTATTCACACATACCTTTCTGCTTTTTGGTTAGTCTTGACCTCAATCTGTGTGATTCCACTCACACATGTGGGGTAGCTCCCCATGGTCTTCGGACCGTCATGTGATAGGCCTCTTTCCCTTTTTATGATTTCTGGATTTCTTGTGTTGATTTCTGGAATTTATCTCTTTGACTTGTCATGAGTACAAGTTTAGGGTATGATGCCCTCTTTGGATCTTTGAGAAGATTCTTGTGATATTGATTTATCTCTTATCGGTTGATCTCCTGTTGATCATTATTTGCATACTTATAGTAGTATGTCAGCATGGATATTTTATGTTTATGCCATATCTTTTATTTTATATCATGTCATCTGATATTTATAGCTAGACTGATCCGTTTATTATTTTCTTATAAATAATACTCGGGTCAGACCGAGGTGTTACAGGTGCTACTGCTTGACTCCTTCCCCAGTGATTCACTACTCAGACTTTTGGCTACTTGTTTAGATTAGCAGCTTTTGTTGTTTACACTTGAGATATAGACTCATAGTTGTATTCTTTTGTATAGCACGCGTTGCTATTCTTTTGTATTATCGTGGATCTTTTTAGACCACTACTCTGATGTACACTTTTATGTGATATATATATTCATATCTCTTTCCGCCTTTGTGATATGGATATCTGTGATTGATTCGCATGTTATGCTTACTTCTATATTTGTTTCCGAAGATTATTTTATAGCCACCGTGTGATAAGAAATTACATGGATGGTCGCTCCTCAACAGCCTTATTCTCCGTGCTAGTTGACAGCACTACACCGTAGTGTTCTTGGCTAGCGTGGGTATAGAGGTGGGGCGTCACTGCTTGGTATCAGAGCCAAACTTCGGAACAATATAGAATAACTTAACAAGGATCATTGTCCTAAGTCCACCTTAGGAGTCGTGCTTCAGGATTTGGTTCGAGTCTTCGAACCAATTCATCCTGTTTTCTTTATGATTCCTTGTTTTATCAGCCAAGATTGCTTGACATTCATTCTGAGAATAATCTTTTCCTTCTTCTTCTTTTCTTTCTTAAAAAAGAAGAAGAGACGGTTAGTTCTGGCAGTCCTAGCGCTGGTCAATCTAGTAGTCCTTCTCTGGATGGCGTATTCATGTCTGCCCAACAACTTTTGGATCTTGCTCAGAATCAAAGGTTTATCTGTGCTTTGGATAAGGATCCCGAAATGGTTTTACCTCTGAAACTAGAAGTTCCTTTCGACCAACTTGTAGATATCATGCTACAAGAAAAAGAGGCTGATAGAGGAATTGATAGTGATATTGGGATTTCCAAGAAGAGGCGTATTAAATTCAAAATCCCTCATCCCGATAAGAAGGTGAAGCAACCTATTTTTGGAGCAAAGAGTCCAATCCTTAATTGTGGAAAATGCTACAACTGTGGTTCTAGGGACCACTATGCGAAGGAGTGTCCGGAACCACTCCTTTGTCGTTACTGCAAAGATTCCAGTCATCATATTTCTGTCTGCCTAATACTTCTAAGTAAGAAGAAGGTGGGACCAGAAACTTCGGTAGCCAAGCCATCTACCTCTAGTCGTAAACGATGCTACAATTGTGGTTCCTCAAACCATTATGTAACTAAGTGCCCAGAACCCCTCTATTGCCGCTATTGCAAGGGCTCGGGCCATTATTTGTCTACACGTCCCACACGACCTAGTAAGAGAGAAGGAAAGCTAAAAGCTTCTAACGAAACTTCTCTGGGTCAAGGTATTCCTTATTTAATCCTTGATTTCATTTGTTTGCGATTATCCGATTCGAGTTCTTTTTTATATGGGTTTCCCTCATCATTTTTATTTATCAGAAGAACTTGTTGATTCTCTTTATTTTTATATTTTGGGCTTGATGACTTCTTTGAGGATTGTGAATCCGAATCAGAGGATTCGCAACACTCAATTTGCTTATTATTGATGTCGAAATTATTACATGTGATTTTTCTTTCCGAACCGATTTGCGTATTGTGCATTGCTTAGGTTTCGGAATTGATTTGCGTGAAAGGATTGGCTTAATCACTTTGAAGCCCATATCCAATTGTTCCGAATGGACAATTCCTTTTTCGACATTTTCAATCTGTTAAGCAGATTCATATTTTTCCTTTGTGATTTCGATTTCAAATCGATGGCATCATTTTATCCTTTAAGCTCACATGTTGAATAAAGAGATATCTCGCTCATTCATATCGGTTGAGAATTCTCCGATATTTTTGAGTTTGTATTAGGATCATTACCTAAGCAACCTTTTAAGTGGTGTTAAGGTCTTTCTAGTTTGACCTTGCCACCGAATTTCAATCACTACGAGTTGCGGAAGTTAGCCTTCCACATACCGCATTCCGCACTCATTATGATTTATATGAATGACATATTGTGTCATTCAGTTTATCCAGTTTATTTCATCCATTTTATAAATCAAGTATTCTATGGATATCTCAATAATTCCAATCTTGTATTTATTAATTTTGGATGAAAATAGAAATTTAAAATTTTACAAATATTTTAAGAAGATATTTTAAATTCCTATAAAAAGGTAATTTTGTGTTGTATTGCCCATTTAGTGTTTTAAGATTTCTGGTCGATGCACTTGATCAACGCTATCGATAGGGATTTCCTAAACGCTTTGATGAGACAATCAGACACAATAAATTGACTTGTAAAATATAAATTTTTCTATAAAGGTAATTGTGATTTTTAAAGTTTTAGCTTTTTGGGAAAGAGGACAAAATTCCTTCTTTTCAATATTCTTATTCTTGTGATTCCCGAAGAGAACGTGCAATCACTTTTGCTTCTAAATCTTTAAGGCCGATCGAGACTAAGAATGCCACTTATGATCTGGTACTCGCGGCTATTGATTTTGCTTTCAATATTTGGCATCATCGTCTTTGGTGGAGAAATTTGTTCTCTACCTCAATTATAAATCATTGGGATATCTATTTCTCATAATTAAGTTGCGTCAACCATATTGGCTCGAATTTCTTGCATCTTATGATCTTGATATTCTATATACTCCCTGAAAGGGGAAATCTTGTTGCCAATGCACTAGTCGTAAGCAACAAGTAGTTGTTTTCTATGGTGATATCCGAATGGAACGATCTCGAGACTCTATTCACTTGAGAGATTCGAGATCGCGAAATCCGATTTATATGCATCCCTTGTTTTATGTAGTCTAGAGGTTTCTTATTCTTTTTAGACTGCATTCTTGTAGCTCAAAGGGCTAGATTCTGAACTGGCTCTTCTTAGCCAATGTTGTAGGGATAAAATTATTATTGAAAGTTAGAAAGACTTCGATATTGATTTTCGTGGCGACATTTAAAAGTTTGGTAGACTTATCGTACCAAATATTTGTGATCTTCGTCAATATATTTTAGAAGATTCACATCGTTCCAAAATTACCATTCATCCTAGAAGTAGGAAAGTGTACGTAGATATGAAGCGACTTTATTATTTGGAATGAATGAAATCTGATATCGCTAACTTTGCTAAGTGTTGTATGACTCGCCATCTTGTCAAGGCCCTACACTAAAGGCCTGGTGGGTTAATGCAACCTTTAGAAATTCCAATTCGGAAGTAAGACCAAATCTTCATGGATTTTATAGATGTCTTTCCCCGTTCCCGTTCGGGTCATGATAACTTATGGGTTATAGTAGCTAGACTTACTAAATCCGTCCATTTTATTCCCCGTTCGGATTAACCGAACCGTTCCTCTTTTGGCCCAAACTCTTTGTTAAAGGAGATGTTAAATTACATGGAGTTCCTACTTCTATCGATAGCGATAGTGATCCATTGTTTACTAGTGGATTTTTGGAAGTGTCTTCAAAAAGCTTTAGAAACGAAGCTTAATTTAAGCACCGCTTATTACCCCAGTCTGATGGACAAGTAGAGCGTGTGAACCAAACTCTGGAAGACCTTCTTCGTGTTGTGTGCTTGATTTTTGTGGAAGTTGGGAAAATCATATTTCTCTTGTTGAATTTTCCTATAATCATAGCTTCCAATCTAGTATTGGTATGGCATTCTTCGAGGCACTCTAGGGAATGCTAGGCCAATCTCCTTCTTGTTGGCTTAAGGTCGGTGAGAAGCTGGTTTTAGGTCCAGAATTTTACTCGTGTTTCACCTATGATAGGTGTTGTACGTTCCCGTTGATAGGGAAAGATTAGCGCCTCAATATATTGGGCCATTCCCTATCACCGTACGTACAGATTCCATGGCTTGTCGCCTTGCATTACCGGCTCAGTTTTCTGCTATGCACGACATGTTTCACGTTTCTCAATTACGGAAATGCCTTCGGGATTCCGATTCCATTCTTGAGCCAGTTGTTGTGGAAGAAATTGAAGTTTCGCCGAATTTAACTTATGAGCAGCATCCTATTCGAATTATTGCTTCGGAGGGTAAACGGCTTTGAAATAAAGATGTTCCGCTTATGAGGGTTCAATGGTCCACAAATCCTAAGGATTGCTCTTGGGAATCCAGAGAATTCATCGAGCGAACACATCCGGACTTGCTTACTCCTGCTCTTTGAGGTGAACTTCTAATATCAAATTTCTTTAGTATTAATATGCTTTTATGGTTGTTACTTCTTATTTCCACCTTATATATTGCGAGGACGCAATTTCTTTAAGGAGGGGAGTCTGTAACAACCCGCATATTTATCGATTTTTATATTTAAATATTTTATCGTTAATCGGATTTTGGTCCGAAGCTACTTTTTGCAAACGGTCAAATTAGGACTCGAGACCACTTCCATTGAGTTCGAAACGTCGTTTGCAATCTTCTAAGTATAAACATTGATATGTTTGGGGTTAGTGGAATTTCACCACTTTTTCACTCGAGCCTTTGGTTTGGACTTTTAGCCCATTAGGCCCAAGTTCCACCCCCCTTCTTCTTCATTGCTTCATTTCATTTCCTAACACTAAAGCTTCAACAAAAATGGTGAATGGAATGAGAAATTAAAACTCCAAAGTCTTTGTTTTATTGCAACTCCAACATTCAACTCCAAATTCAAGAAGAAGACATCGGATTCAAGCTTGTGGTTGCTTCTCCATTTGCCTTCAAGCTTTGTTCTTCATTTTCATTGGGTTTTGGAGCAAAGGTGAGATTTTTATCTCACAAATCTAGTCTATAACTATATTGGACTATTGGGAATGATTCCCTATCACTTTTGCATGCACATTTGCATTTGGTTTGGATTGGATTGGCGAAAAACTCCAATTTTTAGCGTTTTGGTGAAATTTCTGCATTTAGGTCGTTCTGGCCATTTTCGTGTTTTCGGAGTTAGGTCGCTCAGGACCTTAGGTCGTAGGTCGCTCAGGACCTTAGGTCGTAGGTCGTACGGTCGTTAGGTCGCTCTGCTTTGACTCTGGCCATTTTTGCTCACTCGCAGTTAGGTCGCTCACGACCTAGGACTTAGGTCGCTCGCGAGTTAGTGGCTTAGGTCGTTGGGTCATATAACCCATTAAGTCGCGCTCCTTTAGGTCGCGCCTCTTTTAGGTCGCGCCTCTTTTAGGTCGCGCCTCTTTTAAGTCGCCCTTCTCTGGACCTTGTTAGGTCGCTCAACATTGACCTCGTTAGGTCGCTCAACACACCGTGTCGCTAGGTCGCTCGACTCTGGACTTCATTAGCTCGCTCAACCGTCCACCTTTATAAGTCGTAGGTCGTCTCCGACCTTAAACCACTCGGCCGCATTAGGTCGTGTACCTTTTAGGTCGCGTGTTGCACTAGGTCGTATGACCTTAGGTCGTTAGGTCGTATGGCTTTAGGTCGCTAGGTCGTATGACCTTAGGTCGTTAGGTCGTTTGGCTTTTAGGCCGCTTCCACGCTAGGTCGTTCGACTCTTAGGCCGTAACACTTAGGTCGCTCGCCTCTTAAGTCGCTAGGTCGCGTGCCTTTAGGTCGCGTTTCTTTATTAGGTCGCGTGTCTTTGTTAGGTCGCTGACCTTCTTAACTCGCATGACCTAACCCCTACGTCGTTGGGCCTCGTTTCTTCTTAGGTCGCTGCTTCTTATAGGTCGCTCGGCTCCTTAATTTCTTTAGGTCGTTTGAGTGTTAGGTCGCGAACCCATTTTAGGTCGCATGACCTATACCCTTTAGGTCGCTGGACCACTAGGTCGTGCCCCTTAGACCCCTAGGTCGCAACCATTAGGTCGCTCGACCCTATCCCTCTTAGGTCGTTAGACCTCATTTTGTCTTCACTAAGTCGTACCGTTTTGGACGGGGCGCTGCCCCCTGGACCCCCCCTCCGTAGGGGATCTTATCTGGAAAAATATACAACAGAACTTGCTGAGCTGATTTCCTTGGATTTTTATCACATCTTCGAATGTGACCTTTGTGATTGATTGTTTCTACAATCGCTTCTGTGATTTGTCACTTTAAAATATAAAGGTTTTAAAACTAGTAGTAAATATCAAAACTCTTTCAACAAAATGATTTCAACTCTATTTTTAATAACAAAGCTCTTTTCTTAAACCGTTTTCCAATCTATTAGTATATACAAGCCTTTACCTCACTCGGATGAGAAATCTAATTAAACGACTTAGTAAAACAAGTGGTATGAAACGCTTGCGTTCACTTCGTCGGTTAATTCTTGGACTTGTTCGATTGAACCTCTTGTGACAATTTTATTAGTGAAGATTTACAGTTTGTTCGTAAATATTTAAGTTAAGCAAGTGGTTATGGGACATGAAGCTAAACTTCTATATTTACTAGCTTAGTGTAATTGACACTTCTCGTTGATCTTGATGATCGCTTTATGAATTAGACTAGCAATTGCGCGATGTCTCTTTCATTGCAAGGTTAGACTAGACACCACTTGTGTGATTCCATTCACACATACCTTTCTGCTTTTTGGTTAGTCTTGACCTCAATCTGTGTGATTCCACTCACACATGTGGGGTAGCTCCCCATGGTCTTCGGACCGTCATGTGATAGGCCTCTTTCCCTTTTTATGATTTCTGGATTTCTTGTGTTGATTTCTGGAATTTATCTCTTTGACTTGTCATGAGTACAAGTTTAGGGTATGATGCCCTCTTTGGATCTTTGAGAAGATTCTTGTGATATTGATTTATCTCTTATCGGTTGATCTCCTGTTGATCATTATTTGCATAGTTATAGTAGTATGTCAGTATGGATATTTTATGTTTATGCCATATCTTTTATTTTATATCATGTCATCTGATATTTATAGCTAGACTGATCCGTTTATTATTTTCTTATAAATAATACTCGGGTCAGACCGAGGTGTTACAGGTGCTACTGCTTGACTCCTCCCCCAGTGATTCACTACTCAGACTTTTGGCTACTTGTTTAGATTAGCAGCTTTTGTTGTTTACACTTGAGATATAGACTCATAGTTGTATTCTTTTGTATAGCACGCGTTGCTATTCTTTTGTATTATCGTGGATCTTTTTAGACCACTACTCTGATGTACACTTTTATGTGATATATATATTCATATCTCTTTCTGCCTTTGTGATATGGATATCTGTGATTGATTCGCATGTTATGCTTACTTCTATATTTGTTTCCGAAGATTATTTTATAGCCACCGTGTGATAAGAAATTACATGGATGGTCGCTCCT